>JASWHV010000004.1:104948401-106319742 GCA_030760725.1 Neostapfia colusana | reverse complement strand
GGTCCTTGCAGTAGTCTTGGAATGCTGCGCTGGTGAACTGGGTCCTGTTGTCGGTGATGATTCTGTTCGGGACCCCGAACCGGCAGACAATAGACTTGATGAACTTTACTGCGGATTGTTTGTTGATGGTGACAACTGGTGTAGCTTCCAGCCACTTGGTGAACTTGTCGATGGCGACATAGAGGTACCGGAATCCCCTGACGGTTCTGGGAAATGGTCCCAAGATATCCAGCCCCCATACGGCAAATGGCCACGAGGGCGGGATCATCTGTACCGCCTGAGCCGGTGTATGGATCTGCTTGGCGTGGAACTGGCACGCCTTGCAGCTCTCGACCAGCTTGACGGCATCCTGGAGTGCTGTCGGCCAGTAGAAGCCATGCCGAAAGGCTTTACCGACAAGCGTGCGTGAGGAAGAGTGACTTCCACATTCGCCTCCATGGATTTCAGCGAGCAAGTCGCAGCCTTCCCCCTGGGTTATGCACCGCAATAGGATGTGGTTGGCGCCACGCCGGTAGAGATCCTTCTCTACCAGCGCGTATCTCTTAGCCATATGGACAATCCGTTCAGCGGTTGCATGTTCATCAGGGAGGATGTTGTCCTTCAAGTAGTCCCGGATCTCCGTGATCCATGCATCGGGTCTGACTTGAGCTTCTGGATCTTGAGCGCTGGGTTGCACGGAGTCCCCAGTGACGCTTACGATCCTTGGCGGCATCCATGGCTGTAGGGCCGCCGGGACTGCCTAGCTTCGAGGCACTGGTTCAGCCCCCTTCGCCCGGCTCGGTGGGCCGGGCTGTGGACCGCAGCAACGTCCTCTCGAAGACTCCTTCGTGCGCAGGGGCTCCGATGGAGGCTTTTGTTGAGAGATAGTCAGAAGCAGTCGTGCAAGCGCGCGGTACATGGCGCAGGTCCAAGGCGAGGAATTTTTTCTCCAACATCCGCACGTGAAGCAGATAAGCAGCTAGCTGTGGGTCATTGCAGGGGCATTCACCCTTAACTTGCTTGATAACTAGCTGGGAGTCGCCCTGTGCCAACAACTGGCGAGCGCCCAGAGACAGGACTGTCTTTTAGGCCAAAGATGAGTGCTTCATACTCTGCCAAGTTGTTGGTTGCCTTGGAATTGAGACGCACCATGTACCCAGACTGCTCCCCCGATGGCATGAGAAGCAGTACGCCGGCACCGGCCCCCTGCTTTCGTGAGGAGCCATCGAAGAAGAGCGTCCAGTGAGGCCCGGTGAAGACCGGAGCTCGGTACTTTGGTTCACCGTCTTTGCGGCCCCCTGGGTCAGCCTTCGTTGGCGTCCACTCAGCCACGAAGTCAGCCAGTGCTTGGCTCTTGGCTGTCTGACGTGGTCGGGAGCTCAGCTTGAACTCCGCCATCTTCGGGCTGTCTTCCGGCTTCGGAAGCTGGCAGTGAGTGCCAGCTCCGCCCTCCGGTTGCTCTGGCACACTTCTCCGCCAGGCTGAAGGGCTCGGAGGCATCGCAGACCTCTCTGGTTGCAAGCCTCTCAAGCATCTTCTTGTCCTGGACACTGTCGAAGTGCCGCCACCATAGAAGCACTTTGAATATGCGGAATGGTGTTGCGTACCTGGGAGAACCGCTGGATGAAGGAGCGCAGCGACTCCCCAGGTTATTGCTTGATGGCTTGGAGGTCAAGCTCCGTGCCGAGACGGGCGTAGGAGCTGCCTAAGTTGGCGATCAACTGCCGGCAGAGCTCTCCCCAGGAAGTTATGGAACCCTGAGGGAGGTTCATTAGCCAAGACCGGGCAGGGCCGGTCAAGGCGATGGGGAAGTAGTTTGGCCATGACGGCTGTCGAAGTGTGCGGTCGACACTTCCCCCGGGCCTGCACTGGGCAGCCCGCGGAGGTTCTTTTTTCGGAGGGGCTAGTTCCTAGCGGAGAGCTTGCGCAGATGGAACGAGTTAGTAAGAGCTTGACACGGCGAGTTTTACGTGGTTCAGGCCGCCGGAGCGTAAAACCCTACGTCCACGGCGAGCTATGGAGCTCGCTGTATTGCTTGCTGCTCAGGGCCGGAGGCCTGAGCTTGGGGGTGAGTTACAGCTTGAGAGTGTATGGCTAGCGTATGAGTTGCAAATGCGAACCCTTGCTATCGACGCCTACCCGAGCCTTTTATAGTCCATGACTCGGGCGGCTTACAAAGGGAGCCGGGGCCCGACAGGTGGCCCCGGGAAGATTGTCTATTATCTACCGTATCTGCAGTTATGCCGGTAGTTGTCTCTGGTCGAAGGCTTCTGAGTCTTCATCTTGCCGCCCTACCCATGCCGCATGCCAGTCGTAGCGGTTGATGACGGCGCAGGCGGCATGGGTTGTCTTGTCGCGGTGTTTATTGGCTGACAGGTTCTGACACCGCGCGTCAGTCAGTGATGCGACTGGGCGCAATGGCACCTGACAGAAGCGTGCTCCGCGTCTCTGCGTCTTGGGATGACACGGGCCTTGAATACCTTGTACGGGCAAGGTATGGGGCGTATTTATGCCCGCTGCCTACCGCTCGGGGCAGGCAGCCTCGCTCTGCTGCCACGTGGCGGGCCCGAAGCCCTTCTCAGAGAAGAGAAGGGTCAGTCCCGCGGGGCACGTGGAGCCTCCAGACCTCTCTCCGCGGAGGGAGAGGCTCGGCTTCTGCTGGCCACGTGGCGGGCCCGGAGCTCTCCTCTAAGGAGAGGGAGGTCCGGCCCCGCTGGACACGCGGCGTCTTCAGACCTCTCTCCCGCGGAGGGGGAGGTCCGGCTTCTGTATGCCACGTGCGGGCCCGGAGCTCTCCTCTGAGGAGAGGGAGGTCCGGCCCCGCCGGACACGTGGCGCCTTCGGAGCTCTCCCTGCGGAGAAGGGCGAGTTCCTTTGGCATTTTACCCTGTGCGCGGGGGTACCCCATATCTCAGGTACCGACAGTGGCCCCCGGGCCCATCTCGGGGGAGATAGCGAGCCCGAGGTGGGACCTCCGTCTCTTCCAGTCCGCGCACTTTCTCTAAGTCCCGAATTGACCGCTGCCGGAGCACGAACAGCCACGGGATCGTGGGAGCGTGCGCTCACTTGATGGTTGCTTTTACTGCGGCGGTTCCCAAGACTGCCACCTTTGCGGCGCTTTCTTCGGGAACCGCTGAAGTGCCTCGCCGGCTCATCTTCTCAGGAGACTGACTCCTTGACCCACCGCTTCAGTTGGGCGGCTAGGGTCCACCTTTCATCGGCGCCCGGTCTCGGAGCCAACGAGGTCGCCGACGCGATGATTCCGGAGGTTTTCGAATTACCCCGGACCATCCCTGGAAAGTTTTAAAAGGGGATCTCACCCGCACCGCTGCTTCCCTTCGCATTGCGCTCGTACTTCCCTTGAACTCTTGCGCCCCGGCTCTCCTGCCCTTGCGTCCTCTTTCGCCATGGCTTCCAACTTGCTCCCGACGCGCCTCATCCGCTCTTCCGAGCTCGGGCCAGTGCGCAGGCTGCTGGGCTGGCGCTCAGAAGAGCAGAAACATCGGCTTCGCCGAGGATCTCTCCCCCTGGTCCTGGAAAAAGGGGAAGATAGTCTTCTTCACGGCTTATTCTCTGGCGGGGTTCGTTCCGCCGATTTCTTCCTTCTTTGTCACCCTGCTGGAGACATACGGTCTCCATCTTCACCATCTTTCCCCCAATTCCTTCGCAGTGGCTGCTGTTTTTGTCCATTTCTGCGAGATGTTCGTGGGGGTGCACGCCTCCGTGACGCTCTTCTGCCACTTCTTTGTGCTGCGGACGACTGGGCGCGGCTCAAAGACTCAGATGGGGGCATACTACTTCCAGCATCGCTGCAAATACCCCAAGATCTCTGGATACCTCCTGCCCTTCAGCGCATCAAGGTGGGAAAACTAGAGGGAGAGCTGGGTGGTAGTGCAGACCGACGAGCACGATCGCCTACAACTCCCAACCGCCAGCCCAACCACCGATCGCCGCTTCTGGGAGGAGATCACTGAGCTGGAGCAGGAGTACACCCCGGTCTTGGAGCGGATCCGGTTCTTGGCCAACGAGGGGCTGACGTCTCTAATGGTGCTGATGGACTTCGTGTCGCGCCGTATTGCTCCCTTGCAACAGCGTAGCCGCCCAGCATGGTACTACACCGGCGAGCAGGACTGTACCAGGCTGGAGAGAGGCCCCGGCTCAGACCCTTCCGACGAGGAGCTGATCGAGATGGTGAGAAAGGTGAGCGGTGACTACATTTCCAGTGGCGACCCTGCTCTTCCGCCCTCTGCCACCCCCTCTTCTTGGAGCCTCAGAGGAGGTCGGAGCTCCTGCGGAAGATGCCGAACCTTGATGATATCGGGATCGCCGTCCGACAGGTCGGGGATGCCTTCCGGGGTATCACCATTCCAGGAACCGAGCACCCCGGGTCAGGGCATGAGGCATCCGCTGCTGTCAAACCCTCCCCCAGAGCAGACGGAACCCAGGCCACCGACAAAGGGAAAGGAAAAGAGCCGGCCCCCGGGCATCTAGAGAAGAAACGCGCCCGGTCTCCTCCGAGGGTGCCGCCTGTGCCGAATCAGGGTGCCGGAGCTGCTTTGCTACCATCTCCCGGAGGTGCTGGTCCATTGGGTGGCGACCCGAAGAGGTCCCGAGTGTCCCTCCCCGGCGGGTCTCTCCCCAGACAGCAGCCGACCGAATCAGCCCAGGTACCTCGCCATCCTTCCTCAAGCGGAGGGGCTCCCAGGACGGATGTTGGCGGGGCGACGCCGGCGAGTGCGCCGGGGATCCAGGCGTTCCATTCCGCGACCGTTCCAGCCGCTGGTCCTGGCGGTTCAGCTACAGCCCAGAGGCCAGTGCTGCAAGCTCGCTGGAGCGCTCATGCCGCCCAGTAAGTGTTATTCTTTCCGGCTTATAAGAGCAGAGCTCTTGCCTCTTCTCTTCTTCTGAGGGCTTCTTCTTCTTTGCAGGGACCAACCGGCCACCAGGGGCGGGCCTCTTATCCGGCCGCCTTCAACCAGCGGAAGCTCCGTGCCTCAGCACCTGGGGACCGTGGCGGCCGCCATGGCTCCCAAATCGACGGGGGCACCCTCTGCACCAGCGGGTTCATTTTCCGCAGTGGCCACATCTGCTCCTACCCGCCCTCCTTCACCAGTCCAGAAGCCAGGTCCTGAGACCGGAAGGGCTGCTGTAGGTGCGCCTGCTGGCCCCCTGGCCTGCTTAGGACAGCGCCCCACCGTGGCTGCTGAGGCACCGGCGCCCCCGCCGGTCTTAGACTCGTCAGGGGGGTCCAGCGGCGCAACTCCTATCCCCCCTGCTCCAGCGCCCGTGTGGGACGCCATGGGGCGTGCCCAGACCAGCGCCCGGCAGCTCCAATCTGCCTTTGAGCAGGGGCGGAAGGCATTGGCCGGCAAGAGGGAACGCCTTCTCAGCTGGCAGCAGCGGGCCCGGGCAGACCTTGACTCAAGGCAGTCAAGGCTTGAGGCCATGAGTGCTCTGCTTGGCACTCAGAAGAAGGCCATTAGCCGCTTGGAGTCAGAGGCCCAGCGGGTTCGTGTCACCTACCGCGAGGCTCTGGCCCAAGCTGAAGCCCAAGCCAAGGAGTGTTCCGCCGCCGCGGAGGAGCTGCAGCTGCAGGTAGCCCGTCGGGAGCACACCGTCGCTGATCGGGAACGCGCCGTTGCGGCCGAGGAGGAGAAGACCACCGCCCGGCTGAGGGCCAAGGTGGAGGAGCTAAGGGCTCGGTCCGAGGAGCTGGAGCTCCGTGAGTCGGCTGTCGCCGCGAGGGAGGAGCAGTCCTCCAAGGAGCGTCAGGCGGCGATGGATCGCGAGCTAGCGGCTCGCCAAGAGATCGAGAGACTCCAGTCCCTGCGGACTGCCGAGGCCCAGGCGGTCTGGCGCTTCATTGCCAAGGCGGGATCCGCCTTGGCTCCTCTTGGTTTCAGCCCTGTGCAGGTGGAGACCCCAGCGCGGCCGATGTCCGAAGCGGCCCCGGCCCTTGAGTCTCTTGGCGACGAGCTAGGTCGGCTCGAATCAGTGATCGCCGACGAGCTGGAAGCGGAAGGTCGGGGCCTCGCGAAGGAGGTTGCGATGCACGTTCTGTCGTGCTTCGTTAGCCGAGACCCTTCCTTTTCTCTGGGGCCGGTTCGTCTAGGACCCGTCGCCGATCGGGAGGAAGCTGCCAGGGCCGAAGTCGAGGACTTAGCTACCCTCGTGGCCTCTAGGTTCCATCGGGAGTCCGGGGACCCCTAGGCATCTGCCCTCGTGTCCACAAGGCCCTGTACTTCCTTTTTTATTTTTGTTGAGTCTGTAGCCCAGCTCGTGGAGCCTTCATATGGACAGACTTCTGTTTCTTTATGTGTCTGCATGTCCTAGTCTTCTTCTTGGCCTTTCTTGACCGAGTCCTTAGCTCCGCAAGGACTCGGAGGCCTTGACCAATCTCGAAGCTCTGCATAGACACCTTCTCCGGGTCCTCACTGGATACTAAGGGTTCCGGAGGTTTCCCGGAGGTCTCCAGGACCCGCCTCACGAGATCGGAGGGGGGTCCGGGCCTGTTGGTCACGTGGCGGGCCTGGAGCTCCCGCCTGAGGGGAGGTCCGGGCTTGCAGGTCACGTGGAGCCCTCGGGCCTCTCTCCCCGCGGAGGGGGGAGGTCCGACTTCTGTAGACCACGCGGTGGTCCTGGAGCTCCCACTCTCAAGGAGGTGGGAGGTCTGGCCCTGCTGGACACGTGGGGCCTTCGGGCCTTGCCCCTGTGAGGTCTAGCTCTTTGATCTTACCTTGGGGTTTTTTGGGCTTGCGTGATCCCGTAGCGGCCCCCTGGTAGGTGCGTTCTATTGGATGGATGCGCCTACCATACTCCTGCGGGGAGCTGAGGCTGAGAGGTCCTGCACACAAGTAAGGAAAAAGTAATTCTCCTTGGGGACTCGCCCCCCCTCTATCTCTTAGTCTTAACTAGCTTACGGTCCCTGTCCACTTATACGGTGCTTGGGAACTACTGCACGTGAAGTGCCGGGGGCTTGGGGGCCCCCCTGGCTTTCGGCCGGTACCTCCCGCGCAACCGCCTTTGGCAGGGCAGCAAATTCCGACTAAAGATGAGAATGAGAAGAGGGAGTTGAACGCATAGTGAGCGCACGTTAGTAGGGTAATCATAAAAATTTAATAAGTAAATTAAATGAGTACAAAAGGAGAGCAACGTAGGGTAGGTTTCTTTTCATATAAATTTCCATACGGGGGAAGGCGGGCCGAATATGTAGGCCACGCCCCACCTCAAGGGAAGCAAGACTCTACGTGCTTGGGGTCGGAACCAGGCGAAGCTGAACGTAGTCCTGGACCGTCCCCTGAGGCTTAGTTGCTCCAAGCCCTGTTCTTGGACTTTATGGAATTTATTATAAAAAGAAGGGCCTATCCTATTGTTGCTCTAGGGGTAGAACTTACAGCGGTGTTCCATGTTCCGAAGGTTCGGGAGCGGGTCCCCATCCTCGGTTCTAGGGGATGGTCCCAGGCCCGGGATGTCCAGCCCCAGCATGGCGAATGGCCATGTGGGCTGGATCATCTGTACCGTCCAAGCCGGTGTATGGATCTGCTTGGCGTGGAACAGGCACGCCTAGCAGCTCTCGACCAGCTCGACGGCATCCTGGAGTGTTGCCGGCTAGTAGAAGCCATGCCGAAAGGCTTTACCGACAAACGTGCGTGAGGAAGAGTGACTCCCACATTCGCCTCCATGGATCTCAGCGAACAAGTCGCAGCCTTCCCCCTGGGTTATGCACCACAATAGGATGTGGTTGGCGCCACGTCGGTAGAGATCCCCCTCTACCGCCATGTGTCTCTTAGCCATACGCACAATCCGTTCAGCGGATACACGTTCATCAGGGAGGATAGTCTTTCAAGTAGTCCCGGACCTCCGTGATCCATGCATCGGGTCTGACTTGAGCATCTGGATCTTGAGCGCTGGGTTGCACGGAGTCCCCAGTGACGCTTATGATCCTTGGCGGCGTCCACGGCCGCCGGGACCGCCAGCTTCGAGGTGCTGGTCTAGCCCCCTTCGGCCGGCTCGGCGGGCCGGGCTGTGGGCCGCGGCAACGTCCTCTCGAGGCCCCCTTCAGGCATAGTGGCTCCGGTGGGGGTCTTCGTTGAAAGGTCGTCAGCTGCGGCCTTGCTAGCGCGCGGTACGTGGTGCAGGTCCAAGGCGAGGGGGTCTGTCTCCACCGTCTTGGTTGATAACCAGACTGGGGGTTGCCCTGAGCCAGCGACTAGCAAGGAGGATGAGCACTTCATACTTTGCTATGTTGTTGGCTGCCTTGGAATTGAAACGCGCCACATACCCAGACTGCTCCCCGATGGCGTGAGGAACAGTACGCTAGCATCGGCCCCCTGCTTTCGCAAGGAGCCGTCGAACATCATTCGGTAAGGTCTGGTGAAGGTCAGGGCTCAGGATCCTGTTTCATCGTCTTCGTGGCCCCTTGAGCGTGCGTCTACTTCAGCTACAAGTCAACTAGTGCTCGGTTAATGTCTGCATGACGGGAAAGGGAGCCTAGGTCAAACTTCAGTGGCTCCGCCGCCCATTTGGCGGCATTGTCCACTGTGTGGGGGATAGCTTTTAGCCTGAGGTGACTGCCGGGCGCTCGATACTCGGGGGTCCCCAGGCTGCTTTGGACCTTCCGGGGAGCTCCGCTGATGTCCCGAGAGCTCCGGGGAGGGGTCCCATTGCACCTCCGGGAGGTCCTGCTGGTCCTCCGGGAGGTTGTGCCGGGGATCCTAGGTTGCTTCTTGGTAGCGAAACTGGTTATGGTGGTATGGGGTTAAAGCTATTGGCGCGAAGACCAGAAATTCGCGGGACCCCTAGCTACGCCAAGTTGGCTTATGCTGGGATTAGTAGGTAAAGGGTGCCCTTCAACTACTCCAGGCTAAGGGGTCTGATGGGAACCTTAGCAAGCATTTGGGGAGCGCAGCACATCACAGCCCGGCATCGAGTCTACTATTTGGCCTATCATAGGGAGAGAAAATAGGTCTTTAGGGCATGCCTTATTGAGACTGGTGTAGTGGATGCGCCTCCGGAGCGTCTCGCTGGCCTTCGGGATAACAACTCGGTTTGCCAAGCGCCGGGAGCGGCGGACTCTCCGTCTTGTCGGACGGCTGGGCGTCGGGAAAGACCTTTAAGTAGTGCTCAATCACCTCCCTAGGGATCTCTGGCCTCGGTGACGGCTGTCATGCAGCACATCGACCTTGTGCCGGAGGGGGGCAACGAGCGCGCCTTACTATTCGCTATCCAAGTCCCCGGCTACCCGGGTGGTCTGGGTGGCATCGGCGCTGATTCGGACGAGCCTTGTGGGGTCGTCGTCCTCATCGAGGGGTTGCACGCGGGGTGCTGTGGTAGAGGCATGGTGGCGTGCACTTGGGTGGAGCTGGTTTGGTTCTGCGCTGCCGAGGGTTGGCGCTCTAGTCGCTGTAAGTGCCTGAAGCTTTTCCAAGGCTAACACTGCGGCAGCACGGTCTCCACAAACCTTGAGGACGCCTGTCGGTGTAGGTATCTTCAAGACAAGGTAGCCGTAATGGGCTACAGCCATGAATCGGTACAGGGCTGGCCTTCCGATTATGGCATTGAAGGGGAGGTCAATCTCGGCCACGTCGAACAGAATGTACTCTGTCCGGTAGCTGTCCGGTGCCCCAAAGGTCACCGGGAGGCTGATGTGGCCGTAGGGAACGACCTGTCCCGGTCCCACCCCTGAGAACGGGCTCGATGGGGTGAGCTTGGCCATCGGGATCTGCAGCTTCTGGAAGGCTGCGCGACTGATGAGGTTCAGCCCAGCCCCGCCATCCACCAAAACGTGGTACATCTTCATGTTGGCGATGGTGGGGGCCACCACGAGCGGTAGTTGGCCGGCCCCAGCCATGTTCCTGGGGCAGTCGGTGCCATCGAAGCTGATGGGGGTTCCCATCCACCTGAGGTGCGGTGCTGCACCTGGGAGGGGAGCCACCGACGCTACCGCTCGACGCAAGGCCTTAGCCGTGCTCCAGGACGGGGGGTCAGCGGACCCGCCGAAGATGACATAGAGCATCTTCCGGTGTTCGTCATCACTGGAACTGGAGCTCCCATGACTGCGCACTGCCTTTACGGCGTGCTGAAGCTCCTGGAACTCCACCTGGCGGTCGACGCCGTCTCGGGCCTCGACCTTCTGCTTGCTGCCCCTTTGATCGTTGGGTGGGGCATCAGTTAGAGGCTGCTTCCCTTTCCGGAAGCGCTCCGCGAGCTTCTGGATTTCCCGGCATTCGGTAGCGGTATGATAGCTGGTGCCATGCACAGGGCATAATTCATCCTGGCCCCCGTCCGGGGCAGTTGGTTGTCGCGGCCTCTTGTCAGGGCGCGGCCCCCGAGCTCCACTGGGCGTCGCCGTTGCGACAATAGGGACCGCGGCTGATGTTTTTACGCTTCTTCCGCACGAAGCGTTGCCGGATACCGGCTGACCCCCCGGCTTGGGGGCCGGCAGAGAGTGCCAGTTCCGTCCTTCGGCTGCCCTGGCACACTTGTCCGCCAGGTTGAAGAGTTCTGAGGCATCGCGGACCTCCCTGGTCGCGAGCTTCTCGAGCATCTTCCTGTCCCCAACGCCTTGCCGGAACGCCACCACCACCGAAGCGTTCTGAATATGCGGGATGGTGTTGCGTACCTGGGAGAACCGCTGGATGAAAGAACGCAGCGACTCCCCAGGTTGTTGCTTGATGGCGTGGAGGTCAATCTCTGTGCCGGGACGGGTGTAGGAGCTGCCGAAGTTGGCGACGAACTGCCGGCAGAGCTCACCCCAGGAGGTTATGGACCCCTGAGGTAGATTCATGAGCCAAGACCGAGCTGGGCCGGTCAAGGCGACGGGGAAGTAGTTGGCCATGACAGCCTCGTCCCCTCCTGCAGCAAGTACGGCGTTGGAGTAGATCTGGAGGAACTCCGCTGGATTGAGGCTGCCGTCGTACTTCTCGGGCAGGTGCGGGCGAAACTTGCGTGGCCACCTTGCGAAGCGAAGGTGGGGTGCAAGGGCCGCACATCCTGCACCTGCTGCTGCAGGTACTGGCGCTGCGAACATTTGGTTCGCACCTGGCACCGCGTATCCCGGCATGGGCAAGGCTGCACCATAGGCCGGGGCCGCTACTTGCGGCGCATATAGCTGTGGCATATGCTGCACAACATATGCCTGAGGCAGGGCTCGCGTGGCGAAGGCCTGCCCTTCTGGTTGTGTCGAGGCCGACGACATGCTGTCGCCTGCCTCATGGCTGCGACGCCTCTCTCAGCGTCGCTCGAGGTACACCCGAGCGTCCTGGCCCAAGTGGCACCGTTCCAGTTTCCTTCGCAGGTCCGTCGACTGGAGCCTGGAGGAGCTGGAATCCACCGTCAGCCCGTCAACCGTGGGTGTGCGCGTCAGCGACACAGCCGGTTGTCCTGGGCGCCGTCCTCGCCGAAACCGAGGGTTCGCGGTGGCGACGACGAGGCGGTCCACCTCACGGACCCATTGCTGGGTCGCTGAATGGGGCGCATCCCCCGCAGGTGGGTTGCGCAGCGGCGCTCTTGCTGCAGCTAGCGCACCTCCATGGTGTACGCCCAGCGCTGCAGAAGATCTCACACTGGTCTGGGCCTGCATAGCCGGAGTCGGCTGCTGGCTACCAGCTTGTGCCGACACACTCCATCCTGAGTGTGTCGACATGTACTCCCCAGTGGTCACGGTTCGCCGTGAACGCGGAGGGTGAGAGTTTGCCGCTGAAGGAAGCTTGGTCATCTTCATCGGCGGAAACTCGTCGCGCTAGGAGAAAAGCCCCCTACCTGGCGCGCCAAATGTCGAAGTGTGCTGTCGGTACCTGAGATATGGGGTACCCCCGCGCACAGGGTAAAATGCCTAAGGTACTCGCCCTTCTCCGCAGGGAGAGCTCCGAAGGCGCCACGCGTCCGGCGGGGCCGGACCTCCCTCTCCTCAGAGGAGAGCTCCGGGCCCGCCACGTGGCATACAGAAGCCGGACCTCCCCCTCCGCGGGAAAGAGGTCCGAAGACGCCACGCGTCCAGCGGGGCCGGACCTCCCTCTCCGCAGAGGAGAGCTCCGGGCCCGCCACATGGCATACAGAGGCCGGACCTCCCCCTCCGCGGGGAGAGGTCCGGAGGCTCCACGTGCCCCGCAGGCCGGACCCTTCTCACCTCAGAGAAGGGCTCCGGACCCGCCTCGTGGCCAGAAGAACGGTGCTGCCTGCCCCCGAGCGGTAGGCGGCGGGCGTAAAGGTGCTCCTCACCTTGCCCGTACAAGGTATTCAAGGACCGCGTCTTCCCAAGACGCGGAAACACGGAGCACGCGTCTGTCAGGTGCCGTTGCGCCCAGTCGCATCACAGACTGGCGCGCGGTGTCAGAACCTGCCAGCCAATAAATGCTGCGACAAGACATCCCATGCCGCCTGCGCCGTCATCAACCACTACGACTAACACGCGGCATGGGCAGGGCGGCAAGATGAAGACTCAGAAGCCTTCGATTAGAGGTAGCTACGGGCGTAACTACAGATACGGTAGATAACAAGCAATCATCCCGGGACCACCTGTCGGGTCCCGGCTCCCCTTGTAAGCCGCCCGAGTCTTGGACTATAAAAGGCTCGGGCAGGCGTCGATAGCAAGGGTTCGCACTTTGCAACTCATACGCTAGCCATACACTCTCAAGCTGTAACTCACCCCCGAGCTCAGGCCTCCGGCCCTGAGCAGCAAGCAATACAGCGAGCTCCATAGCTCGCCATGGACGTAGGGTTTTACGCTCCGGCGGCCTGAACCACGTAAAACTCACCGTGTCAAGCTCTCGCTAACTTGTCCATCCGCGCAAGCTTTCCGCTAGGAGTCTAGCCCCGCCGAAAAAAGAACCTCCGCGGGCTGCCCAGTGCAGGCCCGGGGGAAGTGTCGATCGCACACTTCGACATTTGGCGCGCCAGGTAGGGGGCTTTTCCCCTAGCGCGACGAGTTTCCGTCGGCGAAGATGACCAAGCTTCCTTCAGCGGCAAACTCTCCCCCTCCGCGGTCACGGCGAACCGTGACCACAGGGGAGAGTACATGATGACACACTCAGGACGGAGTGTGACAGGGCAAGCTGGGAGCCAGCAACCGGCTCTGCCAGCGCCGACCCCGGCAATGCAGGCTCCATCCAGGGTCAGGCCTTCAGTAGCGCCGGGCGTACCCGGTGGGGGTGCGCTAGCCGCAGCAAGGGCGCTACTGCGCAATCCGCCTGCTGGGGATGCGCCTCAGGCAGCGACCCAGCAGTAGATTCGCGAGGTAGACCGTCTTGTCGTCGCCGACGCAAACCATTGACTTCGGCGGGGATGACGCTCCGACCAACCGGCTGTGTCGCTGACGCGCACGCCAACGGTTGACGGCCAGACGGGGGAGTTCCAGCTCCACCAAGCTTCCGTCGACGGACCTGAGGACAGAGCTGGAACGGTGTCACTTAGGCCAAGATGCCCGAGTGTTCCTCGAGCGACGTCAAGAAGGGCGTCGCACTCAAGAGGCTGGCGACAACATGACGTCGGCCTCGACCCAGCCTGAAGGGCAGATCTTCGCTACGCGAGCTCTGCCCCAGGCATACGTCGCGCAGCATATGCCACAACCATATGCCCTGCAAACGGCGTCCCTGGTCTATAGAGCGGCCTTGCCCATACCGGGGCATACTGTGCCAGCAGAGGACCAGGCATTCGCGGCGCCGATACCTGCACTGGGAGCCAGCAACCGGCTCTGGCAGCGCCGACCCCGGCAATGCAGGCTCCGACCAGCATCAGGTTTTCAGTAGCGCTGGGTGTACCTAGTGAGGGTGCGCTAGCCGCAGCGAAGAGCGCTGCTACTCAATATGCCACAGTCGTATGTCCTACGTATGGCGGCCGGAGCATGTGGTGCTCAGCGCGAACCAAGCATTCGCGGCATCTGAACCTGCGGCGACAGAAGCAGGGTGTGCGGCCCTCGCGCCCCGCCTTCGCTTCACAAAATGGCCGCGCAAGTTTCGGCCGCTCTCGCCTGAGAAGTACGACGGCAGCATCAACCCGGCAGAATTCCTCCAGAGGCCGGGAAATCCAGAAGCTCGCGGGGCGCTTCCGGAAGGGGAAGCAGCCCCTAGCTGATGCCCCATCCTATAGTAAGTGAGGGCAACCAGAAGGTCAAGGCCCGAGACGGCGACGACCGCCAGGTGGATTTCCAGGAGCTCCGGCGCGCCGCAAAGGCAGCGCGCAATCATGGGAGCTCCATATCCAGTGACGACGAGCACTGGAAGATGCCCTGTGACATCTTCGGCGGGTCCGCTGACCCCCCTGTCCAGAAGCATGGCTAAGGCCTTGCGCCGAGCGGTAGCGTCAGTGGCTCCCCTCCCAGGTGCAGTACCGCACCTCAGGTGGATGGGAACCCCCATCAGCTTCGATGACACCGACTGCCCCAGGAACATGGCTGGGGCCGGCCAACTACCGCTCGTGGTGGCCCTTACCATCGCCAACGTGAAGATGTACCACGTTTTGGTGGATGGTGGGGCTGGACTGAACCTCATCAGTCACGCAGCCTTCCAGAAGCTGCAGATCCCGATGGCCAAGCTCGCCCCATCAAGCCCGTTCTCAGGGGTAAGGCCGGGACAGGTCGTTCCCTACGGCCGCATCAGCCTCCCGGTGACCTCTGGGGCACCGGACAGCTACTGGACGGAGTACATTCTGTTCAACGTGGCCGAGATTGCCATGATCGGTAGGCC
Source organism: Neostapfia colusana (assembly GCA_030760725.1). Classification (NCBI taxonomy): domain Eukaryota; kingdom Viridiplantae; phylum Streptophyta; class Magnoliopsida; order Poales; family Poaceae; genus Neostapfia; species Neostapfia colusana. The sequence goes on along the minus strand of JASWHV010000004.1, from coordinate 106,305,082 downwards.
AGCCCTGTACCGATTCATGGCAATAGCCCACTACGGCTATCTTGTCCTGAAGATGCCTACACCAACAGGCGTCCTCAAGGTTTGTGGAGATTGTGCTGCCGCAGTGTTAGCCTTGGAAAGGCTTCAGGCGCTTACAGCAACTAGAGCGCCAGCCCTCAGCAGTACAGAACCAAACCAGCTCCACCTAAGTGCACGCCATCGTGCCCCTACCACCGCACCCCGCGTGCAACCCCTTGATGAGGACGACGTCCCCACAAGGCTCGTCCGAATCAGTGCCGATACCACCCAGACCACCCGGGTAGCCGGGGGCCTGGGTAGCATATAGGAAGGCGCGCTCGTTGCCCCCCTACGGCATGAGGTCGATGTGCTGCATGACAGCCATCACCGAGGCCAGAGATCCCTAGGGAGGTGATGGAGCACTACTTAAAGGTCTTTCCCGACGTCCAGCCGTCCGACGAGACGGAGAGTCCGCCGCTCCCGGCGCTTGGCAAACCGTGTTATTATCCCGAAGGCCAGCGAGAAGCTCCGGAAGCGCATCCACTACACCAGTCTCAATAAGGCATGCCCTAAAGACCTATTTTTTCTTCCTATGATAGAGCAAATAGTAGACTCGATACCAGGCTGTGATATGCTGCGCTTCCCAAATGCTTGCTAGGACTCCCATCAGACCCCTGGGTCTGAAGTAGTTGGAGGGCGCCCTTTACCTGCTAATCCCGGCGTAAACCGACTCGGCATAGCTAGGGGTCCCGCAAATTCCCGGTCTTCGCGCAATGGCTTTAACCCAATACCACAGTAACCTGTTTCGCTACCGAGAAGCAAGCACCAGAAGACCAGACCTCGGATCCCCGACACAACCTCCCGGAGGACCAGCAGGACCTCCCGGAGCTCCCGGGACGTCAGCGGAGCTTCCCGCGAGGCCCAAAGCAGCCTGAGGACCCCCAAGTGTCGGGCACCCAGCGATCCCCCTAGGCTAAAAGCTACCCCCCACAGCTCCACGCGGTGGGCGATGCCGCCAAATGGGCGGCGGAACTACTGAAGTTTGATCTAGGTTCCCTTTCCCGTCATACAGACATTAACAAAGCATTAGTTCACTTATGGCTGAAGTAGACGCACGCTCAGGGGGCCACGGAGACGATGGAACAGTACCCTGAGCCCAGACCTTCACCAGGCCTTATCGAATGATGTTCGTCGACGGCTCCTTGCGAAAGCAGGGGGCCGATGCTAGCATACTGTTCCTCACGCCATCGGGGGAGCAGTCTGGGTATGTGGCGCGTTTCAATTCCAAGGCAACCAACATAGCAAAGTATGGAGTGCCCATCCTTCTCGCTAGTCGTTGGCTCAGGGCAATCCCCAGTCTGGTTAACAACCAAGACCGCGGAGACAGGCCCCCTCGCCTTGGACCTGCACCACGTACCGCGCGCTAGCAAGGCCGCAGCTGACGACCTTTCAACGAGGGCCCCCATTGCCACCGGAGCCACTGTGCCTGGAGGGGGCCTCGAGAGGACGTTGCCGCGACCCACAGCCTGGCCCGCCGAGCCGGGCGAAGGGGGCTAGACCAGCACCTCGAAGCTGGCGGTCCCGGCGGCCATGAGCGCCGCCAAGGATCATAAGCGTCACTGGGGACTCCGTGCAACCCAGCGCTCAAGATCCAGATGCTCAAGTCAGACCCGATGCATGGATCACGGAGGTCCGGGACTGCTTGAAAGACAATATCCTCCCTGATGAACGTGTATCCGCTGAACGGATTGCGCGTGTGGCTAAGAGACACATGGCGGTAGAGGGGGATCTCTACCGACGTGGCGCCAACCACATCCTATTGCGGTGCATAACCCAGGGGGAAGGCTGCGACTTGTTCACTGAGATCCATGGAGGCGAATGTGGGAGTCATTCTTCCTCACGCACGCTTGTCGGTAAAGCCTTTCGGCATGGCTTCTACTATCCGGCAACACTCCAGGATGCCATCGAGCTGGTCGAGAGCTGCTAAGCGTGCCTGTTCCACGCCAAGCAGATCCATACACCGGCTTGGACGGTACAGATGATCCAGCCCGCATGGCCATTTGCCGTACTGGGGCTGGACATCCCGGGCCTGGGACCATTCCCCAGAACCGAAGACAGGGACCCGCTCCCGAACCTTCGGAACACGGAACACCGCTGTAAGTTCTACTCCTAGAGCAACAATAGGGCTGGCCTTTCTTTTTGTAGTAATTTCCATAAAAGTCCGTGAACAGGGCTTGGAGCAACTAAGCCTCAGGGGACGGTCCAGGACTACGTTCAGCTTCGCCTGGTTCCGACCCCAAGCGCGTAGAGTCTTGCTTCCCTTGAGGTGGGTCGTGGCCTACATACGTGGCCCGCCTTCCCCCGTATGGAAATTTATATGAAAAGAAACCTACCCTACGTTGCTCTACTTTGGTACTCATTTAATTTACTTATTAAGTTTTTATGATTACCCAACTAACGCGTGCTCACTATGCGTTCAACTCCCTCTTCCCATTCTCATCTTTAGTCGGAATTTGCTGCAGATACGACTAAGGAATAGAGGGGGGGGAGCCCCCAAGGAGAATTACTTTTTCCTTACTTGTGTGCAGGACTTCTCAGCCTCAGCTCCCCGCAGGAGTATGGTAGGCGCATCCACCCAATAGAACGCACCTACCAGGGGGCCGCTACGGGATCGCGGTAGGCCAAAAACCCCAAGGTAAGATCAAAAGGGCTAGCCCTCACAGGGGCGAGGTCCGAAGGCCCCACATGTCCAGCGGGGCCGGACCTCTCACCTTTTTGAGGGGAGCTCTGGGGCCGCCGCGTGGTCTACAGAAGTCGGACCTCCCCCCTCTGCGAGGGGAGGCCCGGGGCCTCCACGTGCCCTGCAATCCCGGACCTCCTCTCAGGCGGGAGCTCCGGGAGTCGAGCTCGCTCTTAACCTTCGCGGTCCTCTCCCGCAAAAGGTTCCCCCAGATGAGGAGGCGGTCCCGTTCAACCGTATACTCCTCCAGCTCGCGCCCTAGCGCAGCCAAGACCTGCCGGATGCTCGACTCGGCAAGCGCGAAGGCGTCCGCCAGAGGCAATGGAGCAACAGAGGCTGGGGCAGTCCCTCCGACCTCCTCCATTACCTCGTCCTCAGGAAGGGCCGACGCACCAGCAGCTGAGACGAGACGCAGATCAGGAGAAGCTGGCTCCGCGGCTCTGGCAGCCAGGCCAGCTGGGCTCTTTTCAGTTCTGGCTCCTTGACCTGAGGAGAGGGACGAGCCGGGGAAGGCGGTGCTGGAGAAGAAGCCAGACCGCCTAGTGCAGGATCAACCTGTGCTGGCTCGGGGGCCGCGGTTGCCGTCTCGGCAGGAAGAGACGACGCCGCCGCGGAGTCCGGGCACACCGGAACAGGAGAAGTCCGCGCTGGCCTGGGGGCCGCGGCAGTTGCCCCTGGCTCCGAGCGCATCGGCGCAGATTCCCCGCAAGACGGGGAAGGCCGGGGAGCGCGGACACTCCAGCGAGCTCTGAACCCCGACTTCCAAGCCAGGGTAGGACTTCCAGAGCCCGCAACCGTCGCCGATGACCGCTCCGCAGTCACTTGGACTGGCGGAACAGGGGACGCCCCAGAGGCTTCCCCCAGCGCATCAACCCGGGGCCTCTTCGAGTCGCCACCGGACGGGGTGTCAGGCACCCCGGAATCCCGACTTGGCACCGACGCTGTTGCTGGAGGAGATCGAGCGCGTTTCTTCTCTGGCAGCGGGTTGGAAGCCATGACAAGGGAGAACTCAAAAGCACAAGAGTCCGAGAAGAAATGCTCAGAAGTGCGAAGGGAAGCTGCAATGGGGGTGAGACCTCCTCTAAAAAGCTTCCCGGTGCAATTCCAAGCGATTTGGAACTCTTCGAATATCCCGCACCGGCAACCGCTTCGGTTCCTAGACCGAATGCCGATGACGGGTGGGCCCAAACCGCTTTGCTAAAGCGGTGGGGTCAAGGAGTCAGCCTCCTGAGAAGATGAGCCGGCAAGGCACTTCGGCGGTTCCCCAAGAAAGCGCCGCAACGTGCAGAAGTGGCAGCCTTGGGAACCGCCACAGTAAAAGCAATCATCAAGTGAGCGCATGCTCTCACGACCCCGCGGCCGTTCGTGCTCCGGCAGCAGCCAATTCGGGACTTAAAGAAAGTGCGCGGATCGGAAGAGACGGAGGTCCCACCTCGGGCTCGCTATCTCCCGCGAGATGGGCCCGGGGGCCACTGTCGGTACCTGAGATATGGGGTACCCCCACGCACAGGGTAAAATGCCTAAGGTACTCGCCCTTCTCCGCAGGGAGAGCTCCGAAGGCGCCACGCGTCCGGCGGGGCCGGACCTCCCTCTCCTCAGAGGAGAGCTCCGGGCCCGCCATGTGGCATACAGAAGCCGGACCTCCCCCTCCGCGGGAGAGAGGTCCGAAGACGCCACGTGTCCAGCGGGGCCGGACCTCCCTCTCCACAGAGGAGAGCTCCGGGCCCGCCACGTGGCATACAGAGGCCGGAACTCTCCCTCCGCGGGGAGAGGTCCGGAGGCTCCACGTGCCCCACAGGCCGGACCCTTCTCACCTCAGAGAAGGGCTCCGGACCCGCCTCGTGGCCAGAAGAACGGTGCTGCCTGCCCCCGAGCGGTAGGCGGCGGGCGTAAAGGCGCTCCTCACCTTGCCCGTACAAGGTATTCAAGGCCCGCGTCTTCACAAGACGCGGAAACGCGGAGCACGTGTCTGTCAGGTGCCGTTGCGCCCAGTCGCATCACAGACTGGCGCGCGGTGTCAGAACCTGCCAGCCAATAAACGCTGTGACAAGACATCCCATGCCGCCTGCGCCGTCATCAACCACTACGACTAGCACGCGACATGGGCAGGGCGGCAAGATGAAGACTCAGAAGCCTTCGACCAGAGGTAGCTACCGGCGTAACTACAGATACGGTAGATAACAAGCAATCTTCCCGGGACCACCTGTCGGGTCCCGGCTCCCCTTGTAAGCCGCCCGAGTCTTGGACTATAAAAGGCTCGGGCAGGCGTCGATAGCAAGGGTTCGCACTTTGCAACTCATACGCTAGCCATACACTCTCAAGCTGTAACTCACCCCCGAGCTCAGGCCTCAGGCCCTGAGCAGCAAGCAATACAGAGAGCTCCATAGCTCGCCGTGGACGTAGGGTTTTAACATGTGCGGTCAGGGCCTAGCTATGGAGCTCTCTGTATTGAGCTATGGAGCTCCATAGCTCCATAGCTCAATACAGAGAGCTCCATAGCTCCATAGCTCGCTGTATTGCTTGCTGCTCAGGGCCGGAGGCCTGAGCTTGGGGGTGAGTTACAGCTTGAGAGTGTATGGCTAGCGTATGAGTTGCAAAATGCGAACCCTTGCTATCGACGCCTACCCGAGCCTTTTATAGTCCAAGACTCGGGCGGCTTACAAGGGGAGCCGGGGCCCGACAGGTGGCCCCGGGAAGATTGTCTGTTATCTACCGTATCTGCAGTTATGCCGGTAGTTGTCTATAGTCGAAGGCTTCTGAGTCTTCATCTTGCCGCCCTGCCCATGGCGCATGCCAGTCGTAGCGGTTGATGACGGCGCAGGCGGCATGCGGTGTCAGAATCTACCGTATCTGTAGTTACGCCGGTGGTTGCCTCTGGTCGAAGGCTTCTGAGTCTTCATTTTGCCGCCCTGCCCATGCCGCGCACTAGTCATAGTGGTTGATGACGGCGCAGGCGGCATGGGATGTCTTGTCGCGGCATTTATTACCTGGCAGGTTCTGACACCGCGCGCCAGTCTGTGATGCAACTGGACGCAACGGCACCTGACAGGCGCGTGCTCCGCGTTTCCGCGTCTTGGGAAGACGCGGCCTTGAATACCTTGTACGGGCAAGGTGAGGAGCGCCTTTACGCCCGCCGCCTACCGCTCGGGGGCTGGCAGCACCGTTCTTCTGGCAACGTGGCGGATCCGGAGCCCTTCCATGAGGTGAGAAGGGCCCGGCCTGCGGGGCACGTGGAGCCTCCGGACCTCTCCCCGCGGAGGGGGAGGTCCGGCCTCTGTATGCCACGTGGCGGGCCCTGAGCTCTCCTCTGTGGAGAGGGAGGTCCGGCCCCGCTGGACGCGTGGCGTCTTCGGTCCTCTCTCCCGCGGGGGGCGATGTCCGGCTTCTGTATGCCACGTGGCGGGCCCGGAGCTCTCCTCTGAGGAGAGGGAGGTCCGGCCCCGCCGGACGCGTGGCGCCTTCGGAGCTCTCCCTGCGGAGAAGGGCGAGTACCTTAGGCATTTTACCCTGTGCGCGGAGGTACCCCATATCTCAGGTACCGACAGTGGCCCCCGGGCCTATCTCGGGGGAGATAGCGAGCCCGAGGTGGGACCTCCGTCTCTTCTGATCCGCGCACTTCCTTTAAGTCCCGAATTGACCGCTGCCGGAGCACGAACGGCCACGGGATCGTGAGAGCGTGCGCTCACTTGATGATTGCTTTTACTGTGGCGGTTCCCAAGGCTGCCACTTCTGCATGTTGTGGCTCTTTCTTCGGGAACCGCCGAAGTGCCTTGCCGGCTCATCTTCTCAGGAGACTGACTCCTTGACCCCACCGCTTTAGTTAAGCGGCTTGGGCCCACCCGTCATCGGCACTCGGTCTAGGAACCGAAGCAGTTGCGGGTGCGGGGTATTCGAAGAGTTCCGAATCGCTTGGAACTGCACCGGGAAGCTTTTTAGAGGGGGTCTCACCCACATTGTAGCTTCCCTTCGCACTTCTCTGCATTTCTTCTTGGACTCTTGCGCTTTTGCTTTCTTGCCTTTGAGCTCTCCCTTGCCATGGCTTCCAACCCGCTGCCAGAGAAGAAACGCGCTCGATCCCCTCCAGCAACGGCGCCGGCGCCAAGTCGGGATTCTGGGGTGCCTGACACTCCCTCCGGTGGCGACTCGAAGAGGCCCCGGGCTGATGTGCTGGGGGAAGCCTTTGTGGCGTCTTCTGTTCCGCCAGTCCAAGCGACTGCGGAGCGGTCGTCGGAGACGGTAGCGGGCTCTGGAAATCCTACACCGGCTCGGAAGCCGGGGTTTAGAGCCCGCTGGAGTGTCCGCGCTTCCCGGCCTTCCCCGTCTTGCGGGGAATCTGTGCCGATGCGCTCGGAGCCAGGGGCAACTGCTGCGGCCCCCAGGCCAGCGCGGGCTTCTCCTGTTCCGGTGTGCTCGGACTCCGCGGCGGCGCCGTCTCTTCCTGCCGAGACGGCTACCGCGGCCCCTGAGCCAGCACAGGTTGATCCTGCACTAGGCAGCCTGGCTTCTTCTCCAGCTCCGTCTTCCCCGGCTCGTCCCTCTCCTCAGGTCAAGGAGCCAGAAGATGAAAAGAGCCCGGCTGGCCTGGCTGCCAGTGCCGCGGAGCCAGCTTCTCTTGATCGACGTCTCGTCTCGGCGGCTGGCGCGTCGGCTCTTCCTGAGGACGAGGTAATGGAGGAGGTCGGAGGGACTGCCCCAGCCTCTGTTGCTCCATTGCCTCTGGCGGACGCCTTCGCGCTTGCCGAGTCGAGCGTCCAGCAGGTCTTGGCTGCACTAGGGCGCGAGCGGGAGGAGTATACGGTTGAACGGGACCGCCTCCTCACCTGGGGGAACCTTTTGCGGGAGAGGACCGCGAAGGTTAAGAGCGAGCTCGACTCCAGGCGGGAGTTGCACGACTTCAGGGAAACGCTTGTCGACCGGATGAAGCGGGCTGTTGACCGCATGGACACCCAGTCGCGACGGATCAACAGGGAGGCCCTGGAGGCTCACGCCTGGGCCGAAGAGAGCCTCTCTGCTGCTGTGGAAATACGGCAGCGGTTGGAGCGCCGCGAACTCGCCGTTGAGGAGCGGGAGCGTTCCGTGGCAGCTGAGGCAGAGAGGGTCGCCGCGCAGCTGGCTGCGGGCGAGGATGACCTCCGAGCTCGGATGGAGGAGCTGGAGATTCTGAAGGCAGACCTTGACTTGAGGGATGAACAGGTCTCCCATGATCGCCGGGCGGTCTTGGACCGGGAGTTGACTGCCGGCTTCAGGGCCGCTGAGTTGGAGCGGCTAGCCGAGACTCTCCGCCTTCGGGAGAGTTCCCTGGCGGCCAAGGAGAAGGAATTCTCCGAGAGGAACCTGGAGGCTCTGCGGGCGGCCCGCCGCGAGGTGGAGGAGCTCTCAGCCCTACGGTCCTCCGAGGCCCTTGTGGTCTCAAGCTTCGTGGATCGAGCGGGGTCCGCCCTGATCCCTCTTGGTTTCAGTCCGGTGAGGGCCGCAACTCCCGCATTGCAGGTGGCAGAGGTGATCCCTGCATTGGAGTCGATCGGCGCCAAGCTGGACAGACTCGACTCGGTGGTCGCCAGCGAGCTTGAAGCCGAGGGCAGCGGCTTAGCTTTAGAGGTCGCCTCGCATGTGCTGGCATGCTTCAAGAGCCGCGACCCCTCTTTCTCACTGGAGACAGCAAGAGAGGGCCCAGCCGCGGAGCGGGAGGAAGCTGCCAGGGCTGAAGTCGAGGATGTGGCCGCCCTTGTAGCCGCAAGGTTCCGGCGAGAGCCGGGAGGTCCTTAGGACTTGCTTCTCCCTTTTTTTTATCGATTCTGTAGTCCAGCTCAAGGAGCCTTGCTTAATTTGACTCTCTTGGATACTTGTGTCTGTGATGCTTTTTCCCTCGTTCTTGGCTTTGCCTGGCTGAGTCCTTAGCTCCGCAAGGTACTCAGAGGTCATCTCCAATCTTGGAGCTTCACACAGACACCCCCCCGGGTCTTAACCGTGTTAGGGGCCCCCAGAGGTCTCAGAACCTCGCCCTATGAGGGGCTCCAAATCTGCCGGCCACGTGGTGGGTCCGGAGCTCCTCCTCAAGAGACGGGAGCTCCGGTCATGTTGGACACGTAGGGCTTTCGGAGCCCTCCCGCTGAGGGGGGAGGTCCGGTTCCTGCCTGCCACGTGGCGAGCCCGGAGCCCTCCTCAAGGAAGGAGAGAGTTCCGGGCCTACTGGACACGCGGGGCCCCCGGGCCCCGCCCCAGCTGGAGGGGTGGGTCCCGGTCCTTCCAGTCCCATTCCGGTGTAGCTGGTAGCTCCTTTCCCACGCTTCATGCAATCCCTGTTGCCGTAACCTGAAGGTCCTGCACACAGGTAGAGGAAACGTAATTCTCCTCGGGGGGTCCTCCCCTCCTGTCTCCTAGTCTTATCCGTCTTATGGTCCTGGCCCGCTATATGGGGCTTGGGCAATTCTGTGCACGAGGCGCCGGAGCTCCGGCTCCCTCCGAGGTCCGGGTACGGCCGTCCGATCCCTAGTACCGGGCCATGCGCTAGGGAAGCAGAGTGCACGCGCTTTGGGTTCATGACCAGGCAAAGCGGACGTACTCCCCTGGACCTCCGGAGAGCAGGATGCGCATGCTTTGGGCTCTGGGCCGGCTAAGCTGGATACGCACCCTGGACCCCCCATGCACAACGCTGGCCTTTCCTGGAGGTGACCAACTGACACCGCAACACCTGACTTGGGGAGGCCCGAGAGACTCACTCGGCCATCGGCAGGTGCCTCAAGCGCAGCCGCCTTCGGGAGGATAGCAAATGCCGACTATGGATGAGCGCAGGAGAGGGGGAGCTAGACGTATGATGAACATACAGAGATAGTGCGATCATAAAAATTAATGCATAATTTAAATGAGCGCATGAGAAAGAGCTAAGTAGAACAGGTCTCTGTATTCGCGCCCATAGGTGGAATTCTGGCTGTTCGTGGGGGCAATGTTCCGCCTCGTCTACAAGGGAAGCAAGACTCTACGCGCTTAGGGTCGGAACCAGGCTAAACTGGACGTAGTCCTGTACCGTCCCTTGAGACTTAGCTACCCCAAGCTCTGTTCCTAAGTTCTATGGGGTCTATTACAGAAGTGAATAACCCTGTTCTACCGATGCTCAGTAAGTAGGACTTACAGTGTTGCTCCATGGCAAGGATTTTTGGGAATGGATCCCACTCTCGGTTGAAAGGCATGTGTACCTGGGGCGGCAGCTTTCATGATTCGGAAGGGACCTTCCCTGCTGGGGGAGAGCTTATGGGTCCTTCTTGGAATATAGCGTGCCACTTCACCAGGCTGCCCTCTTGCGGGCCCCCTTCGCGTTTGGTTCTTTGGCGGTAGTGCTTAGAGCATTAGCCGAGACCTTGCGTTGTGGGGTGTTCCCTGCAAGCCGAGTCTTGTCGAAGTTGTTGTCTTCATGCTGGATCAGGTCCTGCGTGGCTTCTCTCGGGGTCCCCCGGGGAGTTCTCCCCTTCTGGCTAAGGCCTTCAAGGGGTAGGTGGACCCGGGCTCGCTTTGGATGACCTAAGGCGTCCCCCCCTTCTGGCAAGGCCTTCAAGGGGTTGACGGACCCTAGGCAGCCCCCGAGAGGTATGTTCGAGGCACGGAGGCGTGCCGCAGCTGGCTAACGCCTTGGCCCGTCATCGTCGGAACTGGAGTCCTCAGCATCATGTACTGTCTTTATGACACGCTGAGGCTCCTGGAACCCCACCTGGTGGACAGCGGTGACTGGGGCATCGGCCTTTTGTTTGCCATCCCTCTGAGGGTAGGGCGGTGCCTCAGCCCTTTGCTGTCTTCCATTGCGGAAGCGCTCTGCGAGCCTCTGGATCTCCCAGCACTCGGCAGCTGTATGGTTGCAGGTGTCATGCACGGGGCATAGCCCGCCTTGGCCACTGTCTGGGGCCGGTGATTGCCGCTGCCTCTTGTCGGGGCGCGGCCCCCGAGCTCCACTGGTTGTCGCAGCTGCGGCGACGGGGGCCGTGAATGGTGACTTCATCTTCCCATTCCCCCGGTTCTTGGTCTTCTTGCCACCCCCATAGGCAGCAGCACCGGACCCGGGCTGCCCTCCTGACTCGGAGGTTGGCAGTGCGTGCCAGTTCCGCCCTTCGGCTGCTCTGGCGCACTTGTCCGCCAGGCTAAAGAGCTCCGAGACGTCGCTGACCTCTCTGGTCGCGAGCTTCTCGAGCATTTTCTCGTCCCAGACACCCTGTCGGAACGCCACCACCACAGAGGCGCTTTGGATATGTGGGATGGTGTTGCGCACCTGAGAGAACCGCTGGATGAAAGAGCGCAGCGACTCCCCAGGTTGTTGTTTGACGGCGTGGAGGTCGAGCTCCGTGCCGGGACGGGTGTAGGAGCTGCCGAAGTTGGCGACGAACTGCCGGCAGAGCTCACCCCAAGAGGTTATGGACCCCTGGGGTAGATTCATGAGCCAGGACCGGGCTGGGCCGGTCAAGGCGACGGGAAAGTAGTTGGCCATGACAGCCTCATCGCCTCCTGCAGCAAGTACGGAGGTGGAGTAGATCTGGAGGAACTCCGCTGGGTTGACGCTTCCGTCGTACTTCTCGGGCAAGTGCGGGCGAAACTTGTGCGGCCACCTTGCGAAGCGAAGGTGGGGTGCAAGGGCCGCACATCCTGCACCTGCTGCTGCAGGTACTGGCGCTGCGAACAGGTGGTTCGCACCTGGCACCACGTATCCCGGCATGGGCAAGGCTGCACCGTAGGCCGGGGCCGCTACTTGCGGCGCATATGGTGGTGGCATATGTTGCGCAGCATATGCCTGAGGCGGGGCTCGCATGGCGAAGGCCTGCCCTTCTGGTTGCGTCGAGGCCGACGACATGCTGTCGCCTGCCTCATGGTTGCGACGCCTTTCTCGACGTCGCTCGAGGTACACCCGGGCGTCCTGCCCCAAGTGGCACCGTTCCAGTTCCCTTCGCAGGTCCGTCAACAGGAGCCTGGAGGAGCTGGAATCCGCCGTTAGCTCGTCAACCGTGGGTGTGCGCGTCAGCGACACAGTCGGTTGCCCCGGGCGCCGCCCTCGCCGAAACCGAGGGTTCGCGGCGGCGACGACGAGGCGGTCCACCTCGCGGACCCATTGCTGGGTCGCTGAATGGGGCGCATCCCCTGCAGGTGGGTTGCGCAGCAGCGCTCTTGCTGCAGCTAGCGCACCTCCATGGTGTACGCTCAGCGCTGCAGAAGACCTCACGCTGGTCGGGGCCTGCATAGCCGGAGTCGGCGTTGCCGGAGTCGGCTGCTGGCTACCCGCTTGTGCCGACACACTCCGTCCTGAGTGCGTCGACATGTACTCCCCGCTGGTCACGGTTCGCCATGAATGCGGTGGGGGAGAGTTTGCCGCTGAAGGGAGCTTGGTCATCTTCGTCGGCGGAAACTCGTCACGCTAGGGGAAAAGCCTCCTACCTGGCGCGCCAAATGTCGAAGTGTGCGATCGACACTTCCCCCGGGCCTGCACTGGGCAGCACGCGGAGGTTCTTTTTTCGGAGGGGCTAGTTCCTAGCGGAGAGCTTGCACGGATGGACGAGTTAGTGAGAGCTTGACACGGGAAGTTTTACGTGGTTCAGGCCGCCGGAGCGTAAAACCCTACGTCCATGGCGAGCTATGGAGCTCGCTGTATTGCTTGCTGCTCAGGGCCGGGGGCCTGAGCTTGGGGGTGAGTTACAGCTTGAGAGTGTATGGCTAGCGTATGAGTTGCAGAATGTGAACCCTTGCTATCGAAGCCTACCCGAGCCTTTTATAGTCCAAGGCTCGGGCAGCTTACAAGGGAAGCCGGGACCCGACAGGTGGTCCCGGGAAGATCGTCTATTATCTACCGTATCTGTAGTTACGCCGGTGGTTGCCTCTGGTCGAAGGCTTCTGAGTCTTCATTTTGCCGCCCTGCCCATGCCGCGCACTAGTCATAGTGGTTGATGACGGCGCAGGCGACATGGGATGTCTTGTCGCGGCGTTTATTACCTGGCAGGTTCTGACACCGCGCGCCAGTCTGTGATGCGACTGGACACAACGGCACCTGACAGGCGCGTGCTCCGCGTTTCCGCGTCTTGGGAAGACGCGGCCTTGAATACCTTGTACGGGCAATATGAGGAGCGCCTTTACGCCCGCCGCCTACCGCTCGGGGGCTGGCAGCACCGTTCTTCTGGCCACGTGGCGGATCCGGAGCCCTTCTCTGAGGTGAGAAGGGCCCGGCCTGTGGGGCACGTGGAGCCTCCGGACCTCTCCCCGCGGAGGGGGAGGTCCGGCCTCTGTATGCCACGTGGCGGGCCCGGAGCTCTCCTCTGTGGAGAGGGAGGTCCGGCCCCGCTGGACGCGTGGCGTCTTCGGTCCTCTCTCCCGCGGGGGGCGAGGTCCGGCTTCTGTATGCCACATGGCGGGCCTGGAGCTCTCTACTGAGGAGAGGGAGGTCCGGCCCCGCCGGACGCGTGGCGCCTTCGGAGCTCTCCCTGCGGAGAAGGGCGAGTACCTTAGGCATTTTACCCTGTGCGCGGGGGTACCCCATATCTCAGGTACCGACAGGCGCATCCCCAGCTGGTGGGTTGCGCAGTAGTGCTCTTGCTGCAGCTAGCGCACCCCCATGGTGTGCGCTCAGCGCTGCAGAAGACCTCACGCTGGTCGGAGCCTGCATTGCCGGAGTCGGCTGCTGGCTACCAGCTTGTGCCGACACACTCTGTCCTGAGTGCGTCGACATGTACTCCCCGCTGGTCACGGTTCGCCGTGAACGCGGAGGAGGAGAGTTTTCCGCTGAAGGAAGCTTCGTCATCTTCGTCGGCAGAAACTCGTCTCGCAAGGGGAAAAGCCCCCTTCCTGGCACGCCAAATGTCGAAGTGTTCAGTCGACACTTCCCCCGGGCCTGCACTGGGCAGCCCGCGGAGGTTCTTTTTTCGGTGGGGCTAGTCTCTAGCGGAGAGCTTGCGCAGATGGACGAGTTTGTAAGAGCTTGACACGACGAGTTTTACGTGGTTCAGGCCGCCGGAGCGTAAAACCCTACGTCCACGGCGAGCTATGGAGCTCGCTGTATTGCTTGCTGCTCAGGACCGGAGGCCTGAGCTCGGGGGTGAGTTACAGCTTGAGAGTGTATGGCTAGCGTATGAGTTGCAAAGTGCGAACCAACAGGGTTCGAACCCTTGCTAACGTTGCCTACCCGAGCCTTTTATAGTCCAAGACTCGAGTGGCTTACAAGGGGGGCCCGGGACCCGACAGGTGGAACCGAGGAGATTGTCTATTATCTACCGTATCTGCAGTTATGCCGGTAGTTGTCTCTGGCGAAGGCTTCTGAGTCTTCGTCTTGCAGCCCTGCCCATGCCGCATGCTAGTCGTAGTGGTTGATGACGGCGGGGGCGGCATGGGATGTCTTGTCGCTGTGTTTATTGGCTGGCAGGTCCTGACACCGCGCGCCAGTCTGTGATGCGACTGGGCGCAACGGCTTCTGACAGAGGTGTGCTCCGCGTCTCCGCGTCTTGGGAAGGCGCGGGCCTTGAATACCTTGTACGGGCAAGGTATGGGGCGTCTTTACGCCCGCTGCCTACCGCTCGGGGGCAGGTAGCGCTGTTCTGCTGGACACGTGGCGGGCCCGGAGCTCTCCTCTGAGGAGGGGGAGGTCCGGCCCCGCAGGACACGTGGAGCCTTCGAACCTCTCCCCCGTGGAGGGGGGAGGTCTGGCTTCTGTCGGCCACGTGGCGAGCCCGGAGCTCTCCTCTGAGGGGAGGGAGGTACGGCCCCACTGGACACGTGGCGCCTTCGGAGCTTTCCCTTCGGAGAAGGGCGAGACCCTTAGGCATTTTCCCCTGTGCGCGGGGGTACCCCATATCGCGGGTACCGACACGCAGCTAGCTGTGGGTCATTGCAGGAGCATTCGCCCTTGACTTGCTTGATGACCAGCTGGGAGTCGCCCTGTGCCAACAACTGGCAAGCGCCAAAATACAGGGCTGTCTGCAGGCCAAAGATGAGTGCTTCATACTCCGCCATGTTGTTGGTTGCCTTGAAATTGAGACGCACCATGTACCCAAACTGTTCCCCTGATGGCATGAGGAGCAGTACGCCGGCACCGGCCCCCTGCTTTCGCGAGGAGCCGTTGAAGAAAAGTGTCCAGTGGGGTTCGGTGAAGACCGGAGCTTGGTGCTCTGGTTCACTGCCTTCATGGCCCCCTGGGTCAGTCTTCGTTGGTGTCCACTCCGCCACAAAGTCAGCCAGTGCTTGGCTCTTGACTGCATGGCGTGGGAGGAAGTCCAGCTCAAACTCCGCCAGCTCTGCCGCCCATTTAGCAACGTTGCCAGTCGCATGGGTGCTGTGAAGAATTGTCTTCAGCGGATACGAGGTGACTACCGAGACCCGGTGGGCCTGGAAGTAATGGCGGAGCTTCCTGGAGGCCACGAGCACCGCATACAGCAGCTTGTGGACTTCTAGGTACCTTGTCTTGGCATCATGAAGTACTTCGCTGATGTAGTAGACAGGCCTCTGGACGGTTTGAACCCTCTCTCTTAGGCTTGGGAGGTCCTCGTCCATTGGCCCTGGCCCGCTGGAGGTGAGTGGACCCACGGGGGCCTCCGGGAGCTGGGACCCGGAGGCCCTTAAGCTATCTTGATTATCCGGGAGCTCCGGGGGGTCCTGAGGGACCTCCGGGAGGTCCCATTTGGCCCCTGGGGGGTCCAGTAGGACCCCCGGGGGTTTATCTTGGGGGTCCGGGAGACCACCCTGGACCTCCGGGAAGCCGACCTGGACCTCCGGGAGGTTGCCTTGGAGGTCCGGGAGACCGCCTTGGTCTTGCGGGGCCTCCTGGCGTCTGTCTTCTGCTACCGGAGCAGGTTGTGAAGATGAGGGGTCTGGCCGCTCTGCGACGAGGACCATACTCCCCACTTCAGTTGTCGCCGCGATGTAGAGCTGCAGGTGCTCTCCGGGCTCAGGGGCTACCATGATAGGTAGGGTCGTCAGGAGTCGCTTTAACTCCTGGAAAGCCTCTTCTGCTTCTCAGTCCAGGCAAAAAGGCCTGACTTGCGCAGGAGCTTAAAGAAAGGGAGTGCCCGCTCTGCTAACCTCGGTATAAACCGACTCAGCGCGGCTAGACATCACGTGAGTTTCTGGACATCCTTGAGGCGGGCAGGGGGCCGCATCAAGTCGATGGCCTTGATCTTCTCTGGGTTGGCCTCAATCCCTCGGTGCGAGACCAGGAATCCTAAGAGCTTCCCAGAGGACACACCGAACACACATTTATCGGGGTTCAGCTTGGTGCGCGTAGAGCGCAACTTGCCAAAGACTAGGGCTAGGTTATCTAACAAAGATGAACCCTGCTTGACCTTGACAACTATGTCATCGACGTACACCTCAACTAGGTATCTTATTAACTCCCCAAAGGTTTTGTGCATTGCTCGCACAAAGGTGGGGAGTGCATTATTTAGGCCGTAAGGCATAGACAAATAGCAATAAAGGCCATCTACTATGATGAAGGAGGTGTGCTCCTCGTCCTCCCTAGACATGGGGATCTGATGGAAACCCGAGTAGGCGTCTAGGAAGCACAGCATATCACTGCCTGACGTTGAGTCTACTATTTGATCTATTCTAGGAAGAGGGAATGGATCTTTGGGACATGCCTTATTGAGACTGTTGTAGTCGATGCACATCCGGAGCTTCCCGCCAGCCTTTGGGACAACGACGGGGTTCGCCAACCACCGGGGGTGGTGGACCTCCCGTATGAAGCCAGTGTCCAGCAGCTTCTTGACTTCTTCACGAATGAAGTTTTGCCGCTCGATGGACTTCTTGCGGGGCTTCTGTTGAACCGGCCGGGCGTCGGGGAAGACTTTCAAGTGGTGCTCGATCACCTCCCTGGGGATCCCCGGCATCTGCGATGGCTGCCATGCAAACACGTCGACGTTGTGCCGGAGGAAGGTGACGAGCGCGCCTTCCTATTTGCTATCCAGGCCCCCGGCTACCCGGGTGGTCTGGGTGGCTTCGGCGCCGACTTGGACGACCTTTAAGGGAACGCCGCCCTCGTCGAGAGGTTGCACCCTGGGTGCTGTGGCGGAAGCACGGTGGCGTGCGCTCGGGCGGAGCTGGTCCGGCTCTGTACTGCCGGGGGCTGATGCCCCAGCTGTTGCGAGCGCTTGGAGTTTCTCTAAGGCCGACACTGCAGCAGTACGGTCTCCACGGATCCTGAGGACGCCCGTCGGTGTTGGCATCTTCAGGACGAGTAGCCGTAGTGGGCTACTGCCATGAACCGGTACAGGGCTGGCCTGCCGATTATGGCGTTGAAGGTGAGGTCTATCTCCGCTACGTCGAACAGAATGTACTCTGTCCGGTAGCTGTCCGGAGCCCCGAAGGTCACCGGGAGGCTAATGTTGCCGTAGGGAATGACCTGTCCAAGCCCTACCCCTGAGAACAGGCTCGACGGGGTGAGCTTGGCCATCGGGATCTGCAGCTTCTGGAAAGATGCACGGCTGATGAGGTTCAGCCCAGCTCCACCATCTACCAAAACGTGGTACATTCTCACATTGGCGATGGTAGGAGCTACCAAGAGCGGTAGCTGGCCGGCCCCAGCCATGTTCCTGGGGCAGTCGGTGGCGTCGAAGCTGATGGGGGTCCCCATCCACTTAAGGTGCGGTGCGGCACTTGGGAGTGGCGCCACCGACGCTACCGCTCGGCGCAGAGTCTTGACTGCGCTTCGGGACGAGGGGTCGGCGGACCCGCCGTATATGACGTAGATCTTCTTTCGACGCTCATCGTCGCTGGAGCTGGAGTCCTCATGATTGCGCGCCGCCTTCACGGCGTGCTGAGGCTCCTGGATCTCCTCTGGGTGGTCGATGCTGTCTGGGACATCCACCCTCTGTTCGCCTTCCTTTGGACGGAAGGGTGGGGCATCAGCCCGCTGCCGCTTCCCCTTGCGGAAGCGCTCTGCGAGCTTTCGGATCTCCCGGCACTCGGCAGTAGTGTGGCGACAGCTGCCGTGCACGGGGCACATATTGTCTTGATCACCTTCTGGAATTGGTGATCTTTGCTGCCTCTTGTCGGGGCGCGGCCCCCGAGCCCCACTGAACGTCGCTGCAGTGACGACTGGAGCTGCGGTCGGTGATTCTATCTTGCTTCTGCCTCGGTTCTTGGCCTTCCTGCTGCTTCCACAGGGAGTAGGACCAGATCCGGGCAGTCCTCCTGACTCGGAGGACAGCAGTGAGTGCCAGTTCCGCCCTTCGGCTGCTCTGGCGCACTTGTCTGCCAAGCTGAAGAGCTCTGAGACATCGCGGACCTCCCTGGTTGCGAGCTTCACGAGCATCTTCTTGTCCCGGACGCCTTGCCGGAACGCCACCACCACAGAAGCATTTTGAATGTGTGGGATGGTGTTCCGCACCTGGGAGAACCGCTGGATGAAAGAGCGCAGCGACTCCCCAGGTTGTTGCTGGATGCCGTGGAGGTCAAGCTCCGTGCCAGGCCGGGTGTAGGAACTGCCGAAGTTGGCTATGAACTGCCGGCAAAGCTCTCCCCCGGAAGTTATGGAACCCTGGGGGAGGTTCATGAGCCAAGACCGGGCTGGACCGGTCAAGGCAACAGGGAAGTAATTGGCCATGACGGCTTCATTCCCTCCTGCGGCAAGTACGGCGGTGGAGTAGATCTGGAGGAACTCCGCCGGGTTGACGCTGCCGTCGTACTTCTCGGGCAGGTGCGGCCGAAACTTGCGCGGCCACTTCGCGAAGCGAAGGTGGGGCTCGAGGGCCGCACACCCTGCTTCTGTCATCGCAGGTTCTGGTGCCGCGAACGCTCGGTTCGCACTGGGCACAGTGTACCCCGGTACGGGCAAGGCTGCACCATAGGCCGGGGGCGCCATCTGCAGGACATATGACTGTGGCATATTCTGCACGGCGCAGGCCTGGGGCAGAGATCGCGTGGCGATGGTCTGCTCTTCAGGCTGGGTTGAGGCCGACATCATGCTGTCGTCAGCCTCTTGGTAGCGACGCCTTTCTCGGCGTTGCTCGAGGTATACCCGGGCATCTTGACCCAAGCGACACCGCTCCAGCTCTGTCCTTAGATCCGTGGATTGGAGGCTGGTAGAGCTGGAATCTGCCGTCTGTTCGTCAACCATTGGCGTGCGCATCAGCGTCACGGTCGGTTGGCCGGAGTGTCGCCTCCGCCGAAGTCGAGGGTTTGCGGCGGCGACGACAAAACGGTCTACCTCGCGAATCCACTGCTGGGTCGCTGCCTGAGGCGCGTCCCCAGCGGGCGGATTGTGCAGTAGCGCTCTTGCTGCAGCTAGCGCACCCCCACTGGGTACGCCCAGCGCTACTGAAGACCTGACGCTGGTTGGAGCCTGCATTGCCGGGGTCGGTGCTGCCAGAGCCGGTTGCTGGCTCCCAGCTTGTACCGACACACTCCGTCCCGAGTGTGTTGACTTGTACTCCCCCCTAGTCGCGGTTCGCCGCGGAGGCGGGGGAGGTGAGCTTGCCGCTAAAGGGAGCTTGGTCATCTTTGTTGGCGGAAACTCGTCGTGCAAGGGGAAAGGCCCCCTACCTGGTGCGCCAAATGTCGAAGTGTTTGGTTGACACTTCCCCCGGGCCTGCACTGGGCAGCCCACGGAGGTTCTTTTTTCGGTGGGGCTAGTCCCTCGCAGAGAGCTTGCGCGGATGGACGAGTTAGTAAGAGCTTGACACTGAGAGTTTTACGTGGTTCAGGCCACCGGAGCGTAAAACCCTACGTCGACGGCGAGCTATGGAGCTCGCTGTATTGCTTGCTGCTCGGGCCAGAGTCCCGAGCTTGGGGGTGAGTTACAGCCTGGGTGTGAATGGCTAGCGTATGAGTTGCAGAAATGTGAACCCTTGCTATCGTCGCCTACCCGAGCCTTTTATAGTCCCAGACTCGGGTGGCTTACAAGGGGGGCCCGGGACCCGACAGGTGGTCCTGGGGAGATTGACTGTTATCTACCGTATCTGCAGTTATGCCGGTAGTTGTCTCTGGCGAAGGCTTCCGAGTCTCCGTCTTGCCGCCCTGCCCATGCCGCACGCTAGTCGTAGTGGTTGATGACGGCGCTGGCGGCATGGGATGTCTTGTCGCGGTGTTTATTGGCTGGCAGGTTCTGACACCGCGCGCCAGTCTGTGATATGACTGGGCGTAACGGCACCTGACAGAGGCGTGCTCCGCGTCTCCGTGTCTCGGGAATACGCGGGCCTTGAATACCTTATACGGGCAAGGTATGGGGCATCTTTACGCCCGCTGCTGTCGGTACCTGAGATATGGGGTACCCCCGCGCACAGGGTAAAATGCCTAAGGTGCTCGCCCTTCTCCGTAGGGAGAGCTCCGAAGGCGCCACGCGTCCGGCGGGGCCGGACCTCCCTCTCCTCAGAGGAGAGCTCCGGGCCCGCCACGTGGCATACAGAAGCCGGACCTCCCCCTCCGCGGGAGAGAGGTCCGAAGACGCCACGCGTCCAGCGGGGCCGGACCTCCCTCTCCGCAGAGGAGAGCTCCGGGCCCGCCACGTGGCATACAGAAGCCGGACCTCCCCCTCCGCGGGGAGAGGTCCGGAGGCTCCACGTGCCCCGCAGGCCGGACCCTTCTCTCCTCAGAGAAAGGCTCCGGACCCGCCACGTGGCCAGAAGAACGGTGCTGCCCGCCCCCGAGCGGTAGGCAGCGGGCGTAAAGGCGCCCCACACCTTGCCCGTACAAGGTATTCAAGGCCCGCGTCTTCCCAAGATGTGGAAACACGGAGCATGCGTCTGTCAGGTGCCGTTGCGCCCAGTCGCATCACAGACTGGCGCGAGGTGTCAGAACCTGCCAGCTAATAAACGCTGCGACAAGACATCCCATGCCGCCTGCGCCGTCATCAACCACTAAGACTAGCGTGCGGCATGGGCAGGGCGGCAAGATGAAGACTCAGAAGCCTTCGACTAGAGGCAACGACCGGCGTAACTATAGATACGGTAGATAATAGACAATCTTCCCGGGACCACCTGTCGGGTCCCGGCTCCCCTTGTAAGCCACCCGAGTCTTGGACTATAAAAGGCTCGGGTGGGCGTCGATAGCAAGGGTTCGCATTTTGCAACTCATACGCTAGCCATACACTCTCAAGCTGTAACTCACCCCCCAAGCTCAGGCCCCCGGCCCTGAGCAGCAAGCAATACAGCGAGCTCCATAGCTCGCCGTGGACGTAGGGTTTTACGCTCCGGCGGCCTGAACCACGTAAAACTCGCCGTGTCAAGCTCTCCCTAACTCGTCCATCCGCGCAAGCTTTCCGCTAGGAGTCTAGCCCCGCCGAAAAAAGAACCTCCGCGGGCTGCCCAGTGCAGGCCCGGGGGAAGTGTCGACCGAACACTTCGACATTTGGCGCGCCAGGTAGGGGGCTTTTCCCCTAGCGCGACGAGTTTCCGCCGGCGAAGATGATCGAGCTTCCTTCAGCGGCAAACTCTTCCCCCCTGCGCCCGCGGCAAACCGTGACCAGGGGAGAGTACATGATGACACACTCAGGACGGAGTGTGACAGGGCAAGCTGGGAGCCAGCAACCGGCTCTGGCAGCGCCGACCCCGGCAATGCAGGCTCCATCCAGCGTCAGGCCTTCAGTAGCGCCGGGCGTACCCGGTGGGGGTGCGCTAGCCGCAGCAAGGGCGCTACTGCGCAATCCGCCTGCTGGGGACGCGCCTCAGGCAGCGACCCAGCAGTGGATTCGCAAGGTAGACCGTCTTGTCGTCGCCGCCGCAAACCATTGACTTCGGCGGGGACGACGCTCCGACCAACCGGCTGTGTCGCTGACGCGCACGCCAACGGTTGACGGCCAGACGAGGGGATTCCAGCTCCACCAAGCTTCCGTCGACGGACCTGAGGACAGAGCTGGAACGGTGCCACTTAGGCCAAGATGCCTGAGTGTTCCTCGAGCGACGTCAAGAAAGGCGTCGCACTCAAGAGGCTGGCGACAACATGACGTCGGCCTCGACCCAGCCTGAAGGGCAGACCTTCGCTACGCGAGCTCTGCCCCAGGCATATGTCGTGCAGCATATGCCACAACCATATGCCCTGCAAATGGCGTCCCTGGTCTATGGAGCGGTCTTGCCCATACCGGGGCACACTGTGCCAGCGGAGAACCAAGCGTTCACGGCACCGATACCTGCACTGGGAGCCAGCAACCGGCTCTGGCAGCGCCGACCCCGGCAATGCAGGCTCCAACCAGCGTCAGGTTTTCAGTAGCGCTGGGCGTACCTAGTGAGGGTGCGCTAGCCGCAGCGAAGAGCGCTGCTACTCAATATGCCACAGTCGTATGTCCTGCGTATGGCGGCCGGGGCATGCGGTGCTCAGCGCGAACCAAGCGTTCGCGGCATCAGAACCTGCGGCGACAGAAGCAGGGTGTGCGGCCCTCGCGCCCCGCCTTCGCTTCACAAAATGGCCGCGCAAGTTTCGGCCGCTCTTGCCTGAGAAGTACGACGGCAGCATCAACCCGGCGGAATTCCTCCAGATGCCGGGAAATCCAGAAGCTCGCGGAGCGCTTCCGGAAGGGGAAGCAGCCCCTAACTGATGCCCCACCCAATAGTCAAAGGGAGGGCAAGCAGAAGGTCGAGGCCCGAGATGGCGACGACCGCCAGGTGGAGTTCCAGGAGCTCCAGCGCGCCGTAAAGGAAGTGCGCAGTCATGGGAGCTCCAGCTCCAGTGATGACGAGCACTGGAAGATGCCCTGTGACATCTTCGGCGGGTCCGCTGACCCCCTGTCCCGAAGCATGGCTAAGGCCTTGCGCCAAGCGGTAGCGTCGGTGGCTCCCCTCCCAAGTGCAGTACCGCACCTCAGGTGGATGGGAACCCCCATCAGCTTCAATGACACCGACTGCCCCAGGAACATGGCTGGGGCTGGCCAACTGCCGCTCGTGGTGGCCCTTACCATCGCCAACGTGAAGATGTACCACGTTTTGGTGGATGGTGGGGCTGGACTGAACCTCATCAGTCACGCAGCCTTCCAGAAGCTGCAGATCCCGATGGCCAAGCTCGCCCCATCAAGCCTGTTCTCAGGGGTAGGGCCGGGACAGGTCGTTCCCTACGGCCACATCAGCCTCCCGGTGACCTTTGGGGCACCGGACAGCTACCGGACAGAGTACATTCTGTTCAACGTGGCCGAGATTGACCTCCCCTTCAATGCCATAATCGGTAGGCCAGCCCTGTACCGATTCATGACAATAGCCCACTACGGCTACCTTGTCTTGAAGATGCCTACACCAACAGGCGTCCACAAGGTTTGTGGAGACCGTGCTGCCGCAGTATTAGCCTTGGAAAGGCTTCGGGCGCTTACAGCAACTAGAGCACCAGCCCTCGGCAGTACAGTACCAAACCAGCTCCACCTAAGTGCACGCCACCGTGCCTCTACCACCGCACCCCGCGTGCAACCCCTTGATGAGGACGACGTACCCACAAGGCTCGTCCGAATCAGCGCCGATGCCACCCAGACCACCCGGGTAGCCAAGGGCCCGGGTAGCATATAGGAAGGCGCGCTCGTTGCCCCCCTCCGGCATGAGGTCGATGTGCTGCATGACAGCCATCACCGAGGCCAGAGATCCCTAGGGAGGTGATGGAGCACTACTTTAAGGTCTTTCCCGACGTCCAGCCGTCCGACGAGACGGAGAGTCCGCCGCTCACGGCGCTTGGCAAACCTTGTTATTATCCCGAGGGCCAGCGAGAAGCTCCGGAAGCGCATCCACTACACCAGTCTCAATAAGGCATGCCCTAAAGACCTATTTTCTCTTCCTATGATAGAGCAAATAGTAGACTCGATACCAGGCTGTGATATGCTGCGCTTCCCAAATGCTTGCTAGGGCTACCATCAGACCCCTGTGTCTGAAGTAGTTGAAGGGCGCCCCCTACCTGCTAATCCCGGCGTAAGCCGACTCGGCATAGCTAGGGTCCCGCGAATTTCTGGTCTTCGCGCAATGGCTTTAACCCCATACCACAGTAACCTGTTCCGCTACCAAGAAGCAAGCACCAGAAGACCAGACCTCGGATCCCCGACACAACCTCCCGGAGGACCAGCAGGACCTCCCGGAGCTCCCGGGACGACAGCGGAGCTCCCCGCAAGGTCCAAAGCAGCCTGAGGACCCCCGAGTGTCGGGCACCCGGCGATCTCCCCAGGCTAAAAGCTATCCCCCACAGCTCCACGCGGCGGGCGATGCCGCCAAATGGGCGGCGGAGCTACTGAAGTTTAATCTAGGTTCCCTTTCCCGTCATACAGACATTAACAGAGCATTAGTTCACTTGTGGCTGAAGTAGACGCACGCTCAGGGGGCCACGAAGACGATGAAACAGGACCCTGAGCCCTGACCTTCACCAGGCCTTATCAAATGATGTTCGTCGACGGCTCCTCGCGAAAGCAGGGGGCCGATGCTAGCGTACTGTTTCTCACGCCATCGGGGGAGCAGTCTGGGTATGTGGCGCGTTTCAATTCCAAGGCAGCCAACAACATAGCAAAGTATGGAGTGCTCATCCTTCTCGTTAGTCGTTGGCTCAGGGCAATCCCCAGTCTGGTTATCAACCAAGACGGCGGAGACAGACCCCCTCGCCTTGGACCTGCACCATGTACCGCGCGCTAGCAAGGCCGCAGCTGACGACCTTTCAACGAGGGCCCCCACTGCCACCAGAGCCACTGTGCCTGAAGGGGGCCTCGAGAGGACGTTGCCGCGACCTACAGCCCGGCCCGCCGAGCCGGGCGAAGGGGGCTAGACCAGCACCTCGAAGCTGGCGGTCCCGGCGGCCATGAGCGCCGCCAAGGATCATAAGCGTCACTGGGGACTCCGTGCAACCCAGCGCTCAAGATCCAGATGCTCAAGTCAGACCCGATGCATGGATCACGGAGGTCCGGGACTACTTGAAAGACAATATCCTCCCTGATGAACGTGTATCCGCTGAACGGATTGCGCGTATGGCTAAGAGACACATGGCGCTAGAGGGGGATCTCTACCGACGTGGCGCCAACCACATCCTATTGCGGTGCATAACCCAGGGGGAAGGCTGCGACTTGTTCGATGAGATCCATGGAGGCGAATGTGGGAGTCATTCTTCCTCATGCACGCTTGTCGGTAAAGCCTTTCGGCATGGCTTCTACTAGCCGGCAACACTCAAGGATGCCGTCGAGCTGGTCGAGAGCTGCTAGGCGTGCCTGTTCCACGCCAAGCAGATCCGTACACCGGCTTGGACGGTACAGATGATCCAGCCCGCATGGCCATTTGCCGTACTGGGGCTGGACATCCCGGCCTGGGACCATTCCCCAGAACCGATGACAGGGACCCGCTCCCGAACCTTCGGAACACGGAACACCGCTGTAAGTTCTACCCCTAGAGCAACAATAGGGCAGGCCTTTCTTTTTGTAGTAATTTCCATAAAAGTCTGTGAACGGGGCTTGGAGCAACTAAGCCTCAGGGGATGGTCCAGGACTACGTTCAGCTTCGCCTGGTTCCGACCCCAAGCGCGTTGAGTCTTGCTTCCCTTGAGGTGGGTCGTGGCCTACATATGCGGCCCGCCTTCCCCCGTATGGAAATTTATATGAAAAGAAACCTACCCTACGTTGCTCTTCTTTGGTACTCATTTAATTTACTTATTAAATTTTTATGATTACCCTACTAACGTGTGCTCACTATGCGTTCAACTCCCTCTTCTCATTTTCATCTTTAGTCGGAATTTGCTGCAGATACGACTAAGGAATAGAGGGGGGGAGCCCCCAAGGAGAATTACTTTTTCCTTACTTGTGTGCAGGACTTCTCAGCCTCAGCTCCCCGCAGGAGTATGGTAGGCGCATCCACCCAATAGAACGCACCTACCAGGGGGCCGCTACGGGATCACGGTAGGCCAAAAACCCTAAGGTAAGATCAAAGGGCTAGCCCTCACAGGGGCGAGGTCTGAAGGCCCCACGTGTCCAGCAGGGCCGGACCTCCCACCTCTTTGAGGGGAGCTCCGGGACCGCCGCGTGGTCTACAGAAGTCGGACCTCCCCCCTCTGCGGGGAGAGGCCCGGGGCCTCGACGTGCCCTGCGAGCCCGGACCTCCTCTCAGGCGGGAGCTCCGGGCCCGCCATGTGACCAACAGGCTCGGACCCCCTCCGATCTCGTGAGGCGGGTCCTGGAGACCTCCGGAACCCTTAGTATACAGTGGGGACCCGGACAAGGTGTCTATGCAGAGCTTCGAGATTGGTCAAGGCCTCCGAGTCCTTGCAGAGCTAAGGGCTCGGTCAGGAAAGGCCAAGAAGAAGACTAGGGCATGCAGACACATAAAAAAACAGGAGTCTGTCCATACAAAGGCTCCACGAGCTGGGCTACAGACTCAACAAAAATAAAAAAGGAAGTACAGGGCCTTGTGGACACGAGGGCGGATGCCTAGGGGTCCCCGGACTCCCGATGAAACCTAGAGGCCACGAGGGCAGATAAGTCCTTGACTTCGGCCCTGGCAGCTTCCTCCTGGTCGGCGATGGGTCCTAAACGGACCGGCCCCTCGGAAAAGGAAGGGTCTCGGCTAACGAAGCACGACAGAACGTGCATCGCAACCTCCTTCGCAAGGCCCCGACCTTCCGCTTCCAGCTCGTCGGCGATCACTGATTCGAGCCAACCTAGCTCGTCGCCGAGAGACTCAAGGGCTGGGGCCGCTTCGGACACCGGCCGTGCTGGGGTCTCCACCTGCACAGGGCTAAAACCAAGAGGAGCAAAGGCGGATCCCGCCTTAGCAATGAAGCACCAGACCGCCTGGGCCTCGGCAGTCCGCAGGGACTGGAGCCTCTCTACCTCTTGGCGGGCCGCTAGCTCGCGATCCATCGCCACCTGAAGCTCCTTGGAAGACTGCTCCTCCCTCGCGGCGACAGCCGACTCACGGAGCTCCAACTCCTCAGTCCGAGCCCTTAGCTCCTCCACCTTGGCCCTCAGCCGAGCGGTGGTCTTCTCCTCCTCGGCCGCAGCAGCGCGTTCCCGATCAGCGATGGCGTGCTCCCGACGGGCTACCTGCAGCTGCAACTCCTCCGCGGCGGTGGAACACTCCATGGCTTTGGCTTCAGATTTGGCCAGAGCCTCGCGGTAGGTGGCACGAACCCGCTGGGCCTGTAACTCCAAGCGGCTAATGGCCTTCTTCTGGGTGCTAAGCAGAGCACTCATGGCCTCAAGCCTTGACTGCCTTGAGTCGAGGTCCACCTGGGCCCGCTGCTGCCAGCTGAGAAGGCGTTCCCTCTCGCCGGCCAATGCCTTCCGCTCCTGCTCAAAGGCAGATTGGAGCTGCCGGGTGCTTGTCTGGGCACGCTCCAGGGCGTCCCACACGGGCACCGGAGCAGGGGGAGCAGGAGTCGCGCCGCTGGACCCCCCGGACGAGTCCAAGACCGGCGGGAGCGCCGGCGCCTTGGCAGCTACGGGGGGGGCGCTGTCCTAAGCAGGCCAGGGGGCCAGCAGGCACACCTACAGCAGCCCTCCCGGTCTCAAGACCTGGCTTCTGGGCTGGTGAAGGAGGGCGGGTAGGAGCAGATGCGGCCACTGCCCCCGTCGATTTGGGAGCTATGGGGGCCGCCGCGGTCCCCAGGTGCCGAGGCGCGGAGCCCCTGCTGGTTGAAGGCGGCCGGATAAGAGGCCCGCCCCTGGCAGCCGGTCGGTCCCTGCAAAGAAGAAGAAGCCCTCAGAATAAAAGAAGAGGCAGGAGCTCTGCTCCTATAAGTCATAAAGAATAACACTTACTGGGTGGCATGAGCGCTCCAGCGAGCTTGCAGCACTGGCCTCTGGGCTGTAGCTGAACTGCCAGGACCAGCGGCTGGAACGGTCGCGGAATGGGACGCCTGGACCTCCGGCGCACTCGCCGGCGTCGCCCCACCAACATCCGTCCTGGGAGCCCCGCCGCTCGAGGGAGGATGGCGAGATACTTGGGCTGATTCGGACGGCTGCTGTCTGGGGAGAGACCCGCCGGGGAGGGACACTCGGGACCTCTTCGGGTCACCACCCGATGGACCAGCACCTCCGGGAGATGGAAGCAAAGTAGCTCTGGCACCCTGGCTTGGCACAGGCAGCACCCTCGGAGGAGACCGAGCGCGTTTTTTCTCTAGATGCCCGGGGGCCGGCTCTTTTCCTTTCCCTTTATCGGCGGCTTGGGTTCCGTCGGTTCTGGGGGAGGGTTTGGCAGCAGCGGATGCCTCATGCCCTGATCTGGGGTGCTCGGCTCCTGGAATGGTGATACCCCGGAGGGCATCCCCGACCTGACGAACGGCAATCCCGATATCATCAAGGTTCGGCATCTTCCGCAGGAGCTCCGACCTCCTCTGAGGCTCCAAGAAGAGGGGGGTGGCAGAAGGCGGAAGGGCGGGGTCGCCGCTGGGAATGTAGTCACCGCTCACCTTGCTCACCATCTCCTCCAGCTCTTCGTCGGAAGGGACAGAGCCGGGGCCTCTCTCCAGCCTGGTACAGTCCTGCTCACCGGTGTAGTACCACGCTGGGCGGCTGCGTTGCTGCAAGGGAGCAATGCGGCGTGACACAAAGTCCATCAGCACCATTAGAGACGTCAGCCCCTCGTTGGCCAAGAACCGGATCCGCTCCAAGACCGGAGTGTACTCCTTCTCCAGCTCAGGGATCTCCTCCCAGAAGCGGCGATCGGTGGTTGGGCTGGCGGTTGGGAGTTGTAGGCGATCATGCTCGTCGGTCTGCACTACCACCCAGCTCTCCCTCCAGTTCTCCCACCTTGATGCGCTGAAGGGCAGGAGGTATCCGGAGACCTTGGGGTCTTTGCAGCGATGCTGGAAGTAATATGCCCCCATCTGAATCTTTGAGCCGCGTCCAGTCGTCCGCAGCACAAAGAAGTGATGGAAGAGCGTCACGGAGGCGTGCACCCCCACGAACATCTCGCAGAAGTGGACAAAAACTGCCGCCATTGCGAAGGAGTTGGGGGAGAGATGGTGGAGCTGGAGACCGTATGTCTCCAGCAGGGTGACAAAGAAGGAAGAAATCGGCGGAACGAACTCCGCCAGAGCATAAGCGGTGAAGAAGACTATCTCCCCCTTTTCCAGGACCAGGGGGAGAGATCCTCGGCGGAGCCGATGCTTCTGCTCTTCCGAGCGCCAGCCCAGCAGCCTGCGCACTGGCCCGAGCTCGGAGGAGCGAACGAGGCGCGTCGGAAGCAAGTTGGAAGCCATAGCGAAAGAAGGCGCAAGGGCAGGAGAGCCGGGGTGCAAGAGTTCAAGGGAAGTACGAGCGCAATGCAAAGGGAAGCCGCGATGCGGGTGAGATCCCCTTTTAAAACTTTCCAGGGATGGTTCGAGGTAATTTGAAAACCTCCGGAAACATCGCATCGGCGACCTCGTCGGCTCCGAGACTGGGCACCGATGAAAGCTGGGCCCAAGCCGCTTAACTAAAGCGGTGGGGTCAAGGAGTCAGTCTCCTGAGAAGATGAGCCGGCAAGGCACTTCGGCGGTTCCCGAAGAAAGCGCCGCAACGTGCAGAAGTGGCAGCCTTGGGAACCGCCGCAGAAAAAGCAATCATCAAGTGGGCGCATGCTCTCACGACCCCGCGGCCGTTCGTGCTCCGGCAGCGGTCAATTCGGGACTTAGAGAAAGTGCGCGGATTGGAAGAGACGGAGGTCCCACGTCGGGCTCGCTATCTCCCCCGAGATGGGCCCGGGGGCCACTGTCGGTACCTGAGATATGGGGTACCCCTGCGCACAGAGTAAAATGCCTAAGGTGCTCGCCCTTCTCCGCAGGGAGAGCTCCGAAGGCGCCACGCGTCCGGCGGCAACAAGACATCCCATGCCGCCTGCGCCGTCATCAACCACTACGACTAGCGTGCGGCATGGGCAGGGCGGCAAGATGAAGACTCAGAAGCCTTCGACTAGAGGCAACGACCGGCGTAACTACAGATACGGTAGATAATAGACAATCTTCCCGGGACCACCTGTTGGGTCCCGACTCCCCTTGTAAGCCACCCGAGTCTTGGACTATAAAAGGCTCGGGTAGGCGACTGTCGGTACCTGAGATATGGGGTACCCCCACGCACAGGGGAAAATGCCTAAGGAACTCGCCCTTCTCCGTAGGGAGAGCTCCGAAGGCGCCACGTGTCCGGCGGGGCCGGACCTCCCTCTCCTCAGAGGAGAGCTCCGGGCCCGCCATGTGGCATACAAAAGCCGGACCTCCCCCTCCGCGGGCGAGGGGTCCGAAGGTGCAACGTATCCAGTGGGGCCGTACCTCCCTCCCCCTAGAGAGGAGCTCCGGGCCTGCCACGTGGCCAACAGAAGCCGAACCTCCCCCTCCGCAGGGAGAGGTCCGAAGGCTCCACGTGCCCCGCGGGGCCGGACCCTCCTCTCCTCTGAGAAGGGCTCCGGGCCCGCCACGTGGCGAGCAGAACAGCGCTGCCTGCCCCCGAGCGATAGGCAGCGGGCGTAAAGACACCCCATACCTTGCCCATACAAGGTATTCAAGGCCCGCGTCTTCCCGAGTCGCGGAGACGTGGAGCACGCCTCTGTCAGGTGCCATTGCGCCCAGTCACATCACAGACTGGCGCGCGGTGTCAGAACCTGCCAGCCAATAAACACCGCGACAAGACAACCCATGCCGCCAGCGTCGTCATCAACCACTACGACTAGCGTGCGGCATGGGCAGGGCGGCAAGACGGAGACTCGGAAGGCTTCGCCAGAGACAACTACCGGTGTCGAAGTGTGCGATCGACACTTCCCCCGGGCCTGCACTGGGCAGCCCGTGGAGGTTCTTTTTTCGGAGGGGCTAGTTCCTAGCGGAGAGCTTGCGCGGATGGACGAGTTAGTGAGAGCTTGACACGGGAAGTTTTACGTGGTTCAGGCCACCGGAGCGTAAAACCCTACGTCCACGGCGAGCTATGGAGCTCGCTGTATTGCTTGCTGCTCAGGGCCGGGGGCCTGAGCTTGGGGGTGAGTTACAGCTTGAGAGTGTATGGCTAGCGTATGAGTTGCAGAATGCGAACCCAGGGGTGCGGATGGCTAGAGTCCGAACCCCTGCTAACGTCGCCTACCCGAGCCTTTTATAGTCCAAGACTCGGGTGGCTTACAAGGGGGGCCGGGACCCGACAGGTGGTCCCGGGGAGATTGACTGATATCTACCGTATCTGCAGTTATGCCGGTAGTTGTCTCTGCCGAAGGCTTCTAAGTCTTCATCTTGTAGCCCTGCCCATGCCGCATGCTAGTCGTAGTGGTTGATGACGGCGCATGCGGCATGGGATGTCTTGTCGCGGCGTTTATTGGCTGGCAGGTTCTGACACCGTGTGCCAGTCTGTGATGCGACTGGGCGCAACAGCACCTGACAGACGCGTGCTCCGCGTTTCCGCGTCTTGGGAAGACGCGGGCCTTGAATACCTTGTACGGGCAAGGTGTGGGGCGCCTTTACGCCCGCTGCCTACCGCTCGGGGGCAGGCAGCACCGTTCTTCTGGCCACGTGGTGGGTCCGGAGCCCTTCTCTGAGGCAAGAAGGGTCCGGCCTGCGGGGCACGTGGAGCCTCCGGACCTCTCCCCGCGGAGGGGGAGGTCCAGCTCCTGTATGCCACGTGGCGGGCCCGGAGCTCTCCTCTGCGGAGAGCGAGGTCCGACCCCGCTGGACGCATGGCGTCTTCGGACCTCTCTCCCACGGAGGGGGAGGTCCGGCTTCTGTATGCCACGTGGCGGGACCGGAGCTCTCCTCTGAGGAGAGGGAGGTCCGGCCCCGCCGGACGCGTGGCGCCTTCGGAGCTCTCCCGGCGGAGAAGGGCGAGTACCTTAGGCATTTTACCCTGTGCGCGGGGGTACACCATATCGAGGGTACCGACAGTGGCCCCCGGGCCCATCTCGGGGGAGATAGCGAGCCCGAGGTGGGACCTTCGTCTCTTCTGATCCGCGCACTTTCTTGTCTTGAGTACTCCCTGTGCTGGCAGGGTCTTGACGGCTTCGATGTTCAGCCTCTTAGGAGAGTGAAGCCTGACATCGGAGCTCGGCCCGGCTGTGGGGGCGGAGGTCCGGAAGTCATCGGAGCTCAGGCCAGCGAAGGGCGTGAGGTCCGGCATCAGCGCTCACTTCTGAAAGGAGGGCGAGGGCTGGCCTCGGAGCTCGGCCTGGCTGTGGAGGCGGAGTCCGGATGTCATCGGAGCTCAGGCCAGCGAAGGGCGTGAGGTCCGGCATCAGCGCTCGCCTCTGAAAGAAGGGCGAGAGCTGGCCTCGGAGCTCGGCCTGGCTGTGGAGGCGGAATCCGGAAGTCATCGGAGCTCAGGACAGCGAAGGGCATGAGGTCCGACATCAGCGCTCGCCTCTGAAAGGAGGGCAAGGGCTGGCCTCGGAGCTCGGCCCAGCTGTGGGGGCGGAGGTCCGGAACTGCTCAGTGGTCTCCCCTTTCCTATCCCTTAGTCTCATTTGGCTTACTGTCCCAGGCCGGAATACGGGGCTTAGGTAATCCATTGCACTTGGTCCCGGAGGTCTGGCCCCAGCCCCAGTCAGGGTGTAACCGCCCGGCCCCCTGGTACTCAGACCGTAGCGCTGGGAGGTAGAGTGCGCATGCTTTTGGTGCAAGACCGGGCAAAGCAAGGCTCCTGACCCCCCGTTCTAGCGTAGGTCTTTTCTCGGAGGAGACCAACTGGTGGTGCAATACCCTTATAGAGGGAGATCCGAAAGGCCACCGGGCCTCTGGCCGGTACCCCAAGCACTACCGCCTTCGGCAGGACGGCAAATATCGACTATGCATGAGAGCAGGAAAGAGGAACCGAGTGTACAATGGACGCACACTGTCTAGAGCGTGGGGAGGCGTTCATATAAATTAATGTGTAATTTAAATAAACACCTAAGTAAGCATGGTGAACTTACTGGGGTGGCGTCGGAGCGCCTGTCTTCACGCAGAGCGGGTCATGCGTGGCTTCGTCGTACGCCGGACACGGGGGGACCCCCATGGCTATATCAGGGGGAAGCATGGCTTCGGCCCTGCATACCATGTGGTAGGGTAGTTCCCGTGACCCGGCCCTGGGAAGTCCGGCTGGCCCTCGACATGGAGGAGTCGGTATCCCCCGACGGCTCTGAGTGCGCGTCTGCACCGGTTGTGTGGGTCTGCTTGGCGTGGACTTGGCACGCATTGCATCCCTAACCAGTTTGACGGTGTCCAGGTGGCTCTCGGTCAGTAGGAGCCATGCCGGGTGGCTTATCTGACCAACGCGCGGGACGATGAGCGTTCCCTGCACTCGCCTCCTTGGACTACTGCGAGCTAGTCGCAGCCTTCCTCCTGGGTTATGCACCGCAATAGGATGTCGAGGCGCCACGCCAGTAAAGATACCAGCGCGTAGCACTTAGCCGTCCGCACCACCCGTTCAGCGGATGCACGTTCATCAGGAAGGATGTCCTTCAAGGAGTCCCGGACCTCCGTGGTCCATGCATCGGGACTACTTGAGCTTCTGGATCTCGAGCGCTTGGTTGCACGGAGTCCTCAGCGACTCTTACGATCCTTTGGCGGCATCCAGGGCCGCCGAGACTGCCTAGCTTCGTGGCACTGGTTCAGCCCCCTTCGCCCGGCTCGGCGGGCCGGGCTGTGGACCGCAGCAACGTCCTCTCGAAGACTCCTTCGAGCACGGGGGCTCCGATGGAGGTCTTCATTGAGAAGTTGTCAGCTGCGGCCGTTCCAGCGCGCGGTTCATGGCGCAGGTCCAAGGCGAGGAATTCTTTCTCCAACATCTGCACGTGAAGCAGATAAGCAGCTAGCTGTGGGTCATTGCAAGGGCATTCACCCTTAACTTGCTTGATAACTAGCTGGGAGTCGCCCTGTGCCAACAACTGGCGAGCGCCCAAAGACAGGACTGTCTTTTAGGCCAAAGACGAGTGCTTCATACTCTGCCAAGTTGTTGGTTGCCTTGGAATTGAAACGCACCATGTACCCAGACTGCTCCCCCGATGGCATGAGAAGCAGTACGCCGGCACCGGCCCCCTGCTTTCGCGAGGAGCCATCGAAGAAGAGCGTCCAGTGAGGCCCGGTGAAGACCGGAGCTCGGTACTTTGGTTCACCGTCTTCGTGGCCCCCTAGGTCAGCCTTCGTTGGCGTCCACTCAGCCACGAAGTCAGCCAGTGCTTGGCTCTTGGCTGTCTGACGTGGTCGGGAGCTCAGCTTGAACTTCGCCGTCTTCGGGCTGTCTTCCGGCTTCGGAAGCTGGCAGTGGGTGCCAGCTCCGCCCACCGGCTGCTCTGGCGCAATTGTCCGCCAGGCTGAAGTGCTCAGAGGCATCGCAGACCTCTTTGGTCGCAAGCTTCTCAAGCATCTTCTCGTCTCGGACACTGCCGAAGTGCCACCACCATAGAAGCACTTTGAATATACGGGATGGTGTTGCGTACCTGGGAGAACCGCTGGATGAAGGAGCGCAGCGACTCTCCAGGTTGTTACTTGATGGCTTGGAGGTCAAGCTCCGTTCCGGGACGGTTGTAGGTGCTGCCGAAGTTGGCGATGAACTGCCGGCAGAGCTCTCCCAGGAAGTTATGGAACCCCGAGGGAGGTTCATGAGCCAAGACCGGGTCGGGCCAGTCAAGGCGTCGGGGAAGTAGTTGGCCATGACGGCCTCATCCCCTCCTGCGGCAAGTACGGCAGTGGAGTAGATCTGGAGGAACCCCGCCGGGTTGACGCTGCCGTCGTACTTCTCGGGCAGGTGCGGCCGAAACTTGCGCGGCCACCTCGTGAAGCGGAGGTGGGGCTCCAGGGCCGTACATCCTGCTCCTGTCTATCTCGCGAATCCACTGCTGGGTCGCTGCCTGAGGCGCGTCCCCAACAGGCGGATCGTGCGGTAGCGCTCTTGCTGCGGCTGGCGCACCCCCGCCGGGTACGTCCAGCTCTACTGAAGACCTAACACTGGTCGCAGCCTGCATTGCTGGGGTCGGCGCTGCCAGAGCCGGTTGCTGGCTCCCAGTGCAGGTATTGGTGCCGCGAACGCTTGGTTGCGCCTGACACAGTGTACCCCGGTATAGGCAAGGTTGCGCCATAGGCCGGGGACGCCGCTTGCAGAGCACATGGTTGTGGCTTATGCTGCGCGGCGTACGCCCAGGGCAGAGCCCGCGTGGTGAAGGTCCGCCCTTCAGGCAGGGTCGAGGCCAACGTTATGTTGTCGCCAGCCTCTTGAGTGTGACGACTTTCTTGACGTCGCTCGAGGTACACCCGGGTATCCTGGCCCAAGTGACACCGTTCCAGCTCTGTCCTCAGATCCGTCGACTGGGGCCTGGTAGAGCTGGAATCTGCCGTCTGCTCGTCAACCATTGGTGTGCGCATCAGCGGCACAGCCGGTTGGCCGGAGCGTCGTCCCCGCTGAAGTCGAGGGTTTGCGGCGGCGACGACGAGACGGTCTACCTCGCGAATCCGCTGCTGGGTCGCTGCCTGAGGCGCGTCCCCAGCAGGCGGATTGAGTAGCAGCGCTCTTGCTGCGGCTAGCGCACCCCCGCCGGGTACGCCCAGCGCTACTGAAGACCTGACACTGGTCGGAACCTGCATTGCCAGGGTCGGCGCTGCCAGAGCCGGTTGCTGGCTCCCAGTGCAGGTATTGGTGCCGCGAACGCTTGGTTCGCCGCTGGCACAGTGTGCCCCGGTATGGGCAAGGCTGCTCCATAGACC
This sequence comes from Neostapfia colusana, assembly GCA_030760725.1. Taxonomy (NCBI): domain Eukaryota; kingdom Viridiplantae; phylum Streptophyta; class Magnoliopsida; order Poales; family Poaceae; genus Neostapfia; species Neostapfia colusana. Next base: position 106,269,849 of record JASWHV010000004.1, on the reverse strand, counting down.
GGGGATGCCGTTTGCAGGGCATATGGTTGTGGCATATGCTGTGTGGCGTATGCCTGGGGCAGAGCTCGCATGGCGAAGATCTGCCCTTCAGGCTGGGTCGAGGCCGACGTCATACTTTCGCCAACCTCTTAGTTGCGACGTCTTTCTCGACGTCGCTCGAATAACACTCGGGCATCTTGGTGTAACAGCCCTAACTTTTGCAAAGTTTGATGTCAGCTCATAAAACAAAGTTAAGGCAACAAAAGACTATAATTGTGTCACATGAAATGATGAACACATAAATGGACATGTGAGGGAGTTAAAAATTTTCTCTAGCCCATGCTCAACACATGTTAACCTAGAGGAAATAATTACACTCCTAAAACTCTAACTCATGTGCACCTCCTCTATGAGTAGAGTGGAGGGAATTTAAATGCAACTTGAATCTTTTGAAAGGATTTCTATTCAGATTGTACAAAGGCCTATATGTGAGAGCATAGATGCATTTCTCCTGTATTCAAGAGACTAAGTTTCAAATTTGGAGAATTTTAGGTTTCATATACTATTTATTCCGAGGATTAAATGAGGGCACGTTCAAATTCAAACTTAAATTTGAATTTCGAACCAAACATACTCAATTTCAAAATCTGATTTCAGATTTGAGTTCCTCATAATTCTTTTGACCTATCCTCCAAGTTTGGACAAATTTGGAGCTCATTTGCTATTTTAAATCGAAATGGGGGAAAAGAGGGAGACTTGTGGCTGTGGACCCCACCGGTCAGTCTCACGAGAGCAGAAACCGACTCAGCCCTGTTCTTTGTCGATGGAGAGCTCGACAGCAGCAGCTCATGCTGGCTACCCCGATGCCACCTCCTGCTTCAATCTTTTGCCGTCCTAATCCACGCCCAGGAGTGCAGCAATGCCATTTTGCCTTCTCCCAACCGAGCTCCCGCTCTCTGTTCGTCCTCCCGAGCAGAACAGCGCCCCTCCTTCTCTCAATCCTACACAGCCACCTGAGCGACGGATGATCGAGGTCTCCACAGCAAAGATCATCTCATACACATGCTCTAGCCGGCTAGACACTTTACCCCGCAGTCCTGAGCTCACCGGCGCCTAGAAACGGCAAAGTTTCCACTGTCCCGAACTGAAACTGAAGAAGCTGGAACTGGACGCCGTGGACAGCCCAAACCAGCAGGGATCACGCCCAAGCAAGCCACCCCATCTGTGCACCAACAAGTCTAGTTTCTCACCTCCAAAGCTCAGCCCTGGCCATTGATCACAGAGGGAGAATTTCAAGTTTTTCTCCCGGGCGGCAGAAACGGACCTTGAGGTAAAGAATTGTAAAATTCGTCCTCAATTCATGTTTGTTGGGTCTCAAACTTCATACACAGGTTGTTAACTGCCTAGCACACCTCCTCCATCGATTTTAGACCAAGAAATTGAGTGTAGAGTGAGCAATCCGAGCTCTTTTAGAGGGTATGCCGCTGGACCCTATCGGGTGCACGGTGCCGATAGGTTTAGAGCCATCTCCAGCTGGTTTAGACCTCATGCCGGTCTTCTACATGATCCCATGGTGCTGTAGAGCCCAAGAACCGACCATTTGGTAGAGAATTCACCGTGCAAGACCTCGCCGGAGCTCTAGGGTTTGCTGTGGCCGGTGCGCCCTATTTTCCGGCGAGTTTCAGCCGCCGGGGACCTCACCAATGAGTTCAGCAGGGTGGAAAATGGGGGGGGGCGGCCAGCAGGGGGTCCGGAGGTGGCCGGGAAGCTCATTTCCGGCGACCTCACCGGAGGCAGCAGCCACTGCTCTGTTTTGGCGCGTGGCTGGAGGTTAGGGATGACGAGTGGGACCCACTGTCAGCATTTAAACATTTTCCAGATTTTCCCACTCTAGTTCAAACTTTGGAGAGCCATAACTTTGTGTAGGAATGTCCAAAAATTGTGAAACAAATTTTGTTGGATTCCTCTCAAAGAGTACTATCCAGCGGTGCAGACCAATGTTTATGAAAGTCCCTGAATTTGGCTCATTAATTCATTTAAGTAAAACCTTGTATGAATTTTTACAGGAGTTCTGTTTATTGGAAAATTCCCAAATTTGGACAGGACATTGTTCCAAAATTCCTTGAACTTCAGTAAAAATTTCAGAGGCATTGGACCTCATTTTCTTGGTCAAATGATGTGTTCATTCCTTATGTCTCTGAAAAATAGGAAAATGAACAGAGACAATTTCAGCTTTCCCCATTCTTTGTAAAATCCATATCTCCATGTAGGAAACTCCAAAAATGGTAAAACCAATTCCTATGGACTCAGGACATTTTGTATTTCACAAAAAGTCTACTTTGCAGCATAGGAAATCTTCATATCTAGGGGGTAAAGGCAGATTAGTGAAAATCACATAAGGAATTATTGTGATCACCTTGAGCCATTTCATGAGCTCAAGTTTTGCACACTGCCTAAATATCTTCCATAGAGGCTGTGGTTAAATTCTCAGCTTCATTGGACCCCTGGAACTTGGGCTACCAGCTTTTAGGTTTAAGTGTTCATATAATGGACTTAATCACATGGTGATTACTAGATTCTCCTTTTCACCTAGCTTTCATCATCTCTAAGGTTGTAGATCCAACAACAGAAACCTTGCTGTTGTTTGTCCCTTTTAGGTGTGAGTTAACTTGAACCACAGTTTTGAAACAGTTTCTAAATTGCTTCTAAAATATATGTGCATTGCAACATAATAGATCACGTGACGTCGACGTGCGACGAGGACTCGACTCTGCAGCGAGGATCTCCATCTCATGACGAGTTTGGCGGATTCTCCGGAGGAAGACTAACTCCTAGCTTCTAACAAAACCGTTGAGCAAGGCAAGCCCCGGTTTGCATATCGTTACCGTTTTAAATTTTGCTTTTCTTCACATCATGTTTATTAGATTTGAGTGCATTATGTCTAGGATGATTGAAACCCACTTGCATGCCTATTACATCCCTCATTAGAAGGTTTAGTGTAGGCTTTGCCTCGTTGTAGATGCTAGGCTAATGTTGTAGCTAGCTCGGTAGAAGTCGAGTAGTAAAAAGCTACTCGCGAGAAAGTTCGAGTAAGGAAGTTACTCGCGAGAGATAAATGATAAGAGCACCCTCATGAATACGAGATGGGGACGGGGATGTTCCTGTAGGATGGAGCGCTCAAGGTTGGTCTCGACCTGCGATGGGTGTGACAATGCTTGAGACCACATTTGGCCTGGACCGGGATGGTAAGGCAAATGTGGAGGTTGGTTGTAGCCCCGTCCGTGTCGGTTAAGGACCGTATGTATGCGGCCCTGCTGGACAAGATTGAGCTGTACCGGATATATAGTGGGGTATGGGACCCATGAAACCGATGTAACACGATGGACCGTGATATAGAAACTCATCCTTCACGTGGGAATGGCGTTGAGAAGGCGGGAGGTGTAAATCCTTTAGCGGGCAACTTCGACGTGTCCGCGTAGAGGACCATCCTGCTCGGCGCGAAGCGTTTTTCTATGTCGGGGTGTCGTGTGAAAGGTTGCTGCATACAACGTAAGAAAGAGCTCTTGAGGGAGTCTTTCGAGGCGGGTGTATGTGTCGTGTATTCCGGGTTGTTATTGATTCGAATCACCGTCGCTCGCGGAAGAGGATTGAGCATACTTGCCCACTGCGCCGTGACTTAGTAAGAACATGAACTAAGTCTCTTAACTTGTTGTTTGTGGATAAATCACTGTATTGGAACCTTGACTGAAGTAGTTATAGAGCCAACTAAATTTCATTTCCACCTTAGGCTAGCAACATCGGGATAAGCGTTTCTTGTTTGATTGTGGACTTCCGATGTTGTGAGGCGTGGGGACCACTAAAATGAAGGCTATAAGAATCTGAATATAAGGATCAAGTTTAGTCAAGATGCATTTTGCAAATTCCTATGCCTACTCTTTCACTACCCCTGCATGTAGAGTTGCATGTTTAGGAGTGACGGGTAAGTCTTGTTGAGCCTTAGTGCTCACGGTTGCTTCTGAGTTGTTTTTGCAGGTAGCAGGATGCCTGCTATGAAGAGGGTTGTTCGGTGAGACAAGGAACCCTACGGTTCGTTCCACTCATCGGAAACCTAGCCGCTGCTTTTCTTTGGTGAAGCTAGTAGGAAGCGTTCACGGGCTGAACGACTTCTCTTCGGCGTAGTTAGGGTCGAGAGTGAGTAGTTGTCCAGCAAATTTTAATTTCCGCCGCGTGTGTACATTATGTTGTAAAAGAAATTACCTTGAGTAACAAAATGGTTCCGTTATGTTCTTATCGTCTTTTCGTGCATGCTGTTGGGTGCCGAATCGCACGGCACCACCCACTGCGATTCCCGGGCCGTGGGCTCGTCCCACAGGCGTGGTATCAGAGCCGCATTGGGAATAGCACGCATGAAAAGAGAATATTTTTGAAAACTTAGAGGTATACGAGTGAGGAACGTATAGTATGCCCACATAAGGAGTATTATTAGTATAGTTACTTAAGGTGGCAAGCTAACAGTGTGTTACTCTTCAGTATTTCAATTCAGTAACGACGCACCTACGTGGAGGTAAGAATGGTAAGGAACGCCACCGAAAGCGGATCAATTTCGGTTAGCTCACCCATACGAGGAAAGTAGTGTGGGATGTCCCGTTCAACAATGGACGGGAAGTGAATATGTTTTCTAAGACTCTTCATGTCTTAGAGACATATGAATGGCACTAGCCTCCAGTGCGCAAACCCAGGGGCAAGAGGAGGAGACCCCATCGTGTGGTTTGTAACACGAAGTGTGTTCTTTAGGACTCTTCATGTCCTATGAGGCATACGAAAGCGCTGTTCCACCGGTGTGCTTTATTGCAAAGGTGTGGAGCCCCCGTCGGGTGGTGAATAACCCGATCATGTACCTTGAGACGTGGCTTGACTCAAGGACGGCCCGTATGGCAATGATACGGGGCGTATGTTTTTACTATGATATGGACCTGCCTGAAATGATAAACCAATGTGTGCATCATTATTGAGTGATTTTCTGCAGGTACCTTAACCACGTTAGAACATGTCGTGTAGAAAACGTTTGTGAGTGATCGTTTTAGTGCCACCACTTGAGACGTATAAGCCGGTATAAAGCCGGTTAGGATTTTAATTTGGTGAGGCACCGTAGTACCGTGATGTGTTTTGAACTGCATGAAAATGAAGGTTTGAAAAGAAAAAGAGTAAATTTGGAGTCTAGGATTCTATTAGGGGGTGATGAACTCCTATATTGAACTAAGAGTCAATTGGGAGTATAGATTTCTTCACAAAGACTTAGGAATAACCTCCCCTGTTTTCGGCAGAATTTTGCTGATATTGAACAGGACATAACTTTTGTTTGGTTGAACCAATGGAGGTTAGTGATACATTTCTGGAAAGCTATTGAAGTCTTCTACAACTCTTCAGTAGAACTCCAGATCAGAATCACCCTCCAAATGGATGAAATTCTCAGAGGAGTGTGAACTGCCCAAGAAAACAGGGCAGGCACAAATTGCTCTCTGGAAATTTCTGTATTTCGACCATAACTTTCTATAGAAAAATTTCTAAGGGTCATGTAATACACCGTTGGAAAGCTTGTGATATATGCTATGACTTTGTAGTTCAAAGTTTCTCCAGATTTGGAGTTTAAAGTGATGAAATCTTGCGGACAAAACAGCCACTTTCAAAGGAAGTGCTGTCAAAATTGTTCCAGATTTCTGTTAACTTTGAAATATCACAACTTTTGATCCAGAACTTATATGAAGGCAAATGAATACTCGTTGAAAAGATATTGGAGTTAACTATAACTTTAATATTCAACTTGAGACATGAAGTTGCCATCTTCATATTCAAATTCTGGGATTAAGACCAATTGGTCATTCTGAATAGAGTAGTGCTTATTGCCATTTAGCTTGGGACTTGTTGTGGACAGGGATGTTTTACACTTCTCTAAGCTCCATAACATATTCTTGAGTTATTTTTCAGTTTGTCCTACTGTTGGAATTAAGGGTTTGGACAAACTCGTTAAAGTTGGTAGATATCAGAATTGTCGAAACCCTGGTTAGATTCTGTAATGCTGCAATATATAGGTGATGTTTTTACGGTTAATGTTTTCAATTCAAGTTGAGTTAAACTTTGAATTTTAACCGTAAATTGCTCACTTTTGCAGCATGGATCGTGCTCATTCCAATAGTGAGGTTGGTGAGTCGAGTCAGGGTGAAAGTAATTCGCCACGACAAGAAGTGCCGACATCATCAACCGGGTTGGCGGAAATCTTGGCAAAGATGGCTGAGTCTCTGGATCTGTTGGTGCGACAAAGCATACGACAGGAGACACTACAGCAAAATCCTCCGCCAAGCACTTATCTGGATTTTCTTGCGAGACAACCACCGGTTTTCTCGGAAGCGAAAGAACCGTTGGAGTCGGCTCATTGGCTCCAATGTATTGAAGCCAAGTTCGATACGCTTGAGTGCGATGAATATCAGAAGACCCTATTTGCCGCTCAACAACTCCACGGAGCCGCTGGATCTTGGTGGGCGGAGTACATCGCAACTCTTCCTGAAGGTCATCGAGTGACGTGGGATGAATTCCGGAATGTTTTCCGGGCACGTCACGTTTGTTCGGGAATTCTACGAACAAAGTATCAAGACTTTCTGGAGTTAAAGCAAGGCGAAAGGAGTGCGTATGAGTACTTCAAAGAGTTTGAAGACTTGATGCAATACGCAACTCATATGGTTGACTCGGAAGCGTTGAAGTGCGAGTATTTCTTCCGAGGCTTGAATGTCGAACTTAAGGAACAAGTGACCTTGTTCAATAACGGTATTTACAATGAGTTGGTAAATGCCGCTATCATTAAGGAAGACATGCATCTTCGTTGTGAAGCGGAGCTGAAAAGAAGTATACCGCCAGACAGCGATATCGAGGTTCGTCCGAACTATCGAGTGCGATATTACTCACCAGTTAGGCAACAAATTCAGCCAGTGGTGCAACTCTCACAACCACGGCTGGAGTTGATCACATATGAGCCTCCACCTCAACAACAGCGGACAGAAATTATTTGTGCAACCCTACCGCAACCAGCTACGCACGAATTATCTCCACCTCGTGTTAGTAGAGAGCAGAGGATTTCTACAACACGAAACCGTCGTGGTGCTGAGCAGAGTCACACTCGTGTGTTGTCTCAGCAATGCTCAGATCAGCACCGTGAACCTTCACAGAAGAATCGTTCAAAAGCTGGCAGGGTTAATTACACTGCTATTGAGGACATTGCAAAAGGCGAACCAGTTTTGGCGGGCATGTTCACTTTACATGAGCAGCCCACTTTCGTGTTATTTGATTCCGGAGCCACCCACAATTTTATTAGCAGAGACTATGTGCTGAAGAATAATCTTCCATTTAGCACAGTTAAGCATCCGTTTCATATCAGCTCACCCGGAGGCAAGATATCAACAGATGAAATGGTCTCACGGGCACCTTTATGTTTGGGTGGAAATATCTATCCTGCGAGCCTTATCATACTCAAAGGCCAAAGTATTGATATTATCTTGGGGATGTCATGGTTGACACATTATGGAGCTATCTTTGACATCAGCTCTCGAACTGTCCAACTGAATTCCCCAATACACGGTTGCAACACATTGAATCTTGTGGATCCATCACAACAAGTTGCAGCAGTGCATCAGATTGAAGCTCCTAAACTTGAGGATATTCCAGTGGTATGTGAATATCCAGATGTGTTTCCCGAAGACTTGCCGGGCATGCCACCCGAACGTGATGTTGAGTTCAAGATTGAACTTGCACCGGGAACAACACCTATTTGTCGGCGACCATATAAAATGGCACCAAAGGAGCTAGCAGAATTGAAGGAGCAGCTGAATGACCTCATGGACAAAGGTTTTATACGCCCAAGTTCATCACCTTGGGGCTGTTCCGCACTCTTCGTGAAGAAGAAGGACGAGACTTTGAGACTATGCGTAGATTATCATCCACTGAATGCTGTCACTATCAAGAATAAGTATCCACTACCGCGCATTGACATTTTGTTCGATCAACTAGTGGGTGCTAAGGTATTTTCCAAGATGGATCTTCGGTCTGGGTATCACCAGATAAAGATCCGGGCAGAAGATGTACCTAAGACGGCGTTCTCAACAAGATATGGTCTTTATGAATATCTTGTCATGTCCTTTGGATTGACCAATGCTCCGGCTCATTTTATGTATCTCATGAACTCTGTGTTCATGCCGGAGTTAGACAAGTTCGTCGTGGTTTTCATCGACGACATTTTGGTCTATTCAAAGTCAGAAGAAGAACATGCTGAACATTTGCGTATTGTACTCCAACGCTTGAGGGATCACAAGCTATATGCAAAGTTCAGTAAATGTGAGTTTTGGATCAGCAAAGTGCCGTTTCTTGGGCACATTATTTCAGCAGAAGGCATCGCTGTGGACCCAAGTAAAATCGAGCAAGTGCTGAATTGGAAATCTCCAACATCTGTTCATGAAGTGAGGAGTTTCCTAGGTTTAGCGGGCTATTACCGGAGATTCATTCCAAACTTCTCCAAAGTCGCTAAACCTATGACGGAGCTGTTGAAGAAAAGCACCAAATATGATTGGAGCGATTCATGTGAACAAGCTTTTCAAACTTTAGTGAAGCATCTCACTACAGCTCCAGTTTTGGCCCAGCCGGACACCACGAAGCCTTTTGATGTCTATTGTGATGCATCCGGCATCGGTTTGGGTTGTGTGTTGATGCAAGAAGGACGTGTGGTCGCGTATGGATTCCGACAACTCAGGGGTCATGAGCAGAATTACCCGACGCACGACCTTGAACTAGCTGCAGTGGTCTTAGCATTGAAAATGTGGAGACATTATCTACTAGGCAATCTAGTACATCTCTACACTGACCACAAAAGCTTGAAGTACATCTTCACACAAAAAGAACTGAATATGAGGCAGCGAAGATGGCTCGAATTGATCAAGGACTATGAACTTGAAATTCATTACCATCCGGGTAAAGCGAATGTGGTTGCCGACGCACTTAGTCGGAAAGCCCACGTTCACCATTTAGACATGGCTGCACATGAAGAAGGAGAACCAAGCCTGCGCTTAGTTCCCTACGGATCGCTGTTCAACCTCGCTCTTATTCCTACAATCCGAGATGAGATTGTAGAGGCTCAGAAGAGAGACAGAGGTATGTCTCACATCCGGAGGAGAGTGGACAGCGGTGAATTGAAGATGTTCCGCAAAGATGAAGAGGGTACTATATGGTTTAACAACCGCATAGTGGTACCCCGAAACATGAAATTGCGGAGGAAGATATTGGATGAAGCACATTTATCCAAGTACTCCATTCATCCGGGAAGCAATAAGATGTACCAGGACTTGAAATCTAAGTTCTGGTGGACACGGATGAAAAGAGAGATTGCGAAATACGTATCCGAATGTGATACGTGTCGGCGGGTTAAAGCCGACCATATGAGGAAAGCCGGACCACTTCAACCGCTGAAGGTTCCAGCATGGAAGTGGGAAGACATAAGTATGGACTTCATCATCGGTTTACCCATGACCAGCAACAAGCATGATTCTATTTGGGTAATCGTCGATCGTTTGACCAAGACCGCTCATTTTATCCCAGTCCATACTAAATATGTGGCAAAGAAGTATGCGGAGCTATTCATCTCGAGAATCGTGTGTTTACACGGGGTTCCCCGCACCATCATGTCTGACCGAGGTGCGTTGTTCGTATCCAGATTTTGGGAGCAACTGCATGCTTCCTTGGGAACCAAATTAATTCGGAGTTCAGCGTATCATCCGCAAACTGATGGTCAAACGGAGAGAGTCAATCAGATTCTGGAGGATATGCTACGGGCATGTGTCATCAATCATGGGAAGAATTGGGATGACCATCTACCATTAGCAGAATTCTCATATAATAACGGTTATCAATCCAGCATCAAGATGGCCCCGTACGAAGCTCTTTATGGCCGGAAGTGCCGCACACCACTGAATTGGTGTGAGTCCGGCGAGAGAGTGGTCTACGGGATTGATCTGGTGAATGAAGCCGAGGAACGAGTGCGAGTGATTCAAGCCAATTTAAAGGCTGCTCAATCTCGACAGAAGAGTTATGCAGACAAACGACGTCGACCTCTTCACTTCGACATCGGGGACCACGTTTACCTTCGTGTCTCTCCGATGAAAGGGGTTCATCGTTTCGGAGTGAAGGGAAAGCTTGCTCCGCGATTCATCGGGCCGTTGGCTGTCACTGAGATATGCGGACCCGTGGCCTATCGTCTGGAGTTACCGGCGTCACTTTCGGGCATTCACAATGTTTTCCACGTCTCTCAGCTGCGGAAATGTCTTAAGTACCCAACCGCAGTTCATATGGAGAACATTGAGGATCTTCAACCGGATCTCACCTATTCTGAGTATCCGATACAGATTATTGACGAGAAGACTCGCGCCACAAGAAATCGGACATTGCGATTTTACAAAATCTTGTGGAGCAACCACACCGCTGATGAAGCTACGTAGGAAAGCGAGGATTTTCTCCGTTTAAATTTTCCCGACTTGTTTGTACCATATGTCCAGTAGTCATTCTCCCTTCTTCTTTCTTTTTGTAATCTCGGGACGAGATTCTTTTAAGGGGGGAGGAATGTAACAGCCCTAACTTTTGCAAAGTTTGATGTCAGCTCATAAAACAAAGTTAAGGCAACAAAAGACTATAATTGTGTCACATGAAATGATGAACACATAAATGGACATGTGAGGGAGTTAAAAATTTTCTCTAGCCCATGCTCAACACATGTTAACCTAGAGGAAATAATTACACTCCTAAAACTCTAACTCATGTGCACCTCCTCTATGAGTAGAGTGGAGGGAATTTAAATGCAACTTGAATCTTTTGAAAGGATTTCTATTCAGATTGTACAAAGGCCTATATGTGAGAGCATAGATGCATTTCTCCTGTATTCAAGAGACTAAGTTTCAAATTTGGAGAATTTTAGGTTTCATATACTATTTATTCCGAGGATTAAATGAGGGCACGTTCAAATTCAAACTTAAATTTGAATTTCGAACCAAACATACTCAATTTCAAAATCTGATTTCAGATTTGAGTTCCTCATAATTCTTTTGACCTATCCTCCAAGTTTGGACAAATTTGGAGCTCATTTGCTATTTTAAATCGAAATGGGGGAAAAGAGGGAGACTTGTGGCTGTGGACCCCACCGGTCAGTCTCACGAGAGCAGAAACCGACTCAGCCCTGTTCTTCGTCGATGGAGAGCTCGACAGCAGCAGCTTGTGCTGGCTACCCCGATGCCACCTCCTGCTTCAATCTTTTGCCGTCCTAATCCACGCCCAGGAGTGCAGCAATGCCATTTTGCCATCTCCCAACCGAGCTCCCGCTCTCTGTTCGTCCTCCCGAGCAGAACAGCGCCCCTCCTTCTCTCAATCCTACACAGCCACCTGAGCGACGGATGATCGAGGTCTCCACAGCAAAGATCATCTCATACACATGCTCTAGCCGGCTAGACACTTTACCCCGCAGTCCTGAGCTCACCGGCGCCTAGAAACGGCAAAGTTTCCACTGTCCCGAACTGAAACTGAAGAAGCTGGAACTGGACGCCGTGGACAGCCCAAACCAGCAGGGATCACGCCCAAGCAAGCCACCCCATCTGTGCACCAACAAGTCTAGTTTCTCACCTCCAAAGCTCAGCCCTGGCCATTGATCACAGAGGGAGAATTTCAAGTTTTTCTCCCGGGCGGCAGAAACGGACCTTGAGGTAAAGAATTGTAAAATTCGTCCTCAATTCATGTTTGTTGGGTCTCAAACTTCATACACAGGTTGTTAACTGCCTAGCACACCTCCTCCATCGATTTTAGACCAAGAAATTGAGTGTAGAGTGAGCAATCCGAGCTCTTTTAGAGGGTATGCCGCTGGACCCTATCGGGTGCACGGTGCCGATAGGTTTAGAGCCATCTCCAGCTGGTTTAGACCTCATTCCGGTCTTCTACATGATCCCATGGTGCTGTAGAGCCCAAGAACCGACCATTTGGTGGAGAATTCACCGTGCATGACCTCGCCGGAGCTCTAGGGTTTGCTGTGGCCGGTGCGCGCTATTTTCCGGCGAGTTTCAGCCGCCGGGGACCTCACCAATGAGTTCAGCAGGGTGGAAAATGGGGGGGCGGCCAGCAGGGGGTCCGGAGGTGGCCGGGAAGCTCATTTCCGGCGACCTCACCGGAGGCAGCAGCCACTGCTCTGTTTTGGCGCGTGGCTGGAGGTTAGGGATGACGAGTGGGACCCACTGTCAGCATTTAAACATTTTCCAGATTTTCCCACTCTAGTTCAAACTTTGGAGAGCCATAACTTTGTGTAGGAATGTCCAAAAATTGTGAAACAAATTTTGTTGGATTCCTCTCAAAGAGTACTATCCAGGGGTGCAGACCAATGTTTATGAAAGTCCCTGAATTTGGCTCATTAATTCATTTAAGTAAAACCTTGTATGAATTTTTACAGGAGTTCTGTTTATTGGAAAATTCCTTAATTTGGACAGGACATTATTCCAAAATTCCTTGAACTTCAGTAAAAATTTCAGAGGCATTGGACCTCATTTTCTTGGTCAAATGATGTGTTCATTCCTTATGTCTCTGAAAAATAGGAAAATGAACAGAGACAATTTCAGCTTTCCCCATTCTTTGTAAAATCCATATCTCCATGTAGGAAACTCCAAAAATGGTAAAACCAATTCCTATGGACTCAGGACATTTTGTATTTCACAAAAAGTCTACTTTGCAGCATAGGAAATCTTCATATCTAGGGGGTAAAGGCAGATTAGTGAAAATCACATAAGGAATTATTGTGATCACCTTGAGCCATTTCATGAGCTCAAGTTTTGCACACTGCCTAAATATCTTCCATAGAGGCTGTGGTTAAATTCTCAGCTTCATTGGACCCCTGGAACTTGGGCTACCAGCTTTTAGGTTTAAGTGTTCATATAATGGACTTAATCACATGGTGATTACTAGATTCTCCTTTTCACCTAGCTTTCATCATCTCTAAGGTTGTAGATCCAACAACAGAAACCTTGCTGTTGTTTGTCCCTTTTAGGTGTGAGTTAACTTGAACCACAGTTTTGAAACAGTTTCTAAATTGCTTCTAAAATATATGTGCATTGCAACATAATAGATCACGTGACGTCGACGTGCGACGAGGACTCGACTCTGCAGCGAGGATCTCCATCTCATGACGAGTTTGGCGGATTCTCCAGAGGAAGACTAACTCCTAGCTTCTAACAAAACCGTTGAGCAAGGCAAGCCCCGGTTTGCATATCGTTACCGTTTTAAATTTTGCTTTACTTCACATCATGTTTATTAGATTTGAGTGCATTATGTCTAGGATGATTGAAACCCACTTGCATGCCTATTACATCCCTCATTAGAAGGTTTAGTGTAGGCTTTGCCTCGTTGTAGATGCTAGGCTAATGTTGTAGCTAGCTCGGTAGAAGTCGAGTAGTAAAAAGCTACTCGCGAGAAAGTTCGAGTAAGGAAGTTACTCGCGAGAGATAAATGATAAGAGCACCCTCATGAATACGAGATGGGGACGGGGATGTTCCTGTAGGATGGAGCGCTCAAGGTTGGTCTCGACCTGCGATGGGTGTGACAATGCTTGAGACCACATTTGGCCTGGACCGGGATGGTAAGGCAAATGTGGAGGTTGGTTGTAGCCCCGTCCGTGTCGGTTAAGGACCGTATGTATGCGGCCCTGCTGGACAAGATTGAGCTGTACCGGATATATAGTGGGGTATGGGACCCATGAAACCGATGTAACACGATGGACCGTGATATAGAAACTCATCCTTCGCGTGGGAATGGCGTTGAGAAGGCGGGAGGTGTAAATCCTTTAGCGGGCAACTTCGACGTGTCCGCGTAGAGGACCATCCTGCTCGGCGCGAAGCATTTTTCTATGTCGGGGTGTCGTGTGAAAGGTTGCTGCATACAACGTAAGAAAGAGCTCTTGAGGGAGTCTTTCGAGGCGGGTGTATGTGTCGTGTATTCCGGGTTGTTATTGATTCGAATCACCATCGCTCGCGGAAGAGGATTGAGCATACTTGCCCACTGCGCCGTGACTTAGTAAGAACATGAACTAAGTCTCTTAACTTGTTGTTTGTGGATAAATCACTGTATTGGAACCTTGACTGAAGTAGTTATAGAGCCAACTAAATTTCATTTCCACCTTAGGCTAGCAACATCGGGATAAGCGTTTCTTGTTTGATTGTGGACTTCCGATGTTGTGAGGCGTGAGGAACACTAAAATGAAGGCTATAAGAATCTGAATATAAGGATCAAGTTTAGTCAAGATGCATTTTGCAAATTCCTATGCCTACTCTTTCACTACCCCTGCATGTAGAGTTGCATGTTTAGGAGTGACGGGTAAGTCTTGTTGAGCCTTAGTGCTCACGGTTGCTTCTGAGTTGTTTTTGCAGGTAGCAGGATGCCTGCTATGAAGAGGGTTGTTCGGTGAGACAAGGAACCCTACGGTTCGTTCCACTCATCGGAAACCTAGCCGCTGCTTTTCTTTGGTGAAGCTAGTAGGAAGCGTTCACGGGCTGAACGACTTCTCTTCGGCGTAGTTAGGGTCGAGAGTGAGTAGTTGTCCAGCAAATTTTAATTTCCACTGCGTGTGTACATTATGTTGTAAAAGAAATTACCTTGAGTAACAAAATGGTTCCGTTATGTTCTTATCGTCTTTTCGTGCATGCTGTTGGGTGCCGCATCGCACGGCACCACCCACTGCGATTCCTGGGCCGTGGGCGCGTCCCACACTTGGCCCAAGTGACATCGCTCCGGCTCTGCCCCCAGGTCCGTCGACGGAAGCCTGGTGGAGCTGGAGTCCACCGTCTGCTCGCCAACCATTAGCGTGCGCATCAGCGGCACGGCCGGTTGGCCGGAGCGTCGTCCCCGCCGAAGTCAATGGTTTGCGGCGGCGACGACAAGATGGTCTACCTCGCGAATCCACTGCTGGGTCGCTGCCTGGGGCGCGTCCCCAGCAGGCGGATTGTGCAGTAGTGCCCTTGCTGCGGCTAGCGCACCCCCACCGGGTACGCCCGGCGCTACTGAAGGCCTGACGCTGGATGGAGCCTGCATTGCCGGGGTCGGCGCTGCCAGAGCCGGTTGCTGGCTCCCAGCTTGCCCTGACACACTCCGTCCTGAGTGTGCCATCATGTATTCTCCTCTGGTCACGGTTCGCCATGAACACGGAGGGGGAGAGTTTGCCGCTGAAGGAAGCTTGGTCATCTTCGTCGGCGGAAACTCGTCGCGCTAGGAGAAAAGCCCCCTACCTGGCGCGCCAAATGTCGAAGTGTGCGATCGACACTTCCCCCGGGCCTGCACTGGGCAGCCCGCGGAGGTTCTTTTTTCGGAGGGGCTAGTTCCTAGCGGAGAGCTTGCGCGGATGGACGAGTTAGTGAGAGCTTGACACGGGAAGTTTTACGTGGTTCAGGCCGCCGGAGCGTAAAACCCTACGTCCACGGCGAGCTATGGAGCTCGCTGTATTGCTTGCTGCTCAGGGCCGGGGGCCTGAGCTTGGGGGTGAGTTACAGCTTGAGAGTGTATGGCTAGCGTATGAGTTGCAGAATGCGAACCCAGGGGTGCGGATGGCTAGAGTCCGAACCCCTGCTAACGTCGCCTACCCGAGCCTTTTATAGTCCAAGACTCGGGTGGCTTACAAGGGGGGCCGGGACCCGACAGGTGGTCCCAGGGAGATTGACTGATATATACCGTATCTGCAGTTATGCCGGTAGTTGTCTCTGCCGAAGGCTTCTAAGTCTTCATCTTGTAGCCCTGCCCATGCCGCATGCTAGTCGTAGTGGTTGATGACGGCGCAGGCGGCATGGGATGCCTTGTCGCGGCGTTTATTGGCTGGCAGGTTCTGACACCGTGTGCCAGTCTGTGATGCGACTGGGCGCAACAGCACCTGACAGACGCGTGCTCCGCGTTTCCGCGTCTTGGGAAGAGGCGGGCCTTGAATACCTTGTACCGGCAAGGTGTGGGGCGCCTTTACGCCCGCTGCCTACCGCTCGGGGGCAGGCAGCACCGTTCTTCTGGCCACGTGGCGGGTCCGGAGCCCTTCTCTGAGGCGAGAAGGGTCCGGCCTGCGGGGCACGTGGAGCCTCCGGACCTCTCCCCGCGGAGGGGGAGGTCCAGCTCCTGTATGCCACGTGGCGGGCCCGGAGGTCTCCTCTGCGGAGAGGGAGGTCCGGCCCCGCTGGACGCGTGGCATCTTCGGACCTCTCTCCCACGGAGGGGGAGGTCCGGCTTCTGTATGCCATGTGGCGGGCCCGGAGCTCTCCTCTGAGGAGAGGGAGGTCCGGTCCCGCCGGACGCGTGGCGCCTTCGGAGCTCTCCCGGCGGAGAAGGGTGAGTACCTTAGGCATTTTACCCTGTGCGCGGGGGTACCCCATATCGAGGGTACCGACAACCGGCATAACTGCAGATACGGTAGATAACAGTCAATTTCCTCGGGACCACCTGTCGGGTCCTGGGCCCCCCTTGTAAGCCACCCGAGTCTTGGACTATAAAAGGCTCGGGTAGGCAACGATAGCAAGGGTTCGCATTTCTGCAACTCATAAGCTAGCCATTCACACCCAGGATGTAACTCACCCCAAGCTCGGGATTCCGGCCCGAGCAGCAAGCGATACAGCGAGCTCCATAGCTCGCCGTGGACGTAGGGTTTTACGCTCCGGCGGCCTGAACCACGTAAAACTCTCAGTGTCAAGCTCTTACTAACTCGTCCATCCGCGCAAGCTCTCTGCAAGGGACTAGCCCCACCGAAAAAAGAACCTCCGCGGGCTGCCCAGTGCAGGCCCGGGGGAAGTGTCGACCGAACACTTCGACACTTTCCTTGCAGGGACCGACCGGCTGCCGGGGGCGGGCCTCTTACCTGGCCGTCTCCAACTGGCGGAGGCTCCGTGCCTCAGCATCTGGGAACCGTGGTGGCTCCCACGGTCCCCAAATCAACGGGGGCTTCCTCTGTGCCGGCGAGTTCACCCTCCGTGGTGGCCGCATCCGCCCCTGTCCGCCCTCCTTCACCAGCCCAGAAATCCGGTTCTGAGACTGGGAGGGCCGCTGTAGGTGCACCTGCTGGCCCCCTGGCTCCCTTAGGACAGCGTCCCCCTCCGGTTGCTGAGGCACCAGCGCCTCCGCCGGTCTTAGACTCGACAGGGGGGGTCAGGGGCATGACTCCTGTCCCCTCTGTCCCGGCGCCCATGTGGGATGCCTTGGGGCGTGTCCAGACCAGCGCCCGACAGCTCCAGGCCGCCTTCGAGCAGGAGCGGGGGGCGCTGGCCGGAGAGAGGGAACGCCTTCTCAGCTGGCAGCAGCGGGCCCAGGAGGCTAGGGAGGACCTTGACTCGAGGCAGTCAATACTTGAGGCCGCGAGTGTTCTGCTTGACACTCAGAAGAAGGCCATTAGCCGGCTGGAGTCAGAGACCCAGCGGCTTCGTGCTTCCTACCGCGAGGCCCTGGCTCATGTTGAAGCCAAAGCTGAGGAGCGTTCTGCCGCCGCGGAGGAGTTGCGGCTGCAGGTAGCTCGTCGAGAGTGCGCCGTCGCCGATCAGGAACGCGTCGCAGAGGCCGAGGAGGAAATGATCGCCGCACGGCTGAAAGCCAAAGAGGGCGAGCTGGGGGCTCGGACCGAGGAGCTGGAGCTCCGTGAGTCGGCTGCTGCCGCGAGGGAGGAGCAGTTCTCTCAGGAGCGCCAGGCAGCGTTGGATCGCGAGCTGGCGGCTCGCCAAGAGGTAGAGAAGCTCCAGTCTTTGCGGTCTACTGAGGCCCAGGCGGTCTGGGGCTTTATTGCCAAGGCGGGTCCGCCTTGGCTCCTCTTGGTTTCAGCCCGGTGCGGATGGAGACTCCGGCGCAGGAGATGTCCGAAGCAATCCCGGCACATGAGTCCATCGGCGACAAGCTGGGCCGGCTCGAAGCGGTGATTGCCGATGAGCTTGAAGTGGAAGGACGGGGCCTGGCAAAGGAGGTCGCTATGCACGTACTGGCGTGCTTCCGGAGCCAAGACCCTTCCTTTTCCCTGGAGCCAGTCCGTCTAGGACCCGTTGCCGAGCAGGAGGAAGCTGCCAGGGCCAGGGTTGAGGACGTGGCCGCCCTTGTGACCTCTAGGTTCCAACGGGAGTCCGGGGACTCTTAGGCATCTGCCCCCGCGGCCACGAGGCCCTGTACCTCCTTTTTATTTTTGTTGAGTCTGTAGCCCAGCTCATGGAGCCTTGTATGAACAGACTCCTGTTTCCTTCTGTGTCTGCACATCTTATTCTTCTTACTGGTTTTACCTGGCCGAGTCCTTAGCTCCGCAAGGTACTCAGAGGCCTTGACCAATCTCAAAGCTCTGCATAGACACCTTCCCCGGGTCCTTACTATATTAAGGGCCCCAGAGGTCTCCAGGACCCGCCCCATGAGAATGGGGGGGGGGGTCCGGGCCTGCTAGCCACGTGGCGGGCCCAGAGCTCCCCTCTGAGGGGAGGTCCGGGCTTGCGGGGCACGGGGAGCTTTCGGACCTCTCCCCGCGAATGGAGGAGGTCTGGCTTCTGTAGGCCACGTGGCGGGCCCGGAGCTCCCCTCAAGGGGATGGAGGTCTGGCCCCGCTGGACACGTGGGACCTTCGGGTCTCGCCCCTGCGGAAGTGGTGAGGTCTAGGTTCTTTGGTCTTACCTTGGGGTTTCGGTCTTGCGCGATCCTGTAGCGGCCCCCTGGTAGGTGTGTTCCATTGGATGGCTGTACCTACCATACTCCTGCGGGGAGCTGAGGCCGAGAGGTCCTGCACATAAGTAAGGGAAACGTAATTCTCCTTGGGGGCTCCCGCTCCTCTATCTCATAGTCTTATTTGGCTTACGGTCCCCATCCACTTATACGGTGCTTGGGGACTACCGTGCGCGAAGTGCTGGGAGCTCGGGGTCCCCCTGGCTATCGGCAGGTTCCTCCAACGCAACCGCCTTTGGTAGGACAGCAAATGCCAACTAAAGGTGAGAATGAGAAGAGGGAGCTGAGCGCATGGTGAGCATGCGCCAGAAGTGCAGTCATAAAAAATTAATACGTAAATTAAATGAGCACCAAGGAAGAGCAACGTAGGACAGGTTTCTTTTCATAGAAATTTCCATAGGAGGAAGGCAGGCTAAACATGGAGGCCACGACCCGCCCCATTAAGAAGGGAAGCAAGACTCTACGCGCTTGGGGTCAGAATTAGGCGAAGCTGAACGTAGTCCTGTACCGTCCCCTGAGGCTTAGCTGCTCCGAGCACTGCTCCTGGACTGTATGGAATTTATTACAAAAAGAGGAGTCTGTCCTATTGTTGCTCTAGGGGTAGAACTTACGGAGGTGTTCTGTGTTCCAAGGGTTCAGGAGCGGGTCCCCATCCTCGGCTCTGGGGAATGGTCCCAGGATGTACAGCCCCCATACGGCAAATGGCCATGTGGGCGGGATCATCTGTACCGTCCAAGCCGGTGTATGGATCTGCTTGGCGTGGAACAGGCACGCCTTGCAGCTCTCGACCAGCTTGACGGCATCCTGGAGTGCTGTCGGCTAGTAGAAGCCATGCCGGAAGGCTTTACCGACAAGCATGCGTGAGGAAGAGTGACTCCCACATTCGCCTCCATGGATCTCAGCGAGCAAGTCGCAGCCTTCCCCCTGGGTTATGCACCGCAATAGGACGCGGTTGGCGCCACGTCGGTAGAGATCCCCTTCTACCAACGCGTATCTCTTAGCCATGCGCACGATCCGTTCAGCGGATACACGTTCATCAGGAAGGATATTGTCTTTCAAGTAGTCCCGGATCTCCGTGATCCATGCATCGGGTATGTCGAAGTGTTCGGTCCACACTTCCCCCGGGCCTACACTGGGCAGCCCGCGGAGGTTCTTTTTTCGGTGGGGCTAGTCCCTTGCGGAGAGCTTGCGCGGATGGACGAGTTAGTAAGAGCTTGACGCGGTGAGTTTTACGTGGTTCAGGCCGCCGGATCGTAAAACCCTACGTCCACGGCGAGCTATGGAGCTCGCTGTATTGCTTGCTGCTCAGGGCCGGAGTCCTGAGCTTGGGGGTGAGTTACAGCTTGGGAGTGTATGGCTAGCGTATGAGTTGCAAAGTGCGAACCCTTGCTATCGTCGCCTACCCGAGCCTTTTATAGTCCAAGACCCGGGCGGCTTACAAGGGGAGCCGGGACCCGACAGGTGGTCCCGGGAAGATTGTCTATTATCTACCGTATCTGCAGTTATGCCGGTAGTTGTCTCTGGCCGAAGGCTTCTGAGTCTTCATCTTGCCGCCCTGCCCATGCCGCATGCTAGTCGTAGTGGTTGATGACGGCACAGGCGGCATGGGATGTCTTGTCGCGGTGTTTATTGGCTGGCAAATTCTGACACCGCGCGCCAGTCTGTGATGCGACTGGGCGCAACGGCACCTGACAGAGGCGTGCTCCACGTTTCCGCGTCTTGGGAAGACGCGGGCCTTAAATACCTTGTACGGGCAAGGTATGGGGCGTCTTTACGCCCGCTGCCTATCTCTCGGAGGCAGGCAGCACCGTTCTCCTGGCCACGTGGCGGGCCCGGAGCCCTTCTCAGAGGAGAGGAGGGTCCGGCCTGCGGGGCACGTCGAGCCTTCGGACCTCTCTCCCGCGGAGGGGGAGGTCCGGCTTCTGTATAACACGTGGCGGGCCCGGAGCTCTCCTCTGGGGAGAGGGAGGTCCGGCCCCGCTGGACGCGTGGCGCCTTCGGAGCTCTCCCTGCGGAGAAGGGCGAGTTCCTTAGGCATTTTCCCCTGTGCGCGGGGGTACCCCATATCTCAGGTACCGACAGTGGCCCCCGGGCCCATCTCGTGGGAGATAGCGAGCCCGAGGTGGGACCTCCGTCTCTTCCGATCCGCGCACTTTCTCTAACTCCCGAATTGACCGCTGCCAGAGCACGAACGGCCGCGGGATCGTGGGAGCGTGCGCTCACTTGATGGTTGCTTTTACTGTGGCGGTTCCCAAGACTGCCACTTCTGCACGTTGCGGCGCTTTCTTCGGGAACCGCTGAAGTGCCTTGCCGGCTCATCTTCTCAGGAGACTAACTCCTTGACCCACCACTTCAGTTGGGCGGCTTGGGTCCACCCGTCATCAGCACTCGGTTTAGGAGCCGAAGCGGTTGCCGATGCAGTGTATCCCGAAGAGTTCCGAATCGCTTGGAATTGCACCCGGGGAGGTGTGAAATGAAACCCCCATGTGGGTACGCTCCCCTTATAAGGATTCCAGCCCCTGCGCCTCCCTCGAGTCTCTGCAGTCTTGTCTTCTTCCATGGCTCTTAACCCGCCTTATGGGGGGAGAATCGCTCTCGATTGCCTCCAGCGATGGCGTCTGCACCAAGCCTGGGACTCAGGGAGCCTGCCTGCCCTGCCTCTGAGGGTGGCGCCACCAAGGGGTCTCTGGTTTGTCCTCCCGACGGAGCCCTTCCTTGGTGACGGCAGGCAGAAAGTTCCTTGGCGTTGCGTCCCTTCCCAGGTGGTGGAGTCTTCAAAGAAACCGCTGAAGCACCGAGGAGAATCCCAGGCGGCAGAGTCTTCGAGAAGACCGCTGAAGCTGCGGAGGGGGGGCCTCAGGAGCACCCTTGATGACACCAGCTTTTGCGCAGGTGATGAGGGAAGGAGGCTCCAGGGGCACCCTTGACGACACCGGCTTTTGCGCCGATGATGAGGGAACTTCAGGAGAAGGAAGCCACCGATGCACCATGGAGGATCCTAGACGGCAGAGTCTCCAGGAAGACCGCTGAATACTGCGGAGGGGGCCTCAGGAGCTCCCTTGGTGTCACCGGCTTTTGCTCCGGTGATGAGGGAGGCGATTCCTGCGCTCGGGTCATAGAGCGAGAGAGTTCCGCCAGGGCTGAAGCCTGGTGATGCGGCCGTTCTTGCAACTTCTGGATTCTGGTCATGTCAGGAGACCCTTGGGGCTTGTTTCCTTCTTTTTATCGAGTCTGTAGTCCAGCTCATGGTGCCTCGCATAGTTTGACTCTTTAAGATATTTGTGTCTGTGATGCTCCTTCTCGGCTTCGCCTGACTGAGTCCTTAGCTCCGCAAGGTACTTAGAGGCCATCTCCAATCTCGGAGCTCTGCATAGACAACCTCCCCGGGTCCTAACCGTGTTAGGGGCCCCGGGGGTCTCCGGATATCGCCCCATGGGGAGCTCCAAATCTGCCTGCCACATGGCGGGTCCGGAGCCCCTCCTCAAGAGGCGGGTGCTCCGGCCATGCTGGACACGTAAGGCTTTCGGAGCCCTCCCACCGGGGGGGGGGGGGAGGTCCGGTTTCCGCCTGCCACGTGGCGAGCCCGGAGCCCTCCTCAGGGGAGGCGAGAGCTCCGGGCCCGCTGGACACGTGGGGCCCTCGGGTCCCGCCCCTGCTGAAGGGGCAGGACCCGGTCCTTCCAGTCCTAGGCCGGAGTAGTTGGTAGCTCCTTTCCCCCTGCTTCATGCAGTCCCTGTTGCCGTAACCTGGAGGTCCTGCACACAGGCAGAGGAAACGTAATTCTCCTCGGGGGGTCCTCCCCTCCCGTCTCCTAGTATTATCCGTCTTACGATCCTGATCCGTTATACGGGGCTTGGGCAATTCTGTGCACGAGGCGCCGGAGCTCCGGCTCCCTCCGAGGTCCGGGTACGGCCGTCTGATCCCTAGTACCGGGCCATGCGCTGGGGAAGCAGAGTGCACGTGCTTTGGGTTCATGACCAGGCAAAGCGGTTGTACTCCCCTGTACCTCCGGAGGGCAGGATGCGCATGCTTTGGGCTCATGGCCTGCTAAGCTGGATACGCACCCTGGACCCCCCATGCACAACGCAGGCCTTTCCTGGAGGTAACCAACTGGCACCGCAACACCTGACTGGGGGAGGCCCGAGAGACTCACTCGGCCATCGGCAGGTGCCTCAAGCACAGCCGCCTTCGGTAGGATAGCGAATGCCGACTATGGATGAGCGCAGGAGAGGGGGAGCTAGATGTACGATGAACATACAAAGATAGTGCGGTCATAAAAATTAATGCATAATTTAAATGAGCGCATGAGAGGGAGCTAAGTAGAACAGGTTTCTGTATTCATGCCCATAGGTGGAATTCTGGCTGTACATGGAGGCAATATTCCGCCTCGACTTCAAGGGAAGCAAGACTCTACGCGCTTAGGGTCGGAACCAGGCTAAACTGGACGTAGTCCTGTACCGTCCCTTGAGACTTAGCTGCCCCAAGCTCTGTTCCTAAATTCTATGGGATTCATTACAGAAGGGAATAACCCTGTTCTACTTATGCTCGGGAAGTATGACTTACAGTGTTGCTTCATGGCAAGGGTTTTTGGGAACGGATCCCACACTCGGTTGAAAGGCATGTGTACCTGGGGCGGCAGCTTTCATGATTCGGAAGGGACCTTCCCTGCTGGGGGAGAGCTTATGGGTCCTTCTTGGAATAGAGCGTGCCGCGACACCAGGTTGCCCTCCTGCAGGCCCCTGATGCATTTGGTTCTTTGGCGGTAGTGCTTAGAGCATCAGCCGAGACCGCGCATTGTGGGGTGTTACCTGCAGCCGAGTCTCGTCGACGAGGTTGTCATCTTCGCGCTGGATCAGGTCCTGCGCGGCTTCTCCTGGGGGCCCCCGGGGAGTTCTTCCCTTCTGGCTAAGGCCTTCAAGGGGTAGGTGGACCCGGGCTCGTCTTGGATGACCCAAGGCGTCTTCCCCTTCTGGCAAGGCCTTCAAGGGGTTGACAGATCTTGGGCGGCCCCTGGGAGGTATGTCCGAAGCACGGAGGCGTGCCGCAGTTGGCTACCGCCCTGGCCCGTCACCGTCGGAGCTGGAGTCCTCGCCGTTATGCACTGTCTTTATTACACGCTGAGGCTCCTGGAACCCCACCTGATGGGCGGCGGTGACTGGGGCATCGACCTTCTGTTTGCCATCCTTCTGAGGGTAAGACGGTGCTTCAGCTCTCTGCTGTCTTCCTTTGCGGAAGCGCTCTGCGAGCCTCTGGATGTCCCAGCACTCGGCAGCAGTATGGTTGCCGGCGCCATGCACGGGGCATAGCCCGCCCTGGTCACTGTCTGGGGCCGGTGACTGACGCTGCCTTTTGTCGGGGTGTGGCCCCCGAGCTCCACTAGTCGTCGCAGCTGCAGCGACGGGAGCCGTGAACGGTGACTTCATCTTGCCACTCCCTCAGTTCTTGGCCTTCTTGCCACCCCCATAGGAAGCAGCGCCGGACCCGGGCTGTCCCCCTGACTCGGAGGTCAGCAAAGAGTGCCAGTTCCGCCCTTCAGCTGCTCTGGCACATTTGTCCACCAGGCTGAAGAGCTCAGAGACGTCGCGGACCTCTCTGGTCACGAGCTTCTCAAGCATTTTCTCGTCCCGGACACCCTGACGGAACGCCACCACCACAGAAGCACTTTGAATATGCGGGATGGTGTTGCGTACCTGGGAGAACCGCTGGATGAAAGAGCGCAGCGACTCCCCAGGTTGTTGCTTGACGGCGTGGAGGTGAAGCTCTGTGCCGGGACGGGTGTAGGATCTGCCTAAGTTGGCGACGAACTGCCAGCAGAGTTCTCCCCAGGAAGTTATGGACCACTGAGGTAGATTCATGAGCCAAGACCGAGCTGGGCCGGTCAAGGCGACGTGGAAGTAGTTGGCCATGACAGCCTCATCCCCTCCTGCGGCAAGTATGGCGGTGGAGTAGATCTAGAGGAACTCCGCCGGGTTGACGCTACCGTCGTACTTCTCAGGCAGGTGCGGGCAAAACTTGCGTGGCCACCTCGCGAAGCGAAGGTGGGGTGCAAGAGCTGCACATCCTGCTCCTGCTGCCGCAGGTATTGGCAGTGCGAACGCTTGGTTCGCACTTGGCACCGTGTATCCCGGCATGGGCAAGGCTGCACCATAGACCGGGGGCGCTGCTTGCGGCGCATATGGTTGTGGCATATGCTGCGCGGCGTATGCCTGAGGCAGGGCTCGCGTGGCGAAGATCTGCCCTCCAGGCTGTGTTGAGGCCGACGTCAAGCTGTCGCCAGCCTCATGGTTGTGGCGCCTTTCTCGGCGTCGCTCGAGGTACACTCGGGCATCCTGGCCCAAGTGGCACCGTTCCAGCTCCCTTCTCAGGTCCGTCGACGGGAGCCTGGAGGAGCTGGAATCCTCCATTTGCCCGTCAACCGTTGGTGTGCGCGTCAGCGACACAGCCGGTTGACCGGGGCGTCGCTGTCGGTACCTGAGATATGGGGTACCCCCGCGCATAGGGTAAAATGCCTAAGGAACTCGTCCTTCTCCGCAGGGAGAGCTCCGAAGGCGCCACGCATCCGGCGGGGCCGGACCTCCCTCTCCTCAGAGGAGAGCTCCGGGCCCGCCACGTGGCATACAGAAGCCGGACCTCCCCCTCCGCGGGAGAGAGGTCCGAAGGCGCCGCGTGACCAGCGGGGCCGGACCTCCCTCTCCTCAGAGGAGAGCTCCGGGCCCGCCACGTGGCCAGCAGAAGCCGGACCTCCCCCTCCGCGGGAGAGAGGTCCGAAGACGCCACGTGCCCCGCGGGACTGACCCTTCTCTTCTCTGAGAAGGGCTCCGGGCCCGCCACGTGGCAGCAGAGCGACGCTGCCTGCCCCGAGTGATAGGCAGCGGGCGTAAATATGCCCCATACCTTACCCGTACAAGGTATTCAAGGCCCGCGTCTTCCCAAGATGCGGAAACGCGGAGCACGCGTCTGTCAGGTGCCGTTGCGCCCAGTCGCATCACAAACTGGCGCGTGGTGTCAGAACCTGTCAGCCAATAAACACTGCGACAAGACAACCCATGCCGCCTGCGCCGTCATCAACCACTACGACTGGCATGCGGCATGGACAGGGCGGCAAGATGAAGACTCAGAAGCCTTCGGCCAGAGACAACTACCGGCGTAACTACAGATACGGTAGATAATAGACAATCTTCCCGGGACCACCTGTTGGGTCCCGGCACCCCTTGTAAGCCGGCCGAGTCCTGGACTATAAAAGGCTCGGGTAGGCGTCGATAGCAGGGGTTCGCATTTTGCAACTCATACGCTAGCCATACACTCTCAAGCTGTAACTCACCCCCAAGCTCAGGCCCCCGGCCCTGAGCAGCAAGCAATACAGCGAGCTCCATAGCTCGCCGTGGACGTAGGGTTTTACGCTCCGGCGGACTGAACCACGTAAAACTCTCCGTGTCAAGCTCTCACTAACTCGTCCATCTGCGCAAGCTCTCCGCTAGGAACTAGCCCCTCCGAAAAAAAGAACCTCCGCGGGCTGCCCAGTGCAGGCCCGGGGGAAGTGTCGACCGAACACTTCGACAGTGTCCATGCGGTCGACAGCCCGCTTCATCCGGTCGACGAGCGCTTCCCTGAAGTCGAGCAACTCCCGCCTGGAGTCGAGCTCACTCTTAACCTTCGCGGTCCTCTCCCGCAAAAGGTTCCCCCAGATGTGGAGGCGGTCCCGTTCAACTGTATACTCCTCCCGCTCGCGCCCTAGTGCAGCCAAGACCTGCCGGACGCTCGACTCGGCAAGCGCGAAGGCGTCCGCCAGAGGCAATGGAGCAATAGAGGCTGGGGCAGTCCCCCCGACCTCCTCCATTACCTCGTCCTCAGGAAGAGCCAACGCACCAGCAGCCGAGACGAGACGCCGATCGGGAGAAGCTGGCTCCGCGGCTCTGGCAGCCAGGCCAGCCGGGCTCTCTTCAGCTTCTGGCTCCTTGACCTGAGGAGAAGGACGAGCCGGGGAAGGCGGTGCTGGAGAAGAGGCCAGGCCGCCTAGTGCAGGGTCAAACTGCGCTGGCTCGGGGGCCGCGGTGGCCGTCTCGGCAGGAAGAGACGACGCCGCCGCGGAATCCGGGCACACCGGAACAGGAGAAGTTCGCGCTGGCCTGGGGGCTGCAGCAGTTGCCCCTGGCTCCGAGTGCAGCGGCACAGATTCCCCGCAAGACGGGGAAGGCCGGGAAGTGCGGACACTCCAGCGGGCTCTGAACCCCGACTTCCGAGCCGGGGTAGGACTTCCAGAGCCCGCTATTGTCGCCGACGGCCGCTCCGCAGTCGCTTGGACTGGCGGAACAGGGGACGCCCCAGAGGCTTCCCCCAGCGCATCAACCCGGGGCCTCTTCGAGTCGCCACCGGAGGGAGTGTCAGGCACCCCAGAATCCCGACTTGGCACTGACGCCGTTGCTGGAGGAGATCGAGCACGTTTCTTCTCTGGCAGCGGGTTGGAAGCCATGGCAAGGGAGAACTCAAAGGCAAGAGAGCAAAAGCACAAGAGTCCGAGAAGAAACGCTGAGAAATGCGAAGGGAAGCTGCAATGTGGGTAAGACCCCCTCTAAAAAGCTTCCCGGTGCAATTCCAAGCGATTCGGAACTCTTCGAATATCCCGCACCGGCAACCGCTTCGGTTCCTAGACCGAATGCCGATGACGGGTGGGCCCAAGCCGCCTAACTGAAGCGGTGGGGGAAAGGAGTCAGTCTCCTAAGAAGATGAGCCGGCAAGGCACTTCGGCAGTTCCCGAAGAAAGCGCCACAACGTGCAGAAGTGGCAGTCTTGGGAACCGCCGCAGTAAAAGCAACCATCAAGTGAGCGCACGCTCCCACGATCCCGTGGCTGTTCGTGCTCTGGCAGCGGTCAATTCAGGACTTAGAGAAAGTGCGCGGACCAGAAGGGACGGAGGTCCCACCTCGGGCTCGCTATCTCCCCCGAGATGGGCCCGGGGGCCACTGTCGGTACCTGAGATATGGGGTACCCCCGCGCACAGGGTAGAATGCCTAAGGAACTCGCCCTTCTCCGCAGGGAGAGCTCCGAAGGCGCCACGCGTCCGGCGGGGCTGGACCTCCCTCTCCTCAGAGGAGAGCTCCGGGCCCGCCACGTGGCATACAGAAGCCGGACCTCCCCCTCCGCGGGAGAGAGGTCCGAAGGCGCCGCGTGACCAGCGGGGCCGGACCTCCCTCTCCTCAGAGGAGAGCTCCGGGCCCGCCACGTGGCCAGCAGAAGCCGGACCTCCCCCTCCGCGGGAGAGAGGTCCGAAGACGCCACGTGCCCCGCGGGACTGACCCTTCTCTTCTCTGAGAAGGGCTCCGGGCCCGCCACATGGCAGCAGAGCGACGCTGCCTGCCCCGAGTGATAGGCAGCGGGCGTAAATACGCCCCATACCTTGCCCGTACAAGGTATTCAAGGCCCGCGTCTTCCCAAGACGCAGAAACGCGGAGCACGCGTCTGTCAGGTGCCGTTGCGCCCAGTCGCATCACAGACTGGCGCGCGGTGTCAGAACCTGTCAGCCAATAAACACTGCGACAAGACAACCCATGCCGCATGCGCCGTCATCAACCGCTACGACTGGCATGCGGCATGGGCAGGGCGGCAAGATGAAGACTCAGAAGCCTTCGGCCAGAGACAACTACCGGCATAACTGCAGATACGGTAGATAGTAGTCAATCTTCCCGGGACCACCTGTCGAGTCCCGGCTCCCCTTGTAAGCCGCCCGAGTCTTGGACTATAAAAGGCTCGGGTAGGCGTCGATAGCAAGGGTTCGCATTTTGCAACTCATACGCTAGCCATACACTCTGAAGCTGCAACTCACCCCCAAGCTAAGGCCTCCAGCCCTAAGCAGCAAGCAATACAGCGAGCTCCATAGCTCGCCGTGGACGTAGGGTTTTACGCTCCGGCGGCCTGAACCACATAAAACTCGCCGTGTCAAGCTCTTACTAACTCGTTCCATCCGCGCAAGCTCTCCGCTAGGAACTAGCCCCTCCGAAAAAAGAACCTCCGCGGGCTGCCCAGTGCAGGCCCGGGGGAAGTGTCGACCGCACACTTCGACAGTCGCCCTCACCGAAACCGAGGGTTCGCGGCGGCGACGACGAGGTGGTCCACTTCGCGGACCCAGTGTTGGGTCGCTGAATGGGGTGCATCCCCTGCAGGTGGGTTGCGCAGCAGTGCTCTTGCTGCCGCTAGCGCACCCCATGGTGTACGCTCAGCGCTGCAGAAGATCTCACACTGGTCTGAGCCTGCATCGTCGGAGTCGGCGTTGCCAGAGTCGGCTGCTGACTAACAGCTTGTGCCGACACACTCCGTCCTGAGTGTGTCGACATGTACTCCCCACTGGTCACGGTTCGCCGTGAACGCGGAGGAGGAGAGTTTGCCGCTGAGGGAAGCTTGGTCATCTTCGTCGGCGGAAACTCGTCACGCTAAGGGAAAAGCCCCCTACCTGGCGTGCCAAATGTCGAAGTGTTCGGTCGACACTTCCCCCGGGCCTGCACTGGGCAGCCCGCGGAGGTTCTTTTTTCGGTGGGGCTAGTCCCTTGCGGAGAGCTTGCGCGGATGGACGAGTTAGTAAGAGCTTGACGCGGTGAGTTTTACGTGGTTCAGTCCGCCGGAGCGTAAAACCCTACGTCCACGGCGAGCTATGGAGCTCGCTGTATTGCTTGCTGCTCAGGGCCGGAGTCCTGAGCTTGGGGGTGAGTTACAGCTTGGGAGTATATGGCTAGCGTATGAGTTGCAAAGTGCGAACCCTTGCTATCGTCGCCTACCCGAGCCTTTTATAGTCCAAGACCCGGGCGGCTTACAAGGGGAGCCGGGACCCGACAGGTGGTCCCGGGAAGATTGTCTATTATCTACCGTATCTGCAGTTATGCCGGTAGTTGTCTCTGGCCGAAGGCTTCTGAGTCTTCATCTTGCCTCCCTGCCCATGCCGCATGCTAGTCGTAGTGGTTGATGACGGCACAGGCGGCATGGGATGTCTTGTCGCGGTGTTTATTGGCTGGCAGGTTCTGACACCGCGCGCCAGTCTGTGATGCGACTGGGCGCAACGGCACCTGACAGAGGCGTGCTCCGCGTTTCCGCGTCTTGGGAAGACGCGGGCCTTAAATACCTTCTACGGGCAAGGTATGGGGCGTCTTTACGCCCGCTGCCTATCTCTCGGGGGCAGGCAGCACCGTTCTCCTGGCCACGTGGCGGGCCCGGAGCCCTTCTCAGAGGAGAGGAGGGTCCGGTCTGCGGGGCACGTGGAGCCTTCGGACCTCTCTCCCGCGGAGGGGGAGGTCCGGCTTCTATATGCCACGTGGCGGGCCCGGAGCTCTCCTCTGAGGAGAGGGAGGTCCGGCCCCGCCGGACGTGTGGCGCCTTCGGAGCTCTCCCTGCGGAGAAGGGCGAGTTCCTTAGGCATTTTCACCTGTGCGCGGGGGTACCCCATATCTCAGGTACCGACAGGGTCTGACTTGAGCATCTGGATCTTGAGCGCTGGGTTGCACGGAGTCCCTAGTGACGCTTACGATCCTAGGCGGCATCCATGGCTGCAGGGCCGCCGGGACCGCCAGCTTCGAGGTGCTGGTCTAGCCCCCTTCGCCCGGCTCGGCGGGCCGGGCTGTGGGCCGCAGCAACGTCCTCTCGAAGGCTCCTTCGGGCACAGGGGCTCCGGTGGAGGCCTTCGTTGAGAGGTCGTCAGCTGCGGCCTTGCTAGCGCGTAGTACGTGGCGCAGGTCCAAGGCGAGGAAGTCTTTCTCCAACATCCGCACATAGAGCAGATAAGCAGCTAGCTGTGGGTCATTGCAGGAGCATTCACCCTTAACTTGCTTGATAACTAGCTGGGAGTCGCCCTGTGCCAACAACTGGTGAGCGCCCAGAGACAGGGATGTCTTTAGGCCAAAGATGAGTGCTTTATACTCTGCCATGTTGTTGGTTGCCTTGAAATTGAGACGCACCATATACCCAGACTGCTCCCCCGATGGCATGAGAAGCAGTACTGTCGGTACCTGAGATATGGGTGTCGAAGTGTGCGGTCGACACTTCCCCCGGGCCTGCACTGGGCAGCCCGCAGAGGTTCTTTTTTTGGAGGGGCTAGTTCCTAGCGGAGAGCTTGCGCGGATGGAATGAGTTAGTAAGAGCTTGACACGACGAGTTTTACGTGGTTCAGGCCGCCAGAGCGTAAAACCCTACGTCCACGGCGAGCTATGGAGCTCGCTGTATTGCTTGCTGTTCAGGGCCGGAGGCCCTGAGCTTGGGGGTGAGTTACAGCTTGAGAGTGTATGGCTAGCGTATGAGTTGTAAAATGCGAACCCTTGCTATCGACGCCTACCCGAGCCTTTTATAGTCAAGACTCGGGCGGCTTACAAGGGGAGCCGGGACCCGATAGGTGGTCCCGGGAAGATTGTCTACTATCTACCGTATCTGCAGTTATGCCGGTAGTTGTCTCTGGCCGAAGGTTTCTGAGTCTTCATCTTGCCGCCCTGCCCATGCCGCATGCCAGTCGTAGCGGTTGATGACGGCGCAGGCGGCATGGGTTGTCTTGTCGCGATGTTTATTGGCTGACAGGTTCTGACACCGCGCGCCAGTCTGTGATGCGACTGGGCGCAACGGCACCTGACAGACGCGTGCTCCGCGTTTCCTCGTCTTGGGAAGACGCGGGCCTTGAATACCTTGTACGGGCAAGGTATGGGGCGTATTTACGCCCGCTGCCTATCACTCGGGGCAGGCAGCGTCGCTCTGCTGCCACGTGGCGGGCCCGGAGCCCTTCTCAGAGAAGAGAAGGGTCAGTCCCGCGGGGCACGTGGCGTCTTCGGACCTCTCTCCCGCGGGGGGGGGGGGGGGGGGGGGGGGGGGGGGGGGGGGGGGGGGGAGGTCCGGCTTCTGCTGGCCACGTGGCGGGCCTGGAGCTCTCCTCTGAGGAGAGGGAGGTCCGGCCCCGCTGGACACGCGGCGCCTTCGGACCTCTCTCCCGCGGAGGGGGAGGTCCGACTTCTGTATGCCACGTGGCGGGCCCGGAGCTCTCCTCTGAGGAGAGGGAGGTCCGGCACCGCCGGACGCGTGGCGCCTTCGGAGCTCTCCCTGCGAGGAAGGGTGAGTTCCTTAGGCATTTTACCCTGTGCGCGGGGGTACGCCATATCGCAGGTACCGATAGTGGCCCCCGGGCCCATCTCGGGGGAGATAGCGAGCCGAGGTGGGACCTCCGTCTCTTCCGGTCCCGCGCACTTTCTCTAAGTCCCAAATTGACCGCTGCCAGAGCACGAACAGCCATGGGATCGTGGGAGCGTGCGCTCACTTGATGGTTGCTTTTACTGCGGCGGTTCCAAGACTGCCACTTCTGCACGTTGCGGCGCTTTCTTCGGGAACCGCCGAAGTGCCTTGTCAGCTCATCTTCTTAGGAGACTGACTCTTGCCCCCACCGCTTCAGTTAGGCGGCTTGGGCCCACCCGTCATCGGCATTCGGTCTAGGAACCAAAGCGGTTGCCGGTGCGGGATATTTGAAGAGTTCCGAATCGCTTGGAATTGCACCGGGAAGCTGCTAAATGGAACCTCCATGTGGGTACATTCCTCTTACAAGGCTTCCTGCCCCTGCGCTTCCCTCAGGTCCTGCAGTCTTGTCTTCCTCCATGGCTCTCAACCCGCCTTACTGGGGAAGAACTGCTCTCAGCTCCCTCCAGCGGTTGCGTCTGCACCAAGCCTGGGACTCAGGGAGCCTGCCTGCCCTGCCCCTGAGGGTGGTGGGGTCTTCAAAGGAACCGCTGAAGCATCGAAGAGAATCCCAGGCGGCAGGGTCTCCAAGAACACCGCTGAATGCCACGGAGAGGGCCTCAGGAGCACCCTTGATGACTCCAGCTTTTGCGCAGGTGATGAGGGTTGGGGGCTCCAGGGGCACCCTTGACGACACCGGCTTTTGCGCAGGTGATGAGGGAACTTCAGGAGAAGGAAACCGCCGATGCACCGTGGAGAATCCAGGCGGTAGAGTCTCCAAGAAGACCGCTGAATACTGCGGAGGGGGCCTCAGGGGCCCCCGTGGTGTCACTGGTTTTTGCGCCGGTGATGAGGGAGGCGATTCCTGCGCTCTGGTCATAGAGCGAGAGAGTTCCGCCAGGGCTGAAGCCTGGCGACGCGGCCGTTGTTGCAACTTCTGGATTCTGGTCGTGTCGGGAGACCCTTGGGGCTTGTTTCTTTCTTCTTATCGAGTCTGTAGTTCAGCTCATGGAGCCTTGCTTAATTTGACTCTCTTGGATATTTGTGTCTGTGATGCTTTTCTTCTCTGTCATGGCACTGAGTCCTTAGTTCCGCAAGGTACTCAGAGGCCATTTCCAATCTCGGAGCCTTGCACAGACACCCTCCCCGGGTCCTAACCGTGTTAGGGGCCCCCGGAGGTCTCTGGATCTCGCCCTATGGGGAGCTCCAGATCTGCCTGCCACGTGGCGGGTCCGGAGCTCCTTCCTAAGAGGCGGGAGCTCCGGCCATGTTGGACACGTAGGGCTTTCGGAGCCCTCCCACCGAGGGGGAGGTCCGGCTTCCGCCCACCACGTGGCGAGCCCGGAGCCCTCCTCAAGGGAGGAGAGAGTTCCGGGCCCGCTGGACACGTGGGCCCCCGGGTCCCGCCCCTGCTGGAGGGGCAGGTCCCGGTCCTTCCAGTCCCAGGCCGGAGTAGATGGTAGCTCCTTTCCCCCCGCTTCATGCAGTCCCTGTTGACGTAACCTGGAGGTCCTGCACACAGGCAGAGGAAACGTAATTCTCCTTGGGGGCTCCCCCTCCCTTATCTCATAGTCTTATTTGACTTACAGCCCCTAACCATGTGTTTGGTGTTTGGGGACTTGTAGAGAGGGGGAGCTGAGCACATGGCAACCATGCACTGCAAGGGTGATTAAAAAACTCAATTCACAATTTAAATGAGTACAAGGAAAGAGCAAAGTAGAGCAGATTTCTTTTCGCACAAC
This sequence comes from Neostapfia colusana, assembly GCA_030760725.1. NCBI lineage: Eukaryota > Viridiplantae > Streptophyta > Magnoliopsida > Poales > Poaceae > Neostapfia > Neostapfia colusana. The sequence goes on along the minus strand of JASWHV010000004.1, from coordinate 106,236,184 downwards.
TTTCCATAGGAGGAAGGCAGGCTAAACATGGAGGCCACGACCCACCCCATTAAGAGGGGAAGCAAGACTCTACGCGCTTGGAGTCGGAACCAGGCAAAGCTGAACGTAGTCCTGGACCGTCCCCTAGGGTTTAGCTGCTCCGAGCGCTGCTCCTGGACACTATGGAGTTTATTATGAAAAGAAAGTACTGTCCTATTTTTGCTCTAGGGGTAGAACTTACGGAGGTGCTCTATGTTCCAAGGGTTCGGGAGCAGGTCCCCATCCTCGGTGGAAAGGCGCACACACCCGGGGCGGCATACTTTTGCTACTCGGAAGGGGCCTTCCCAACTAGGGGAGAGTTTGTGGGTCCCTTCACGAGAAAGTATGCGCCGCAACACCAGGTCACCTTCCTGCAGCTCCCGGGCATGCACAGACCTTTGGTGGTAGCGCCGAAGCGCTTGTCTGTACCGCTCATTACGGAGTGCCGCATGTAATCGGACCTCGTCGACGAGGTCGATTTCTCCACGCCGGAGGTTGTCCTGCGTGGCTTCGTCGTAAGCTCGGACACGGTGAGACTTCATGGTGATTTCTGGGGGAAGTACAGCTTCAGCCCCGTACACCATGAAGAAGGGTGTCTCCCCGGTGGCCCGGCTCTGGGATGTCCGGTTAGCCCATAGTGTGCTTGGAAGCTCATCTACCCAATTGGCACCATGTTCTTCAGGCTGGCGAAGGTGCGAGTCTTAAGGCCCCGGAGAATCTCCGCGTTGGCCCTCTCAACTTGCCCATTGCTCCTCGGGTGGGCGACAGAGGCATAGCATACCTGAATACCAAGGTCCTCGCAGTAGTCTTGGAATGCTGCGCTGGTGAACTGGGTCCCGTTGTCGGTGATGATCCTGTTTGGGACCCCGAACCGGCAGACAATGGACTTGATGAATTTTACTGCGGATTGTTTGTTGATGGTGACAACTGGTGTAGCTTCCGGCCACTTGGTGAACTTGTCGATAGCGACATAGAGGTACCGGAATCCCCCGACGGTTCTGGGGAATGGTCCCAGGATGTCCAGCCCCCATACGGCAAACGGCCACGAGGGCGGGATCATCTATACCGCCTGAGCCGGTGTATGGATCTGCTTGGCGTGGAACTGGCACGCCTTGCAGCTCTCGACCAGCTTGACGGCATCCTGGAGTGCTGTCAGCCAGTAGAAGCCATGCCGTAAGGCTTTACCGATAAGCGTGCGTGAGGATGAATGACTTCCACATTCGCCTCCATGGATCTCAGCGAGCAAGTCGCAGCCTTCCCCCTGGGTTATGCACCGCAATAGGATGTGGTTGGCGCCACGCCGGTAGAGATCCTCCTCTACCAGCGCGTACCTCTTAGCCATAAGCACAATCCGTTCAGCGGTTGCATGTTCATCAGGGAGGATATTGTCCTTCAAGTAGTCCCGGATCTCCGTGATCCATGCATCGGGTCTTCGGATGCACGTGGCATGCCCGGAGCCCTTCTCAGAGAAGAGAAGGGTCAGTCCCGCGGGGCACGTGGCGTCTTCGGACCTCTCTCCCGCGGGGGGGGGGGGGGGGGGGGGATGTCCGGCTTCTGCTGGCCACGTGGCGGGCCCGGAGCTCTCCTCTGAGGAGAGGGAGGTCCGGCCCCGCTGGACACGCGGCGCCTTCGGACCTCTCTCCCGCGGAGGGGAAGGTCCGGCTTCTGTATGCCACGTGGCGGGCCCGGAGCTCTCCTCTGAGGAGAGGGAGGTCCGGCCCCGCCGGATGCGTGGCGCCTTCGGAGCTCTCCCTGCGGAGAAGGGCGAGTTCCTTAGGCATTTTACCCTGTGCGCGGGGGTACCCCATATCTCAGGTACCGACAATGGGGTACCCCCGCGCACAGGGGAAAATGCCTAAGGAACTCGCCCTTCTCCGCAGGGGGAGCTCCGAAGGCGCCACGCGTCCGGCGGGGCCGGACCTCCCTCTCCTCAAAGGAGAGCTCCGGACCCGCCACATGGCATACAGAAGCCGGACCTCCCCCTCCGCGGGGGAGAGGTCCGAAGGCGCCACGCGTCCAGCGGGGCCGGACCCTCCTCTCCTCTGAGGAGAGCTCCAGGCCCGCGATGTGGCCGACAGAAATCGAGCCTCCCCCTCCGTGGGGAGAGGTCCGGAGGCTCCACGTGCCTCGCAGGCAAGACCCTCCTCTCCTCTGAGAAGGGCTCCGGGCCTGCCACGTGGCCAGAAGAACGGTGCTGCCTGCCCCCGAGAGATAGGCAGCGGGCGTAAAGACGCCCCATACCTTGCCCGTACAAGGTATTCAAGGCCCGCGTCTTCCCAAGACGCGGAAACGCGGAGCACGCCTCTGTCAGGCGCCGTTGCACCCAGTCGCATCACAGACTGGCGCGCGGTGTCAGAACCTGCCAGCTAATAAACACCGCGACAAGACATCCCATGCCGCCTGCGCCGTCATCAACCACTACGACTAGCATGCGGCATGGGCAGGGCGGCAAGATGAAGACTCAGAAGCCTTCGACCATAGACAACTACCGGCATAACTGCAGATACGGTAGATAATAGACAATCTTCCCGGGACCACCTGTCGGGTCCCGGCTCCCCTTGTAAGCCGCCCGAGTCTTGGACTATAAAAGGCTCGGGTAGGCGACAATAGCAAGGGTTCGCACTCTGCAACTCATATGCTAGCCATACACTCCCAAGCTGTAACTCACCCCCAAGCTCAGGACTCCGGCCCTGAGCAGCAAGCAATACAGCGAGCTCCATAGCTCGCCGTGGACATAGGGTTTTACGCTCCGGCGGCCTGAACCACGTAAAACTCACCGCGTCAAGCTCTTACTAACTCGTCCATCCGCGCAAGCTCTCCGCAAGGGACTAGCCCCACCGAAAAAAGAACCTCCGCGGGCTGCCCAGTGCAGGCCCGAGGGAAGTGTCGACCAAACACTTCGACATTTGGCGCGCCAGGAAGGGGGGCTTTTCTCCTAGCGCGACGAGTTTCAGCCGACGAAGATGACCAAGCTTCCTTCAGCGGTGAACTCTCCCCCTCGCCTCTGCGGCAAACCGCGACCAGGGGGGAGTACATGTCGACACACTCGGGACGGAGTGTGTCGGTACAAGCTGGGAGCCACAACCGGCTCTGGCAGCGCCGACCCCAGCAATGCAGGCTCCAACCAGCATCAAGTCTTCAGTAGCGCTGGGCGTACCCAGTGGGGGTGCGCTAGCTGCAGCGAGAGCGCTACTGTACAATCCGCCCGCTGGGGACGCGCCTCAGGCAGCGACCCGGCAGTGGATCCGCGAGGTAGACCGTCTCGTCGTCGCCGCCGCAAACCCTCGACTTCGGCGGGGACGACGCTCTGGCCAACCGGTCATGTCGCTGAGGCGCGCACCATTGGTTGACGAGCAGACGGCAGACTCCAGCTCTACCAGGCCCCAATCGACAGATCTGAGGACAGAGCTGGAGCGGTGTCGCCTGGGTCAAGATGCCCGGGTATACCTCGAGCAGCGCCGAGAAAGGCGTCGCTACCAAGAGGCTGATGACAGCATGACGTCGGCCTCGACCCAGCCTGAAGAGCAGACCTTCGCCACGCGATCTCTGCCCCAGGCCTGCGCCGTGCAGAATATACCACAGTCATATGTCTTGCAAATGGCGCCCCCGGCCTATGGTGCAGCCTTGCCCATACAGGGGCACGCGGTGCTCAGCGCGAACCAGGCGTTCGCGGCACCAGAACCTGCGGCGACAGAAGCAGGGTGTGTGGCCCTCGCGCCCCACCTTCGCTTCGCAATGTGGCCGCGCAAGTTTCGGCCGCACCTGCCCGAGAAGTACGACGGCAGCGTCAACCCGGCGGAGTTCCTCCAGATCTACTCCACCGCCGTACTTGCCGCAAGAGGGAATGAAGCCGTTATGGCCAATTACTTCCCTGTCGCCTTGACTGGCTCAGCCAGGTCTTGGCTCATGAACCTCTCCCAGGGTTCCGTAACTTCTTGGGGAGAGCTTTGTCGGCAGTTCATAGCCAACTTTGGCAGTTCCTACACCCGGCCTGGCACGGAGCTCGACCTCCACGCCATCCAGCAACAACCTGGGGAGTCGCTGCGCTCTTTCATCCAGCGGTTCTCCCAGGTGCGGAACACCATCCCACACATTCAAAATGCTTCTGTGGTGGTGGCGTTCCGGCAAGGCGTCCGAGACAAGAAGATGCTGGAGAAACTCGCGACCAGGGAGGTCCGCGATGCCTCAGAGCTCTTCAGCTTGGCGGACAAGTGCGCCAGAGCAGCCGAAGGACGGAACTGGCACTCACAGCCGTCCTCCGAGTCAGGAGGGCTGCCCGGATCTGGTCCTACTCCCTATGGAGGCAGCAGGAAGACCAAGAGCCGAGGCAGAAGCAAGATAAGATCACCGGCCGCAGCCCCAGTCATCACTGCAGCGACGCTCAGTGGGGCTCGGGGGCCGTGCCCCGACAAGAGGAAGCGAAGGTCACCGATCCCAGAAGGTAATCAAGACAATATGTGCCCCGTGCACGGCAGCTGTCGCCACACTACTGCCAAGTGCCGGGAGATCCGAAGGCTCGCAGAGCGCTTCTGCAAGGGGAAGCGGCAGCGGGCTGATGCCCTGCCCTTCCTTCCAAAGGAAGACGAACAGAGGGTGGATGTTCCAGACAACATCGACCACCCAGGGGAGATCCAGGAGCCTCAGCGGGTCGTGAAGGCAGCACGCAATCATGAGGACTCCAGCTCCAGTGACGATGAGCGTCGGAAGAAGCTCTACGTCACATACGGCGGGTCCGCCGACCCCTCGTCCCGAAGCGCAGTCAAGACTCTGCGCCGAGTGGTAGCGTCGGTGGCGCCACTCCCAGTGCTGCACCGCACCTTAAGTGGATGGGGACCCCCGTCAGCTTTGATGCCACCGACTGCCCCAGGAACATGGCTGGGGCCGGCCAACTACCGCTCCTGGTAGCCCCTACCATCGCCAACATGAGAATGTACCACGTTTTGGTAGATGGAGGAGCTGGGCTGAACCTCATCAGCCGTGCAGCTTTCCAGAAGCTGCAGGTCCCGATGGCCAAGCTCACCCCGTCGAGCCCGTTCTCAGGGGTAGGGCTGGGACAGGTCATCCCCTACGGCAACATTATCCTCCCGGTTACCTTCGGGGCTCCGGACAGCTATCGGACAGAGTACATTCTGTTCGACGTAGCGGAGATAGACCTCCCCTTCAACGCCATAATCGGCAGGCCAGCCCTGTACCGGTTCATGGCTGTAGCCCACTACGGCTACCTCGTCTTGAAGATGCCAACACCGACGGGCGTCCTCAGGATTCATGGGGACCGCACTGCTGCAGTGTCGGCCCTAGAGAAGCTCCAAGCGCTCGCAACAGCTGGGGCATCAGCCCCCGGCGATAGGGAGCCGGACCAGCTCCGCCCGAGCGCACGTCACCGTGCTTCCACCACAGCACCCCGCGTGCAACCTCTCGACGAGGGCGGCGTCCCCTTAAAGGTCGTCCAAGTCGGCGCCGAAGCTACCCAGACCACCCGGGTAGCCGGGGGCCTGGATAGCAAATAGGAAGGTGTGCTCGTCACCTTCCTCCGGCACAACGTCGACGTGTTTGCATGGCAGCCGTCACAGATGCCGGGGATCCCCAGGGAGGTGATCGAGCACCACTTGAAAGTCTTCCCCGACGCTCGGCCGGTTCAACAGAAGCCCCGCAAGCAGTCCATCTAGCGGCAAAACTTCATCCGTGAAGAAGTCAAGAAGCTGCTGGACGCTGGCTTCATACGGGAGGTCCACCACCCTCGGTGGTTGGCGAACCCTGTCGTTGTCCCGAAGGCTGGCGGGAAGCTCCGGATGTGCATCGACTACACCAGTCTCAATAAGGCATGTCCCAAAGATCCATTCCCTCTCACTAGAATAGATCAAATAGTAGACTCAACGTCAGGCTGTGATATGCTGTGCTTCCTAGACGCCTACTCGGGTTTCCATCAGATCCCCATGTCTAGGGAGGACGAGGAGCACACCTTCTTCATCACAGTTGTCGGTACCTGAGATATGGGGTACCCCCGCGCACAGGGTAAAATGCCTAAGGTACTCGCCCTTCTCCGCAGGGAGAGCTCCGAAGGCGCCACACGTCCGGTGGGGCCGGACCTCCCTCTCCTCAGAGGAGAGCTCCGGGCCCGCCACGTGGCATACAGAAGCCGGACCTCCCCCTCCGCGGGAGAGAGGTCCGAAGACGCCACGCGTCCAGCGGGGCCGGACCTCCCTCTGCGCAGAGGAGAGCTCCGGGCCCGCCACGTGGCATACAGAGGCCGGACCTCCCCCTCCGCGGGGAGAGGTCCGGAGGCTCCACGTGCCCCGCAGGCCGGACCCTTCTCACCTCAGAGAAGTGCTCCAGACCCGCCTCGTGGCCAGAAGAACGGTGCTGCCTGCCCCCGAGCGGTAGGCGGCGGGCGTAAAGGCGCTCCTCACCTTGCCCGTACAAGGTATTGAAGGCCCGCATCTTCCCAAGATGCGGAAACGCGGAGCACGCGTCTGTCAGGTGCCGTTGCGCCCAGTCGCATCACAGACTGGCGCGCGGTGTCAGAACCTGCCAGCCAATAAACGCTGCGACAAGACATCCCATGCCGCCTGCGCCGTCATCAACCACTACGACTAGCACGCGGCATGGGCAGGGCGGCAAGATGAAGACTCAGAAGCCTTCGACAAGAGGTAGCTACCGGCGTAACTACAGATACGGTAGATAACAAGCAATCTTCCCGGGACCACCTGTCGGGTCCCGGCTCCCCTTGTAAGCCGCCTGAGTCTTGGACTATAAAAGGCTCGGGCAGGCGTCGATAGCAAGGGTTCGCACTTTGCAACTCATACGCTAGCCATACACTCTCAAGCTGTAACTCACCCCCGAGCTCAGGCCTCCGGCCCTGAGCAGCAAGCAATACAGCGAGCTCCATAGCTCGCCGTGGACGTAGGGTTTTACGCTCCGGCGGCCTGAACCACGTAAAACTCGCCGTGTCAAGCTCTCGCTAACTCGTCCATCCGTGCAAGCTTTCCGCTAGGAGTCTAGCCCCGCCGAAAAAAGAACCTCCGCGGGCTGCCCAGTGCAGGCCCGGGGGAAGTGTCGATCGCACACTTCGACATTTGGCGCGCCAAGAAGGGGGCTTTTCCCCTAGCGCGACGAGTTTCCGTCGACGAAGATGACCAAGCTTCCTTCAACGGCAAACTCTCCCCCTCCGCATTCACTGCAAACCGTGACCACTGGGGAGTACATGTCGACACACTCAGGACGGAGTGTGTCGGCACAAGCGGGCAGCCAGCAGCCGACTCCGGCAACGCCGACTCCGGCTATGCAGGCCCCGACCAGCGTGAGGTCTTCTGCAGCGCTGAGCGTACACCGTGGAGGTGCGCTAGCTGCAGCAAGAGCGCTGCTGCGCAACCCGCCTGCGGGGGATGCGCCCCATTCAGCGACCCAGCAATGGGTCCGCGAGGTGGACCGCCTCGTCGTCGCTGCCGCGAACCCTCGGTTTCGGCGAGGACGACGCCCAGGGCAACCGGCTGTGTCGCTAACGCGCACACCCACGGTTGACGGGCTAACGGCGGATTCCAGCTCCTCCAGGCTCCTGTCGACGGACCTGCGAAGGGAACTGGAACGGTGCCACTTGGGGCAGGACGCCCGGGTGTACCTCGAACGACGCCGAGAAAGGCGTCGCAACCAGGAGGCAGGCGACAGCATGTCGTCGGCCTCGACACAACCAGAAGGGCAGGTCTTCGCCATGCGAGCCCCGCCACAGGCATATGCTGCGAAGCATATGCCACAACCATATGCGTCGCAAGTAGCGGCCCCGGTCTATGGTGCAGCCTTGCCCATGCCGGAATACGCAGCGCCAGGTGCGAACCAAGTGTTCGCAGCGCCTATACCTGCCGCAACAGGTGCAGGATGTGCGGCCCTTGCACCCCATATTCGCTTCGCAAGGTGGCCACACAAGTTCCGCCCGCACCTGCCCGAGAAGTACGACGGCAGCGTCAACCCGGCGGAGTTCCTCCAGATCTACTCCACCGCCGTACTTGCCGCAGGAGGGGACGAGGCTGTCATGGCCAACTACTTCCCCGTCGCCTTGACCGGCCCAGCCCGGTCTTGGCTCATGAATCTACCTCAGGGGTCCATAACCTCCTGGGGTGAGCTCTGCCGGCAGTTCGTCGCCAACTTCGGCAGCTCCTACACCCGTCCCGGCACGGAGCTCGACCTCCACGCCGTCAAACAACAACCTGGGGAGTCGCTGCGCTCTTTCATCCAGCGGTTCTCTCAGGTGCGCAACACCATCCCACATATCCAAAGCGCCTCTGTGGTGGTGGCGTTCCGACAGGGTGTCCAGGACGAGAAAATGCTCGAGAAGCTCGCGACCAGAGAGGTCCGCGACGTCTCGGAGCTCTTCAGCCTGGCGGACAAGTGCGCCAGAGCAGCTGAAGGGCGGAACTGGCACGCACTGCCGACCTCCGAGTCAGGAGGGCAGCCCGGGTCCGGTGCTGCTGCCTACGGGGGTGGCAAGAAGACCAAGAACCGGGGGGTGGCAAGATGAAGTCACCATTCACGGCCCCCGTCGCCGCAGCTGCGATGACCAGTGGAGCTCGGGGGCCACGCCCTGACAAAAGGCAGTGGCAGTCACCGGCCCCAGACAGTGACCAAGGCGGGCTATGCCCCGTACATGGCACCTGCAACCATACTGCTGCCGAGTGCTGGGAGATCCAGAGGCTCGCAGAGCGCTTCCGCAAAGGAATACAGCAGAGGGCTGAAGCACCGCCCTACCCTCAGAGGGATGGCAAACAGAAGGCCGACGCCCCAGTCACCGCTGCCCTCCAGGTGGGGTTCCAGGAACCTCAGCGTGTCATAAAGACAGTGCATGGCGGTGAGGACTCCAGTTCCGACGGTGACGGGCCTGGGCGTTAGCCAACTACAGCATGCCTCCGTGCCTCGAACATACCTCTCGGGAGCCGCCTAAGGTCCGTTAACCCCTTGAAGGCCTTGCCAGAAGGGGAAGACGCCTTAGGTCATCCAAGGTGAGCCCGGGTTCACCTACCCCTTGAAGGCCTTATCCAGAAGGGGAGAACTCCCCGGGGGCCCCCGAGAGAAGCCGCGCAGGGCCTGATCCAGCGTGAAGATAACAACCTCGACAAGACTCGGCTTGCAGGGAACACCCCACAACGCACGGTCTCGGCTAATGCTCTAAGCACTACCGCCAAAGAACCAAACGCGACGGGGGCCCGCAAGAAGGCAACCTGGTGAAGCGGCACGCTATATTCCAAGAAGGACCCATAAGCTCTGCCCCAGCAGGGAAGGTCCCTTCCGAATCATGAAAGCTGCCGCCCCAGGTACACATGCCTTTCAACCGAGAGTGGGATCCATTCCCAAAAAATCCTTGCCATGAAGCAACACTGTAAGTCCTACTTACTGAGCATCGGTAGAACAGGGTTATCCACTTCTTAATAAACCCCATAGAATTTAGGAACAGAGCTTGGGGTAGCTAAGTCTCAAGGGACGGTACAGGACTACGTCCAGTTTAGCCTGGTTCCAACCCTAAGCGCGTAGAGTCTTGCTTCCCTTGTAGACGAGGCGGAACATTGCCCCCATGTACAGCCAGAATTCCACCTATGGGTATGAATACAGAGACCTGTTCTACTTAGCTCTCTCTCATGCGCTCATTTAAATTATGCATTAATTTTTATGATCGCACTATCTATGTATGTTCATCATACATCTAGCTCCCCCTCTCCTGCGCTCATCCATAGTCGGCATTTGCTATCCTACCGAAGGCGGCTGCGCTTGAGGCACCTGCCGATGACCGAGTGAGTCTCTCGGGCCTCCCCCAGTCAGGTGTTGCGGTGCCAGTTGGTCACCTCCAGGAAAGGCCAGCGTTGTGCATGGGGGGTCCAGGGTGCGTATCCAGCTTAGCCGGCCCAGATCCCAAAGCATGCGCATCCTGCCATCCGGAGGTCCAGGGGAGTACGTCCGCTTTGCCTGGTCATGAACCCAAAGCGCGTGCACTCTGCTTCCCCAGCGCATGGCCCGGTACTAGGGATCGGACGGCCGTACCCGGACCTCGGAGGGAGCCGGAGCTCCGGCGCCTCGTGCACAGAATTGCCCAAGCCCCGTATAGCGGGTCAGGACCATAAGACGAATAAGACTAAGAGACAGGAGGGGAGGACCCCCCGAGGAGAACTACGTTTCCTCTACCTGTGTGCAGGACCTCTAGGTTATGGCAACAGGGACTGCATTAAGCGAGGGGAAAGGAGCTACCAGCTACTCCGGCCTGGGACTGGAAGGACCGGGACCTGCACCTCCAGCAGGGGCGGGGCCCGGGGGCCCCACGTGTCCAGCGGGCCCGGGACTCTCTCCTTCCTTGAGGAGAGCTCCGGGCTCGCCACGTGGCAGGCAGGAACCGGACCTCCCCCCCCCTCAGTGGGAGGGCTCCGGAAGCCCTACGTGTCCAACATGGCCGGAGCTCCCGCCTCTTGAGGAGGAGCTCCGGACCCGCCACGTGGCAGGCAGATTTGGAACCCCCCATAGGGCGAGGATCGGAGACCTCCGGGGGCCCCTAACACGGTTAGGACCCGGGGAGGGTGTCTGTGCGAAGCTCCGAGATTGGAAATGGCCTCTGAGTACCTTGCGGAGCTAAGGACTCAGCCAGGCAAAGCCAAGAAGGAGAGAAGAAGCATCACAGACACAAGTATCCAAGAGAGTCAAATTAAACAAGGCTCCATGAGCTGGACTACAGACTCGATAAAAAAGGGAGAAATAAGTCCTAAGGACCTTCCGGCTCTCGCCGGAACCTTGCGGCTACAAGGGCGGCCACATCCTCAACTTCAGCCCTGGCAGCTTCCTCCCGCTCCGCGGCTGGGCCCTCTCTCGCTGGCTCTAGCGAAAAAGAGGGGTCGCGGCTCTTGAAGCATGCCAGTACATGCGAAGCGACCTCTAAAGCTAAGCTGCGGCCCTCGGCCTCAAGCTCGCTGGCGACCACCGAGTCGAGCCTGTCCAGCTTGGCGCTGATCGACTCCAACGCAGGGATCACCTCTGCCACCTTCAGCGCGGGAGTCGCGGCCCTCACCGGACTGAAGCCAAGAGGGATCAGGGCGGACCCCGCTCGATCCACGAAGCTTGAGACCGCAAGGGCCTCGGAGGACCGCAAGGAGGAGAGCTCCTCCACCTCGCGGCGGGCCGCCTGCAGAGACTCCAGGTTCCTCTCAGAGAATTCCTTCTCCTTGGCCGCCAGGGAACTCTCCCGAAGGTGGAGAGTCTTGGCTAGCCGCTCCAACTCAGCGGCCTTGAAGCCGGCAGTCAACTCCCGGTCCAAGACCGCCCGGCGGTCATGGGAGACCTGTTCCTCCCTCAAGTCAAGGTCTGCCTTCAGAATCTCCAGCTCCTCCATCCGAGCTCGGAGGTCATCCTCGCCCGCGGCCAGCTGCGCGGCGACCCTCTCTGCCTCAGCTGCTACGGAACGCTCCCGCTCCTCAACGGCGAGTTCGCGGCGGTCCAACTGCTGCCGTATTTCCACAGCAGCAGAGAGGCTCTCTTCGGCCCAGGCGTGTGCCTCCAGGGCCTCCCTGTTGATCCGCCACGACTGGGTGTCCATGCGGTCGACAGCCCGCTTCATTCGGTCGACGAGCGCTTCCCTGAAGTCGAGCAACTCCCGCCTGGAGTCGAGCTCGCTCTTAACCTTCGCGGTCCTCTCCCGCAAAAGGTTCCCCCAGATGAGGAGGCGGTCCCGTTCAACCGTATACTCCTCCCGCTCGCGCCCTAGCGCAGCCAAGACCTGCCGGACGCTCGACTCGGCAAGTGCGAAGGCGTCCGCCAGAGGCAATGGAGCAACAGAGGCTGGGGCAGTCCCTCCGACCTCCTTCATTACCTTGTCCTCAGGAAGGGCCGACGCACCAGCAGCTGAGACGAGACACCGATCAGGAGAAGCTGGCTCCGCGGCTCTGGCAGCCAGGCCAGCCGGGCTCTTTTCAGCTTCTGGCTCCTTGACCTGAGGAGAGGGACGAGCCGGGGAAGGCGGTGCTGGAGAAGAAGCCAGACCGCCTAGTGCAGGATCAACCTGTGCTGGCTTGGGGGCCGCGGTTGCCGTCTCGGCAGGAAGAGACGACGCTGCCGCGGAGTCCGGGCACACCGGAACAGGAGAAGTCCGTGCTGGCCTGGGGGCCGCGGCAGTTGCCCCTGGCTCCGAGCGCATCGGCGCAGATTCCCCGCAAGACGGGGAAGGCCGGGGAGCGGGGACACTCCAGCGAGCTCTGAACCCCGACTTCCGAGCCGGGGTAGGACATACAGAGCCCGCAACCGTCGCCGATGACCGCTCCGCAGTCACTTGGACTGGCGGAACAGGGGACGCCCCAGAGGCTTCCCCCAGCGCATCAACCTGGGGCCTCTTCGAGTCGCCACCGGACGGGGTGTCAGGCACCCCGGAATCCCGACTTGGCACTGACGCCGTTGCTGGAGGAGATCGAGCGCGTTTCTTCTCTGGCAGCGGGTCGGAAGCCATGGCAAGGGAGAACTCAAAAGCACAAGAGTCCGAGAAGAAATGCTGAGAAGTGCGAAGGAAAGCTGCAATGGGGGTGAGACCTCCTCTAAAAAGCTTCCCGGTGCAATTCCAAGCGATTCGGAACTCTTCGAATATCCCGCACCAGCAACCGCTTCGGTTCCTAGACCGAATGCCGATGACGGGTGGGCCCAAACTGCTTAGCTAAAGCGGTGGGGTCAAGGAGTCAGCCTCCTGAGAAGATGAGCCGGCAAGGCACTTCGGCGGTTCCCGAAGAAAGCGCCGCAACGTGCAGAAGTGGCAGCCTTGGGAACCGCCGCAGTAAAAGCAATCATCAAGTGAGCGCACGCTCTCACGACCCCGCGGCCGTTCGTGCTCCGGCAGCGGCCAATTCGGGACTTAAAGAAAGTGCGCGGATCAGAAGAGACGGAGGTCCCACCTCGGGCTCGCTATCTCCCCCGAGATGGGCCCGGGGGCCACTGTCGGTACCTGAGATATGGGGTACCCCCGCGCACAGGGTAAAATGCCTAAGGTACTCGCCCTTCTCCGCAGGGAGAGCTCCGAAGGCGCCACGCGTCAGGCGGGGCCGGACCTCCCTCTCCTCAGAGGAGAGCTCCGGGCCCGCCACGTGGCATACAGAAGCCGGACCTCCCCCTCCGCGGGAGAGAGGTCCGAAGACGCCACGCGTCCAGCGGGGCCGGACCTCCCTCTCTGCAGAGGAGAGCTCCGGGCCCGCCACGTGGCATACAGAGGCCAGACCTCCCCCTCCGCGGGGAGAGGTCCGGAGGCTCCACGTGCCCCGCAGGCCGGACCCTTCTCACCTCAGAGAAGGGCTCCGGACCCGCCTCGTGGCCAGAAGAACGGTGCTGCCTGCCCCCGAGCGGTAGGCGGCGGGCGTAAAGGCGCTCCTCACCTTGCCCGTACAAGGTATTCAAGGCCCGCGTCTTCCCAAGACGCGGAAACGCGGAGCACGCGTCTGTCAGGTGCCGTTGCGCCCAGTCGCATCACAGACTGGCGCGAGGTGTCAGAACCTGCCAGCCAATAAACGCTGCGACAAGACATCCCATGCCGCCTGCGCCGTCATCAACCACGACGACTAGCACGCGGCATGGGCAGGGCGGCAAGATGAAGACTCAGAAGCCTTCGACCAGAGGTAGCTACCGGCGTAACTACAGATATGGTAGATAACAAGCAATCTTCCCGGGACCACCTGTCGGGTCCCGGCTCCCCTTGTAAGCCGCCCGAGTCTTGGACTATAAAAGGCTCGGGCAGGCGTCGATAGCAAGGGTTCGCACTTTGAAACTCATACGCTAGCCATACACTCTCAAGCTGTAAGTCACCCCCGAGCTCAGGCCTCCGGCCCTGAGCAGCAAGCAATACAGCGAGCTCCATAGCTCGCCGTGGACGTAGGGTTTTACGCTCCGGCGGCCTGAACCACGTAAAACTCGCCGTGTCAAGCTCTCTCTAACTCGTCCATCCGCGCAAGCTTTCCGCTAGGAGTCTAGCCCCGCCAAAAAAAGAACCTCCGCGGGCTGCCCAGTGCAGGCCCGGGGGAAGTGTCGATCGCACACTTCGACAACAGTAGACGGCCTTTATTGCTATGTATCTATGATTTACGGCCTAAAGAATGCACTCCCCACCTTTGTGCGGGCGATGCACAAAACCTTTGGGGAGTTAATAAGAGACCTAGTTGAGGTGTACGTCGATGACATAGTTGTCAAGGTCAAGCAGGGTTCATCTTTGCTAGATAACCTAGCCTTAGTCTTTGACAAGTTGCGCTCTACGCGCACCAAGCTGAACCCAGATAAATGTGTGTTCGGCGTGTCCTCTGGGAAGCTCTTAGGGTTCCTGGTCTCGCACCGAGGGATTGAGGCCAACCCAGAGAAGATCAAGGCCATCAAATTGATGCGGCCCCCTGCCCGCGTCAAGGATGTTCAGAGACTCACGGGATGTCTAGCTGCGCTGAGTCGGTTTATACCGAGGCTAGCAGAGCGGGCACTCCCTTTCTTTAAGCTCCTGCGCAAGTCAGGCCTTTTTGCCTGGACTGACGAAGCAGAAGAGACTTTCTAGGAGTTGAAGCGACTCCTGACGACCCTACCTATCATGGTAGCCCCTGAGCCCGGGGAGCACCTGCTGCTCTACATTGCGGCGACAACAGAAGTGGTGAGTATGGTCCTCGTCGCAGAGCGGCCAGACCCCTCACCTTCGCAACCTGCTCCGGTAGCAGAAGACAGACGCCAGGACGCCCCGCAGGGCCAAGGCGGTCTCCCGGACCCCCTGGAGGTCCAGGCGGAGCAGTCTCCCGGACCCCCAAGATAAATCCCCGGGGGCCAATTGGGATCTCCCGGAGGTCCCTCAAGACCCCCCGGAGCTCCCGGATAATCAAGATAGCTTAAGGGCCTCCGGGTCCCAGTTCTCGGAGGCCCCCGTGGGTTCACTCACCTCCAACGGGCCAGGGCCAATGGACGAGGACCTCCCAAGCCTAAGAGAGAGGGTTCGAACCATACAGAGGCCTGTCTACTACATCAGCGAAGTACTTCATGATGCCAAGACAAGGTACCTAGAAGTCCACAAGCTGTTGTATGCGGTGCTCGTGGCCTCCAGGAAGCTCCGCCATTACTTCCAGGCCCACCGGGTCTCGGTAGTCACCTCGTATCCGCTGAAGACAATTCTTCACAGCCCCCATGCGACTGGCAACGTTGCTAAATGGGTGGCCGAGCTGGCGGAGTTTGAGCTGGACTTCCTCCCACGCCATGCAGTCAAGAGCCAAGCACTGGCTGACTTTGTGGCGGAGTGGACACCAACGAAGACTGATCCAGGGGGCCATGAAGGCGGTGAGCCAGAGCACCAAGCTCCGGTCTTCACCGAACCCCACTGGACACTTTTCTTTGACGGCTCCTCGCGAAAGCAGGGGGCCGGTGCCGGCGTACTGCTCCTCATGCCATCGGGGAACAGTTTGGGTATATGTGCGTCTAAATTTCAAGGCAACCAACAACATGGCGGAGTATGAAGCACTCATCTTTGGCCTGCAGACAGCTCTGTCTTTAGGCGCTCGCCAGTTGTTGGCACAGGGCGACTCCCAACTGGTCATCAAGCAAGTCAAGGGCGAATGCTCCTTCAATGACCCGCAGCTAGCTGCGTATCTGCTTCACGTGCAGATGTTGGAGAAAGAATTCCTCGCCTTGGACCTGCATCACGTACCGCGCGCTGGTAATGCCGCAGCTGACAACCTTTCAACGAAGGCTTCCACCGGAGCCCCCGCGCCCGAAGGAGTTTTCGAGAGGACGTTGCTGCGGCCTACAGCCCGGCCCGCCGAGCCGAGCGAAGGGGGCTTGACCAGCACCTCGAAGCTGGCGGTCCCGGCGGCCCTACAACCATGGATGCCGCCAAGGATCGTAAGCGTCACTGGGGACTCCGTGCAACCCAGCGCTCAAGATCCAGAAGCTCAAGTCAGACCCGATGCACGGATGACGGAGATCCGGGACTACTTGAAGGACAATATCCTCCCTGATGAACATGCAACCGCTGAACGGATTGTGCGTATGGCTAAGAGGTACGCGCTGGTAGAGGGGGATCTCTACCGGCGTGGCGCCAACCACATCCTATTGCGGTGCATAACCCAGGGGGAAGGCTGCGACTTGCTCGCTGAGATCCATGGAGGCGAATGTGGAAGTCACTCTTCCTCATGCACGCTTGTCGGTAAAGCCTTCCGGCATGGCTTCTACTGCCCGACAGCACTCCAGGATGCCGTCAAGCTGGTCGAGAGCTGCAAGGTGTGCCAGTTCCACACCAAGCAGATCCATACACCGGCTCAGGCGGTACAGATGATCCCGCCCTCGTGGCCATTTGCCGTATGGGGGCTGGACATCCTGGGACCATTTCCCAGAACCGTCGGGGGATTCCGGTACCTCTATGTCGCCATCGACAAGTTCACCAAGTGGCCGGAAACTACACCAGTTGTCACCATCAACAAACAATCCGCAGTAAAGTTCATCAAGTCTATTGCCTGCCGGTTCGGGGTCCCGAACAGAATCATCACCGGCAACGGGACCCAGTTCACCAGCGCAGCATTTCAAGACTACTGCGAGGGCCTTGGTATTCAGGTGTGATATGCCTCTGTCGCCCACCCAAGGAGCAATGGGCAAGTTGAGAGGGCCAACGCGGAGATTCTCCGGGGCCTTAAGACTCGCACCTTCGCCAGCCTGAAGAAACATGGTGCCAATTGGGTGTGTCGGTACCCTCGATATGGGGTACCCTGCGCACAGGGGAAAATGCCTAAGGATCTCGCCCTTCTCTGCAGGGAGAGCTCCGAAGGCGCCACGCGTCCAGCGGGGCCGGACCTCCCTCTCCTCAGAGGAGAGCTCCGGGCCCACCACGAGGCATACAGAAGCCGGACCTCCCCCTCCGCGGGAGAGAGGTCCGAAGATGCCGCGTGTCCGGAGAGGCCGGACCCCCCTCTCCTCAGAGAGGAGCTCCGGGCTCGCCACATGACCGACAGAAGCCGAGCCTCCCCCTCCGCGGGGAGAGGTCCGGAGTCTCCACGTGCCCCGCAGGCCGGACCCTTCTCTCCTCAGAGAAGGGCTCCGGACCCGCCACATGGCCAGAAGAACGGTGCTGCCTGCCCCCGAGAGATAGGCAGCGGGCGTAAAAACGCCCCATACCTTGCCCGTACAAGGTATTCAAGGCCCGCGTCTTCCCAAGACGCGGAGACGTGGAGCACGCCTCTGTCAGGTGCCGTTGCGACCAGTCGCATCACAGATTGGCGTGCGGTGTCAGAACCTGCCAGCCAATAAACTCTGTGACAAGACATCCCATGCCGCCTGCGCCATCATCAACCACTATGACTGACGTGCGGCATGGGCAGGGCGGCAAGATGAAGACTTAGAAGCCTTCGACCAGAGACAACTACCGGCATAACTGCAGATACGCTAGATAATAGACAATCTTCCCGGGACCACCTGTCGGGTCCCGGCTCCCCTTGTAAGCTGCCCGAGTCTTGAACTATAAAAGGCTCGGGTAGGTGACGATAGCAAGGGTTCGCATTTTGCAACTCATACGCTAGCCATACACTCTCAAGCTGTAGCTCACCCCCAAGCTCAGGCCCCCGGCCCTGAGCAGCAAGCAATACAGCGAGCTCCATAGCTTGCCGTGGACGTAGGGTTTTACGCTCCGGCGGCCTGAACCACGTAAAACTCTCCGTGTCAAGCTCTCACTAACTCGTCCATCTGCGCAAGCTCTCCGCTAGGAACTAGCCCCTCCGAAAAAAGAACCTCCGCGGGCTGCCCAGTGCAGGCCCGAGAGAAGTGTCGACCGAACACTTCAACATTTGGCGCGCCAGGTAGGGGGCTTTTCCCCTAGCGCGATGAGTTTCCGCCGACGAAGATGACCAAGATTCCTTCAGCGGCAAACTCTCCCCCCCCCTGCGCCCGCGGCAAACCGTGACCAGGGGAGAGTACATGATGACACACTCAAGACGGAGTGTGTCAGGGCAAGCTGGGAGCCAGCAACCGGCTCTGGCAGCGCCGACCCCGGCAATGCAGGCTCCATCCAGCGTCAGGCCTTCAGTAGCGCCGGGCGTACCCGGTGGGGGTGCGCTAGCCGCAGCAAGGGCGCTACTGCACAATCCGCCTGCTGGGAACGCGCCTCAGGCAGTGACCCAGCAGTGGATTCGCGAGGTAGACCGTCTTGTCGTCGCCGCCGCAAACCATTGACTTTGGCGGGGACGACGCTCCGACCAACCGGCTGTGTCGCTGACGCGCACGCCAACGGTTGACAGGCAGATGGCGGGTTCCAGCAACACCAAGCTTCCGTCGACGGGCCTGAGGACAGAGCTGGAACGGTGCCACTTGGGCCAAGATGCCCGAGTGTTCCTCGAGCGACGTCGAGAAAGGCGTCGCACTCAAGAGGCTGGCGACAACATGACGTCGGCCTCGACCCAGCCTGGAGGGCAGACCTTCGCTACGTGAGCTTTGCCCCAGGCATACGCCGCGCAGCATATGCCACAACCATATGCCCCACAAACGGCATCCCCGGTCTATGGAGCAGCCTTGCCCATACCGGGGCACACTGTGCCAGCGGCGAACCAAGCGTTCGCGGCACCAATACCTGCACTGGGAGCCAGCAACCGGCTCTGGCAGCGCCGACCCCGGCAATGCAGGCTCCGACCAGCGTCTGGTCTTCAGTAGTGCTGGGCGTACCCGGCGGGGGTGCGCTAGCCGCAGCAAGAGCGCTACTCCGCAATCTGCCTGCTGGGGACGCGCCTCAGGCAGCGACCCAGCAGTGGATTCGAGAGATAGACCGTCTCGTCGTCGCCACCGCAAACCCTCGACTTCGGCGGGGACTACGCTCCGGCCAACCGGCCGTGCCGCTGACGGGCACGCCAATGGTTGGCAAGCAGACGGCGGACTCCAGCTCCACCAGGCTTCCGTCGACGGACCTGGGGGCAGAGCCGGAGCGATGCCACTTGGGTCAAGATGCCCGAGTGTTCTTCGAGCGACGTTGAGAAAGGCGTCGCAGCTAAGAGGCTGGCGACAGTATGACGTCGGCCTCGACCCAGCCTGAAGGGAAGATCTTCGCCACGCGAGCTCTGCCCCAGGCATACGCCGTGCAGCATATGCCACAACCATATGCCCCGCAAACGGCATCCCCGGTCTATGGAGCAGCCTTGCCCATACCGGGGCACACTGTGCCAGCGGCGAACCAAGCGTTCGTGGCACCAATACCTGCACTGGGAGCCAGCAACCGGCTCTGGCAGCGCCGACCCCGGCAATGCAGGCTCCGACCAGCGTCAGGTCTTCAGTAGCGCTGGGCGTACCCGGCGGGGGTGCGCTAGCCGCAGCAAGAGCGCTGCTACTCAATCCGCCTGCTGGGGACGCGCTTCAGGCAGCGACCCAGCAGCGGATTCGTGAGGTAGACCGTCTCGTCGTCGCCGCCGCAAACCCTCGACCTCGGCAGGGACAACGCTCTGGCCAACCGGCTGTGTCGCTGATGCGCACGCCAATGGTTGGTGAGCACACGGCAGATTCCAGCTACACCAGGCTCCGGTTTTGGCCGCACCTGCCCGAAAAGTTTGACAGCTGCGTCAACCCGGTGGAGTTCCTTCAGATCTACTCCACCGCCGTACTTGCCGCAGGAGGGGATGAGGCCGTCATGGCCAACTACTTCCCCGTCGCCTTGACCGGCCCGACCCGGTCTTGGCTCATGAACCTCCCTCGGGGTTCCATAACTTCCTGGGGAGAGCTCTGCCGGCAGTTCATCGCCAACTTCGGCAGCTCCTACACCCGTCCCGGCACGGAGCTTGACCTCCAAGACATCAAGTAACAACCTGGGGAGTCGCTGCGCTCCTTCATCCAGCGGTTCTCCCAGGTACGCAACACCATCCCGCATATTCAAAGTGCTTCTATGGTGGTGGCACTTCGACAGTGTCCGAGACGAGAAGATGCTTGAGAAGCTTGCGAC
The DNA here is from genome assembly GCA_030760725.1 of Neostapfia colusana. NCBI lineage: Eukaryota > Viridiplantae > Streptophyta > Magnoliopsida > Poales > Poaceae > Neostapfia > Neostapfia colusana. The sequence continues at coordinate 106,216,251 of JASWHV010000004.1, read as the reverse complement.
CAAAGAGGTCTGCGATGCCTCTGAGCACTTCAGCTTGGCGGACAAGTGCGCCAGAGCAGCCGGTGGGCGGAGCTGGCACTCACTGCCAGCTTCCGAAGCCGGAAAACAGCCCGAAGACGGCGGAGTTCAAGCTGAGCTCCCGACCACGTCAGACAGCCAAGAGCCAAGCACTGGCTGACTTCGTGGCTGAGTGGACGCCAACGAAGGCTGACCCAGGGGGCCGCGAAGACGGTGAACCAATATACCGAGCTCCGGTCTTCACCGGGCCTCACTGGATGCTCTTCTTCGACGGCTCCTCGCAAAAGCAGGGGTCGGTGCCGGCGTACTGCTTCTCATGCCATCGGGGGAGCAGTCTGGGTACATGGTGCATTTCAATTCCAAGGCAACCAACAACTTGGCAGAGTATGAAGCACTCATCTTTGGCCTAAAAGACAGTCCTGTCTTTGGGCGCTCGCCAGTTGTTGGCACAGGCGACTCCCAGCTACTTATCAAGCAAGTTAAGGGTGAATGCCCTTGCAATGACCCACAGCTAGCTGCTTATCTGCTTCACGTGCGGATGTTGGAGAAAGAATTCCTCGCCTTGGACCTGCGCCATGAACCGCGCGCTGGCACGGCCGCAGCTGACAACTTCTCAACGAAGACCTCCATCGGAGCCCCCGTGCACGGAGGAGTCTTCGAGAGGACGTTGCTGCGGTCCACAGCCCGGCCCGCCGAGCCGTGCGAAGGGGGCTGAACCAGTGCCACGAAGCTAGGCAGTCCCGGCGGCCCTGGATGCCGCCAAAGGATCGTAAGAGTCACTGGGGACTCCGTGCAACCCAGCGCTTAAGATCCAGAAGCTCAAGTAGTCCCGATGCATGGACCACGGAGGTCCGGGACTCCTTGAAGGACATCCTTCCTTATGAACGTGCATCCGCTGAACGGGTGGTGCAGATGGCTAAGTGCTACGTGCTGGTATCTTTACTGGCGTGGCGCCTCGACATCCTATTGCGGTGCATAACCCAGGAGGAAGGCTGCGACTAGCTCGCAGTAGTCCAAGGAGGCGAGTGCTGGGAACGCTCATCGTCCCGCGCGTTGGTCAGATAAGCCACCCGGCATGGCTCCTACTGACCGAGAGCCACCTGGACGCCGTCAAACCGGTTAGGGATGCAATGCGTGCCAAGTCCACGCCAAGCAGACCCACACAACCGGTGCAGAGGCGCACCCAGAGCCGTCGGGGGATACCGGCTCCTCCATGTCGAGGGCCAGCCGGACTTCCCAGGGCCGGGTCACGGGAACTACCCTTCCACATGGTATGCAGGGCCGAAGCCATGCTTCCCCCTGATATAGCCATGGGGGTCCCCCCGTGTCCGGCGTACGACGAAGCCACGCATGACCCGCTCTGCGTGAAGACAAGCGCTCCGACGCCACCCCAGTAAGTTCACCATGCTTACTTAGGTGTTTATTTAAATTACGCATTAATTTATATGAACACCTCCCCACGCTCTAGACAGTGTGCGTCCATTGTACACTCGGTTCCTCTTTCCTGCTCTAATGCATAGTCGATATTTGCCGTCCTGCCGAAGGCGGTAGGGCTTGGGGTACCTGCCAGAGGCCCGGTGGCCTTTTGGATCTCCCTCTATAAGGGTACTGCACCGCCAGTTGGTCCCCTCCGAGAAAAGACCTACGCTAGAACGGGGGGTCAGGAGCCTTGCTTTGCCCGGTCTTGCACCAAAAGCATGCGCACTCTGCCTCCCGGCGCTACGGTCTGAGTACCAGGGGGCCGGGCGGTTACACCCTGACTGGGGCTGGGGCCAGACCTCCGGGACCAAGTGCACTGGATTACCCAAGCCCCGTATTCCGGCCTGGGACAGTAAGCCAAATGAGACTAAGGGATAGGAAAGGGGGGACCACTGAGCAGTTCCGGACTTCCGCCCCCACAGCTGGGCCGAGCTCCGAGGCTAGCCCTCGCCCTCCTTTCAGAGGCGAGCGCTGATGCCGGACCTCACGCCCTTCGCTGGCCTGAGCTCCGATGACTTCCAGACTCCGCCTCCACAGCCAGGACGAGCTCCGAGGCCAGCCTCGCCCTCCTTTCAGAGGCGAGCGCTGATGCCGGACCTCACGCCCTTCGCTGGCCTGAGCTCCGATGACTTCCGGACTCTGCCTCCACAGCCAGGCCGAGCTCCGAGGCCAGCCCTCGCCCTCCTTTCAGAGGCGAGCGCTGATGCCGGACCTCACGCCCTTCGCTGGCCTGAGCTCCGATGACTTCCGGACTCTGCCTCCACAGCCAGGCCGAGCTCCGAAGCCAGCTCTCGCCCTTCTTTCAGAGGCAAGCGCTGATGCCGGACCTCACGCCCTTCGCTGGCCTGAGCTCCGATGACTTCCGGACTCCGCCTCCACAGCCAGGCCGAGCTCCGAGGCCGGCCCTCGCCCTCCTTTTCAGAGGCGAGCGCTGATGCCGGACCTCACGCCCTTCGCTGGCCTGAGCTCCGATGACTTCCAGACCTCCGCCCCCACAGCTGGGCCGAGCTCCGATGCCAGGCTTCACCCTCTCCTAAGAGGCTGAACATCGAAGCCGTCAAGACCCTGCCAGCACAGGGAGTACTCAAGACGAGAAAGTGCGCGGATCAGAAGAGACGAAGGTCCCACCTCGGGCTCGCTATCTCCCACGAGATGGGCCCGGGGGCCACTGTCGGTACCCTCGATATGGGGTACCCCTGTGCACAGGGGAAAATGCCTAAGGATCTCGCCCTTCTCCGCAGGGAGAGCTCCGAAGGCGCCACGCGTCCAGCGGGGCCAGACCTCCCTCTCCTCAGAGGAGAACTCCGGGCCCACCACGAGGCATACAGAAGCCGGACCTCCCCCTCCGCGGGAGAGAGGTCCGAAGGTGCCGCGTGTCCGGAGAGGCCGGACCGCCCTCTCCTCAGAGAGGAGCTCCGGGCTCGCCACGTGGCCGACAGAAGCCGAGCCTCCCCCTCCGCGGGGAGAGGTCCGGAGGCTCCACGTGCCCCGCAGGCCGGACCCTTCTCTCCTCAGAGAAGGGCTCCGGACCCGCCACGTGGCCAGAAGAACGGTGCTGCCTGCCCCCGAGAGATAGGCAGCGGGCGTAAAAACGCCCCATACCTTGCCCGTACAAGGTATTCAAGGCCCGCGTCTTCCCAAGATGCGGAGACGCGGAGCACGCCTCTGTCAGGTGCCGTTGCGACCAGTCGCATCACAGACTGGCGCGCGGTGTCAGAACCTACCAGCCAATAAACTCCGCGACAAGACATCCCATGCCGCCTGTGCCGTCATCAACCACTACGACTGGCGTGCGGCATGGGCAGGGCGGCAAGATGAAGACTCAGAAGCCTTCGACCAGAGACAACTACTGGCATAACTGCAGATACGGTAGATAATAGACAATCTTCCCGGGACCACCTGTCGGGTCCCGGCTCCCCTTTTAAGCCGCCCGAGTCTTGGACTATAAAAGGCTCGGGTAGGCGACGATAGCAAGGGTTCGCATTTTGCAACTCATACGCTAGCCATACACTCTCAAGCTGTAGCTCACCCCCAAGCTCAGGCCCCCGGCCCTGAGCAGCAAGCAATACAGCGAGCTCCATAGCTCACCGTGGACGTAGGGTTTTACGCTCCGGCGGCCTGAACCACGTAAAACTCTCCGTGTCAAGCTCTCACTAACCCGTCCATCTGCGCAAGTTCTCCGCTAGGAACTAGCCCCTCCGAAAAAAGAACCTCCGCGGGCTGCCCAGTGCAGGCCCGGGGGAAGTGTCGACCGAACACTTCGACAGGGTGGATGAGCTTCCGAGCACACTATGGGCTAACCGGACATCCCAGAGCCGGGCCACCGGGGAGACACCCTTTTTCATGGTGTATGGGGCCGAAGCTGTACTTCCCCCAGAAATCACCATGAAGTCTCACCGTGTCCGGGCTTACGACGAAGCCGTGCAGGACAACCTCCGGCGAGGAGAAATCGACCTCGTCGACGAGGTCCGATTACATGCAGCACTCCGTAATGCGCGGTACAGATAAGCGCTTCGGCGCTACCACCAGAGGTCTGTGCGTGCCCGGGAGCTGCCGGAAGGTGATCTGGTGTTGCGGCGCATACTTTCTCGCGAAGGGGCCCACAAACTCTCCCCTAGTTAGGAAGGCCCCTTCCGAGTCGCGAAAGTATGCCGCCCCGGGTGTGTGCGCCTTTCCACCGAGAATGGGGACCTGCTCCCGAACCATTGGAACATAGAACACCTCCGTAAGTTCTACCCCTAGAGCAAAAATAGGACAGTACTTTCTTTTCGTAATAAACTCCATAGAGTCCAGGAGCAGCGCTCGGAGCAGCTAAGCCCCAGGGGATGGTACAGGACTACGTTCAGCTTTGCCTGGTTCCGACTCCAAGCGCGTAGAGTCTTGCTTCCCCTCTTAATGGGGCGGGTCGTGGCCTCCATGTTTAGCCTGCCTTCCTCCTTTGGAAAGTTGTGCGAAAAGAATCCTGCTCTACTTTGCTCTTTCCTCGTACTCATTTAAATTGTGTATTAAGTTTTTCAACCACCCTTGGAGTGCATGGTTGCCATGTGCTCAGCTCCCCCTCTCTACAGTCCTCAAGCACCAAGCATATGGTTAGGGGCTATAAGTCAAATAAGGCTATGAGATAGGGGAGGGGGAGCCCCCAAGGAGAATTACGTTTCCTCTACCTGTGTGCAGGGCTTCCAGGCTACGGCGACAGGGACTACATAAAGCGGGGGGAAAGGAGCTATCAGCAGCACCGGCCCAGGACTGGAAGGACCGGGCCCCGCCCCTTCAGCAGGGGCGAGGCCCGAAGGCCCCACGTGTCCAGCAGGTCCGGAGCTCTCGCCTCCCCAGAGGAGGGCTCCGGGCTCGCCACGTGGCAGGCAGAAACCGGACCTCCCCCCTCGGTGGGAGGGCTCCGAAAGCCCTACGTGTCCAACATGGCCGGAGCTCCCGCCTCTTAAGGAGGGGGTCCGGACCCGCCACGTGGCAGGCAGATTTGGAGCTCCCCAATGGGCGAGATCCGGAAACCCCCGGGGGCCCCTAACACGGTTAGGACCCGGGGAGGGTGTCTATGCAGAGCTCCGAGATTGGAGATGGCCTCTGAGTACCTTGCGGAGCTAAGGACTCAGTCAGGCAAAGCCGAGAAGGAGCATCACAGACACAAATATCTTAAAGAGTCAAACTATGCGAGACTCCATGAGCTGGACTACAGACTCGATAAGAAGGAAACAAGCCCCAAGGGTCTCCTGACACGACCAGAATCCAGGAGTTGCAAGAACGGCCGCATCACCAGGCTTCATCCCTGGTGGAACTCTCTCGCTCTATGACCCGAGCGCAGGAATCGCCTCCCTCATCACCGGCGCAAAAGCCGGTGAGACCAAGGGAGCTCCTGAGGCCCCCTCCGCAGTATTCAGCGGTCTTCTTGGAGACTCTGCCATCTGGGATCCTCCATGGTGCATCGGCGGCTTCCTTCTCCTGAAGTTCCCTCATCATCGGCGCAAAAGCCGGTGTCGTCAAGGGTGCCCCTGGAGCCTCCTTCCCTCGCCACCTGTGCAAAATCTGGTGACATCAAGATTGCTCCTGAGGCCCCGCCCTCCTCGGTGCTTCAGGGGCTTCTTTGAAGACTCCACCACCTGGGAAGGGACGCAACGCCAAGGAGCTTTCTGCCTGCCGTCACCAAGGAAGGGCTCCGTCGGGAGGACAAACCAGAGACCCCTTGGTGGCGCCACCCTCAGAGGCAGGGCAGGCAGGCTCCCTGAGTCCCAGGCTTGGTGCAGACGCCATCGCTGGAGGGAACCGAGAGCGATTCTCTCCCCATAAGGCGGGTTAAGAGCCATGGAAGAAGACAAGACTGCAGAGACTCGAGGGAGGCGCAGGGACTGGAAGCCTTATAAGGGGAGTGTACCCCCATGGGGGTTTCATTTCACACCTTCCCGGGTGCAATCCCAAGCGATTCGGAACTCTTCGAATACTCTGCATCGGCCACCGCTCCGGCTCCTAGACCGAGAGCCGATGACGGGTGGACCCAAGCCGCCCAACTGAAGCGGTGGGTCAAGGAGTCAGTCTCCTGAGAAGATGAGCCGGCAAAGCACTTCGGCGGTTCCCGAAGAAAGCGCCGCAACATGCAGAAGTGGCAGTCTTGGGAACCGCTGCGGTAAAAGCAACCATCAAGTGAGCGCACGCTCCCACGATCCCGTGGCCGTTCATGCTCCGGCAGCGGTCAATTCGGGACTTAGAGAAAGTGCGCGGATCGGAAGAGATGGAGGTCCCACCTCGGGCTCGCTATCTCCCCCAAGATGGGCCCGGGGGCCACTGTCGGTACCTGAGATATGGGGTACCCCCGCGCACAGGGGAAAATGCCTAAGGAACTCGCCCTTCTCCGCAGGGGGAGCTCCGAAGGCGCCACGCGTCCGGCAGGGCCGGACCTCCCTCTCCTCAGAGGAGAGCTCCGGGCCTGCCACGTGGCATACAGAAGCCGGACCTCCCCCTCCGCGGGGGAGAGGTCCGAAGGCGCCACGCGTCCAGCGGGGCCGGACCCTCCTCTCCTCTGAGGAGAGCTCCGGGCCTGCCACGTGGCCGACAGAAGCCGAACCTCCCCCTCCACGGGGAGAGGTCCGGAGGCTCCACGTGCCCCGCAGGCCGGACCCTCCTCTCCTCTGAGAAGGGCTCCGGGCCCGCGATGTGGCCAGGAGAACGGTGCTGCCTGCCCCCGAGAGATAGGCAGCGGGCGTAAAGACGCCCCATACCTTGCACGTACAAGGTATTCAAGGCCCGCGTCTTCCCAAGACACGGAAACGTGGAGCACGCCTCTGTCAGGCGCCGTTGCGCCCAGTCGCATCACAGACTGGCGCGCGGTGTCAGAACCTGCCAGCTAATAAACACCGCGACAAGACATCCCATGCCGCCTGCGCCGTCATCAACCACTACGACTAGCATGCGGCATGGGCAGGGCGGCAAGATGAAGACTCAGAAGCCTTCGACCAGAGACAACTACCGGCATAACTGCAGATACGGTAGATAATAGACAATCTTCCCGGGACCACCTGTCGGGTCCCGGCTCCCCTTGTAAGCCGCCTGAGTCTTGGACTATAAAAGGCTCGGGTAGGCGACGATAGCAAGGGTTCGCACTCTGCAACTCCTATGGTAGCCATACACTCCCAAGCTGTAACTCACCCAAGCTCAGGACTCCGGCCCTGAGCAGCAAGCAATACAGCGAGCTCCATAGCTCACCGTGGACGTAGGGTTTTACGCTCCGGCGTCCTGAACCACGTAAAACTCACCGCGTCAAGCTCTTACTAACTCGTCCATCCACGCAAGCTCTCCGCAAGGGACTAGCCCCACCGAAAAAAGAACCTCCGCGGGCTGCCCAGTGCAGGCCCGGGGGAAGTGTCGACTGAACACTTCGACAAGTACGCCAGCACTGGCCCCCTGCTTTCGCGAGGAGCAGTCGAAGAAGAGCATCCCGTAAGGCCCGGTGAAGGCCGGAGCTCGGGGCCCTAGTTCACCGTCTTCATGGCCCCCTGGGTCGGCCTTCATTGGCGTCCACTCAGCCACGAAGTCAGCCAGTGCTTGGCTCTTGACTGCGTGACGAGGAAGGAAGTCCAGCTCAAACTCCACCAGCTCCGCTGCCCATTTGGCGACATTGCCAGTCACTCGTGGGGGCTGTGGGGGACAGCCTTCAGCGGATAGGAGGTGACCACCGAGACCCGGTGGGCTTGGAAGTAGTGGCGGAGCTTCCTGGACGCCACGAGCACTGCATACGGCAGCTTATGGACCTCCAGGTACCTTGTCTTGGCGTCATGGAGGACCTCGCTGATGTAGTTGACAGGCCTCTGGATGGTCCGGACCCTCCCTCCTAGGTCAGAGATATCTTCATCCATGGCTCAGGCCCGTAGGAGGTGGGTGGTGTAAAGGTCACAAAATTATGAATACAAAGAAACACTTGGTTGCAAAGTTTTGTTTCATGTGTATGAAATTTGGGACTTGTTAAAACTTTTCCCCACATGTGATAACACACATGAGGGCTTTCTTCACACAAGTCAAATGTTCATTTGAGAACTTGGAACCCTAGAGGGGTCAAAACCAAGGATGGGAAGTTCCCATATGTGTGAGAAAGCAAAAATCAGATTTGGAACAATTTGTTCAAACAAAAATTCAAATGAGAAAAACACAATGGAATTCAAAACTGTTGGGCTAAAAATCTCGTTTGCAGCAGCCAAAAATAAAAATCAGATTTCATATTTGAATTCCTTGAGTCCAAATTAGGGGGTGTGCAAAGTTTCATGATTTATGGAAATGGTTTGCAACCCATTTTGCAAAATGGACTTTAAAAGACAAGGAATTCAAATGCATGTTTGAATTTGGATGAAACTTGCCCAAATTATCCAAATGCATACCAGATTTGAATTCCCACAATTGAATTCACTCAACATTCAAACTTGGGAGATATTTGGAGGGGGGATAAGGAGGACTGATCAGTGGGTCCCACATGTCATTGTGGGAACTGAAAATTTGCAAAAGATCTAAGTGTTGGGTCTCTGTTTGCCTCCTTCGGTCGGCACCCGAGACCGAGGGCGCAGCTCCGCTCGACACCGCGATCAGCCGACGCCTCCACCTCCTGCTGGATTTCGTCGCGCTGGAGAAGCCGCCCGACCGCCTTATACCCTCTGCCGTGCTCCTCTTCGCTCATTCCCGAAGACCAGCACCGCTCTGCTTCTTTCCTCGCGCGAGAAACAGCCGCAGCTGCCGACGCCGTCCGCTCGATTGGCCACCGCCATAACGTGAGTGTGAAGCCTCGGTTGAGCAGACAAACAACACCACCATCGTCCCCACGACCCCCTCGTGCACTCACCAAGGGCGTTCGTGCTCTCCATACTGAGATAACTCGGTTTCAGCGGCGGCCGGAAGAAACCGCCATCCACGGCTCCCGTGGACAGCCTCCTCCAGAGCTTGTCACGACCAAGCGAGGCCACCCTGGGACGCGCAGGAGCTCCATGCAGCTTCTACCCGAAGCACAGAGCCTGCCTCGGCCTCTCGACAACGAATTTCGAAGATTCTCTCCAGCCGGTGAAAACTGACCCGCGGGTATGAAGCGATGAAATTCTCAGGTTATATTCATTTAGAGCTCTGCAAATTTCGCACATAGAACCTAGACTGGTGTAGCAACTTTTCTTCTTCACAAAACGTCGCATGAAACCGATGGTAGACGGCTTGTTTCAAGCTTTTCCATCGGCTACCACGATAAGGGGCATCGGGTGCACGATGAAACCTAGGTTGGAGCCGTTTCCGAGCCCATATGCGGCCATGCCGAGCAGGGCAAACCTCCACTAGTGCTGTAGAACCTTTCCATGGGACTTCTGGCGGGCTAGAGCATCGGGGCAACGTTGCCGGACTTCCTCAGAACCGCTGCACCGGTGCGGGGTGGTTTAGGAACCTCGCCGGTCCTGGGAAGTCCCACCATCGTGTTCCTCGGGTTAAAATAGGTCCTGGCGGCGAGTGACAGCTCGGGAGTTGGTCGGAGCGACGAAAACCGGCGAACTCCGGCGAGCCCGGCGGCGCAGAAGCGCGGGGGCGGGAGGTAGACGAAGGTGCTACCGGCCCCACGCGTCAGTCGCACGGAAACAGTGGACCGGATACTCTGTGGCGCGGGATCAGCTGTGACAGCGCGGGAAACAATTCTGTAGCCCGTGTGGCGCGCTCCCGGCAGCAGACACGTGTCCCTGGTCCCACAGTCAGGTTTAAACTTTTCCCCGGATTTATTCAAATCCCAGATTTTTCCCCAAACTTTAGAAGAGCATAACTTTTGCTAGGAACCTCCAAATTTAGTGATTCAAATTGGGTTAGATTCAGATTGACAAACTCTATCCAAATATGCAACCCAATTTGTATGAAAGTCTTTATTTAATTCTGGAAAATTCTTTAAAGCTTTTCAGTAAAAGAATTTTATAGGGAGGTTGGGTTATCCAAAAATCCTCAAATTTTGCCAGAATATTCTTTAGGGTGTTATTAGACTCCTGTAAAAGTTTCAGCTCATTTGGAGTTGAATTGATCAGGGTAATTCAGATTGTAAGTTCCTGTATTCAAATGAATACAGAAACATTTTCAGAGAATTTTCAAAACTTGTAAATTCAGTTCTGGGAAATTCTTAGCTCCAAAAATCCTAGGAAAATTCATGTAGACTCTGTAAACTATAATTGAAATTGTGGTTCAATTAGTTTGACATGAAAATGGATGTTACCTCAGAATTAATTCATCTTTGACTAAACACTTAGAGAATTATTCTGAATAAACCAGTCCATGAAATGTGCTAGATTTTGGTCCAGAGGACTTTCTCGTGACAAGGAACTCACATGAAAATTCTCAGCTCCAGTAGAGCTCTGGATCACCACTGTCAGGTGTGATCCCTTAAGGTGATCAACACTTAAGTGAGAAAAGCACTTAATAAGTGATCTTAGTGTTTAAGCCCAACCCAAACCACTAGCACCAGTGTCATTTTAAATTCTTAAACAAAGTTCCAGTTTTAAAATGGTTGTTAGATCTTATGAGCAAAAGCTTTTCAATTAAATATATATGCATGATCATATCGTGTAGCATATACGTGAAGAAGGTGAGAAGGACTTGAAGTGAAGATCAAGGAGGAAGGAGAACAAGTGATCAAGCTCCAAGTGGTCGTCACTAACTGATTGTAACAGTAGTCACCTGCAAAACAGGCAAGCCCCGGTTTGCACTTGAACCATTTTATAAAACATTTTCATTTGTAGAGATCATAGCTTTGCATCGTTGATTGCATTACGTCTAGATGATATTGAAAACTCCACTTGCATGACCAGAAACACATATGAGAGACAAGGTAGAATAGCAACTCCTCGAGGGAATTTGGCTACGCTAATGTTAGTAGGAAAGGTCCGGTAGAAGACGAGTAGTTGGAATCTACTCGCGAGTTTAGGGCTGGTTTACTCGGAACGGGTCCGAATTAGAAAGAATGATGAAAGTTCACACTTAAGAAATGGAGACCGGGCAGGGAGGTTTAGATGCAGCAGGTTGCAGGCCGTGCGTGCATAGCCCTGCCTGTGTCGGTTAAGGCCCGTCCGTGCTTGGCCCTGTTGGACAAGTTTGAGTTGTGTACCGGGCACATACTGGCTATATGGGACCCAGGAAACCGATGTACCTTGGGAGATCCATAGTGGAACTTTTCCAACTGCCTTAGGCTTTCGGCGTCAGGGTAGCAGGAGATAACTCGCTTAAGAACATACCACAGCGGGTATGCACCTTGAGGGAACTTGCGTACTCGGGGCAGTTGGACTGCGTCCAATGTGGAAGATCTTGGGAAAGGTGGCCGCGTACAACGTCAGTCGAGGTTGCTGCCGGCAACTCGGAGTACGGGTGTACGTGTCGTGTAGTCCGGGCGTGTACTGATTCGAATCACCGTCGCTCGCGGTCATATGAGCATACTTGCCCACTGCGTCTTGACGTAGTAACAACTGGAATTGTTTATCTTCGAACTTGATGAGGATGTGCTATAACTTGTATTGCAACCATGATTGAATTAGAGATAGGCTCATTAAAGTTTACTTTCACTTTGTGCAAGAAGCATCGCAACAAAGCGTTTCTTGTTTGATTGTGGAGTTGCGATGCTTTTCGGCTCAAGGTCTGCACAATGAGGCTTAAAATATGAAAGTTAAGGATCAACTTTAGGCGAGTCCCTTATGCAAATCTAGCCGACCCACTTGCAACCGTCTTGCATATAGAGTTTCTTGCTTAGGAGAGACGGGTCAGACTTGCTGAGCCTATGTGCTCACGCTTGCTATATAAGTGGTTTTGCAGGTTAACAACGATGCTGAAAAGAAGGTTGTCCGGTGAGACTCGGGAACTCCCGAGTCAGGTAACACATGGAGAACCGAGCCGCTGCTGCTTGTCTTCGTGTTGCTAGCGAGAGGAGTCCGCTGGCTGGACTTCATCTCGGGTGCTCTTAGTTATTCGACGTGAGTTGATAAAGACTTCCGCTGTAGTTACTTGATGTAAAGTATTTACAAAGAAAAACTTTTACGCTTCCGCTCTTGTTTTATGTAATACATTGTTCCTCATATGTTTGCTGTTGGGTGCCGCACAACACGGCACCACCCAATGCGATTCCCGGGCGAGTGGCCTGTCTCGGTTGAGCGGGTCGCGCCAGCGTGGTATCAGAGCCGCATTGGTAATAGCACACGGAATAAGGATGGTATTACGACAAAAATTTAGGTACGGTGAGGATACGGTACTAGGCCCACATAAGGATTACTATTAGCTTAATATGAAGGTGGCAACCTAACTTACTTGTTATGTCGGAAAATCGTGCGTCTCGGGACGAGTTATGTCTTGGGGGGTGCACGTAAGCGCTGTCCACCAGTGCGCACAAGCTGAAGGGTGGAGCCCCACGGGTGGCAGGTAACCCAATCCGCTTTAGTATTCCCTACGACTTTTCATGTCGTTTGGGGTACTCGAGCAACGTCTATCCCAGGCGTGCGTGGTGCAATTTGGGAAACCCCGTCACGTGGTTAGTAACGTGAACACGTAGCTCAAGGCGTGTTTGGCTTGAGAACACCTGTGCGAGTGATGACGGACGGGTGTAAGAAATGTATGGATACCGGGTTCGGTGTGCAGCCGGACCTGATGATTGAGTGTGACTTATGCAGGATTAACCACGAAACCGTAGTACGAATAGCACACGTTTGCGAGTGACCATTTTAGTGCCACCTAAGATATGTTATACCGGTATAATCCGGTTAGGATTTTCTTTTGGTGAGGCTACGTAGTACCGACATGCTTCTTACGGTGCCTCGACGCCGTACTAAACATAATAACCCCTTTCCTTTGAAGAAATGACTCATGAACTAACTTTCAACTAAAAATGGAAGTTTGAAACAAATATTAGTTACTGAACTCTTATTTTGAGCTAAGATTCAAATGAGAGGAAGATTAGACTTCAAAGATTTCAAAAACAGAGAGCTCTGTTTTCGGCAGGAATTTGTGCTGGACTTCAACAGAGCATAGCTCTGAGTAGCTTGACCCAATTAAGGTGTAAGGTACAGCTATGGAAAGATTTTCAAGTGATCTACAACTTCTTTGTAGACCTCCAAAGCTAAATCACATGCTAAATGGGTAGAAAATGCAGAGTAAGGTAAACTGTCCAGAACCAGGACAGCAACAAAACCTCTCTGGACCTTTCTGTTTTGAAGCAATAACTTTCTGTAGATAAACCCTTAAGAAGCCTATGATACACCATTGGAAAGATTATGAATGTGCAACATTGTTGTAGTTCAAAGTTTGTTCAGGTTCTTATTGTATTTACATATACAACTGTGATAAAATCAGCCATGTACAAAGGAGGTGCTGGCAAATTTTATTCAGGAATTCTGCCAACTTTGGAAAAATCATAACTTTTAATCCGGAGATGATCTGGGGGCATATGAGTACTCGTTGGAAAGATACTGAAGTTAACTTTAACTTTGGTATTCAACTTGAGTTATGAAAATGCTCTTAATTAGATCAAAATCTGGAGATAGTGCATAAAGGTCTGTCCTGTACAGATAGGCTGAATAGCTATGCCTACTAAGGAGTTGTGTAAACATGAATTTTGTTACTACTTTCATAAAGTTTTGACATAATCATGTTCCATTAGTCTCACATACTGCTGAGTTCTTGCTTAACTCATCTCAACTACATTTTGCAGTATGGTTCGTAACCGCTCTAGGAGTAGGGCCGGAAGTTCTCGTCGAGGCGGTGATGCTTCCATTCCACCGTCGGGACCACCATCCATGGAATGGATGGATCTTATGACTCGAGTCGTCGAGTCTAACCAAGAGAACACTAGGCTACTCCAAGAAGCAACGCAAGAACACACACGCTTACTCCAAGCCTTGGTACAGCAAGGCGTACTCCAGAACACGCAACAAGTCGTTCCGTCTCGGGACGCTTATCTGGACTTCTTGGCGACTCAACCGCCTATCTTTACTGAAGCCACCGAACCTGTCGAAGCAGATCAATGGCTTCATGTCATGGAGTCAAAATTTGGAGTATTCCAGTGTGATGATTACCAGAAGACAAAGTTTGCCGCTCAACAACTCCATGGAGCAGCCGGAAACTGGTGGATGGATCATTATGCCACCATTCCGGAGGACCATCAAGTGACATGGAGGGAGTTTTGTGAAGCCTTTCGTACCCGTTACATACCACTAGGTATTGTCAAGGCAAAGCGGGAGGAATTTTTGGGCTTAAAGCAAGGGGACATGAGTGTCCTCGAGTATGTCAGGAGATTTAATCTTTTGGCCCAATATGCTCCCGAATATGTGGCGAAAGAAGAAGCACGGTGTGACCTATTCTTCCATGGCCTGAGTGGCATATTACGGGAGGAGCTGGCCGTACATAATAACGGCAGTTACACCGACATGGTCAATGCGGCTTTCATTCAAGAGAAGCCGACACTTGAGTGGCAAGCAGAGAAGAGAAAGATGAGTGAGATCGAGCAGGCTAGCACAAGTTATGTGCCTCAGAAGTACCGTTTGGTGTATCAAACGCCATCCGGTGAAAGATGGAGGCCATCTGTACGATCTACTCCTCAGAGATTAATTACTGGTCAAGTTCTACAACTTGCACCACCTCCACTGCCGCAGCATCAGACGGTGGTTTGTGCTCCATCGCTGCAGCCATATGTACCTAGCAGTCCACCACAAGTCAACGAAGAACTGGAGAGGCATCCGTGTCTTACTTGTGGGCGTAAGGGCCATTATACTAGGCAATGTCTGGAGGGAATTCGAGGCTACGGGTCATCATATTTACAACAATACGACCCGTACCTTAATCTGCAGATAGGAGGGCAGATAAGGGGCAACATTCACTATACTGTGATTGATGATGTTCCGGAAGGAGAAGCCGCTTTAGCAGGGATATTTTCTCTGAATCAGCTACCGGTTTTAGTTCTCTTTGATTCCGGTGCCACACACAACTTCATTAGCCAATCTTTTGTGGCTCAACATCAGCTCCAAACCGTTTATACAAAGAGGCAATACCTCATATCTTCGCCTGGGGGCAGCAGTACCGCAAGCGAGGTGGTCTCCCGAGCACCTCTTTGTTTGGGGGGTAAAATATACCCTACGACTCTCATTATCCTTGAGGGTCTGAAGATCGACATCATTTTGGGGATGTCGTGGTTGAGTTACCACAGAGCGGTTCTTAACATCAGCTCCAGGACCGTTGAGCTCAACTCCCCACAGCACGGTCTTCATATATTAATTCTGGGCGCCAGACGGCAGCAGATTGCAACAGTGAACCACACGGAAGCTGTCAAGATAGAGGACATTCCGGTGGTACGTGAGTATCCGGATGTGTTTCCCGACGAATTACCGGGCATGCCGCCCGAGCGAGACGTTGAGTTCAAGATCGAACTTATACCGGGAACAACACCGATATCACGAAGGCCGTATAAGATGGCACCCAATGAACTGGCAGAATTGAAGATGCAGCTGAATGACCTAATGAGCAAGGGATTTATACGACCAAGTTCGTCACCTTGGGGTTGTTCAGCGTTGTTTGTCAAAAAGAAGGACGAAACACTACGGCTTTGTGTTGATTATCGTCCTTTGAACGCCGTTACCATCAAGAACAAGTATCCACTACCTCGCATTGATATGCTCTTCGATCAATTAGTGGGTGCGAAGGTATTCTCGAAGATGGATCTTCGGTCCGGATATCATCAGATTAAAATCCGGGCAGAAGATATTTCGAAGACGGCATTTTCAACGAGATACGGACTGTATGAGTATCTCGTTATGTCTTTTGGTTTGACTAACGCCCCGGCACACTTTATGTACCTGATGAATTCAGTGTTCATGCCGGAGTTGGATAAATTCGTCGTGGTCTTCATCGACGATATCTTGGTGTACTCCAAGTCAGAGGAAGAACATGCTGAACATCTGCATATTGTGCTACAAAGATTGCGAGATCATCAGCTCTATGCAAAATTCAGCAAGTGTGAATTCTGGATTAATCAAGTACCTTTTCTCGGACACATTATTTCAGCGGAGGGCATCGCTGTAGATCCGAGTAAGATTATCCAAGTACAGAAATGGGAGTCACCAAAGTCAGTACATGAAATCCGAAGCTTCCTCGGTTTAGCGGGTTACTACCGGAGGTTTATTCCGAGTTTCTCCAAGATTGCTAAACCGATGACGGAATTATTAAAGAAGAATACCAGATTTGTGTGGGGTGCTGCGTGTGAACAAGCTTTCAAGACCTTAGTGAAGCATCTCACAACAGCCCCAGTTCTTGCTCAGCCGGATACAACGAAGCCATTCGACGTTTATTGCGATGCATCTGGCATCGGTCTTGGCTGCGTGCTGATGCAAGAAAGACGAGTGGTCGCTTATGGATCTCGTCAACTCAGAACTCACGAGCAGCATTATCCAACTCATGATCTTGAGTTAGCTGCCGTGGTCCTTGCTTTGAAGATGTGGAGGCATTACTTGCTCGGAAATCTTGTACACCTCTACACCGACCACAAGAGCTTGAAGTACATCTTCACTCAAAAAGAATTGAACATGAGGCAACGAAGATGGCTAGAGCTCATTAAGGACTATGAACTAGAGATTCATTATCATCCAGGAAAGGCGAATGTGGTCGCCGATGCGCTCAGTCGTAAGGCGCATATCCATCACCTAACTATCGCTGAAATGGATGATGAAGAACCAAGCCTCCGTGTCATCCCGTATGGAGCTCTCTATAATCTTGCTCTCATTCCTACTATCCGAGAGGAGATCATTGAGGCTCAACAAAAAGACAAGGGTATGTCTCACATACGACGGAGGATAGACAACGGAGAAATGACGTGCTTCCGGAAGGACGATGAAGGTACCTTGTGGTTCAACGACCGGATTGTAGTACCCCGGGATATGGGACTACGGAAGAAAATTTTGGATGAAGCTCATTTGTCGAAGTTTTCCATTCATCCGGGCAGTAATAAAATGTACCAAGATCTCCGGAAGAAGTTTTGGTGGACACGTATGAAACGTGAAGTTGCAAAATACGTTTCAGAGTGTGATACGTGTCGAAGAGTCAAGGCCGACCATATGAAGAAGTCAGGCCTGTTGCAGCCATTGCAAGTACCGGCATGGAAGTGGGAAGACTTGAGTATGGACTTCATCGTTGGGTTGCCGATGACCTCCCACAACCATGATTCGATTTGGGCAATCGTGGACCGATTAACCAAATCAGCACATTTCATCCCTGTGCATACTAGGTACAACGCAAAGCAGTATGCGGAGCTGTATATAGCACGGATCTTGTTCTTACATGGAGTTCCCCGCACCATTGTGTCAGATAGAGGATCGCTGTTCGTAGCCCGTTTCTGGGAACAGCTACACACCTCCTTTGGGACAAAGTTGATTAGAAGCTCTGCATATCACCCTCAAACCGATGGGCAAACTGAGAGGGTGAATCAAATACTAGAGGATATGCTAAGAGCATGTGCCATCCAACACGGTAAGAGCTGGGATGATCACTTACCGCTGGCGGAGTTCTCGTACAACAACGGATATCAGACGAGCATCAAAATGGCACCATATGAAGCTCTATACGGCCGGAAGTGCCGTACACCATTAAATTGGTGTGAATCCGGTGAACGAGTAACGTTCGGGGTCGATCTTGTCAATGAAGCCGAAGAGAGAGTTCGGATAATACAAGAGAACCTCAAAGCTGCCCAATCTCATCAAAAGAGCTACGCGGACCAGAGACGTCGACCGCTGCATTTCAAAGTCGGAGAGCACGTGTATCTTCGGGTGTCTCCGATGAAGGGGATTCATCGGTTCGGTGTCAAGGGGAAACTTGCTCCCCGATTTATCGGTCCGTTTACTATCACGGAGAAGTGCGGAACTGTAGCCTACCGGTTGGAACTACCAGCAAGCCTTGCCGGTATTCACGATATATTTCACGTGTCCCAGCTGCGGAAGTGTCTCAAGTTTCCAGCTGCCATCCGCACCGAAGACATCGACGAGTTGAAGCCGGATCTCACCTATGTCGAGCAACCTGTACAGATTATCGACGAAAAGACCCGGACCACTAGGAACCGGACTTTAAAATTTTACAAAGTCCTGTGGAGTAATCATACCCCGGAAGAGGCGACGTGGGAAACCGAAGATTATATCCACAAGAACTATCCGGAGCTTTTGTCATAAACCTTGTAATTACCTCCCACCTCATCTTCCTTTGAATCTCGGGACGAGATTCCTTTTAAGGGGGGAGGAATGTAAAGGTCACAAAATTATGAATACAAAGAAACACTTGGTTGCAAAGTTTTGTTTCATGTGTATGAAATTTGGGACTTGTTAAAACTTTTCCCCACATGTGATAACACACATGAGGGCTTTCTTCACACAAGTCAAATGTTCATTTGAGAACTTGGAAGCCTAGAGGGGTCAAAACCAAGGATGGGAAGTTCCCATATGTGTGAGAAAGCAAAAATCAGATTTGGAACAATTTGTTCAAACAAAAATTCAAATGAGAAAAACACAATGGAATTCAAAACTGTTGGGCTAAAAATCTCGTTTGCAGCAGCCAAAAATAAAAATCAGATTTCATATTTGAATTCCTTGAGTCCAAATTAGGGGGTATGCAAAGTTTCATGATTTATGGAAATGGTTTGCAACCCATTTTGCAAAATGGACTTTAAAAGACAAGGAATTCAAATGCATGTTTGAATTTGGATGAAACTTGCCCAAATTATCCAAATGCATACCAGATTTGAATTCCCACAATTGAATTCACTCAACATTCAAACTTGGGAGATATTTGGAGGGGGGATAAGGAGGACTGATCAGTGGGTCCCACATGTCATTGTGGGAACTGAAAATTTGCAAAAGATCTAAGTGTTGGGTCTCTGTTTGCCTCCTTCGGTCGGCACCCGAGACCGAGGGCGCAGCTCCGCTCGACACCGCGATCAGCCGACGCCTCCACCTCCTGCTGGATTTCGTCGCGCTGGAGAAGCCGCCCGACCGCCTTATACCCTCTGCCGTGCTCCTCTTCGCTCATTCCCGAAGACCAGCACCGCTCTGCTTCTTTCCTCGCGCGAGAAACAGCCGCAGCTGCCGACGCCGTCCGCTCGATTGGCCACAGCCATAACGTGAGTGTGAAGCCTCGGTTGAGCAGACAAACAACACCACCATCGTCCCCACGACCCCCTCGTGCACTCACCAAGGGCGTTCGTGCTCTCCATACTGAGATAACTCGGTTTCAGCGGCGGCCGGAAGAAACCGCCATCCACGGCTCCCGTGGACAGCCTCCTCCAGAGCTTGTCACGACCAAGCGAGGCCACCCTGGGACGCGCAGGAGCTCCATGCAGCTTCTACCCGAAGCACAGAGCCTGCCTCGGCCTCTCGACAACGAATTTCGAAGATTCTCTCCAGCCGGTGAAAACTGACCCGCGGGTATGAAGCGATGAAATTCTCAGGTTATATTCATTTAGAGCTCTGCAAATTTCGCACATAGAACCTAGACTGGTGTAGCAACTTTTCTTCTTCACAAAACGTCGCATGAAACCGATGGTAGACGGCTTGTTTCAAGCTTTTCCATCGGCTACCACAATAAGGGGCATCGGGTGCACGATGAAACCTAGGTTGGAGCCGTTTCCGAGCCCATATGCGGCCATGCCGAGCAGGGAAAACCTCCACTAGTGCTGTAGAACCTTTCCAGGGGACTTCTGGCGGGCTAGAGCATCGGGGCAACGTTGCCGGACTTCCTCAGAACCGCTGCACCGGTGCGGGGTGGTTTAGGAACCTCGCCGGTCCTGGGAAGTCCCACCATCGTGTTCCTCGGGTTAAAATAGGTCCTGGCGGCGAGTGACAGCTCGGGAGTTGGTCGGAGCGACGAAAACCGGCGAACTCCGGCGAGCCCGGCGGCGCAGAAGCGCGGGGGCGGGAGGTAGACGAAGGTGCTACCGGCCCCACGCGTCATTCGCACGGAAACAGTGGACCGGATACTCTGTGGCGCGGGATCGGCTGTGACAGCGCGGGAAACAATTCTGTAGCCCGTGTGGCGCGCTCCCGGCAGCAGACACGTGTCCTTGGTCCCACAGTCAGGTTTAAACTTTTCCCCGGATTTATTCAAATCCCAGATTTTTCCCCAAACTTTAGAAGAGCATAACTTTTGCTAGGAACCTCCAAATTTAGTGATTCAAATTGGGTTAGATTCAGATTGACAAACTCTATCCAAATATGCAACCCAATTTGTATGAAAGTCTTTATTTAATTCTGGAAAATTCTTTAAAGCTTTTCAGCAAAAGAATTTTAGAGGGAGGTTGGGTTATCCAAAAATCCTCAAATTTTTCCAGAATATTCTTTAGGGTGTTATTAGACTCCTGTAAAAGTTTCAGCTCATTTGGAGTTGAATTGATCAGGGTAATTCAGATTGTAAGTTCCTGTATTCAAATGAATACAGAAACATTTTCAGAGAATTTTCAAAACTTGTAAATTCAGTTCTGGGAAATTCTTAGCTCCAAAAATCCTAGGAAAATTCATGTAGACTCTGTAAACTATAATTGAAATTGTGGTTCAATGAGTTTGACATGAAAATGGATGTTACCTCAGAATTAATTCATCTTTGACTAAACACTTAGAGAATTATTCTGAATAAACCAGTCCATGAAATGTGCTAGATTTTGGTCCAGAGGACTTTCTCGTGACAAGGAACTCACATGAAAATTCTCAGCTCCAGTAGAGCTCTGGATCACCACTGTCAGGTGTGATCCCTTAAGGTGATCAACACTTAAGTGAGAAAAGCACTTAATAAGTGATCTTAGTGTTTAAGCCCAACCCAAACCACTAGCACCAGTGTCATTTTAAATTCTTAAACAAAGTTCCAGTTTTAAAATGGTTGTTAGATCTTATGAGCAAAAGCTTTTCAATTAAATATATATGCATGATCATATCGTGTAGCATATACGTGAAGAAGGTGAGAAGGACTTGAAGTGAAGATCAAGGAGGAAGGAGAACAAGTGATCAAGCTCCAAGTGGTCGTCACTAACTGATTGTAACAGTAGTCACCTGCAAAACAGGCAAGCCCCGGTTTGCACTTGAACCATTTTATAAAACATTTTCATTTGTAGAGATCATAGCTTTGCATCGTTGATTGCATTACGTCTAGATGATATTGAAAACTCCACTTGCATGACCAGAAACACCTATGAGAGACAAGGTAGAATAGCAACTCCTCGAGGGAATTTGGCTACGCTAATGTTAGTAGGAAAGGTCCGGTAGAAGACGAGTAGTTGGAATCTACTCGCGAGTTTAGGGCTGGTTTACTCGGAACGGGTCCGAATTAGAAAGAATGATGAAAGTTCACACTTAAGAAATGGAGACCGGGCAGGGAGGTTTAGATGCAGCAGGTTGCAGGCCGTGCTTGCATAGCCCTGCCTGTGTCGGTTAAGGCCCGTCCGTGATTGGCCCTGTTGGACAAGTTTGAGTTGTGTACCGGGCACATACTGGCTATATGGGACCCAGGAAACCGATGTACCTTGGGAGATCCATAGTGGAACTTTTCCAACTGCCTTAGGCTTTCGGCGTCAGGGTAGCAGGAGGTAACTCGCTCAAGAACATACCACAGCGGGTATGCACCTTGAGGGAACTTGCGTACTCGGGGCAGTTGGACTGCGTCCAATGTGGAAGATCTTGGGAAAGGTGGCCGCGTACAACGTCAGTCGAGGTTGCTGCCGGCAACTCGGAGTACGGGTGTACGTGTCGTGTAGTCCGGGCGTGTACTGATTCGAATCACCGTCGCTCGCGGTCATATGAGCATACTTGCCCACTGCGTCTTGACGTAGTAACAACTGGAATTGTTTATCTTCGAACTTGATGAGGATGTGCTATAACTTGTATTGCAACCATGATTGAATTAGAGATAGGCTCATTAAAGTTTACTTTCACTTTGTGCAAGAAGCATCGCAACAAAGCGTTTCTTGTTTGATTGTGGAGTTGCGATGCTTTTCGGCTCAAGGTCTGCACAATGAGGCTTAAAATATGAAAGTTAAGGATCAACTTTAGGCGAGTCCCTTATGCAAATCTAGCCGACCCACTTGCAACCGTCTTGCATATAGAGTTTCTTGCTTAGGAGAGACGGGTCAGACTTGCTGAGCCTATGTGCTCACGCTTGCTATATAAGTGGTTTTGCAGGTTAACAACGATGCTGAAAAGAAGGTTGTCCGGTGAGACTCGGGAACTCCCGAGTCAGGTAACACATGGAGAACCGAGCCGCTGCTGCTTGTCTTCGTGTTGCTAGCGAGAGGAGTCCGCGGGCTGGACTTCATCTCGGGTGCTCTTAGTTATTCGACGTGAGTTGATAAAGACTTCCGCTGTAGTTACTTGATGTAAAGTATTTACAAAGAAAAACTTTTAAGCTTCCGCTCTTGTTTTATGTAATACATTGTTCCTCATATGTTTGCTGTTGGGTGCCGCACAACACGGCACCACCCAATGCGATTCCCGGGCGAGTGGCCTGTCTCGGTTGAGCGGGTCGCGCCAGGTGGGCCCGGGGAGGCTGCCGGGAGCTGATACTCAAAGGCTCCCGGGCTGTCTTGGACCTCCGGGAGGTCCCGCTGATTTCCCGGGAGCTCCGTGAGGTCCCGTTGGACATCCGGGAGGTTCCGTTGGACCTCCGGGGGGTCCCGTTGCACCTCCGGGAGGTCCTGCTGGTCCTATGGGAGGTTGTTTTGGGGGGTCCGGGGGTCCGTTTCGGACCTCCAGAGGGTTGCCTCGGAGACCCGGGGGGTCGTCTTGGACCTCCGGGGCTTCCTGGCGCCTGTCTCCCGATACCGGAGCAGGCTGTGGCGATGAGGGGTCCGGCCGCTCTGCGACGAGGACCATACTCACCACTTCAGCTGTCGCCGCGATGTAGAGCAACAGATGTCCTTCGGGCTTGGGGGCTACTATTACGGGTAGGGTCGTCAGTTGTTGCTTCAGCTCCTGGAGAGCTTCTTCTGCTTCGTCGGTCCAAGCGAACGGGCCGGATTTGCGCAGGAGCTTAAAGAAGGGGAGCGCTCGCTCTGCTAACCTCGGTATAAACCTACTCAGCGCGGCTAGGCATCCCGTGAGTTTCTGGACTTCTTTGATGCGGGCGGGGGGCCGCCACAAGTCGATGGCTTTGATCTTCTCTGGGTTAGCCTCAATTCCTCGGTTTGAGACCAAGAATCCTAAGAGTTTTCCAGAGGATACACCGAACATACACTTGTCGGGGTTCAGCTTGGTACGCGTAGAGCGCAGTTTATCGAAGACTAAGGCCAGGTTATCTAGTAGGGATGAACTCTGCCTGACCTTAACAACAATGTCATCGACTGTCGAAGTGTGCGGTCGACACTTCCCCCGGTCCTTCACTGGGCAGCCCGCGGAGGTTCTTTTTTCGGAGGGGCTAGTTCCTAGCGGAGAGCTTGCGCGGATGGAACGAGTTAGTAAGACCTTGACACGGCGAGTTTTACGTGGTTCAGGCCGCCGGAGCGTAAAACCCTACGTCCACGGTGAGCTATGGAGCTCGCTGTATTGCTTGCTGCTCTGGGCCGGAGGCCTGAGCTTGGGGGTGAGTTACAGCTTGAGAGTGTATGGCTAGCGTATGAGTTGCAAAATGCGAACCCCTGCTATCGACGCCTACCCGAGCCTTTTATAGTCCAAGACTCGGGCGGCTTACAAGGGGAGCCGGGACCCGACAGGTGGTCCCGGGAAGATTGTCAATTATCTACCGTATCTGCAGTTATGCCGGTAGTTTTCTCTGGCCGAAGGCTTCTGAGTCTTCATCTTGCCGCCATGCCCATGCCGCATGCCAGTCGTAGCGGTTGATGACGGCGCAGGCGGCATGGGTTGTCTTGTCGCGGTGTTTATTGGCTGACAGGTTCTGACACCGCGCGCCAGTCTGTGATGCGACTGGGCGCAACGGCACCTGACAGACGCGTGCTCCGCGTTTCCGCATCTTTGGAAGACGCGGGCCTTGAATACCTTGTACGGGCAAGGTATGGGGCGTATTTACGCCCGCTGCCTATCACTCGGGGCAGGCAGCGTCGCTCTGCTGCCACGTGGCGGGCCCGGAGCCCTTCTCAGAGAAGAGAAGGGTCAGTCCCGCGGGGCACGTGGCGTCTTCAGACCTCTCTCCCGCGGAGGGGGAGGTCCGGCTTCTGCTGGCCACGTGGCGGGCCCAGAGCTCTCCTCTGAGGAGAGGGAGGTCCGGCCCCGCTGGACACGCGGCGCCTTCGGACCTCTCTCCCGCGGAGGGGGAGGTCCGGCTTCTGTATGCCACGTGGCGGGCCCGGAGCTCTCCTCTGAGGAGAGGGAGGTCCGGCCCCGCCGGACGCGTGGCGCCTTCGGAGCTCTCCCTGCGGAGAAGGGCGAGTTCCTTAGGTATTTTACCCTGTGCGCGGGGGTACCCCATATCTCAGGTACCGACAGTGGCCCCCGGGCCCATCTCGGGGGAGATAGCGAGCCCGAGGTGGGACCTCCATCTCTTCTGGTCCGCGCACTTTCTCTAAGTCCCGAATTGACCGCTGCCGGAGCACGAACAGCCACGGGATCGTGGGAGCGTGCACTCAATTGATGGTTGCTTTTACTGCGGCGGTTCCCAAGACTGCCACTTCTGCACGTTGCGGCGCTTTCTTCGGGAACCGCCGAAGTGCCTTGCCGGCTCATCTTCTTAGGAGACTGACTCCTTGCCCCCACCGCTTCAGTTAGGCGGCTTGGGCCCACCCATCATCGGCATTCGGTCTAGGAACCGAAGCGGTTGCCGGTGCGGGATATTCGAAGAGTTCCGAATCGCTTGGAATTGCACTGGGAAGCTTTTTAGAGGGGGTCTTACCCACATTGCAGCTTCCCTTCGCATCTCTCAGCGTTTCTTCTCGGACTCTTGTGCTTTTGCTCTCTTGCCTTTGAGTTCTCCCTTGCCATGGCTTCCAACCCGCTGCCAGAGAAGAAACACGCTCAATCTCCTCCAGCAACGGCGTCGGTGCCAAGTCGGGATTCTGGGGTGCCTGACACTCCCTCCGGTAGCGACTCGAAGAGGCCCCGGGTTGATGCGCTGGGGGAAGCCTCTGGGGCGTCCCCTGTTCCGCCAGTCCAAGCGACTGCGGAGCGGCCGTCGGCGACGGTAGCGGGCTCTGGAAGTCCTACTCCGGCTCGGAAGTCGGGGTTCAGAGCCCGCTGGAGTGTCCGCGCTTCCCGGCCTTCCCCGTCTTGCGGGGAATCTGTGCCGCTGCGCTCGGATCCAGGGGCAACTGCCGCGGCCCCCAGGCCAGCGCGAACTTCTCCTGTTCCGGTGTGCCCGGATTCCGCGGCGGCGTCGTCTCTTCCTGCCGAGACGGCCACCGCGGCCCCCGAGCCAGCGCAGGTTGACCCTGCACTAGGCGGCCTGGCCTCTTCTCCAGCACCGCCTTCCCCGGCTCGTCCCTCTCCTCAGGTCAAGGAGCCAGAAGCTGAAGAGAGCCCGGCTGGCCTGGCTGCCAGAGCCGCGGAGCCAGCTTCTCCTGATCGGCGTCTCGTCTCGGCTGCTGGTGCGTCGGCTCTTCCTGAGGACGAGGTAATGGAGGAGGTCGGGGGGACTGCCCCAGCCTCTGTTGCTCCATTGCCTCTGGCGGACGCCTTCGCGCTTGCCGAGTCGAGCGTCCGGCAGGTCTTGGCTGCACTAGGGCGCGAGCGGGAGGAGTATACGGTTGAACGAAACCGCCTCCTCATCTGGGGGAACCTTTTGCGGGAGAGGACCGTGAAGGTTAAGAGTGAGCTCGACTCCAGGCGGGAGTTGCTCCACTTCAGGGAAGCGCTCGTCGACCGGATGAAGCGGGCTGTCGACCGCATGGACACCCAATCGCGGCGGATCAACAGGGAGGCCCTGGAGGCACATGCCCGGGCCGAAGAGAGCCTCTCTGCTGCTGTGGAGATACGGCAGCGGTTGGAGCGCCATGAACTCGCCGTTGAGGAACGGGAGCGTTCCATGGCAGCTGAGGCGGAGAGGGTCACCGCGCAGCTGGCTGCGGGTGAGGATGACCTTCGAGCTCGGATGGAGGAGCTGGAGATCCTGAAAGCAGACCTTGACTTGAGGGAGGAACAGGTCTCCCGTGATCGCCGGGCGGTCTTGGACCGGGAGCTGACCGCCGACTTCAAGGCCACTGAGTTGGAGCGGCTCGCCAAGACTCTCCACCTTCGGGAGAGCTCCCTGGCAGCCAAGGAGAAGGAATTCTCCGAGAGGAACCTGGAGGCTCTGCAAGCGGCCCGCCACGAGGTGGAGGAGCTCTCAGCCTTGCGGTCCTCCGAGGCTCTTGCGGTCTCAAGCTTCGTGGATCAAGCGGTGTCCGCCCTGATCCCTCTTGGCTTCAGTCCGGTGAGGGCCGCGACTCCCGCATTGAAGGTGGCGGAGGTGATCCCTGCGTTGGAGTCGATCGGCGCCAAGCTGGACAGACTCAACTCGGTGGTCGCCAGCGAGCTTGAGGCCGAGGGCCGCGGCTTAGCTTTAGAGGTCGCCTCGCATGTGCTGGCATGCTTCAAGAGCCGCGATCCCTCTTTTTCGCTAGAGCCAGCGAGAGAGGGCCCAGCCGCGGAGCGGGAGGAAGCTTCCAGGGCTGAAGTCGAGGATGTGGCCGCCCTTGTAGCCGCAAGGTTCCAGCGAGAGCCGGGAGGTCCTTAGGACTTGTTTCTCCCTTTTTATTGAGTCTGTAATCCAGCTCATGGAGCCTTGCTTAATTTGACTCTCTTGGATACTTGTGTCTGTGATGCTTTTTCTCTCCTTCTTGGCTTTGCCTGGCTGAGTCCTTAGCTCTGCAAGGTACTCAGAGGCCATTTCCAATCTCGGAGCCTTGCACAGACACCTTCCCCGGTTCCTAACCGTGTTAGGGGCCCCCGGAGGTCTCCCGATCTCGCCCTATGGGGAGCTCCAGATCTGCCTGCCACGTGGGGGGTCCGGAGCTCCTTCCTAAGAGGCGGGAGCTCTGGGCCTGCTGGACACGTGGGGCCCCCAGGTCCCGCCCCTGCTGGAGGGGCAGGTCCCGGTCCTTCCAGTCCCAGGCCGGAGTAGCTGGTAGCTCCTTTCCCCCCGCTTCATGCAGTCCCTGTTGCCGTAACCTGGAGGTCCTGCACACAGGCAGAGGAAACGTAATTCTCCTCGGGGGGTCCTCCCCTCCCATCTCCTAGTCTTATCCGTCTTACGACCCTGATCCTCTATACGGGGCCTGGGCAATTCTGTGTACGAGGCGCCGGAGCTCCGGCTCCCTCCGAGGTCCGGGTACGGCCGTCCGATCCCTAGTACCGGGCCATGCGCTGGGGAAGCAGAGTGCACGCGCTTTGGGTTCATGACCAGGCAAAGCGGACGTACTCCCCTGGACCTCCGGAGGGCAGGATGCGCATGCTTTGGGCTCTGGGCCGGCTAAGCTGGATACGCACCCTGGACCCCCCATGCACAACACTGGCCTTTCCTGGAGGTAACCAACTGGCACCGCAACACCTGACTGGGGGAGGCCCGAGAGACTCACTCGGCCATCGGCAGGTGCCTCAAGCGCAGCCTCCTTCGGTAGGATAGCAAATGCCGACTATGGATGAGCGCGGGAGTGGGGGAGCTAGATGTATGATGAACATACAGAGATAGTACGATCATAAAAATTAATGCATAATTTAAATGAGCGCATGAGAGAGAGCTAAGTAGAACAGGGCTCTGTATTCGTACCCATAGGTGGAATTCTGGCTGTACAGGGAGGCAATGTTCCGCCTTGTCTTCAAGGGAAGCAAGACTCTACGCGCTTAGGGTCGGAACCAGGCTAAACTGGACGTAGTCCTGTACCGTTCCTTGAGACTTAGCTGCCCCAAGCGCTGTTCCTAAATTCTATGGGATCTTTTACAGAAGGGAATAACCCTGTCCTACTGATGCTCAGGAAGTAGGACTTACAGTGTTGCTCCATGGCAAGGATTTTTGGGAACGGATCCCACTCTCGGTTGAAAGGCATGTGTACTTGGGGCGGCAGCTTTCGTGATTCGGAAGGGACCTTCCCTGCTGGGGGAGAGCTTATGGGTCCTTCTTGGAATAGAGCGTGCCACTTCACCAGGTTGCCCTCCTGCAGGCCCCCGACGTGTTTGGTTCTTTGGCGGTAGTGCTTAGAGCATTAGCCGAGACCGTGCGTTGCGGGGTGTTCGCTGCAGCCGAGTCTTGTCGATGAGGTTGTAATCTTCGCGCTGGATCAGGTCCTGCGCGGCTTCTCCTGGGGGCCCCCGGGGAGTTCTCCCCTTCTGGCTAAGGCCTTCAAGGGGTAGGTAGGCCCGGGCTCGTCTTGGATGACCTAAGGCGTCTTCCCCCTCTGGCAAGGCCTTCAAGGGGTTGACAGACCTTAGGCGGCCCCCGAGAGGTATGTTCGAGGCACGGAGGCGCGCCGCAGTTGGCTAACGCCCTGGCCTGTCACCGTCGGAACTGGAGTCCTCACCGTCATGTACTGTCTTTATGACACACTGAGGCTCCTGGAACCCCACCTGGTGGGTAGCAGTGACTGGGGCATCGACCTTCTGTTTGCTATCCCTCTGAGGGTAGGGCGGCGCTTCAGCCCTCTGCTGTCTCCCTTTGCGGAAGCGCTCTGTGAGCCTCTGGATCTCCCAGCACTCGGCAGCAGTATGGTTGCAGGTGCCATGCACGGGGCATAGCCCGCCTTGGCCACCATCTGGGGCCGGTGATTGCCGCTGCCTTTTGTCGGGGCGTGGCCCCCGAGCTCCACTGGTCGTCGCAGCTGCGGCGACGGGGGCCGTGAATGGTGACTTCATCTTGCCACACCCCCCCCCCCCGGTTTTTAGTCTTCTTGCCACCCCCATAGGCAGCAGCACCAGACCCGGGCTGTCCTCCTGACTCGGCGGTCGGCAGAGCGTGCCAGTTCCGCCCTTCAGCTGCTCTGGCGCACTTGTCCGCCAGGCGGAAGAGCTCCGAGACATCGCGGACCTCTCTGGTCGTGAGCTTCTCAAGCATTTTCTCGTCCCGGACACCCTGTCGGAACGCCACCACCACTGAGGCACTTTGGATATGCGGGATGGTGTTGCGTACCTGAGAGGACCGCTGGATGAAAGAGCGCAGCGACTCCCCAGGTTGTTGCTTGACGGCGTGGAGGTCAAGCTCCGTGCCGGGACGGGTGTAAGAGCTGCCGAAGTTGGCGACGAACTGCCGGCAGAGCTCTCCCCAGGAGGTTATGGACCCCTGAGGTAGATTCATGAGCCAAGACCGAGCTGGGCCGGTCAAGGCGACGGGGAAGTAGTTGGCCATGACAGCCTCGTCCCCTCCTGCAGCAAGTACGGCGGTGGAGTAGATCTGGAGGAACTCCGCTGGGTTGATGCTACCGTCGTACTTCTCGGGCAGATGCGGGCGGAACTTGCGTGGCCACCTTGCGAAGCGAAGGTGGGGTGCAAGGGCCGCACATCCTACACCTGCTGCTGCAGGTACTGGCGCTGCGAACGTTTGGTTCGCACCTGGCACCGCGTATCCCGGCATGGGCAAGGCTGCACCATAGGCCGGGGCCGCTACTTGCGGTGCATATAGCTGTGGCATATGCTGCGCAGCATATGCCTGAGGCAGGGCTCGCGTGGCGAAGGCCTGCCCTTCTGGTTGTGTCGAGGCCGACGACATGCTGTCGCCTGCTTCATGGCTGCGACGCCTCTCTCGGCATCGCTCGAGGTACACCCGGGTGTCCTGGCCCAAGTGGCACCGTTCCAGTTTCCTTCGCAGGTCCGTCGACAGGAGCCTGGAGGAGCTGGAATCCGCCGTCAGCCCGTCAACCGTGGGTGTGCGCGTCAGCGATACAGCCGGTTGTCCTGGGCGCCGTCCTCGCCGAAACCGAGGGTTCGCGGCGGCGACGACGAGGCGGTCCACCTCACGGACCCATTGCTGGGTCGCTGAATGGGGCGCATCCCCCGCAGGTGGGTTGCGCAGCAGCGCTCTTGCTGCAGCTAGCGCACCTCCATGGTGTACGCTCAGCGCTGCAGAAGATCTCACACTGGTCTGGGCCTGCATAGCCGGAGTCGGCGTTGCCGGAGTCGGCTGCTGGCTACCAGCTTGTGCCGACACACTCCGTCCTGAGTGTGTCGACATGTACTCCCCAGTGGTCACGGTTCACCGTGAACGCGGAGGGGGAGAGTTTGCCGCTGAAGGAAGCTTGGTCATCTTCGTCGGCAGAAACTTGTCGCGCTAGGAGAAAAGCCCCCTTCCTGGCGCGCCAAATGTCGAAGTGTGCGGTCGACACTTCCCCCGGGCCTGCACTGGGCAGCCCGCGGAGGTTCTTTTTTCGGAGGGGCTAGTTCCTAGCGGAGAGCTTGCGCGGATGGAACGAGTTAGTAAGAGCTTGACACGGCGAGTTTTACGTGGTTCAGGCCGCCAGAGTGTAAAACCCTACGTCCACGGCGAGCTATGGAGCTCGCTGTATTGCTTGCTGCTCAGGGCCGGAGGCCTGAGCTTGGGGGTGAGTTACAGCTTGAGAGTGTATGGCTAGCGTATGAGTTGCAAAATGCGAACCCCTGCTATCGACGCCTACCCGAGCCTTTTATAGTCCAAGACTCGGGCGGCTTACAAGGGGAGCCGGGACCCGACAGGTGGTCCCGGGAAGATTGTCTATTATCTACCGTATCTGCAGTTATGCCGGTAGTTGTCTCTGGCCGAAGGCTTCTGAGTCTTCATCTTGCCGCCCTGCCCATGCCGCATGCCAGTCGTAGCGGTTGATGACGGCGCAGGCGACATGGGTTGTCTTGTCGCGGTGTTTATTGGCTGACAGGTTCTGACACCGCGCGCCAGTCTGTGATGCGACTGGGCGCAACGGCACCTGACAGACGCGTGCTCCACGTTTCCGCGTCTTGGGAAGATGCGGGCCTTGAATACCTTATACGGGCAAGGTATGGGGCATATTTACGCCCGCTGACTATCACTCGGGGCAGGCAGCGTCGCTCTGCTGCCACGTGGCGGGCCCGGAGCCCTTCTCAGAGAAGAGAAGGGTCAGTCCCGCGGGGCACGTGGCATCTTCGGACCTCTCTCCCGCGGAGGGGGAGGTCCGGCTTCTGCTGGCCACGTGGTGGGCCCGGAGCTCTCCTCTAAGGAGAGGGAGGTCCGGCCCCGCTGGACACGCGGCGCCTTCGGACCTATCTCCCGCGGAGGGGGAGGTCCGGCTTCTGTATGCCACGTGGCGGGCCCGGAGCTCTCCTCTGAGGAGAGGGAGGTCCGGCCCCGCCGGACGCGTGGCGCCTTCGGAGCTCTCCCTGCGGAGAAGGGCAAGTTCCTTAGGCATTTTACCCTGTGCGTGGGGGTACCCCATATCTCAGGTACCGACATCGACATACACCTCAACTAAGTCTCTTATCAGCTCCCCGAAGGCTTTGTGCATTGCACGTATGAAGGCAGGGAGAGCGTTTTTTAGGCCATAAGGCATAGAGACATAACAGTACAGACCGCCTACTGTGATGAAGGAGGTGTGCTCTTCATCTTCTCTAGACATAGGGACCTGATGGAAACCCAAGTAAGCGTCTAGGAAGCAGGTGACGAGCGCGTCTTCCTATTTGCTATCCAGGCCCTCGGCTATCCGGGTGGTCTGGGTGGCGTCGGTGCCGATTTGGACGAGCCTCAAGGGGGCGTCGCCCTCGTCGAGGGGTTGCACACGGGGTGCTGTGGTAGAGGCACGGTGGCGTGCACTCGGGTGGAGCCGGTTTGGTTCTGCACTGCCTGGGGTTGGTGCTCTAGCTGTTGTAAGCACTTGGAGCTTTTCCAAGGCTGACACTGCGGCAGGA
The DNA here is from genome assembly GCA_030760725.1 of Neostapfia colusana. Lineage (NCBI taxonomy): Eukaryota > Viridiplantae > Streptophyta > Magnoliopsida > Poales > Poaceae > Neostapfia > Neostapfia colusana. Next base: position 106,184,503 of record JASWHV010000004.1, on the reverse strand, counting down.
CGGTCTCCACGAATCCTGAGGACGCCTGTTGGTGTAGGCATCTTCAAGACAACGTAGCCGTAGTGGGCTACTGCCATGAATCGGTACAGGGCTGGCCTGCCAATTATGGCGTTGAAGGGGAGGTCGATCTCCGCCACGTCGAACAGAATGTACTCTGTACGATAGCTGTCCGGTGCCCCAAAGGTCACCGGGAGGCTGATGTGGCCGTAGGGAACGACCTGTCCCGGCCCTACCCCTGAGAACGGGCTCGATGGGGTGAGCTTGGCCATCGGGATCTGCAGCTTCTGGAAAGCTGCGCGACTGATGAGGTTCAGTCCAGCCCTGCCATCCACCAAAACGTGGTACATCCTCACGTTGGCGATGGTGGGGGCCACCAAGAGCGATAGTTGGCCGGCCCCAGCTCACCTTGCCGCTGCTCACCTTGCCCACCATCTCGTACAGCTCTTCATCAGAAGGATCGGAGCCGAGACCCCTCTCCAGCCGTGTGCAGTCGAGCTCGCCAGTGTAGTACCATGCCGGGCGGTTGCGTTGCTGCAGGGGTGCAATACGGCGCGACAAGAAATCCACCAGCACTATCAGGGACGTCAGCCCCTCGTTGGCCAGGAACCGGATCCGCTCCAAGACCGGTGCGTACTCCTGCTCCAGCTCCGGGATCTCCTCCCAGAAGCGACGCTCGGTGGTCGGGCCGGCAGTTGGGAGCTGCAGGCGATCATGCTCGTTGGTCTGCATGATCACCCAGTTCTCCCTCCAGTTTTCCCACCTCGACGCACCGAAAGGTAGAAGGTAACCAGAGGCCTTCGGATCCTTGCAGCGATGCTGGAAGTAGTACGCCCCCAGCTGGGTCTTCGAACTGTGCCCAGTCGTCCGCAACACGAAGAAGTAGCGGAAGAGCGTCACTGAAGTGTGCACCCCCACGAACATCTCGCAGAAATGGACGAAGATGGCGGCTGTCGAAGTGTGTGGTCGACACTTCCCCCGGATCTGCACTGGGCAGCCCGCGGAGGTTCCTTTTCGAAGGGGCTAGTCACTTGCGGAGAGCTTGAGCGTAGGGACGAGTTAGGGAGGAGCTTGACACAGCGAGTTTTACGTGGTTTGGGCCGCCGGAGCGTAAAACCCTACGTCCACGGCGAGCAGAGGAGCTCGCCGTATTGCTTGTTGCTCAGAACCGGAGTCCTGAGCTTGAGGGTGAGTAACACCTCGGGTATGAGTTGCTGGAGAGCGAACCCAGGATGCAGATGGCTAGAGTGCGAACCCTTGCTAACGTTGCCTACCCGAGCCTTTTATAGTCCAAGGCTCGCGTGGCTTACAAGGGGGGCACGGGTCCCGACAGGTGGTCCCGGGGAGATTGCCTGCCGACTATCGTATCCGCAGTTACGTCGGTAGTTGTCTCTGGCGAAGGCTTCTGAGTCTTCATCTTGCCGCCCTGCCCATGCCGCCTGCTAGTCATAGTGGTTGATGACGGCGGGGGCGGCAGGGGATGTCTTGTCGCTGTGTTTATTGGCTGGCAGGTTCTGACACCGTGCGCCAGTCTGTGATGCGACTGGGCGCAACGGCACCTGACAGAGGCGTGCTCCGCGTCTCCGCGTCTTGGGAAGGTGTGGTCCTTGAATACCTTGTACGGGCAAGGTATGGGGCGTCTTTACGCCCGCTGCCTACCGCTCGGGGGCAGGCAGCGCTCTTCTGCTGGACACATGGCGGGCCCGGAGCCCTCCTCAGAGAAGAGGGAGGCCCGGCCCCGCAGGACACGTGGAGCCTGCAGGCCACGTGGCGGGCCCGGAGCTCTCCTCTGAGGAGAGGGAGGTCCGGCCCCGCTGGACACGTGGCGCCTTCGGACCTCTCTCCCGCGGAGGCGGAGGTCCGGCTTCTGACGGCCACATGGCGGGCCCGGAGCTCTCCTCTGAGGAGAGGAAGGTCCGGCCCCGCTGGACACGTGGCGCCTTCGGACCTCTCTCCCGCGGAGGGGGAGGTCCGGCTTCTACAGGCCATGTGGCGAGCCCGGAGCTCTCCTCTGAGGAGAGGGAGGTCCGGCCCCGCCGGACGCGTGGCGCCTTCAGAGCTCTCCCTGCAGAGAAGGGCGAGATCCTTAGGCATTTTCCCCTGTGCGCGGGGGTACCCCATATCGTGGGTACCGACAGCGGCCATCGCGAAGGAGTTTGGGGAAAGGTGGTGGAGCTGGAGACCGTACGTCTCCAGCAGCGTGACGAAGAAGGAAGAAATTGGCAGGACAAACCCCGCCATGGAGTAGGCAGTGAAGAAGACCATCTCCCCCTTCTCTAGGAGCAGGGGGAGAGATCCCTGGCAGAGCCGGTACTTCTGCTGCTCCGCGTGCCAGCCCAGCAGCCTGCGCACTGACCCGAGCTCGGCCGACCGATCGAGACGCGACGGAGGCAGGTTGGGAGCCATGGCAGGAGGAAGCTCAAGGTCAGGGAAAACAACGGCGCAAGAACTCAAGGAAAATGCAAGCTCTGGGAAGTGCGAAGGGAAGCCGCGATGCGGGTAAGATCCCCTTTTAAACTTCCCAGGCGCGATTCAAAGCGATTCAAAACTCTTCGAATACGCCGCTTGGACATCCGCTTCGGCTCCAAGACCAAGCGTCAATGAAAAGTGGACCCAAGCCGTCCAGCTAAAGCGGTGGGCCAAGAAGCCAGTCTCCCAAGGATACGAACTGGAAAGACGCTTCGGCGGTTCCCGAAAAGGTGCTGCGACGTGCAGAAGTGGCAGCCTTGGGAACCACCGCAGTAAAAGCAGACATCAAGTGGGGCACACGCTCCCACAATCCCGCGACTATTCGTGCTCCGGCAAAGTCCAATGCGGGTCTCAGAGAAGGTGCGCAGAGTGGAAGAGACGGGGGCCCCACCTCGGGCTCGCTATCTCCCCCGAGATGGGCCCGGGGGCCACTGTCGGTACCCTCAATACGGGGTACCCCCGCGCACAGGAGAAAATGCCTAAGGACCTCGCCCTTCTCCGCAGGTGAGAGCTCCGATAGCACCATTTGTCCAGCGGGGCCGGACCTCCCTTCCTTAGAGGAGAGCTCCGGACCCACCACATGGCCAACTGAGCCGGACCTCCCCCCTCCGCGGGGAGAGCTCCGGAGGCTCCACGTGTCCTTCGGGGCCGGACCTCCCTCTCCTCAGAGGAGAGCTCCGGGTCCGTCACGTGGCCAGCAGAAGCCGGACCTCCCCCCTCCGCGGAGAGAGCTCCGAAGGCTCCACATGTTCCGCGGGGCGGGGCCTCCCTCTCCTCAGAGGAGAGCTCCGGGCCCACCACGTGGTCAGCAGAGCAGCGCTGCCTGCCCCCGCGTGGTAGGCAGCAAGAGTAAAGACGCGCCATACCTTGCCCGTACAAGGTATTCAAGACCCGCGCCTTCCCAAGGCGCGGAGACGCGGAGCACGCCTCTGTCAGGTGCCGTTGCGCCCAGTCACATCGAAGACTGGTGTGCGCCGCGTCAGAACCTGCCCGCCCATAAACACAGAGACAAGACATCCCCTGCCGCCCCTGCCATCATCAACCACTACGACTAGCTTGCGGCATGGGCAGGGCGGCAGAACGAAGACTCGGAGGCCCTCGCCAGAGACAACTACTGGCATAACTGCAGATACGATAGATGTCAGGCAATCTCCCCGGGACCGCTTGTCGGGTCCCAGGCCCACCTTTAAGCCGCTCGAGCCTTGGACTATAAAAGGCTCGGGTAGGCAACGTTAGCAAGGGTCCGCGCTCCAGCCATTCGACATCTTACACTCACAAGCTCAGGACTCCGGTTCTGAGCAACAAGCAATACAACGAGCAACTCTGCTCACTGTGGACGTAGGGTTTTACGCTCCGGACGCCTGAACCACATAAAAATCCTCGTGTCGGTACCTGAGATATGGGGTACCCCCGCGCACAGGGTAAAATGCCTAAGGAACTCGCCCTTCTCCGCAGGGAGAGCTCCGAAGGCGCCACGCGACCGGCAGGGCCGGACCTCCCTCTCCTCAGAGGAGAGCTCCGGGCCCGCCATGTGGCATACAGAAGCCGGACCTCCCCCTCCGCGGGAGAAAGGTCCGAAGGCGCCGCGTGTCCAGCGGGGCCGGACCTCCCTCTCCTCAGAGGAGAGCTCCGGGCCCGCCACGTGGCCAACAGAAGCCGAGCCTCCCCCTCCGCGGGGAGAGGTCCGGAGGCTCCACGTGCCCCGCGGGACTGACCCTCCTCTCCTCTGAGAAGGGCTCCGGGCCCGCCACGTGGCAGCAGAACGACGCTGCCTGCCCCGAGCGATAGGCAGCGGGCGTAAATACGCCCCATACCTTGCCCGTACAAGGTATTCAAGGCCCGCGTCTTCCCAAGACGCGGAGACGCGGAGCACGCTTCTGTCAGGTGCCGTTGCGCCCAGTCGCATCACAGACTGGAGCGCGGTGTCAGAACCTGTCAGCCAATAAACACCGCGACAAGACATCCCATGTCGCCTGCGCCGTGATCAACCACTACGACTAGCATGCGGCATGGGCAGGGCGGCAAGATGAAGACTCAGAAGCCTTCAACCAGAGACAACTACCGGCATAACTGCAGATACGGTAGATAATAGACAATCTTCCCGGGACCACCTGTTGGGTCCCGGCTCCCCTTGTAAGCCGCCCGAGTCTTGGACTATAAAAGGCTCGGGTAGGCGTCGATAGCAAGGGTTCGCACTTGGCAACTCATACGCTAGCCATATACTCTCAACCTGTAACTCACCCCCAAGCTCAGGCCTCCGGTCCTGAGCAGCAAGCAATACAGCGAGCTCCATAGCTCGCCGTGGACGTAGGGTTTTACGCCCATTTGTAGTGTTCATCCCCACACCACACACCTCATTTGAGGAAGAATGATGAACACAAATGAAGAGCAAGTAACAATTATCAACATGCTCATTAGAGAACAAACTTACACATTGCAAAAGTGGTATTTCCCACATGTGATATAGATGGGCTGGACATATGAAAACTCCTACACTTCACTAAGGATGTCCATGCCAAGTTTCACCCAAATTCAAAACCTTTTTGAGGTCAGTTTGGGTATAGTTAGGAAGAGGGCAGTTTGAAAACATATTCAAATTCAAACTGTTTTTATACCATGAATTTGAAAGTGGAAGGCATATTCTTACTCAGCACATTTTTGTGAGCTCACACACCAATTTTCACTCCATTTGGAGTTGATCTTGACATGAGCTAAGGGGATGAAATTCAAACTTTATTTGAATTTCAAACTGAACTTGTGCTGAAATTCATTCAAACCAAACCTCATTTGAACTTTGATCAATTCAAATGGCTCTTGGGTGAATAATTTGAATTGCCAAGGGTAGAATAGGGTTCACTGTTTACCACAGCTGTTAGAAGTAAATTTCAGAGGTTAAAAGAGGGGTGGGACCCACATGTCAGCCTCTGCCTCAAAGCAAACCGACTGAAACACAGTTCAGTCGGTTCCCGGCTGCTGTGTGCGCGCGCCACCGAAAGGGGGCAGCCGGCGCCAGCTCCTGCTGCGCGCCCCAAGCCGGAGACCGGACCGCCGGGCTATTTATTCCCTCCCCGGCGTGCTTCAGTCGCCATTCCCCGAGCTGCCGACGTGCACAATCCATTTCTCCACTGCCATCACCGCCGCTCGAGTTCCTGCTTGATCAAGCCGATCGCAGCTCCCTCCTTCCACTCCAGGGTCCCAGCAAGGTACTAGAGACCTTCCTCCATCCTCCCCATTGCTAGAAGTCGATTGAAACCGAGTGCTATCGGCTGTGCCGAAAGATAAAAATCGGAACTGGAAACCGCCGCACCTCGGGCTCTCGTGGACAGCCCAACCTGGGCGTTGTCATGCCCGAGCCAAGGCACCCTTGGACGCGCAGGTGACCGGTGCTGCTCATCCCCGAGCCACAGCTCGAGTGGTTGCTCACCGGCGGCGAATTTCCACTTTTCCCCTTTCTGTGTGCAGAACGACCTTCGGGTACGATTCTGTTTAATTCGTGCTCTAGAAAGGATTAGAGGGCCTCAGGCCACTCCCACACGAGCTAGACACGGTAACGCACAAGTTGCCTTCACAACTCTAGGCCGGAGGACCTCTGTGCCCGGCGTAATTCAAGGTCTACTATTGGCGGAACGAACGGGGAGTATCGGGCGCACGGTGAGGACCTATTTCGGGCCTTCCCCGAGCTGCCTCGAGCTCATGTCGACCTTCTCTGAGGTCCACTGATGCTTCCCGACCGATTTCCCAAGTAGCTGAGGTACTAGGAGAGTCAGCCGACATGGCCGAAGTCATTCCGATATGGCGGCTCGTCGCCGACCATGCTCCGGCCGTTGTCATGAGCAGCTGACCCTCGGATCCTGTTCCCCAAGTAAAAGTAGGCAGGGGCGGCCAGAATCAAGAAGTTTGGAGCTGTACAGCAGCCAGCGGCGAGCTCTCCGGCGAGGTCCCTCGGCGGCGGAGCGCGGGTGTCGCGAGGTTGAAGAAGGGGGTGGACCCCAGCTGTCAGCGGCCGATATTTTGAATCGGGATCCGGCTGCGGCCGGGATCGGGTGTGCTGGCGCGTAAAATCATTGTGGGCCGCGGTGTGCCGTCGCCTCGGCGTGCGACGCGTGTCCCCTGGGCCCACGCGCGAGTTTAAACTTTTCCCCGATTTTCAGATTTCCTTCAAACTTCAAATCCTTATAACTTTGGCTAGAAAGCTCCAAATTGAGTGAACCAAATTTTGCTGGATTCAGCTCTCTGAGTACTTTCCAGAAAATCAAGTTTCACTTCATGAAATTCCTTAATTCTCCAGAATTAATTCCTTAAAGTTTAAACTGTTAGGAATTTTAACTAGAGAATCCTTTGGAGGAAAATCCTGAAATTTTGCTGAGATGTTCACCAAAATATCCTTGAACTACCATAAAAATTTCAGAACCATTTGAGCTCATTTAGTCCACCTAATGGTGTGATTAGTAAAACTATTCCAGAGAAAATAGAAAATGTTCAGAAACATTTTCAGAATTTTCTCTGAAATTGTTTAGCTCATATCTTCAGTTAGAGACTTCCAAATTAAGTGAGACCAACTCCATTAGAACCCTCTGAAAATCTAGTTTTCAGCAAGTCATAGTTTGTCTCATGAAAATTCCTAGAACACCCTAAGAGTTCCCATTAAGGTCAAGGACATAATTATTTGTGGAGGGCTCAATGAGCTTCACTGCAACTAAAACTTGACCAAGTCTTTGTTTAGGTTGTAACCAAGCCACAGTAAAAGTTTCCCAGTCATTAGGTCTGTCTAGCAAGGGTTATAGACTTCACAACTTCAGAGTTAATACAAATGCATTTAATTAATACATACATTGTTCTTATCATGTAGTCGCTAAGGTCGAGGAGGAACCCGAAGTCCTAGACTTCGTTACTCTGGAGGAACAGCTAGCCTACGACCAAGAGCAGCAAGGCAAGCCCCGGTTTGCATTAACCTTTTTACAAATGTTTATTGTTTTGAGCACATCTTTGAATATTGTTCTTTGCATTAGAGTCTTGATTGGAAACCCAACTGCATAGCCAAGAAAACCATGGGTTGGGTTTAGGATTGAAAACCTCGTTAGCCACTGCATTGCTAGGATAGAGTAGGATTCGGTACAAGTCGAGTAGTTGGAACTACTCGCGAGAATAGGCTAGAGGCACATTGCTCGGGTAGAGATAGCACATGATACACATGGCAAGAAAATGAGACCGAGCGGAGAGTAAGGGCAGCAGGACTTTGGGGCCTGTGTGCTGTAGCTCCGCTTGTGTCGATTGAGGACCGAGCCGTGTGCGGGCCTGTTGAACAAGCTAGAACAGTACCGAAGACCTACCGGCTATATGGGAACCGGGAAACTGATGTAACTCGGGTAGCTGGGTGTTGAGGCATTGCCCGTCGTTCAGAGGGTAGGTTGAGAGCTCGAGGTGTAAATCAGCTGGCGGCACAGAGATGCGCGTGCAGGGACCTCTTGCTCGGGACGATGGGACCGGTTCAATATTTGGCTAACGGGTGAAAGGCAGTCGCGTACGGCGTCCGTGATGGTTGTTGTAGGCAACATCGAGTACGGGCGTACGTGACGGGTTGTTCGGGTAATCCCTGCAGGTGTAAATCGATTATAATCGCCGTCCCTCGCGGTCAGTGAGTACCACTTGTTCACTGTACCGTAACGTAGAAAGAACAGGCTAGTTACATGTTAAAATGTTGCTGATTGAAAGTTGGACATTGATTGTTAATGATATGCTGTAGTTTAGTGCTAACTAAAGTTCTTTTCAACTTTGGGCAAAGTACATGAGAGAAATGCGTTTCTTGTTTGATTGCGGCTCTCTCATGTGCCTTAGCGTAAGGTTCTCCACAACCTGCTGCTAAAACTTGAAAGTAAGGTTCTACTAATTAGGCGAGTCCTTGCAAATGATTTTTGCCTCATGCAACCCATTACCCTCATGTAGAAGTTCCATGTTTAGGTGAGACGGGTCAGACTTGCTGAGCCTTCGTGCTCACTGCTTGTGTTTGAAGCTTTTGCAGGGTTCTATGAGGAAGGGACTCCGGAAGAGGAGACGGAACCCCAGGAGGGGAACCCCGTCGAGTGGGAGTCGTGCACGCCGCAGAGTTAGTGTGCGTGTGTGCTAGCAAGGACACGTTCGAGGGCTGAACGTGCACTTGATGCTTAGTCTACGCCCGCGAGTGTGGACTAAACTTATTTTGATGTAAACATGTTAATAAACTTGTTTATGTAATAAAGCTTCCGCTTCCGCTTGTACCTTTGACGTGTGTTATACGGTGCTGTGCAACGCAGCACCCCTCAGCGTGATCCTGGCTCGACAGGACCAAATGGGGTCGTGTCAGCGTGGTATCAGAGCTCGCTTGAGGTTTAACACAGTACAAAGGTCTTCTTTTTCAAAAATCCAGTGAGGAACGAGTTAGTAGCCCGTATAAGGATGTTATTAGTATATAGAAAGTGGCTTATTAACCTATTTGTTATGTCGGAAAATCGTGCATCTCGGGACGTTCATGTCTTGGGGGGTGCACGTAAGCGCTGTCCACCAGTGCGCACAAGCTGAAGGGTGGAGCCCCACGGGTGGCAGGTAACCCGACCCGCTTTGATATCCTCTACGACTCTTCATGTTGTTTGGGGTATTCGAGCAACGTCTGTCCCTGGCGTGCGTGGTGCAATTTGGGAGACCCCGTCACGTGGTCTGAAAACGTGAACACGTAACTCAAGGCGTGTTTGGCTTAAGAACATCCGGGCGAGTGATGACGGTCGGGTGTACCAACTGTATGGATTCCGGGCTCGGTGTGCAGCCGAGTCTGATGATTGTTTGAGTTTCTGCAGGTAAGCCTTACCACGAAACGGTAGACGTGTAGCATCCGTGTGCGAGTGACGAGTAGTGCCACTGAACTAACGAAGCCGGCTAAGTCCGGTATAGGTTTTCCCTTTGTGAGGACGTAGTACCGACATAATCTGGTGACGCATCGACGTCACACCCAACTAAATGAACAACTTCATTTAAAAACTTGAAGGTTTTGATCCAAAGTAGTAAAACTTGATGTAACTCCTTCCCTTATACAGGATATTCAAAGTTAACAAGTTTTCAACTTATAGGATGTTAAGGACAGAGCACTCTGTTTTCAGCTGAATCAAGGCTGAAGATAATCAGAGGTTAGAGGTTGAGTTCTTTCGAGGTTGGGGTCGTATGACACATTTCTGGAAAGCTTTGGAGGAGCTTTACAACTTTTCTGTTGAGTTCCAGAGGTGTTTCATCCCTTAACCACTCGAAAAATGCAGCAGAGTTGAAACTGTCCAGAAAACAGGACGGAGCAAAGACTCTCTGTAGACTCTCTGTAAATTAAGCATAACTTCCTGCTTAAAAATCCAAAAAAATAGGAAATGAGGTAGTTCTGGAAAGCTTATGAGATGGGTTACAACTTTGTAACAGAAAGTTTTGTCAGATTGAAAACAGAATTAACTGGGGTTCTTGGATCAATTCAGTACCTAAAGCAGGGAGGTGCTGTCCAATTGTTCCCAGAAATTCTGTTAACTTTGACATCTCATAACTTCTGAACCAGGACAGATCTTAGGCCAACCAAATACTTTCTGGAAAGCTATTGAAGTTAACTTTAACTTTGATGTTGAGTTCCAGGACTGGTTTTGCTTTTAACCTGGCCTAAATCAGATTGATATGGAAACTGGTCAGGGCTGTCATGGTAACAGCAGATCAGCAGTCAAATTTGTTTAAAAATTTGAACTATGTTTCCAAGTTTTATGGGTTCAATGACATGTTTTATGTTATAACTCAGAAGTTTCGGATGGTGAATCGCCCACCATCAGGTGCACGCTGGCAGCCACCACAACGGCCGATGCCGTTCCGCAGTCGGCCATACTCTTCACCGGCATTCCGTCCGGCACTGCCAGCACCACCGCAACAACAACAGCAGCAGCGGGCGATGCCGCGTGCGTTTGCACCTTCGCAACGCATGCCGGGCTTTCGTCCCCCGAGTACTCCACCAGCAGCGGCCACATGTTACAAGTGTGGTCGTCCAGGACACTTCGCGAGCAGTTGCCCGGAGAGGCAAGGCGGCGGAGTGGCACCACAGTTTCTGGGGAGGAATCAACCCCGGAACCCTACTAATGCGCGGCGGGCAAACCCTAGGCCCGGCACTGTCCACCAGCTTGCCATTGAGGACGTGCCGGAGGGCGAGCCAATCCTTGCGGGTATGTTCCAACTCCACCAGCATCCCGCTATAATACTATTTGATTCAGGCGCCACGCATAATTTTATTAGCCAAGCTTTCATTGCTAAACACAGCTTGCCAATACTACCCACCGATAGTCCATATTTAATATGTTCACCGGGTGGGAAGATTTCAGCAAGCATAATGGTCTCCAAAGCACCATTATGCTTAGCGGTTAGAGTGTACCCCACATCTCTCATTATCTTAGAGGGACAGAAGGTCGATGTCATCCTAGGAATGTCGTGGTTAACCCGCCACGGCGCTGTTTTAGACACCGTCCTTCGAGTCGTGCACTTAAACTCAGAGGTGCACGGTTCTCACTCATTATTTCTGGACAGTCCAGAAATAAAACTTCCAAGTGTCTATCAAGCCACAACCATCAGATTGGAAGACATTCCAGTGGTCCGAGAGTTTCCGAATGTATTCCCGGATGATTTGCCGGGGATGCCACCCGATAGAGAAGTGGAGTTCAAGATTGAACTTGCACCGGGAACCATGCCAATATCCCGAAGGCCGTACAAGATGGCGCCCAAGGAGTTGGCGGAACTGAAGACTCATCTCACGGACCTTCTGGAGAAGGGTTTCATTAGGCCGAGCTCCTCGCCATGGGGCTGTTCGGCATTATTTGTCAAGAAGAAGGATGAGACGCTACGGCTTTGCGTGGACTACCGTCCATTAAATGCCGTAACCATCAAGAACAAGTACCCGTTGCCACGGATCGACATGTTGTTTGATCAATTGGTCGAAGCAAAGATCTTTTCCAAGATGGATTTAAGATCCGGGTACCATCAGATTAAGATAAGGGCGGAGGACATTCCAAAGACAGCTTTCTCGACAAGGTACGGACTTTATGAGTACCTGGTCATGTCCTTTGGCCTCACCAATGCTCCAGCTCACTTCATGTACTTAATGAACTCGGTGTTCATGCCGGAGCTGGACAAGTTTGTCGTGGTCTTCATCGATGACATCCTGGTATACTCCAAGTCGGAGGAAGATCACAAGAAACATCTGCGTATAGTCTTGCAACGGCTGCGGGATCACAAGTTATACGCAAAGTTCAGCAAATGCGAGTTTTGGATATCGCAAGTGCCTTTCCTTGGGCATATCATCTCAGCGGAGGGTATCGCTGTGGACCCGAGCAAGATCACGCAAGTGCTAAATTGGAAATCCCCGAGAACTGTTCATGAGGTACGGAGTTTCCTCGGACTCGCGGGATATTATCGGAGGTTCATTCCGAACTTCTCGAAGATTGCCAAGCCAATGACAGGGCTGCTGAAGAAGGCTACCAAATATGTTTGGAGTCCAGCATGTGAAGCAGCATTCAAGGCTTTAGTCAAGCACCTGACATCAGCACCGGTTTTGGCGCAGCCAGACACAACAAAACCGTTCGATGTGTACTGCGATGCATCCGGCATTGGGCTCGGATGTGTGCTGATGCAAGACCGAAGAGTGGTCGCGTATGGATCACGGCAGCTTAGGAACCACGAGCAAAATTATCCAACTCACGACTTGGAGCTCGCTGCCGTGGTACTTGCACTGAAGATGTGGAGGCACTACCTACTCGGTAACCTCGTACATTTATATACCGACCACAAAAGCCTCAAGTACATATTCACTCAGAAGGAGTTGAACATGAGGCAACGAAGATGGTTAGAACTGATAAAAGATTACGAAATAGAGATCCATTATCATCCGGGCAAGGCAAACGTTGTGGCAGATGCGCTAAGCCGCAAGTCACACGTCAATAATCTGACCATCACACCGTTGGAAGAGAGCGAACCACCACTACATGTGATTCCACACGGAGCTCTCTACAACCTAGCTTTGATCCCCACCATCCGTGAAGAGATAGCGGCAGCCCAGAAGAATGACAAGGGCATGTCCCATTTGCGGAGACGTATAGACAGTGGGGAGTTGAAATGTTTCCGGAAGGACGGAGACGGCGTCCTATGGTTCAAGAACCGGATCGTCGTACCCCGAAACCCGGAGTTACGGAAGAAAATCTTTGATGAGGCTCACTTATCAAAGTTTTCTATTCACCCCGGCAGCAACAAAATGTATCAAGAACTCAGAAGAAGGTTTTGGTGGACACGGATGAAGCGAGAGACTGCAAAATACGTGTCCGAGTGTGATACATGTCGAAGGGTGAAGACAGACCACATGCGGAAACCGGGACTGCTGCAACCACTGGGCATTCCTGCCTGGAAGTGGGAGGACGTGAGCATGGATTTCGTCGTCGGTTTACCCACCACCTTACAGAAACATGATTCTGTGTGGGTGATCGTCGATCGGCTCACCAAAGTTGCCCATTTCATCCCGGTCAACACCAACTACAACGCCAAGAAGTACGCTGAACTGTACATCTCACGGATCCTATGCTTATACGGCGTACCCCGTACCATCATATCGGACCGGGGCACTTTATTTGTGTCCCGTTTTTGGGAGCAGCTACACGCTGCCTTGGGGACGAAGCTGATCCGTAGTTCAGCCTACCACCCGCAGACAGATGGGCAAACTGAGCGGGTAAATCAAATCCTAGAAGACATGTTACGAGCTTGCGCTATCGATCACGGCAAGAATTGGGATGATCACTTGCCATTAGCCGAGTTCTCGTACAACAATGGGTACCAAGCCAGCATCAAGATGGCGCCCTACGAGGCGCTATACGGCAGAAAATGCCGCACACCACTGAACTGGTGTGAGTCTGGCGAGAGGGTTACCTTCGGGATTGACCTTGTCAACAACGCGGAAGAAAAGGTTCGACTGATTCAAGCGAACCTAAGAGCTGCTCAATCCCGACAGAAACAGTATGCGGACCGGAGAAGGCGCCCATTACAATTCGAAGTTGGGGATCACGTATATCTACGGGTGTCCCCAATGAAGGGCGTAAACAGATTTGGGGTGAGAGGAAAGTTGGCACCCCGATTCATCGGTCCATTTCAGATTACCGAAAGATGTGGATCGGTGGCGTACCGGCTAAAATTACCAGAAGCACTTTCCGGTGTGCATGACGTCTTTCACATTTCCCAGCTGAGGAAGTGTCTCAAGCTATCAACTACCGTTCAGCTGGAAGACATTGAAGAACTGCAACCGGATCTCACCTATCGGGAGGAACCGATGCAGATTATTGATGAGAAGGCCCGAACCACACGCAACCGTACGTTGTGGTTCTACAAGGTTCTGTGGAGTAATCACTCCATGGACGAAGCGACATGGGAGAGCGAAGAATTCCTTCGCACTAACTACCCCGACTTTCTCACGTCGCATATCCGGTAATTTTCCACCGTCCTCTCTCTCATTTTCACCTTATAATCTCGGGACGAGATTCTTTTAAGGGGGGAGGAATGTAAGGGACTCAGTTTTTGACACCCATTTGTAGTGTTCATCCCCACACCACACACCTCATTTGAGGAAGAATGATGAACACAAATGAAGAGCAAGTAACAATTATCAACATGCTCATTAGAGAACAAACTTACACATTGCAAAAGTGGTATTTCCCACATGTGATATAGATGGGCTGGACATATGAAAACTCCTACACTTCACTAAGGATGTCCATGCCAAGTTTCACCCAAATTAAAAACCTTTTTGAGGTCAGTTTGGGTATAGTTAGGAAGAGGGCAGTTTGAAAACATATTCAAATTCAAACTGTTTTTATACCATGAATTTGAAAGTGGAAGGCATATTCTTACTCAGCACATTTTTGTGAGCTCACACACCAATTTTCACTCCATTTGGAGTTGATCTTGACATGAGCTAAGGGGATGAAATTCAAACTTTATTTGAATTTCAAACTGAACTTGTGCTGAAATTCATTCAAACCAAACCTCATTTGAACTTTGATCAATTCAAATGGCTCTTGGGTGAATAATTTGAATTGCCAAGGGTAGAATAGGGTTCGCTGTTTACCACAGCTGTTAGGAGTAAATTTCAGAGGTTAAAAGAGGGGTGGGACCCACATGTCAGCCTCTGCCTCAAAGCAAACCGACTGAAACACAGTTCAGTCGGTTCCCGGCTGCTGTGTGCGCGCGCCACCGAAGGGGGGCAGCCGGCGCCAGCTCCTGCTGCGCGCCCCAAGCCGGAGACCGGACCGCCGGGCTATTTATTCCCTCCCCGGCGTGCTTCAGTCGCCATTCCCCGAGCTGCCGACGTGCACAATCCATTTCTCCACTGCCATCACCGCCGCTCGAGTTCCTGCTTGATCAAGCCGATCGCAGCTCCCTCCTTCCACTCCAGGGTCCCAGCAAGGTACTAGAGACCTTCCTCCATCCTCCCCATTGCTAGAAGTCGATTGAAACCGAGTGCTATCGGCTGTGCCGAAAGATAAAAATCGGAACTGGAAACCGCCGCACCTCGGGCTCTCGTGGACAGCCCAACCTGGGCGTTGTCATGCCCGAGCCAAGGCACCCTTGGACGCGCAGGTGACCGGTGCTGCTCATCCCCGAGCCACAGCTCGAGTGGTTGCTCACCGGCGGCGAATTTCCACTTTTCCCCTTTCTGTGTGCAGAACGACCTTCGGGTACGATTCTGTTTAATTCGTGCTCTAGAAAGGATTAGAGGGCCTCAGGCCACTCCCACACGAGCTAGACACGGTAACGCACAAGTTGCCTTCACAACTCTAGGCCGGAGGACCTCTGTGCCCGGCGTAATTCAAGGTCTACTATTGGCGGAACGAACGGGGAGTATCGGGCGCACGGTGAGGACCTATTTCGGGCCTTCCCCGAGCTGCCTCGAGCTCATGTCGACCTTCTCTGAGGTCCACTGATGCTTCCCGACCGATTTCCCAAGTAGCTGAGGTACTAGGAGAGTCAGCCGACATGGCCGAAGTCATTCCGATATGGCGGCTCGTCGCCGACCATGCTCCGGCCGTTGTCATGAGCAGCTGACCCTCGGATCCTGTTCCCCAAGTAAAAGTAGGCAGGGGCGGCCAGAATCAAGAAGTTTGGAGCTGTACAGCAGCCAGCGGCGAGCTCTCCGGCGAGGTCCCTCGGCGGCGGAGCGCGGGTGTCGCGAGGTTGAAGAAGGGGGTGGACCCCAGCTGTCAGCGGCCGATATTTTGAATCGGGATCCGGCTGCGGCCGGGATCGGGTGTGCTGGCGCGTAAAATCATTGTGGGCCGCGGTGTGCCGTCGCCTCGGCGTGCGACGCGTGTCCCCTGGGCCCGCGCGCGAGTTTAAACTTTTCCCCGATTTTCAGATTTCCTTCAAACTTCAAATCCTTATAACTTTGGATAGAAAGCTCCAAATTGAGTGAACCAAATTTTTCTGGATTCAGCTCTCTGAGTACTTTCCAGAAAATCAAGTTTCACTTCATGAAATTCCTTAATTCTCCAGAATTAATTCCTTAACTTTTAAACTGTTAGGAATTTTAACTAGAGAATCCTTTGGAGGAAAATCCTGAAATTTTGCTGAGATGTTCACCAAAATATCCTTGAACTACCATAAAAATTTCAGAACCATTTGAGCTCATTTAGTCCACCTAATGGTGTGATTAGTAAAACTGTTCCAGAGAAAATAGAAAATGTTCAGAAACATTTTCAGAATTTTCTCTGAAATTGTTTAGCTCATATCTTCAGTTAGAGACTTCCAAATTAAGTGAGACCAACTCCATTAGAACCCTCTGAAAATCTAGTTTTCAGAAAGTCATAGTTTGTCTCATGAAAATTCCTAGAACACCCTAAGAGTTCCCATTAAGGTCAAGGACATAATTATTTGTGGAGGGCTCAATGAGCTTCACTGCAACTAAAACTTGACCAAGTCTTTGTTTAGGTTGTAACCAAGCCACAGTAAAAGTTTCCCAGTCATTAGGTCTGTCTAGCAAGGGTTATAGACTTCACAACTTCAGAGTTAATACAAATGCATTTAATTAATACATACATTGTTCTTATCATGTAGTCGCTAAGGTCGAGGAGGAACCCGAAGTCCTAGACTTCGTTACTCCGGAGGAACAGCTAGCCTACGACCAAGAGCAGCAAGGCAAGCCCCGGTTTGCATTAACCTTTTTACAAATGTTTATTGTTTTGAGCACATCTTTAAATATTGTTCTTTGCATTAGAGTCTTGATTGGAAACCCAACTGCATAGCCAAGAAAACCATGGGTTGGGTTTAGGATTGAAAACCTCGTTAGCCACTGCATTGCTAGGATAGAGTAGGATTTGGTACAAGTCGAGTAGTTGGAACTACTCGCGAGAATAGGCTAGAGGCACATTGCTCGGGTAGAGATAGCACATGATACACATGGCAAGAAAATGAGACCGAGCGGAGAGTAAGGGCAGCAGGACTTTGGGGCCTGTGTGCTGTAGCTCCGCTTGTGTCGATTGAGGACCGAGCCGTGTGCGGGCCTGTTGAACAAGCTAGAACAGTACCGAAGACCTACCGGCTATATGGGAACCGGGAAACTGATGTAACTCGGGTAGCTGGGTGTTGAGGCATTGCCCGTCGTTCAGAGGGTAGGTTGAGAGCTCGAGGTGTAAATCAGCTGGCGGCACAGAGATGCGCGTGCAGGGACCTCTTGCTCGGGACGATGGGACCGGTTCAATATTTGGCTAACGGGTGAAAGGTAGTCGCGTACGGCGTCCGTGATGGTTGTTGTAGGCAACATCGAGTACGGGCGTACGTGACGGGTTGTTCGGGTAATCCCTGCAGGTGTAAATCGATTATAATCGCCGTCCCTCGCGGTCAGTGAGTACCACTTGTTCACTGTACCGTGACGTAGAAAGAACAGGCTAGTTACATGTTAAAATGTTGCTGATTGAAAGTTGGACATTGATTGTTAATGATATGCTGTAGTTTAGTGCTAACTAAAGTTCTTTTCAACTTTGGGCAAAGTACATGAGAGAAATGCGTTTCTTGTTTGATTGCGGCTCTCTCATGTGCCTTAGCGTAAGGTTCTCCACAACCTGCTGCTAAAACTTGAAAGTAAGGTTCTACTAATTAGGCGAGTCCTTGCAAATGATTTTTGCCTCATGCAACCCATTACCCTCATGTAGAAGTTCCATGTTTAGGTGAGACGGGTCAGACTTGCTGAGCCTTCGTGCTCACTGCTTGTGTTTGAAGCTTTTGCAGGGTTCTATGAGGAAGGGACTCCCGAAGAGGAGACGGAACCCCAGGAGGGGAACCCCGTCGAGTGGGAGTCGTGCACGCCGCAGAGTTAGTGTGCGTGTGTGCTAGCAAGGACACGTTCGAGGGCTGAACGTGCACTTGATGCTTAGTCTACGCCTGCGAGTGTGGACTAAACTTATTTTGATGTAAACATGTTAATAAACTTGTTTATGTAATAAAGCTTCCGCTTCCGCTTGTACCTTTGACGTGTGTTATACGGTGCTGTGCAACGCAGCACCCCTCAGCGTGATCCTGGCTCGACAGGACCAAATGGGGTCGTGTCACGCTAGCTGCAGCAAGAGCGCTGCTGCGCAACCCACCTGCGGGGGATGCGCCCCATTCAGCGACCCAGCAATGGGTCCGCGAGGTGGACCGCCTCGTCGTCACCGCCGCGAACCCTCGGTTTCGGCGAGGACGGCGCCCAGGACAACCGGCTGTGTCGCTGACGCGCACACTCAAGGTTGACGGGCTAACGGCGGATTCCAGCTCCTCCAGGCTCCTGTCGACGGACCTGCGAAGGGAACTGGAACGGTGCCACTTGGGCCAGGACGCCCGGGTGTACCTCGAGCGACGCCGAGAAAGGCGTCGCAACCATGAGGCTGGCGACAGCATGTCGTCGGCCTCGACACAACCAGAAGGGCAGGCCTTCGCCACGCGAGCCCTGCCTCAGGCATATCCTGCGCAGCATATGCCACAACTATATGCGCCGCAAGCAGCGGCCCCAGTCTATGGTGCAGCCTTGCCCGTGCCGGGATACGCGGTGCCAAGTGCGAACCAAGCGTTCGCAGCGCCAGTACCTGCAGCAGCAGGTGCAGGGTGTGCGGCCCTTGCACCCCACCTTCGCTTCGCGAGGTGGCCGCGCAAGTTCCGGCCGCACCTGCCCGAAAAGTACGACGGTAGCGTCAACCCGGCGGAGTTCCTCCAGATCTACTCCACCGCCGTACTTGCCGCAGGAGGGGACGAGGCTGTCATGGCCAACTACTTCCCCGTCGACTTGACCGGCCCAGCTCGGTCTTGGCTCATGAATCTACCTCAGGGGTCCATAACCTTCTGGGGAGAGCTCTGCCGGCAGTTCATCGCCAACTTCGGCAGCTCCTACACCCGTCCCGGCACGGAGCTTGACCTCCACACCGTCAAGCAACAACCTGGGGAGTCGCTGCGCTCTTTCATCCAGCGGTTCTCTCAGGTACGCAACACCATCCCACATATCCAAAGTGCCTCTGTGGTGGTGGCGTTCCGACAGGGTGTCCGGGATGAGAAAATGCTTGAGAAGCTCGCGACCAGAGAGGTCCGCGACGTCTCGGAGCTCTTCAGCCTGGCGGACAAGTGCGCCAGAGCAGCTGAAGGGCAGAACTGGCACGCTCTGCCGACCTCTGAGTCAGGAGGACAGCCCGGGTCCGGTGCTGCTGCCTATGGGGGTGGCAAGAAGACCAAGAACTGGGGGAGTGGAAATATGAAGTCACCATTCACGGCCCCCGTCGCCGCAGCTGCAACGACCAGTGGAGCTCGGGGGCCACGCCCAGACAAAAGGCAGCGGCAATCATCGGCCCCAGACAGTGACCAAGGCGGGCTATGCCCCGTGCATGGCACCTGCAACCATACTGCTGCCGAGTGCTGGGAGATCCAGAGGCTCGCAGAGCGCTTCCACAAAGGAAGACAGCAGAGGGCTGAAGCACCGCCCTACCCTCAGAGGGATGGCAAACAGAAGGTCGATGCCCCAGTCACCGCTGCCCATCAGGTGGGGTTCCAGGAGCCTCAGCGCGTCATGAAGACAGTGCATAACGGAGAGGACTCCAGTTCCGACAGTGACGGGCCAGGGCGTTAGCCAATTGCGGCGCGCCTCCGTGCCTCGAACATACTTCTCGGGAGCCGCCTAAGGTCTGTCAACCCCTTGAAGGCCTTGCCAGAAGGGGAAGACGCCTCAGGTCATCCAAGGCGAGCCCAGGCCCACCTACCCCTTGAAGGCCTTAGCCAGAAGGGGAGAACTCCCCGGGGGCCCCCAGGAGAAGCCGCGCAGGACCTGATCCAGCGCGAAGATAACGACCTCGTCGACAAGACTCGGCTGCAGGGAACACCCCGCAAGGCACGGTCTCGGCTAATGCTCTAAGCACTACCGCCAAAGAACCAAACGCGTCGGGGGCCTGCAGGAGGGCAACCTGGTGAAGCGGCACGCTCTATTCCAAGAAGGACCCATAAGCTCTCCCCCAGCAGGGAAGGTCCCTTCCGAATCATGAAAGCTGCCGCCCCAGGTACACACGCCTTTCAACCGAGAGTGGGATCCATTCCCAAAAATCCCTTGCTTTGAAGCAACACTGTAAGTCCTACTTCCTGAGCATCAGTAGAACAGGGTTATTCCCTTCTGTAATGGATCCCATAGAATTTAGGAACAGAGCTTGGGGCAGCTAAGTCTCAAGGGACGGTACAGGACTACGTCCAGTTTAGCCTGGTTCCGACCCTAAGCGCGTAGAGTCTTGCTTCCCTTGTAGACGAGGCGGAACATTGCCTCCATGTACAGCCAGAATTCCATCTATGGGCACGAATACAGAGACATGTTCTACTTAGCTCTCTCTCATACGCTCATTTAAATTATGCATTAATTTTTATGATCGCACTATCTCTGTATGTTCATCGTACATATAGCTCCCCCTCTCCTGCGCTCATCCATAGTCGGCATTCGCTATCCTACCGAAGGCGGCTGCGCTTGAGGCACCTGCCGATGGCCGAGTGATTCTCTCCGGCCTCCCCCAGTCAGGTGTTGCGGTGCCAGTTGGTTACCTCCAGGAAAGGCCTGCGTTGTGCATGGGGGGTCCAGGGTGCGTATTCAGCTTAGCCAGCCCAGAGCCCAAAGCATGCGCATCCTGCCCTCCGGAGGTACAGGGGAGTACGACCGCTTTGCCTGGTCATGAACCCAAAGCGCGTGCACTCTGCTTCCCTAGCGCATGGCCCGGTACTAGGGATCGGACGGCCGTACCCGGACCTCGAAGGGAGCCAGAGCTCCGGCGCCTCGTGCACAGAATTGCCCAAGCCCCGTATAGCGAATCAGGATCGTAAGACGGATAAGACTAGGAGACGGGAGGGGAGGACCCCCCGAGGAGAATTACGTTTCCTCTGCCTGTGTGCTGGACCTCCAGGTTACGGCAACAGGGACTGCATGAAGCAGGGGGAAAGGAGCTACCAGCTACTCCGGCCTAGGACTGGAAGGACTGGGACCTGCCCCTCCAGCAGGGGCGGGACCCGGGGGCCCCACGTGTCCAGCAGGCCCGGAACTCTCTCCTCCCTTGAGGAGGGCTCCGGGCTCGCCACGTGGCAGGCAGAAACCGGACCTCCCCCCTCAGTGGGAGGGCTCCGAAAGCCCTACGTGTCCAACATGGCCGGAGCTCCCGCCTCTTAGGGAGGAGCTCCGGACCCGCCACGTGGCAGGCAGATCTGGAGCTCCCCATAGGGCGAGATCCGGAGACCTCCGGGGGCCCCTAACACGGTTAGGACCCGGGGAGGGTGTCTATGCAAAGCTCCGGGATTGGAGATGGCCTCTGAGTACCTTGTGGAGCTAAGGACTCAGTCAGGCAAAGCCAAGAAGGAGAGAAAGAGCATCACAGACACAAATATCCAAAAGAGTCAAATTAAGCGAGGCTCCATGAGCTGGGCTACAGACTCGATAAAAAGGGAGAAACAAGTCCTAAGGACCTCCCGGCTCCCGCCAGAACCTGGCGGCTATAAGGGCGGCCACATCCTCGACTTCTGCCCTGGCAGCTTGTTCTCGCTCTGCGGCTGGGCCCTCTCTCGCTGGTTCTAGCGAAAAAGAGGGGTCGCGGCTCTTAAAGCATGCCAGCACATGTGAGGCGACCTCTAAGGCTAGGTCGCGCCCCTCGGCCTCAAGCTCGCTGGTGACCACCGAGTCTAGCCTGTCCAGCTTGGCGCCGATCGACTCCAGCGCGGGGATCACCTCCAACGCAGGGGCCGCGGTCCTCACCGGACTGAAGCCAAGAGGGATCAGGGCGGACCCCGCTCGATCCACGAAGCTCGAGACCGCAGGAGCCTCGGAGGACCGCAAGGCCGAAAGCTCCTCCACCTCGCGGCGGGCCGCCTGCAGAGCCTCCAGGTTCCTCTCGGAGAATTCCTTCTCCTTAGCCGCCAGGGAGCTCTCCCGGAGGTGGAGAGCCTTGGCGAGCCGCTCCAACTCAGCGGCCTTGAAGTTGGCGGTCAACTCCCGGTCCAAGACCGCCCGGCGATCACGGGAGACCTGTTCCTCCCTCAAGTCGAGGTCTGCCTTCAGGATCTCCAGCTCCTCCATCCGAGCTCGAAGGTCATCCTCGCCCGCAGCCAGCTGCGCGGCGACCCTCTCCGCCTCAGCTGCCATGCAACGCTCCCGTTCCTCAACGGCGAGTTCACGGCGCTCCAACCGCTGCCGTATCTCCACAGCAGCAGAGAGGCTCTCCTCGGCCCGGGCGTGTGCCTCCAGGGTCTCCCTGTTGACCCGCCGTGATTGGGTGTCCATGCGGTCGACAGCCCGCTTCATCCGGTCGAGGAGCGCCTTCCCTGAAGTCGAGCAACTCCCGCCTGGAGTCGAGCTCACTCTTAACCTTCGTGGTCCTCTCCCGCAAAAGGTTCCCCCAGGTGAGGAGGCGGTCCCGTTCAACCGTATACTCCTCCCGCTCGCGCCCTAGTGCAGCCAAGACCTGCCGGACGCTCGTCTCGGCAAGCACGAAGGCATCCGCCAGAGGCAATGGAGCAACAGAGGCCGGGACAGTCCCCCCGACCTCGTCCATTACCTCGTCCTCAGGAAGAGCCGACGCACCAGCAACCGAGACGAGACGCCGATCAGGAGAAGCTGCCTCCGAGGCTCTGGCAGCCAGGCCAGCCGGGCTCTCTTCAGTTTCTGGCTCCTTGACCTGAGGAGAGGGGCGAGCCGGGGAAGGCGGTGCTGGAGAAGAGGCCGGGCCGCCTAGTGCAGGGTCAACCTGCGCTGGCTTGGGGGTCGCGGTGGCCGTCTCGGCAGGAAGAGACAACGCCACCGTGGAGTCCGGGCACACCGGAACAGGAGAAGTTCGCGCTGGCCTGGGGGCCGCGGCAGTTGCCCCTGGCTCCGGGCGCAGCGGCACAGATTCCCTGCAAGTCGGGGAAGGCCGGGAAGCGCGGACACTCCAGCGGGCTCTGAACCCCGACTTCCGAGCCGGGGTAGGGCTCCCAGAGCCCGCTACCGTCACTGCCGGCCGCTCCGCAGTCGCTTGGACTGGTGGAACAGGGGACGCCCCAGAAGCTTCCCCCAGCGCATCAACCCGGGGCCTCTTCGAGTCGCCACCGGAGGGAGTGTCAGGCACCCCAGAATCCCGACTTGGCACAGACGCCGCTGCTGGAGGAGATCGAGCGCGCTTCTTCTCTGGTGGCGGGTTGGAAGCCATGGCAAGGGAGAACTCAAAGGCAAGAGAGCAAAAGCACAAGAGTCCGAGGAGAAACGCAGAGAAGTGCGAAGGGAAGCTGCAATGTGGGTAAGACCCCCTCTAAAAAACTTCCCGGGTACAATTCCAAGCGATTCGGAACTCTTCGAGTACCCCGCACCGGCAACCGCTTCGGTTCCTAGACCGAGTGCCGATGACGGGTGGGCCCAAGCCGCCTAACTGAAGCGGTGGGGTCAAGGAGTCAGTCTCCTGAGAAGATGAGCCGGCAAGGCACTTCGGCGGTTCCCGAAGAAAGCGCCGCAACGTGCAGAAGTGGTAGTCTTGGGAACCGCCGCAGTAAAAGCAACCATCAAGTGAGCGCACGCTCCCACGATCCCGTGGCCGTTCGTGCTCCGGCAGCGGTCAATTCGGGACTTAGAGGAAGTGCGCGGATTGGAAGAGACGGAGGTCCCACCTCGGGCTCGCTATCTCCCCCGAGATGGGCCCGGGGGCCACTGTCGGTACCTGAGATATGGGGTACCCCCGCGCACAGGGTAAAATGCCTAAGGAACTCGCCCTTCTCCGCAGGGAGAGCTCCGAAGGCGCCACGCGTCCGGCGGGGCTGGACCTCCCTCTCCTCAGAGGAGAGCTCCGGGCCCGCCACGTGGCATACAGAAGCCGGACCTCCCCCTCCGCGGGAGAAAGGTCCGAAGGCGCCGCGTGTCCAGCGGGGCCGGACCTCCCTCTCCTCAGAGGAGAGCTCCGGACCCACCATGTGGCCAACGGAAGCCGAGCCTCCCCCTCCGCGGGGAGAGGTCCGGAGGCTCCACGTGCCCCGCGGGACTGACCCTCCTCTCCTCTGAGAAGGGCTCCGGGCCCGCCATGTGGCAGCAGAACGACGCTGCCTGCCCCGAGCGATAGGCAGCGGGCGTAAATACGCCCCATACCTTGCCCGTACAAGGTATTCAAGGCCCGCGTCTTCCCAAGACGCGGAGACGCGGAGCACGCTTCTGTCAGGTGCCGTTGCGCCCAGTCGCATCACAGACTGGCGCGCGGTGTCAGAACCTGTCAGCCAATAAACACCGCGACAAGACATCCCATGCTGCCTGCGCCGTCATCAACCACTACGACTAGCATGCGGCATGGGCAGGGCGGCAAGATGAAGACTCAGAAGCCTTCGACCAGAGACAACTACCGGCATAACTGCAGATACGGTAGATAATAGACAATCTTCTCGGGACCACCTGTCGGGTCCCGGCTCCCCTTGTAAGCCGCCCGAATCTTGGACTATAAAAGGCTCGGGTAGGCGTCTATAGCAAGGGTTCGCACTTGGCAACTCATACGCTAGCCATATACTCTCAAGCTGTAACTCACCCCCAAGCTCAGGCCTCCGGTCCTGAGCAGCAAGCAATACAGCGAGCTCCATAGCTCGCCGTGGACGTAGGGTTTTATGCTCCGGCGGCCTGAACCACGTAAAACTCGCCGTGTCAAGCTCTCACTAACTCGTCCATCTGCGCAAGCTCTCCGCTAGGGACTAGCCCCACCGAAAAAAGAACCTCCGCGGGCTGCCCAGTGCAGGCCCGGGGGAAGTGTCGACCGAACACTTCGACACCCCGTGTCATGCTTCTCCCTCAATCGTCCATAACGCTGAAGCTCCCCGTGAGTGACTAGCCCCTCCAAAAAAGAACCTCCGCAGGCTGCCCAGAGCAGGCCTGGGGGAAGTGTCGGCTACACACTTCGACAATGAGGTACATGAAATGTGCCGGGGCGTTGGTGAGACCAAAATATATGACTAGATATTCATACAATCCATATCTTGTCGAGAAGGCCGTCTTCGGAATATCCTCCGCTCAGAACTTTATTTGTTGATACCCAGAGCGAAGATCCATCTTCAAAAATACACTCGCACCCACAAGTTGATCGAATAAGATATCGATGCTGGGCAGTGGATATTTATTTTTGATGGTGGCGGCGTTGAGAGGTCGGTAATCCACACACAACCTCAAGATTTCATCCTTCTTTTTCACAAACAGCGCCGAGCATCCCCATGGAGATGAACTCGGTCGAATGAAACCCTTACTCATCAGATCATTGAGCTGCTCCTTCAATTCAGCTAGCTCATTCGGAGCCATCTTATACGGTCTCCGTGATATTGGTGTCATCCCGGGTACAAGTTCGATCTTGAACTCGACATCCTTTTGGGTGGCATGCCCGGGAGATCATCCTGAAATACGTCCGGTTATTCACGGACCACACGAATATCCTCGAGCTTTGTGGCTTCCGTGTTATATGTGGTTCATGAAGTGGAGAGTTTAAACGAACCACTCATGGAACGAAGTCAAGAACAGCACCATGGCGATGTAGCCATGACATTCCTAAAATGACATCAAGTTTTTGACTCTCTAACATAATTAGAGAAGACGGATATAGATTCCCACCCAATTGTAATGGTGCTCTATAGACCATTCTATCAGTTGTTATTTTCCCAGCCGGAGAGCAAATCAAGTATGAACTTTTTGTGGGAATGATAGGCAATTGATATTTCATAACATAAGATTGAGTTATGAAATTATGGGTGGCACCAGAGTCAAAAGTATGACTACGGGATGATCTAAATACGAAAATGTCCCCGCAAGGACGGGTTCACCTTCTGGCACGTCTTCGATGGCTAAGTGGTGGACGCTGCTGGGTTTTTGTGCTGGTTTCTTGGGCTGGTTGCGGGGCTGATTTACACCCTGATACAGTGCTGAACCCCTGCCCTGTCGCTGCTCGGGGCAGTCCTTGACAATATGCCCGACACGGCCACACGTGAAAGCACGTGTATAGTGTTGGGGTCCCTCCGAATTGAGGACGGAATCCCGGTGCACGCGGTTGAAATTGAGTCGCACGTGGGACCATCCTTTGCTGCTGCTGTTGCTGTGGTGGATATGACGGTCAGAAGCTTGGCACATTAAATTGACGACCGCGAAACTGAGGCGGTCGCGCCGATGGCTGCCATCTCTGACCGGATGGTGAACGATACACCACGCGGTACTTTTGTGGCGCCCCGCCACTGCTGCTCGCCAGCGCACTGCGTTTCCTCTTATCAGAACCGCGTTCGTGCTGGGCATCTTCTTGTACAATCGTGGCATTGACAAGGTCGTTGAACGTGCCGCGGTTGCTTTGGGCGAGATGGACCTTCATTTTTGAATTCAGGCCCCGAAAGAATGTATTTTGCTTCTGCTCTTCCGTCCCCACATATTCTGGCGCATATTGCGCCAGCCGGTTGAATGCTCTGGAGTACTCATGAGCACTCCTCTCGCCTTGTTTCAGCTCTAGAAACTCCTGAAGCTTCCTCTCATAACACCGGGAGGTATATGGTAGGCGCGGAACACCTCCCGGAATTCTGCCCAAGTGACGGCATGGCCAGCCAGTAATGAGGCAATATAGTTCGCCCACCATGTACCGTCTTCCCCTTGAAGCTGTTGCGCTGCAAACAGCGCCTTCTGGTATTCGGTGCACCAAAGTAGACCGAACTTCACCTCGAGAGTACGGATAAAGCTTTCCGCCTCCAAAGGCTTTTCGGCCTCCGTAAAGACTGGTGGATGGGTTGTCAAGAAATCAGAGTACGAACTCTGTTGGGGCTGGCGTTGCCCATTGTCTTGGCGTCCTCCCTGACGGGACCCATTCTGTTGCACTAGCATCCGCAGCAACTCGGTTTGCTCGTCGCGCGAGGCGAGTACTGCGACGAGAACCTCCGCGAGATTTCTTGGAAGTCCTGGTGGTGGAGGAGGTGGTTGTTGCTGCGTCGTGGTTTGCTCCGGGGGTGGAGACTCATCACCACGCCCCTGACTTGGACCCCCCATCCTCGTGCGTCGAACGTGTACGCACCATTCTGCATTCATATAATTCAAACGATCAGCACATGTTTGTTTACTTCATCCAGTCTATATAATAGTAGTGTGAGAATGGACAAATGACACGCATAACATTCACACATATGGATAAAATATAAAATTTATACAAAATATACATCTCTGGACCATGTCACCACAATCGAGTTCTAAAACAATGAACATCATGGATTAAAAGTCCATTTCGACCATCGTGGGTCGCCACAGGATGTTAAGTGTGTTAGCATGCATATATCCTCGCTATTGTATAAGACCCAAACATGTCCACGCTCGAAGTGATATATTGAATGCATAATATTTTTGAATCCAACTCACTGTTTTACAACAGCCATTGGATATTGAAATGTGAAACCAAGTGTTTTGAATTGAAAACTTCAAACATGGTTTTTCTTATTCAGACTCTGGTCCAACTGACCAGTCTGGAGAATTCAACTTGTCGGTACCTGAGATATGGGGTACCCCCGCGCACAGGGTAAAATGCCTAAGGAACTCGCCCTTCTCCGCAGGAAGAGCTCCGAAGGCGCCACGCGTCCGGCGGGGCCGGACCTCCCTCTCCTCAGAGGAGAGCTCCGGGCCCGCCACGTGGCCAACAGAAGCCGAGCCTCTCCCTCCGCGGGGAGAGGTCCGGAGGCTCCACGTGCCCCGCGGGACTGACCCTCCTCTCCTCTGAGAAGGGCTCTGGGCCCGCCACGTGGCAGCAGAACGACGCAGCCTGCCCCGAGCGATAGGCAGCGGGCGTAAAGACGCCCCATACCTTGCCCGTACAAGGTATTCAAGGCACGCGTCTTCCCAAGACGCGGAGACGCGGAACACGCTTCTGTCAGGTGCCGTTGCGACCAGTCGCAATACGGACTGGCGCGCGGTGTCAGAACCTGCCAGCCAGTAAACACCGCGACAAGACATCCCATGCCGCCTGCGCCATCGTCAACCACTACGACTAGCATGCGGCATGGGCAGGGCAGCAAGATGAAGACTCAGAAGCCTTCGACCAGAGGCAACTACCGGCATAACTGCAGATACGGTAGATGATAGACAATCTTCCCGGGACCACCTGTCGGGTCCCGGCCCCCCTTATAAGCTGCCCGAGCCTTGGACTATAAAAGGCTCGGGTAGGCGCCGATAGCAGGGGTTCGCACTTTGCAACTCATACGCTAGCCATACACTCTCAAGCTGTAAATCACCCCCAAGCTCAGGCCTCCGGCCCCGAGCTGGAAGCAATACAGCGAGCTCCATAGCTCGCCGTGGACGTAGGGTTTTACGCTCCGGCGGCCTGAACCACGTAAAACTCACCGTGTCAAGCTCTCACTAACTCGTCCATCTGCGCAAGCTCTCCGCTAGAGACTAGCCCCACCGTAAAAAGAACCTCCGGGGGCTGCCCAGTGCAGGCCCGGGGGAAGTATCGACTGAACACTTCGACATTTGGCGCGCCAGGTAGGGGGCTTTCTCCTAGCGCGACGAGTTTCCGCCAACAAAGATGACCAAGCTTCCTTCAGCGGCAAACTCTCCCCCTCCGCGTTCACGGCGAACCGTGACCACTGGGGAGTACGTGTCAACACACTCAGGACGGAGTGTGTCGGCACAAGCTGGTAGCCGGCAGCCGACTCCGGCAACGCCGACTCCGGCTATGCAGGCCACGACCAGTGTGAGATCTTCTGCAGCGCTGAGCGTACACCATGGAGGTGCGCTAGCTGCAGCAAGAGCGCTGCTGCGCAACCCACCTGCGGGGGATGCGCCCCATTCAGCGAACCAGCAATGGGTCCGCGAGGTGGACCGCCTCGTCGTCGCCGCCGTGAACTCTCGGTTTCGGCGAGGACGGCGCCCAGGACAACCGGCTGTGTCGCTGACGCGCACGCCCACGGTTGATGGGCTAACGGCGGATTCCAGCTACTCCAGGCTCCTGTCGACGGACCTGAGAAGGGAGCTGGAACGGTGCCACTTGGGCCAGGACGCCCGAGTGTACCTCGAGCGACGCCGAGAAAGGCGTCGCAACCATGAGGCTGGCGACAGCATGTCGTCGGCCTCAACACAACCTGAAGGGTAGGTCTTCGCCACGCGAGCCCTACCTAAGGCATATGCCGCGCTGCATATGCCACAACCATGTGCGCCGCAAGCAGCGGCCCCGGTCTATGGTGCAGCCTTGCCCATGCCGGGATACGCGGTGCCAAGTGCGAACCAAGCGTTCGCAGCGCCAATACCTGCAGCAGCAGGTGCAGGATGTGCGGCCCTTGCACCCCACCTTCGCTTCGTGAGGTGGCCGCGCAAGTTCCGGCCGCGCCTGCCCGAAAAGTAGGACGGTAGCGTCAACTCGGCGGAGTTCCTCCAGATCTACTCCACCGCCGTACTTGCCGCAGGAGGGGACGAGGCTGTCATGGCCAACTACTTCCCCGTCGCCTTGACCGGCCCAGCTCGGTCTTGGCTCATGAATCTACCTCAGGGGTCCATAACCTCCTGGGGAGAGCTCTGCCGGCAATTCGTCGCCAACTTCGGCAGCTCCTACACCCGTCCCGGCACAGAGCTTGACCTCCACGCCGTCAAGCAACAGCCTGGGGAGTTGCTGCGCTCTTTCATCCAGCGGTTCTCCCAGATATGCAACACCATCCCGCATATTCAGAACGCTTCTGTGGTGGTGGCGTTCTGGCAAGGCGTTCGGGACAGGAAGATGCTCGAGAAGCTCGCGACCAGGGAGGTCCGCGATGCCTCAGAACTCTTCAACCTGGCGGACAAGTGTGCCAGAGCAGCCGAAGGGCGGAACTGGCACTCTCTGCAGGCCCCCAAGCCAGGGGGTCAGCCGGGATCCAGCGGCGCTTCGTACGGAAGTAGCATAAAATCATCAGCCACGGTCCCTGTTGCCACAACGGCGGCGCCCAGTGGAGCTCGGGGGGCCGCGCCCTGACAAGAGGCCGCGACAATCACCGGCCCCAGAGGGGGGCCAGGATGAATTATGCCCTGTGCATGGCACCAGTTATCATACCGCTACCGAATGCCGGGAAATCTAGAAGCTCGCGGAGCGCTACCGGAAAGGGAAGCAGCCTCTAACTGATGCCCCACCCAACGATCAAAGGGGCGGCAAGCAGAAGGTCGAGGCCCGAGACGGCGTCGACCGCCAGGTGGAGTTCCAGGAGCTTCAGCACGCCGTAAAGGCAGTGCGCAGTCGTGGGAGCTCCAGCTCCAGTGATGACGAGCACCGGAAGATGCTCTATGTCATCTTTGGCGGGTCCGCTGACCCCCCGTCCCGGAGCACGGCTAAGGCCTTGCGTCGAGCGGTAGCGTCGGTGGCTCCCCTCCCAAGTGCGGCACCACACCTCAGGTGGATGGGAACCCCCATCAGCTTCGATGACACCGACTGCCCCAGGAACATGGCTGGGGCCGGCCAACTGCCGCTTGTGGTGGCCCCCACCATCGCCAACATGAAGATGTACCACGTTTTGGTGGATGGCGGGGCTGGGCTGAACCTCATCAGTCGCGCAGCCTTCCAGAAGCTGCAGATCCCGATGGCCAAGCTCGCCCCATCGAGCCCGTTCTCAGGGGTAGGGCCGGGACAGGTCGTTCCTTACGGCCACATCAGCCTCCCGGTGACCTTTGGGGCACCGGACAGCTACCGGACAGAGTACGTTCTGTTCGACGTGGCCGAGATTGACCTCCCCTTCAACGCCATAATCGGCAGGCCAGCCCTGTACCGATTCATGGCAGTAGCCCACTATGGCTACCTTGTCTTGAAGATGCCTACATCAACAGGCGTCCTCAAGGTTTGTGGAGACCGTGCTGCCGCAGTGTTAGTCTTGGAAAAGCTTCAGGCACTTACAGCGACTAGAGCGCCAACCCTCGGCAGCGCAGAACCAAACCAGCTCCACCCAAGTGCACGCCACCGTGCCTCTACCACAGCACCCCGCGTGCAACCCCTCGATGAGGACGACGTCCCCACAAGGCTCGTCCAAATCAGCGCCGATGCCACCCAGACCACCCACCCCTCGATGTGCTGCATGACAGCCGTCGCGGAGGCCAGAGATCCCTAGGGAGGTGATTGAGCATTACTTAAAGGTCTTTCCCGATGTCCAGCCGTCCGACAAGACGGAGAGTCCGCCGCCCCCGGTGCTTGGCAAACCGTGTTGTTATCCCGAAGGCCAGCGAGAAGCTCCGTGTCACACCCGGTTTTTCCGAAGAAACAACCAAGTGAAGATCACATGTATGCCAGGATCATTTTCTCATACATGTGATGACAAATAGTGAAGCATCATTTATTACAAGCCAGGTGTCGAATATAAATAAGTCTTACATCGCAAATGTCTCAATGGACTCTAATGCTTCATCACAAGTAAATAAACTAGCAGCGGAATATTATTCTTTTAGGGCTCCATCACAGGCGTTGCCCGGGGTCTTCATGAACCTAAAAGCCTTCCTCGGGTCCAAAATCTTGGTCATTATACACCACCTCATTATCTTGACCTGAGCAGCAATATAAACCAACAAATATGCAAGGTTGAGTACCAATGGTACTCAGCAAGTGTGGGAAAATTATATCATGCATGGCTAGAACAAGGAGAGGTTGAACTCATGGTTAAAGCACTACGCAATTAATACCTATCACCTTAGCTTATTAAGCACCTTCATTACTACACAGGTGAAATGGTCCCAATCTCCCATCCCATCATCATAACCAAATAACCATAACATCATTTCCAATGTTAAGCTCCCTGCTTAACTTCCAAAACCATCAATCCTCTAATCATGAATAAGTCCAGGCCGCTCTTAACCGTGAGCACGGCTGTCAAGACAGTTTTGACTCTGCAGAGTTTGTACCACTGTACCCACAAGTAGTGATTTCATCCCCCGTTGCCGGGTGGACTAAAAGAACCTCCATTATGCCAGTGGCTACGATCCACATTCACACTTCCCAGGTGTGCAGCCAGGAGATCACTACGAAGCCTTTACAAAGGGATTCCCGACGAGCGTGGGCCCACTGAGGTTTCACCCCTAACAGCATACAAGAGGCTCCAACCCCGCTGCAGTGGCCCCCTCTTGAGCCTTGCGGTTCATATGGTAGTCCAGCTGACACCTACTCCCCGCACCATCCAACACACCCATACTACCCCGGGGATACACCTAATTAATTGGCCAAGCTGCCCCATCTCAGCATGTGGTTGGCACTGTAAAGCCGGGTTACATGCTCCATGAACCGGTCCTTAGGATCCAGGCAAGTACTAAACACAAACCCAAGTCTCGTGCACCCAGCACACAACCAAAACATCCAACTTGCCTTGATCCCTACCTCTACATAACTCACAATGTCTCATTCAAGAGTATGGTATAATAAACTGATGATCTCATATCCCAAATATCCCATTCTAAGCATGGCTAAGCATATGCATGTAAATAAATGACATGGTAAAATAAATCCCAACCCAAGCTTCAAGGAAACAAGGTAATGCAATTCTAGGGAAACTTCCTAGCATGGGTTTCATATTTAACTTGACAATGCAAATAATTCTATCTACACATCCTAGCATAGGATCAAAGTGGTCAAGGACACTTGCCTCCTTCTTGCTGCTCTTGAAATGGGTAGTCCTGATCTTGGAAAGGGTTAACTTGCTCTTGAACAGGTTCTACTTCATACCATCACACATAGCAAAAGAAAAACAACAATCATAAGACATAGTTCACACTTCTACTTCATACAAACCACACATTCATATTTATGAAATTTATTCACCATTATATGTGTTGTGGTTACTTTGTGTGTTGATCTGTGGCTTGCATACACTTTTATTTATATGTGTATGATTCCTACTTTGGTGTTCATATTTATACTTACATACTATATTTATATATATGTGTTTCAGTTTTAAATAAATTCCTTACACTAAACTACCAAGTATGTATGAAAAGTATTTTTCTTCTCCATATGTGCCTTCATAATTTCTACCACACTTAAACTGAACTCTTTAGATTTTAAAAACTCCATTTATCATTTACTAGTTGCTATATTTTCAGATTTATATTCCTATGCATAATTGTGTATTTTATTATTAAATTAGTAATACACATCACCTAAACAGAATAGGTTCTGGTCCTAAATAATTTAAAATCATATTTTGACCTTGGCTTCTGATGTAGACTATTTCATAATTATTTCCCCTATTTTTCTATAACTATTCTTTACTTAAAAATGTGTCCCTATACTAAATAATGTGATTAATAAATAAATCAGATTCATCTCAGCTCAAAATATATTTTTATCTCACTCCAAGGTTTTCTAAGTACTAAGAAAGTTTTTAATTAACTTTGACAATTATGTTTGTCCCTACTTTTAATTTTTAAACACTAGTTACATATTCAATTTCCTAAATTAAACACTAAACAGGGCTAAAATAATGAACTCACCCATTACAGGGTCTATAATATTATTTTCATAATTTCCAGGGGTCTAGCTACACTTATCAGAGGTGTTTTACCTAATTTTTATTAAGTCCAGGGGCTAAAACTGATTTTTAAATGAATTTACATGATTTTCTGGAGTTCCAGGGGCTAGATCTGAAGTTTCCGGGGCTAGCTCTCAATTCCAGAGAACCCCAGGGGGTAGCACGTAAGAATTCCAGTCTTTATAACGCGGGGCTGACGTGGACCGTCCGATTTTAAACCGACGGCTGAGATTATAACATCGAACCGGTACGCGGGGTTTTAAAGCCTACCGTGCGATTTAAAATAAACGGCGCACAAGCGGCCACGTCGCTCTGATCGAGCGAGGGCGGCGCTGCCGGCGGCGCACGACGGCGGGAAGCGGCGATCTCGCCGGAAAGTTTCGGATCCTCGAGAATTCTGCCTAGAACTGTGATCTTATGGCCTAGATCGGTAGAGGGGAGGTCAGGGATCTCACCTCGGGGGTTTTCTCGAGCTCGGGGGTCCTGGAAAGTGATCGGCGGCGAGGTCCGAGGCAAAACCACGGCGAAGCTCGTCGGCGCTGGATTTACACCGTAAGTCTTCGGGTTTTCTGCACCTGCAAAGTTCCCCGGAGGCGGTGGATCAAGACCAGCGAGTTAGATCAGAGTTTCCGAGCTTAGATCGGCCAGAATTCACCGGCGAAGTCTCGGTGCTCACCGGAGTGAAAATCGGCGATCGCGTGAGGAAAACTGATCGGATCGGGGGTTTTTATAGCCGGGGGAGGGCGGTGGGTCTGTTGTGATCGAGTTGGAGTCCTCTGGGACCAGAATTCGGGCGGCAGAACGGATTTCCCGATCGGTTAAGATCGCGCGCGCTCGGGGGGAAAAGTCCGGGGTCGGCGCGAGCGAGGTTGGGGATGACAGGTGGGTCCCACCTGTCTGTGTGAGAGAGCGCGGGCGCGCGCGGGGGCGGGCTGCGCGGGAGTAGCTGGGCCGGCTGGCGGGTTTCGGCCCACTGGCCGGTTTTTTTCCCGTTTTCCTTTTTCTTTTTCCATTTCTTTTCTGTTTTGAGTATAATTTGAATTCCAGTTTGAATTTGAATTTTTGCAAAACATGCAACACGTCCAAAAATTTTTAAATTCCCCTCTGAACATGGTTAAGAGTTTTGAATCAAAATTTGGGGTGTTACAGCTCTACCCCCCTTAAAAGAAATCTCGTCCTCGAGATTGGTGTTTCTAAGAAAACAATTCCGGAAATTGTGCCTTAAGCTCATCTTCCCGTTCCCAGGTGGCTTCCTCTTCTGAGTGATGCTTCCACTGCACCTTGCACATCCGGATTCTTTTATTTCTGGTGAGGCGTTCCATTGTCTCCAAAATCTTGTATGGTTGCTCGGCATAAGACAAATCTTCAGCTACATCCACTTCATTCATGGGTAACACCTCTTCAGGCGTCCTCAGGCATTTCTTGAGTTGTGACACATGGAATACATCGTGTACATCCGATAGATGAACCGGTAACTCTAGTTGGTACGCCACTTCGCCTTTTCTTTCCAAAACTTGAAAGGGTCCGAGGTATCGAGGTGACAACTTCCCTTTCACCTTGAACCGACGAAGTCCTCTGATAGGGGACACCTTGAGATAAACATAGTCTCCCACGTTGAAAACGAGCTCTCTTCTTCGTACATCGGCATAGCTCTTTTGGCGTGTTTGTGCTATCCTCAAATTGTTGCGAATCTCCCTCACCTTTGCCTCGGCTTCTTGTAGCACTTCTGGACCAAACACTTTACTTTCTCCTGTTTGGTTCCAAAATAGAGGAGTTCTGCACTTCCTTCCATACAAAGCTTCAAACGGCGACATTTTCATACTAGCTTGATAGCTGTTGTTATAGGAAAACTCCGCATACGGTAGGTTCTTGTCCCAACTCCTATTGTTTTTGAGTGCACATGCCCTTAACATATCTTCAAGGATCTGATTGGTTCTCTCCGTCTGCCCATCAGTTTGGGGATGATAGGCAGAACTCAAGTTCAGACGGGTTCCCATGGTTTCATGCAACTTCTGCCAAAACCTCGAGGTGAACTGTGTCCCTCGGTCCGACACTATCTTCTTTGGCACTCTATGGTAACACACAATCCTTGACATGTACAATTCTGCCAATTTGGATCCGCTGTAGCTTTCTTTCACATGGATGAAATGAGCTACCTTGGTTAGCCTATCAATAATGACCCATATTGAATCATACCCGGATTGGGTCCTAGGCAATCCCACGACAAAATCCATGCTGATTTCTTCCCACTTCCATTCAGGCACTTTGAGTGGTTGCAATAATCCCGCGGGTCGTTGATGTTCAGCTTTCACCAACTGACATGTGTCACATAGGGCAACATGTTCCGCGACATCTCGCTTCATGCCATACCACCAATACCTGCTCTTGAGGTCCTGGTACATCTTCGTACTCCCAGGATGAATGGAATAGTCGGAATCGTGAGCCTCCTTCAAAATTAATTCACGGATCTCCTTTACTTCTGGCACACAGATCCTTTTCCCGTGCCACACCGTTCCCTGTTCATCCTCTCTAAAACCAGGAGCTTTATTTTCCTTGATGAGCTGTCTAATCTCTCGTATCTTCTCATCATTCTTTTGGCCCTCGCGTATGTCTTGCTCGAGTGTGGAGTCCACTTCCATGGCGATGGCTTCACCACTATTTACTAGACATAGATTGAGCCTTATAACCTCGTCCTTTAATTCTGCAGGCATGTCCTTCAAGCTCAACTTATTGACCTGCACTTTCCGACTCAAAGCATCGGCCACGACGTTTGCTTTCCCGGGATGATAGTTGATGCCCACATCAAAGTCATTGATTAGCTCTAACCATCTCCTTTGTCTGAGGTTGAGATCTGGCTGTGTGAATATGTACTTCAAACTCTTATGATCCGTATATATCTCTGTCCTCTTCCCCATCAAATAGTGCCGCCAAATTTTCAACGCGTGTACCACTGCAGCTAGTTCTAGGTCATGTGTAGGATAGTTCTTCTCGTGCTTCCGAAGCTGCCGGGATGCATAAGCCACGACATGTCCTTCTTGCATGAGAACACATCCCAACCCGTTTCCAGAGGCATCGCAGTACACTGTGAAATTCTTCTGCATATCTGGCATAACCAACACTGGGGCTGTTGTCAATCTCTTCTTTAACTCCTGAAAGCTCGTCTCGCACTGTGGCGTCCAGGTGAATGTGATTCCCTTCTCCAACAGTTTGGTGAGAGGTCTCGAGATCTTGGAGAATCCCTCAATAAACCGTCGATAGTATCCAGCCAATCCCAAAAAGCTTCGAACTTCCCCGACATTTTCAAGGGTTTTCCACTTCTGGATATCCTCGATTTTGGCGGGATCTACGGAGATTCCTCCCTCCGAGATTATATGTCCTAAAAAGGGAACTCTCTTCAGCCAAAACTCACACTTGCTCAACTTGGCATATAGTTGGTGTTCTCTCAGCCTCTGTAACACCAACCTTAGATGTTTCTCATGTTCTTCTTCATCTTTGGAGAAGACGAGAATATCATCTATGAAAACCACCACAAATTTGTCCAAATATTCCATGAATACCTTGTTCATGAGGTACATGAAATATGCCGGGGCATTGGTTAGCCCGAAAGGCGTGACAGTGTATTCATACAGTCCGTACCGAGATACGAAAGCTGTCTTGGGAATATCTGATTGCCTTATCTTGAGTTGGTGGTACCCCGACCTGAGATCAATTTTCGAGAACACACAAGCTCCCCTCAACTGATCGAACAAGTCTTCAATGCGAGGCAATGGGTACTTGTTCTTGATGGTTACCTCATTCAAGGCACGGTAATCCACGCATAACCTTTGGGTTCCGTCTTTCTTGGGCACAAATATCACCGGAGCTCCCCATGGTGAGGAACTAGGGCGAATATACCCCTTCTCCGTCAATTCTCTCAAATGATCCTTGAGCTCTTCTAGCTGCTTGGAGTCCATTCGATAAGGTCTCTTGTATATCGGGGCTGTTCCCGGTACTAGCTCAATCGCGAATTCCACGTCACGGTCGGGAGGCATACCTGGCAACTCCTCCGGAAAAACATCTGGATATTCCTTGATGGTCCTGATTTCCTCAACTTTCACCTCCACTTGATTTAATTTAATGTCCCTCCTAGGCTCGTGTATTGTTATGAACTTTACTCTGGTACCACTGGGGTGAGTTAATTCCACCGTTCTGATCGAACAATGGATGATTCCTTTATGTTTGGTCAACCAATCCATACCCAAAATAATATCTATCCCTTGTGAATCTATCACTATGAGGTTAGCAGTAAATACTACCCCATTAATGTCTAGGCTCACTTTGGGACACACTTGTCTTGTCCTTATTTCTCCACCTGGAGAGTTTACGGCTAGCATATGGTTCATTTGTGTGGTTGCTAGGTCATACTTCTTAACAAACCCTTGAGCAATGAACGAGTGGGTAGCACCAGAATCAAACAGCAGAGTTGCAAGGTGTAAATTGGCAGGAAACTTACCAACTACCACGTCGGGTGCCTCCTGTGCTTCCTCCATAGTGACATGGTTCACCCGTCCTCTCAATACATTCTGCTGTTGTGGCGGCGCAGGCTTCTTCTTTGGGCATTTATGGGCGTAGTGCCCCACTTCACCACAGCTAAAACATTGCACCCCAATCCTAGATGCTGGGCCCTTGTTGTCTTGGGGTTGGTTTGGGGGTCCTTGCACTGCTGGTCGAGGTGGATATGCGGGGCGAGGCTGCTGCACAAACTGACGTGGCGGCTGTGCTGGTGCTGCGGGTGGCCTGTAGTTTGGGTTGTACCCTCTTGGTGCTGAATAGGGTACCGCAGCACGGCTCGTCTGCCCCGTAGGTTGCTGCATCATACGTGGGCGGGTGTTGCTCCCTGAGGCCTGATGTGACCATCCCGCCTTCCTCTTATTCTCATTTTCCAGGGCCTTTAGCTTCCTTTCCACCACAAACGCTCTGTCCACCATCTTTTAAAAACTTTCATACTCATTGGAGGACATGGCACACTGCATCTCTGCGGTAAGTCCTTCCACGAAACAATCTTGTTTCTGCTCATCAGTCTCTATGTCTAGTGGAGCATAACGGGATAGTTGAGTAAATTTAGTGAGGTATTCCCTCACCGTCATGTTTCCCTGCTGCAGTCCCAGAAACTCTTTCCTCTTGTTTTTGAGTTCACCTCTTGGGATGTAGTGGTTGCGGAAGCTACGCTTGAACTCTTCCCAAGTGATGTTCTCAGGGTCATGATGGGCAGCCACGTAGGCGGTCCACCAATCAGCAGCAGGTCCATTCAATTGATGAGAGGCAAACAGCACCCTCTCATACCCTTGGCATTGTATTATCCTCATCTTACTTTCAATGGTCTTCAGCCAATCATCTGCCTCCAGAGGTTCAGCAGCACTTGCAAACTTGGGAGGTTGAGTTCCTAGAAACTCACTCAACCTTGGTTGGCGTGGTGCAGCTTGTGGAGGTGGAACTTGATGCAAGTTGGCCACCACTTGAGTCAAGTTCTGGATAAGCTGATTTTGATTCTCCAGCATTTGGTGGAGAGGATCAACTTCTTCCCGGCGACCACCCCTGTCCTGGCCTCCAGAAAGATGAGGGTTGCATGCCTCATCATTGTTGTTGGCGGGGTTGGCAGCACGTCCTTTTCCTCTTCCGGCCATCTGGCAGAATCAACATATGTTAATTTGATACCATTTAGTATCATCTCACTACTTTCATTTGTTGGTACTTTGAGGTGTTAAGGCTTTGTTAAAATTTTACGAGGGTTTATATCTCAAACCAAATAAATGCACTATTATTTCCTGTGGTTTCACACACCAAAGCAAAACAATCTGAAGACGAGGCTGTGGACAATTGCTCATGGCTTCCACAACTCACGTCACACACCAAGCATTATCACACCATTAACTACGTAACGACTCGACTACTCGTCCTCTTGCTAGCTAGGGGAAAGACTCTACACTACTCGTCCTCTTGAGCTGGCTCCTCGGGATCTTCCTCCTCATTTCGGCTACCTTCTGACTCTGCTTTGGGTGGGGAGGCTGCTGGTGGAGAAGTGCGACGACGCCTGATTGCTCGGCGATCCGGGGAGTCAGGAGTCCATGGATCACTCACAGTGACACACGGTTCATTCCCATCTCCTCTTTCTCTCGCCTTTAAGCAAGCTCGCAGCAACGCCTCCGTTTCCTTCAGGGTGTCTCGGACATCCTGAAGCTCTTGTTGACACTCCTGCAGTCGAGTGCTGAGCATAGCAGCATCCTCCAAGCACAAGTCCATGTGCTCATGGGAAGTCCCTTGCTGCACCGGTGGGTACTTGTACTCCGTGGTACCACTCTCACGTTGGAGGACATACATGTACTCAGTTTTGTCCAAGTGGCGACGATAGATGTGACTCTGGCAGGTGATGGCCTCCCAGGTGACATCTCTCTCTGCGTCAACTTGTGTTGCTCGGCAAGCTGGAGAGTGGTGAATCTTAAGCAGCTGATTCTCGTGTATAATCCTCATCTCCGAACTCCATTCTTCCCTCTTCTCACGGATGGTCCTGGTGGAGTTATAGTGGATGATTAGCTTGCCCGTATTGCCGGCGGCTTCGAGCATACGTCGAAGACGGCGCAACAAAACTCCTACTGCCAATCCGTAGGAAAGGTACGTCACGGGGCGACTCTCCTCTCTTTCGGCAAGAGCAACTACGGGAACTCTCCCTCCTGTGGACTTACGAGCGGTGCGAATCATGCGAACCATCTAAAACAAAAGAATTTAAAATTAGGTTAGATAAATTCTCAAACAAAAATCCTATTTTGAATGAAAGTTGGGGTAAGATGAAGAAAATGACTCCTTTAATAACACTTTTCCACCCACACCTTGGAAAATAGTTTTTAAGAAAATAGGGCCCTTAAATACGTCCATTTCTACCTAGGTCCACGTTCCTACGGGCAACCTTGGCTCTGATACCACCTCTGTCACACCCGGTTTTTCCGAAGAAACAACCAAGTGAAGATCACATGTATGCCAGGATCATTTTCTCATACATGTGATGACAAATAGTGAAGCATCATTTATTACAAGCCAGGTGTCGAATATAAATAAGTCTTACATCGCAAATGTCTCAATGGACTCTAATGCTTCATCACAAGTAAATAAACTAGCAGCGGAATATTATTCTTTTAGGGCTCCATCACAGGCGTTGCCCGGGGTCTTCATGAACCTAAAAGCCTTCCTCGGGTCCAAAATCTTGGTCATTATACACCACCTCATTATCTTGACCTGAGCAGCAATATAAACCAACAAATATGCAAGGTTGAGTACCAATGGTACTCAGCAAGTGTGGGAAAATTATATCATGCATGGCTAGAACAAGGAGAGGTTGAACTCATGGTTAAAGCACTACGCAATTAATACCTATCACCTTAGCTTATTAAGCACCTTCATTACTACACAGGTGAAATGGTCCCAATCTCCCATCCCATCATCATAACCAAATAACCATAACATCATTTCCAATGTTAAGCTCCCCGCTTAACTTCCAAAACCATCAATCCTCTAATCATGAATAAGTCCAGGCCGCTCTTAACCGTGAGCACGGCTGTCAAGACAGTTTTGACTCTGCAGAGTTTGTACCACTGTACCCACAAGTAGTGATTTCATCCCCCGTTGCCGGGTGGACTAAAAGAACCTCCATTATGCCAGTGGCTACGATCCACATTCACACTTCCCAGGTGTGCAGCCAGGAGATCACTACGAAGCCTTTACAAAGGGATTCCCGACGAGCGTGGGCCCACTGAGGTTTCACCCCTAACAGCATACAAGAGGCTCCAACCCCGCTGCAGTGGCCCCCTCTTGAGCCTTGCGGTTCATATGGTAGTCCAGCTGACACCTACTCCCCGCACCATCCAACACACCCATACTATGCCGGGGATACACCTAATTAATTGGCCAAGCTGCCCCATCTCAGCATGTGGTTGGCACTGTAAAGCCGGGTTACATGCTCCATGAACCGGTCCTTAGGATCCAGGCAAGTACTAAACACAAACCCAAGTCTCGTGCACCCAGCACACAACCAAAACATCCAACTTGCCTTGATCCCTACCTCTACATAACTCACAATGTCTCATTCAAGAGTATGGTATAATAAACTGATGATCTCATATCCCAAATATCCCATTCTAAGCATGGCTAAGCATATGCATGTAAATAAATGACATGGTAAAATAAATCCCAACCCAAGCTTCAAGGAAACAAGGTAATGCAATTCTAGGGAAACTTCCTAGCATGGGTTTCATATTTAACTTGACAATGCAAATAATTCTATCTACACATCCTAGCATAGGATCAAAGTGGTCAAGGACACTTGCCTCCTTCTTGCTGCTCTTGAAATGGGTAGTCCTGATCTTGGAAAGGGTTAACTTGCTCTTGAACAGGTTCTACTTCATACCATCACACATAGCAAAAGAAAAACAACAATCATAAGACATGGTTCACACTTCTACTTCATACAAACCACATATTCATATTTATGAAATTTATTCACCATTATATGTGTTGTGGTTACTTTGTGTGTTGATCTGTGGCTTGCATACACTTTTATTTATATGTGTATGATTCCTACTTTGGTGTTCATATTTATACTTACATACTATATTTATATATATGTGTTTCAGTTTTAAATAAATTCCTTACACTAAACTACCAAGTATGTATGAAAAGTATTTTTCTTCTCCATATGTGCCTTCATAATTTCTACCACACTTAAACTGAACTCTTTAGATTTTAAAAACTCCATTTATCATTTACTAGTTGCTATATTTTGAGATTTATATTCCTATGCATAATTGTGTATTTTATTATTAAATTAGTAATACACATCACCTAAACAGAATAGGTTCTGGTCCTAAATAATTTAAAATCATATTTTGACCTTGGCTTCTGATGTAGACTATTTCATAATTATTTTCCCTATTTTTCTATAACTATTCTATACTTCAAAATGTGTCCCTATACTAAATAATGTGATTAATAA
Organism: Neostapfia colusana; assembly: GCA_030760725.1. Lineage (NCBI taxonomy): Eukaryota > Viridiplantae > Streptophyta > Magnoliopsida > Poales > Poaceae > Neostapfia > Neostapfia colusana. The sequence goes on along the minus strand of JASWHV010000004.1, from coordinate 106,142,004 downwards.
ATAAATCAGATTCATCTCAGCTCAAAATATATTTTTATCTCACTCCAAGGTTTTCTAAGTACTAAGAAAGTTTTTAATTAACTTTGACAATTATGTTTGTCCCTACTTTTAATTTTTAAACACTAGTTACATATTCAATTTCCTAAATTAAACACTAAACAGGGCTAAAATAATGAACTCACCCATTACAGGGTCTATAATATTATTTTCATAATTTCCAGGGGTCTAGCTACACTTATCAGAGGTGTTTTACCTAATTTTTATTAAGTCCAGGGGCTAAAACTGATTTTTAAATGAATTTACATGATTTTCTGGAGTTCCAGGGGCTAGATCTGAAGTTTCCGGGGCTAGCTCTCAATTCCAGAGAACCCCAGGGGGTAGCACGTAAGAATTCCAGTCTTTATAACGCGGGGCTGACGTGGACCGTCCGATTTTAAACCGACGGCTGAGATTATAACATCGAACCGGTACGCGGGGTTTTAAAGTCTACCGTGCGATTTAAAATAAACGGCGCACAAGCGGCCACGTCGCTCTGATCGAGCGCGGGCGGCGCTGCCGGCGGCGCACGGCGGCGGGAAGCGGCGATCTCGCCGGAAAGTTTCGGATCCTCGAGAATTCTGCCTAGAACTGTGATCTTATGGCCTAGATCGGTAGAGGGGAGGTCAGGGATCTCACCTCGGGGGTTTTCTCGAGCTCGGGGGTCCTGGAAAGTGATCGGCGGCGAGGTCCGAGGCAAAACCACGGCGAAGCTCGTCGGCGCTGGATTTACACCGTAAGTCTTCGGGTTTTCTGCACCTGCAAAGTTCCCCGGAGGCGGTGGATCAAGACCAGCGAGTTAGATCAGAGTTTCCGAGCTTAGATCGGCCAGAATTCACCGGCGAAGTCTCGGTGCTCACCGGAGTGAAAATCGGCGATCGCGTGAGGAAAACTGATCGGATCGGGGGTTTTTATAGCCGGGGGAGGGCGGTGGGTCTGTTGTGATCGAGTTGGAGTCCTCTGGGACCAGAATTCGGGCGGCGGAACAGATTTCCCGATCGGTTAAGATCGCGCGCGCTCGGGGGGAAAAGTCCGGGGTCGGCGCGAGCGAGGTTGGGGATGACAGGTGGGTCCCACCTGTCTGTGTGAGAGAGCGTGGGCGCGCGCGGGGGCGGGCTGCGCGGGAGTAGCTGGGCCGGCTGGCGGGTTTCAGCCCACTGGCCGGTTTTTTCCCGTTTTCCTTTTTCTTTTTCCATTTCTTTTCTGTTTTGAGTATAATTTGAATTCCAGTTTGAATTTGAATTTTTGCAAAACATGCAACACGTCCAAAAATTTTTAAATTCCCCTCTGAACATGGTTAAGAGTTTTGAATCAAAATTTGGGGTGTTACACTCCGGAAGCGCATCCACTACACCAGCCTCAATAAGGCATGCCCTAAAAACCTATTCTCTATCCCTATGATAGACCAAATAGTAGACTCGATACCAGGCTGTGATATGCTGTGCTTCCCAAATGCTTACTAGGGCTCCCACCGGACCCCTGTGTCTGGAGTAGTTGAAGGGCACCCTTTACCTGCTAACCCCGGCATAAACCGACTCGGCGTAGCTAGGGGTCCCGCGAATTTCTGGTCTTCGCGCCAATGGCCTTGACCCCATACCACCGTAACCTGTTTCGCTACCAAGAAACAAGTACCAAAAAAAACCCGGAGGCCCAAACCGGACCTCGGATCCCCGACACAACCTCCCGGAGGACCAGCAGGACCTCCCGGAGGTGCAACGGGACCCCCCGGAGCTCCCGGGACATCAGCGGAGCTTCCCGGAAGGTCCAAAGCAGCTTGGGGACCTCCGAGTATCGAGCACCCGGCGGTCTCCCCAGGCTGAAAGCTATCCTCCACAGCCCCCACGCGACGGACAATGCCCCCAAATGGGCAGCGGAGCTACTGAAGTTTGACCTAGGCTCCCTTTCCCGTCATGCAGACATCAACCGAGCGCTAGTTGACTTGTGGCTGAAGTAGACGCATGCTCATGGGGCCACGAAGACGGTGAACCAGGACCCTGAGCCCTGACCTTCACCAGGCCTTACCGAATTATGTTCGTCGACGGCTCCTTGCGAAAGCAGGGGGCCGGTGCTGGCGTACTGTTCCTCACGCCATCGGGGGAGCAGTCTGGGTATGTGGTGCGTTTCAATTCCAAGGCAGCCAGCAACATAGCAAAGTATGAAGTGCTCATCCTTCTTGCTAGTCATTGGCTTAGGGCAACTCCCAGTCTAGTTATCAACCAAGATGGTGGAGACAGACCTCCTCGCCTTGGACCTGCACCACGTACCGCGCGCTAGCAAGGCCGCAGCTGACGATCTTTCAACGAAGACCCCCACCGGAGCCACTGTGCTTGAAGGAGGCTTTGAGAGGACGTTGCCACGGCCCACAGCCCGGCCCGCCGAGCCGGACGAAGGGGGCTAGACCAGCACCTCGAAGCTGGCGGTCCCGGCGGCCATAGATGCCGCCAAGGATCACAAGCGTCACTGGGGACTCCGTGCAACCCAGCGCTCAAGATCCAGATGCTCAAGTCAGACCCGATGCATGGATCACGGAGGTCCGGGACTACTTGAAAGATAATATCCTCCCTGATGAACGTGTATCCGCTGAACGGATTGTGCGTATGGCTAAGAGACACATGGCGGTAGAGGGGGATCTCTACCGACGTGGCGCCAACCACATCCTATTGCGGTGCATAACCCAGGGGGAAGGCTGCGACTTGTTCGCTGAGATCCATGGAGGCGAATGTGGGAGTCACTCTTCCTCACACACGCTTGTCGGTAAAGCCTTTCGGCATGGCTTCTACTAGCCGACAACACTCCAGGATGCCGTCGAGCTGGTCGAGAGCTGCCAGGCGTGCCTGTTCCACGCCAAGCAGATCCATACACCCGCTTGGACGGTACAGATGATCCAGCCCACATGGCCATTTGCCATACTAGGGCTGGACATCCTGGGCCTGGGACCATTCCCCAGAACCGAGGATGGGGACTCGCTCCCGAACCTTCGGAACACAGAACACCGCTGTAAGTTCTACCCCTAGAGCAACAATAGGGCAGACCCTTCTTTTTATAATAAATTCCATAAAAGTCCAGGAACAGTGCTTGGAGCAGCTAAGCCTCAGGGGACGGTCCAGGACTATGTTCAGCTTCGCCTGGTTCCGACCCCAAGCGCGTAGAGTCTTGCTTCCCTTGAGGCGGGTCGTGGCCTACATATTCGGCCCGCCGTCCCCATATGGAAATTTATATAAAAAGAAACCTGCCCTACGTTGCTCTTCTTTGATACTCATTTAATTTACTTATTAAATTTTTATGATTACCCTACTAGCGCGTGCTCACTATGCGTTCAACTCCCTCTTCTCATTCTCATCTTTAGTCGGAATTTGCTGCCCTGCCAAAGGCGGTTGCGTGGGAGGTACCGGCCGAAAGCCAGGGGGGCCCCAAGCCCCCGGCACTTCGCGCACGGTAGTTCCGAAACACCATATAAGTGGACGGGGACCGTAAGCCAGATAAGACTAAGAGATAGAGGGGGGGAGCCCCCAAGGAGAATTACTTTTTCCTTACTTGTGTGCAGGACCTCTCAGCCTCAGCTCCCCGCAGGAGTATGGTAGGCGCATCCATCCAATAGAATGCACCTACCAGGGGGCCGCTACGTGCGGCTTGGGTCAAGGAGTCAGACGCCCCAGAAGACAGGCCGGCAAGGCACTTCGGCTGTTCCCGAAGAAAGAGCCGCAACGTGCAGAAGTGGTGGTCTTGGGAACCGCCGCAGTAAAAGCAACCATCAATTGAGCGCACGCTCCCACGATCCCGTGGCCGTTCGTGCTCCGGCAGCGGTCAATTCGGGACTTAGAGAAAGTGCGCGGATCGGAAGAGACGGAGGTCCCACATCGGGCTCGCTATCTCCCCCGAGATGGGCCCGGGGGCCACTGTCGGTACCTGAGATATGGGGTACCCCTGCGCACAGGGTAAAATGCCTAAGGAACTCGCCCTTCTCCGCAGGGAGAGCTCCGAAGGCGCCACGCGTCCGGCGGGGCCGGACCTCCCTCTCCTCAGAGGAGAGCTCCGGGCCCGCCACGTGGCCAACAGAAGCCGAGCCTCCCCTCCGCGGGGAGAGGTCCGGAGGCTCCACGTGCCCCGCGGGACTGACCCTCCTCTCCTCTGAGAAGGGCTCCGGGCCTGCCACGTGGCAGCAGAACGACGCTGCCTGCCCCGAGCGATAGGCAGCGGGCGTAAAGACGCCCCATACCTTGACCGTACAAGGTATTCAAGGCACGCGTCTTCCCAAGACGCGGAGACGCGGAGCACGCTTCTGACATGGGACGGTAAGATTACAGCAAACGGACATGCCTACAAGTTCATCCTTTGTTCATCTTTTAGCCACAAGTTAACAGTTCATGAATATGAAATTTAGGAAGCAATATTTGTGGCACACATGTAAAAATACAATTAGATCATAACAGCAATATTGAATCATCATATTTCATAAATTATCTACGTTACAACGCAGTGAACAAGCGGTACTCGTCACCGTGAGGGACGGCGAATTGACTCGATATACACCTGCAGGGATACCTAAATAGCACATCTCGTACGCCCACCCGTAGAGCTGCACAGCACGCTCACTCGATGTCGTACGGGACAACCTTTCACCCAACGGCCCAAACGTTGAACCGGACGCACCGAAACGGACAGGAAGTTCCCTACACGGAGCATCTCTCTATGCCCGTTAGCAGATTTCCACCTTGCTGCCCTCAACCTACACCTATAAATCGGTGTGCTATGCCTCGACGCCGGGAGGTTTAGGTTACATTGGTTTATCGGGGCCCATATATCCGATATGCCTCCGGTACGTTCAATACTTGTTCAGCAGGGCCGCACACGGATCGGTCCTCAATCGACACGGACAGGGCTACGCACACAAGACTTCCTCTTGCTGCGCCCTAGCCCCTGCCTAGTCTCATTTTCATTACTAAAGTGATCTCACATCACTCGAACCAAACCCGTGTGTCCCAATCCTAACTCGCGAGTAGATTCCAACTACTCGACTTGTACCGAAGTCCTATAAATCATTAAGCATAGCCTGTCTACTCGAGGCCTTAGACACTACCCTCACTCTTATAGGAAAATTCTGGTTATGCAATTGGGTTTCATCCATCCTACACCTAATGCACATTCATACTTCACACAAGACATGTAAACAAAGCAAAACTTTATAAAAGGGTTAATGCAAACCGGGACTTGCCTTGTTGCTGCTGGTCAGGGGTTAGGTCTTCGTCCGGGAGGAGGAAGTCGAGCACTTCCAGAGTCTCCTCGCCTTCAGCGACTACATGTTCACCATATGCTATATGTCAATTTAAATGCAAAGTGTAGACTTGAATACATAATTACTAATAACTCTAGCTAGCCCTCCCCTTTGGTTCTGAAATTTTTATGGTGGCTTGGTAGGGTCCTAACCAGAGTCTTGACCAATTTTCATTTGAAACAAAGTTCATTTGACCCTTGTACAAATAAAAGCCCATTCAGTCAATATTCGAGCCTCTAAGTAATTCCAGATGTTTTCATGGCTCCAACCATTACTTTCTGTAAACTATAATTTAAGATGGTTCTAATGGAATTGGTTTCATGTCATTTGGAGAATTCTACTGAAAGTTATGCCCTAACTAAGATTTGAGAAAATCTGAAAAATGTTTCTATACATTTTTCTATTTTCTCAGGGCAGTTCACTTAATCACCCCATTAGGGGGACTAAATGAACCTGGATGAGTTTGAAAATTTTTACTGTGACTCAAGGATTTTCCAGTGAACCTCTCAGCCAAATTTCGGAATTTTTCATAAAATAATTCTCCAGATAAAATTCCTAACAGTTTGAACTTCAGGGATTTAATTCTGGAAAACTATTAAGTTTCATGAGCTTAAATTGGTATTGCTGGAAAGTACTCAGAATCCTGAGTTCAGCAAAATTTCGTTCACTGAATTTGGAGTTTCCTAGCAAAAGTTCTATGCATTTGAAGTTTGAACTAAAACGGGAAATTCCCAAAATGTTTAAACTCTGCTGGTGGGACCCACTCCTTAAACCGGCCCACTGAGAATGCGGCCACACCATGGCCCACGGAGTTTTACCCGTGCTGCCGCACTGAATCTCGGCCACAGAAGCGTGCTCCGCGTCTCCGCGTCTTGGGAAGACGCGGGCCTTGAATACCTTGTACGGGCAAGGTATGGGGTGTATTTACGCCCGCTGCCTATCGCTCGGGGCAGGCAGTGTCGCTCTGCTGCCACGTGGCGGGCCCGGAGCCCTTCTCAGAGAAGAGAAGGGTCAGTCCCGCGGGGCACGTGGAGCCTCCGGACCTCTCCCCGCAGAGGGAGAGGCTCGGCTTCTGTTGGCCACGTGGCGGGCCCGGAGCTCTCCTCTGAGGAGAGGGAGGTCCGGCCCCGCTGGACACGCGGCGCCTTCGGACCTCTCTCCTGCGGAGGGGGAGGTCCGGCTTCTGTATGCCATGTGGCGGGCCCGGAGCTCTCCTCTGAGGAGAGGGAGGTCCGGCCCCGCCGGACGCGTGGCGCCTTCGGAGCTCTCCCTGCGGAGAAGGGCGAGTTCCTTAGGCATTTTACCCTGTGCGCGGGGGTACCCCATATCTCAGGTACCGACAGTGGCCCCCGGGCCCATCTCGGGGGAGATAGCGAGCCCGAGGTGGGACCTCCATCTCTTCCGATCCGCGCACTTTCTCTAAGTCCCGAATTGACCGCTGCCGGAGCACGAACGGCCACGGGATCGTGGGAGCGTGCGCTCAATTGATGGTTGCTTTTACTGCGGCGGTTCCCAAGACTGCCACTTCTGCACGTTGTGGCGCTTTCTTCGGAAACCGCCGAAGTGCCTTGCCAGCTCATCTTCTCAGGAGACTGACTCCTTGACCCCACCGCTTCAGTTAGGCAGCTTGGACCCACCCGTCATCGGCACTCAGTCTAGGAACCGAAGCGGTTGCCGGTGCGGGGTACTCGAAGAGTTCCGAATCGCTTGGAATTGTACCCGGGAAGTTTTTTAGAGGGGGTCTTACCCACATTGCAGCTTCCCTTCGCACTTCTCTGCGTTTCTCCTCGGACTCTTGTGCTTTTGCTCTCTTGCCTTTGAGTTCTCCCTTGCCATGGCTTCCAACCCGCCGCCAGAGAAGAAGCGCGCTCGATCTCCTCCAGCAGCGGCGTCTGTGCCAAGTCGGGATTCTGGGGTGCCTGACACTCCCTCCGGTGGCGACTCGAAGAGGCCCCGGGTTGATGCGCTGGGGGAAGCTTATGGGGCGTCCCCTGTTCCGCCAGTCCAAGCGACTGCGGAGCGGCCGTCAGTGACGGTAGCGGGCTCTGGGAGCCCTACCCCGGCTCGGAAGTCGGGGTTCAGAGCCCGCTGGAGTGTCCGCGCTTCCCAGCCTTCCCCAACTTGCGGGGAATCTGTGTCGCTGCGCTCGGAGCCAGGGGCAACTGCCGCGGCCCCCAGGCCAGCGCGAACTTCTCCTGTTCCGGTGTGCCCGGACTCCGCGGCGGCGTCGTCTCTTCCTGCCGAGACGGCCACCGCGGCCCCCAAGCCAGCGCAGGTTGACCCTGCACTAGGCGGCCTGGCCTCTTCTCCAGCACCGCCTTCCCCGGCTCGCCCCTCTCCTCAGGTCAAGGAGCCAGAAGCTGAAGTGAGCCCGGCTGGCCTGGCTGCCAGAGCCTCGGAGCCAGCTTCTCCTGATCGGCGTCTCGTCTCGGTTGCTGGTGCGTCTGCTCTTCCTGAGGACGAGGTAATGGAGGAGGTCGGGGGGACTGCCCCGGCCTCTGTTGCTCCATTGCCTCTAGCGGATGCCTTCGCGCTTGCCGAGATGAGCGTCCGGCAGGTCTTGGCTGCACTAGGGCGCGAGCAGGAGGAGTATACGGTTGAACAGGACCGCCTCCTCACCTGGGGGAACCTTTTGCGGGAGAGGACCGTGAAGGTTAAGAGTGAGCTCGACTCCAGGCGGGAGTTGCTCGACTTCAGGGAAGCGCTCCTCGACCGGATGAAGCGGGTTGTCGACCGCATGGACACCCAATCGCGGCGGATCAACAGGGAGACCCTGGAGGCACACGCCCGGGCCGAGGAGAGCCTCTCTGCTGCTGTGGAGATACGGCAGCGGTTGGAGCGCCGTGAACTCGCCGTTGAGGAACGGGAGCATTGCATGGCAGCTGAGGCGGAGAGGGTCGCCGCGCAGCTGGCTGCGGGCGAGGATGACCTTCGAGCTCGGATGGAGGAGCTGGAGATCCTGAAGGCAGACCTCGACTTGAGGGAGGAACAGGTCTCCCGTGATCGTTGGGCGGTCTTGGACCGGGAGTTGACCGCCAACTTCAAGGCCGCTGAGTTGGAGCAGCTCGCCAAGACTCTCCACCTCCGGGAGAGCTCCCTGGCGGCCAAGGAGAAGGAATTCTCCTAGAGGAACCTGGAGGCTCTGCAGGCGGCCCGCCGCGAAGTGGAGGAGCTTTCGGCCTTGCGGTCCTCCGAGGCTCTTGCGGTCTCGAGCTTCGTGGATCGAGCGGGGTCCGCCCTGATCCCTCTTGGCTTCAGTCCGGTGAGGACCGCGGCCCCTGCGTTGGAGGTGATCCCCGCGCTGGAGTCGATCGGCGCCAAGCTGGACAGGCTAGACTCGGTGGTCGCCAGCGAGCTTGAGGCCGAGGGGCGCGGCCTAGCCCTAGAGGTCGCCTCACATGTGCTGGCATGCTTTAAGAGCCGCAACCCCTCTTTTTCGCTAGAACCAGCGAGAGAGGGCCCAGCCACAGAGCGGGAGCAAGCTGCCAGGGCAGAAGTCGAGGATGTGGCCGCCCTTATAGCCGCCAGGTTCCGGCGGGAACCGGGAGGTCCTTAGGACTTGTTTCTCGCTTTTTATCGAGTCTGTAGCCCAGCTCATGGAGCCTCGCTTAATTTGATTCTTTTGGATATTTGTGTCTGTGATGCTCTTTCTCTCCTTCTTGGCTTTGCCTGACTGAGTCCTTAGCTCCACAAGGTACTCAGAGGCCATCTCCAATCCCGGAGCTTTGCATAGACACCCTCCCCGGGTCCTAACCGTGTTAGGGGCCCCCGGATGTCTCCGGATCTCGCCCTATGGGGAGCTCCAGATCTGCCTGCCACGTGGCGGGTCCGGAGCTCCTCCCTAAGAGGCGGGAGCTCCGGCCATGTTGGACACGTAGGGCTTTCGGAGCCCTCCCACCGAGAGGGGAGGTTCGGTTTCCGCCTGCCACGTGGCGAGCCCGGAGCCCTCCTCAAGGGAGGAGAGAGTTCTGGGCCCGCTGGACACGTGGGGCCCCCGGGTCCCGCCCCTGCTGGAGGGGCAGGTCCCGATCCTTCCAGTCCTAGGCCGGAGTAGCTGGTAGCTCCTTTCCCCCTGCTTCATGCAGTCCCTATTGCCGTAACCTGGAGGTCCTGCACACAGGCAGAGGAAACGTAATTCTCCTCGGGGGGTCCTCCCCTCCCGTCTCCTAGTCTTATCTGTCTTACGATCCTGATTCGCTATACGGGGCTTGGGCAATTCTGTGCACGAGTCGCCGGAGCTCCGGCTCTCTCCGAGGTCCGGGTACGGCCGTCCGATCCCTAGTACCGGGCCATGCGCTGGGGAAGCAGAGTGCACGCGCTTTGGGTTCATGACCAGGCAAAGCGGTTGTACTCCCCTGTACCTCCGGAGGGCAGGATGCGCATGCTTTGGGCTCTGGGCCGGCTAAGCTGGATACGCACCCTGGACCCCCCATGCACAACGCAGGCCTTTCCTGGAGGTAACCAACTGGCACCGCAACACCTGACTGGGGGAGGCCGGAGAGACTCACTCGGCCATCGGCAGGTGCCTCAAGCGCAGCCGCCTTCGGTAGGATAGCGAATGCCGACTATGGATGAGCGCAGGAGAGGGGGAGCTAGATGTACGATGAACATACAGAGATAGTGCGATCATAAAAATTAATGCATAATTTAAATGAGCGCATGAGAGAGAGCTAAGTAGAACATGTCTCTATACTCGTACCCATAGATGGAATTCTGGCTGTACATGGAGGCAATGTTCCGCCTCGTCTACAAGGGAAGCAAGACTCTACGCGCTTAGGGTCGGAACCAGGCTAAACTAGACATAGTCCTGTACCGTCCCTTGAGACTTAGCTGCCCCAAGCTCTGTTCCTAAATTCTATGGGATCCATTACAGAAGGGAATAACCCCGTTCTACTGATGCTCAGGAAGTAGGACTTACAGTGTTGCTTCAAAGCAAGGGATTTTGGGAATGGATCCCACTCTCGGTTGAAAGGCATGTGTACCTGGGGCGGCAGCTTTCATGATTCGGAAGGGACCTTCCCTGCTGGGGGAGAGCTTATGGGTCCTTCTTGGAATAGAGCGTGCCCCTTCACCAGGTTGCCCTCCTGCAGGCCCCCGACGCGTTTGGTTCTTTGGTGGTAGTGCTTAGAGCATTAGCCGAGACCGTGCGTTGCGGGGTGTTCCCTGCAGCCGAGTCTTGTCGACGAGGTTGTTATCTTCGCGCTGGATCAGGTCCTGCACGGCTTCTCCTGGGGCCCCCCAGGGAGTTCTCCCCTTCTGGCTAAGGCCTTCAAGGGGTAGGTGGGCCCGGGCTCGCCTTGGATGACCTGAGGCGTCTTCCCCTTCTGGCAAGGCCTTCAAGGGGTTGACAGACCTTAGGCGGCTCCCGAGAGGTATGTTCGAGGCACGGAGGCGCGCCGCAATTGGCTAACGCCCTGGCCCGTCACCGTCGGAACTGGAGTCCTCTCCGTTATGCACTGTCATCATGACGCGCTGAGGCTCCTGGAACCCCACCTGATGGGCAGCGGTGACTGGGGCATCGACCTTCTGTTTGCCATCCCTCTGAGGGTAGGGTGGTGCTTCAGCCCTCTGCTGTCTTCCTTTGCGGAAGCGCTCTGCGAGCCTCTGGATCTCCCAGCACTCGGCAGCAGTATGGTTGCAGGTGCCATGCACGGGGCATAGCCCGCCTTGGTCACTGTCTGGGGCCGGTGATTGCCGCTGCCTTTTGTCGGGGCGTGGCCCCCGAGCTCCACGGGTCGTCACAGCTGCGGCGACGGGGGCCGTGAATGGTGACTTCATCTTTCCACTCCCCCGGTTCTTGGTCTTCTTGCCACCCCCATAGGCAGCAGCACCGGACCCGGGCTGTCCTCCTGACTCGGAGGTCAGCAGAGCGTGCCAGTTCCGCCCTTCAGCTGCTCTAGCGCACTTGTCCGCCAGGCTGAAGAGCTCCGAGACGTCACGGACCTCTCTGGTCGCGAGCTTCTCAAGCATTTTCTCATCCCGGACACCCTGTCGGAACGCCACCACCACAGAGGCACTTTGGATATGTGGGATGGTGTTGCGTACCTGAGAGAACCGCTGGATGAAAGAGCGCAGCGACTCCCCAGGTTGTTGCTTGACGGCGTGGAGGTCAAGCTCCGTGCCGGGACGGGTGTAGGAGCTGCCGAAGTTGGCGACAAACTGCCGGCAGAGCTCTCCCCAGGAGGTTATGGACCCCTGAGGTAGATTCATGAGCTAAGACCGAGCTGGGCCGGTCAAGGCGATGGGGAAGTAGTTGGCCATGACAGCCTCGTCCCCTCCTGCGGCAAGTACGGTGGTGGAGTAGATCTGGAGGAACTCCGCTGGGTTGACGCTGCCGTCGTACTTCTCGGGCAGGTGCGGGCGAAACTTGCGTGGCCACCTTGCGAAGCAAAGGTGGGGTGCAAGGGCCGCACATCCTGCACCTGCTGCTGCAGGTACTGGCGCTGCGAACGCTTGGTTCACACTCGGCACCGCGTATCCCGGCATGGGCAAGGCTGCACCATAGACCGGGGCCGCTGCTTGCGGCGCATATAGTTGTGGCATATGTTGCGCAGCATATGCCTGAGGCAGCGCTCGCATGGCGATGGCCTGCCCTTCTGGTTGTGTCGAGGCCGATGACATGCTGTTGCCAGCCTCATGGTTGCGACGCCTTTCTCGGCGTCGCTCAAGGTACACCCGGGCGTCCTGGCCCAAGTGGCACCATTCCAGTTCCCTTCGCAGGTCCGTCGACAGGAGCCTGGAGGAGCTGGAATCCGCCGTTAGCCCGTCAACCGTGGGTGTGCGCATCAGCGACACAGCCGGTTGTCCTGGGCGCCGTCCTCACCGAAACCGAGGGTTCGCGGCGGCGACGACGAGGCGGTCCACCTCGCGGACCAATTGCTGGGTCGCTGAATGGGGCGCATCCCCCGCAGGTGGGTTGCGCAGCAGCGCTCTTGCTGCAGCTAGCGCACCTCCATGGTGTACGCTCAGCGCTGCAGAAGATCTCACACTGGTCAGGGCCTGCATAGCCGGAGTCGGCATTGCCGGAGTCGGCTGCTGGCTACCAGCTTGTGCCGACACACTCCGTCCTGAGTGTGTCGACATGTACTCCCCAGTGGTCACGGTTCGCCGTGAACGCGGAGGGGGAGAGTTTGCCGCTGAAGGAAGCTTGGTCATCTTCGTTGGCGGAAACTCGTCGCGCTAGGAGAAAAGCCCCCTACCTAGCGCGCCAAATGTTGAAGTGTTCGGTCGACACTTCCCCCGGGCCTGCACTGGGCAGCCCGCGAAGGTTCTTTTTTTCGGTGGGGCTAGTCCCTAGTGGAGATCTTGCGCAGATGGACGAGTTAGTAAGAGCTTGACACGGCGAGTTTTACGTGGTTCAGGCCTCCGGAGCGTAAAACCCTACGTCCACGGCGAGCTATGGAGCTCGCTGTATTGCTTGCTGCTCAGGACCGGAGGCCTGAGCTTGGGGGTGAGTTACAGCTTGAGAGTGTATGGCTAGCGTATGAGTTGCAAAGTGCGAACCCTTGCTATCGACGCCTACCCGAGCCTTTTATAGTCCAAGACTCGGGCGGCTTACAGGGGGAGCCGAGACCCGACAGGTGGTCCCGGGAAGATTGTCTATTATCTACCGTATCTGCAGTTATTCCGGTAGTTGTCTCTGGCCAAGGCTTCTGAGTCTTCATCTTGCCGCCCTGCCCATGCCGCATGCTATTCGTAGTGGTTGATGACGGCGCAGGCGGCATGGGATGTCTTGTCGCGGCGTTTATTGGCTGACAGGTTCTGACACCGCGCGCCAGTCTGTGATGCGACTAGGAGCAACGGCACCTGACAGAAGCGTGCTCCGCGTCTCCGCGTCTTGGGAAGACGCGGGCCTTGAATACCTTGTACGGGCAAGGTATGGGGCGTATTTACGCCCGCTGCCTATCGCTCGGGGCAGGCAGCGTCGCTCTGCTGCCACGTGGCGGGCCCGGAGCCCTTCTCAGAGAAGAGAAGGGTCAGTCCCGCGGAGCACGTGGAGCCTCCGGACCTCTCCCCGCGGAGGGAGAGGCTCGGCTTCTGTTGGCCACGTGGCGGGCCCGGAGCTCTCCTCCGAGGAGAAGGAGATCCGGCCCCGCTGGACACGCGGCACCTTCGGACGTCTCTCCCGCGGAGGAGGAGGTCCGGCTTCTGTATGCCATGTGGCGGGCCCGGAGCTCTCCTCTGAGGAGAGGGAGGTCCGGCCCCGCCGGACGCGTGGAGCCTTCGGAGCTCTCCCTGCGGAGAAGGGCGAGTTCCTTAGGCATTTTACCCTGTGCGCGGGGGTACCCCATATCTCAGGTACCGACAGTACCGAATGATGCAAAACACGGAACTTCGGAGTGGGTAGTTCACCACCTGGGATTCCGAGCTACACACACGTTCTGCACTGGTACACGAGCACCTAGGATCAAAAACCAGCGAGAACCATGGGCTAGGGTTACGGTTCTTCGAAATTTTCGGGGCACAGCCGATATCGGGCCTAGGTCAACGGTGAGCACGTAGCTCCGGCCAATTCCATGGCCAACCGAGCTTATATTCATGCTAAGAATGCCACAGCGAAGCTGTAGGAGCAAACCGTTGAAGAATAATGCCCTGAGTAGCTCGGGCGACATCGCCGGAGTAGAGGGAACCACTGTCACCGTCGCGGCCATGGTTCCGGCCATCGCCGAGCTTCGGTGAGGGCACTAGTGTGTTCCTCGAGCCAAGTTGGGCCCAGGCAGCGAGAACCATCGAAGGTCATGCAGGGAAACGGCCGGCGGCGAGAACTCCGGCGAGGCGCCGCCGCGTGAGCCGCAGGATGGCGCGAGGTAGACGAAGGGGGGCCGGGTCCACCGGTCGGCCTCTGTTCTCGCGCGGGGATCCTTTTGCGGCCGGGAATCAGTGTGGCAGCACCGGTAAAACCCCGTGGGCCGCGGTGTGGCCGCATTCTCAGTGGGCCGGTTTAAGGAGTGGGTCCCACCTGCAGAGTTTAAACATTTTGAGAATTTCCCGTTTTAGTTCAAACTTCAAATGCATAGAACTTTTGCTAGGAAACTTCAAATTCAGTCAACCAAATTTTGCTGAACTCAGGATTCTGAGTACTTTCCAGCAATACCAATTTCAGCTCATGAAACTTAATAGTTTTCCAGAATTAAATCCCTAAAGTTCAAACCATTAGGAATTTTATCTGGAGAATTACTTTATGAAAAATTCTGAAATTTGGCTGAGAGGTTCATTGGAAAATCCTTGAGTCACAGTAAAAATTTTAAGACTCATCCAGGTTCATTTAGTCCCTCTAATGGGGTGATTAAGTGAACTGCCCTGAGAAAATAGAAAAATATATAGAAACATTTTTCAGATTTTCTCAAATCTTAGTTAGGGCATAACTTTAAGTAGAATTATTCAAATGACATGAAACCAATTCCATTAGAACCATATTAAATTCTAGTTTCTAGAAAGTAATGGTTGGAGCCATGAAAACCCCTGGAATTACTTAGAGGCTTGAATATTGACCGAATGGGCTTTTATTTGTACAAGGGTCAAATGAACTTTGTTTCAAATGAAACCTGGTCAAGACTCTGGTTAGGACCCTACCAAGCCACCATAAAAATTTCAGAACCAAAGGGGAGGGCTTGCTAGAGTTATTAGTAATTATGTATTCAAGTCTACACTTTGCATTTAAATTGACATATAGCATATGGTGAACATGTAGTCGTTGCGGCGAGGAGACTCCAGAAGTGCTCGACTTCCTCCTCCCGGACGAAGGCCTAACCCCTGACCATCAGCAACAAGGCAAGCCCCGGTTTGCATTAACCCTTTTATAGAGTTTTGCTTTGTTTACATGTCTAGTGTGAAGTATGAATGTGCATTAGGTGTAGGATGGATGAAACCCAATTGCATAACAAGAATTTTCCTATAAGAGTGAGGGTAGTGTCTAAGGCCTCGAGTAGACAGGCTATGCTTAATGATTTATAGGACTTCGGTACAAGTCGAGTAGTTGGAATCTACTCACGAGTTAGGCTTGGGACACACGGGTTTGGTTCGAGTGATGTGAGATCACTTTAGTAATGAAAATGAGACTAGGCAGGGGCTAGGGAGCAGCAAGAGGAAGTCTTGTGTGCATAGCCCTGTCCATGTCGATTGGGGACCGATCCGTGTGCAGCCCTGCTGAACAAGTATTGAACGTACCGAAGGCATATCAGATATATGGGCCCCGATAAACCGATGTAACCTAAATCTCCGGGCGTCGAGGCATAGCGCACCAATTCATAGGTGTAGGTTGAGGGCAGCAAGGTGGAAATCTGCTAACGGGCATAGAGAGATGCTCCTTGTACGGAACCTCCTGTCCGTTTTGGTGCGACCGGTTCGATGTTTGGGCTGTTTGGTGAAAGTTGTCCCGTACGACATCGAGTGAGCGTGATGTGCAGCTCCACGGGTGGGCATACGTGACGTGCTCTTTGGGTATCCCTGCAGGTGTATATCGAGTCGATTCGCCATCCCTCGCGGTGACGAGTACCGCTTGTTCACTGCATCGTAACATAGATAATTTATGAAATATGATGATTCAATATTGCTGTTATGATCTAGTTGTATTGTTACATGTGTGCCACCAAATATTGCTCCCTAAATTTCATATTCATGAACTGTTAACTTGTGGCCAAAAGATGAACTAAGGATGAACTTGTAGGCATGTCCGTTTGCTGCAATCTTACCGTCCCAAGTTCATTGTACACTACATGTAGAGTTTCATGCCTAGGTGAGTCGGTTGAGTCTTGTTGAGCCATCATGCTCATGGTTGCTGCTTAAGTGTTTTTCAGGTGAGGAGCCACCCACGGACTCGGGGTACGAGTCCACCGACGAGGGCTACCCTCCTTCGGGGACCACGGCTGAGTGGGAGCTGTCGAAGTGTTCGGTCGACACTTCCCCCGGGCCTGCACTAGGCAGCCCGCGGAGGTTCTTTTTTCGGAGGGGCTAGTTCCTAGCGGAGAGCTTGCGCAGATGGACGAGTTAGTGAGAGCTTGACACGGAGAGTTTTACGTGGTTCAGGCCGCCGGAGCGTAAAACCCTACGTCCACGGCGAGCTATGGAGCTCGCTGTATTGCTTGCTGCTCAGGGCCGGGGGCCTGAGCTTGGGGGTGAGTTACAGCTTGAGAGTGTATGGCTAGCGTATGAGTTGCAAAATGCGAACCCTTGCTATCGACGCCTACCCGAGCCTTTTATAGTCCAGGACTCGGGCGGCTTACATGGGGTGCCGGGACCCGACAGGTGGTCCCGGGAAGATTGTCTATTATCTACCGTATCTGTAGTTACGCCGGTAGTTGCCTCTGGTCGAAGGCTTCTGAGTCTTCATCTTGCCGCCCTGCCCATGCCGCACGCTAGTCGTAGTGGTTGATGACGGCGCAGGCGGCATGGGATGTCTTGTCGCAGCGTTTATTACCTGGCAGGTTCTGACACCGCGCGCCAGTCTGTGATGCGACTGGGCGCAACGGCACCTGACAGACGCGTGCTCCGCATTTCCGCGTCTTGGGAAGACGCGGGCCTTGAATACCTTGTACGGGCAAGGTGTGGGGCGCCTTTACGCCCGCTGCCTACCGCTCGGGGGCGGGCAGCACCGTTCTTCTGGCCACGTGGCGGGTCCGGAGCCCTTCTCTGAGGAGAGAAGGGTCCGGCCTGCGGGGCACGTGGAGCCTCCGGACCTCTCCCCGCGGAGGGGGAGGTCCGGCTTCTGTATGCCACGTGGCGGGCCCGGAGCTCTCCTCTGCGGAGAGGGAGGTCCGGCCCCGCTAGACGCGTGGCGTCTTCGGACCTCTCTCCCGCGGAGGGGGAGGTCCGGCTTCTGTATGCCACATGGCGGGCCCGGAGCTCTCCTCTGAGGAGAGGGAGGTCCGGCCCCGCCGGACGCGTGGCGCCTTCGGATCTCTCCCTGCGGAGAAGGGCGAGTACCTTAGGCATGTTACCCTGTGCGCGGGGGTACCCCATATCTCAGGTACCGACAGTGGCCCCCGGGCCTATCTCGGGGGAGATAGCGAGCCCGAGGTGGGACCTCCGTCTCTTCCGATCCGCGCACTTTCTCTAAGTCCCGAATTGACCGCTGCCGGAGCACGAACGGCCACGGGATCGTGAGAGCGTGCGCCCACTTTATGATTGCTTTTACTGCGGAGACGGGAGCCTTGGCCATGTTGGACACACAGGGCTTCCGGAGCTCCTCCACTGCGGGAGGAGGCCCGGTTTCCGCCTGCCACGTGGAGGGCCCGGAGCCCTCCTCAGGGTAGGAGTGAGTTCCAGGCCTGCTGGACACGTAGGGCCCCCGGGCCCCGCCCCTTCTAGTCCTGGGTTGAAGTAGTTGGTAGTTCCTTTCCCCCTAGTTCATGCAGTCCCCGTTGCCGCAACCTGGAAGTCCTGCACACAGGTAGAGGAAACGTAATTCTCCTTGGGGGCTCCCCCTCCCTTATCTCAGTCTTATTTGACTTATAGCCCCAACCATACGCTTGGTGCTTGGGGACTTGTAGAGAGGGGGAGCTGAGCACATGGCAACCATGTACTGCAAGGGTGATAAAAACTCAATTCACAATTTAAATGAGTACAAGGAAAGAGCAAAGTAGGGCGGATTTCTTTTCGTACAACCTTCCATAGGAGGAAGGCAGGCTAAACATGGAGGCCACGACCCACCCCATTAAGAGGGGAAGCAAGACTCTACGCACTTGGAGTCGGAACCAGGCAAAGCTGAACGTAGTCCTGGACCGTCCCCTGGGGTTTAGCTGCTCCGAGCGCTGCTCCTGGACTCTATGGAGTTCATTACGAAAAGAAAGTACTGTCCTATTTTTGCTCTTAGGGGTAGAACTTACGGAGGTGTTCTATGTTCCAAGGGTTCGGGAGCAGGTCCCCATCCTCGGTGGAAAGGCGCACACACCCGGGGCGGCATACTTTCGTGACTCGGAAGGGGCCTTCCCAACTAGGGGAGAGTTTGTGGGCCCCTTCGCGAGAAAGTATGCGCCGCAACACCAGGTCACCTTCCTGCAGCTCCCGGGCACGCACAGACCTCTGGTGGTAGCGCCGAAGCGCCTGTCTGTACCGCGCGTTACGGAGTGCCGCATGTAATCGGACCTCGTCGACGAGGTCGATTTCTCCACGCCGGAGGTTGTCCTGCGTGGCTTCGTCGTAAGCCTGGACACGGTGAGACTTCATGGTGATTTCTGGGGGAAGTACAACTTCAGCCCCGTACACCATGAAGAAGGGTGTCTCCCCGGTGGCCTGGCTCTGGGATGTCCGGTTAGCCCATAGTGTGCTCGGAAGCTCGTCTACCCAATTGGCACCATATTTCTTCAAGCTGGAGAAGGTGCGAGTCTTGAGGCCCCGGAGAATCTCCGCATTGGCCCTCTCAACTTGCCCATTGCTCCTCGGGTGGGCGACAGAGGCATAGCATACCTGAATGCCAAGGTCCTCGCAGTAGTCTTGGAATGCTGCGCTGGTGAACTGGGTCCCATTGTCGGTGATGATCCTGTTTGGGACCCCGAACCGGCAGACAATAGACTTGATGAATTTTACTGCGGATTGTTTATTGATGGTGACAACTGGTGTAGCTTCCGGCCATTTGGTGAACTTGTCGATAGCGACATAGAGGTACCGGAACACCCCGACGGTTCTGGGAAATGGTCCCAGGATGTCCAGCCCCCACACGGCAAATGGCCACGAGGGCGGGATCATTTGTACCGCCTGAGCCGGTGTATGGATCTGCTTGGCGTGGAACTGGCACGCCTTGCAGCTCTCGACCAGCTTGACAGCATCCTGGAGTGCTGTCGGCCAGTAGAAGCCATGCCGGAAGGCTTTACCGACAAGCGTGTGTGAGGAAGAATGACTTCCACATTCGCTTCCATGGATCTCAGCGAGCAAGTCGCAGCCTTCCCCCTGGGTTATACACCGCAATAGGATGTGGTTGGCGCCACGCCGGTAGAGATCCCCCTCTACCAGCGCGTACCTCTTAGCCATACGCACAATCCGTTCAGCGGCTGTATGTTCATCAGGGAGGATATTGTCCTTCAAGTAGTCCCGGATCTCCGTGATCCATGCATCGGGTCTGACTTGAGCTTCTGGATCTTGAGCGCTGGGTTGCACGGAGTCCCCAGTGACGCTTACGATCCTTGGTGGCGCCCACGGCTGTAGGGCCGCCGGGACCGCCAGCTTCGAGGTGCTGGTCAAGCCCCCTTCGCCCGGCTCGGCGAGCCGGGCTGTGGGCCGCAGCAGCGTCCTCTCGAAGACTCCTTCGGGCGCAGGGGCCCCGGTGGAAGCCTTCATTGAAAGGTTGTCGGCTGCGGCATTACCGGCGCGCGGTACGTGGTGCAGGTCCAAGGCGAGGAATTCTTTCTCCAACATCTGCACGTGAAGCAGATACGCAGCTAGCTGGGGGTCATTGCAGGAGCATTCGCCCTTGACTTGCTTGATGACCAGCTGGGAGTCGCCCTGTGCCAACAACTGGCGAGCGCCTAAAGACAGGGCTGTCTGCAGGCCAAAGATGACTGCTTCATACTCCACCATGTTGTTGGTTGCCTTGAAATTGAGACGCACCATATACCCAAACTGTTCCCCCGATGGCATGAGGAGCAGTACGCCGGCACCGGCCCCCTGCTTTCGCGAGGAGCCATCGAAGAAGAGTGTCCAGTGGGGTTCGGTGAAGACCGGAGCTTGGTGCTCCGGTTCCCCGCCCCCATGGCCCCCTGGGTCAGTCCCCGTTGGTGTCCACTCCGCCACAAAGTCAGCCAGTGCTTGGCTCTTGACTGCATGGCGTGGGAGGAAGTCCAGCTCAAACTCCGCCAGCTCTGCCACCCATTTAGCAACGTTGCCAGTCGCATGGGGGCTGTGAAGAATTGTCTTCAGCGGATACGAGGTGACTACCGAGACCCGGTGGGCCTGGAAGTAATGGCGGAGCTTTCTGGAGGCCACGAGCACCGCATACAGCAGCTTGTGGACTTCCAGGTACCTCGTCTTGGCATCATGAAGTACTTCGCTGATGTAGTAGACAGGCCTCTGGACGGTTCGAACCCTTTCTCTCAGGCCTGGGAGGTCCTCGTCCATTGACCCTGGCCCGCTGGAGGTGGGTGGACCCACGGGGGCCTCCGGGAGCTGGGACCCGGAGGCCTTTATGCTATCTTGATTGTCCGGGAGCTCCGGGGGGTCTTGGGGGACCTCCGAGAGGTCCCGTTTGGCCCCCGGGGGGTCCCGCAGGGCCCTCGGGGGTTTGTCTTGGAGGTCCGGGAGACCGCCCTGGACCTCCGGGAGGCCGACCTGGGCCTCCGGGAGGTTGCCTTGGAGGTCCGGGGGACCGTCTTGGTCCTGCGGGGCCTCCTGGTGTCTGTCTTCTGCTACCGGAGTAGGTTGTGAAGATGAGGGGTCCGGCTGCTCTGCGACGAGGACCATACTCACTACTTCAGTTGTCGCCGCGATGTAGAGCAGCAGGTGCTCTCCGGGCTCAGGGTCTACCATGATAGGTAGGGTCGTCAGGAGTCGCTTCAACTCCTGGAAAGCCTCTTCTGCTTCGTCAGTCCAGGCAAAAGGGCCTGACTTGCGCAGGAGCTTAAAGAATGGGAGTGCCCGCTCTGCTAGCCTCGGTATAAACCGACTCAGCGTGGCTAGACATCCCGTGAGTTTCTGGACATCCTTGACGCGGGCAGGGGGACGCATCAAGTCGATGGCCTTGATCTTCTCTGGGTTGGCCTCAATCCCTCGGTGCGAGACCAGGAATCCTATGAGCTTCCCAGAGGACACGCCGAACACACATTTATCTGGGTTCAGCTTGGTGCGCGTAGAGCGCAACTTGTCAAAGACTAAGGCTAGGTTATCTAGCAGGGACGGACCCTGCTTGACCTTGACAACTATGTCATCGACATACACCTCAACCAGGTCTCTTATTAACTCCCCAAAGGTTTTGTGCATTGCCCGCACAAAGGTGGGGAGTGCATTCTTTAGGCCGTAAGGCATAGACACATAGCAATAAAGGTCGTCTACTGTGATGAAGGAGGTGTGCTCCTCGTCCTCCCTAGACATGGGGATCTGATGGAAACCCGAGTAGGCGTCTAGGAAGCACAGCATATCACAGCCTGACGTTGAGTCTACTATTTGATCTATTCTAGGGGGAGGGAATGGATCTTTAGGACATGCCTTATTGAGACTGGTGTAGTCGATGCACATCCGGAGCTTCCCGCCAGCCTTCGGGACAACGACGGGGTTCGCCAACCATCGAGGGTGGTGGACCTCCCGTATGAAGCCAGCGTCCAGCATCTTCTTGACTTCTTCACGGATGAAGTTCTGCCGCTCGATGGACTGCTTGCGGGGCTTCTGTTGAACCGGCCGGGCATCGGGGAAGACTTTGAAGTGGTGCTCGATCACCTTCCTGGGGATCCCCGGCATCTGTGACGGCTGCCATGCAAACACGTCAACGTTGTGCCGGAGGAAGGTGACGAGCGCGCCTTCCTATTTACTATCTAGGCCCCCGGCTACCCGGGTGGTCTGGGTAGCTTCGGCGCCGACTTGGACGACCTTTAAGGGGACGCCGCCCTCGTCGAGAGGTTGCACCCGGGGTGCTGTGGTGGAAGCACGGTGACGTGCGCACGGGCGGAGCTGGTCCGGCTCCGTATTGCCGGGGGCTGATGCCCCAGCTGTTGCGAGTGCTTGGAGCTTCTCCAGGGCCGACACTGCAGCAGTGCGGTCCCCACGAATCCTGAGAACACCTGTCGGTGTTGGCATCTTCAGGACAAGGTAGCCGTAATGGGCTACAGCCATGAACCGGTACAGGGCTGGCCTGCCGATTATGGCATTGAAGGGGAGGTCTATCTCCGCTACGTCGAACAGAATGTACTCTGTTCGATAGCTGTCCGGAGCCCCGAAGGTCACCGGGAGACTAATGTTGCCGTAGGGGATAACCTGTCCCGGCCCTACCCCTAAGAACGGGCTCGACGGGGTGAGCTTGGCCATCGGGATCTGCAGCTTCTGGAAAGCTGCACGGCTGATGAGGTTCAGCCCAGCCCCTCCATCTACCAAAACGTGGTACATTCTCACGTTGGCGATGGTAGGGGCCACCAGGAGCGGTAGTTGGCCGGCCCCAGCCATGTTCCTGGGGCAGTCGGTGGCGTCAAAGCTGATGGGGGTCCCCATCCACTTTAGGTGCGGTGCAGCACTTGGGAGTGGCGCCACCGACGCTACCGCTCGGCGCAGAGTCTTGACTGCGCTTCGGGACGAGGGGTCGGCGGACCCGCCGTATATGACGTAGAGCTTCTTCCGACGCTCATCGTCGCTGGAGCCGGAATCCTCATGATTGCGTGCCGCCTTCACGACACGCTGAGGCTCCTGGATCTCCTCTGGGTGGTCAATGTTGTCTGGAACATCCACCCCCTGCTCATCTTCCTTTGGACGGAAGGGCAGGGCATCAGCCCGCTGCCGCTTCTCCTTGCGGAAGTGCTCTGCGAGCCTTCGGATCTCCCGGCACTCGGCAGCAGTGTGGCGACAGCTGTCGTGCATGGGGCACATATTGTCTTCATCACCTTCTGGGATTGGTGATCTTCGCTGCTTCTTGTCGGGGCGCGGCCCCCGAGCCCCACCGAGCGTCGCTGCAGTGACGACTGGGGCTGCAGTCGGTGATTCTATCTTGTTTCTGCCTCGGTTCTTGGCCTTCCTGCTGCCTCCACCGGGAGTAGGACTAGATCCGGGCAGTCCCCCTGACTCGGAGGATGGCAGCGAGTGTCAGTTCCGTCCTTCTGCTGCTCTGGCGCATTTGTCTGCCAAACTGAAGAGCTCTGAGACGTCGCGGACCTCCCTGGTCGCGAGCTTCTCGAGCATCTTCCTGTCCCGGACGCCCTGCCAGAACGCCACCACCACAGAAGCATTTTGGATATGTGGGATGGTGTTCCGTACCTGGGAGAACCGCTGGATGAAAGAGCGCAGCGACTCCCCAGGTTGCTGCTGGACGGCGTGGAGGTCAAGCTCCGTGCCAGGCCGGGTGTAGGAGCTGCCGAAGTTGGCTACGAACTGTCGGCAAAGCTCTCCCCACGAGGTGACGGAACCCCGGGGGAGGTTCATGAGCCAAGACCGAGCTGGACCGGTCAAGGCAACGGGGAAATAGTTGGCCATGACGGCTTCATTCCCTCCTGCGGCAAGTACGGCGGTGGAGTAGATCTGGAGGAACTCCGCCGGGTTGACGCTGCCGTCGTACTTCTCGGGCAGGTGTGGCCGAAACTTGCGCGGCCACTTTGCAAAGCGAAGATGAGGCGCGAGGGCTGCACACCCTGCTTCTGTCACCGCAGGTTCCGGTGACGCGAACACTGGGTTCGCACTGGGCACAGTGTACCCCGGTACGGGCAAGGCTGCACCATAGGCCGGGGGTGCCATCTGCAGTACATATGACTGTGGCATATTCTGCACGGCGCAGGCCTGGGGCATAGATCGCATGGCGAAGGTCTGCTCTTCAGGCTGGGTCGAGGCCGACGTCACGCTGTCGTCAGCTTCTTGGTAGCGATGCCTTTCTCGGCGTTGCTCGAGGTATACCCGGGCATCTTGACCCGAGCGACACCGCTCCAGCTCTGTCCTCAGATCCATCGATTGAGGGCTGGCAGAGCTGGAGTCTGCCGTCTGTTCGTCAACCACCGGCGTGCGTATCAGCGACACGGCCGGTTGGTCAGAGTGTTGTCTCCGCCGGAGTCGCGGGCTTGCGGCAGCGACGACAAGACGGTCTACCTCGAGAATCCACCGCTGGGTCGCTGCCTGAGGCGCGTCCCCAGCGGGCGGATTGTGCAGTAGCGCTCTTGCTGCAGCTAGCGCACCCCCTCCGGGTACGTCCGGCGCTACCGGAGATCTGACGCTGGTTGGAGCCTGCATTGCCGGGGTCGGCGCTGCCAGAGCCGGTTGCTGGCTCCCAGCTTGTACTGACACACTCCGTCCCGAGTGTGTTGACTTGTACTCCCCCCTGGTCGCGGTTCGCCGCGGAGGCGGGGGAGGTGAGCTGGCCGCCGAAGGGAGCTTGGTCATCTTCATCGGCGGAAACTCGTCGCGCTAGGGGAAAAGCCCCTACCTGGCGCGCCAAATGTCGAAGTGTTCGGTCGACACTTCCCCCGGGCCTGCACTGGGCAGACCGCGGAGGTTCTTTTTTCGGAGGGGCTAGTTCCTAGTGGAGAGCTTGCGCAGATGGACGAGTTAGTGAGAGCTTGACACGGAGAGTTTTACGTGGTTCAGGCTGCCGGAGCGTAAAACCCTACGTCCACGGCGAGCTATGGAGCTCGCTGTATTGCTTGCTGCTCAGGGCTGGGGGCCTGAGCTTGGGGGTGAGTTACAGCTTGAGAGTGTATGGCTAGCGTATGAGTTGCAAAATGCGAACCCTTGCTATCGACGCCTACCCGAGCCTTTTATAGTCTAGGACTCGGGCGGCTTACAAGGGGTGCCGGGACCCGACAGGTGGTCCCGGGAAGATTGTCTATTATCTACCGTATCTGTAGTTACGCCGGTAGTTGCCTCTGGTCGAAGGCTTCTGAGTCTTCATCTTGCCGCCCTGCCCATGCCGCACGCTAGTCGTAGTGGTTGATGACGGCGCAGGCGGCATGGGATGTCTCGTCGCAGCGTTTATTAGCTGGCAGGTTCTGACACCGCGCGCCAGTCTATGATGCGACTGGGTGCAACGGCACCTGACAGACGCGTGCTCCGCGTTTCCGCGTCTTGGGAAGACGCGGGCCTTGAATACCTTGTACGGGCAAGGTGTGGGGCGCCTTTACGCCCGCTGCCTACCGCTCGGGGGCGGGCAGCACCGTTCTTCTGGCCACGTGGCGGGTCCGGAGCCCTTCTCTGAGGAGAGAAGGGTCCGGCCTGCGGGGCACGTGGAGCCTCCGGACCTCTCCCCGCGGAGGGGGAGGTCCGGCTTCTGTATGCCACGTGGGGGCCCGGAGCTCTCCTCTGCGGAGAGGGAGGTCCGGCCCCGCTGGACGCGTGGCGTCTTCGGACCTCTCTCCCGCGGAGTGGGAGGTCCGGCTTCTGTATGCCACGTGGCGGGCCCGGAGCTCTCCTCTGAGGAGAGGGAGGTCCGGCCCCGCCGGACGCGTGGCGCCTTCGGATCTCTCCCTGTGGAGAAGGGCGAGTACCTTAGGCATTTTACCCTGTGCGCGGGGGTACCCCATATCTCAGGTACCGACAGAAGCCGTACACGCCGCGCTGAGCTGTGGAGTGCAGCTAGTGTGGGTTGCCCTAGGGATGGGCAACCGACTTTTGCTAGATAGGCGGGCATGAGTTGTACAAAGTATCTTTCCGCTGTATAATATAACAATAGTTTGTAACTGAAGATTGTACCTGTTTGTACATTTCAGTTGGTTTCCCATGTAATAAAAGGTGTCCTTATGATGTGTGCTGTCAGGTGTCGTATCGTGCGGCACCACACTCTGCGATCCTGGATGAGCAGATTCCGGTCCGCCACAGGTAAGTGGTACTTGAATCTTATTTTAGTTAATTTCTGGCGCTATCATTGTGCTAACACATATCGATAGGAGCGCGAGATCAGTCATTAGCCGACCGCTATCCAGATGTGGTGGAGGGGTCACATGGGAAGTGACCCGTCGTAGCATGATCAGTCTTCTCAGATGGCAACGGAGACGTTGGTGAGTTCTATTATTGGCTTAATTGGGTTCTCTTTAATACTTCTGATGACTTTATTTTTCCTGTATTTCCAGGAAAAGTATGGGAAGGAGGTGTGGAGGCTTCGAGGCAAAGATTACGGTTGGCAGAACGTGCCGATCGTACCTGAAGTCGTGTATGTAAGCGGTGGTGGGAAACCTCACGGCCGATGAATTCTGTTATTTCTTATATAATGTCACGGACTTCGAGACACGAAACTTTAATACTCTTACTTCATTCTGTAGGTTGGCCATCTTCGATGGAGTAGTTGACTCGAGGGAGGCGCGGTCTTCCTCGAGGGCCTCTTCATCCTAGGGTGGGTCCAGGAGGCGTATGAGCCGAGATCTGGAGCTCCAGAGTGTCCAGGAGGAGCTCCAGAGGACATAGGAAGCGCTGCGACTAACGAACGAGAGGCAGGCAGCGGAGCTCAGGGCTAGGGACGAGTATCAACACTCGTACATGCTACAGTTGCAAGCTGCCATGCAGGTAAGTTCGGACCGTTGTACTCAACATTTCTAATATATGATTGTATAATATTTTGCTTTATATTTGCAGGCTATGGCCGCAGGTTAGCAGGCTGTCTTTCCCTAGTGGGCGCCGCCACCGATACAGCTGCCACAGGGGTCGATGACAGGAGCACAGGTACAAAATTTCTCAATAGTTGAACTTGCTCAATTATAGCTAACTTCTAATTTGTTAACTTTCTCAATTCTAACTTGTAATGACTTTATTTAGTCAAATACGCATTTTTAAAATTCTAATATCTCTAACTATACATGCACATCACAGGGATCGGCGACGCATGCTCAACAAACTCCATCCCCCCAGCATCCGACGTTTGGACGACAACGCGAGGACGACTTCCTGGACTCTGGTGGCAGCGGTCGACTATGATATTGTTGTTTTGATGCCTGTGTGATCTGGCCATCGAGCCAGGACTGGCCTCAAAGCCAAGGCAGCCTTTTCTATTTAAAAAAAAAAAGAAACTGCAATCCTTATTGACGACGGTTTCTGGTACTTAGCTGTCGTCAATAAGCCATAATAATTGACGACGGCCCACAAAGCCGTCGTTAGTAAGCCACAATAATAGACGACAGCCAGCTGTACCATCGTCTATAAGCCACAATAATTGACGACGGCCAGTTGTACTGTCGTCTATAAGCCACAATTATAGACGACGGCCAGTTGTACTGTCGTCTATAATATTCCTTATTGATGACGGCCAACTGCTGGCCGTTGTCTATAAGCTTCTTGAACAGCCACGTGGCTCGACAAACTTATAGACGACAGCTGGTTTTAGCCGTCATCAATAAGTTTTTTTATGACGGTAACCGTCGTCAATAAACTTATTGACGACTAATTATTGACGACGGCCTAGAACCGTCGTCTATAACCATATACCGTCATCAATAAGTTATTGATGACAGTAGTAACATTATAGACGACGGTTTTTGGTCGTCGTCTATTTGCGATTCTTGTAGTGTTGGCGGGTCACCTGGCAGCTCCAGGCGGTCGTGGACGTCAGTCTGGGGATCACCTAGTCCTCCCTCTAGTGCTCCCACTTCCAAGAACGATATAGGGCGCGGAGTTCCTCCCTCGGTGCTAGAAGTAGTAAGCCCCCAGGTGGCTTGTGCTTCTCCCCTAGGCCCTCAAGGAGAAGAACGCCTTGAAAAGCCGCACCGAAGGCTGCACGCACACGAACATCTCGCAGAAGTGGACGGAGACGACCACCAGAGCGGGGGCGTGCGGCGTGAGGTGCTGCAGCTGGAGCCCATACACCTCCAGCAGGGTGAGGAGGAAGGACGACGCCGGGAGCGCGAACCCAGACAGCACGTACGAGGTGAAGAGAACCACCTCGCCGGGTTGCATGTCGGTCAGCAGGACCCTCCCGCGATGGATCTTTGTGTCAAATATGGCTGACTGCTAGCCGAGCAGGCACCTCAGAAGTGTGATGTCGCCATCACTGCGGAGTCTGAAAGAACGGATGCCAGAAGACATGGTGGTGTGAGAAAGATGAAAGCGCTGGGAGCGGAGGCTTCGAGCGCTCGTAAGGAGGACGAAGATCGCAAAAGGCAGGAAGGAACCTCCCTTCTGCGGAAGGTTTCCTTTTCTACGTCCGAGACTTCTGGCAGGGAAACACGCGTGATGTCTGGGTCTCCACCGCCGCGCACAGTCTGCCGCCTCAATGACGGGTGGGACCCAGGTCCACCCGTCAGACGCTGGGGGCTAGGCGAGTAACTTCTCGAGAACGTCCGGCGGTTCCCAAAAAAAGTGGCGTGGTGGAACTGCAGCAGCCGACCCGAGGGCTGCCGTAGTAAATACCCCGGGGTAACCCCACGAGCACGTCGCCACGACCTGCTAGTCAAGAGCAGACACACACGTCCACTATGTTGACGACATGTTGCCGCTTTGACTGTCGAGTACGCCCACTACGCCAAGGACATGCAGTCTTTTCGTCTCCCAGGTACAACCACTACGCTAAAATCTCGCCACCACTTCGGCGTCCAAAGTGCAAGCTCAAAGACACCACGCGGGGAAGATGGAGGCCCCACCTGCAGGCTCGTTGCCTCCCCCGAGATGGGCCCGGGGGCCACTGTCGGTACCCTGTAGACAGGGTACCCCGCGTGGAGGGAAAAAGACAGCCTAGGCCTGACCTCCCTGCTGAGGCGGGTGCCAACGTAGCCACGTGTCCTTGGCCCCGAGGTCAGCCCCGGGGCTGCCACGTGCACTTGGGCTATGAAGCCCACACGTGCCCCTGGTTCCGGTCCGAGCCTCCCCGCTGAGGTGAGGTCCGGAGCTGCCACGTGTCGGTGGGCTCTAAACCTCCTCCCTGCTGAGGAGGGCTCCGGAGCTGACACGTGTCCTTGGCTCCAGTCCAAGCCTCCCCGCTAAGGTGAGGTTCGGAGCTGCCACGTGTCGGTGGGCTCAAAACCTCCTGCCCGCCGAGGAGGGCTTCGGAGCTGACACGTGCCCTTGGCTCCGGTCCGAGCCTCCCCGCTGAGGTGAGGTCTGGAGCTGCCACGTGTCGATGCTCCGGAGCCGACACGTGCCCTTGGCTCCGGTCCGAGCCTCCCCGCTGAGCTGAGGTCTAGAGCTGCCACGTGTTGGTGGGCTCCAAACCTCCTCCCTGCTGAGGAGGGCTCCGGAGCTGACACGTGCCCTTGGCTCAGGTCCGAGACTCCCCGATGGGGTGAGGTCCGGAGCTGCCACGTGTCGGTGGGATCCAAACCTCCTCCCTCATAAGGAGGGCTCCGGAGCCGACACATGCCCCTGGCTCCGGTCCAAGCCTCCCTGCTGAGGTGAGGTCCGGAGCTGCCATGTGTCGGTGGGCTTCGAACCTCCTCCCTGCTGAGGAGGGCTCCGGAACCGACACGTGCCCTTGGCCCCGGATCAAGCCTCCCCGCTGAGGTGGGGTCCGGAGCTACCATATGGATCCTGGCTCCAAACCCACCAAGGAGAGCTCCATAGCCACCACGTGCCCCACAATCTGTCGTGGACCGTGGGCCGACGAAGTCAAGGGGGAAGTGCGTTGCCAGGCCCTGCATTCAAGGCTCGCGCCTTCCCCAGAAGCAAGGCGCACGGCGCACACCTCCGTCCTCCCCCCGATCGTCATTACGGTGACAAGACAGGGCGGCGAGTCGTGACAGCGGTACAGTGCTGCCCAACGGCACAGAGCCACCCAGGAGAGCGAGAAGACGCGGCGACAAGATGGCAGCTTCATCATCAGCTGCCACACAGATCGGGGGCACAGCGCGCCAGACAGCGAAACTTAACTCCCCACCGACTACTCTACTCAGGGTAGTGAAAACCCTAGATCATGTATAGGGTTCATACAGCTTCGGGGCACTTGTCGGGCCCCAAGCCTCACTGTAACCACCCCGACCTTGGACTATAAAAGGACCAGAGTGTCCACCTGACAAAGGGTTCGCAACCTTGCGACTCCCACACTCATACGCGCAAGCAATACAGCAAACACTCCCGTGGACGTAGGGTATTACGCTCTGGCGTCCTGAACAACGTAAATCTCGGTGTTCACGCTCTCTCGAGTTGGATCGCGCTAGGGAGTCCAAGCCCCTCCAAACAAAGAACCTCCGCAGGCTGCTCCTTTAGCAGGTCGGGATGAGTGTCGCAGCTCACACTCCGACAATTACAAACCACTATAAAAGCATGAACCAAACTTCGCTTACGAATTCCTGGCACGTGCAGGACCAAAAGCATCCGTATACTTCCAAACAAATGCACGCAAAAGTCTACTGACTTGCTACCCTTGTCCGATTGTCTGATCATGTATGACCAAACTATGAGGACCGGGGTCCCGACATTTCAGAAATCACATTGGATGGTGTCGTACGATATGACACCCAACAATACACCTCAAAACAACATCCTATTACATAACATAAACTTGAATTTACATGGTCAAGTGTGGAAAATATGTTACAATAAAATATATCTACAACGGAAGTCTTATCCATAACTCACAGCCCTAAGCCTAAGAATCATCCAGCCCTAGGATGATTCTCACTAGCATCACGTAAGCCTTCACGGCGGCGTGCAGGGTTCCCACTCGGCCGTATACCCCGACCGGGGTAACGTCTCGTCAAGAAACCCGTCCTCCTCCCCAAACTCCATGTCATGGGTACATGAATTCCATTCCAGCAAAATTGATTTCACCTTTTTTTAAGCATTCTACAGGGAGATATGAATTTTACAAGTTTCTATAATTTTCTGGAATTGATTCTGTGATTTTCGGGATTCTCATGGACATAGGGTAAAGTTCTGTTATTTACCCCACTTAACAATGTCCGTTGAGGCTGAAATTCGGAGTCCAGATCAAGGATATTAAAAGGAGTTCCCGGCAAAATTTGGGAATTTTCCCTATAGTAGATCTTATGGAATTAATTTCCAAATATCTAACTTAATGGAATTTTCAAGAAAATTCCAATGACTTTCATACCAACTAAATGGTACTGCTGGAAAGTACTGGTCACAAGAATTCTAAAAAAATTTTGTTTGAGGATTTCTGTATACTTCTATTAAAAGTTATGAATTTCCAAATTTTAGCCTCATACTAGAATTGTTTTCCTATTAAAAATGTTTAAACGGTCACCTCGGGCCCACTAGATTTAAATAGGCCAATCCGGTTGAAGTAACACGACGGCCTAATAAATTTTCCGCGTAGCTGCACGAGGTCCCGCGGCCACACCTGATCCTATACACTGTGTGCGATCGCTGGCACGCGGGGCCCGTCAGTCGTCTTCTTCCTCCCGACGTCCGACGGCTCCTGCGGCGGCGCATGACGGCGAACTCGCCGCCGATGCTTTCCCGGCTGTCCGGGTCTCTCAAAGTCGCTGCCAGGGCCTAACTCAGCACGTTGAACACGCATGTAACCTCAGCCCAAGCCGGCGATGGGCGGAACAGTGCTAGCCACAGCTGTAGCTACAAAAAGCTCGCCGGCGATGGTGTTCTAGCTCGGAAATGCCTTATATCGATTGGGTTTTGCTCCTACAACATCGCTAGATCATGTGGAGCATGAAAATGAACCAAGAAACCGATGAAAATGGCCGGAACCTAGAGCTCAACGGTGAACCAAGAGTTTTTCGCCGCCGAGGGCAAAAACTCGGTGAACTCCGTAGTTCCCCGACTTTCCTTGTTCTATTTCTTCCTACGGCTTCGCAAGGATGTCTAGAACATGTCCTTAAACGCATACGATCATTCATGGATCGTGTGAGGTAAATTTCACCCTGAAAGCTCTTCGGTTCATATGAACTAACCGAGAGTAAAACTGAAAATACTTTGTGTGCGCTGAATGAAATGAAGAACAGCTTTCACCGAAAGCAAGATGGAACTCCGCGCACCTTTTTTCTTTTGTGTGCGGTGTGTGAAACTGGATGGATCGTCAGAACGACGGTGAACCGAAGAGGCGGTGATGTGATCTTCCGAAATCTGGATCGTGCGATTGGTAATTTGGCCAGCGATCAGGGCTATTTATAGCCAAACGGCTCCGTGAAGGATTGGTTCACATTTACAGCAGCTCACCATCGAGCTATTTTCACCGCGGAGGTGGCAGTGCGCTGGCGGCACGCCAGCGATCGGGCGGGCAGAGAGGAAGTGAATTGGCTCACTCTAAAACTGACATGTGGGTCCCACCTCCACTCTATCCACTTTGTAATATTTAGTTTAAAATAGTAAACTAATTTCTAAAATGGTAAAAATTAGCACCTATACTAAACTAAATATGAGAAATCCAATGGTGCAGTCCAATTTAGATTTGGATGAAGTTTGAATTTAAATTTGGATTCCACCTTTACTTCATCCAAATAAATAGCAAACCTAGTCCAAACTTAATAAAATTTGACAAGGAAACTATTTAATATATGGAGAACCTAATTATAAATTCAGATCTCCATGTTTGAAACATTTGTAAGTAGAATTCAGAAATGGAATATGGAACTCTATGTATGCAATACTTAATCTTTTAAAAAAGCAATTTAGCTCCAAATATAATGGAATTTGGTAGTCTGCCTAGTTTGATCCTAAGAAATTGAAATGTGAGATCAGATGGTTATTTTTAAGTGATATGTTCATGTTTTCAGTTTGAAATTTGATCTCACACCTTTGTATTAAAAAAATTCTAGTTCTCTCTATTTTTCTAAGTGTTGTTGAGCTTATCTACACTTGCTAGATTTTTGGAATTTCACACAACCCCCCCCCTCCCCTCCCAACACCCGCGGCACTTTGTCTTTGTCGGGATCATTGGGCATGATGGCCCCATCATCTTGAATATAGCTTAAAGCTTCGCCAACAGTTTGCGCCCCTCCCACACGCATGGGCAAGCAAACCTTTCCACGTGGGCTACGGGCGAAATTGGTTGGCCCATGCTAGAAAAATAGCCCAATATTGTTGTTACATAAACAACAGATATCGGAGTTAGCGTAAACTCCCTATAGGATTCGACCAGAAGATGAAATGATAAGAGTAACCATAAGAAAGTTGTAGTAAGCAATATTTATTCGGGTTCAAGTCTCACAGAGGATAATAGTCCTCTATGTTCATATTTGTGTTTTCCTTGAAGGTATGAAACTTTATTAGAAGTGCTTGAGGATTGCTTGAGTACGATGAGTATATATCTAGCCTGTGTCCAGCCTCCACCTAAAAGCTTGCCTCTGCTTTTATAGAACAAACGGATGTCTATAGTGGCTGCCTTATGGTGAGTGGTATTTACTATTTATTAAATGAGTACGCTGTGTCACCTTACAAATCGACGTGACTATCCTATCTCTATCGTGAGATCCCAATTGACGCTACTATATATGTTATTATATTAGCCAAGGAATACTCTGCCTACCATGACCTTCAGTGGTGTCATGATGAAGTTGTCTTCAAGAATCATCCTCCTCGATAAACACAACAGAGAATGTATATCTGCTCGTATTAAATGTTGTCTCCGGCGCAGTTCAATGTTGCGGGACAGGTGGTGGCACCTGACCATAAACAGACTACACGGGAGGTCAGGATTGCCCAATCTGACATTATTGGGAAACATGACGGCCCCCAACCATGCCCTTCTATGCGAGTGATTTGTATCATCTGCAGTAATACATATGCATTAAGTGAATCATAGGGGGCACTAGGATCGCACGTTAATGATTGCTAATGCATGTGCATTACTGTAGAAGATTTTAACCCCTATGCAAGAGGTCAGGGACCACTTTTTCATAGTCCAGGTTTGGGGGAGTTCGGTGTTTCGTACTAGTTAGGTTCCATTTGGTCAGCAAACCAACAGATATCAACTTTGTTTTAAATTCAACCATCTTCAGCTGTCCATATTACACCTATAGCAGAATTGCTGTCGACAGCTAACAGATGTTTTGCTTTGCAATTATAAAGTGGAGGGCTGTAAACACTGATTATGTAGAAGGTAAAATGTGCATAACTGTAAGCTCTGTAAGGCCGCCAACAGATCGATCATGGAGGATATCAGGCGATGCTGGACATGCATGACACATGAGGACATTAGTAGCTATCAAAATGGGGACAGCGGGAACAAGGTCGCCTTCATCTCCTGGGTCGAACGAGGATGAACGGGCCGACCTGTCAAACTCCTCCTTGTCCTCGCTGAATGCCTTCTGCAGCACATCTTGCAAGTCATTGAACCTCCTCTTCCTCTCGATGGATGTCTCTTCCGAGGGAGGCCATCTCAGTTTCATCATCCATGATCTTGTCGAGTACATTTGAACAGCGTGGGAAGAAGCGTTTCCCAAGTTCCACTGTTACATAAAGTAACCTCGCGATTAGTCCACATTGAACATTACCTCCATAGAGTTAGTGTTATGAGCTAAGACTGGTATTCAGCAACTTTTGTTCAGACAACGTGAGCGGTCATTCTCAAAGTGCAGAAAAATGAGAAAATATCCATGATTAACAGGTTGATTGAGCTATAAGTTATTTAAAAGTGTAGTTATCCAGGCTGCATGCACCTCACAATGCAGAGGCTAGAATCCAACTGAACGGTAGGCAAAAACTAAAGTGTCACTTTCCATCACTAGTGGCATGATAAATGTTAGATATAATCCCGTTTTTCTAGAATAATTAGTGTTAAAGATAGAGTCCAAATCAAATAAGAGTAGGAGTCTAGATAGTAGACTAGGACTCTGTAATTTGGGGCTATATATACAGCCCCCCATTGAGAATAAATCAAGATTAGAGAGGAACTAAAATTAACCCTGGATTTCTAACAATTGGCATCAGAGATAGGGTTTTAGATCTGCCCCCGGGAGGACGTGCTCGAGGGCGTGGCCAACGGCACGAGCAGAGGCCGCAAGGCAGGCGCGGGAGGTGTACTCGGTGGCGGTTGTGTGGCTGGTGACTATACAGAGAAGGAGGAAGTTGTCCTCAGCTTGGTGCGGCGCGGTAGCGCGGTCAGGCGCAACCGCATGTGGGAGGCGGCGGTGGCCGTGGTCACCGGTGCGGTGCCGAAGGGCAGACAATGCAGGAAGGGGACAAGCGTACCTCAAGGAGGTCGATTCCGGGGAGCAAAGCTTCGGATCGGGCGCTCGCAGGGCGGATCTCATCAGGGTCGGAGTGGATCCCGGCGCAGATTCAGCGACAGGCGAAGAGGTCGTGCTCCAAGGGCGAGGGGTCCCAACAGCGGCGTCGGCGGAAGCGCGCAGCAGACCAGCGGACGGGTGCGAGGAGTGCGGCCAGGGCGTGCGCGGCAAAGGTGGCGCGAGCGCGGCCAGGATCGGGCCCGGGCGGCAAGGGCGGCGCGAGCACGGCCAGCGCGGGCGCTAGCGGCACGCGCGGCAACGGGCGGCGGTCAAAGGACGCGGCGGCTGCTGCTGTTCCGTGAGAGTGAAGGCTGCTAGGGTTTCTGAAGAGAAGCACCGTGGGCTAGCTGGGCCTTGTGGGCCAGGATTGATTCTTGTGAAGTAGAGAATTGTTTCGGGCTGGGCTGGCTAGACCTAGGTTGGACTTAGTGCTATAGTCTAAAGGGAGAACATGGCGGGTGATTCAACGATCAAGCCAACGGAGGATGAGTTGGTGCTCCACTTTCTTCAGGCGCACCGCAGCTGCGCGGTTTTTCACCACGTATGCCAGACATTGTGATAGAAGCAGACTTCTATGATGTGACGCCGTGGGACCTTTTGGCGAACTACGATCTGCGCGACTTGGGATACTTCTTCACGTTAAGCAGGCAGAGCAAGCCTCAAGTACAGCGGTCCGACGGCGACAGCATCTGGAAACATAGCGCGACCAAGTGCGCACAGTCAATTTCCAACATGGGAGTTACGGTGCAGTGGCGTATGGTCAAGTCCTGCTTCTACATGCGTGGAAAACTCGAGAAGCGTCGTAGCACGGGATGGATCTTGGAGGAGTACGAGATCACTGACCCAAGGTGCTATCGCCATGACGATGAAGGTGAAGAAGAAGAATATTGGGTGCTCTGTCGCGTGAGGAAGAGCAGACCAATGCGAGGTGTGCTCGGGATGAAGATGTGACCATCTCGAGTATGTGGTAGGAATGAAGATGCGTCCATTCCGAGATCAACTGCAGGATGAAGATGAGTCCATCCTGGGGTTGAATATGTGACCAACCCGAATTTATGTGCAGGATGAAGATGCGACCATCCTGGGGATGAAGACGTGCCCATCCCAAAATTGAGTGTTCGAGGTGTAGTGCCCACCTCAAGAGTGTAGTGTCCACTCCAGCATTGTAGTGCCCAACCCAAATTTGTGTCCGAGATGTAGTGCCCATCCTCTAGTGTGTGCAGGGTGAAGTGACCATCCTAGGGGTGTAGTGTCCACCCCAAATGCGTGTGTAGGGTGGAAGTGTGTTTCCATTCTAATTAGTATGAGTGTGATCTAGAAAAATAAGATTAGGGGATGATTGTTAGATATAATCCTGTTTTTCTAGAATAATTAGTGTTAGAGATAGAGTCCAAGTCAAATAAGAGTAGGAGTCTAGGTAGTATTAGATTAGGATTCTGTAATTTGAGGCTATATATACAGCCCCCCCATTGAGAATAAATCAAGAGAAGATTAGAGAGGAAATTAACCCTGGATTTCCAACAATAAAGACGTGAAGTAATTTGAGAATACAGATCATATAAAGGTTTTGTGGCTAAATAAAGGCAATTCGTGTCACCTGTTTTCGAGAGGGCTCTCAACCTAGCTAAATGTTCTTCCTAAAGGGGTGTCATTTAGATCAACAGCTGTCAGTTGTTTCTCAGAAGGCGGATTTGGACTAGAACCAAGGGTGAATTCCAAAGTTCCATCTACTTGAGCAATGTCCATTGCTACTCTTGCCTCCATGGAAACATTATCCTCGCCAAAGCAACTATTGAAAACACACAAAATATGATATGAAGCCATAACTTTCATGAACGTGAAGTTCAGAACAGTAGCTAGTTAATTGTGGATAGAGACCTGCTCTGATCTTACACATTTTGAAAACTAGAGATTACCTCGGTTTTCAAGATACAGCAACTTTCCACGCAGATTGTCGCCTGCAAGTGCAAGAGAAACTGATGCTTCTCCGAGTAGTGGATCTCTTCTCTCAGCTTGCTCTAGTATCTCAATACATAACCTGTCCTTGGGAGAACGTTTTCCATCCTCAGCATGACAAAAGTAATCCCCATGTTTTGTAAGCCTCTTAGAGATCTGTACTGCTTTTCTGTAGTCAAATGTAAGATCCCATGGTCGAGCTCCCTTGGTCAAAAGTGAGACAATGATTTTAGGTTCCCTTCTCATTGCAGCGATATGAAGAACTGTGTAACCTCGTGGGTTCCTATGATTAACATCTGCAAGTGCTAGATCCAGGAGCTCTGTTGTAATTTTTGAATCACAGTGTTCGACAGCATAGTGCAACGCATATGCATCGTCAAGATTCGTCTTCCCTTCCTTGAGCAACATTCTTACTAGCTCCACATCATCGGAGTCCAGGGCTCTGTGTATCCTTCACATGTATGTTAGGAAGGCCCTTGTCTTCAGGTGAAACTAGTCCTAGACTAAGCCGTGCTTCAACAATTTGCTTGATAACGTCTGGAGGCAATGCCTTCTCAAGAGTAACCATATCAAGATTTGACTGAATAACAATCTGAAGGCATCTCAAGCAGTTTCATACAAGATTTCTTGCATAAGCTGGCAACAGATAAGATCAATAGGAGATTATATACTTCAACCTTATCAAGAACATCAAGGAGATGGCGCTGCATGAAAAGTCAAGAACACTTTGCCTTAGTAATGGATTGTTAATTCTGAAATGTAGTAATGATAGCCCGAATTCTTGAAATGGAACTAAGCTAGGTATTAACAAACTATCACTCATCTTATCATGAATTCTTGAAATAGAACACACAGTTTTAAAAAAAATAAGAATGTAAAAAAAGGTCCAAGCTACATATAGAATTTATAGGATTTAACAAATTACAGCTAGATTTGGATTAGTTAGTGGATAAGGATGATAGGTAATTAGAACAATCAAAACTTTCTACCATGATTGTATGCAAATTACACTAGGAGATATTTCAATGCTTTGCACATGCACATCATTTCAATCCAAGGTTGGGAGACTTTAGCAGAGTGAAAGGAAAAAATAATCATGCTAAACAAAATCAGGAATTGATCACTAATACTAATCAGGTTATAGGCATTAATGTTCTTATGTATTTCAATGCTCATGCAACTTTATTCGGATCAGACAGAATAGCAATGGAAAATTTTAATGCAAAACAGCAATTGCAACTTTCACCATTATTTTCAGGGCATGCCTGGCACATGCAGTGTGCTTGAGTTCTATTAACTTTGTCTGTAAGTGGTCACTCTTGTACTATTTTTGTTCTTGTATGTAATATATGAGTATGACGAGCAATTCTCCTACTACGCCTTCAAGGAATTTTTGTTTTGAGGAACTGAGAAAAAAATCACCATTATACACAGAACTTCCCGATTTGAAACTTCTTTCAGCAATTTATTTCCTTTTTGGATGCAGTCACCCAGATTTTAAAATGATGACATTATCCCAAATTGTTTAGCTCAAAGAAAAAGTGCAGCCGGGTGCATGTAGCTCCTTCTTGCGTAGGGTCCAAGAAAGGGTCTGATCCATTTGGATCTTTTGTACGCAGTCTTTTCCTGCATTTCTGCAAGAGGTTGTTTACAGAAATCAAACCTTTGACCTCATGATCACAAGGCAACAGCTTTACCGCTGTACCAAAATAAACAAAAAATATTTCTACTTCATCAATTAAGGACCGGAGGGGATAGTTTTTTGGGGTTTTTGAACTACAATATTGCGCTACATGTTGACTTGTTGCCTGCCGTTTTTTATCAGTGTTTCACAATGTCATACTGTACTTTACTTGTTTTAAGTACGATCAAATTTTAAGTGGAATAATAGTACTGGTTTGTTTTGTTTCCATGTGTCACCCATTAGTATCCACGCAGCCTAGAGTTGATAATGCACAAGTGGAGTTTTTTTTTATACTCGATGTTTTAGAAAGAAAAAGCCTTCCTGTTGATGTACACAAAAACAGAGTGCCACTTTACAATTTCAGTAGTGTATCTGTCAAATTTTCAGTGCAACTGGTCATTCGCTCATCATTATGCAGCATTAGCATAGCGCTGTGCAAATGATCAGGTGCAGGATTGGGTCATTACCAACTGAAATACGTCTATCCATACAGTATATGATCCATGGTACTTGGACAAGCGGAACAGGGCAAAGGTTTGGACTGACTGAGAACGGAGGAGTCGTGATGCATTGAATCTAGAGCAGCTTTCATAAATCGGTGGTACGATGCAGGCGCAGCCACGCAGGGTAACTGTTATCTTTGGGCCATATTTAAAAAGGAAGGGATCAGCAGGAATCTGATAGATTGGATTTCCACCGGCTGACAGGAACAGGAAACTACTCCAGAGGTCTTAGCTCGTGCGCACGTGCAAACAGTTGGCAACAACAGACAGTGCAACTTGTCGTGTTATCCAACAAGCACTTCACCCGTCACTGTACAATCAGCATTGCAACGGCCAAGCTGCAGTGGTGATTAAGACTATTTTCCAGAGTGCAACGAGAGAAAACGTGTCTTGTCAGATTCATGATTTGCATAATAAAAAACGATGTGATCTTATTTCTTGTTTGAAACAAACTTGACACGCGCAATAGGGGAAAAGAAGTGTATTTGAATCCCAAATATTACCAACACTAAATATCTGAGTTATATTACAAGCACAGAGGACAAAAGGCACCAAGAAGAGGAGTGGGAGAGGGAGGGAGAGTGAGGCGGACCTGGAAGAGGCTGGTAAGCTCGGCGACCTGGAAGGTGCAGGCGGCGAAGAGGACCTGGGCCATGAAGGCAACAGCGGGGCGGCATCCAACGTGCGCGCAGCCTTCGTCGTCGACGCATACGCACGCCGCCTTGGGCAGGTCGCCGACACGGCCGCAGTAGAGGTACTCGATCACCAGCAGAAGCGCCTCGTGCCCGACCTCCACCTCCTCGCCGAGAAACTCCCGGAAATCCACTACCATGTCTCCCTCCGCGCCGCCGCCGCCGCCACCTTGGCTGGCCGCGCGGCGCGCGAAGAAGTCGCGCAGGAAGGGGCTGCGCGCGCAAAGCACGCAACGGTGCACCCGCAGCTCTGGCGAGCCGGGCACGGCGACGACGCGCGCGTCGGCGAGGAAGCCGAAGTCTTCGGGGCAGCGGAAGGCGGCGGCGAGGTTCTCGGAGAGGCGGCGCAGCGCCTGCACGTCAGCGGCGTTCGGGGCCGCGCCCTCAACGGTGACGCCGTCGGAGTCTGAGGACGCGACGGCGGTGACCTGGCTGTCCACGGGCTCCATTGCGCGCCGCCGCGACGCGGCGACGGGGTGGTGGGAAGGCGCGCGGAAGGCGAAGCGAGGGAGGCCGTCGCCTAGTCGAGCGCGGAGGAACCCAGGAAGGGGCGCACGGAAAGGGACTTTATGGCATTGGTAAATGGCGCGAGTCAGCGAGTGAGTTGGCTGGAGGCAGTCTTGCAGTTTGGCCCTTTCTTCTACGGACCTTGCAGGTACATCTCATAGTTGTTGCCGTTGTGCGCACGTCGCGTGGCATCGCGCCGTGCAGCACACCCGTCGTGCCGCAGCTCGTTCGCCAGCGCGCCCGCCGCCGCATCGGGTCGTACCTGGGCACAAAAACCGTGTATCATCCCTAAATTAATATTAATCATCCCATCAACCTCTTCATCTCCTCAAAAATCCAATCCGATGGTCCCCATTACTATTCCTTTGGCCCGACGGACGACGGTGCTCAATGAGAGCTCTTTCGTGGTATAACAATAAAGTTTGTGGGTCGGAGTACAGAGGCAGTGAAGGTGTAGTTTATGTTTATGTTTCTCTCCCTACAGGGCTCCTTGTGTTTTATATTTCTTTCAGTCACAAGACTGCAACAAATCTAAGTGACTTTATTTGAATCATGGTCAATCCACATAACTAGACGGAAAAATTACATACAAAGATCAACCTATACTTGATCGCTATGATCTATGAGTCTAAATAAATTAGTTGTGTCGAAGTGTGTAGCCGACACTTCCCCCGGGCCTGCTCTTGGCAGCCCACGGAGGTTCTTTTTCGGAGGGGCTAGTCACTCACGGAGAGCTTCGGCGTTAGGGACGATCGAGGGAGAAGCTTGACACAGGGATTTTTACGTGGTTCAGGTCGCCGGAGCGTAATACCCTACGTCCACGGTGCGCTGAGTTGCTCGTTGTATTGCATGCTGCTCAGAACCGGAGAACCGGAGTCCTGAGCTTGAGAGTGTAAGATGTCGAATGGCTAAAGTGCGAACCGCTAGGGTGCGAGAGTGTGTAAGAGGCGAACCCTTGCTAACGTTGCCTACCCGAGCCTTTTATAGTCCAGGGCTCGGGCGGCTTACAAGGTGGGCCCGGGACCCGACAGGTGGTCCCGGGGAGATTGCCTGCCATCTACCGTATCTGCAGTCATGCCGGTAGTTGTCTCTGGCGAGGGCTTCCGAGTCTTCGTTCTGCCGCCCTGCCCATGTCGCAAGCTAGTCGTAGTGGTTGGCAGGGGCGGCACGGGATGTCTTGTCGCTGCGTTTATTGGCGGGCAGGCTCTGACGCGGCGCGCCAGTCTGTGATGTGACTGGGCGCAACGGCACCTGACAGAGGCGTGCTCCGCGTCTTCGCGCCTTGGGGAGGCGCGGGTCTTGAATACCTTGTACGGGCAAGGTATGACGCGTCTTTACTCCTGCTGCCTACCGCGCGGGGGCAGGCAGCGCTGCTCTACTGGCCACGTGGCGGGTCCGGAGCTCTCCTCTGAAGAGAGGGAGGTCCGGCCCCGCGAGACACGTGGAGCCTTCAGAGCTCTCCCCGCGGAGGGGGGAGGTCCGGCTCTTCTGTCCACGTGGCGGACCCGAAGCTCTCCTCTAAGGAGAGGGAGATCCGGCCCCGCTGGACACGTGGAGCCTTCGGAGCTCTCCCCGCGGTGGGGGGAGGTCCGGCTCTGCTGTCCACGTGGCGGGCCCGGAGCTCTCCTATGAGGAGAGGGAGGTCCGGCCCCGCTGGACACGTGGAGCCTTCGGAGCCCTCCCCGCGGAGGGGGGAGGTCCGGCTCAGTTGGCCACGTGGTGGGCCCGGAGCTACCCTCTGAGGAGAGGGAGGTCCGGTCCCGCTGAACACATGGCGCCTTCGGAGCTCTCCCTGCAGAGAAGGGCGAGGTCCTTAGGCAGTTACCCTTGTGTGCGGGGTACCCCTTATTGAGGGTACCGACAGTGGCCCCCGGGCCCATCTCAGGGAAGATAGCGAGCCCGAGGTGGGGCACCAGTCTCTTCTGCTCCGCGCACCTTCTCGAAGACCCGCATTGACCGTTGCCGGAGCACGAACAGTCGCGGGATCGTGGGGGCGTGCGCCCGACTTGATGGCTGCGTTTACTGCGGCGGTTCCCAAGGCTGCCACTTCTGCATGTCGCCGCGCCTTTTCGGGAACCGCCAAAGTGTCTCGCCGGCTCGTCTCCTTGGGAGACTGACTTCTCGGCCCACCGCTTCAGCCGGACGGCTTGGGTCCACTTGTCATCGACGCTTGGTCTTGGAGCTGAAGCGGTTGTCCAAGCGGCGTATTCGAAGAGTTTCGAATCGCTTTGAATCGCGCCTGGAAAGTTTAAAAGGGGATCTTACCAGCATCGCGGCTTCCCTTCGCACTTCCCAGCGCTTGCATTTTCCTTGAGCTCTTGCTCCCTTGTCTTCCCTGTCCTTGAGCTTTTTCCTGCCATGGCTTCCAACCTGCCTCTAGAGAAGAAGTGCGGCCGATCTCCTCCGGCGGCGGCGTTCGCGCCAAGTCAAGGATCCAGGGCGTCTGCGTGTCGTGCTTCTGGAGATGGCGCTCCGTCCGGCGGCGACTCCAAGAGGCCTCGGGGTCACCATCCCGATGGGACTCCTCTCGAGCGGCGACGGGCTGATAGTTCCCGGACGTCGCGTCCTCCTTCCTCAGGAGGTGGAGCCTCGAGGGGGAGTACTGGTGCGTCGATGCCCAGGGGCGAGTCAAGAACTCAGGCACCCCGGGCCTCGGAAGGTGGATCGGCTCCTAGGGGGGGCTTCAGAAGCTTCCACTATTCCGCCAGCCCGTGCGACTGAGGGGCAGCCCTCAGCGGTGACGGCGGGCTCTAGTGGACCTACCCTGGTTCGTAAGCCGGGGTTCAGAGCCCGTTGGAGCGCTCGTGTCCCTCGGTAGGTGTCGCCCTTACCGAGTTCCAGAGCCTGTATTCTTATCTTCTTTTCTTAACTCCGAGAGTCTCCCATGTTTGCAGGGACCCCTCAAGTGCCGGTAACGTTTCCGTTTCCCGGCCATCCCCGCAGTGCCCGGGAGCCGAAACGGTCGCAGCGGCCCCCAAGCCAGCGCAAGTTCCTTCTGGACCAGTAGGCCCGGCTCCTGCGGTAGCGGCGACTCCTGCGCCGGTAGGCCCGGCTCCTGTGGCAGCGGTGACTCCTCCCGTTCATCCCCCTTCAACGGCTCGGGAGCCGGCTGTTGCTGAAGGTTCGGTGGGACCGGCTGGCGGTGCCCGCCTCCTTTTGCCGAAGCGGGTGAAGCTGCCACGGGCCCTAGGGTGGGCAGCGAACCGGGATGCACCGGAAGCGAGTCTGCCCCAGTGCCGGCTTCCCCTGACCAGAGCGTTATCCCGGTTGCCGGAGCGTCAACTCCTCCTGAAGATGACGTGATGGAGGAGGTCGGGGGCGCGGCTTCGGCCTCTGCCACCCCGCTGCCCCTGGCAGACGCTCTTGAGCTCGCCCAGACGAGCGTCCGGCAGGTTCTGGCCACGCTTGGTCGAGAACGGGAGGGGCAGGCCGTAGAGAGAGATCGCCTCCTCACCTGGGGGCACCTCTTGAAGGAGCGAACCGAGGAGGTCAGGGAGGAGTTTGACTCGAGGCGGGAGTCACTCGATGTCATAGAGGCACTCCTTGACCATCAGAGGAGGGCCGTCAACCGGTTGGACTCCGAGACTCGGCGGCTCCACCAGGAGGCCCGCGAGTCTCACGCTCAGGCCGATGAGCATCTCTCCGCTTTGGAGGATCTGCGTCTGAAGCTGGAGCGCCGTGAGCGCGCCATCGCGGACCAGGAGCGCTCTGCGAAGGCTGAGGCGGAGAAGATTGCCGCACGACTGGCGGCTGGCGAGGGCGACCTGAGGGCCCGAGCCATGGAGCTGGAGTCCCGGGAGGCAGACCTGGTCGCGAGGGAGGAGCAGGTCTCCCAGAAGCACCAGGCGGCCCTGAATCGGGAGTTGGCAGCGGACTTCCGGGCTTCGGAGCTGGAGCAGCTTGCCTAGAGTCTCCAGCTTCGGGAGAGCTCGCTGGCAACTAAGGAGAGGTAATTCTCCGAGGGGAACCTTGACATCTTGCTGGCAGCCCGCCGCGAGGTGGAGGAGCTCCTGGCGTCGCGGTCCTCCGATGTTTAGGCGGTCTCGAGCTTCGTCGACCAGGCGGGGTCCTCCCTGGCCCCTCTTGGCTTTAGCCCGGTGAAGGCAGCGGCACCGGCGCAGA
The DNA here is from genome assembly GCA_030760725.1 of Neostapfia colusana. Lineage (NCBI taxonomy): Eukaryota > Viridiplantae > Streptophyta > Magnoliopsida > Poales > Poaceae > Neostapfia > Neostapfia colusana. The sequence goes on along the minus strand of JASWHV010000004.1, from coordinate 106,097,566 downwards.
AGGTGGCCGAGGTGATCCCCGTGCTTGAGTCTATCGGCGCCAAGCTGAACAAGCTTGAAGCGGTGGTCGCCGGCGAGCTCGAGGCATAGGACGGGGCCTGGCAATGGAGGTTGCTACGCATGTGTTGGTGTGCTTCCGGAGCCGGGATCCCTCCTTCTCACTGGAGTCAGCGAGTCAGGGCCCCGCCACGGAACGGGAGGAAGCCGCCAGGGCTGAAGTCGAGGACGTGGCTGCCCTCGTAGCCTCTAGGTTCCGGCGAGAGCCAAGGGAATCCTAGGGCTTGTATCTTTTCTTTTTCTTTTGTTGAGTCTGTAGTCCAGCTCGTGGAGCCTTGAATGAATAGACTCTTGCTGTTTTCTCTGTCTGTGTGCTTTTATCTTCTTTGAGGCATGGCCTGGCCGAGTCCTTAGCTCCGCAAGGTACTCAAAGGTCTTCACCAATCTTGAAGCCTTGCACAGACACCTTCCTCGGGTCCTTATTGAGTTAAGGGCCCCAGAGGATCTTCGGAGCTTGCCCCGTGAGAACGGGGAGGTCCAGATCCGCCGGTCACGTGGCGGGCCCGGAGCTCTCCTCTGAGAAGATGGAGGTCCGACCCCGCGGGACACGTGGGGCCTTCGGAGCTCACCCCTGCGGAGGGGGCAAGGTCCGGCTCTGCCGGCCACGTGGCGGGCCCGGACCTACCCTTTGAGGAGAGGGGGATCCGCCCTCGCCGGACACGTGGGCCCTCCGGAGCCCGCCCCTGTGGAGGGGGCAAGGTCCGGATCCTTCGGTCTTGCGCTGGAGCTCCGGTCTTGCACGGTCCCGTAGTGGCCCCCTGGTAGGTGTGGCCAATTGTTTGGGCGTACCTACCATACTCCTGCGGGGGAGCTAAGGCTGGGAGGTCCTGCACACAAGTAAGGGAAACGTAATTCTCCTTGGGGCTCCCCCTTCCCTATCTCATAGTCTTATTTGGCTTACGATCCTGATCCGGTATACGGGGCTTGGGTACTTCAGTGCGCGAAGTGCCGGGGGCTCGAGGCCCCCTGGCCATCGACAGGTGCCTCAAACGCGACCGTCTTCGGTAGGATAGCAAATGCCGACTAGGGGTGAGAATGGGAAAAGGAAGCTGAGTGCATGGTAAGCATACACAGGAAGTGCGGTCATAAAAATTAATACGTAATTTAAATGAGCACAAGGGAAGAGCAAAGCAGGACAGGTTTCTTTCCATATAAATTTCCATAGGAGGAAGGCAGGCTAAACATGGAGGCAATGACCCGCCCCATTAAGAAGGGAAGCAAGACTCTACGCGCATAGGGTCGGAACCAAGCCAAGCTGAACGTAGTCCTGGACCGTCCCCTGAGACTTAGCTGCTCCGAGCGCTGTTCCTAGACTCTATGGAATCTGTCGAAGTGTGTGGTCGACACTTCCCCCGGATCTGCACTGGGCAGCCCGCGGAGGTTCTTTTTCGGAGGGGCTAGTCACTTGCGGAGAGCTTGAGTGTAGGGACGAGTTAGGGAGGAGCTTGACACGACGAGTTTTACGTGGTTCGGGCCGCCGGAGCGTAAAACCCTGCCTCCACGGTGAGCTGAGGTGCTCGCTGTATTGCTTGTTGCTCAGAATCGGAGTCCTGAGCTTGAGGATGAGTTATGCCTAGGGTATGAGTTGCTGGAGTGCGAACCCTTGCTAACGTTGCCTACCCGAGCCTTTTATAGTCCAAGGCTCGTGTGGCTTACAAGGGGGGCCCGGGACCCGACAGGTGGTCCCGGGGAGATTTCCTGCCGACTATCGTATCCGTAGTTATGTTGGTTGTTGTCTCTGGCGAAGGCTTCCGAGCCTTCGTTCTGCTGCCCTGCCCATGCCGCATGCTAGTCGTAGTGGTTGATGACAGCGGGGGTGGTAGGGGATGTCTTGTCGTTGTGTTTATTGGCTGGCAGGTTCTGACACTACACGCCAGTCTGCGATGCGACTGGGCGCAACGACACCTGACATAGGCGTGCTCCACGTCTCCGCGTCTTGGGAAGGCGCGGGTCTTGAATGTTTTGTACGGTAAAGGCATGGCGCGCCTTTACTCCTGCTGCCTACCGCGCGCGGGCGGCAGTACTGCTCTGCTGGCCACGTGTCGGACCCGGAGCCCTCCTCTGAGGAGGGGGGAAGCTCCGGCTCCGCTGGACACGTGGAGCCTTCGGAGCTCACCCCCGCGGAGGGGGCGAGGTCCGGTCATCTGGGCCACGTGGCAGGCTCGGAGCTATCCTTTGAGGAGAGGAGAGCCCCGGCCCTGCCGGACACGTGGCGCCCTCGGAGCTCGCCCTTGCGGAGGGGGCGAGGTCCGGCCTCCTGGGCCACGCGGCAGGCCCGGAGCTATCCTCCGTGGGGAGGGGAGCTCCGGCCCCGCTGGACACGTGGGGCCTTCAAACTTCGCCCCTGCAGAGGGAGCGAGGTCCTTAGGAAGTTTTACCCTGTGCGCGGGGGTACCCGGTATTGAGGGTACCGACAGTGGCCCCCGGGCTCACCTCGGGGGAGGTAACGAGCCCGAGGTGGGGCCTTCTCCTACCCGTGCACTTTCTTGTCTTGAGTACTCCCTGTGCTGGCAGGGTCTTGACGGCTTCGGAGTTCAGCCTCTGAGGAGAGGGTGAAGCCTGGCATTGGAGCTCAACCCTTGTGAAAGGGGGAGGTCCGGCTTCGGAGCTCGCCTCTGAGAAGAGGGGTGGTCCGGGAAGTCATCGGAGCTCAGGCCCACGAAGGGCGTGAGATCCGGCATCAGGGCTCACCCCTGAAAGGAGGGCGAGGGCTGGCATCGGAGCTCGGCCCAGCTGTGGGGGCGGAGGTCCGGAAGTCATCGGAGCTCAGGCCAGCGAAGGGCGTGAGGTCCGGCATCAGCGCTCGCCTCTGAAAGGAGGGCGAGGGCTGGCGTCGGAGCTCGGCCCAGCTGCGGGGGCGGAGGTCCGGAAGTCATCGGAGCTTAGGCCAGCGAAGGGCGTGAGGTTCGGCATCAGCGCTCGCCTCAGAAAGGAGGGCGAGGGGTGGCCTCGGAGCTCGGCCCAGCTGTGGGGGCGGAGGTCCGGAAGTCATCGGAGCTCAGGCCAGCGAAGGGCGTGAGGTCCGGAGGTCATCGGAGCTCAGGCCAGCGAAGGGCGTGAGGTCCGGCATCAGCGCTCGCCTCTGAAAGGAGGGCGAGGGCTGGCCTCGGAGCTCGGCCCAGCTGCGGGGGCGGAGGTCTGGATGTCATCGGAACTCAGGCCAGCAAAGGGCGTGAGGTCCGGCATCAGTACTCGCCTCTGAAAGGAGGACAAGGGCTGGCCTCGGAGCTCGGCCCAGCTACGGGGGGCGGAGGTCCGGAAGTCATCGGAGCTCAGGCCAGTGAAGGGCGTGAGGTCTGGCATCAACGCTCGCCTCTGAAAGGAGGGCGAGGGCTGGCCTCGGAGCTCGGCCCAGCTGCGGGGGGCGGAGGTCCGGAAGTCATCGGAGCTCAGGCCAGCGAAGGGCGTGAGGTCCGGCATCAACACTCGCCTCTGAAAGTAGGGCGAGGGCTGGCCTCGGAGCTCGGCCCAGCTGTGGAGGCGGAGGTCCGGAAGTCATCAGAGCTCAGGCCAGCGAAGGGCGTGAAGTCCGGCATCAGCACTCGCCTTTGAAAGGAGGGCGTAGGCTGGCCTCGGAGCTCCGCCCAGCTGTGGGGGCGGAGGTGCAAAATTCATCGGAGCTCAGGCCAGCGAAGGGCGTGAGGTCCGGAAGTCATCGGAGCTCAGACCAGCGAAGGGCGTGAGGTCCGGCATCAGCGCTCGCCTCTGAAAGGAGGGCGAGGGCTGGCCTCGGAGCTCGGCCCAGCTATGGGGGTGGAGGTCCGGAAGTCATCGGAGCTCAGGCTAGCGAAGGGCGTGAGGTCCGGCATCAATGCTCGCCTCTGAAAGGAGGGCGAGGGCTGGCCTCGAAGCTCGGCCCAGCTGTGGGGGCGGAGTCCGGTACTGCCCGGAAGTCCTCCCTTTCCTGTCTCTTAGTCTCATTTGGCTTACTGTCCCGGGCCAGAATACGGGGCTTGGGTAATCCAGTGCACTTGGTCCCGGAGGTCTGGCTCCCAGCCCCATTCAGGTGTAACCGTCCGGCCCCCTGGTACTCAGACCGTAGCGCTGGGGGGCAGAGTGTGCATGTTTTGGGTGTAGGACCGGGCAAAGCAAGGCTCCTGACCCCCCGGTCTAGCGTAGGTCTTTTCTCTGAGGAGACCAACTGGCGGTACAGTACCCTTACAGGGGGAGGTCCGAAAGGACCCCGGGCCTCTGGCAGGTAGCCCAAGCACTACCGCCTTCGGCAGGATGGCAAATATCGACTATGCATGAGCGCAGGAAAGAGGAACTGAGTATACAATGGATGTACACTGTCTAGAGCGTGGGAAGGTGATCATATAAATTAATATGTAATTTAAATAAACACCTAAGTAAGCATGGTGAACTTACTAGGGTAGCGTCGGAGCGCCATGTCCTCACGTAGAGCGGGTCATGCGTGGCTTTGTCGTACGCTCGGACACAGGGGGGCCCCCATGGCGATCTCAGGGGGAAACATGGCTCCGGCCCCGCATACCATGTAGAAGGGTAGTTCCCGTGACCCGGCCCTAGGAAGTCCGGCTGGCCCTCGACATAGAGGAGCCGGTATCCCCCAACGGCTTTGGGTGCGCGTCTGCACCGGTTGTGTGGGTCTGCTTGGCATGGACCTGGAACGCATTGCATCTCCTAAACGGTTTGACGGCGTCCAGGTGGCTCTCGGTCAGTAGGAGCCATGCCGGGTGGCTTAACCGACCAGCGTGCGGGACGATGAGCGTTCCCAGCACTCGCCTCCGTGGACTACTGCGAGCTAGTCGCAGCCTTCCTCCTGGGTTATGCACCGCAATAGGATGCCGTGGCACCACGCCAGCAAAGATACCAGCGCGTAGCACTTAGCTATCCGCCTAATCCGTTCAGCGTATGCACGTTCATCAGGAAGGATGTCCTTCAAGGAGTCCCGGACCTCCGTGGTCCATGCATCGGGACTACTTGAGCTTCTGGATCTTGAGCTCTGGGTTGCACGGAGTCCCCAGTGACGCTTACGATCCTTTGGCGGCGTCCATGGCTGCAGGGCCGCCGGGACCGCCAGCTTCGAGGTGCTGGTCCAGCCCCCTTCGCCGGCTCGACGGGCGGGGCTGTGGGCCGCAGCAACGTCCTCTCGAAGACTCCTTCGGGCACAGGGGCTCCGGTGGAGGCCTTCGTTGAGAGGTCGTCAGCTGCGGCCTTGCCAGCGCGCGGTACATGGCGCAGGTCCAAGGCGAGGAAGTCTTTCTCCAACATCCGCACGTGGAGCTCATAAGCAGCTAGCTGTGGGTCATTGCAGGGGCATTCACCCTTAAGTTGCTTGATAACTAGCTGGGAGTCGCCCTGCGCCAACAACTGGCGAGCGCCCAGAGACAGGACTGTCTTTTAGGCCAAAGATGAGTGCTTCATACTCTGCCATGTTGTTGGTTGCCTTGGAATTGAGATGCACCATGTACCCAGACTGCTCCCCCGATGGCATGAGAAGTAGTACGCCGGCACCGGCCCCCTGCTTTTGCGAGGAGCCGTCGAAGAGGAGCGTCCAGTGAGGCCCAGTGAAGGACGGAGCTCGGTGCTTTGGTTCACCGTCTTCGCGGCCCCCAGGGTCAGCCTTCACTGGCGTCCACTCAGCCACGAAGTCAACCAGTGCTTGGCTCTTGACTGTCTAACGTGGTCGGGAGCTCAGCTTGAACTCCGCCGTCTTCGGGCTGTCTTCCGGCTTCGGAAGCTGGCAGTGAGTGCCAATGACGCCTGTCTTCTACTCCAGCGCACTTGTCCGCCAGGCTGAAGAGCCCCGAGATGTCTTGCACCTCTCTGGTGGCCAACTTCTCGAGCATCTTCTTGTCCCTCACACCTTGTCGGAATGCGACCACCGCTGATGCATTCGGGATGTGGGGATGGTGTTGCATACCTGGGAGAACCGCTAGATGAAGGAGCGCAGTGATTCCCCAAGTTGTTGTTTGATGGCGTGGAGGTCAAGCTCCGTGCCAGGACGGGTGTAGGAACTGCCGAAGTTGGCAACGAACTGCCGGCAGAGCTCTCCCCAGGAGGTTATGGAACCCTGGGGGAGGTTCATGAGCCAAGACCGGGCTGGGCCGGTCAAGGCGACGGGGAAGTAGTTGGCCATGACAGCCTCATCCCCTCCTGCAGCAAGTACGGCGGTGGAGTAGATCTGGAGGAACTCCGCCGGGTTGACGCTGCCGTCGTACTTCTCGGGCAGGTGCGGCCGAAACTTGCGCAGCCACCTCGCGAAGCGAAGGTGGGGCGCCAGGGCTGCACATCCTGCTCCTGTTGCTGCAGGCGTTGGTGCCGCAAACGCTTGGTTCGCTGCTGGTGCAGTGTACTCCGGTATGGGCAAGGCTGCGCCATAGACCGGTGGCGCCGTTTGCAGGGCATATGGCTGTGGCATATGCTGCGTGGCGTATGCCTGGGGCAGAGTTCGCGTGGCGAAGATCTGCTCTTTGGGCTGGGTCGAGGCCGACGTCATGCTGTCGCCAGCCTCTTGGTTGCGACGCCTTTCCCAACGTCGCTCGAGGTACACCCGGGCATCCTGGCCCAAGTGGCACCGTTCCAGCTCTGCCCTTAGGTCCGTCGACGGAAACCTGGTGGAGCTGGAGTCCGTTGTCTGGCCGTCAACCGTTGGCGTGCGCGTCAGCGACACCGCCAGATGGCCAGAGTGTCGTCCCCGCCGAAGTCAAGGGTTTGCGGCGGCGACGACGAGACGGTCCACCTCGCGAATCAACTGTTGGCCTCAGTCAGCGACCCAGCAGTGGATTCGCGAGGTAGACTGTCTCTTCATCATCGCCGCAAACCCTCGACCTCGGCGGGGATGACGCCCCGGCCAACCGGTTGTGTCGCTGACGCACACGCCAATGGTTGACGGGCAGATGGCAGATTCCAGCTTCACCAGGCTCCCATCGATGGACCTGAGGACAGAGCTGGAACGATGCCACTTGGGCCAAGATGCCCGAGTGTTCCTCGAGCAACGATGAGAAAGGCGTCGCAACCAAGAGGCCGGCGACAGCATGACGTCTGCCTCGACCCTGCCTGAGGCGCAAACTTTTGCCACGCGATCTCTGCCCCAGGTATACGCCACGCAGCATATGCCCCAGCCATATGCCCTGCAAACGGCGCCCCCGGTCTATGGCGCAACCTTGCCCATACCGGGGTACACTGTGCCAGCAGCGAACCAAGCGTTCGCGACACCAACGCCTGCGGCAATAGGAGCAGGATGTGCAGCCCTGGCGCCCCACCTTTGCTTCACGAGGTGGTCGCGCAAGTTTCGGTCGCACCTGCCCGAGAAGTACGACGGCAGCGCCAACCTGGCGGAGTTCCTCCAGATCTACTCCACCGCCGTCCTTGCTGCAGGAGGGGACGAGGCCGTCATGGCCAACTACTTCCCCGTCACCTTGACCGGCCCGACCCGGTCTTGGCTCATGAACCTTCCCCAGGGTTCCATAACCTCCTGGGGAGAGCTCTGCCGGCAGTTTACCACCAACTTCGGCAGCTCCTACACCCAGCCTGGCACGGAGCTCGACCTCCATGCCATCCAGCAACAACCAGGAGAGACGTTGCGCTCCTTCATCTAGCGATTCTCCCAGGTACGCAACACCATCCCGCACATTCAAAGTGCTTCTGTGGTGGTGGCATTCCGGCAGGGTGTTCGGGATGAGAAGATCCTTGAGAAGCTCGCGGCCAGAGAGGTTCGCGACGTCTCAGAGCTCTTCAGCCTGGCGGACAAATGCGCCAGGGCAGCTGAAGGGCGGAACTGGCACTGTCTGCCAGCCTCCGAGTCAGGAAGACAGCCCGGATCTGGCGCTGCTTCCTATGGAGGCAGCAAGAAGATCAAGAACCGGGGCGGTGGCAAGATGAAACCACTGGCTGCGGCTCCCGTTGCTACAGCAGCAGCACCCAGTGGAGCTCGGGGGCCACGCACAGACAAAAGGCAGCGACAGTCACCAGCTCCAGATGGTGACCAAGGCGAGCTATGTCCCGTGCATGGCACCAACCACCATACTGCCGCTGACTGCCGGGACATCCAGAGGCTCGTGGAGCGCTTCCGCAAAGGGAGGCAGCTACGAGCTGATGCTCCGCCCTTCCGTCAAAGGGAGGGCAAGCAGAAGGTCGACGCCTCAGTCAGCGTCGGCCACCAGGTGGGGTTTCAGGAGCCTCAGCGCGCCATAAAGACGGTGCACAACGGTGAGGACTCCAGCTCCAATGATGACGAGCCGGGGCAGTAGCCGACTACGGCTGCCCCAAAAAGTTAGTGGAGACTGCACTGCTGCGATATCAACCTTGGAGAAGCTCCAAGCAGTTGCAGCAGCCCAGGCACCAGCCCTGACGGTGCAGAACCGAGCCAGCTCCACCCGAGTGCACGTCTCTGTGCCTCGGCCTTACCTCCTGGGGGCCGCCCAGGGCCTGTCAAACTCTTGACAGCCTTAGCCATAAGGGGAAAGACGCCTTGGGTCTCTCAAGAAGAGTCCGGGTCCTCCTACCTCTTGACGGCCTTAGCCAGAAGGGGAAGGTACCCCGGGGCTCCCGGGAGAAGCCGCGCAGGACCCGCTCTAGCGTGAAGATAACGACCTCACCGACGAGGCGCGACTGCAGGTGACACCCCAAAACGCACGACCTCGGCTGGTGCTCTAGCACTACCGCCAAAGGACCAAGCGCGTCAGGGACCTGCAAGAAGGTAACCTGGTGTCGCGGCACACACTTTCCCACAAAGGATCTATAAACTCTCCCCCAGACGGGAAGGTCCCTTCCGAGTCACGAAAGTTGCCATCCCAGGTACACATGCCTTTCAACCAAGGATGGGATCCGTTCCCGAACCCTTGGAGCATGGAACATCACAGTAAGTTCTACCTCCTGAGCATTAGTAGAACAGGGCCATACCCTTCTGTAATAAATCCCATAGAGTCCAGGAACAGCACTCGGAGCAGCTAAGTCTCAGGGGACGGTCCAGGACTACGTCCAGCTTGGCCTGGTTCCGACCCCAAGCGCGTAGAGTCTTGCTTCCCTTCTTAATAGGGTGGGTCGTTGCCTCCATGTACAGCCTGCCTTCCTCCTATGGGCATTTACACAGAAACCTGTTCTACCTCGCTCTCACTCATGTGCTCATTTAAATTACGCATTAATTTTTATGACCGCACTTTCTATGTATGCTCACCGTACATTTAGCTCCCCCTTTCCCGTGCTCATCCATAGTCAGCATTTGCTATCCTACCGAAGGCGGTTGCGCTTGAGGCACCTGCCGATGGCGAGGGGGACTCCGGGCCTCCCCCAGTCAGGTGTTGCGATGCCAGTTGGTCACCTCCAAGAAAGGCCTGCGCCGTGCATGGGGGGTCCAGGGTGCGTATCCCGCTCAGCCGGCTCTGTACCCAAAGCGTGCGCACCCTGCCCTCCGGAGGTCCAGGGGAGTACAACCGCTTTGCCTGGTTCCGTACCCAAAGCCTGTGCACTCTGCTTCCCCAGCGTACGGTCCGGTACTAGGGGCCGGACGGTCATACCCGAACCTTGGAGGGAGCTGGAGCCCCGGTGCCTCGCGCACAGAATTGCCCAAGCCCCGTATACTGGACTAGGACCGTAAGCCGAATAAGACTAAGAGACGGGAAGGGGAGAACCCCCCGAGGAGAATTACGCTTCCTCTACCTATGTACAGGACCTCCAGGTTATAGCTACGGGGGCTGCATGAAGGGGGGGCAAGGAGCTATCGACTACTCCAGTGCAAGACCGGAGGAACCGGGTTTCGCCCCTTCTGCAGGGACAAGACCCGAAGGCCCCACGTGTCCCGCGGGGCCGGAGCTCTCCACTCCTCAGGAGGGGCTCTGGGCACGCCACGTGGCCGGCAGAAGCCGGACCTCCCCCTCCGAGGGGAGGGCTCCGGAGGCCACACCTGTCCAGCGGGGCCGGAGCTCCCGTCTCCTCAGGAGGAGCTCCGAGCCCGCCACGTGGCCGGCAGAAGCCGGACCTCCCACTCCGGGGGGAGAGCTCCGAAGGCTCCACGTGTCCCGCGGGGCCGGACCTCCCTCTCCTCAGAGGGGAGCTCCGGGCCCGCCACGTGGCCGGCAGATCCGGACCTCCCCATTCTCATGGGGCGAGCTCCGGAGACCTCTGGGGCCCTTGATACAATAAGGACCCGGGGAAGTTGTCTGTGCAGAGCTTCGAGATTGGTAAAGACCTCTGAGTACCTTGCGGAGCTAAGGGCTTGGCCAGGCAAAACCAAGAAGAAGACAAAAGCATAACAGGAACAAAAGGTCACAAGAGTCTATTTATTCATGGCTCCATGAGCTGGACTACAGACTCAATAAAAAGAAAAAGAGGGAGATACAAGCTCTAGGGCCCCCCTGGCTCGCGCCGGAACCTAGAGGCTACAAGGGCGGCCATATCCCCGACTTCAGCCCTGGCGGTCTCCTCCCACTCCGCGGCAGGGCCCTGTCTCGCTGGCTCCAGTGAGAAAGAAGGGTCCCGGCTCCTGAAGCAAGCCAACACATGCGTGGCAACCTCCACGGCCAGGCCCCGTCCCTCTGCCTCGATCTCGCCGGCGACCACTGCGTCTAGCTTGCTTAGCTTGACGCCGATTGACTCCAACGCGGGGATCACTTCAGCCACCTTCAGCGCAAAGGCCGCCATCTTCACCGGGCTGAAGCCAAGGGGGACCAAGGCGGACCCTGCCTGGTCAACGAAGCTCGAGACCGCACGGGCCCCAGAAGACCGCGAGGCCAAGAGCTCCTCTACCTCACGGCGGACTGCCCACAGGGCGTCGTGGCTTCCCTCAGAGAATTCCTTCTCCTTGGCCGCTAGGGAGCTTTCCCGGAGGCGGAGAGTCTGGGCAAGCCGCTCCAACTCTGAAACCCGAAAATCGGCACCCAGCTCCCGATCCAGGATCGCCTGGCGCTCTCGGGAGACCTGCTCTTCCCTCATGGCAAGGTCTGCCTTCCGGGCCTCTAGCTCCGCGGCCCGAGCTCGCAGGTCGCCCTCGCCCGCCGCCAGCCGTGCAGCGACCCTCTCCGCCTCGGCCGCCACGGAGCGCTCCTGATCCTCAACGGCGCGCTTACGGCGCGCCAGCCTCTGCCGTAACTCCTCAAGGGTAGAGAAGTTCTCCTCGGCTCGGGCATGCGCCTCAAGGGCCTCCCTGTGGAGCCGCTGCGTCTCGGAGTCCAGACGGTCGACAGCTTGCTTCTGTCGGTCAAGGAGCGCCTCCATGATGTCAAGCAACTCCCGCCTGGAGTCGAGCTCGCCCTTGACCTTCGTGGTCCGCTCCCGCAAAAGGTTCCCCCTGGTGAGGAGGCGATCCCTCTCAACCACCTGCTCCTCTCTCTCACGACCGAGCGTGGCCAAGACCTGCCGAACGCTCGTTTGGGCGAGCGCGAGAGCATCTGCCAGGGGCAGTGGGGCAGCAGAGGCTGGAGCGGCGCCCCCGACTTCCTCCATCACGTCGTCTTCAAGAGAATACGACGCACCAGCAACCTGGATGAGACGCCGGTCAGGAGAAGCCAGCGTCGGGACTTTGACAGCCGGACCCGCCGAACCCTCACCGACAGCTTGCTTCTGAGCCGATGGAGAAGGACGAGTGGAGGGGGTCGACGCTGTCACAGAAGCCGGGCCGCCTGGTACAGGAGGAACCTGCGCTGGCTTGGGGGCCGCAACAACCATCTCGGCTTCCGAGCGCTGTGGCGCAGACTCCCCATCAGTCGGGGATGGCCGAGAAATGCGAGCACTCCAACGGGCTCTAAACCCCGGCTTCCGAGCCGGGGTAGGAGCACTAGAGCCCGTCGTCGCTGCCGACGGCTGCTCCGCAGTCGCCCGGACTGACGGAGCGGGGGATGCTCCTGAAGCTCCCCTCGACACATCATCAGTCTCCTTGGAGACTCCAGCACCTGAAGCCCTCCTTGGCGCGTCAGCAGTTTCCTTGGAGACTCCTCTGCCTGAGGAGGGAGGATGCGACGCCCGGGAACCTTCAGCCTGTCGTCGCTCAAGAGGAGTCCCATCCGGATGATGAGCCCGAGACCTCTTGGGGTCACCACCGGACGGAGCGCCATCTCCAGAAGCAGGCCGTGCAGGCGCCCTGGTTCCTTGACTCGGCACAGACGCCGCCACCAGAGGAGATCGAGCGCGCTTCTTCTCTGGAGGCGGGTTGGAAGCCATGGCAGAAGACAAAGGCGCAAGAACTCACTGAAAGTGCAAAGCGCTGGGGAGTGCAAAGGGAAGCCGCAATGCGGGTAAGATCCCCTTTTAAAACTTCCCAGGTGCGATTCAAAGTGATTCGAAACTCTTTGAATGCGCCGCATGGGCAACCGCTTCGGCTCCAAGACCGAGCGTCGATGACAAGTGGACCCAAGTCGTCCAGCTGAAGCGGTGGGCCAAGAAGTCAGTCTCCCAAGGAGACGAGCCGGCAAGGCACTTCGGTGGTTCCCGAAAAAAGCGCCGCAACGTGCAGAAGTGGCAGCCTTGGGAACCGCCGCAGCAAAAGCAACCATCAAGTGGGCGCACGCTCCCACGATCCCGCGACTGTTCATGCTCCGGCAACGGTCAATGCGGGACTTAGAGAAAGTGTGCGGAACGGAAGAGACGGAGGCCCCACCTCGAGCTCGCTATCTCCCCCGAGATGGGCCCGGGGGCCACTGTCGGTACCCTCGATACGGGGTACCCTCGCGCACAGGGGGAAATGCCTAAGGACCTCGCCCTTCTCCACAAGAAGAGCTCCGAAGACGCCACGTGTCCAGCGGGGCCGGACCTCACTCTCCTCAGAGGAGAGCTCCGGACTCGCCACGTGGCCAACTGAGCCGGACCTCCCCCCTCCGTGGGGAGAGCTCCGAAGGCTCCACGTGTCCCGCGAGGCCGGGCCTCCCTCTCCTCAGAGGAGAGCTCCGGGCCCGCCACGTGGCCAGCAGAAGCCGGACCTCCCCCCTCCGCTAGGAGAGCTCCGAGGACTCCACGTGTCCTGCGGGGCCGGACCTCCCTCTTCTCAGAGGAGAGCTCCGGGCCTGCCACATGGCCAGCAGAACAACGCTGCCTGCCCCCACGCGGTAGGAAGTGGGCGTAAAGACGCGCCATACCTTGCCCGTACAAGGTATTCAAGGCCCGGGCCTTCCCAAGACGCGGAGACGCGGAGCACGCCTCTGTTAGGTGCTGTTGCGCCCAATCACATCGTCGACTGGCACGCCGTGTCAGAGCCTGCCCGCCAATAAACACAGCGACAAGACATCCCCTGCCGCCCCTGCCATCATCAACCACTACAACTAGCCTGCGGCATGGGTAGGGCGGCAGAACGAAGACTCGGAAGCCTTCGTTAGAGACAACTACCGGCATAACTGCAGATACAGTAGTCGGCAGGCAATCTCCCCGGGACCACCTGTCGGGTCCCGGGCCCACCTTGTAAGCCGCTCGAGCCTTGGACTATAAAAGGCTCGGGTAGGCGACGTTAGCAAGGGTTCAAACTCTGTGAACTCGCACTCTAGACATCACTCACCCTCAAGCTCAGAACTCCGGTTCTGAGCAACAAGCAATACAGCGAGCACCTCTGCTCACCGTGGACGTAGGGTATTACGCTCCGGCGGCCTGAACCACGTAAAACTCCCCGTGTCAAGCTTCTCCCTCACTAGTCCCTAACGTTGAAGCTCTCCGAAAGTGTCTAGCCCCTCCAAAAAAGAACCTCCGCGGGCTGCCCAGAGCAGGTTCGGGCGAAGTGTCAACCACACACTTCGACAGATGTCATCGACATACACCTCGACTAAGTCTCTTATTAGTTCTCCAAAGGTTTTGTGCATTGCACGTACAAAGGTGGGAAGAGCATTCTTCAAGCCATAAGGCATAGATACATAACAATACAGGTCGTCTACTGTGATGAAGGAAGTGTGCTCCTCATCTTCTCTAGACATAGGGATCTGATGGAAACCCAAGTAGACGTCTAGGAAGCATAGCATATCACAGCCTGATGTCGAGTCTACTATTTGATCTATTCTAGGGAGAGGGAATGGATCTTTGAGACATGCCTTATTGAGACTGGTGTAGTCGATGCACATCCGGAGCTTCCCGCCGGCCTTCGGGATGATGACGGGGTTCGCCAACCACCGTGGGTGGTGGACTTCCCGTATGAAGCCAGCGTCCAGTAGCTTCTTGATTTCTTCTCGGATGAAGTTCTGCCGCTCGATGGACTGCTTGCGAGGCTTCTGTTGGACTGGCCGGGCGTCGGGGAAGATCTTCAGGTGGTGCTCGATCACCTCCCTAGGAATCCCCGGCATCTGCGACGGCTGCCATGCAAACACGTCGACATTTTGCCGCAGGAAGGTGATGAGCGGGCCTTCCTATTTGCTGTCCAGGCCCCCGGCTACCCGGGTGGTCTGGGCAGCATCGGCGCCGACTTGGACGACCTTCAGGGGGACGTCGCCCTCGTCGAGGGGTTGCACGCGGGGTGCTGCGGTAGAGGCACGGTGGCGTGCACTCGGGTGGAGCCGGTCCGGTTCTGCACTGCCAGGGGCTGGTGCTCGAGCTGTTGCAAGTGCCTGGAGCTTCTCCAAGGCTGACACTGTAGCAGTGCGGTCTCCACGAATCTTGAGGACGCCTGTTGGTGTAGGCATCTTCAAGACAAGGTAGCCGTAGTGGGCTACTGCCATGAATCGATACAGGGCTGGCCTGTCGATTATGGTGTTGAAGGGGAGGTCGATCTCCGCCACGTCGAACAGAATGTACTCTGTCCGGTGCCCCAAAGGTCACGGGAAGGCTGATGTTGCCGTAGGGAACGACTTGTCCCGGCCCTACTTCTGAGAACGGGCTCGATGGGGTGACCTTGGCCATCGGGATCTCCAGCTTCTGGAAGGTTACGCGGCTGATGAGGTTCAGCCCATCCCCGCCATCTACCAGAACGTGTTACATCCTCACGTTGGCGATGGTGGGTGCTACCAAGAGCGGTAGTTGGCCGGCCCCAGCCATGTTCCTGGGGCAGTCGGTGGCATCGAAGCTGATGGGAGTTCCCATCCACTTGAGGTGCGGCGCGGCACTTGGGAGAGGAGCCACCGACGCTACCGCTCGGCGCAGTCTTAACCGCGCTTTGGGACGAGTGGTCAGCGGACCCGCCGTAGATGACGTAGAGCATCTTCCGGCGCTCGTCATCGCTGGAGATGGAGTCCTCATGGTTGCGCACCGCCTTCACGGAGCGCTGAGGCTCCTGGAACTCCACTTGGTGGTTGGCGCTGTCTTGAGTGTCGACCTTCTGCTTGCCTCACTTTGACAGAAGGGAGGGGCGTCAGCACGCGATTGCTTCCCCTTGTGGAAGCGCTCCGCGAGCTTCTGAATCTCTCGGCACTCAGCAGCAGTATGGCTGCTGGTGTTGTGCATGGGGCACGGCTCGCTTTGGTCACCTTCTGGAGCTGGTGACTGTCGCTGCCTCTTGTCGGGGCGTGGCCCTCGAGCTCCACTGGGTGCTGCAGCTGCAGCAACGGGAGCTGCGGTCGGTGGTTTCATCTTGCCACCACCCCGGTTCTTGATCTTCTTGCCGCTTCCATGGGAAGCAGCGCCAGATCCGGGCTGTCCTCCTGACTCGGAGGCTGGCAGTGAGTGCCAGTTCCACCCTTCTGCTGCCCTGGCGCACTTGTCCGCCAGGCTGAAGAGCTCTGAGACGTCGCGAACCTCTCTGGTCGCGAGCTTCTCAAGCATCTTCTCGTCCCGTACACCCTGCCGGAACGCCATCACCACAGAAGCATTTTGGATATGCAGGATGGTGTTCCGTACTTGGGAGAACTGCTGGGTGAAGGAGCGCGGCATCTCTCCAGGTTGTTGCTGGATGGCGTGTAGGTCGAGCTCTGTGCCAGGCCGGGTGTAGGAGCTGCCGAAGT
Source organism: Neostapfia colusana (assembly GCA_030760725.1). Classification (NCBI taxonomy): domain Eukaryota; kingdom Viridiplantae; phylum Streptophyta; class Magnoliopsida; order Poales; family Poaceae; genus Neostapfia; species Neostapfia colusana. The sequence goes on along the minus strand of JASWHV010000004.1, from coordinate 106,081,707 downwards.
TAGTAGTGAACTGCCGGCAGAGCTCCCCCCAGGAGGTTATGGACCCCTGGGGAAGATTCATGAGCCAAGACCGGGCTGGGCCGGTCAAGGCGACGGGGAAGTAGTTGGCCATGACGGCCCCGTCCCCTCCTGCAGCAAGGATGGCGGTGGAGTAGATCTGAAGGAACTCCGCCGGGTTGACGCTGCCGTCGTACTTCTTGGGCAGGTGCGGCCGGAACTTGCGCAGCCACTTCATGAAGCAAAGGTGTGGCGCCAGGGCCGCACATCCTGCTCCTGTTGCTGCAGGTGTTGGTGCCGCAAATGCTTGGTTCGCTGCAGGCACCGTATACCCCGGTATGGGCAAGGCTGCGCCATAGACCGGGGGCACCATTTGCACGGCATATGGCTGGGGCATATGCTGCGTGGCGTACGCCTGGGGCAGAGATCGCGTGGCGAACGTTTGCGGCCCTGGCTGTGTTGAGGCGGTCGACATGCTGTCGCCGGCCTCTTGGTTGCGAAGCCTTTCTCGTCATCGCTCGATGGCCACTCAGGCATCGTCGCCCAAGTGGCGTCATTCCAGCTCCGCCCTCAGGTCTGCCGACGGGAGCCTGGTGGAGCGGTAATCTGCCGTCTGCCCGTCAACCGTTGGCGTGCGCGTCAGCGACACAGCCGGTTGACCGGGACGTCGTCCCCGCCGAAGTCGAGGGTTGGCGGCGGTGACGATGAGACGGTCTACGTCGCGAATCCACTGCTGGGTCGCTGACTGAGGCGCGTCCCCAGCAGGTGGATTGCGCAGTAGAGCTCGTGCTGCAGCTAGTGCGCCCCCGTAGGAGACACTCAGCGCTGCACTGGATCTCATGCTCGCTGGAGCCTGTGCTGCCGGAGTTGGCTGCTGGCTTCCAGCTTGTGCCGACACACTCCGTCCTGAGTGTGTCGAGACATAGTCCCCAGTGGTCACCGTTCGCCGCGAACGTAAGCGGAGAGAGCTTGCCGCTGAAGGAAGCTTCGTCATCTTCGTCGGTAGAAACTCGTCGCGCAAGGGAAAAGCCCCCTACCTGGCGCGCCAAATGTCGAAGTGTGTAGCCGACACTTCCCCGGGCCAGCTCTGGGCAGCCCGCGGAGGTTCTTTTTTGGAGAGGCTAGTCACTCACGGAGAGCTTCGGCGTTAGGGACGATCGAGGGAGAAGCTTGACAAAGTGATTTTTACGTGGTTCAGGCCGCCGGAGCGTAATACCCTACGTCCAGGGTGAGCTGAGTTGCTCGTTGTATTGCTTGCTGCTCAGAACCGGAGAACCAGAGTCCTGAGCTTGAGAGTGTAAGATGTTGCATGGCTAAAGTGCGAACCGCTAGGGTGGGAGAGTGTGTAAGAGGCGAACCCTTGCTAACGTTGCCTACCCGAGCCTTTTATAGTCCAGGGCTCGGGCGGCTTACAAGGTGGACCCGGGACCCGACAGGTGGTCCCGGGGAGATTTCCTGCCATCTACAGTATCTGCAGTTTCGCCGGTAGTTGTCTCTGGCGAGGGCTTCCGGGTCTTCGTTCTGCCGCCCTGCCCATGCCGCAAGCTAGTCGTAGTGGTTGGCAGGGGCGGCAGGGGATGTCTTGTCGCTGCGTTTATTGGCGAGCAGGCTCTGATGCGGCGCGCCAGTCTGTGATGTGACTGGGCGCAACGGCACCTGACAGAGGCGTGCTCCGCGTCTCCGCGCCTTGGGAAGGCGCGGGTCTTGAATACCTTGTACGGGCAAGGTATGGCGCGTCTTTACTCCTGCTGCCTACCGCGCGGGGGCGGGCAGCGCTGCTCTGCTGGCCACGTGGCGGGTCCGGAGCTCTCCTCTGAAGAGAGGGAGGTCCGGCCCCGCGAGACACGTGGAGCCTTCGGAGCTCTCCCCGCAGAGGGGGGAGGTTCGGCTCTTATGTCCACGTGGCGGACCCGGAGCTCTTCTCTGAGGAGAGGAAGATTCGGCCCCGCTGGACACGTGGAGCCGTCGGAGCTCTTCCCACGGTGGGGGGAGGTCCGGCTCTGCTGTCCTTGTGGCGGGCACGGAGCTCTCCTCTGAGTAGAGGGAGGTCCGGCCCCGCTGGACATGTGGAGCCTTCGGAGCCCTCCCCGCGGAGGGGGGAGGTCCGGCTCAGTTGGCCACGTGGCGGGCCCGGAGCTACCCTTTGAGGAGAGGGAGGTCCGGTCCCGCTGAACACATGGCGCCTTCGGAGCTCTCCGTGCGGAGAAGGGCGAGGTCCTTAGGCAGTTACCCCTGTGCGCGGGGGTACCCCTTATTGAGGGTACCGACAAGTTGGTTCACGTACAGCTTAACAAATAATCTATTATACCAGTTGTTTATTCTGTTGTCCGTGTTTGATATTCAAGATACTTATAGACAGCAATTATTTAAACCACTATGGATGCCCCAAGGGATTGTAGTGTTCAAACTTTTTCCTAAACTATAAGTGATTTTAAAGATAGGAGAAATTTTCTGTAATTAATTTAATAGGTGGAGGGTAGATGGATAAAGATACTATAGTCTTTTATCTCTACTATTGTTTTTCTTAGGATGCTATGCTACGGTCCCTTGTATATTGGGCCTGATAGAGTAGTATGTATGTCTATCCATTAGTAATCTATATTTGTGGGATGGTACAGTCTAGTACTTTATTTATCAACGGTGAATAGGTTTCACATGAATTTGGATGTGTTTTGTTTTCTCTCTCAAGTTTCGCACGGGCCTTATGCGACATAATGGAGAAGATGTTAATTAATCAGATCTGTAGATGTCTTATTCATGGCAGTGAAAACCCCTGTTCGGTTCAAGACGTGCATTACACTAAGCACGGAAATTTATGACGGTCAAGTTTATTTACGATGGTTATAGGGTTGGTCGCCGTAAGTAATATTATTTACAACGGCCAGGTTGAGCCATCGTAAATAACAACTTGTTTACGACGCCTGACCTATACCGTCGTAAGTTAGCCATTATTTTTACAACGGTCTGGCTTTGGCCGTCGTAAATAAGCTTACTTACGACGGTCGGTGTCCATGTTGTTGTAAATAGAAGTCTTATAACTCGGCACGAGCCCCTGCCCATCTCTTTCCTTCGCCCGCTCCCGACCGCGCTCTCCTTCCTCGCGCCGCAGCCGCCATTTCCATGCCGCCGCCATATTCTCGCCAGCCCCGCCGCCACCGCGCCCCCCAGCCGCCACCGCCCCACCCTGGATGTGCGCCCCTCCGGCCGCGCGCACCCCGGCTGTCGTCGCCCCGCCCCGGACGCGCGCCCCACGGCCGCGCCCTCGATCTCGGCAGACCCTGTCGTACTAGTCAAAAAAGTATTTTTTTGTTTTTGAAATTAGTTGAAAATTGTTGATTAGTAGTTTGTAGGTATAAATTTAGTTGAGAATTGTCAAATAGTTTACTTTAGCTAGTTTACTTACTAATTTAGAATTTAAGTTTCTTACTTTCTTTAATTTTGGTGATAATTAGAGTTACTCTAGTTAATTTAGTTTTTAGTTAGTATTATTGTTATTTTTTGTTTAGTTGTTCTTTTAGTTAGTATTATTGTCACCCGCGTCGACCCCGAGCCTGCGAACGCCTCCTGCCCGCGCCCGCCACCGCCGCCACCCCCGCTGCCCACGACCGCCGCCGCGCCCCCACCCGTGCGCCGCCTCCCGCCGCCCCGGGCCCCGCAACCGGCACTGCCCCTGACCGCCGCCGCGCCCCACCCTCACCCGCCATGAGCCACCGCTCTGACCCCCGCCGCCCTGTCCCCCGGCGCCTACCCGTCCCCCTCCGGTACCCCGGTGCGCCCTCGACCTCGGCAGCCCACCCCGCCCGCCGCCACTGGACTTCGCGCACTCGAGTAATTTTTAATAATTATGTCTTGTTTATCAATTACTTGCGTGAAAACAGTTTGAAAATTGAGTGTTAATTATTCGCTTCATGGCGATTAGCTATATACACCGTCGTGAGAACATGTAGTATGATAATTAATAATAGGGCATCTGCCGATCCTGGCTTCGAGGCGAACGGTGTCAGTGCGGACACGAAGCGCTTGTTGGAACACGGCGATGTACAGGAGACATACACTGGTGATCTCCTAACCTTTCCCTTTCTTTCTCTATTTCTTTCCTCTTTCTCTCATTGGAACACATGAAAATTGTCGTACATATGTTTTTTACGACGGTGTTGAATGAATCAAAACTTAGTAACATAACCTATGCATCACTCGTTTCAAATCGGCACGTGACACGTGTAGGTTCGGGATTGTCCCTTTTTTGGACGGCCTCGGAGTGACTGAGAGAGCTTGCTTATGGCGAGACGCAAGAGATCCGGATCCTGATAAAGTTTTGGTTGTATAACCTTGATGTTCTCTGCTGCACCATTTCGGATGTGCAGTTGGAGAACTCGGGGTTATGCTGCTGAAATTTCATCAGGATCTAGACCGCACGTCTCGTTGTAAGCAAGCTCTCTCGGTCACCCTTGGGTGGGTTTAGGACACATCCTTCTTAATAGAGACGTAGACGCGTGATATTTGACGTTGTTGAATTTGGTTGGTAGGCTCAAATATGGGTGAAGACCGTAGTTGGATGTATACTGATTGGAGAAAGAATAGAAGTCACTCAGATGAGTGGGTGACCAAGACTACGGCTTTTGTGGATAGTGCTTTTTCGGTAGCCAAGATAAATAAGTTGCAGTTTCCATGTAACAGATGCCAGGATATGAGGTGTTGGGACAGAGAACGCTTTCACTAGACTTTTGTCAATACGGTTTTGTGCCATATTATGAGGTGTGGGTCTTTCACAACGAATCAGCTCCTAAACCCATAGAAGAAGAGGAAGAGGATGCTTATAGCATGGGGGTTGATAGGATGGATGATATGCTTGAATCTATACAACCAGACTTTAATGAAGACTCTTCAACACTGGAGGTTGAACCGTTCTTCAATCTTCTCAGAGCCTCAGAAGAACCGCTACATGAGCACATAAAAGTGGCACTCCTTTCTTTCATGACACGACTTATGGTAATTAAGTCTAGATATTTTTCTCAAATAACTGTTACAACGATCTTGTCGAATTTATCAACGATATTCTTCTAAAGCCACATAAAGTGACTAAAGACATGTACCAGTCAAAGAAAATGATTTCTGCTCTCGGTATGAAATATAAGAAGATTGATGTGTGCCCAGACAACTGCATGCTTTTTTGGAAAGAGCATGATAAAGAGAACAAGTGCCTAAAGTGTGGTAAATCAAGGTTTGTCGAAGTTGTTAACGACGACAGTGACAAGGTGATGACAGAAGTCGCACATAAGCATCTTCGTTACTTCCCCGTCACATAATCAGTTGAAATGATTGTTTCTCTCCAAAACAACTGCCAGACACATGAGGTGGCATAAAGAAGGTGTGCGTGATAACGATCGAGTAATGGTGAACCCGTCCGATGGTGATGCATGTAAGGCGCTAGACAGCTTTGATGCAGACTTCACTAGTGTTGCGAGAAATGTTCGCATCGGTTTAGCGACAGATGGTTTCTCACCTTTCAGTACAAATACCACACCTTACTCATGTTGGCTCATTTTTGCTATTTCGTACAACCCACCACCTGCTCTTTGTATGAAATATAAGTTCATGTTCCTTTCTCTCATTCTACCTGGATCGGATCATCCTGGTCCACGCTTAAACGTGATGTTGCAACTCCTAATCGAAGAGTTGAATGGTTGTGGACAGGAGTTGAAGCGTACAACTGTTACAAAAAGCATAAATTCAACCTTCGAGTTGCGTACTTGTGGTCCATCCATGATTTCGCATCATACGACATGTTTGCTGGTTGGAGCGTCCATGGACGTTCGACATGACCGATATGTGCTTCAGACACGGATTGTTTTCGTCTTACTCATGGTGGAAAGATCTGCTACTTTGATTGTCATAGACGTTGGTTGCCCCAGAATCACGTGTTTAGGCAACAGGAGAATGCTTTCAAAAAGAACACTATTGTGACGAAAGAGACCGTCTAAGCGTTTAAGTGGGTCAGAAATTGCTAATATATTGGAGAAACTTGTGGTAGATAAAGACCGTTCGAGATTTTTTATAGGATATGCTTCTTTGATGCGGTACAATGTGGATGGATGAAGATCCTCTTTGCAGTGACTTATCCATTTTTGCGATAAGGGACACCCCTGTTGGTAGTAGCACGAGCTACAATTATATTGTGTAAGAAATGAAGGCTGCTTTGCTGTACATGTATGCTAATATAGATGGGATGGACAAATATTTCGAGTAAGTATTTGTTCAACATCTATGCTACGTAGCATTCTTTACTGTAAAAAAAAAAAGAAAGGGCAGCCCGGTGCATGTAGCTCCCGCTTGCGCAGGGTCCGGGGAAGGGTCTGACCCACTTGGGTCTTTTGTACGCAGCCTTTCCCTGCATTTCTGCAAGAGGCTGTTTCCAAGACTCGAACCCGTGACCTCATGGTCACAAGGCAACAGCTTTACCGCTGCGCCAAGGCCCCCATTCTTTACTGTAACTTAATGCTAATATTCATATTTTTCGGACAATGTGTTTCATAAGCAAAATTGGACATTTAGACAACAAACGACAAGCAAGCAAGTAGAAACGATGTGACGAGATGGAATTAATGGAGGGTCTAATTTTCCATCTTGGTTTCGAGATCAAGTAACTTTTTCTTATCACTTCTGTATCCTCAATTATATAGCAGTGTGTAAAAAATATTCTTATAAGGTCCATCAAGACTTGCAACAACTATCTTATAGAATATTCAAAGTTATAATTTACGTTTGGTACGACGTCAACGGGTTTCGATTCAGTTCGGCTCAATTTGAAGCTCTTCGTCCTCTTGCGGCAACGATTAATACCGGAGCTGTGATGAGAGCAATCGATGTTGAACGACGGGAAACAAATTACTATGTGATCATTAACAAAATCAACGAATTAAACTTTGCCGGCAATAAGGAACTTAAAGTACTTTTCTTTGATTGTAACTGGTTTGATAACCATAATGGAACCCGTGAAAACCAATTTGCCATGGTTGAAGTGAAACACAACAAAGGCTGCGAGTGTATGACTCTTTTGTCCTTGCAGACCAAGTTGAGCAAGTGTATTATCTACCTTATCCATGCCAGAAGATGAGTGCTTGGTGGGTCATACAGAAGGTCAATCCTCGTGAACGGTTATATACCCCAACAGATGTTGGGTACCATGATACTCCGACGTCCGTTGGTGAGTTCGATAATGTTTACCAAGAAGAAGATCTGCCAGCCTCATTTGTCGTTGAGCCTGGTGAAGAGCTGGATGACTTAGTTCGATACACCGATGATGTACAGACTCGCGAGAAGCGCAAACGGAAACCAGTCACTAAAACAGTTTGATGGTCTGGTTTAAGAAGTAGAGTAAATGAGCGAGATTCTGATGACTTTTAGAAATGAATACAAGTAATGTTTTCTTCATTTATTGTTTCATGTTGTATATTTTATAACAATTATACTTATCAAAGTAGAGTTGCAATAGAATGTCGGACAAGGGTAAGGGGATTAAGAGGATCGTGAAGAGGTTTTTCAGCAGTGCAAGCATGATGGCTTGCACAAGAGAGGCGGACACTCTTTTTCAGGGTAGTAGCTCTGGAAAGAGCAGGCGGTCTTAGTTGTTGAGACACGTGCTATCGGTACCCGCGATATGGGGTACCACCGCGCACAAGGGAAAATGCCTAAGGATCTCGCCCTTCTCCGCATGGAGAGCTCCGAAGGCGCCACATGTCCAGCGGGGCCGGACCTCCCTCTGCACAGAGGAGAGCTCCGGGCCCGCCACGTGGCCAGTGGCAGCCGGACCTCCCCCCTCCGTGGGGAGAGCTCCGAAGGTGCCACGTGTCCTGCGGGACCGGACCTCCCCCTCTACAGAGGAGAGCTCCGGGCCCGCCACATGGCCGACAGAAGCCGGACCTCCCCCCTTCGCGGGGAGAGGTCCGAAGACTCCACGTGTCCCGCGGGGCCGGACCTCCCTCTCCTCAAAGGAGAGCTCCGGGCCCGCCATGTGACCAGCAGGACAGCGCTGCCTGCCCCCGCGCAGTAGGCAACAGGCGTAAAGACACACCATACCTTGCCCGTACAAGGTATTCAAGGCCCGCGCCTTCCCAAGATGCGAAGACGCGGAGCACGCCTCTGTTAGGTGCCGTTGCGCCCAGTCGCATCGCAGACTGGCGCGCAGTGTCAGAACCTGCCAGCCAATAAACACAGCGACAAGACATCCCCTGCCGCCCCCGCCGTCATCAACCACTAAGACTAGCATGCGGCATGGGCAGGGTGGAAGAACGAAGACTCAGAAGCCTTCACCAGAGACAACTACCGACATAACTGCGGATACGATAGTCGGCAGAAAATCTCCCCGGGACCACCTGTCGGGTCCCGGACCCCCCTTGTAAGCCACACGAGCCTTGGACTATAAAAGGCTCAGGTAGGCAACGTTAGCAAGGGTTCGCACTCCAGCAACTCGCACCCTAGACATCACTCACCCTCAGGCTCAGGACTCCGGTTCTGAGCGACAAGTAATACAGCAAGCACCTCTGCACACCATGGACGTAGGGTTTTATGCTCCGGCGGCCCGAACCACGTAAAACTCGCCGTGTCAAGCTTCTCCCTCACTAGTCCCTTACGCTGAAGCTCTCCGCAAGCGACTAGCCCCTCCGAAAAAGAACCTCCGCGGGCTGCCCAGAGCAGGTCCAGGGGAAGTGTCGACCACACACTTCGATATTTGGCGCGCCAGGAAGGGGGCTTTTCCCTTGCGCGACGAGTTTCTGCCGACGAAGATGACGAAGCTTCCTTCAGCGGCAAGCTCTCCTCCCCCGCGTTCACGACAAACCGTGACTAGCGGGGAATACGTGTCGACACACTCACGACGGAGTGTGTCGGCGCAAGCTGGAAGCCAACAGTCAACTCCGGCAACGCCGATTCCGGCAATGCAGGCTCCAGCTAGCGTGAGATCTTCTGCGGCGCTGAGCGTCCCCCACGGGGGCGCGCTAGCTGCAGCAAGAGCGCTACTGCACAACCCACCTACTGGGGACGCGCCCCATTCAGCGACCCAACAGTGGATTTGCGAGGTAGACCGTCTCATCGTCGCCGCCGCAAACCCTCGACTTCGGCGGGGGCGACGCTCCGGCCAACCGGCTGTGTCGCTGACGCGCACGCCGACGGTTGACGGACAGACGGTGGATTCCAGCTCCACCAGGCTTCCGTCGACGGACCTGAGGACTGAGCTGGAACGATGCCACTTGGGCCAAGACGCCCGAGTGTTCCTCGAGCAACGACGAGAAAGGCGTCGCAACCAAGAGGCCGGCGACAGCATGACGTCAGCCTCGACCCTGCCTGAGGCGCAGACTTTCGCCATGCGATCTCTTCCCCAGGCGTATGCCACGCAGCATATGCCACAGCCATATGCCCTGCAAACGGCGCCCCCGGTCTATGGCCCAGCCTTGCACATACCGGGTACACAGTGCCTGCAGCGAACCAAGCATTCGTGGCACCAACGCCTGCAGCAACAGGAGCAGGATGTGCGGCCCTGGCGCCCCACCTTCGCTTCGTGAGGTGGCCGCGCAAGTTTCGGCCGCACCTGCCCGAGAAGTACGACGGCAGCGTCAACCCGACGGAGTTTCTCCAGATCTACTCCACCGCCGTACTTGCTGCAGGAGGGGATGAGGCCGTCATGGCCAACTACTTCCCCGTCGTCTTGACCGGCCCAGCCCGGTCTTGGCTCATGAACCTCCCCCAGGGTTCGATAACTTCCTGGGGAGAGCTCTGCCGGCAGTTCATTGCCAACTTCGGCAGCTCCTACACCCGTCCTGGCACGGAGCTTGACCTCCACGCCATCAAGCAACAACCTGGGGAATCACTGCTGTCGGTACCCGCGATATGGGGTACCCCCGCGCACAGGGGAAAAAGCCTAAGGATCTCGCCATTCTCCGCAGGGAGAGCTCCGAAGGCGCCACGTGTCCAGCGGGGCCAGACCTCCCTCTCCTCAGAGGAGAGCTCCGGGCTCGCCACGTGGCCTGCAGAAGCCGGACCTCCCCCCTCCGCGTGGGAGAGGTCCGAAGGCGCCACGTGTCCAGCGGGGCCGGACCCCCCTCTCCTCAGAGGAGAGCTCCGGGCCCGCCACGTGGCTGACGGAAGCCGGACCTCCCCCTCCGCGGGGAGAGGTCCGAAGGCTCCACGTGTCCTGCAGGGCCGGACCTCCCTCTTCTCTGAGGAGGGCTCCAGGCCCGCCATGTGTCCAGCAGAAGAGCGTTGCCTGCCCCCGAGCGGTAGGCAGCGGGCGTAAAGACGCCCCATGCCTTGCCCGTACAAGGTATTCAAGGCCCACGCCTTCCCAAGACTCAGCAGAAGAGCGCTGCCTGCCCCCGAGCGGTAGGCAGCGGGCGTAAAGACGCCCCATACCTTGCCCGTACAAGGTATTCAAGGCCCGCGCCTTCCCAAGACACGGAGACGCGGAGCACGCCTCTGTCAGGTGCCGTTGCGCCCAGTTGCATCACAGACTGGCGCGCGGTGTCAGAACCTGCCAGCCAATAAACACAGCGACAAGACATCCCCTGCCACCCCCGCCGTCATCAACCACTACGGCTAGCTTGCGGCAGGGGCAGGGCGGCAAGACGAAGACTCAGAAGCCTTCGCCAGAGACAACTACCGGCATAACTGCCGATACGGTAGATAACAGACATTCTCCCCGGGACCACCTGTCGGGTCCCGGGCCCCCCTTGTAAGCCACCCGAGTTTTGGACTATAAAGGGCTCGTGTAGGCAACGTTAGCAAGGGTTCGCACTCTAGCCATTCGCACACTGGGTTCGCACTCTAGCCATTCACCCCCAAGCTGTAACTCATCCCCAAGCTCAGGACTCCGGTTCTGAGCAGCAAGCAATACAGCGAGCTCCATAGCTCGCCGTGGACGTAGGGTTTTACGCTCCGGCGGCCTGAACCACGTAAAAACTCGCCGTGTCAAGCTCTTACTAACTCGTCCATACGCTCAAGCTCTCCGCAAGGGACTAGGCCCATCGAAAAAAGAACCTCCGCGGGCTGCCCAGCGCAGGCCCGGGGGAAGTGTCGACCGAACACTTCGTCATTTGGCGCGCCAGGTAGGGGGCTTTTCCCCTTGCGCGACGAGTTTCCGCCGACGAAGATGACCAAGCTTCCTTCAGCGGCAAACTCTCCTCCTCCGCGTCTGCGGCGAACCGCGACCAGGGGGGAGTACATGTCGACACGCTCAGGACAGAGTGTGTCGGTACAAGCTGGGAGCTAGCAACCGGCTCTGGCAGCGCCGACCCCGGCAATGCAGGCTCCAACCAGCGTCAGGTCTTCAGTAGCGCTGGGCGTACGCGGTGGGGGTGCGCTAGCTGCAGCAAGAGCGCTACTGCACAATCCACCTGCTGGGGACGCGCCTCAGGCAGCGACCCAGCAGTGGATTCGCGAGGTAGACCGTCTCGTCGTCGCCGCCGCAAACCCTCGACTTCAGCGGGGACGACGCTCCGGCCAACCGGCTGTGTCGCTGATGCGCACGCCAATGGTTGACGAGCAGACGGCAGATTCCAGCTCCACCAGGCTCCAGTCGACGGATCTGAGGACAGAGCTGGAACGGTGTCACTTGGGTCAAGATGCCCGGGTATACCTCGAGCAACGCTGAGAGAGGCGTCGCAACCAAGAGGCTGGCGACAGCATGAGGTCAGCCTTGACCCAGCCTGAAGAGCAGACTTTCGCCACGCGATCTCTGCCCTAGGCTTACGCCGTGCAGAATATGCCACAGTCATATGTCCTGCAAACGGCGTCCCCGGCCTATGGCGCAACCTTGCCCATACCGGGGTACACTGTGCCCGGTGCGAACCAAGCGTTCGCGGCACCAATACCTGCACTGGGAGCAAGCAGCCGGCTCTGGCAGCGCCGACCCCGGCAATGCAGGCTCCAACCAGCGTCAGGTCTTCAGTAGCGCTGGGCGTACCCGGCGGGGGTGCGCAAGCCGCAGCAAGAGCGCTACTGCACAATCTGCCTGCTGGGGACACGCCTTAGGCAGCGACCCAGCAGTGGATTCGCGAGGTAGACCGTCTCGTCGTCGCTGCCGCAAACCCTCGACTTCGCAGGGGATGACGCTCCGGCCAACTGGCTGTGTCGCTGATGCGCACGCCAATGGTTGGCGAGCAGACGGCAGATTCCAGCTCCACCAGGCTCCAAACGACGGATCTGAGGACAGAGCTGGAACGGTGTCACTTGGGCCAAGATGCCCGGGTATACCTCGAGCAACGTCGAGAAAGGCGACGCAACCAAGAGGCTGGCGACAGCGTGACGTCGGCCTTGACCCAGCTTGAAGAGCAGACTTTCGCCACACGATCCCTGCCCCAGGCCTACGCCGCGCAGAATATGCTACAGTCATATGTCCTGCAAACGGCGCCCCCGGCCTATGGCGCAGCCTTGCCCATACCGGGGTACGCTGTGCTAGGCGCGAACCAAGCGTTCGGGGCACCAATACCTGCGACAACAGGAGCAGGATGTGCGGCCCTTGCATCCCGCCTTCGCTTCGCGAGGTGGCCGCGCAAGTTTCGGCCGCGCCTGCCCGAGAAGTACGACGGCAGCGTCAACCCGGCGGAGTTCCTCCAGATCTACTCCACCGCTGTACTTGCCGTAGGAGGGAATGAGGCTGTCATGGCCAACTATTACCCCGTCGCCCTGACCGGCCCAGCCCGGTCTTGGCTCATGAACCTACCCCAGGGTTCCATAACCTCCTGGGGAGAGCTCTGCCGGCAGTTCATCGCCAACTTCGGCAGCTCCTACACCCGTCCCGGCACGGAGCTTGACCTCCACGCCATCAAGCAACAACCTGGGGAATCACTGCGCTCCTTCATCCAGCAGTTCTCCCTGGTACGCGACACCATCCCGCATATTCAAAGTGCTTCTGTGGTGGTGGCATTCCGGCAGGGTGTCCGGGACGAGAAGATGCTTGAGAAGCTAGCGACCAGAGAGGTCTGCGATGCCTCTGAGCTCTTCAGCCTGGCGGACAAGTGCGACAGAGCAGCCGAAGGGCGGAATTGGCACTCACTGCCAGCTTCCGAAGCCGGAAGACAGCCCGAAGACGGCGGAGTTCAAGCTGACCTCCAGACCACGTCAGACAGCCAAGAGCCAAGCACTGGCTGACTTTGTGGCTGAGTGGACGCCAACGAAGGCTGACCCAGGGGGCTGCGAAGAAGGTGAACCAAAGTACCGAGCTCCGGTCTTTACCGGGCCTCACTGGACGCTCTTCTTCGACGGCTCCTCGCGAAAGCAGGGGGCCAGTGCCGGCGTACTGCTTCTCATGCCATCGGGGGAGCAGTCTGGGTACATGGAGCGTCTCAATTCCAAGGCAACCAACAACTTGGCAGAGTATGAAGCACTCATCTTTGGCCTAAAAGACAATCCTGTCTCTGGGCGCTCGCCAGTTGTTGGCGCAGGGCGACTCCCAGCTAGTTATCAAGCAAGTTAAGGGTGAATGCCCCTGCAATGACCCACAGCTAGCTGCTTATCTGCACCACGTGCGGATGTTGGAGAAAGACTTCCTCGCCTTGGACCTGCGCCATGTACCGCGCGCTGGCAAGGCCGCAGCTGACGACCTCTCATCGAAGGCCTCCATCGGAGCCCCTGCGCCCGAAGGAGTCTTCGAGAGGACGTTGCTGCGGTCCATAGCCCGGCCCGCCGAGCCGGGCGAAGGGGGCTGAACCAGTGCCTCGAAGCTAGGCAGTCCCGGCAGCCATGGATGCCGCCAAAGGATCGTAAGCATCACTGGGGACTCCGTGCAACCCAGGGCTCAAGATCCAGAAGCTCAAGTAGTCCCGATGCATGGACCACGGAGGTCTGGGACTCCTTGAAGGACATCCTTCCTGATGAACGTGCATTCGCTGAACGGGTGGTGCGGATGGCTAAGTGCTACGCGCTGGTATCTTTACTGGTGTGGCGCCACGACATCCTATTGCGGTGCATAACCCAGGAGGAAGGCTGCGAATAGCTCACAGTATTCCAAGGAGGCGAGTGCTGGGAACGCTCATCGTCCCGCACGCTGGTCGGTTAAGCCACCCGGCATGGCTCCTACTGACCGAGAGCCACCTGGACGCCGTCAAACTGGTTAGGGATGCAATGCGTGCCAGGTCCACGCCAAGCAGACCCACACAACCGGTGCAGACGCGCACCCAGAGCCGTCGGGGGATACCGGCTCCTCCATGTCAAGGGCTAGCCGGACTTCCCGGGGCAGGGTCACGGGAACTACCCTTCCACATGGTATGCGGGGCCGAAGCCATGCTTCCCCCTGAGATCGCCATGGGGGGCCCCCCGTGTCCGGCGTACGACGAAGCCACGCATGACCCGCTCTGCGTGAAGACAGACGCTCCGACGCTACCCCAGTAAGTTCACCATGCTTACTTAGGTGTTTATTTAAATTACACATTAATTTATATGAACACCTCCCCACGCTCTAGACAGTGTGTGTACGTTGTACACTCGGTTCCTCTTTCCTGCTCTCATGCATAGTCGATATTTGCCGTCCTGCCGGAGGCGGTAGTGCTTGAGGTACCTGCCAGAGGCCCGGTGGCCTTTTGGATGTCCCCCTGTAAGGGTACTGTACCGTCAGTTGGTCTCCTCCGAGAAAAGACCTACGCTAGACCGAGGGGTCAGGAGCCTTGCTTTGCTCGGTCTTGCACCCAAAGCATGCGCACTCTGCCCCCCTGCGCTACGGCCTGAGTACCAGGGGGTCGGACGGTTACACCCTGACTGGGACTGGGGCCAGACCGCCGGGACCAAGTGCACTGGATTACCCAAGCCCCGTATTCCGGCCTTGGACAGTAATCCAAATGAGACTAAGGGACAGGAAAGGGGGGACCACTGAGCAGTGCCGTACTCCGCCTCCACAGCCAGGCCGAGCTCCGAGGCCAGCTCTCACCCTCCTTTCAGAGGCGAGCGCTGATGCTGGACCTCACGCCCTTCGTTGGCCTGAGCTCCGATGACTGCCGGACTCCGCTTCCACAGCCAGCCCGAGCTCCGAGGCCAGCCCTCGCCCTCCTTTCAGAGGCGAGCGCTGATGCCGGACCTCACGCCTTTCGTTGGCCTGAGCTCCGATGACTGCTGGACTCCGCCTCCACAGCCAGGCCGAGCTCCGTAGCCAGCCCTCACCCTCCTTTCAGAGGCGAGCGCTGATGCCGGACCTCACGCCCTTTGTTGGCCTGAGCTCCGATGACTGCCGGACTCCGCCTCCGCAGCCAAGCCGAGCTCCGAGGCCAGCCCTCGCCCCCCTTTCACAGGCGAGCGATGATGCCGGACCTCACGCCCTTCGCTGGCCAAAGCTTTGATGACTTCCGGACCTCCCCCCCCCCCCCCCATAGCTGGGCCGAGCCCCGATGCCAGCCCTCGCCCTCCTTTCAAAGGCGAGCCCTGATGCCGGACCTCACGCCCTTCGTGGACCTGAGCTCCGATGACTTCCGGACCTCCGCCCGCATAGCCGGGCCGAGCTCCGATGCCAGGCTTCACCCGCTCCTAAGAGGCTGAACTTCGAAGCCGTCAAGACCCTGCCAGCACAGGGAGTACTCAAGACAAGAAAGTGCGCGAGTAGGAGAAGGCCTCACCTCGGGCTCGTTGCCTCCCCCGAGGTGAGCCCGGGGGCCACTGTCGGTACCCGCGATATGGGGTACCCCCGCGCACAGGAGAAAAAGCCTAAGGATCTCGCCCTTCTCCGCAGGGAGAGCTCCGAAGGCGCCACGTGTCCAGCGGGGCCGGACCTCCCTCTCCTTAGAGGAGAGCTCCGGGCTCGCCACGTGGCCTGCAGAAGCCGGACCTCCCCCTCTGCGTGGGAGAGGTCCGAAGGCGCCACGTGTCCAGTGGGGCCGGACCCCCCTCTCCTCAGAGGAGAGCTCCGGGCCCGCCACGTGGCCAACGGAAGCCGGACCTCCCCCTCCGCGGGCAGAGGTCCGAAGGCTCCACGTGTCCTGCGGGACCGGACCTCTGCTCCAGGCCCGCCACGTGTCAAGCAGAAGAGCGCTGCCTGCACCCGAGCGGTAGGCAGCGGGCGTAAAGACGCCCCATGCCTTGCCCGTACAAGGTATTTAAGGCTCGCGCCTTCCTAAGACTCAGCAGAAGAGCGCTGCCTGCCCCCGAGCGGTAGGCAGCGGGCGTAAAGACGCCCCATACCTTGCCCGTACAATGTATTCAAGGCCCGCGCCTTCCCAAGACGCGGAGACGCGGAGCACGCCTCTGTCAGGTGCCGTTGCGCCCAGTCACATCACAGACTGGCGCGCGGTGTCAGAACCTGCCAGCCAATAAACACAGCGACAAGACATCCCCTGCTGCCCCCGCCGTCATCAACCACTACGGCTAGCTTGCGGCAGGGGCAGGGCGGCAAGACGAAGACTCAGAAGCCTTCGCCAGAGACAACTACCGGCATAACTGCAGATACGGTAGATAACAGACATTCTCCCTGGGACCACCTGTCGGGTCCCGGGCCCCCCTTGTAAGCCACCCGAGTCTTGGACTATAAAGGGCTCGGGTAGGCAACGTTAGCAAGGGTTCGCACTCTAGCCATTCGCACCCTGGGTTCGCACTCTAGCCATTCACCCCCAAGTTGTAACTCATCCCCAAGCTCAGGACTCCGGTTCTGAGCAGCAAGCAATACAGCGAGCTCCATAGCTCACGGTGGACGTAGGGTTTTACGCTCCGGCGGCCTGAACCACGTAAAACTCGCCGTGTCAAGCTCTTACTAAATCGTCCATACGCTCAAGCTCTCCACAAGGGACTAGCCCCACCGAAAAAAGAACCTCCGCGGGCTGCCCAGCGCAGGCCCGGGGGAAGTGTCGACCGAACACTTCGACAACTACGCTCCTTCATCCAGCGGTTCTCCCAGGTATGCAACACCATCCCGCACATTCAAAGTGCTTCTGTGGTGGTGGCGTTCCGGCAGGGTGTCCGGGACGAGAAGATGCTTGAGAAGCTCGCGACCAGAGAGGTCCGCGATGTCTCCGAGCTTTTTAGCCTGGCGGACAAGTGCGCCAGAGCAGCAGAAGGGCGGAACTGGCACTCACTACCAGCCTCCGAGTCGGGAGGACAGCCCGGATCTGGCGCTGCTTCCTATGGAGGCGGCAAGAAGGCCAAGAAACGGGGCAGTGGCAAGATGAAGTCACCGGCCGCGGCTCCCGTTGCCGCAGCAGCGGCACCCGGTGGAGCTCGGGGGCCGCGCCCCAACAAAAGGCAGCGACAGTCACCAGCCCCAGAAGGTGACCAAGACAAGCTATGCCCCGTGCACGGCAGCTGTCGCCATACTACTGCCGAGTGCCGGGAGATTCAGAAGCTCGTGGAGCGCTTCCGCAAAGAGCAGCAGCAGCGGACTGATGCCCCACCCTTCCGCCAAAGGGAGGGCAAGAAGAAGGTCAACGCCCCAGACAGCGTCGACCACCAAGTGGGGTTCCAGGAGCCTCAGCGCGCCGTGAAGGCGGTGCGCAACCATGAGGACTCCAGCTCCAGCGATGATGAGCATCAAAAGAAGCTCTACGTTATATACGGCGGGTCCGCCGACCCCTCATCCCGAAGCGCGGTCAAGACTCTGCGCCGTGCGGTAGCGTCGGTGGCTCCACTCCCAGGTGCCGCACCGCACCTCAAGTGGATGGGAACCCCCATCAGCTTTGATGCCACCGACTGCCCTAGGAACATGGCTGGGGCCAGCCAACTACCGCTCTTGGTAGCGCCCACCATCGCCAACGTGAGGATGTACCACGTTTTGGTGGATGGCGGAGCTGGGCTGAACCTCATCAGCCGTGCAGCTTTCCAGAAGCTGCAGATCCCGATGGCCAAGCTCACCCCGTCGAGCCCGTTCTCAGGGGTAGGGCCGGGACAAGTCGTCCCCTACGGTAACATCAGCCTTCCAGTGACCTTTGGGGCACCGGACAGCTATCAGACAGAGTACATTCTGTTCGACGTAGCGGAGATCGACCTCCCCTTCAACGCCATAATCGGCAGGCCAGCCCTGTACCGGTTCATGGCAGCAGCCCACTACAGCTACATCGTCCTAAAGATGCCTACACCAACAGGCATCCTCAGGATTTGTGGGGACCGCACTGCTGCGGTGTTGGCCTTGGAAAAGCTCCAGGCACTTGCGACAGCACGAGCACCAGCCCTTGGCAGTGCGGATCCAGACCAGCTCCGCCCGAGTGCACGCCACCGTGCCTCTGCTGCTGCACCCCGTGTGCAACCCCTCGACGAGGACGACGTCCCCCTGAAGGTCGTCCAAGTCGGCGCCGACGCTGCCCAGACCACCCGGGTAGCCGGGGGCTTGGATAGTAAATAGGAAGGCGCGCTCATCACCTTCCTCTGGCACAACGTCGATGTGTTTGCATGGAAGCCGTCGCAGATGCCAGGGATCCCTAGGGAGGTGATTGAGCACCACTTGAAGATCTTCCCCGAAGCCCGGCCAGTCCAACATAAGTCTCGCAAGCAGTCCATCGAACGGCAGAACTTCATCCGAGAAGAGATCAAGAAGCTGCTAGATGCTGGCTTCATACGGGAAGTCCACCACCCCCGGTGGCTGGCGAACCCCGTCGTTGTCCCGAAGGCCTGTGGGAAGCTCCGGATGTGCATCGACTACACCAGTCTCAATAAGGCATGTCCAAAAGATCCATTCCCTCTCCCCAGAATAGATCAAACAGTAGACTCGACATCAGGCTGCGATATGCTGTGCTTCCTAGACGCCTACTCGGGTTTCCATCAGATCCCCATGTCTAGAGAAGATGAATAGCACACCTCCTTCATCACAGTAGATGGCCTGTATTGTTATGTCTCTATGCCTTATGGCCTAAAGAATGCTCTCCCCACCTTTGTACGTGCAATGCACAAAACCTTTGGAGAGTTAATAAGAGACTTAGTTGAGGTGTATGTCTATGACATCGTTGTCAAGGTCAGGCAGAGTTCATCCTTGTTAGATAACCTAGCCTGTCTTTGACAAATTGCGCTCCACGTGCACCAAGCTGAACCCCGACAAATGTGTGTTCGGAGTATCCTCTGGGAAACTCTTAGGATTCCTGGTCTCGCACCGGGGAATTGATGCCAACCCAGAGAAGATCAAGGCCATCGACTTGATGCGGCCTCCTGCCCGCATCAAAGAAGTCCAGAAACTCACGGGATGCCTAGCCGCGCTGAGTCGATTTATACCGAGACTAGCAGAGCGGGCGCTCCCCTTCTTTAAGCTCCTGCACAGATCCGGTCCATTTGCGTGGACTGACAAAGCAGAAGAAGCTTTCCAGGAGTTGAAGCGACTCCTGACGACCCTACCTATCATGGTAGCCCCCGAGCCTGGAGAGCATCTGTTACTCTACATCGCGGCGACAACTGAAGTGGTGAGTATGGTCCTCGCCGCAGAGCGGACGGACCTCTCGTCTTCACAGCCTGCTGTGGTAGCAGGAGACAGACGCAAGGAAACCCCGGAGGTCCAAGATGGCCTCCCGGACCTCCAAGACAACCTCCCGGAGGTCCAGGGCGGCCCCCTGGACCTCCAAGACAACCTCCCGGGGGTCCAACAGGACCCCCCCAGAAATCCAGCGGGACCTCCTGGAGCTCCCAGAGAACCAGCGAGACCTCCCGGAGGGCCAAGGTGGCTTAGAAGCCTTCGAGTTCCAACTCCCACAAGCCCCCCTGGACCCACTCACCTACGGCAGGCTAGAGCCAGTGGATGAAGACCTCTCTAACCTAAGAGAGAGGGTCCGAACCATCCAGAGGCCTGTCTACTACATCAGCGAAGTCCTCCACGACGCCAAGACAAGGTACCTGGAGGTCCACAAGCTGCTGTATGCAGTGCTCGTGGCGTCCAGGAAGCTCCGCCACTACTTTCAGGCCCACCGGGTCTCGGTAGTCACCTCCTATCCGCTGAAGACGATCCTTCACAGCCCCCATGCGACCGACAACGTCGCTAAATGGGCAGCGAAGCTGGTGGAGTTCGAGCTGGACTTCCTTCCATGCCATGCAGTCAAAAGCCAAGCATTGGCTGACTTCGTGGTAGAGTGGACACCAACGAAGGCTGACCCAGGGGGCCACGAAGACGGTGAACCAAAGCACCGAGCTCCGGTCTTCACCGAGCCCCACTGGACGCTCTTCTTCGACGGCTCCTCGCGAAAGCAAGGGGCCGGTGCCGGCATACTGCTTCTCATGCCATCGGGGGAGCAGTTTGGGTACATGGTGCGTCTCAATTTTAATGCAACCAACAACAAGGCAGAGTATGAAGCACTCATCTTTGGCCTACAGACAGCCCTGTCTCTGGGCGCTCGCCAGTTGTTGGCACAGGGCGACTCCCAGCGGGTTATCAAGCAAGTTAAGGGCGAATGCTCCTGCAATGACCCGCAGCTAGCTGCTTATCTGCTCCACGTGCAGATGTTGGAGAAAGACTTCCTCGCCTTGGACCTGCGCCACGTACCGCGTGCTGGCAATGCCGCAGCTGACGACCTTTCAACGAAGGCCTCCACCAGAGCCCCTGTGCTCAAAGGAGTCTTCGAGAGGACGTTGCTGCGGTCCACAGCCTGGCCCGCCGAGCCGGGCGAAGGGGGCTGGACCAGCACCTCGAAGCTGGCAGTCCCGGAGGCCCTGCAGCCATGGACGCCGCCAAGGATTGTAAGCGTCACTGGGGACTCCGTGCAACCCAGCGCTCAAGATCCAGAAGCTCAAGTCAGGCCTGATGCATGGATCATGGAGATCCGGGACTACTTGAAAGACAACATCCTCCCTGATGAACGTGTATCCGCTGAACGGATCGTGCGCATGGCTAAGAGATACGCGCTTGTAGAAGGGGATCTCTACCGGCGTGGCGCCAACCACATCCTATTGCGGTGCATAACCCAGGGGGAAGGCTGCGACTTGCTCGCTGAGATCCATGGAGGCGAATGTGGGAGTCACACTTCCTCACGCACGCTTGTCAGTAAAGCCTTTCGGCATGGCTTCTACTAGCCGACAGCACTCCAGGATGCTGTCAAGCTGGTCGAGAGCTGCAAGGCGTGCCAGTTCCACGCCAAGCAGATCCATACACCGGCTCAGGCGGTACAGATGATCCCGCCCTCATGGCCGTTTGCCGTATGGGGGTTGGACATCTTGGGACCGTTCCATAGAGCCGTCGGAGGATTCCGGTACCTCTATGTCGCCATCGACAAGTTCACCAAGTGGCCGTAAGCCACACCAATCATCACCATCAACAAGCAATCCGCAATAAAGTTCATCAAGTTGATTGTCTGCCGGTTCGGGGTCCCGAACAGAATCATCACCGACAACGGGACCCAGTTCACCAGCGCAGCCTTCCAAGACTACTGCGAAGACCTCGGCATCCAGGTGTGCTATGCCTCTGTTGCTCACCCAAAGAGCAATGGGCAAGTCGAGAGGGCCAACGCCGAGATTCTTCGGAGCCTCAAGACCCGCACCTATGCCAGCCTGAAGAAACATGGTGCCAATTGGGTGGATGAGCTTCCGAGCACACTATGGGCTAACCGGACATCCCAGAGCCGGGCCACCGGAGAGACACCCTTCTTCATGGTGTATGGGACCGAAGCGTGCTCCCCCCAGAGATCACCATGAAGTCTCACCGTGTCCGAGCTTACGACGAAGCCGCGCAGGACAACCTCCGGCATGGAGACATCGACCTCGTCGACGAGGTCCGATTGCATGCAGCACTCCGTAACGCACGGTACAGACAAGCGCTCCGCCGCTACCACCAGAGGTATGTGCGTGTCCGGGAGCTGCAGGAAGGCGACCTAGTGATGCGGCGCATACTTTCTCATGAAGGGACCCACAAACTCTCCCCTAGTTGGGAAGGTCCCTTCCGAGTCACGAAAGTGTGCCGCCCCGGGTGCGTACGACTTTCCACCGAGGATGGGGATCCTCTCCCGAACCCCTGGAACATCGAACACCTCCGTAAGTTCTACCCTTAGAACAATAGTAGGACAGTTTCTTCTTTCTAATAGATCCCATAGAGTCCAGGAACAACGCTCGGAGAAGCTAAGTCTCAGGGGACGGTCCAGGACTACGTTCAGCTTTGCCTGGTTCCGACCCCAAGCGCGTAGAGTCTTGCTTCCCTTTTTAATGGGACGGGTCGTGGCCTCCATGTTTAGCCTGTTTTCCTCCTATGGAAATTTATAGGGAAAGAACCTGTCCTACTTTGCTCTTCCCTTATGATCATTCAAATTATGTATTAATTTTTACGACCGTACTTCCTGGGTATGTTCACCATACACCCAGTCCCCTTTTTCCCATTCTCACCTCTAGTCGGCATTTGCTATCCTGCCTGGGGCGGTCGCGCTTAAGATACCTGCCAATGGCCAGGGGGCCCCGAGCCCCCGGTGTGACACCCTCATCTCGGGTGTCAACATATGTTCATGTTTTATGAAGAAGAAAAACATTTTAAGAAAAGAAGGAACGGAGACAAGTATCAAAAGGATGGCCAACAAAGCTCTCCGAGAGCACCGAAGGCAACTTCCACGACCAGCAGACCACGTGGCGTGTTCGGAGCTCATCCCCGAGAAATTTGGGAGAGGTCCGCCGTTAAACTAGCTACGTGGCAGGCTCGGGGGTCACCTCCGCGATTGGAAAGAGGTCCGACCCTGTGGGACACGTGCTGCCCGGGGAGATAGCCTCTGCGGAAGAAGCAAAGGCATTTTTATAGGACACGTGTCATCCCCGGAGCTAGTCCTCGCGGAAGTCAGGGGACCAGTCGCACGGGATACGTGTCAATCTCAGAGCTCATCTCAGAGAAGTACGGATCTATCGAACACGTGTCGCCACCTGAGCTTATCACCGGAAGGTCCGTCGCAGCTAAACACGTGTCGACCTCGGGGCATGTCCCTGAGGAAAGGAGAGCGAAAAGACCGGCACCCACACGTGGCGTGCGCTGGGCTCGTCCCCGAAGAAGAGGGAGGTCTCGATCGATTGACACGCGGCACAACCGGAGCTCGTGTCCGCGGATGAGGAGATACCAGGCCCGGAGGACACGTGGAGCTTCCGGAGCTCAACATCACGGAGATAACGAGTTCTGGAGCAGTTGTTACGCGTAAGGACACCAGTACTCAACAGAAACCGATCTAAAATCCACGATGGTTACCGAAGATAAGACGTCCGAATCTAACAAAGATCTGAATAAGACTCTTATTCGGGATCCAATCAGATTAGGACTCTTCTCTTCCTGATTATAAATAGAACCCAAAACCTCTGGCCGAAACCACAAACTTCTCTTTCAACTCCTGAGCCGACGACTTAGAGCCCTAGCCCTAACTCGCCGAGCAAAACATCGCCAAAGCGCAGCAAGGGAGATCATCGGAGGAGAACCAAGCGGTCTGAGGAGGACCCCAAAGACAAGAAGAGCGTGAGGTAGGACTTCAATACCACCTTACGACATCATGTTGTTCATCTCTTTGCGTCTGTTCTTCGATTCCTTTCGAACAGAAGCCTTTTCATGGGCAGAACACTCGATGATCAGTTTGATCTAAAGACAAGATCATCGCCACGTTCATCTTTGATCCGAACACCTCTGACCATGCAAGCCATGCAAGAACACCAGATCAATCTAATAGAACTAATCGTAGGATAGCATGTGTCGGTACCTGAGATATGGGGTACCCCCGCGCACAGGGTAAAATGCCTAAGGTGCTCGCCCTTCTCCGCAGGGAGAGCTCCGAAGGCGCCACGCGTCTGGCGGGGCCGGACCTCCCTCTCCTCAGAGGAGAGTTCTGGGCCCGACACGTGGCATACAGAAGCCGGACCTCCCCCTCCGTGGGAGAGAGCTCCGAAGGCGCCACGCGTCTGGCGGGGCCGGACCTCCCTCTCCTCAGAGGAGAGCTCCGGGCCCGCCACGTGGCATGCAGAAGTCGGACCTCCCACTCCGCGGGAGAGAGGTCCGAAGGCGCCACGCGTCCAGCGGGGCCGGACCTCCCTCTCCTCAGAGAAGAGCTCCGGACCCGCCACGTGGCTGGGAGAACGGTGCTGCCTGCCCCCGAGCGGTAGGCGGCGGGCGTAAAGGCGCCCCCCACCTTGCCCGTACAAGGAATTCAAGGCCCGCGTCTTCCCAAGACGCGGAAACGCGGAGCACGCGCCTGTCAGGTGCCGTTGCGTCCAGTCGCATCGCAGACTGGCGCGTGGTGTCAGAACCTGACAGGTAATAAACGCCGCGACAAGACATCCCATGCCGCCTGCGCCGCCATCAACCACTACGACTAGCGCACGGCATGGGCAGGACGGCAAAAGGAAGACTCAGAAGCCTTCGACCGGAGGCAACCACCGGCATAACTACAGATACGGTAGATAGTAGACAATCTTCCCGGGACCACCTGTCGGGTCCCGGCTTCCCTTGTAAGCCGCCCGAGCCTTGGACTATAAAAGGCTCGGGAGGGCGTCGATAGCAGGGGTTCGCATTCTGCAACTCATACGCTAGCCATACACTCTCAAGCTGTAACTCACCCCCAAGCTCAGGCCCCCGGCCCTGAACAGCAAGCAATACAGCGAGCTCCATAGCTCGCCGTGGACGTAGGGTTTTACGCTCCGGCGGTCTGAACCACGTAAAACCTACCGTGTCAAGCTCTCACTAACTCGTCCATTCGCGCAAGCTCTCCGCTAGGAACTAGCCCCTCCGAAAAAAGAACCTCCGCGGGCTGCCCAGTGCAGGCCCAGGGGAAGTGTCGATCGCACACTTCGACATTTGGCGCGCCAGGAAGGGGACTTTTCCCCTAGCGCGACGAGTTTCCGCCAACAAAGATGACTAAGCTCCCTTCGGCGGCAAGCTCACCTCCCCCGCCTCTGCGGCAAGCCGTGGATAGGGGGGAGTACAAGCCAACACACTCAGGACGTAGTGTGTCAGTACAAGCTGGGAGCCAGCAACCGGCTCTGGCAGCGCCGACCCCGGCAATGCAGGCTCCAACCAGCGTCATATCTCCAGTAGCGCCGGGCGTACCCGGAAGGGGCGCGCTAGCTACAGCAAGAGCGCTACTGCACAATCCGCCCGCTGGAGACGCGCCTCAGGCAGCGACCCAGCAGTGGATTCTCGAGGTAGACCGTCTTGTCGTCGCTGCCGCAAGCCCACGACTCCGGCGGAGACGACACTCCAACCAGCCGGCCGTGTCGCTGATACGCACGCCGATGGCTGATGAACAGACGGCAGATTCCAGCTCTGCCAGCCCTCAATCGATGGAGCTGAGGACAGAGCTGGAGCGGTGTCGCTCGGGTCAAGATGCCCGGGTATACCTCGAGCAACGCCGAGAAAGGCGTCCCTACCAAGGAGCTGACGTCGGCCTCGACCCAGCCTGAAGAGCAGACCTTCGCCATGCGACCTCTGCCCCAGGCCTGCGCTGTGCAGAATATGCCACAGCCATATGTACTGCAGACGGCGCCCCCGGCCTACGGTGCAGCTTTGCCCGTACCAGGGTACATCGTGCCTGGTGCGAACACAGCGTTCGCGGCACCAGAACCTGCGGTGACGGAAGCAGGATGTGCAGCCCTCGCGCCCCATCTTCGCTTTGCGAAGTGGCCGCGCAAGTTTCGGCCACACCTGCCCGAGAAGTACGACGGCAGCGTCAACCCGGCGGAGTTTCTCCAGATCTACTCCACCGCCGTACTTGCCGCAGGAGGGAATGAAGCCGTTATGGCCAATTACTTCCCTGTCGCCTTGACCGGTCCAGCCCGGTCTTGGCTCATGAACCTCCCCCAAGGTTCCGTCACCTCCTGGAGAGAGCTTTGCCGACAGTTCGTAGCCAACTTCGGCAGCTCCTACACCCGGCCTGGCACGGAGCTCGACCTCCACGCCGTCCAGCAGCAACCTGGGGAGTCGCTGCGCTCTTTCATCCAGCGGTTCTCCCAGGTGCGGAACACCATCCCACACATTCAAAATGCTTCTGTGGTGGTGGCGTTCCGGCAAGGCGTCCGGGACAAGAAGATGCTCGAGAAGCTCGCGACCAGGGAGGTCCGCGACGTCTCAGAGCTCTTCAGCTTGGCGGACAAATGCGCCAGAGCTGCCGAAGGACGGAACTGGCACTCGCTGCCATCCTCCGAGTCAGGGGGACTGCCCGGATCCAGTCCTACTCCCTGTGGAAGCAGCAGGAAGGCCAAGGGCCGAGGCAGAAGCAAGATAGAGTCACCGACCGCAGTCCCAGTCGTCACTGCAGCGACGCTCGGTGGGGCTCAGGGGCCGCGCCCCGACAAGAAGCAGCGAAGGTCACCAATTCCAGAAGGTGATAAAGGCAGTATGTGCCCCGTGCACGGCAGCTGTCGCCACACTGCTGCCGAGTGCCGGGAGATCCAAAGGCTCGCAGAGCGTTTCCGCAAGGAGAAGCGGCAGCGGGCTGATGACCTGCCCTTCCGTCCAAAGGAAGGTGAGCAGAGGGTGGATGTTCCAGATAACATCGACCACCCAGAGGAGATCCGGGAGCCTCCGCGTGTCGTGAAGGCGGCACGCAATCACGAGGATTCCGACTCCAGCGGCGATGAGCGTCGGAAGAAGCTCTACGTCATATACGGCGGGTCCGCCGACCCCTCGTCCCGAAGTGCAGTCAAGACTCTGCGCCGAGCGGTAGCGTCGGTGGCGCCACTGCCAAGTGCGGCACCGCACCTAAAGTGGATGGGGACCCCCATCAGCTTTGATGCCACCGACTGCCCCAGGAACATGGCTGGGGCCGGCCAGCTGCCGCTCCTGGTGGCCCCTACCATCGCCAACGTGAGAATGTACCACGTTTTGGTGGATGGAGGGGCTGGGCTGAACCTCATCAGCCGTGCAGCTTTCCAGAAGCTGCAGATCCCGACGGCCAAGCTCACCCCGTCGAGTCCGTTCTCAGGGGTAGGGCCGGGACAGGTTATCCCCTACGGCAGCATTAGTCTCCCGGTGACCTTCGGGGCTCCGGACAGCTATCGAACAGAGTACATCCAGTTCGACGTAGCGGAGATAGACCTCCCCTTCAACGCCATAATCGGCAGGCCAGCCCTGTACCGGTTCATGGCTGTAGCCCATTATGGCTACCTTGTCCTGAAGATGCCAACGCCGACAGGCGTTCTCAGGATTCGTGGGGACCGCACTGCTGCAGTGTCGGCCCTGGAGAAGCTCCAAGCACTCGCGACAGCTGGGGCCTCAGCCCCCGGCAATACGGAATCGGACCAGCTCCGCCCGTGTGCACGTCACCGTGCTTCCACCACAGCACCCCGGGTGCAACCTCTCGACGAGGGCGGCGTCCCCTTAAAGGTCGTCCAAGTCGGCGCCGAAGCTACCCAGACCACCCGGGTGGCCGGGGGCCTGGATAGTAAATAGGAAGGCGCGCTCGTCACCTTCCTCCGGCACAACGTCGACGTGTTTGCATGGCAGCCGTCACAGATGCCGGGGATCCCCAGGAAGGTGATCGAGCACCACTTGAAAGTATTCCCCGACGCCCGGCCGGTTCAACAGAAGCCCCGCAAGCAGTCCATTGAGCGGCAGAACTTCATCCGTGAGGAAGTCAAGAAGCTGCTGGACGCTGGCTTCATACGGGAGGTCCACCACCCACGATGGTTGGCGAACCCCGTCGTTGTCCCAAAGGCCGGCGGGAAGCTCCGGATGTGCATCGACTACACCAGTCTCAATAAGGCATGTCCTAAAGATCCATTCCCTCTCCCTAGAATAGACCAAATAGTAGACTCAACATCAGGCTGTGATATGCTGTGCTTCCTAGACGCCTATTCGGGTTTCCAGCAGATCCCCATGTCTAGGGAGGACGAGGAGCACACCTCCTTCATCACAGTAGACGGCCTTTATTGCTATGTGTCTATGCCTTACGGCCTAAAGAATGCACTCCCCACCTTTGTGCGGGCAATGCACAAAACCTTTGGGGAGTTAATAAGAGACCTGGTTGAGGTTATGTCGATGACATAGTTGTCAAGGTCAAGCAGGGTCCGTCCCTGCTAGATAACCTAGCCCTAGTTTTTGACAAGTTGCGCTCTACACGCACCAAGCTGAACCCAGATAAATGTGTGTTTGGCGTGTCCTCTGGGAAGCTCTTAGGGTTCCTGGTCTCGCACCGGGGGATTGAGGCCAACCCAGAGAAGATCAAGGCCATCGACTTGATGCGGCCCCCAGCCCGCGTC
Organism: Neostapfia colusana; assembly: GCA_030760725.1. Lineage (NCBI taxonomy): Eukaryota > Viridiplantae > Streptophyta > Magnoliopsida > Poales > Poaceae > Neostapfia > Neostapfia colusana. The sequence goes on along the minus strand of JASWHV010000004.1, from coordinate 106,053,642 downwards.
AAAGATGTCCAGAAACTCACAGGATGTCTAGCCGCGCTGAGTCGGTTTATACCGAGGCTAGCAGAGCGGGCACTCCTTTCTTTAAGCTCCTGCGCAAGTCGGGCCCCTTTGCCTGGACTGACGAAGCGGAAGAGGCTTTCCAGGAGTTGAAGCGACTCCTGACGACCCTACCAGTCATGGTAGCCCCTGAGCCCGGAGAGCACCTGTTGCTCTACATCGCGGCGACAACTGAAGTAGTGAGTATGGTCCTCGTCGCAGAGCGGCCGGACCCCTCATCTTCACAACCTGCTCCGGTAGCAGAAGACAGACGCCAGGAGGCCCCACAGGACCAAGACGGTCTCCCGGGCCTCCAAGGCAACCTCCCGGAGGTCCAGGTCGGCCTCCCGGAGGTCCCGGGCAGTCTCCCGGACCTCCAAGATAAATCCCCAGGGGCCCCGCAGGACCCCACGGGGGCCAAATGGGACCTCCCAGAGGTCCCCCAAGACCCCCCGGAGCTCCCGAACAATCAAGATAGCCTAAGGGCCTCCGGGTCCCAGCTCCTGGAGGTCCTCGTGGGTCCGCCCACCTCCAGAGGGCCAATGGACGAGGACCCCCCAGACCTGAGAAAGAGGGTTCGAACCGTACAGAGGCCTGTCTACTACGTCAGCGAAGTACTCCATGATGCCAAGACAAGGTACCTGGAAGTCCACAAGCTGCTGTATGCGGTGCTCGTTGCCTCCAGGAAGCTCCGCCATTACTTCCAGGCCCACCGGGTCTCGGTAGTCACCTAGTATCCACTGAAGACAATTCTTCACAGCCCCCATGCGACGGGCAACGTTGCTAAATGGGCGGCGGAGCTAGCGGAGTTTGAGCTGGACTTCCTCCCACGCCATGCAGTCAAGAGCCAAGCACTGGCTGACTTTGTGGCGGAGTGCACACCAACGGAGGCTGACCCAGGGGGCCATGGGGGCGGAGAACCGGAGCACCAAGCTCCGGTCTTCACCGAACCCCACTGGACACTCTTCTTCGACGGCTCCTCACGAAAGCAGGGGGCCGGTGCCGGCGTACTGCTCCTCATGCCATCGGGGGAACAGTTTGGGTATATGGTGCGTCTCAATTTCAAGGCAACCAACAACATGGCGGAGTATGAAGCACTCATCTTTGGCCTGCAGACAGCCCTGTCTTTAGGTGCTCGCCAGTTGTTGGCACAGGGCGACTCCCAGCTGGTCATCAAGCAAGTCAAGGGAGAATGCTCCTGCAATGACCCCCAGCTAGCTGCCTATCTGCTTCACGTACAGATGTTGGAGAAAGAATTCCTTGCCTTGGACCTGCACCACGTACCGCGCGCCAGTAATACCGCAGCCGACGACCTTTCAACGAAGGCTTCCACCGGAGCCCCTGCGCTCGAAGGAGTCTTTGAGAGGACGTTGCTGCGGCCCACAGCCCGGCCCGCCGAGCCGGGCGAAGGGGGCTTGACCAGCACCTCGAAGCTGGCGGTCCCGGTGGCCCTACAACCATGGGCGCCGCCAAGGATTGTAAGCGTCACTGGGGACTCCGTGCAACCCAGCGCTCAAGATCCAGAAGCTCAAGTCAGACCCGATGCATGGATCACGGAGATCCGGGACTACTTGAAGGACAATATCCTCCCTGATGAACATGCAACCGCTGAACGGATTGTGCGTATGGCTAAGAGGTACTGGTAGAGGGGGATCTCTACCGGCGTGGTGCCAACCACATCCTATTGCGGTGTATAACCCAGGGGGAAGGCTGCGACTTGCTCGCTGAGATCCATGGAGGCGAATGTGGAAGTCATTCTTCCTCACGCACGCTTGTCGGTAAAGCCTTCCGGCATGGCTTCTACTGGCCGACAGCACTCCAGGATGCCGTCAAGCTGGTCGAGAGCTGCAAGGCGTGCCAGTTCCACGCCAAGCAGATCCATACACCGGCTCAGGCGGTACAGATGATCCCGCCCTCGTGGCCGTTTGCTGTGTGGGGGCTGGACATCCTGGGGCCATTCCCCAGAACCGTCGGGCGGTTCTGGTACCTCTATGTCGCCATCGACAAGTTCACCATGTGGCCGGAAGCTACACCAGTTGTCACCATTAATAAACAATCAGCAGTAAAATTCATCAGATCCATTGTCTGCCGGTTCGGGGTCCCAAACAGGATCATCACTGACAATGGAACCCAGTTCACCAGCGCAGAATTCCAAGACTACTACGAGGACCTTGGCATTCAGGTATGCTATGCCTCGGTCGCTCACCCGAAGAGCAATGGGCAAGTCGAGAGGGCCAATGCGGAGATTCTCCGGGGCCTCAAGACTCGTACCTTCGCCAGCCTGAAGAAACATGGTGCCAATTGGGTAGATGAACTTCCAAGCACGCTATGGGCTAACCGGACATCCCAGAGCCGGGCCACCGGGGAGACACCCTTCTTCATGGTGTAAGGGGCCGAAGTTGTACTTCCTCCAGAAATCACCATGAAGTCTCACCGTGTCCGGGCTTACGACGAAGCCGCGCAGGACAACCTCCGGCGTGGAGAAATCGACCTCGTCGACGAGGTCTGATTACATGCAGCGCTCCGTAACGCGCGGTACAGACAGGCGCTTCGGCGCTACCACCAGAGGTCTGTCAGTGCCCGGGAGCTGCAGGAAGGTGACCTGGTGTTGCGGCGCATACTTTCTCGCGAAGGGGCCCACAAACTCTCCCCTAATTGGGAAGGCCCCTTCCGAGTCACGAAAGTATGCCGCCCCGGGTGTGTGCGCCTTTCCACCAAGGATGGGGACCTGCTCCCGAATCCTTGGAACATAGAACACCTCCGTAAGTTCTACCCCTAAGAGCAAAAATAGGTCAGTACTTTCTTTTCGTAATAAACCCCATAGAGTCCAGGAGCAGCGCTCGGAGCAGCTAAACCCCAGGGGACGGTCCAGGACTACGTTCAGCTTTGCCTGGTTCCGACTCCAAGCGCGTAGAGTCTTGCTTCCCCTCTTAATGGGGTGTGTCGTGGCCTCCATGTTTAGCCTGCCTTCCTCCTATGGGAGGTTGTGCGAAAAGAAGTCTGCCCTACTTTGCTCTTTCCTTGTACTCATTTGAATTGTGAATTGAGTTACTTTTTTATCACCCTTGCAGTACATGGCTGCCGTGTGCTCAGCTCCCCCTCTCTACAAACCCCCAAGCATCAAGCGTATGGTTGGGGGCTGTAAGTCAAATAAGACTGTAAAACAAGGGAGGGGGAGCCCCCAAGGAGAATTACGTTTCCTCTACCTGTGTGCAGGACTTCCAGGACTGCGGCAACGGGGACTGCGTGAGATAAGGGGAAAGGAGCTACCAACTACTTCGACCCAGGGCTAGAGGGGGCGGGACCCAGGGGTCCCATGAGTCCAGCAGGCCCGGAACGCTCCCCTTCCTTGAGAGGGGCTCCGGGCTCGCCACGTGGCAGACGGAAGCCGGACCTGCCCCCGCGGTGGAAGAGCTCCGAAAGCCCTGCGTGCTCAGCATGGCCGGGGCTCCTGTCCCCGTAGTAAGAGCAATCATCAAGTGGGCGCACGCTCTCACGACCCCGCAGCCGTTCGTGCTCCGGCAGCGGTCATGTCGGGTCTTAGAGAAAGTGCGCGGGTCGGAAGAGACGGAGGTCCCACCTCGGGCTCGCTATCTCCCCCGAGATGGGCCCGGGGGCCACTGTCGGTACCTGAGATATGGGGTACCCCCGCGCACAGGGTAAAATGCCTAAGGTGCTCGCCCTTCTCCGCAGGGAGAGCTCCGAAGGCGCCACGCGTCTGGCGGGGCCGGACCTCCCTCTCCTCAGAGGAGAGTTCCGGGCCCGACACGTGGCATACAGAAGCCGAACCTCCCCCTCCGTGGGAGAGAGCTCCGAAGGCGCCACGCGTCTGGCGGGGCCGGACCTCCCTCTCCTCAGAGGAGAGCTCCGGGCCCGCCATGTGGCATGCAGAAGTCGGACCTCCCCCTCCGCGGGAGAGAGGTCCGAAGGCGCCACGCGTTCAGCGGGGCCGGACCTCCCTCTCCTCAGAGAAGAGCTCCGGACCCGCCACGTGGCTGGGAGAACGGTGCTGCCTGCCCCCGAGCGGTAGGCGGCGGGCGTAAAGGCGCCCCCCACCTTGCCCGTACAAGGAATTCAAGGCCCGCGTCTTCCCAAGACGCGGAAACGCGGAGCACGCGCCTGTCAGGTGCCGTTGCGTTCAGTCGCATCGCAGACTGGCGCGTGGTGTCAGAACCTGACAGGTGATAAACGCCGCGACAAGACATCCCATGCCGCCTGCGCCGCCATCAACCACTACGACTAGCGCACGGCATGGGCAGGGCGGCAAAAGGAAGACTCAGAAGCCTTCGACCGGAGGCAACCACCGGCATAACTACAGATACGGTAGATAGTAGACAATCTTCCCGGGACCACCTGTCGGGTCCCGGCTTCCCTTGTAAGCCGCCCGAGCCTTGGACTATAAAAGGCTCGGGAGGGCGTCGATAGCAGGGGTTCGCATTCTGCAACTCATACGCTAGCCATACACTCTCAAGCTGTAACTCACCCCCAAGCTCAGGCCCCCGGCCCTGAGCAGCAAGCAATACAGCGAGCTCCATAGCTCGCCGTGGACGTAGGGTTTTACGCTCCGGCGGCCTGAACCACGTAAAACCTCCCGTGTCAAGCTCTCACTAACTCGTCCATTCGCGCAAGCTCTCCGCTAGGAACTAGCCCCTCCGAAAAAAGAACCTCCGCGGGCTGCCCAGTGCAGGCCCCGGGGGAAGTGTCGATCGCTCACTTCGACAGCATGCATGTGCATCATCGCATCTAGTTTAGGGTTTGTGTATGATATTGATTGCTGTGAATTTGTATGCACGTGAATCCTACATAGCAGGACAAACTCAGGAAGCTGTCTACGACGGGCTGCAGCAACAAGGTTTTGAGAATCAAGAACAACCGGAACCGCAAGAACAAGGCAAGTGCTCCTTGACCATGTTGATCCTATGTTTTGGGTAAAACTATTTTGATTTGCGAAAAGGTGTGTGTGCTGAGTCAAACATGATGGGAAACCTATTTATAGGAGTTTACTAGTTTTGATTAAACCATCCTTGTCGCCTAGGAAGTTTATGAGTCGGGTATGGTTTTTGCTTTATGCTTCGCTGAGTCCATGGGATTGGGAAGCGAGATGGATGTGTCTAGCTAACTGCACTCGTACTGATAATAAGTAATTGATGAGGTTAATGAACATAGATCGGAGGGAGATCTAGGCAAGCCTGGGTTTGTGAATGAGGTAGCATGAGATGGTGGTTTTACTTGCCGTAGATCTAAGGACCGGTTCATGCATGCACATGCCAGGATAACAGTGCCACCACAAGGCCAAGTATGGGTGCGGCTTAGCTGAGTAATTAGGTGAGTTGCTAGAGTGTTATGGACTGTGGAAGGCGCGGGGAATGGGAGTCGAGTGAGGACTGCCCTGGAAACTGCATGGCACAAGAGGGGGCCCGTGGGTGGGAGAATTGGAGATTCTAGCCTGCCGGTGAAACCTTAGTAAGTCCATACATCTAGTAACCCCTTTGTAAAGGCTATTTTGTGATCTCTTGACCATACACCGACGGTTGTGTACTGGTATAATGGAGGTTCTGCAGTCGCCGACGGGTGACGAAATCACAAACTTGTGGGTAAAGAGGTGCAAACTCTGCAGAGTCTAAAACTATCATGATAGCCGAGCTTACGGTCACGAGCACCTGGCTAAACTGCCATGATTAGATGGGATGGTTACTGGGATGGTTATTGGAATGGGTATTGGGAAGGTTATTGGTTATGGTTATTGGTTATGGTCTGGTTTGGGACTGTTGAGTCCGGGAGATGAGAGGGTTGCATGACTGATGGGTCATGACATGAGATTGGTCTCGGTGCGAGACGAGGTTGTTTTATGAGGTGAAATGGTAGCGAATACGAGGAGGTATTCGTGAGTGTGAATAAAAGATTGGTTAATGTTCGGATGGAACATGGGAAGTGATGGAGGTATGTTGGTAATTTAATACATGTTGGGATTACATTTAAACGTAAGTTGTTGTTTTATCATGGTTTTTACAGAACTGCTTTTCTGCAAATAAGCCTTTTATACCTACCTTGTTTATGAGCTGCATATCATGTGTTATTCCCGCACTTCTGAGTACATCATTGTGCTCAAACTTGCATTATTATTTCTTCTTCAACAGCAAGAGAAGACTACTATGAAGACCGAGTAGAGCATTATGGCGTGTGATCTATTCTCAACCTTGCCTGTGGAGGGAGTAGAGATGGAGCCACTTCTGCTTAGTTTTGCTTCCGCATTAGTTTTTGCTTCCGCATTTAAATAAGGACTTCCGCTGCATAGAATTAAGATTTCCGCTGTGAGCATGAGTCCAAGACTCATGAGGTGTTGTAATAAACTCTGTTATTCGTGGTAATATATAATCTGAATTCAGTTTGTGGAACGTATGTGTATGTGTGATGAACATCCTGGGCACACATATGCATTAGTTCTCGGTTCCGTGGCTTTCCACAGAATTGAGGGCGTCACAGATTGGTATCAGAGCCACGGGTTGACAGTAGATAACACGCCTAGATAGAAACCTTAGATTGATATTAGAGCCACGGGTTAACAGCAAGTTACACCCCTAAATAGAAGTCACAGGTAGCTAAGCCACGCTGACCAAAGGAAGCGCCCTAGGGTGAATAGCCTAGATTGGCCTTTTAAACCATCTTGACATAGGAAACCATCCTTGAATAGGAGTTGAGTGGGCCCTTGTGATGATTATTTGTGAATATGTGCTTAGTGTGAGTTGTGGGACGTCTCAAAAACGTTGTCCATATACACACGTAAGAAGAATGAGGTGTGAGATGTTTCGGCACTTGCTCACATCCTCATAAGGGCTAATATATATAGTCCAACTCACCTGGATGCATATAGTTGAAAGGACCTACCTAGCTTTCTAACCTTCTATTCTATTTCGTTCTCTCTCACAGATGGTGAGAGGAAACGCCAGCCGAAGGAACGTCCAGGAAGATGACCACGAGGAAGTTTCTGCTAACCCCGGAGCTGGCGAAAACAACCTAGAAAGGTTGATGGCCATGCAAAACCAGCTTATGCAAACCATGATCCAAACTTTGGGTCAGTTGCAGGCCAACCAACACCCCGTTCCGGCACCACCGCCACCACCACCGCCGGCTCATAACAGGCTGGGAGAGTTCATGAGGACTCGACGACCCACCTTTGCTCAAGCAAGCGATCCAATGGAGGCCGATGACTGGTTGAAATCCATGGAGAAGAAGCTTGCCATTGTTCAGTGCAACGACCGAGAGAAGGTTCTCTTTGCGTCGAACCAACTGATGGGAGCAGCTGCTGACTGGTGGGATGCCTTGAGCAACGCCCATGTCAACCCGGAGACAATCACTTGGACTGAGTTCAAGGAAAGTTTCCGCTCCCACTACATCCCTGTTGGCATAATGATGCTCAAGAGTCAGGAGTTTGAAGGTCTCCGCCAAGGACAGAAAAGTGTGAATGAATATCTCAACAAGTTCATACAACTGTCCCGGTATGCCCCCGAAGATGTCAACTCAGATCAGAGGAAGTAGTACCTGTTCATGAGAGGTTGAACAATGAGATCCAAGTTCAGCTCCTCAACAATGACTACGTAAGCTTCCAGAAGCTAGTTGATAAGGCTATTTTGGTGGAAAACAAGATCCGAGAAATCGAGCGCGAGTGCAGAAGGAAGATGCCATACCAGCCCCAAGGAAGCAACGTACGACCTAGGTACATGCCCCCTGCACCACAGTATGGATCGACCACTCCTACGTACCGCCCTGGTCAGCCACCATAGCAACGGCTCGTTGCACCGGCACCTCGTGTGCCCATGCCTCCTGCGCCCCGACCTAACAATGGCGCTCCTGTCCAAAACCCCCGCCCCAACGTACCTGCTGCCGTAGGAAACAGGGCATGCTTTGCATGCGGGGAAATAGGCCACTTCGCTAACCAGTGCCCGAAGAGAGGCCCTGGACAGCAAGGAAACGTGCCCAAGCAGAACCAGCGACCAAACGGAGGAGACAACCAAGAAAACCGTGGACCGCAGAACTATGTTCGTGGCCACGTTAACCATGTCACTGCTGAAGAAGCACAACAGGCTGAGGACGTCGCAATTGGTATGTTCCTTGCCAACTCCAACCCAGCCACCATTTTATTTGATTCCGGAGCATCACATTCCTTCATATCATCCAAATATGTTGCCAAACATCATCTACCCGTATCCCACCTAGAATGTGCTATGTTAGTTAATTCTCCCGGAGGAGAAATGAGGACTAGTATAGTATGTCCTAAGGTAAGCCTTAAAATAAGGGGGGTAGACTTTCTTGCCAACCTTATTGTCTTGGACTCCCACGGGATTGACATCATACTCGGAATGGACTGGTTAAGCAAGCACAATGGAGTAATCCAATGCGCTGAGAGAAGCGTGCAGTTGACAAACGAACATGGTATCCGTGTTGAGTTTGAGTCAGCCCAGCAAACAACCGAACGGGCAAATTTGAACCACGTCGAAGGAACAACATTGGACAACATTCCAGTGGTTCAGGAATTTTTGGACGTGTTCCCGAAAGAGCTTCCAGGAATGCCACCTGATCGGGACATCGAGTTTGCCATAGATTTGGTACCCGGAACTGCACCTATAGCTAAGAGACCATATAGGATGCCCGTCAACGAGCTAGTTGAACTCAAAAAGCAACTTCAAGAACAGTTGGAGAAGGGTTTTATCCGCCCAAGTTCGTCACCATGGGGAGCCCCGGTACTCTTCGTGGACAAGAAGGACTGAACCCAAAGAATGTGCGTGGACTACAGGTCTCTCAATGAGGTAACAATCAAGAATAAATACCCTTTGCCCCGTATAGAGGACCTGTTTGATCAAATGAAAGGAGCCCAAGTGTTCTCCAAGATTGATCTTCGGTCGGGATATTTCCAGCTGAAGATTAAGCCCTCCGATATACCTAAGACAGCCTTTCGGACGCGGTATGGTTCATATGAATATACCGTTATGTCTTTTGGATTGACGAATGCACCCGCATACTTCATGTACCTTATGAATAAGGTTTTCATGGAGTACTTGGACAAGTTCGTCGTGGTTTTCATCGACGACATTATGGTGTATTCAAAAAGTGAGGAGGAGCATGAAGAACATCTGAGATTGACCTTGCAGAAGTTGCAAGAGCATCAGTTGTATGCCAAGCTCAACAAATGTCAATTTTGGCTAAAAGAAATATCCTTCGTAGGCCACATCATCTCCAAAGAAGGGGTATCAGTTGATCCTGGAAAGGTGAGAGATGTTCTAAAGTGGAACCAACCAAAGAGCGTGAGGGATATTTGAAGTTTCCTTGGGATGGCAGGATACTATCGCCGCTTCATTAAAAACTTCTCTAAGATAGCAAAACCTATGACGGAGTTATTAATGAAGGGAAAAGTATTTCAATGGACACAAGCCTGCCAAGAAAGTTTTGAGGAACTCAAGAAAAGGCTAACCACAACACCAGTTCTCGTATTGCCAGACGTAAGCAAGAGCTTTGACATATATTGTGACGCATCCAGACAAGGGCTCGGGTGTGTACTCATGCAGGAAGGACAAGTGGTAGCCTATGCCTCACGACAATTAAAGAAGCATGAGCTTAACTATCCTACGCATGATTTGGAGTTAGCAGCAGTGGTGCATGCATTGAAGATTTGGAGACATTATATCCTTGGTCATCGATGTGAGATCTATACGGATCATAAAAGCCTCAAGTACATATTTACACAAACGGACTTGAATTTGAGGCAACGTCGATGGTTAGAACTCATCAAGGATTATGATGTAGGAATCAACTACCACCTCGGGAAGGCCAATGTAGTAGCTGACGCATTGAGCAAAAAGGGAGCATGCCACCAACTCACGGTTCAGGAGCTACCACCCGAACTACGTAAGGAGTTCGAACGGTTACACCTCGGATTCTTGAATAACATGGAAATAATGGAGATCCACTCCTCATTGGAGCAAGAAATAAGAAAGGGACAAGCAACGGACAAGGGGATCAAGGAGATCAAGGAAAGAATCCGACAAGGGATAGAGAAGGATTTCAAGGAGGATGAAAAGGGTACGCTTTGGCTAGGAAAAAGGATTTGCGTGCCAAACATAAGACACCTTCGCAACATGATATTGAAGGAGGCACATGATTCACCCTATTCCATACATCCAGGGAGCACCAAAATGTACAAGGACTTGAAAACTTGCTATTGGTGGAATGGTATGAAGAGGGATATAGCCGAATACGTTGCCCTATGCGACACATGCCAACGGGTAAAAGCCGAACATCAAAAACCCGCTGGGTTGTTGCAACCTTTGAAAATACCTGAATGGAAATGGAAGGACATCAGTATGGACTTTATTGTCGGATTGCTAAGAACTCAGTCAGGATACGACTCCATCTGGGTCATTGTGGACCGGTTGACGAAAACCGCCCATTTTCTTCCGGTAAAGACCAGTTACAATGTTACACAGTTGGCAGAATTGTACATGGAGCAGATCGTGTGCCGACATGGAGTTCCGAAGAGGATAGTCTCATATCGAGGTTCTCAGTTTACCTCTAGATTCTGGAGGAAGCTGCAGAAAGCCATGGGTACACGATTGGATTTTAGCTCCGCCTATCACCCACAAACAGATGGGCAAACCGAGAGGACGAACCAAATTTTGGAGGACATGTTGAGAGCTTGCGCCTTGAAACATGGGCGTAGTTGGGATAGGAGTTTACCGTATGCCGAGTTCTCCTATAACAACAGCTATCAAGCTAGCTTGAAGATGTCGCCTTTCGAAGCCTTATATGGTAGACGGTGTAGAACGCCACTGTTCTGGAGCGAGATTGGAGAGAACCAGGTGTTTGGACCCGAAGTACTACAAGAGGCTGGAAAGCAAGTTCAAACGATACGGGAAAACTTAAAAGCTGCTCAGTCACGACAGAAAGGCTATGCGGACAATAGACGAAGGAAGTTGACTTTTGAAGTAGGAGACTTCGTATACCTTAAGGTATCACCTATCCGAGGCCAACGACGTTTTAACGTCAAAGGCAAACTAGCGCCTCGCTACATCGGACCATTTAAGATTTTGGATAAGCGAGGAGAAGTAGCCTACCAACTAGAGCTCCCAAACCATCTCTCTGACGTACATGACGTGTTTCATATATCCTAGCTCAAGAAGTGCTTGAGAGTACCAGAGGAACAAGTGTCAATGGGAGAACTTGAGCTTCAAGAGGACCTGACTTACGCAGAACACCCTGTCCGAATCTTGGACGTAAAAGAAAGGGTCAACCGAAACAAGGTGATTCGATGGTGCAAGGTACAATGGAGCCATCACACTGAAGCTGAAGCTACATGGGAGCGAAAAGAGGATATCAAGGCAGAATTTCCCCATCTATTTTCTACTAACGAATCTCGAGGACGAGATTCAATTTAAGGGGGGTAGATTTGTGACACCCTCATCTCGGGTGTCAACATATGTTCATGTTTTATGAAGAAGAAAAACATTTTAAGAAAAGAAGGAACGGAGACAAGTATCAAAAGGATGGCCAACAAATCTCTCCGAGAGCACCGAAGGCAACTTCCACGACCAGCAGACCACGTGGCGTGTTCGGAGCTCATCCTCGAGAAATTTGGGAGAGGTCCGCCGTTAAACTAGCTACGTGGCAGGCTCGGGGGTCACCTCCGTGATTGGAAAGAGGTCCGACCCTGTGGGACACGTGCTGCCCGCGGAGATAGCCTCTGCGGAAGAAGCAAAGGCATTTTTATAGGACACGTGTCATCCCCGGAGCTAGTCCTCGCGGAAGTCAGGGGACCAGTCGCACGGGATACGTGTCAATCTCAGAGCTCATCTCAGAGAAGTCCGGATCTATCGAACACGTGTCGCCACCTGAGCTTATCACCGGAAGGTCCGTCGCAGCTAAACACGTGTCGACCTCGGGGCATGTCCCTGAGGAAAGGAGAGCGGAAAGACCGGCACCCACACGTGGCGTGCGCGGGGCTCGTCCCCGAAGAAGAGGGAGGTCTCGATCGATTGACACGCGGCACAACCGGAGCTCGTGTCCGCGGATGAGAAGATACCAGGCCCGGAGGACACGTGGAGCTTCCGGAGCTCATCATCACGGAGATAACGAGTTCTGGAGCAGTTGTCACGCGTAAGGACACTGGTACGCAACAGAAACCGATCTAAAATCCACGATGGTTACCGAAGATAAGACGTCAGAATCTAACAAAGATCTGAATAAGACTCTTATTAGGGATCCAATCAGATTAGGACTCTTCTCTTCCTGATTATAAATAGAACCCAAAACCTCTGGCCGAAACCACAAACTTCTCTTTCAACTCCTAAGCCGACGACTTAGAGCCTAGCCCTAACTCGCCGAGCAAAACATCGCCAAAGTGCAACAAGGGAGATCATCGGAGGAGAACCAAGCGGTCTGAGGAGGACCCCGAAGACAAGAAGAGCGTGAGGTAGGACTTCAATACCACCTTATGACATCATGTTGTTCATCTCTTTGCGTCTGTTCTTCGATTCCTTTCGAACAGAAGCCTTTTCATGGGCAGAACACTCGATGATCAGTTTGATCTAAAGACAAGATCATCGCCACGTTCATCTTTGATCCGAACACCTCTGACCATGCAAGCCATGCAAGAACACCAGATCAATCTAATAGAACTAATCGTAGGATAGCATGCATGTGCATCATAGCATCTAGTTTAGGGTTTGTGTATGATATTGATTGATGTGAATTTGTATGCACGTGAATCCTACATAGCAGGACAAACTCAGGAAGCTGTCTACGACGGGCTGCAGCAACAAGGTTTTGAGAATCAAGAACAACCGGAACCGCAAGAACAAGGCAAGTGCTCCTTGACCATGTTGATCCTATGTTTTGGGTAAAACTATTTTGATTTGCGAAAAGGTGTGTGTGCTGAGTCAAACATGATGGGAAGCCTATTTATAGGAGTTTACTAGTTTTGATTAAACCATCCTTGTCGCCTGGGAAGTTTATGAGTCGGGTATGGTTTTTGCTTTATGCTTCGCTGAGTCCATGGGATTGGGAAGCGAGATGGATGTGTCTAGCTAACTGCACTCGTACTGATAATAAGTAATTGATGAGGTTAATGAACATAGATCGGAGGGAGATCTAGGCAAGCCTGGGTTTGTGAATGAGGTAGCATGAGATGGTGGTTTTACTTGCCGTAGATCTAAGGACCGGTTCATGCATGCACATGCCAGGATAACAGTGCCACCACAAGGCCAAGTATGGGTGCGGCTTAGCTGAGTAATTAGGTGAGTTGCTAGAGTGTTATGGACTGTGGAAGGCGCGGGGAATGGGAGTCGAGTGAGGACTGCCCTGGGAACTGCATGGCACAAGAGGGGGCCCGTGGGTGGGAGAATTGGAGATTCTAGCCTGCTGGTGAAACCTTAGTGAGTCCATACATCTAGTAACCCTTTTGTAAATGCTATTTTGTGATCTCTTGACCATACACCGACGGTTGTGTACTGGTATAATGGAGGTTCTGCAGTCGCTGACGGGTGACGAAATCACAAACTTGTGGGTAAAGAGGTGCAAACTCTGCAGAGTCTAAAACTATCATGATAGTCGAGCTTACGGTCACGAGCACCTGGCTAAACTGCCATGATTAGATGGGATGGTTACTAGGATGGTTATTGGAATCGGTATTGGGAAGGTTATTGGTTATGGTTATTGGTTATGGTGTGGTTTGGGACTGTTGAGTCCGGGAGATGAGAGGGTTGCATGACTGATGGGTCATGACATGAGATTGGTCTCGGTGCGAGACGAGGTTGTTTTATGAGGTGAAATGGTAGCGAATACGAGGAGGTATTCGTGAGTGTGAATAAAAGATTGGTTAATATTCGGATGGAACACGGGAAGTGATGGAGGTATGTTGGTAATTTAATACATGTTGGGATTACATTTAAACGTAAGTTGTTGTCATGGTTTTTACAGAACTGCTTTTCTGCAAATAAGCCTTTTATACCTACCTTGTTTATGAGCTGCATATCATGTGTTATTCCCGCACTTCTGAGTACATCATTGTGCTCAAACTTGCATTATTATTTCTTCATCAACAGCAAGAGAAGACTACTATGGAGACCGAGTAGAGCATTATGGCGTGTGATCTATTCTCAACCTTGCCTGTGGAGGGAGTAGAGATGGAGCCACTTCTGCTTAGTTTTGCTTCCGCATTAGTTTTTGCTTCCGCATTTAAATAAGAACTTCCGCTGCATAGAATTAAGATTTCCGCTGTGAGCATGAGTCCAAGACTCATGAGGTGTTGTAATAAACTCTGTTATTCATGGTAATATATAATCTAAATTCAGTTTGTGGAACGTATGTGTATGTGTGATGAACATCCTGGGCACACATATGCATTAGTTCTCGGTTCCGTGGCTTTCCACAGAATTGAGGGCGTCACACCCGGCACGTCGCACACCAAAATTCCCAAGCACCGTGTACCGGATCGGGATCGTAAGCCAAATAAGACTATGAGATCGGAAAGGAGGGAGCGCCAAGGAGAATTACGTTTCCCTTGTTTGTGTGCAGGACCCTCCGGCCTTGGCTTCCCGCAGGAGTATGGTAGGAGTACCCAAACAGTTGGCCACGCCTATGTAACACCCCAAATTTTGATTTAAAACTCTAAACCATGTTCAGAGGGGAATTTAAAAAATTTTGGACGTGTTGCATGTTTTGCAAAAATTCAAATTCAAATTGGAATTCAAATTAAACTCAAAACAGAAAAGAAATGGAAAAAGAAAAAGAGAAAACGGGAAAAAACCGGCCAGTGGGCCGAAACCCGCCAGCCGGCCCAGTTTCCCCGCGCCAGCCCGCCCCCGCGCGCGCCGCGCTGCCTCTCACAGACGGGTGGGACCCACCTGTCATCCCTAACCCTGAGCCCCCGCGACCCCGGACTTTTCCCCCGAGCGCGCGTGATCTTAACCGCCCGGAAACCGCATCCCGCCGCCCGAATTTTGGTCCCAGAGGACTCCAACTCGATCACAACAAACCCACCGCCCTCCCCCGGCTATAAAAACCCCAGCCCCGATCGGTTTTTCTCACGCGATCGCCGATTTTCACTCCGGTGAGCACCGAGACTTCGCCGGTGAATTCTGGCCGATCTAAGCTTGGAAACTCTGATCTAACTCGCTGGTCTTGATCCACCGCCTCCGGGGAACTTTGCAGGTGCAGAAAACCCGAAGACTTACGGTGTAAACCCAGCGCCGACGAGCTTCGCCGTGGTTTTGCCTCGGACCTCGCCGCCGATCACTTTCCAGGACCCCCGAGCTCGAGAAAACCCCCGAGGTGAGATCCCTGACCTCCCCTCTACCGATCTATGCCATAAGATCACAGTTTTAGGCAGAATTCTCGAGGATCCGAAACTTTCCGGCGAGATCGCCGCTTCCCGCCGCCGTGCGCCGCCGGCAGCGCCGCCCGCGCTCGATCAGAGCGACGTGGCTGCTTGTGCGCCGTTTATTTTAAATCACACGGTAGACTTTAAAACCCCGCGTACCGGTTCGATGTTATAATCTCAGCCGTCGGTTTAAAATCGGACGGTCCACGTCAGCCCCGCATTATAAAGACTGGAATTCTTACGTGCTACCCCCTGGGGTTCTCTGGAATTGAGAGCTAGCCCCGGAAACTTCAGATCTAGCCCCTGGAACTCCAGAAAATCATGTAAATTCATTTAAAAATCAGTTTTAGCCCCTGGACTTAATAAAAATTAGGAAAAACACCTCTGATAAGTGTAGCTAGACCCCTGGAAATTATGAAAATAATATTATAGACCCTGTAATGGGGTGAATTCATTATTTTAGCCCTGTTTAGTATTTGATTTAGAAAATTGAATATGTAACTAGTGTTTAAGAATTAAAAAGGGGGACAAACATAATTGTAAAAATTAATTAAAAACTTTCTCAGTACTTAGAAAACTTTGGAGTGAGATAAAAATATATTTTGGGCTGAAATGAATCTGTTTCATTTATTAATCACATTATTTAGTATAGGGACACATTTTTAAGTAAAGAATAGATATAGAAAAATAGGGAAAATAATTATGAAATAGTTTGCATCAGAGGCCAAGGTTAAAATATGTTATTAAAATAATTTAGGACCAGAACCTATACTGTTTAGATGATGTGTATTACTAATTTCATAATAAAATACACAATTATGCATAGGAATATAAATCTGAGAATATAGCAACTAGTAAATGATAAATGGAGTTTTAAAAATCCAAAGAATTCAGTTTAGGGTTGATAGAAATTATGAAGGCACATATGGAGAAGAAAAATACTTTTCATACATACTTGGTAGTTTAATGTAAGGAATTTATTTAAAACTGAAACACACACACATATATATATATATAGTATGTAAGTATAAATATGAACACCAAAGTAGGAATCATATACATATAAATGAGAGTGTGTGCAAGCCATAGATCAACACACAAAGTGACCACAACCCATATAAGGGTGAATGAATTTCATAAATATGAATGTGTGGTTTGTATGAAGTAAGAAGTGTGAACTATGTCTTATGATTGTTGTTTTTCTTTTGCTATGTGTGATGGTATGAAGTAGAACCTGTTCAAGAGCAAGTTATTTCTTTCCAAGATCAGGACTACCCATTTCAAGAGCAGCAAGAAGGAGGCAAGTGTCCTTGACCACTTTGATCCTATGCTAGGATGTGTAGATAGAATTATTTGCATTGTCAAATGAAATATGAAACCCATGCTAGGAAAGTTTCCCTAGAATTGCATTACCTTGTTTCCTTGAAGCTTGGGTTGGGATTTATTTTACCATGTCATTTATTTCCATGCATATGCTTAGCCATGCTTAGAATGGGATATTTGGGATATGAAATCATCAGTTTATATTACCATACTCTTGAATGAGACATTGTGAGTTATGTAGAGGTAGGGATCAAGGCAAGTTGGATGTTTTGGTTGTGTGCTGGGTGCACGAGACTTGGGTTTGTGTTTAGTACTTGCCTGGATCCTAAGGACCGGTTCATGGAGCATGTAACCCGGCTTTACAGTGCCAACCACATGCTGAGATGGGGCAGCTTGGCCAATTAATTAGGTGTATCCCCGGCGTAGTATGGGTGTGTTGGATGGTGCGGGGAGTAGGTGTCATCTGGACTACCATATGAACCGCAAGGCTCAAGAGGGGGCCACTGCAGCGGGGTTGGAGCCTCTTGTATGCTGTTAGGGGTGAAACCTCAGTGGGCCCACGCTCGTCGGGAATCCCTTTGTAAAGGCTTCGTAGTGATCTCCTGGCCGCACACCTGGGAAGTGTGAATGTGGATCGTAGCCACTGGCATAATGGAGGTTCTTTTAGTCCACCCGGCAACGGGGGATGAAATCACTACTTGTGGGTACAGTGGTACAAACTCTGCAGAGTCAAAACTGTCTTGACAGCCGTGCTCACGGTTAAGAGCGGCCTGGACTTATTCATGATTAGAGGAATTGATGGTTTTGAAAGTTAAGCGGGGAGCTTAACATTGGAAATAATGTTATGGTTATTGGATTATGATGATGGGACGGGAGATTGGGACCATTTCACCTGTGTAGTAATGAAGGTGCTTAATAAGCTAAGGTGATAGGTATTAATTGCGTAGTGCTTTAACCATGAGTTCAACCTCTCCTTGTTCTAGCCATGCATGATATGATTTTCCCACACTTGCTGAGTACCATTGGTACTCAACCTTGCATATTTGTTGGTTTATATTGCTGCTCAGGTCAAGATAATGAGGTGGTGTATAATGACCAAGATTTTGGACCCGAGGAAGGCTTTTAGGTTCATGAAGACCCCCGGGCAACGCCTGTGATGGAGCCCTAAAGAATAATATTCCGCTGCTAGTTTATTTACTTGTGACGAAGCATTAGTGTCCATTGAGACATTTGCGATGTAAGACTTATTTATATTCGACACCTGGCTTGTAATAAATGATGCTTCACTATTTGTCATCACATGTATGAGAAAATGATCCTGGCATACATGTGATATTCACTTGGTTGTTTCTTCGGAAAAACCGGGTGTGACAGAGGTGGTATCAGAGCCAAGGTTGCCCGTAGGAACGTGGACCTAGGTAGAAATGGACGTAGTTAAGGGCCCTATTTTCTTAAAAACTATTTTCCAAGGTGTGGGTGGAAAAGTGTTATTAAAGGAGTCATTTTCTTCATCTTACCCCAACTTTCATTCAAAATAGGATTTTTATTTGAGAATTTATCTAACCTAATTTTAAATTTTTTTTTAGATGGTTCGCATGATTCGCACCGCTCGTAAGTCCACAGGAGGGAGAGTTCCCGTAGTGGCCCTTGCCGAAAGAGAGGAGAGTCGTCCAGTGACGTACCTTTCCTACGGATTGGCAGTAGGAGACTTGTTGCGCCGTCTTCGGCGTATGCTCGAAGCCGCTGGCAATACGGGCAAGCTAATCATCCACTATAACTCTACCAGGACCATCCGTGAGAAGAGGGAAGAATGGAGTTCGGAGATGAGGATTATACACGAGAATCAGCTGCTTAATATTCACCACTCTCCAGCTTGTCGAGCAACACAAGTTGATGCGGAGAAAGATGTCACCTGGGAGGCCATCACCTGCCAGAGTCACATCTATCGTCGCCACTTGGACAAAACTGAGTACATGTATGTCCTCCAACGTGAGAGTGGTACCACGGAGTACAAGTACCCACCGGTGCAGCAAGGGACTTCCCATGAGCACATGGACTTGTGCTTGGAGGATGCTACTATGCTTAGCACTCGATTGCAGGAGTGTCAACAAGAGCTTCAGGATGTCCGAGACACCCTGAAGGAAACGAAGGCGTTGCTGCGAGCTTGCTTAAAGGCGAGAGAAAGAGGAGATGGGAATGAACTGTGTGTCACCGTGAATGATACATGGACTCCTGACTCCCCGGATCGCCGAGCAATCAGGCGTCGTCGCACTTCTCCACCAGCAGCCTCCCCAGCCAAAGCAGAGTCAGAAGGTAGCCGAAATGAGGAGGAAGATCCCGAGGAGCCAGCTCAAGAGGACGAGTAGTGTAGAGTCTTTCCCCTAGCTAGCAAAAGGTCGAGTAGTCGAGTCGTTACGTAGTTAATGGTGTGATGATGCTTGGTGTGTGACGTGAGTTGTGGAGGCCATGAGCAATTGTCCACAGCCTCGTCTTCAGATTGTTTTGCTTTGGTGTGTGAACCCACAGGAAATAATAGTGCATTTATTTGGTGTGAGATATAAATCCTAGTAAAATTTTAACAACGCCTTAACACCTCAAAGTACACATAAATGAAAGTAGTAGGATGATACTAAATGATATCAAATTAACATTTGTTGATTCTGCCAGATGGCCGGAAGAGGAAAGGGACGTGCTGCCAACCCCGCCAACAACAATGATGAGGCATGTAACCCTCATCTTTCTGGAGGCCAGGACAGGGGTGGTCGCCGTGAAGAAGTTGATCCTCTCCACCAAATGCTGGAGAATCAAAATCAGCTCATCCAGAACTTGACTCAAGTGGTGGCCAACTTGCATCAAGTTCCACCTCCACAAGCTGCATCACGCCAACCAAGGTTGATTGAGTTTCTAGGAACTCAACCTCCAAAGTTTGCAAGTGCTGCTGAACCTCTGGAGGCAGACGATTGGCTGAAGACCATTGAAAGTAAGATGAGGATAATACAATGCCAAGGGTATGAGTGGGTGTTGTTTGCCTCTCATCAATTGCATGGACCTGCTGCTGATTGGTGGACCGCCTACGTGGCCGCCCATCATGACCCTGAGAACATCACTTGGGAAGAGTTCAAGCGTAGCTTCCGCAACCATTACATCCCAAGAGGTGAACTCAAAAACAAGAGGAAAGAGTTTCTGGGACTGCAGCAGGGAAACATGACGGTGAGGGAATACCTCACTAAATTTACTCAACTATCCCGTTATGCTCCACGAGACATAGAGACTGATGAGCAGAAACAAGATTGTTTCGTGGAAGGACTTACCGCAGAGATGCAGTGTGCAATGTCCTCCAATGAGTATGAAAGCTTTCAAAAGATGGTGGACAGAGCGTTTGTGGTGGAAAGGAAGCTAAAGGCCCTGGAAAATGAGAATAAGAGGAAGGCGGGGTGGTCACATCAGGCCTCAGGGAGCAACACCCGCCCACGTATGATGCAGCAACCTACGGGGCAGACAAGCCGTGCTGTGGTACCCTATTCAGCACCAAGAGGGTACAACCCAAACTACAGGCCACCCGCGGCACCCGCACAGCCGCCACGTCAGTTTGTGCAGCAGCCTCGCCCCGCATATCCACCTCGACCAGCAGTGCAAGGACCCCCAAACCAACCCCAAGACAACAAGGGCCAAGCATCTAAGATTGGGGTGCAATGTTTCAGCTGCGGTGAAGTGGGGCACTACGCCCATAAATGCCCAAAGAAGAAGCCTGCGCCGCCACAACAGCAGAATGTATTGAGAGGACGGGTGAACCACGTCACTATGGAGGAAGCACAAGAGGCGCCCGATGTGGTAGTTGGTAAGTTTCCTGCCAATTTACACCTTGCAACTCTGCTGTTTAATTCTGGTGCTACCCACTCGTTCATTGCTCAAGGGTTTGTTAAGAAGCATGACCTAGCCACCACACAAATGAACCATATGCTAGCGGTAAACTCTCCAGGTGGAGAAATAAGGACAAGACAAGTGTGTCCCAAAGTGAGCCTAGACATTAATGGGGTAGTATTTACTGCTAACCTCATAGTGATAGATTCACAAGGGATAGATATTATTTTGGGTATGGATTGGTTGACCAAACATAAAGGAATCATCCATTGTTCGACCAGAACGGTGGAACTAACTCACCCCAATGGCACAAGAGTAAAGTTCATAACGATACACGAGCCTAGGAGGGACATCAAATTAAATCAAGTGGAAGTGAAAGTTGAGGAAATCAGGACTATCAGGGAATATCCAGATGTTTTTCCGGAGGAATTGCCAGGTATGCCTCCCGACCGTGATGTAGAATTCGCAATTGAGCTAGTACCGGGAACAGCCCCGATATACAAGAGACCTTATCGAATGGATTCCAAGCAGCTAGAAGAGCTCAAGGATCATTTGAGAGAATTGACGGAGAAGGGGTATATTCGCCCTAGTTCCTCACCATGGGGAGCTCCGGTGATATTTGTGCCCAAGAAAGACGGAACCCAAAGGTTATGCGTGGATTACCGTGCCTTGAATGAGGTAACCATCAAAAACAAGTACCCATTGCCTCGCATTGAAGACTTGTTTGATCAGTTGAGGGGAGCTTGTGTGTTCTCGAAAATTGATCTCAGGTCGGGGTACCACCAACTCAAGATAAGGCAATCAGATATTTCCAAGACAGCTTTCGTATCTCGGTACGGACTGTATGAATACACTGTCATGCCTTTTGGGCTAACCAATGCCCCGGCATATTTCATGTACCTCATGAACAAGGTATTCATGGAATATCTGGACAAATTTGTGGTGGTTTTCATATATGATATTCTCGTCTTCTCCAAAAATGAAGAAGAACATGAGAAACATCTAAGGTTGGTGTTACAGAGGCTGAGGGAACACCAACTATATGCCAAGTTGAGCAAGTGTGAGTTTTGGCTGAAGAGAGTTCCCTTTTTAGGACATATAATCTCGGAGGGAGGAATCTCCGTAGATCCCGCCAAAATCGAGGATATCCAGAAGTGGAAAACCCCTGAAAATGTCGGGGAAGTTCGAAGCTTTTTGGGATTGGCTGGATACTATCGACGGTTTATTGAGGGATTCTCCAAGATCTCGAGACCTCTCACTAAACTGTTGGAGAAGGGAATCACATTCACCTGGACGCCACAGTGCGAGACGAGCTTTCAAGAGCTAAAGAAGAGATTGACAACAGCCCCTGTGTTGGTTATGCCAGATATGCAGAAGAATTTCACAGTGTACTGCGATGCCTCTGGAAATGGGTTGGGATGTGTTCTCATGCAAGAAGGACATGTCGTGGCATATGCATCCCGGCAGCTTCGGAAGCACGAGAAGAACTATCCTACACATGACCTAGAACTAGCTACAGTGGTACACGCGTTGAAAATTTGGCGGCACAATTTGATGGGGAAGAGGACCGAGATATATACGGATCATAAGAGTTTGAAGTACATATTCACACAGCCAGATCTCAACCTCAGACAAAGGAGATGGTTAGAGCAAATCAATGACTTTGATGTGGGCATCAACTATCATCCTGGGAAAGCAAATGTCGTGGTCGATGCTTTGAGTCGGAAAGTGCAGGTCAATAAGTTGAGCTTGAAAGAAATGCCCGCAGAATTGAAGGACGAAGTTATAAGGCTCAATCTATGTGTAGTAAATAGTGGTGAAGCCATCACCATGGAAGTGGACTCCACACTCGAGCGAGACATACGAGAGGGCCAAAAGAATGATGAGAAGATACAAGAGATCAGACAGCTTATCAAGGAAAATAAAGCTCCTGGTTTTAGAGAGGATGAACAAGGAACGGTGTGGCATGGGAAAAGAATCTGTGTGCCAGAAGTAAAGGAGATCCGTGAATTGATTTTAAAGGAGGCTCATGATTCTGACTATTCCATTCATTCTGGGAGTACGAAGATGTACCAGGACCTCAAGAGCAGGTATTGGTGGTATGGCATGAAGCGAGATGTCGCGGAACATGTTGCCCTATGTGACACATGTCAGTTGGTGAAAGCAGAACATCAACGACCCGCGGGATTACTGCAACCACTCAAAGTGCCTGAATGGAAATGGGAAGAAATCAACATGGATTTTGTCGTGGGATTGCCTAGGACCCAATCCGGGTATGATTCAATATGGGTCATTATTGATAGGCTAACCAAGGTAGCTCATTTCATTCCTGTGAAAGAAAGCTACAGCGGATCCAAATTGGCAGAATTGTACATGTCAAGGATTGTGTGTTACCATGGAGTGCCAAAGAAGATAGTGTCGGACCGAGGGACACAGTTCACCTCGAGGTTTTGGCAAAAGCTGCATGAAACCATGGGAACCCATCTGAACTTTAGTTCTGCCTATCATCCCCAAACTGACGGGCAGACGGAGAGAACCAATCAGATCCTTGAAGATATGTTGAGGGCATGTGCACTCAAAAACAATAGGAGTTGGGACAAGAACTTACCGTATGCGGAGTTTTCCTATAACAACAGCTATCAAGCTAGTATGAAAATGTCACCGTTTGAAGCTTTGTATGGAAGAAAGTGCAGAACTCCCCTATTTTGGAACCAAACAGGAGAAAGTAAAGTGTTTGGTCCAGAAGTGCTACAAGAAGCCGAAGCGAAGGTGAGGGAGATTCGCAACAACTTGAGGATAGCACAAACACGCCAGAAGAGTTATGCTGATGTATGAAGAAGAGAACTCGTTTTCAACGTGGGAGACTATGTTTATCTCAAGGTGTCCCCTATCAGAGGACTTCGTCGGTTCAAGGTGAAAGGGAAGTTGTCGCCTCGATACATAGGACCCTTTCAAGTTTTGGAAAGAAAAGGCGAAGTGGCGTACCAACTAGAGTTACCAGTTCATCTATCGGACGTGCACGATGTATTCCATGTGTCACAACTCAAGAAATGTCTGAGGACGCCTGAAGAGGTGTTACCCATGAATGAAGTGGATGTAGCTGAAGATTTGTCTTATGCCGAGCAACCATACAAGATTTTGGAGACAATGGAACGCCTCACCAGAAACAAGAGAATCCGGATGTGCAAGGTGCAGTGGAAGCATCACTCAGAAGAGGAAGCTACCTGGGAACGGGAAGATGAGCTCAAGGCACAATTTCCGGAATTGTTTTCTTAGAAACACCAATCTCGAGGACGAGATTTCTTTTAAGGGGGTAGAGCTGTAACACCCCAAATTTTGATTTAAAACTCTAAACCATGTTCAGAGGGGAATTTAAAATTTTTTGGACGTGTTGCATGTTTTGCAAAAATTCAAATTCAAACTGGAATTCAAATTAAACTCAAAACAGAAAAGAAATGGAAAAAGAAAAAGAGAAAACGGGAAAAAACCGGCCAGTGGGCCGAAACCCGCCAGCCGGCCCAGTTTCCCCGCGCCAGCCCGCCCCCGCGCGCGCCGCGCTGCCTCTCACAGACGGGTGGGACCCACCTGTCATCCCTAACCCTGAGCCCCCGCGACCCCGGACTTTTCTCCCGAGCGCGCGCGATCTTAACCGCCCGGAAACCGCGTCCCGCCGCCCGAATTTTGGTCCCAGAGGACTCCAACTCGATCACAACAGACCCACCGCCCTCCCCCGGCTATAAAAACCCCAGCCCCGATCGGTTTTTCTCACGCGATCGCCGATTTTCACTCCGGTGAGCACCGAGACTTCGCCGGTGAATTCTGGCCGATCTAAGCTTGGAAACTCTGATCTAACTCGCTGGTCTTGATCCACCGCCTCCGGGGAACTTTGCAGGTGCAGAAAACCCGAAGACTTACGGTGTAAACCCAGCGCCGACGAGCTTCGCCGTGGTTTTGCCTCGGACCTCGCCGCCGATCACTTTCCAGGACCCCCGAGCTCGAGAAAACCCCCGAGGTGAGATCCCTGACCTCCTCTCTACCGATCTATGCCATAAGATCACAGTTTTAGGCAGAATTCTCGAGGATCCGAAACTTTCCGGCGAGATCGCCGCTTCCCGCCGCCGTGCGCCGCCGGCAGCGCCGCCCGCGCTCGATCAGAGCGACGTGGCTGCTTGTGCGCCGTTTATTTTAAATCGCACGGTAGACTTTAAAACCCCGCGTACCGGTTCGATGTTATAATCTCAGCCGTCGGTTTAAAATCGGACGGTCCACGTCAGCCCCGCATTATAAAGACTGGAATTCTTACGTGCTACCCCCTGGGGTTCTCTGGAATTGAGAGCTAGCCCCGGAAACTTCAGATCTAGCCCCTGGAACTCCAGAAAATCATGTAAATTCATTTAAAAATCAGTTTTAGCCCCTGGACTTAATAAAAATTAGGAAAAACACCTCTGATAAGTGTAGCTAGACCCCTGGAAATTATGAAAATAATATTATAGACCCTGTAATGGGGTGAATTCATTATTTTAGCCCTGTTTAGTATTTGATTTAGAAAATTGAATATGTAACTAGTGTTTAAGAATTAAAAAGGGGGACAAACATAATTGTAAAAATTAATTAAAAACTTTCTCAGTACTTAGAAAACTTTGGAGTGAGATAAAAATATATTTTGGGCTGAAATGAATCTGTTTCATTTATTAATCACATTATTTAGTATAGGGACACATTTTTAAGTAAAGAATAGTTATAGAAAAATAGGGAAAATAATTATGAAATAGTTTGCATCAGAGGCCAAGGTTAAAATATGTTATTAAAACAATTTAGGACCAGAACCTATACTGTTTAGATGATGTGTATTACTAATTTCATAATAAAATACACAATTATGCATAGGAATATAAATCTGAGAATATAGCAACTAGTAAATGATAAATGGAGTTTTAAAAATCCAAAGAATTCAGTTTAGGGTTGATAGAAATTATGAAGGCACATATGGAGAAGAAAAATACTTTTCATACATACTTGGTAGTTTAATGTAAGGAATTTATTTAAAACTGAAACACACACACACACACACACACACATATATATATATATATATATATATATATATATATATATATATATATATATATATATATATATATATATATAGTATGTAAGTATAAATATGAACACCAAAGTAGGAATCATATACATATAAATGAGAGTGTGTGCAAGCCACAGATCAACACACAAAGTGACCACAACCCACATAAGGGTGAATGAATTTCATAAATATGAATGTGTGGTTTGTATGAAGTAAGAAGTGTGAACTATGTCTTATGATTGTTGTTTTTCTTTTGCTATGTGTGATGGTATGAAGTAGAACCTGTTCAAGAGCAAGTTATTTCTTTCCAAGATCAGGACTACCCATTTCAAGAGCAGCAAGAAGGAGGCAAGTGTCCTTGACCACTTTGATCCTATGCTAGGATGTGTAGATAGAATTATTTGCATTGTCAAATGAAATATGAAACCCATGCTAGGAAAGTTTCCCTAGAATTGCATTACCTTGTTTCCTTGAAGCTTGGTTTGGGATTTATTTTACCATGTCATTTATTTCCATGCATATGCTTAGCCATGCTTAGAATGGGATATTTGGGATATGAAATCATCAGTTTATATTACCATACTCTTGAATGAGACATTGTGAGTTATGTAGAGGTAGGGATCAAGGCAAGTTGGATGTTTTGGTTGTGTGCTGGGTGCACGAGACTTGGGTTTGTGTTTAGTACTTGCCTGGATCCTAAGGACCGGTTCATGGAGCATGTAACCCGGCTTTACAGTGCCAACCACATGCTGAGATGGGGCAGCTTGGCCAATTAATTAGGTGTATCCCCGGCGTAGTATGGGTGTGTTGGATGGTGCGGGGAGTAGGTGTCATCTGGACTACCATATGAACCGCAAGGCTCAAGAGGGGGCCACTGCAGCGGGGTTGGAGCCTCTTGTATGCTGTTAGGGGTGAAACCTCAGTGGGCCCACGCTCGTCGGGAATCCCTTTGTAAAGGCTTCGTAGTGATCTCCTGGCCGCACACCTGGGAAGTGTGAATGTGGATCGTAGCCACTGGCATAATGGAGGTTCTTTTAGTCCACCCGGCAACGGGGGATGAAATCACTACTTGTGGGTACAGTGGTACAAACTCTGCAGAGTCAAAACTGTCTTGACAGCCGTGCTCACGGTTAAGAGCGGTCTGGACTTATTCATGATTAGAGGAATTGATGGTTTTGAAAGTTAAGCGGGGAGCTTAACATTGGAAATAATGTTATGGTTATTGGATTATGATGATGGGACGGGAGATTGGGACCATTTCACCTGTGTAGTAATGAAGGTGCTTAATAATCTAAGGTGATAGGCATTAATTGCGTAGTGCTTTAACCATGAGTTCAACCTCTCCTTGTTCTAGCCATGCATGATATGATTTTCCCACACTTGCTGAGTACCATTGGTACTCAACCTTGCATATTTGTTGGTTTATATTGCTGCTCAGGTCAAGATAATGAGGTGGTGTATAATGACCAAGATTTTGGACCCGAGGAAGGCTTTTAGGTTCATGAAGACCCCCGGGCAACGCCTGTGATGGAGCCCTAAAGAATAATATTCCGCTGCTAGTTTATTTACTTGTGACGAAGCATTAGTGTCCATTGAGACATTTGCGATGTAAGACTTATTTATATTCGACACCTGGCTTGTAATAAATGATGCTTCACTATTTGTCATCACATGTATGAGAAAATGATCCTGGCATACATGTGATATTCACTTGGTTGTTTCTTCGGAAAAACCGGGTGTGACAGCCTACCAGGGGGCCGCTACGGACCGCGCAAAACCGAGAGATCCGGACCCCGCCCCCTCCGTAGGGGCGGGCCCCGGAGGCCCACATGCCTGGCAGGGTCGGAGCCCCCCCCCTGCTCAGAGGGTAGCTCCGGACCCGCCACATGGCCAGCAGAGCAGGGTCTCGACCCATCCTCAGAGGGGAGCTCCGGGCCCGCCACGTGGCCAGCAGATCCGGACCTCCCCATCCTCGTGGGGCGAGCTCCGGAGACCTCCGGGGCCCTTAACACAGTAAGGACCTGGGGAAGGTGTCTGTGCAGAGCTTCGAGATTGGTGAAGGCCTCTGAGTACCTTGCGGAGCTAAGGGCTCGGCCAGGCAAAACCAAGAAGGAAACAAAAAGCATCACAGGCACAAACATTCAAGAGAGTCTATTTATTCATGGCTCCATGAGCTGGACTACAAACTCAAAAAAAAACCGTTCTCCCGCTCCATGACCCGAGGGCGGGGATGACCTCGACCACCACCAGCGCAAGGGCTACTGTCATCAAGGATGCTTCTAAAGCCCCCTCTTCCGCTTCAGCAGTTTCCTTGGAGACTCCTCTGACCCGAGCGCGGGGATCACCTCGGCCATCACCAGCGCAAGGGCCGATGTCATTAAGGATGCTTCTGAAGCCCCCTCCGCCGCTTCAGCAGTTTCCTTGGAGACTCTGCCGCCTGGAGTCTTCCTCGGCGCTTCAGCAGTTTCCTTGGAGACTCCTCCGCCTGAAGCCTCCTAGGCGTGTCAGCAGTTTCTTTGGAGACTTCACCGCTTGAAGCCTTCCTCGACGTATCAACAGTTTCCCCGGAGGCTCCACCACCTGAGGAGGGAGGACGCAACACATGGGAACTTTCAGCCTGACGTCGCTCAAGAAGAGTCCCGTCGGGATGATAAACCCGAGGACTCTTGGAGGCGCCACCTCCAGAGGCAGGGCATGCAGGCTCCCTCGATCCCTGAATTGGTGCAGACGCCGACGCCGGAGGAAATCGAGCACGATCCTCCTCCGAAGGCGGGTTAGAGGCCATGGGAGAAGACAAGGTCGCAGAGAATCAAGGAAGGTGCAAGTGCTGGAAGCCTTATAAGGGGAACCTACCCACGTTGCGGCTTCCCTTCACACTTTCTAGGGACGATTCAAGGCGATTCGAGACTCTTCGAATACGCCGCATCGGCAACCGCTTCAGCTTCTGGACCGAGCGCCGATGACAGGTGGACCCAAGCCGTCCAGCTGAAGCGGTGGGTCAAAGAGTCAGTCTCCCAAGAAGACGAGTCGGCAAGGTGCTTCGGCGGTTCCCGAAGAAAGCGCCGCAACATGCAGAAGTGGCGGCCTTGGGAACCGCCGCAGTAAAATCAACCATCAAGCGGGCGCACGCTCCCACGATCCCGCGACTGTTCGTGCTCCGCCAGCGGTCAATGCGGGACTTAGAGGAAGTGCGCGGAGCAGAAGAGACGGAGGCCCCACCTCGGGCTCACTATCTCCCTCGAGATGGGCTCGGGGGCCACTGTCGGTACCCGCGATATGGGGTACCACCGCGCACAAGGGAAAATGCCTAAGGATCTCGCCCTTCTCCGCAGGGAGAGCTCCGAAGGCGCCACGTGTCTAGCGGGGCCGGACCTCCCTCTTCTCAAGGGAGAGCTCCGGGCCCGCCACATGGCCAGCGGTAGCCAGACCTCCCCCCTCCGTGGGGAGAGCTCCGAAGGCGCCACGTGTCCCGCGGGACCGGACCTCCCCCTCTACAGAGGAGAGCTCCGGGCCCGCCACGTGGCCGACAGAAGTCGGACCTCCCCCCTCCGCGGGGAGAGGTCTGAAGACTCCACGTGTCCCGCGGGGCCGGACCTCCCTCTCCTCAAAGGAGAGCTCTGGGCCCGCCACGTGTCCAGCAGGACAGCGCTGCCTGCCCCCGCGCGGTAGGCAGCAGGCGTAAAGACGCACCATACCTTGCCCGTACAAGGTATTCAAGGCCCGCGCCTTCCCAAGACGCGAAGGCGCGGAGCACGCCTCTGTCAGGTGCCATTGCACCCCGTTGCATCGCAGACTGGCGCGTAGTGTCAGAATCAGCCAGCCAATAAAACACAGCGACAAGACATCCCCTGCCGCCCCCGCCGTCATCAGCCACTACGACTACCATGCGGCATGGGTAGGGCGGCAGAACGAAGACTCGAAAGCCTTCACCAGAGACAACTACCGACATAACTGCGGATACGATAGTCGGTAGGAAATCTCCCCGGGACCACTTGTCGGGTCCCGAGCCCCCCTTGTAAGCCACACGAGCCTTGGACTATAAAAGGCTCGTGTAGGCAACGTTAGCAAGGGTTCGCACTCCAGCAACTCGCACCCTAGACATCACTCACCCTCAAGCTCAGGACTCCGGTTCTGAGCAACAAGTAATATAGCGAGCACCTCTGCTCACCGTGGACGTAGGGTTTTACGCTCCGGCGGCCCAAACCACGTAAAACTCGCCGTGTCAAGCTTCTCCCTCACTCGTTCCTTACGCTGAAGCTCTCCGCAAGCTACTAGCCCCTCCGAAAAAGAACCTCCGCGGGCTGCCTAGAGCAGGTCCGGGGGAAGTGTCGACCACACACTTCGACACGTGCCCTCAGAGCTATCAGAGAAACTTTGCCAATCATCAGACCGAGGTAATTTGACTTAATAATCATTGTCCATCACATTATTAATTAATCTATTTATATTTCTTAAAACTATTATAATATTGCAGGATGACTCAGAGTCAGAGGCTGAGGCGCCTCCTGCGCCACAGTCGGCTGACCACCAGTCTGGGTCAGCTGATCGCCCTTCCGGGTCGTTCGAGGACACGGAGGCGCATATAAAGCAACGGATCAGGCGGCTCCTCCCCCAGTTCCTAGAGAGAAAGCAACATTGACTACTATTCACCCTGTTGGTGATAGGTAAGAAGCCCTTATGTTGTAGTTTTAGAAAATTACGTAGTGCTAAAACTCTTTGATGCACAATTGTTCTTGCAGTGGATGGGAGGACACTACCTTCGAGAGGAGAGGAAGTCAGAGACAGGTCAACAATGTCATAGGAAATCTCGTGCGTTTGCACTACCCTGGTGAGGTCCCTGGCAGTGATGACGAGCGTATCCCTGCCAAGCCATGGGATGATTACGCTCCTGCTACTAACCTGACGTACGGGACTGCTCAGGGTGTACTGTGGGCCTACTTCTGGGTAAGTATGTTTAATACATGTTTTAAATTTAGTTCTTCAATAGTTAGAATGTTTAACACTTGTGTTTTTGTCTTCTTGTAGAGACGGTACCGTTTGGCGGATCTAGCGGATGCCGACCATGCGAGGGCCGTCTTCAACAAGAATGCCAGGAAGCTTCTTACGCAGGCAATCTCCTATGCCTGTATTCAAGCAACAAATGATTACTTGAAGATGCATCAAGGGCACGAGCTTGCGGCGTTCGAAGACGGCTCCGACACATACTTGACGGAGGAGCAGTACACCGAGGTAAACTAGTAGTGTTTTAATTAGGACTCTAATTATGTAATGTCAATGTTATTTCAATCAATTACTAAATGCATGCAGGTGGGGATTTCTTAGTTGGAGTACCGTCCGGAGGCTTACCGGGCCCTCTGTCGGCTGTGGTCTAGCGAGTACTTCGTCGCCAAGTCCAAGAGGTCCCAATAGTGCAGAGGCTCTAGCGGAGGTCATACGTATGGTCCGGATGGACATCTACGTCTGGCTAGATGAATTATAAGGAAAATACATACAAAACTATATTTATAGTATATTTATGCTACTGACTCGTACTGAAAACGAGCGCGGTGAACGACCGAGCGACGTTCAGGTGTGGAAAAGAGGTCACGGGGCAAGTGACTCATTAAAGCCCGACCAGCTGTGCACTCCGGTGGCGCCAACTTGACTGGTGAGTCCTCGAGTTGATTTACGTTATTTGTAACTAACATTGCTATTGACACGTTGTATGTATTGCTTGTATTTGTAGGAGAAGTATGGGGAGGACACGGTTAAGATTCACGACGAAAACTATGATTGGTAGAACGCACCAATTGACGTTAACACCATGTATGCGAGCGGTGGCGGTAAAACGCATGAATGGTGAGATGGTAGCTGTTTTTTTCTAACAATACGAGCTACATTATCTTACTCTTAATATTTTTTTATAGTTTTTCTATTTTCGATGGAGTGGTTGACTCAAGGGAGGCAAGGCCTTCGAGGGGCTTCTGGTCGCAGTCCTTGTTCGCTGGATCCAGTCGACGGATGTC
Organism: Neostapfia colusana; assembly: GCA_030760725.1. Lineage (NCBI taxonomy): Eukaryota > Viridiplantae > Streptophyta > Magnoliopsida > Poales > Poaceae > Neostapfia > Neostapfia colusana. The sequence goes on along the minus strand of JASWHV010000004.1, from coordinate 106,021,967 downwards.
GCAGAGGGATCTGGAGTTCCAGAGTGTCCAGGAGGAGCTACGCCTTACACAGGAGAAGCTCCAGAAGCAAGAAGCGCTTGCCAAGGCCAGAGAGGAGTATTAAGCTAGCTACTTGACACAGATGCAAGCGGTGATACAGGTAAGAACTTAAAATATTAAACATCTATATCATTTAATTATAATTGGTATGCTAATGCTTTGCTATCACGGTCCTTAGCCAAGCAACATGGGCAGCAGGTTGCCATTCCCTCATGGTAGGCGCCGATGGAGCCACAAGTGTCGGCTGAACCACAGATGCCTTATTCAGCGGCGCAGGTAAGCAATCTTGGAATCAACAAAATTAGATTACTATAGCAAACTGATCAAAATTAGTAAGCATAGACAAACATCGATAAACTTAGCTATATCTAGGATAATTTAGCAAAACATAGATAAATTTAGCCAGACTTGCTCAATTCTACCTCGTCATAAGTAAAGTTAGTGAAACATACACTTTTGATGGTAAAACTTGTCTAACAACACTTGTACATCACAGGAATCAACGACGGAGGCTCACACTCCATCGCCGCACCTACCAGCACCTAGAGCACGACGCGATGACGACATTCCAGACTCCGAAGGTAGCGTACGTGAGAGTGTGTAGCATCATAACTCTTATATTTGAAACTATTGTAATGTGAATGTCTGTGATGTTATATTTTTATTTTTGTATCTGTCTGTGAGCTGTTCATCGTGCCAGGTTATTATTTTTTTTATTTTTTTTAAATTACATTCCTTATTTACGAAGGTCTGGAGGTGCCCGACGTAAATAAGCATGTGTTATTTATGACGGTCGGCTTCAGACCGTCGTAGATAAGCCTATATTATTTATGACGGTTTGTTCCTAGCCGTCGTAAATAACCTACCAGAGGGTGCCGACTGACACCCTCTCAGTAAGTTATGACGACATGTTTAGTCCGTCGTAAATAAACTTATTTACGATCAATCACTTTTGACGGCCGGCTGACGTCGTAAATAAGTAATAACCATCATAAATAAGTTAATTAGACTTTATTATGCTTTGGTCGAAGACAAGGCGTAGTTGCCGCGTCGGGAGGTAGAGAATTATTCACTTGTTTGCCTGGCCGGTGGTGCCCCGGCTCCCGCGGGTTGTGATCTGTACGTGTCTTGTCCACTCGCATCCTTCGCTGATAGGAATAGGACCCCAACTGCCAACCGGTCCCGTAAACTGAACGAGTTGTTGCACGGTGCCCTACGTGGTTTACTCGGAACAAGGCAGGCAGCTACGAGCTACGCCTAGCCTGATCCTAGATGCAGCCCACTTTTTCGAGCTCGAAGCTTCGTGTCAGTTATTTAACGGCCACCAGCACGGCACGTCGCCTCCACGCAAGACCACACGGACCACGGCCATGTCCTGCATGCGTTGCCTCTCCCGGCATGGCTGAACGAACGGATAGTGGCTTCTCTCTTTTGACGTACCGTATCAGCCAACCCGTCCGTCGTCCAAACACAACGTATCAACCACCGCTGGTATCTCAGAGTACTAATGAACCACGCGTCCGTCAGTCCGTGCTCGATGGGGACGGTTCAGGTGACCATACAATGCTGCCTGGACCACTGCTTCGACAAACGTATGAATTCATGAGATTTAAAGCTGGACCAAATAAATAAGCGACATCTCGGAAGCTATAACGAGAGATATTCGTGCCTAGTCTTTGAATCTTGTAGAGTAGAACGCTGTTGGTTAGTCGCAGCACATGGATCGTGACATTGTTTGTACTTCGTGGGCCTTTGTCTTTTGAAGCCAATCCGAGTTGGCTTCAACCGAGTTTCATCTCGGGCACGCCCTGCCTGGCGCCTGCCATTTCAGGTTGGCCCGCCGGAAGCCTAGCCCAACGGCTGCTCGCGCCCCACTGTCGCTGACTGGTGGCCCATGCAGCTGGTACCACGCGTTTATGTACTCCAGTTTCGGCCAGAATCGATGGATGTTTGTGTGTAGATTGAAAGCTATAACACGGGAAGCATCCGTGATGGCCGAGTCAACGAGACCAACGTCGTGGGCGGGTCTCACGCGTTTTTGTCTAAGCACGATGCTGGTTCTTGTTAATCTCACCTGGCTGACTAGCTGTACTGCTGACTGGACGGTCGGAGCGGCATCGATGCTGGTGGATTAATTCGAGACGTGGTGAGCCGTGAGCCGACCTGAGACCTGGATAACACCAATGCCGCGGGAAGAATCCCTGTCTGCCAGGTGCTCACCCATAGTGTCCTTCGAACTGAACTGAACTGTAGATGCAACAACATCACGGTGGGTTAATTCTTGAGCCAGTCATGACGGGCATATTATAGTACTACGCCATCCTTTAACTAAGCTTGGGTTCTGAAGGATTTTCCAAAGTGGTGTCCCTGTCCCAGTTGCGTCCCACTTATCACGGCTGCTACTTGACGAACGAGCGGCAAGCTAGCTGGTGTATGGCGCCGCGCCCATACCTTTTTCGCACGTGAGAGCCGAGAGCAATTAACCACCAACGTAATTGCCTCGATTCGTTCGCAATTTTTAACAGCAACGATGATCTCGGATTAAGCGGAGTACATGTCCCGCTGATCCTGATCCAGTTTACTGAGATGGCACCTCACAAACAGAAATGTAGAACCTACTGCAGCGTCAGGCCCAAAAGGCGGACCAAGAGAGAGAGAGAGAATTATGGGCCATTTCAACAAAGGGTATGCCGTCTCTGAGTTGTATTGTGTTGTCGATCCACATGCACATCTTGATTCCTTTTATCCTCTTGTTGTGATCAGGCAACTGTTTAGGGGTCAACTGTCAGAGATATTATATGTCTTTTTTTTCAAAAAGCAGAGATATTATATATCGCCCAGGTAACTGGAAAAATCACGTTTGACCACCTCTTCTTCACCAACTCTGGCGTCAACGAGCTCTTATGAGGGTTAGAATTAGCATTATTAATTTGAGTAACTAACTGGACTGTTTGGGCTATGGTCCAATGGACGAAACGAGATGAATTCAATTAGGATTTAGGAAGATTTTGATGCTTGATCCGGAGATGGGGCAACCTTTGCATGTACAACGATGGGGGCAATCCTATCCAGGATCCGGTGATGGCAATTGGGTAGACAGACAATCAGTGACACTCGTCTTGTGTGTAAAGAAAAACTGGGGAGATAGCGATGAAATAGATTGATCGATTAGTTTTTCTATATGTAACATGCAAATTCAAGAGGGTGGTTTGGTGGGAAGTGTGCTTCGCCCCCATGTTCAGGCCTTCTTGGGTTGTTTTCATATTTGGACCTGATTGGAGTTATTGGAGAAAAAAACTAGCACCATAGCAGATTAAACCTTAAAGTATATATACTACATGCAGCTACAGATGGGGGGGCTCCTGAATTTTGAGGGCCCAGGGGGTTTGCCCCTTGAGCACAGGCCCAGGGCCGGCCCCCAGGCTGAATAGAGCACCTGAAAAAAAAAAGCGTTTCAAAGAAAAAAAAAGAGCGAACGAAGACGAGAAGCGAAGATGCATGGCAAAGTACTAATAAATTAAAACCATGGAACTGGCCTTCCTACGTGTATATTGACCTAAGGAAATGGTGCATCAAACTACCCGTTCTGAAGTAAATAGCATGACAGTTAATTTAGTTCAAATTGAATTAGATTTTTTTATTCCAAACTTCATTTATTCTAGAAGGGAGTGAATAACACTTATTTTTAGTTTGTATCAATATGTTGGGTGCATGGCTATGACTTTAGCATAACAAATGGTTAAAAGATAAAATAGTCCCTTGGGTCCTTGGTCTTATTTTTCTTCTTCTCACGAAAAAGGGAAGTACAGTGAACGGCTTCAAATACAGATAAGGAGGCTAGCACGAACTGCATAAGCGTAGTTTTCTTGAGGGGAGAACTGCATAAGCATAGTTATGAACAACAGCAAAAATAAACATGATTACAACGCACATGGATACCTGTACTAGTTCAAAGTGATTAAATAGTCCTCTATGACGTTGCAGTGATCGCGTGAACGAACAACTTTCATACAAAAGACACCATTTACGCAAGTTAAGAATTACTGAAGCAATTTGCACGAGAAAACACGTCCCTGTCTGTTCTTCCGTGATGAACATCACTAATAATCCAAACACAGCTGGTTTTAATAGCAACAACAAAACCTTAGAACCAAACCCATTAAAGTAAAGCTAGCTTCAACGACGAAATAAACACGAGAGATTCTGAGAAGCGGTAGTCATCACGTGGACGTGGTTGTCCTTCCACCTGGTAGGGCTCATCGGATCCTCCCACAGGTTCACCTTCCGGTGACGATATATACAGTAGCAAGACTACGGAATCAACTAGGCAAGCTGCTTCGTAAACGACAACAATGGGCAGTGATTCCCTCCCCCCTCTGTGGGGATCGGGATCTACTTAGAGCAGTTTACTACACGTGTGCACTAGCCCTCCATCTACCGTTACTTGTACATCCAATGCTGGCTGAAGCAAAATGAATTTTTGGTCTCTTTTTAGAGAAAAATATTGCAAAAGAAAAAGGGGCATTGTCATGATATTAAATCCACCGTCGATTCTACATCCAGCGCTGCCATACGATTTTCGTAGGTAAAATATTATGCGTGAGGAAAACTAAAATTAGCTTATGAATTTAATATCATGATATGCCCCTATTTTCTTTTACAGTATTTTTTAAAACGAGACAAAAAATATATTAACTAATTTTCATTTCCCTTGCACATATTTTTACTTACGAAAATCATATGGCAGCGCTGGATGTAGAACCGACGTAAGATTTAATATCATGACATGCTTCTATTTTCTTTTGCAATATTTTTCTCTAAAAAGAGAGTAAAAATTCATTTTGTTTCAGGCAGCGTTTGATATATGGAGTGCTACGTGCAGTAAACTGTGGATCCCGATCCGCTCCCCTCCACAGGGGAATCGTCCGTCATATATATATATATATATATATATATATATATATATATATATATATATATATATATATATATAGGGGAATCGCAGCCTAGAAACTGGGTGTTGAGGCGCGGATGCAGGAAAAAGGACCAGGCTAGTATGTACAGGACCAAGCTTAGCTCGTTCTGAGCGAACCTGTCGCAGCTGTGGCACGCAACTCACAGAATAAGGCCGAACAATGTAAGAAAAAGATCAATGTACATGGTACATCGGTGCCTAGGTGTGTTTTCGGCGAACAAGTGCTCCAGTAAAATTGTTGTTGTTCTGTGCACGGACTGGACCCACTATATAAGGGTCCAGTCGTCCAGTCAAAATATATCTGTCCAGATGCGTACGTCCCGTCCGAACAAACTCCGGATATGAACCAATCGTCGAGCCGCAACCACCGCCACAGAGAGAGGTTTGACATGTGCGGAGGGCGGAGCTAACATTCTACGGAGATTCGGGGAAGATTCATGGACTCGCGGGACAAGGGATCCATTCCGTCCACCCAACAGGCTTGCAGCGCAGAGAGTAGTGGAACGTGAGGCACGCTCATGACGACGACGGCACGGCAGCGGCAGGAGCCCCACTACAGCCACCTGTCCGTCGATCTGCTTGCCGGGTCCAATCAGTGTTACGCGAGTGCTGCAAATCAGGACTAGTAAATGAAAGAAAAAAAAAAGCGCCCCTTCCACCAAGATCATCGATCGTCGCCGGCCGGCCGGATAAGAAAACTACGGCCATTATAGCTTCGACCGGCGCGCACGGCGGTGGAGGAAACGCAATGCGTAACCGGATGATGATGGGATGAACCACTTACGCCACGACCTTCGACTCCACACTGCACTCCTACGTTGGAGCGAGCAGGGAACGGCGACGCTTGCTTTTAATTTTTTTTAGAAAACGTCTGAACATTGTTCGGCCAATATATATATATATATATATATATATATATATATATATATATATATATCAGAAGGAGTAAAATGTTTTTTATAACAACACTTCGACACACTAGGTGATTATCCCACTAAAGTTATTAAAATTTAGTCAATTCTATTTAGTTGCATCACCGAATCTAAACCTTTGGCTCCAGCCAGTGTCCATTGACTTGCTTCTTCCTTAGTTCTCTGAACAAATCTGGTCGTCTTCTCTATTGCGTGAAATATTCTATTGTTTCGCTCTTTCCATAATTCCCAGCAGACAAGAATAACCAGAGAGCTAAGCCCCTTCGCTACCGGCGTCTGTGCTCCATCTGTGAGGCCATCGAACCATGCTGGGAGCAGAGTTTGGGTGTGCCATTTGTTCGGGCTGTTAAATATAGAAGCCTATATCAATATTTGGTATGCTATATTGATTACCATATATGTCAGAAGTATACTTGGCATGATATATTGGGTACCATATATGTTGGGAGTATATTTAATATGCTAGATAGACTACCATATGCATCAATAGTATATTTGGTAGAGAATATGTAAAAGCCCAAGAAAAGGGACTTGTAAAAACTTTTCTTCATCTCACAACACCACAATTTTCATTGGGGACACCTTAGGAAATGTTGTGAAAAGCATGTAACCTCCATCAAAAGAGTGATTAGAGGGGAGAGTCTTCACTTTCACAAAGTAGGGTTTATACACATATGATCACACAATGAGGAATTCAAAACTGTTGTGTCCAAACTATTGTTTGCAGCAGCTAACACAAGGATCAAGTGGCATATTTGGATTCCTTAGGTCCAAATTAGTGGGGAGGCAAAGTTTCATTACTTTTTGAAAAGTCTTGCTGCCCATATTTCCAAAGGAAATCAAATGTGCAAAGAATTCAAATGAATATTTGAATTTGCATGGAATTTGTCCAAACTTGTCAAATGAGCTCAGTTTCCAATTTTCAAACAACTGGGTTGGATAATTGTCAAACTTTGGAGATATTTTGAGGAAAAGAGGTACTGAGTTGTGGGGCCCACATGTCATAGGAATGAGTATACTTAACACTTAAGTTTCTCTCTGGACTTCACTCCACCGAGGTGTAACCCCGGGGCGACACCGAGCGGCCGCCCCCGTCGACCGAGGCTCTACCTCCTGCTCCCATTTCGCGCTGGCCTGCTCCTTATCCCGGAAACCGGCTGCAGCACGTTGCCATCTTCGCTTTGATCGCGCGCTAGTTGTTCTTTCCACGCGCAAACAGCAATCGGCGCTCACCGCCGCACTCCTTTCTCCCCGATCGCCGGCCTCAACCAAACCTCGGTTGTGCGCACCGGCAGTACAGAAAAGCAGCGCCTGTGCCTGCTCTCCCACACCAGCCCCGCAACCCCAAAGGCCCTAGCCTGTGACGCGCACAATTCGGCAAACGGCGCCGAGAAAACAGAGCTGTCCGGCGGAGAACCGAAGCTGGTCTCACGTGGACAGACCCACCCAGAGCTTCTCAGGCCCGAGCTAGAGCAACCTCGGAAGCGCTGGTAGCCCCTGATGCTCGTCCCCGAGGCTCAAGCCGTGAGATGATCTACTAGGCTCGAATTTGGGAAAAGATCGCCGTCGGGCACCATCCGACCTCCTGATACGGTAATACCAAATTCGATCGTCCCTCTCGTTCTTAGGCCGTGAAACCTTGCACACAGGACCGCCACTAACTGGCGATCAGTAGTCCTTCACAACCCTAGTTGGAAATATGCACGTAGACCGCATGAAATCCAGAATTTCCGACCTCAAATGCGGAGGAGGCTTCGGGTGCACGGTGAGGCACCATTAGCCACCGGTCCCGAGCAGTTTTGAGGCTAGGTCGAGCATCCCTTTGGTCCACTGGTGCTGTAGCGCCGTTCCACCGAGGTCTGGGCAGGCTAGGGTGACCGGGCGACGTTGCCGAACCAGTCCAGAGACGCCGCACCGTGGCCAGCTAGGTTAGAGCCATCGCCGACCGGGGAAGAGTGTTCCATCGTGTTCAGCACGGGAAATTAGGCCCTAGCGGCGAGGGAGAGCTCGGGGGATGGCCGGGAGGCCGGAATCCGTCGAACTCCGGCGAGCCCAGCGGCGCGCAGGCGCGGGTGGCCGGAGGTAGAAGACGACCGGTGGGTCCCGCCCGTCAGCGACGGTTTTTCAAATCTTTGATCAGCTGTGGCGCAGGGATCTGGTGTGGAGGCGCGGGAAATAACCTGTAGCCTCGTGTGGCTTGCCCCGACGCGTGACACCTGTCCCCGGACCCACAACCAGTATTTGAACATTTTGGGGAATTTCAGTTTTTAGTTCAAACTTTGAATAGCTACAACTTCGGGTAGGAGAATCCAAAAATTGTGAAACAAATTTCGTTGGATTCCTCTGATAGAGTACTACCCAAATGTAGAACCCAATTTGTATGAAACCCATTAATTAATTCTGGAAAATTCTTTAAAGCTTTTTAGCAAAAGAATTTTAGAGGGAGTTTGGTTCATCCAAAAATCCCCAAATTTTGCCAGGATGTTCTTTAGGACATTAGTAAACCCCTGTAAAAGTTTCAGACCATTTGGAGTTGATTTGGTCAGAGCAATTCAAATTGAAAGGTGCTGTGTTCATTTGAATACAGAAACATTTTCAGAGAATTTCCAAAACTTGGAAATTCAATTCTGGGCAAACCTTGACTCCAAAAATGCTAGGAAAATTCATGCAAACTCTAGGAGCTATAATTGAAATTATAGTTCACTAAGTTGGGTATGAACAGGGGTATTACCTCAGAATAAGTTCTTCCTTGCTTATTTGCTAAGGAAATTATTCTGAGCAAACCACTCCATGAAAAGTGCTAAGGTTTGGTCCAGAGGGTTTTCTTGTGACAAGGAACTCACACGAAAATTCTCAGCTCCATTGGAGCTCTAGATCACCCCTGTCCTGTTTACCCACTTAAGGGATTAAGATGGAAAAGGGGGAAAACCACTTAGCATTTAACCATGTGACTAAGTCCAAGCCAAACCACCAACACCAGTTCATATTTAAATTCTTAAACAAAGTTCCAGGTGTTAGAGGCTGGTTATTAGAACCAATAGTAGAAGTTTTACTCTAAAACTCACATTTGCATCTAAATTAACGTATAGTATTTCATTAACGTGTAGCCGTTGAAGAAGAGACTCCGGAAGTGCTGGACTTCCTCCTTCCGGACGAAGAACTAACTCCTGACCAGCAGCAACAAGGCAAGCCCCGGTTTGCATTAACCCTTTTTAAAAGTTTTACTTTGTATACATGTGTCATATGAAGTATGTATGTGCATTAGGTATAGGATGAATGAAACCCCACTTGCATAACCAAAGTTTCCTAAAAGAGTGAGGGTAGTGTCAAGGACCTCGAGTAGACAGGCTATGCTTAATGAGTCATAGGACTTCGGTACAAGTCGAGTAGTTGGAATCTACTCGCGAGATAGGCATGGGGACACACGGGTTCGGTTGAGTGATGTGAGATCACTTTAGTAATGAAAATGAGACTAGGCAGGGGCTAGGGCGCAGCAAGAGAGAGTCTTGTGTGAACAGCCCTGCCCGTGTCGATTGAGGACCGATCCGTGTGCGGCCCTGCTGAACAAGTATTGAACGTACCGAAGGCATATCGGATATATGGGCCCCGATAAACCGATGTAGCCTAAACCTCCGGGCGTCGAGGCATAGCACACCGATTTATAGGTGTAGGTTGAGGGCAGCAAGGTGGAAATCTGCCAACGGGCATAGAGAGATGCTCCGTGTGGGGAACCTCCTGCTCGTTTCGGTGCGACCGGTTCGACGTTTGGGCTGTTGGGTGAAAGGTTGTCCCGTACGACATCGAGTGAGCGTGCTGTGCAGCTCCACGGGGGGGCGTACGTGACGTGCTCTTTGGGTTTTCCCTGCAGGTGTATATCGAGTCGATTCGCCGTCCCTCGCGGTGACGAGTACTGCTTGTTCACTGCGTCGTAACGTAGACTAATGGATGAAATATGTTGATTCAATGAGGCTGATTGATATAATTGTATTGCTACATGTGTGCCACCAAATACTGCTTACTAAATTTCAGATTTCATGAACTGTTAACTTGTTGCTAAAAGATGAACTAAGGATGAACTTGTAGGCGTGTCGTTTTGCTGAAATGTTACTATCCTATGTCCATTGTACACCTCATGTAGAGTTTCATGCTTAGGTGAGTCGGTTAAGCCTTGTTGAGCCTTTGTGCTCACGGTTGCTGCTTAAGTGTTTTTCAGGTGAGGAGCCACCCACGGACTCGGAGTATGAGTCCGCCGGCGAGGGTTACCCTCCGTCGGGGACCACGGCTGAGTGGGAGCCGTACACGCCGCACTGAGCTGAGACGTGCAGCTAGTGTGGGTTGCCCTAGGGCGGGGCAACCGACTTTTGCTAGATAGGCGGGCGTGAGTTGTTTAGTGTAGTCTTCCGCTGTGTAATAGAACAATAATTGTAACTGAAGTTTGTACTTATTTGTACAGTTTCAGCTGTTTTTCCCATGTAATATATTGTGTTCTTATGACGTGTGCTGTCGGGTGTCGCATCGCGCGGCACCACCCTCTGCGATCCTGGATGAGCGGATTCCGGTCCGCCACAGCCTGGTATCAGAGCCGCAGTGGGGATAGCAGAGTACTAAAGGACTGCATTATGGGAAAACATAGGTTACGGTGAGGAACCGGTAGTTGCCCAAGTAAGGACTATATTAGTATAGTTACTTAAAGTGGCAAATACTAACTTATGTGTTATAATTCTGAATTTCAATTATGTAATGACGCACCTACGCTCTGGTAAGTATGGTAAGGAACGCCACCGAAAGCGGTTCAATTTCGGTTAGCTCTCCCTGACGAGGAACGTGGTTCAGGGATTGATCTCACAGCTTGGTGTGAGATGTCAATATGAATCTCTTGGACTCTTCATGTCCCTGAGTTCATATGAAACGCTGATCCCTAGCGTGCATTAGGCAAGTAAGTGGAGACCCCATCGCGTGGTCAGTAACGCGAGAGTGTGTTCGTCTGGAAATAGCCCAGGAGGACATACGCAGCGCTTGCCATCGGCGTGCCCTGCAGGGCAGTAGGTGGTATCTGTTGGATTGATAACATTCCCAACCGTGACGACCCGTTCATGACATACTCGGGTTCCCCGTCGTGTGGTGTTGAAACACGATCACGTACCTTGAGACGTGACCTAACTCAAGGACGGCCGTATGACAATGATACGGGCGTTTGTATTTACTTTCAAATATGGAACTGCCTGAAATGAATAACCATTGAGTGCACCATTATTGTGTGGTTTTCTGCAGGTACTAACCACGTATGTATCCGTGTAGAAAACGTGTGCGAGAGACCGTTTAGTGCCACATTTGAGACGTATATGCCGGTATGATCCGGGCAGGATTTTCTTTTGTGAGGAACGTAGTACCGAGATATGGTAGGCATATGCATGAGAATAATGATAACAAAGAATTAAAATCTATAGGTTCGACATTTAGGACCCTGGTTGGGTATAAGAATGGGATAGTGGAGCAGTATAGCCAAAAGTATGAAAAGCAGAGTGCTCTGTTTCGGGCAGCACGGTTGCTGAACCTCAACAGGGCATAACTCACAGGTCTTTTAGCCCAGGGAGGTGTGCTATATAGTTCTGGAAAGGTATTCAAGTCCTCTACAACTTTGTTGTAGACTTCCAGAGCTGAAACTCACCTGAAGATGGCTTAAAGCCCAGAGAAATGTAAACTGTCCAGAACTAGGGCAGAGTAAAACATCCTCTGAACTGATATGTTTTTCAAATATAACTCCCAGTAGAAAAATCTAAAATTGTCATATAATATACGCTTAGAAAGAGTAGAAGATGTGTGACATCTTTGCAATTCAAAGTTTCTGAAGTTTCAGCACAGAAATTAGGGAGAATTAGGGTTGAAGACAGCCACTTCCAAGGGAGGTGCTGTTAAAATTCTTCCAGAAATTCTGCTGAATTTGAATTAGCATAACTTTTTAGTCAAATCTGATATGGGGGCAAATGAGTACTCGTTGGAAAGATACTGAAGTTAACTTGAACTTTGGTATTCAACTTGAGTCATGAAAATGCCCAGAACCAGATCAAAACTTGGAATAGGTAGCAACTGGTCATTCTGACAGAAGAATGACAGTTGAACTCATTGAAAAGGGTGTTGTACCCTAAGGGTGTTATACGTGATGACAACGCAATAATAATGTCTCATAGAGACCAAACCCAGTTATGGTGAGCTTCCAAAGAGGGGGTTCATCAAGTTGGATTAAACTAACTTGTGTTTGGTCTGGTAATGGTGTAGCTTGTGCAAAGTTATTACATTATCTATCTACGAGAAAATTCGCATGTTTTGTTGTCATAATGTTTTTACGCCCATTTCTATTGGACTGCATGCAAAATGTGGCGGGACTGATGTGTAATGTCGTGTGGTTGCAGATGGTTCGTACTAGGACCACGCACGAGGTTGGTGGCTCTAGCCAACAGGGAGGCGATGACTCCCAGCCACCGGCCTACGACAGCACCCCGCAGCAGCAGCCACCACCGCCGCCTCCGCTTACTCTAGCGGATGTGATAGCGGCATTGGTGGGAGGTCATGAGGAGCAGACCGACCTGCTCCGCACGATCGTGCAGAATACGTCCCAGGCGGGAGGACGTCAAGAGCGAGGGCCTCGTGAGCCCCGCGAAGTGTCGTACTCGGATTTCATGAGTACGCACCCTCCAGTGTTCACCGAAGCTGAAGAACCACTGGAGGCGGACAACTGGCTGCGGACTATCGAGTCCAAGTTCGGGCTGCTCCAGTGTACGGAGCGGCAGAAGACACTGTTCGCAGCGCAGCAGCTCCACGGTGCCGCTGGTGCGTGGTGGGCGAATTATGTCGCCTCACGTCCGGCTGGCCATGCCGTGGAATGGCAAGAGTTCCGGGAGGCGTTCCGCGCCTATCACATCCCTCCCGGAATAATGAAGAGAAAGTTCCAAGAATTTTTGGAACTGAAGCAGGGCGGGAGGAGTGCCCACGACTACTCCCGTGCCTTCAACCATCTGGCGCAGTATGCGTCAGACTACATCTCCACGGAGGAGAAGAAGAGGGAGCACTTCTATCGGGGGTTATATCCCGAAATGAAGACCCACCTCGTACAATGGAACCGCGGCACATTCAACGACCTTGTCAATGCCGCCATCATGCAAGAGGACGCTCAGCAGGAGTTAGCAGCTGAGCAGAGGAAGCGTAGCGCTCCACCTAGCAGCGGTGGGAGTGGCGCTCCCCAGAAGTACCGTATGGTGTATCGGACACCATCCGGGCAGCAGTGGCAACCACCGGCGCGACCGCAACGGTTCGGGGGACGTCCCTTTCAGGCACCTCCGTTCCGTCCGCCGATGCCACCACCAAGACAGCAGCAGCAGCAGACGGTACCCCGGGCGTTTCCACCGCCACAACGCGCCCCAGGTTTCCGTCCACCGATCAGCGGGGGACCACCCCGTTTCACCTGCTTCACGTGTGGCCAGGCGGGCCACTTCGCGAAGGACTGTCCCCAGGGGCAGCAGAGCAGCGGGCAAGCCCAGCTCCAGGGCGGTGCTCGAGGCCGACCTCCGGTGAAGAAGGTTGGTCAGCGGACTGGAGGCGTCCGCAACCTCGACAATGAGGACGCCCCCGAGGGAGACAACGTGCTGGCGGGTACGTTTACTCTCAACAATCAAGCCATCGTCATATTATTTGATTCTGGTGCAACCCACAGCTTTATAAGTGCATCCTATGTGGCTAAACATCAATTGCAAGTCTTCCCAACCGACTGCACTTATATGATATGCTCACCGGGAGGGAAGATTTCAGCTAATATGATGATTCCAAAGGCACCTCTGTGCTTAGGTGGGAAACTATATCCCACCACCTTGATAATCCTTATGGGACAAAAGATTGATGCAATCTTAGGGATGTCATGGCTACACTACCATGGCGCTGTCCTAGAGACTCGGACACGGACGGTTCACTTAAATTCTCCATTCCACCGTCCGCATTCCATGGTGTTAGACACGCCAGTCCGGGAAGTTTTAGCAATTAATAATGCTGAAGTTCTCAAGTTAGAAGACATCCCCGTAGTCCGGGAGTATCCTGATGTGTTCCCGGATGATCTTCCGGGCATGCCACCTGAGCGGGATGTCGAGTTCAAGATTGAACTTGCGCCCGGGACTACGCCCATATCACGGAGACCATACAAGATGGCTCCAAATGAGCTGGCGGAACTGAAAGAACAGCTCAATGATCTGTTGAGCAAGGGTTTCATTAGGCCGAGTTCCTCGCCTTGGGGATGCTCGGCGCTGTTTGTAAAGAAGAAGGATGAAACCCTGAGGCTGTGTGTGGATTACCGGCCGCTCAACGCCGTCACCATCAAGAATAAGTACCCACTGCCCCGTATTGACATCTTGTTTGATCAACTTGTGGGGGCAAGTGTATTCTCAAAGATGGACCTTCGCTCTGGATATCACCAGATCAAGATCCGGGCGGAGGATATCCCGAAGACGGCGTTCTCGACGAGATACGGCTTATACGAATATCTCGTCATGTCCTTTGGTCTCACAAATGCTCCAGCCCATTTCATGTATCTCATGAACTCGGTGTTCATGCCGGAGCTGGACAAGTTCGTGGTAGTGTTCATTGACGATATCTTGGTTTACTCCAAGACAGAAGCCGAGCATGCCGAACACTTACGGATCGTTCTTCAACGATTGCGAGACCACAAGCTCTACGCCAAGTTCAGCAAATGCGAATTTTGGATCAGCCAAGTGCCATTCTTGGGACATATCATCTCAGCTGAAGGCATTGCGGTTGACCCAAGTAAAATCGAGCAAGTGTTGAAATGGAAAGCTCCCACTTCAGTTCATGAAGTCAGAAGCTTCCTCGGGTTAGCGGGATACTACCGGAGATTCATTCCAAGTTTCTCCAAGCTCGCTAAGCCGATGACAGAGTTGCTGAAGAAAGGGACAAAATATGTTTGGAACACGCGTGTGAAGGAGCGTTCCGAACACTGGTGAAGCATCTCACAACAGCCCCGGTATTAGCTCAGCCGGATACAACAAAGCCATTCGACGTGTATTGTGACGCGTCCGGTATTGGGCTCGGCTGCGTGTTGATGCAGGAAGGACGTGTGGTCGCTTATGGCTCACGCCAACTTCGGAACCATGAGCAGCACTACCCGACTCACGATCTTGAACTTGCTGCCATGGTGTTGGCGCTGAAAATGTGGAGGCACTATCTCCTGGGGAACTTGGTGCATCTCTACACCGACCACAAGAGCTTGAAATACATTTTCACCCAGAAGGAGCTCAACATGAGACAGAGGAGGTGGTTAGAACTGATCAAAGATTATGAGATAGAGATCCATTACCACCCCGACAAGGCGAATGTGGTTGCCGACGCGCTGAGTCGGAAATCACATGTCCATCACCTCACCATTACACCGGTGGAGGAGGAAGAGCCAAGTTTATACTTGGTTCCTTATGGATCGCTGTACAACCTCGCCCTCATCCCTACTATTAGGGAGGACATCATTGCAGCTCAGAAAACGGATAAAGGCATGGCACATCTCCGGAGACGAATTGACAATGGGGAGATCAAATGTTTCCGGAAAGATGGTGAGGGGACGTTGTGGTTCAATGACCGCATAGTCGTACCCCGAGATATGAAGTTGAGGAAAAAGATCCTCGATGAAGCTCACTTGTCCAAATACTCCATTCATCCGGGCAGCAACAAAATGTACCAAGATTTGAAAAAGAAATTTTGGTGGACACGGATGCAGCGGGAGGTAGCTAAGTACGTATCCGAGTGCGATACGTGTAGACGAGTGAAAGCTGATCATATGAAGAAATCAGGGCTGCTGCAACCCCTGAAGATCCCGGCATGGAAATGGGAAGATGTGAGCATGGATTTTATTGTGGGATTACCCCTAACAGCCAACAAGCATGATTCCATATGGGTAATCGTTGATCGGTTAACCAAGACGGCTCACTTCATTCCGGTGAATACACATTACAATGCCGGCAAATATGCGGAGCTATACATAGCGAAGATTCTATGCCTATACGGGGTACCCAAGACCATCGTCTCAGACCGAGGTGCATTATTTGTATCTCGCTTTTGGGAGCAGCTACACGCTGCATTGGGTACTAAGTTGATCAGGAGCTCCGCCTATCACCCTCAGACAGATGGTCAGACCGAAAGGGTGAATCAAGTCCTGGAAGACATGTTGAGAGCATGTGCCATCCACCACGGTAGGAATTGGGATGATCACCTACCATTGGCGGAATTCTCGTACAACAACGGTTATCAGGCGAGTATCAAGATGGCACCTTACGAAGCTCTCTACGGTCGTAAATGCCGCACCCCATTAAATTGGTGCGAGTCCGGTGAAAGGGTCACATTCGGGGTTGATGTGGTGAACGACGCCGAAGAGCGTGTTCGGACAATTCAAGCCAATTTGAAGGCCGCTCAATCCCGACAGAAGAGCTACGCTGATAAGAGGCGTAGGCCGTTGCACTTTGACGTTGGGGAACACGTGTACCTCCGCGTGTCTCCGATGAAGGGCGTGCACCGATTCGGTGTGAAGGGGAAGCTCGCTCCCCGTTTCATTGGACCCTACGCTATCACCGAGAAGTGTGGACCAGCAGCGTATCGATTGGAGCTACCGGCATCTCTGGCTGGTGTCCATGATATTTTCCATGTTTCGCAACTGCGAAAATGCTTGAAGCATACAACTGCTGTTCCTACCGAAGACATCGGCGAGCTGAAGCCGGATTTAACATATGATGAATATCCGGTGGGAATTCTTGATGAGAAAGCCAGGACCACACGTAGCAGAACGTTGTGGTTCTACAAAATACTCTGGAGCAACCACACCGCCGAGGAAGCGACGTGGGAGAGCGAGGAGTTCCTTCGCTCAAATTACCCGAAGTTCTTGGCTTCTCAACACGGGTAAGTCCCTATTACATCGCTATCTCTTCTTTTATAATCTCGGGACGAGATTCTTTTAAGGGGGGAGGGATGTAAAAGCCCAAGAAAAGGGACTTGTAAAAACTTTTCTTCATCTCACAACACCACAATTTTCATTGGGGACACCTTAGGAAATGTTGTGAAAAGCATGTAACCTCCATCAAAAGAGTGATTAGAGGGGAGAGTCTTCACTTTCACAAAGTAGGGTTTATACACATATGATCACACAATGAGGAATTCAAAACTGTTGTGTCCAAACTATTGTTTGCAGCAGCTAACACAAGGATCAAGTGGCATATTTGGATTCCTTAGGTCCAAATTAGTGGGGAGGCAAAGTTTCATTACTTTTTGAAAAGTCTTGCTGCCCATATTTCCAAAGGAAATCAAATGTGCAAAGAATTCAAATGAATATTTGAATTTGCATGGAATTTGTCCAAACTTGTCAAATGAGCTCAGTTTCCAATTTTCAAACAACTGGGTTGGATAATTGTCAAACTTTGGAGATATTTTGAGGAAAAGAGGTACTGAGTTGTGGGGCCCACATGTCATAGGAATGAGTATACTTAACACTTAAGTTTCTCTCTGGACTTCACTCCACCGAGGTGTAACCCCGGGGCGACATCGAGCGGCCGCCCCCGTCGACCGAGGCTCTACCTCCTGCTCCCATTTCGCGCTGGCCTGCTCCTTATCCCGGAAACCGGCTGCAGCACGTTGCCATCTTCGCTTTGATCGCGCGCTAGCTGTTCTTTCCACGCGCAAACAGCAATCGGCGCTCACCGCCGCACTCCTTTCTCCCCGATCGCCGGCCTCAACCAAACCTCGGTTGTGCGCACCGGCAGTACAGAAAAGCAGCGCCTGTGCCTGCTCTCCCACACCAGCCCCGCAACCCCAAAGGCCCTAGCCTGTGACGCGCACAATTCGGCAAACGGCGCCGAGAAAACAGAGCTGTCCGGCGGAGAACCGAAGCTGGTCTCACGTGGACAGACCCACCCAGAGCTTCTCAGGCCCGAGCTAGAGCAACCTCGGAAGCGCTGGTAGCCCCTGATGCTCGTCCCCGAGGCTCAAGCCGTGAGATGATCTACTAGGCTCGAATTTGGGAAAAGATCGCCGTCGGGCACCATCCGACCTCCTGATACGGTAATACCAAATTCGATCGTCCCTCTCGTTCTTAGGCCGTGAAACCTTGCACACAGGACCGCCACTAACTGGCGATCAGTAGTCCTTCACAACCCTAGTTGGAAATATGCACGTAGACCGCATGAAATCCAGAATTTCCGACCTCAAATGCGGAGGAGGCTTCGGGTGCACGGTGAGGCACCATTAGCCACCGGTCCCGAGCAGTTTTGAGGCTAGGTCGAGCATCCCTTTGGTCCACTGGTGCTGTAGCGCCGTTCCACCGAGGTCTGGGCAGGCTAGGGTGACCGGGCGACGTTGCCGAACCAGTCCAGAGACGCCGCACCGTGGCCAGCTAGGTTAGAGCCATCGCCGACCGGGGAAGAGTGTTCCATCGTGTTCAGCACGGGAAATTAGGCCCTAGCGGCGAGGGAGAGCTCGGGGGATGGCCGGGAGGCCGGAATCCGTCGAACTCCGGCGAGCCCGGCGGCGCGCAGGCGCGGGTGGCCGGAGGTAGAAGACGACCGGTGGGTCCCGCCCGTCAGCGACGGTTTTTCAAATCTTTGATCAGCTGTGGCGCAGGGATCTGGTGTGGAGGCGCGGGAAATAACCTGTAGCCTCGTGTGGCTTGCCCCGACGCGTGACACCTGTCCCCGGACCCACAGCCAGTATTTGAACATTTTGGGGAATTTCAGTTTTTAGTTCAAACTTTGAATAGCTACAACTTCGGGTAGGAGAATCCAAAAATTGTGAAACAAATTTCGTTGGATTCCTCTGATAGAGTACTACCCAAATGTAGAACCCAATTTGTATGAAACCCATTAATTAATTCTGGAAAATTCTTTAAAACTTTTTAGCAAAAGAATTTTAGAGGGAGTTTGGTTCATCCAAAAATCCCCAAATTTTGCCAGGATGTTCTTTAGGACATTAGTAAACCCCTGTAAAAGTTTCAGACCATTTGGAGTTGATTTGGTCAGAGCAATTCAAATTGAAAGGTGCTGTGTTCATTTGAATACAGAAACATTTTCAGAGAATTTCCAAAACTTGGAAATTCAATTCTGGGCAAACCTTGACTCCAAAAATGCTAGGAAAATTCATGCAAACTCTAGGAGCTATAATTGAAATTATAGTTCACTAAGTTGGGTATGAACAGGGGTATTACCTCAGAATAAGTTCTTCCTTGCTTATTTGCTAAGGAAATTATTCTGAGCAAACCACTCCATGAAAAGTGCTAAGGTTTGGTCCAGAGGGTTTTCTTGTGACAAGGAACTCACACGAAAATTCTCAGCTCCATTGGAGCTCTAGATCACCCCTGTCCTGTTTACCCACTTAAGGGATTAAGATGGAAAAGGGGGAAAACCACTTAGCATTTAACCATGTGACTAAGTCCAAGCCAAACCACCAACACCAGTTCATATTTAAATTCTTAAACAAAGTTCCAGGTGTTAGAGGCTGGTTATTAGAACCAATAGTAGAAGTTTTACTCTAAAACTCACATTTGCATCTAAATTAACGTATAGTATTTCATTAACGTGTAGCCGTTGAAGAAGAGACTCCGGAAGTGCTGGACTTCCTCCTTCCGGACGAAGAACTAACTCCTGACCAGCAGCAACAAGGCAAGCCCCGGTTTGCATTAACCCTTTTTAAAAGTTTTACTTTGTATACATGTGTCATATGAAGTATGTATGTGCATTAGGTATAGGATGAATGAAACCCCACTTGCATAACCAAAGTTTCCTAAAAGAGTGAGGGTAGTGTCAAGGACCTCGAGTAGACAGGCTATGCTTAATGAGTCATAGGACTTCGGTACAAGTCGAGTAGTTGGAATCTACTCGCGAGATAGGCATGGGGACACACGGGTTCGGTTGAGTGATGTGAGATCACTTTAGTAATGAAAATGAGACTAGGCAGGGGCTAGGGCGCAGCAAGAGAGAGTCTTGTGTGCGCAGCCCTGCCCGTGTCGATTGAGGACCGATCCGTGTGCGGCCCTGCTGAACAAGTATTGAACGTACCGAAGGCATATCGGATATATGGGCCCCGATAAACCGATGTAGCCTAAACCTCCGGGCGTCGAGGCATAGCACACCGATTTATAGGTGTAGGTTGAGGGCAGCAAGGTGGAAATCTGCCAACGGGCATAGAGAGATGCTCCGTGTGGTGAACCTCCTGCTCTTTTCGGTGTGACCGGTTCGACGTTTGGGCTGTTGGGTGAAAGGTTGTCCCGTACGACATCGAGTGAGCGTGCTGTGCAGCTCCACGGGTGGGTGTACGTGACGTGCTCTTTGGGTTTTCCCTGCAGGTGTATATCGAGTCGATTCGCCGTCCCTCGCGGTGACGAGTACTGCTTGTTCACTGCGTCGTAACGTAGACTAATGGATGAAATATGTTGATTCAATGAGGCTGATTGATATAATTGTATTGCTACATGTGTGCCACCAAATACTGCTTACTAAATTTCAGATTTCATGAACTGTTAACTTGTTGCTAAAAGATGAACTAAGGATGAACTTGTAGGCGTGTCGTTTTGCTGAAATGTTACTATCCTATGTCCATTGTACACCTCATGTAGAGTTTCATGCTTAGGTGAGTCGGTTAAGCCTTGTTGAGCCTTTGTGCTCACGGTTGCTGCTTAAGTATTTTTCAGGTGAGGAGCCACCCACGGACTCGGAGTATGAGTCCACCGGCGAGGGTTACCCTCCGTCGGGGACCACGGCTGAGTGGGAGCCGTACACGCCGCGCTGAGCTGAGACGTGCAGCTAGTGTGGGTTGCCCTAGGGCGGGGCGACCGACTTTTGCTAGATAGGCGGGCGTGAGTTGTTTAGTGTAGTCTTCCGCTGTGTAATAGAACAATAATTGTAACTGAAGTTTGTACTTATTTGTACAGTTTCAGCTGTTTTTCCCATGTAATATATTGTGTTCTTATGACGTGTGCTGTCGGGTGTCGCATCGCGCGGCACCACCCTCTGCGATCCTGGATGAGCGGATTCCGGTCCGCCACAGAATATATTATGCATAGTAGTCTATATTTATAGATAGAAAGGAATCATCTATTCTTGGAATATATGTAACATACCATGTATATATTTCTCTATAAATATAAAAGACCATGACCCATAGTGGTTAGGTCATTCAGCGCCATACAATCTATCATGGTAACAGAGCCAAGGTTCTAACCCATACCACAAATTATTTTTTCTTCCTCCTCCTCCACCACTTCCTCCTCCTCTATCATGTCGGGCGCTCACAACACCACCATGGCCTCGATCCCTATTCACCAAGTTGTCACCATTCGTTTAACGAAATCAAACTTCCTCCTATGGCGCGCTCAACTCCTGCCGTATCTCCGGAGCTCAAAGCTGATCGGGTACCTAGATGGCACCCACGCCGCACCTGAGAAGAAGGTTGTCGCATCGACGGCCCCGGGTGGTGAACAAGTCCCCAATCCGGCGTACGAACGCTGGTATGATCAAGATCAACAACTATTGACTGGTCTTCTATCGTCGATGACCGAAGAAGTTCTTCGGGATGTCGTCAATGCCACGTCTTCAAAGGAGGTCTGGGACTCCCTCCAGAAGAAGTTCGCCTCGTCTACGAAGGCGCGCACGGTGCAAATCCGTGTGGAACTCGCTACATCGAAGAAACGCAATATGTCCGCCGCTGACTTCTTCCGCAAGATCACGGGGCTCGCCACCGAACTCGCTGCCGCTGATGCTCCCCTCCGTGATGAGGAGGTTCTCGCCTATCTCCTTGCAGGTCTCCCAAGCGAATATGACCCATTCGTCACCTCGATGACGACAAAGACAGAGGCGCTCTCCCTCGATGACGTTTTCGCTCACTTGGTCGCATTCGAAGCCCGACAACTCCAGCACCTGACGGAACTACAGCTAAACCATGGCGCCTCCGCGAATTACGTGGGTCGTGGCGGTAAATCTCATGGTCGCGGTCGTAGTGACCGTGGCCATGGCGGTCGGTCTCGTGGCGGCACCCTGTCGCGCGGTGATCGTCGTGACAACGGCCCTCGTCCTCAATGTCAGATCTGCGGCAAGCTCGGCCACACTGCCATCAAGTGCTGGTATAGGATGGACAACACGTACCAGGATGAAGCCCCCTCGGCAGCCTTGGCGTCCACAAACTCGTACAAGATCGATCCCAACTGGTATAGTGACACGGGTGCCACCGATCATATTACAAGTGATCTCGATCGCCTTGCTGTCCGTGAACGCTATCATGGAGGCGAACAAGTGCAAGTCGGAAATGGAGCAGGTTTGCAGATTATGCATGTTGGTCATTCTTCAATTAAACTGCTGCTCGCCCTCTTGCATTGCGTAATATTTTGCATGTGCCTGATATTTCCAAACATCTTCTTTCCGTTCATAAATTTTCTCGTGATAATAATGTCTTCTTTGAATTCCATCCATGGCATTTCTCTATTAAGGATCGAACATCGAGGAGAAGTCTTCTCGAAGGGCGATGTGAGTCTGGCCACTATCCTATCAAGTCATCCGATGTCGCTGCCATCAAGCATGCCTTAGCGAGCAATTCTACTAGTCAAGCCCAATGGCATGCCCGACTCGGCCATCCTTCATCTCAAGTAGTTCAGTAAATTTTGCATCTCAATAATATTTCATGTCCTAGAGAGTCATCATTATCGGTTTGTAATGCATGTCGACTAGCTAAGAGTCACCAATTACCATACACAAGTTCTATTCATTGGTCTACATCACCCTTAGAAATCATTTTCTCCGATGTCTGGGGACTTGCACCCCAATCTGTTGGCGGTTTTAAGTATTACATCAACTTTATTGATGATTTTGGTAAATTTTCTTGGATCTATTTAATGCATTATCGTACTGACGCTCCTCGTATATTTTTACAGTTCCAAGCGCATGTTGAGCGTCTCCTTGATGCTAAAATTAAGTGTGTTCAGTCTGATTGGGGTGGAGAATATCAGAAAATTCACAACACATTTTTTCGTTCTCTTGGCATATCTCACCGTGTTTCATGTCCTCATACACATCAACAAAAAGGTTCTGTTGAACGCAAACACCGTCATATTGTTGAAACCGGTCTTGCTCTCTTAGCTCATGCAGACATGCCCCTTAAATTTTGGGATGAAGCTTTCCTTACAGCCACATACCTCATCAATCGCCTTCCTACTCGAGTTATTGATAACAAATGCCCTTTGGAGCGTTTATTCAATACACCACCCGATTACTCACTATTAAAAGTTTTTGGGTGTGCTTGTTGGCCTCATCTTCGTCCTTATAACAAACAGAAGCTCTCTTTTTGATCCAAGGAATGTGTTTTTCTAGGCTATAGCTCTTTACATAAAGGGTATAAATGTCTTGACACTGATTCAGGTCGTGTCTATATTTCCAGAGACGTTATTTTTGACGAGAATATTTTTCCTTTCAAAAGAACTCCACCCCATCCTTCCCAAAATTTGGAATCGACACATAGTAATATTGATTTGCGCATGTTGCACTTGGGAAACAGCAGTACTAATTTGGAAAATGATCATATACATGCATCTGTACCTGCTAACTCTTTGGATGCAGATAATCAGGAATCTCCATCTCAGAGATCCGCTCCAGATATGCTGCCGTTACCTATAGCACCCATGCAGCATGAATCAGATTTGAGAGCACCTACCATACTTGCTGATTGCCTGCCAGTTAATGGTGTGAATCAGGATGCGCTTCCTGATATTGAGGCCCAATCAGGTGTCGAGGCTGACGCACCCTCCGTCCATCCGTACCGTACGCGCCTACAAAATAATATTAGGCGTCCAAAGGTACGTACAGATGGTACGGTCACATATTCTGTGGTTCGATCTTCTACTTCTGAGCCTACTTCTCATGTTGCTGCTATGGAGCATCCCATGTGGCGTCAGGCCATAAATGATGAATTTCAGGCACTGCTTAAAAATAAAACATGGCACTTAGTACCTCATCGTACTGGTATTAATGTCATTGACTGCAAATGGGTTTTCAAGTTGAAGCAAAAGCCAGATGGGTCTATTGAACGCTACAAAGCACGTGGGTTGCTAAAGGTTTCAAACAACAATATGGAATTGATTATGATGATACTTTCAGTCCAGTTGTTAAACCAACTGCTATTCGACTTTTATTGTCTCTTGTTGTTTCTCGAGGTTAGGCTATTTGACAAATAGATATTCAGAATGCTTTTCTACATGACCTTCTTCATGAAGATGTTTATATGAAACAACCACTTGGATTTGTGGATTCTCAACATACCAGTTATCTTTGCAAGTTGGATAAATCTTTCTATGGTCTCAAACAAGCACCACGTGCATGGTTTTCTCGCCTTAGCTCCAAACTCTTGGAGTTGGGATTTACAGCCTCAAAGGCAGCCGTTTCTCTTTTTATTTTTAACAAGTCTGATATTCACATATATATTCTTATTTATGTGGATGATATTATTATAATCAGCTTGTCTTCTGTGGCTACTGAGAGACTCCTTACATAACTTAAGGCTGATTTTGCAGTAAAAGATCTTGGTAGACTCAGTTATTTTCTTGGAATTGAAGTATGTCATTCCTTTCATGGGCTCATTCTGATACAACACAAATACATACAAGATTTATTATCCCGAACTAATATGCTCACCTCCAAAGGTGTGTCCACTCTTATGGTTCCTACTGAGAAGTTGGGACTAGATATGGGTGAAAAGCTCTCGTCTGAAGATATTACAAGATATCGAAGTGTTGTTGATGCCCTCCAATATCTATCATTAACAAGGCCTGATATTTCTTTCTGTGTCAACAGATTCTGCCAATTTCTATCAACTCCAACTACTGTACATTGGGCGGCAGTCAAAAGGATTCTAAGATATCTTCATGAAACAATTGATATGGGATTATGCTTCACCAAGTCTGGCTCTTCATTGCTTAGTGCCTTCTCAGATGCTGATTGGGCTGGGAATCCTGATGATCGACGAAGCACTGGCGGATATGCCATATTTTTTGGTGGCAATCTTATTTATTGGAGTTCACGCAAACAGCCAACAGTGTCTCGTTCAAGTACAGAGGTTGAATATAAGGCAGTTGCTGATGCTACCGCAGAATTAATTTGGATTCAGGTGCTTTTGCGTGAGCTTGGGATTTCGCAGTCACGAGCACCTAGTCTGTGGTGCGATAATATTGGTGCCATCTATTTATCTGCCAATCCAATTTTTCATCGGCGGACGAAGCATGTTGAGGTTGATTATCACTTCATTCGTGAACGAGTATCATCTCGTCAACTTGATGTGAGATTTATATCATCTAAAGATCAGCTCGCCGACATTATGACCAAGCCATTACCGGTCTCCTCCTTCAATAATTTTCGACGCAATCTGAACTTAGTACCACACCGTCCAGATTGAGGGGGGATGTTAAACATAGAAGCCTATATCAATATTTGGTATGCTATTGATTACCATATATGTCAGAAGTATACTTGACATGATATATTGGGTACCATATATGTTGGGAGTATATTTAGTATGCTAGATAGACTACCATATGCATCAGTAGTATATTTGGTAGAGAATATATTATGCATAGTAGTCTATATTTTAGATAGAAAGAAATCATCTATTCTTGGAATATATGTAACATACCATGTATATATTTCTCTATAAATATAAGAGACCATGACCCATAGTGGTCAGGTCATTCAACGCCATACAATCTATCACGGGCAAAGCTTCTGCGTGCAAAACAATTCAAAACTGATGTCAAGATATCCTGGGATATCGGACACTCGGCAAGTAGATACCATGATATCTCCAAACTTCTTCGGGGGCAAAAATACTCGTTTTGGCCAACCGCAAAGTAACAGACGATCAGTAGTCTAAACTCTATTTTGCAGAATGAGCCAGATAAAAAATTAACGTTGTGATGGCACCCAGACTTTCCATACCTTTTCTGAAAACCATGAGCTATGATTTCCTTCAAATTGAAGCTTGTATGCTGACCATGTCGTGTATACCCCTGTTGCCGATGTTTTCCACACGATGTCATCTTCCTGTTCGTCATTCGGATCGAAAGTAACCTCCTGGATAAGATGCCAGAGGGAAATGTATTCTACCAGCAGCTTTGCTGTTTAAATCGTGCATGAGGTCTGTAGTCCAAGAATTGTTGGTCAAGGATTCCCTCACGGTTCTGTTCTTCCGCCTACTGTGCTGAAATAGCGCAGGGTATTGCGACGCAGGAGCCACACCAAGCAACCAGCTATAGAGCGCCAGAAGGAAGCTGTTTTCCCCTTGTGCACTGTAATCGCTGTTGCAGCATTGAACAAGGCTTCATCAGTCTAGTCGGTGTATCCATACCAATCTATGATCTTCTTCGATCAGTCCATTTTGCCCAAAGCCAACGCAGCCTCAAGCTTTTAATTCTGGCGCAATCACACCACTAAGATACTTTTCATACATCTATCTATCTATATATATACACACATGCACACCCAGCTCATTAATTAGCAAACTCATCATCAAAGGCGCTAAAGGAGAAAAGGATCGGTGTTGTTAGTGGCTGGAAGAAAGCCAGCTAGGGAGATCAAAGCTGTACAGTAGTATATGTCAGCCGTGACGACGGTTGCTTGCATGCTACTCCTTCCAATTTTAGGCTCTACTTGGATCGACTAGAACTAATTGTTAGTTCTAGCTAATAATTAAAATTTATAAGTAAACTGCATGCTATCAACCATCTTGATGAGTTCATGTGTGTTAGAGTTGGGGCCCCTTTGGTATAACTCCACAACCTGATTCTAATTCTCAGGTGGAATGATTTTACTGATGAATCAAAATCTATTTGTGGTGATGTACGATGGTTTTTGCGGATAAATAGATAGCAAGTAAGAGGAGGTCTGTATTTAGTTGATTAAGAAGCTGTTACATTGGAGAAGCATGTTTTTTTTTAGATTCACGGTGCTCGCTGTATTGTTCTTTGCTAGTTAAAGAAGACTTCTGGTGCACGACGTATCGATCTAAAGCCAATTATCTCAAAGTAGATTTTCTCTTCTTCTTCTTCGTTCCCAATGACATAAAAGCAAAAAAGCTAGTCTCACTCATGATTTCACATATTTTCACATAAAGAAATCATATTTTCTTGAAGTACAGTACAAATGGAATCAGCGGCTGGCTTGATTTGGTCCCCCCTCTCCTGGCCATGCAGATGCAACCATCATGACCATCATCAAGCAAGTCCATTTACGTATCTGCCTGTATGCTGCTCCTGGCCGGGCGAGCGTCACAGGTGACGGGGTGACGCGTCACTTAGCTTGTGCACCTCTGTGCCCGATGCACGCGCGCGCCGAGTTTTGCTGCTGACCTTCGCTTGGACTGCATGCCGACATCATGTAGCTTCTGGGTTTTCTATGACTTGGATGATTCGAGGAAATCATATGGACTTATAAATGAACTCCAGCTTCTTCGAAAGAATCGTATCTTTGCGTGTAGGTGTAAGCCTATTGGTGTGACGTTGAGAATAGCTCACGAGATCTTTTGAAAAAAAGAGGGCGAGGAAAAGCATGAGCTTCCAGACGTGCGTGGCGTGTGCAGGTACTGTGCGTTGTCACGGCCACGCCGGGTCTCATACAGTCTCTCGTGTGGCGTAAGCAGCGACGGCGACCCGCCACCCGCATCCGCCTACACCACCGGAGATCCGGCGCGGGGGAGGAGGCGGGATACGATGCGGACGCGGGCGAGCGCATCCGGTCGTCCGACCCGGGGACCACATCGATCGGTGGCCCTGGTGGCGTGACTCGTCGTGATCAGACTCGGCAGCGGCTCCTATGGTAGACAGAGTACGTTTCTTGTTTGACGAAACCCAGTTGGTACGTCATGCCTCGTCGAAAACGTACGCTTCCAATTAGTATATTTACGACCCCCCCCCCCTCCCTTGTTGTAATACTAACTGTTGTAGATGCCGTCATGCCGTGACCCTCCCTTCCGGCCCGGTCACGTGACGCAACCTCCAGCCCCATGGCTCGGCTCGCCTGACGTCACATCACCATGTGATGTGCCGAGCACCCGGCTATATATGACGAGCCCTTCACCTCCGGATCTAGTGCTCGAGCTGATCGAGGGAAGCGTCTGGTAGTTATTACTCACCGAGCACTAGTATAGTACTACTAGCTAGCTCGCTACAGTAATAGCTACGCTGGTCTGTAGAGCGGCGGCGGCAGCGAGGATGCAGGCGGTGGGCATCCGGCGGGGGCTGACCATCGACCCGGCGGGGGAGGAGGAGGCGCCGGCGGAGCGCGTGGGCCGCCTAGTCCGGGAGAGCCCCTTGGTCATCTTCGCGCGCCGGGGGTGCTACATGGCGCACGTCATGAAGCGCCTGCTGGTCGCCGTGGGCGCGCACGCCACCGTCATCGAGCTCGACGCCGAGGAGGTCGCTGCCGCGGCCGAGGCGGCCCACGGTGCCGTCCCGGCGCTCTTCGTCGGCGGCGCGCCCGTCGGCGGGCTCGACGGCCTCATGGGCCTCCACCTCAGCGGCCGACTCGTGCCGCGGCTCAGGGAGGTGGGCGCCCTCTGCGTCGCCTGAGCAGGGTTCTGCTTCGCGCCTTCGCCACACGTCCCCGTTCCGTCTCCAACCTCTGCATGTACATACGACGCGCGGGCAACAGGCTCTACCTCCGCAATTCGATCGGGAAGGCCGAAGGCGTCATGGTGCAGGACGCAAAGTCCACGACACTCACTCATTCCAATAAGCTTGCTTCTTCTACTTTCAGTACACGAATACTCCCATCACTACAACAAAACGTTGGTTGAGATGATGCTTCATGCTTGTAAGGGTGAACAGGTCGGAACAGGGAGATGCAATCATGTCCTGGTGGTATGATATGATCCATGGTGTGCTCTGCTAAAGTTGATAACTAGTGTACGCATGTATGTAATCAAGCGAGCACGCATGATTGCCTTACGACGATCCTACTTGGAAGCCAACTATTTTATGCCGGTAAGATAACATATTAAAAGTTTCGGTGGCAGCGATCGAGATAGCGTTAGGTAGCGGTGTGTGTATAATGTGTTGGTGACTATGATATTTTTGTTTTGATGCCTCTGTTATCTGGAGATCGAGCCAGGATCGGTCTTGAAGCCAAAGCAACTTTTCTATTTTTTAAAAAAATTACAATTCTTATTGACGACGGTTTTGGTAATTAGCCGTCGTCAATAAGCCATAATAATTGACTACGGCCAGCAAAGCCATCATCAGTAAGCCACAATAATAGACGACGGCCAACTGTACCGTCGTCTATAAGCCACAATAATTGACGATGACCAGTTGTACTGTCATCTATAAGCCACAATTATAGACGACATCCAGCTGTACCGTCGTATATAATATTTCTTATTGACGACGGCCAACTGCTGGCCATCGTCTATAAGCTTCTTGAACAGCCACGTGACTCGACAAACTTATAAACGACAACTTGTTTTAGCCGTTGTCGAAGTGTGTGGTCGACACTTCCCCCGGACCTGCTCTGGGCAGCCCGCGGAGGTTCTTTTTCGGAGGGGCTAGTCGCTTGCGGAGAGCTTCAACGTAAGGGACGAGTGAGGAAGAAGCTTGACACGGCGAGTTTTACGTGGTTCGGGTCGCCGGAGCGTAAAACCCTACGTCCACGGTGAGCAGAGGTGCTCGCTGTATTACTTGTCGCTCAGAACCGGAGTCCTGAGCTTGAGGGTGAGTGATGTCTAGGGTGTGAGTTGCTGGAGTGCGAACCCTTGCTAACGTTGCCTACCCGAGCCTTTTATAGTCCAAGGCTCGTGTGGCTTACAAGGGGGGCCCGGAACCCGACAGGTGGTCCCGCGGAGATTTCCTGCCGACTATCGTATCCGCAGTTATGTCGGTAGTTGTCTCTGGCGAAGGCTTCCGAGTCTTCGTTCTGCCGCCCTGCCCATGCCGTATGCTAGTCGTAGTGGTTGATGACGGCGGGGGCGGTAGGGGATGTCTTGTCGCTGTGTTTATTCGCTGGCAGGTTCTGACACGGCGCGCCAGTCTGCGATGCGACTGGGCGCAACGGCACCTGACAGAGGCGTGCTCCGCGTCTTCGCGTCTTGGGAAGGCGCGGGCCTTGAATACCTTGTACGGGCAAGGTATGGTGAGTCTTTACGCCTGCTGCCTACCGCGCGGGGGCAGGCAACGCTGTCCTGCTGGACACGTGGCGGGCCCGGAGCTCTCCTCTGAGGAGAGGGAGGTCTGACCCTGCGGGACACGTGGAGCCTTCGGACCTCTCCCCGCGGAGGGGGTAGGTCCGGCTTCTGTCGGCCACGTGGCGGGCCCGGAGCTCTCCTTTGTGGAGGCGGAGGTCTGACCCCGCGTGACACGTGGCGCCTTCAGAGCTCTCCCCACGGAGGGGGAGGTCCGGCTGCCGCTGGCCACGTGGCGGGCTCGGAGCTCTTCTCTGAGGAGAGGGAGATCCGGACCCGCTGGACACGTGGCGCCTTCGGAGCTCTCCCTGCGGAGAAGGGCAAGATCCTTAGGCATTTTCCCTTGTGCGCGGGGGTACCCCATATCGCGGGTACCGACAGTGGCCCCCGGGCCCATCTCGGGGGAGATAGTGAGCCCGAGGTGGGGCCTCCGTCTCTTCTGCTCCGCGCACTTTCTCTAAGTCCCGCATTGACCGCTGCTGGAGCACGAACAGTCGCGGGGTCGTGGGAGCGTGCGCCCACTTGATGGTTGCTTTTACTGCGGCGGTTCCCAAGGCTGCCACTTCTGCATGTTGCGGCGCTTTCTTTGGGAACCACCGAAGCTCCACGCCGGCTCGTCTTCTTGGGAGACTGACTCCTTGACCCACCGCTTCAGCTGGACGGCTTGGGTCCACCGGTCATCGGCGCTCGGTCTTGGAGCCGATGCGGTTGCCCATGCGGTGTATTCGAAGAGTTTCGAATCACTTCGAATCGTTCCTGGAAAGTTTTAAAAGGGGATCTTACCCACATCGCGGCTTCCCTTCGCACTTCCTAGCGCTCCCTCTTTCCTTGAACTCTTGTGCCTTTGTCTTCCTGTCCTTGAGCTCTCCCCCGCCATGGCTTCCAACCTGCTCCCGACGCGTCTCGTTCGTTCCGCCGAGCTTGGGCCTGTGCACAGGCTGCTGGGCTGGCACACGGAGGAACAGAAACGCCGGCTCCACCGGGGATCTCTCCCCCTGCTCTTGAAAAAGGGGGAGATGGTCTTCTTTACTGCCTACGCCCTGGCGGGGTTCGTCCCGCCAATTTCCTCCTTCTTCGTCACATTGCTGGAGACGTATGGTCTCCAGCTCCACCACCTCTCTCCCAACTCCTTCCCAATGGCCGCTGTCTTCGTCCACTTCTGTGAGATGTTTATGGGGGTGCATGCTTCAGTGATGCTCTTTCGCTACTTCTTCGTGTTGCGGACGACCGGGCGCGGCTCGAAGACCCAGATGGGAGCGTACTATTTCCAGCATTGCTGCAAGGACCCAAAGGTCTCTGGGTACCTTCTACCTTTCAGTGCGTCGAGGTGGGAAAACTGGAGGGAGAGCTGGGTGGTCGTGCAGACCGACGAGCATGATTGCCTGCAGCTCCCGACCGCTGGCCAAACCACCGAACGTCGCTTCTGGGAGGTCCCAGAGTTGGAGCAAGAGTACGCACCGGTCTTGGAGCGGATCCGGTTCTTGGCCAACGAGGGGCTAACGTCCCTGATGGTGCTGATGGATTTCATGTCGCGCCGTATTGTGCCCTTGCAGCAGCGCAGTCGCCCAGCATGGTACTACACTGGTGAGCAGGACTGTACCAGGTTGGAGAGGGGTCCCGGCTCTGATCCTTCCGATGAGGAGCTGTACGAGATGGTGGGCAAGGTGAGCGGCGACTTCATCCCCAGTGGAGACCCCGCCTTCCCGTCCTCTGCCATCCCCCTCTTCTTAGAGCCGCAGAGGAGGTCAAAGCTACTGCGGAAGATGCCGAACCTCAACGACATTGGAATCGCCGTCCGACAGGTTGGGGATACCTTCCGAGGCATCTCGATCCCGGGAACCGAGCGCTCCGGATCGGGGCGCGAGGCGTCTGTCGCTGCCCAACCCGTCCCAAGAGTCGGCGGAACTCAAGCTGCCGACAAGGGGAAGGAGCCGGCCCCGGGCATCCGGAGAAGAAACGCGCCCGGTATCCTCCGAGGGCGCCGCCTGCGCCGAGTCAGGGAGACGGAGCACCCTTGCACCCATCTGCCGGGGGCGCTGGTCCATCGAGTGGCGACCCGAAGAGGCCCCGGGTGTCCCACTCCAGCGGGTCTCTTCCCGGACAGCGGCAGTCCGAAGAACCCCAAGCGTCCTGCCATCCTTCCTCAGGCGGAGGGGCTTCTAGGATGGACGCCGGTGGGGCGACGCCGGGGAGTGTGCCGGGGGTCCAGATGCCACAGCCCACGACCGTTCCAGCCACAGGTCCTAGTGGTTAAACTATGGCCCAGAGGCCGGGGCTACAAGCCCGTTGGAGCGCTCATGTCGCCCAGTAAGTGTTGCTCCTTCTGGCTTGTAGGAGTAGCGTTCTCGTCTCCTCTCTTTGCCTAAGAGCTTTCTTTTCCTGCAGGGACCGACCGGCTGCCGGGGGCGGGCCTCTTACCCGGCCATCTCCAATTGGCGGAGGCCCCGCGCCACAACATCTGGGAACCACGGTGGTTCCATTGGCCCCCAAGTCGGCGGGGGCTTCTTTTGTGCCGGTGAGTTCGCCCTCCGCGGTGGCTGCGGCCGCACCTATCCGCCCTCCTTCACCAGCCCGGAAGTCCGGTGCTGAGGCTGGAAGGGCCGCTGTAGGTGCAGTTGCCGGCTCCCTGGCTCCCTCAGGACAGCGTCTTGCTCTAGTTGCTGAGGCACCAGCACCTCCGCCGGTCTTAGACGCGACACGGGAGGTCAGGGGCACGACTCCTGCCCCCTCTGTCCCGACGCCAATGTGGGATGCCCTGGGGCGTGTCCAGACCAGCGCCCGGCAGTTCCAGGCCGCCTTTGAGCGGGAGCGGGGGGCGCTGGCCGGAGAGAGGGAACGCCTTCTTAGCTTGGAGCACCTCCTGCAGCAGCGGACCTAGGAGGCTAAGGCGGAGCTTGACTCGAGGCAGTCGAGACTTGACGCCATGAGTGCTCTGCTTGACACTCAAAAGAAAGCCATCAGCCACCTGGACTCAAGACCCGGGCGGCTCCTCGCTTCCTACCGCGAGGCCCTGGCCCAGGTTGAAGCCAAGGCCGAGGAGCGCTCTGCCGCCGCGGAGGAGTTGCGGCTGCAGGTAGCTCGTCGAGAGTGCGCCGTCGCCGATCGGGAACGTGCTGCAGTGGCCGAGGAGGAGAAGATTGCTGCACGGCTAAAGGCCAAAGAGGGCGAGCTGAGGGCTCGGGCCGAGGAGCTGGAGCTCCGCGAGTCGGCTGCTGCTGCGAGGGAGGAGCAATTCTCCCGAGAGCGCCAGGCGGCGTTGGATCGTGAGCTAGCGGCTCGCCAAGAGGTAGAGAAGCTCCAGTCTTCGCGGTCTACCGAGGCCCAGGCAGTCTGGGGCTTTATTGCCGAGGCGGGGTCTGCCTTGGTTCCTCTTGGTTTCAGCCCGGTGCGGATGGAGGCTCCAGCGCAGGAGATGTCCGAGGCAATCCCGACACTTGAGTCCATCGGCGGCAAGCTGGGCCGGCTCGAAGCGGTGTTCGCCGACGAGCTGGAGGTGGAGGGACGGGGCCTGGTGAAGGAGGTCTCTACGCACGTACTGGCGTGCTTCCGGAGCCAAGACCCTTCCTTCTCTCTGGAGCCAGTCCGTCTAGGGCCCGTTGACGAGCGGGAGGAATCTGCCAGGGCCGAGGTCGAGGACGTGGCCGTCCTTGTGGCCTCTAGGTTCCAACGGGAGTCCGGGGACTCTTAGGCATCTGCCCCCGTGGTCACAAGGCCCTGTACCTCCTTTTTTATTTTTGTTGAGTCTGTAGCCCAGCTCATGGAGCCTTGTATGAATAGACTCTTGTTATCTTTTGCGTCTGCATGCTTTTGTCTTCTTCTTGGTTTTACCTGGCCGAGCCCTTAGCTCCGCAAGGTACTCAGAGGCCTTGACCAATCTCGAAGCTCTGCACAGACACCTTCCCCGGGTCCTTACGTGTCACACCCGGTTTTTCCGAAGAACAACCAAGTGAATATCACATGTATGCCAGGATCATTTTCTCATACATGTGATGACAAATAGTGAAGCATCAATTATTACAAGCCAGGTGTCGAATATAAATACGTCTTACATAACAAATGTCTCGATGGACAAAAATAAGTTCATCACAAGTAAATAAACTAGCAGCGGAATATTAATCTTGATGGCTCCGTCACAGGCGTTGCCCGGGGGTCTCCATGAACCTAGAAACCTTCTCCGGGTCCAAAATCTTGGTCATTATACACCACCTCATTATCTTGACCTGAGCAGCAATATAAACCAACAAATATGCAAAAGGTTGAGTACCAATGGTACTCAACAAGTGTGGGAAAATGATGTCATGCATGGCTAGAACAAGAGGAGGTTGAACTCATGGTTAAAGCACTACGCAATTAATACCTACTACCTTAGCTTATTAAGCACCTACATTACTACACAGGTGAAATGGTCCCAATCTCCCATCCCATCATCATAATCAAATAACCATAACATCATTTCCAATGTTAAGCTCCCCGCTTAACATCCACAACTTCCAAAACCATCAATCCTATAATCATGAATAAGTCCAAGCCGCTCTTGACCGTGAGCACGACTGTCATGACAGTTTTGACTCTGCAGAGTTTGTACCACTGTACCCACATGTAGTGATTTCATCCCCCGTTGCCGGGTGGACTAAAAGAACCTCCATTATGCCAGTGGCTACGAACCACATTCACACTTCCCAGGTGTGTAGCCAGGAGATCACTACGAAGCCTTTACAAAGGGATTCCCGACGAGCGTGGGCCCACTGAGGTTTCACCCCCTAACAGCATACAAGAGGCTCCAACCCCACTGCAGTGGCCCCCTCTTGAGCCTTGCGGTTCATATGGTAGTCCAGCTGACACCTACTCCCCGCACCATCCAACACACCCATACTACGCCGGGGATACACCTAATTAATTGGCCAAGCTGCCCCATCTCAGCATGTGGTTGGCACTGTAAAGCCATGTTACATGCTTCATGAACCGGTCCTTAGAATCCAGGCAAGTACTAAACACAAATCCGAGTCTCGTGCACCCAGCACACAACCAAAACATCCAACTTGCCTTGATCCCTACCTCTACATAACTCACAATATCTCATTCAAGAGTATGGTAAAATAAATTGATGATCTCATATCCCAAATATCCCATTCTAAGCATAGCTAAGCATATGCATAATAATAAATGACATGATAAAATAAATCCCAACCCAAGCTACAAGGAAACAAGGTAATGCAATTCGAGGAAAGCCTCCTAGCTTGGGTTTCATATTTCAATTGACAATGCAACTAATTCTAGCTACACATCCTAGTATAGGATCAAAGTGATCAAGGACACTTGCCTCCTTCCTGCTGCTCTTGAAATGGGTAGTCCTGATCTTGGAAAGGAATAACTTGCTCTTGAGCAGGTTCTACATCATACCATCACACATAGCAAAAGAAAAACAACAATCCATAAGATATAGTTCACACTTCCACTTCATACAAACCACACATTCATATTTATGAAAGTCATTCACCATTATATGTGTTGTGGTTACTCTATGTGTGTTGATTTGTGGCTTGCATGCACTTTTAGTCATATGTATATGATTCCTACTTTTGTGTTCACATTTATACTTACATACTATATATATGAGTTTCCAATTTAAATAAATTCCTTATATTCAATTACTACACCTTTTAGCTACCAAGTATGCATGAAAGGTATTTTCCTTCTCCATATGTGTCTTCATAATTTCTACCAACCCTAAACTGAATTCTTTGGATTTTAGAACTCCATTTATCATTTACTATTTGCTATATTTTCAGATTTATTTGCTATGCCTAAATGTGAGCTTTATTATAAAAATAACAAGACACATCATCTAAACAGAATAGGTTCTGATCTAAAATATTTGCTAATATATTTTTGACCTTTTCCTCTGATGTAAACTATTTTACAATTATTTTCCCTATTTTCCAGAACCATTCTTTACTTAAAAATGTGTCCCTAAATGTGAATAATAAATTAAACAGATTCACTTCAGCCCAAAATATGTTTTTATCTCACTCCAAAGTTTTCTAAATACTGAGAAAGTTTTTAATTTAATTTTGACAATATGTTTGTCCCACTTTTTTAAATTTTAAACACTAGCCACATATTCAATTTCCTAAATTAAATATTAAACAGGGCTAAAAAGGTAAACTCACCCCACTACAGGGTCTATAATATTATTTTAATAATTTTCAGGGGCCTAGCTATACATAACAGAGGAGTTTTTCCTAATTTTTATTAAGTCCAGGGGCTAAAACTGATTTTTAAATGAATTTACATGATTTTCTGAAGTTCCAGGGGCTAGATCAGAAGTTTCCGGGGCTAGCTCTTATTTCCCGAGAACCCCAGGGGGTAGCACGTAAAATTTCCAGTCTTTATAACGCGGGGCTGACGTGGACCGTCCGATTTAAAACAGACGGCTGAGATTATAACGTCGAACCGGTACGCGGGGATTTAAAGTCTACCGTGCGATTTAAAATAGACGGCGCACAAGCGGCCACGTCGCTCTAACCGAGCGCGGGCGGCGCTGCCCGGCGGTGGGAAGCGGCGGTCTCGCCAGAGAGTTTCGGATCTTCAGGAATTCTTCCTAGAACTGTGATTTTATGGCATAGATCGGTGGAGGAGAGGTCGGGGATCTCACCTCGGGGGTTTTCTTGAGCTCGGAGGTCCTGGAAGGCGGTCGGCGACGAGGTCCGAATTGAAACCACGGCGAGGCTCGTCGGCGCTGTGTTTGAACCGCAGGTCACCGAGTTTTCTGCACCTGCAGGGTTCCCCGGAGGCGGTGGATCAAGACCAGCGAGTTAGATCGGAATTTCCGAGCTTAGATCGGCCAGAATTCGCCGGAGAAGGCTCGGTTTCTCACCGGAGTAAAATCGGGGGATCGCGTGGGAAAAACAGAACGAGGCCGGGGTTTTTATAGACGGGGAAGGGCGGCGGGGTGGTTTAGATCGAGTTCGCGTCACCCCCGATCGAAATTCGGCTGGGATTCGCAGAAATCCGGGTCGGTTTGGATTCGGGGTGAGAGAGTCCCGGCGCGGGCGCGAGGTAGAAGAAGGGCTGGCGCGGGGGTTGGGTGGGCTGGCTGGTGGGTTTCGGCCCACTGGCCGGGTTTTTTCTGTTTTCTTTTTTTCTTTTTCTATTTCTTTTCTGTTTTGAATTTAAATTGAATTCCAGTTTGAATTTAAATTGTTGCAAAACATGCAACACGTCCAAAAATTTTTAAATTCCCCTCTTAACATGATTTAGGGTCTTAACAAGATTTTTGGGATGTTACAGCTCTACCCCCCTTAAAAGAAATCTCGTCCTCGAGATTGGTGGTTCTAAGAAAACAATTCCGGAAATTGTGCCTTGAGCTCATCTTCCCGCTCCCAGGTGGCTTCCTCTTCTGAGTGATGCTTCCACTGCACCTTGCACATCCGGATTCTTTTATTTCTGGTGAGGCGTTCCATTGTCTCCAAAATCTTGTATGGTTGCTCGGCATAAGACAAATCCTCAGCTACGTCCACTTCATTCATGGGTAACACCTCCTCAGGCGTCCTCAGGTATTTCTTGAGTTGTGACACATGGAATACATCGTGCACATCCGATAGACGAGCCGATAACTCTAGTTGATACGCCACTTCGCCTTTCCTTTCCAGAACTTGAAAGGATCCGATGTATCGAGGTGACAACTTCCCTTTCACCTTGAACCGACGAAGTCCTCGGATAGGGGACACCTTGAGATAGACATAGTCTCCCACGTTGAAAACGAGCTCTCTTCTCCGAACATCGGCATAGCTCTTTTGGCGTGTCTGTGCTATCCTCAAATTGTTGCGAATTTCCCTCACCTTCGCCTCGGCTTCTTGTAGTACTTCTGGACCAAACACTTTACTTTCCCCCGTTTGGTTCCAAAATAGGGGAGTTCTGCACTTCCTCCCGTACAAGGCTTCAAACGGTGACATCTTCATACTAGCTTCATAACTGTTGTTATAGGAAAACTCCGCATACGGTAAGTTCTTGTCCCAACTCCTATTGTTTTTGAGTGCACATGCCCTCAGCATATCTTCAAGGATCTGATTGGTTCTCTCCGTCTGCCCGTCAGTTTGGGGATGATAGGCAGAGCTGAAATTCAGATGGGTTCCCATGGTTTCATGTAACTTCTGCCAGAACCTTGAGGTGAACTGTGTCCCTCGATCCGACACAATCTTCTTTGGCACTCCATGGTAACACACTATCATTGACATGTACAATTCTGCCAATTTGGATCCGCTGTAGCTTTCTTTCACGGGGATGAAATGAGCCACCTTGGTTAGCATGTCGATGATGACCCATATTGAATCATATCCTGATTGGGTCCTAGGCAATCCCACTATGAAATCCAT
Source organism: Neostapfia colusana (assembly GCA_030760725.1). Lineage (NCBI taxonomy): Eukaryota > Viridiplantae > Streptophyta > Magnoliopsida > Poales > Poaceae > Neostapfia > Neostapfia colusana. The sequence continues at coordinate 105,983,418 of JASWHV010000004.1, read as the reverse complement.
ACCGATTTCTTCCCATTTCCATTCAGGCACTTTGAGTGGTTGCAATAATCCCGCGGGTCGTTGATGTTCTGCTTTCACCAACTGACATGTGTCACATAGGGCAACATGTTCCGCGACATCTCGCTTCATACCATACCACCAATACCTGCTCTTTGAGGTCCTGGTACATCTTTGTACTCCCAGGATGAATGGAATAGTCAGAATCGTGAGCCTCCTTCAAAATTAATTCACGGATCTCCTTTACTTCAGGCACACAGATCCTTTTCCCGTGCCACACCGTTCCTTTTTCATCCTCTCTAAAACCAGGGGCTTTATTTTCCTTGATGAGTTGCCTGATTTCTTGTATCTTCTCGTCATCCTTTTGACCATCGCGTATGTCTTGCTCTAGTGTGGAGTCCACTTCCATGGCGATGGCTTCACCACTATTTACCAGGCATAGATTGAGCCTTATAACCTCGTCCTTCAATTCTGCAGGCATGTCCTTCAAGCTCAACTTATTGACCTGCACTTTCCGACTTAAAGCATCGGTCACGACGTTTGCTTTCCCAGAATGATAGTTGATGCCCACATCAAAGTCATTGATTAGCTCTAACCATCTCCTTTGTCTGAGGTTGAGATCTGGCTGTGTGAAAAATGTACTTCAAACTCTTATGATCCGTATATATCTCTGTCCTCTTCCCCATCAAATAGTGTCGCCCTACAAGCTGGAGAGCGGTGGATCTTAAGCAGCCGATTTTCGTGTATAATCCTCATCTCTGAGCTCCATTCTTCCCTCTTCTCACGGATGGTCCTGGTGGAGTTATAGTGGATGATTAGCTTGCCCGTATTGCCGGCGGCTTCGAGCATACGTCGAAGACAGCGCAACAAGCTTCCTACTGCCAATCCGTAGGAAAGGTACGTCACCGGACGACTCTCCTCTCTTTCGGCAAGGGCAACTACGGGAACTCTCCCTCCTGTGGACTTGCGAGCGGTGCGAATCATGCGAACCATCTAAAACAAAAGGCATTTAAACTTGGGTTAGATAAACTTTTTAAACAAAAATCCTATTTTGAATGAAAATTGGGGTAAGATGAAGAAAGTGACTCATTAAATAACACCTTTCAACACACACCTTGTAAAATACTTTTTTTTAAGAAAATAGGGCCCTTAAATACGTCCATTTCTACCTAGGTCCACGTTCCTACGGGCAACCTTGGCTCTGATACCACTTCTGTCACACCCGGTTTTTCCGAAGAACAACCAAGTGAATATCACATGTATGCTAGGATCATTTTCACATACATGTGATGACAAATAGTGAAGCATCAATTATTACAAGCCAGGTGTCGAATATAAATACGTCTTACATAACAAATGTCTCGATGGACAAAAATAAGTTCATCACAAGTAAATAAACTAGCAGCGGAATATTAATCTTGATGGCTCCGTCACAGGCGTTGCCCGGGGGTCTCCATGAACCTAGAAACCTTCTTCGGGTCCAAAATCTTGGTCATTATACACCACCTCATTATCTTGACCTGAGCAGCAATATAAACCAACAAATATGCAAGGTTGAGTACCAATGGTACTCAGCAAGTGTGGGAAAATGATGTCATGCATGGCTAGAACAAGAGGAGGTTGAACTCATGGGTAAAGCACTACGCAATTAATACCTACCACCTTAGCTTATTAAGCACCTATATTACTACACAGGTGAAATGGTCCCAATCTCCCATCCCATCATCATAATCAAATAACCATAACATCATTTCCAATGTTAAGCTCCCCGCTTAACATTCACAACTTCCAAAACCATCAATCCTCTAATCATGAATAAGTCCAAGCCGCTCTTGACCGTGAGCACGACTGTCATGACAGTTTTGACTCTGCAGAGTTTGTACCACTGTACCCACATGTAGTGATTTCATCCCCCGTTGCCGGGTGGACTAAAAGAACCTCCATTATGCCAGTGGCTACGAACCACATTCACACTTCCCAGGTGTGTAGCCAGGAGATCACTACGAAGCCTTTACAAAGGGATTCCCGACGAGCGTGGGCCCACTGAGGTTTCACCCCTAACAGCATACAAGAGGCTCCAACCCCGCTGCAGTGGCCCCCTCTTGAGCCTTGCGGTTCATATGGTAGTCCAGCTGACACCTACTCCCCGCACCATCCAACACACCCATACTACGCCGGGGATACACCTAATTAATTGGCCAAGCTGCCTCATCTCAGCATGTGGTTGGCACTGTAAAGCCAGGTTACATGCTCCATGAACCGGTCCTTAGGATCCAGGCAAGTACTAAACACAAACCCGAGTCTCGTGCACCCATCACACAACCAAAACATCCAACTTGCCTTGATGCCTACCTCTACATAACTCACAATATCTCATTCAAGAGTATGGTAAAATAAATTGATGATCTCATATCCCAAATATCCCATTCTAAGCATGGCTAAGCATAAGCATAATAATAAATGACATGATAAAATAAATCCCAACCCAAGCTACAAGGAAACAAGGTAATGCAATTCTAGGGAAACTTCCTAGCATGGGTTTCATATTTCAATTGACAATGCAACTAATTCTAGCTACACATCCTAGTATAGGATCAAAGTGATCAAGGACACTTGCCTCCTTCCTGCTGCTCTTGAAATGGGTAGTCCTGATCTTGGAAAGGAATAACTTGCTCTTGAGCAGGTTCTACATCATACCATCACACATAGCAAAAGAAAAACAACAATCCATAAGACATAGTTCACACTTCCACTTCATACAAACCACACATTCATATTTATGAAAGTCATTCACCATTATATGTGTTGTGGTTACTCTATGTGTGTTGATTTGTGGCTTGCATGCACTTTTAATCATATGTATATGATTCCTACTTTTGTGTTCACATTTATACTTACATACTATATATATGAGTTTCCAATTTAAATAAATTCCTTATATTCAATTACTACACCTTTTAGCTACCAAGTATGCATGAAAGGTATTTTCCTTCTCCATATGTGTCTTCATAATTTCTACCAACCCTAAACTGAATTCTTTGGATTTTAGAACTCCATTTATCATTTACTATTTGCTATATTTTCAGATTTATTTCCTATGCCTAAATGTGAGCTTTATTATAAAAATAACAAGACACATCATCTAAACAGAATAGGTTCTGATCTAAAATATTTGCTAATATATTTTTGACCTTTTCCTCTGATGTAAACTATTTTACAATTATTTTCCCTATTTTCCAGAACTATTCTTTACTTAAAAATGTGTCCCTAAATGTGAATAATAAATTAAACAGATTCACTTCAGCCCAAAATATGTTTTTATCTCACTCCAAAGTTTTCTAAATACTGAGAAAGTTTTTAATTTAATTTTGACAATATGTTTGTCCCACTTTTTAAATTTTAAACACTAGCCACATATTCAATTTCCTAAATTAAATATTAAACAGGGCTAAAAAGGTAAACTTACCCCACTACAGGGTCTATAATATTATTTTAACAATTTTCAGGGGCCTAGCTATACATAACAGAGGAGTTTTTCCTAATTTTTATTAAGTCCAGGGGCTAAAACTGATTTTTAAATGAATTTACATGATTTTCTGAAGTTCCAGGGGCTAGATCAGAAGTTTCCGGGGCTAGCTCTTATTTCCCGAGAACCCCAGGGGGTAGCACGTAAGATTTCCAGTCTTTATAACGCGGGGCTGACGTGGACCGTCCGATTTAAAACAGACGGCTGAGATTATAACGTCGAACCGGTACGCGGGGATTTAAAGTCTACCGTGCGATTTAAAAAAGACGGCGCACAAGCGAGGTCCTGCACACAAGTAAGGGAAACGTAATTCTTCTTGGGGGCTCCCCCTCCTCTATCTCATAGTCTTATTTGGCTTACGGTCCCCATCCACTTATACGGTGCTTGGGGACTACAGTGCGCGGAGTGCCGGGAGCTCGGGGCCCCTCTGGCCATCGGTAGGTACCTCCAACGCAACCGCCTTTGGTAGGACAGCAAATGCCGACTAGAGGTGAGAATGAGAAGAGGGAGTTGAGCGCATGGTGAGCATACGCCGGAAGTGCAGTCATAAAAATTTAATACGTAATTTAAATGAGCACAAGGGAAGAGCAAAGTAGGACATGTTTCTTTTCATATAAATTTCCATAGGAGGAAGGCAGGCTAAACATGGAGGCCACGACCCGCCCCATTAAGAAGGGAAGCAAGACTCTACGCGCTTGGAGTCGGAACCAGGCAAAGCTGAACGTAGTCCTGGACCGTCCCCTGAGGCTTAGCTGCTTCGAGCGCTGTTCTTGGACTCTATGGACCCATCCTCGATGCAAAGGCGTACGCACCCGGGACGGCACACTTTTGTGACTCGGAAGGGACCTTCCCAACTAGGGGAGAGTTTGTGGGTCCCTTCGCGAGAAAGTATGCGCCGCAGCACCATGTCGCCTTCCTGCAGCTCCCGGGCACGCATAGACCTCTGGTGGTAGCGGTGGAGCGCTTGTCTGTACCGTGCGTTACGGAGTGCTGCATGCAATCAGACCTCGTCGACGAGGTCGATTTCTCCAAGCCGGAGGTTGTCCTGCGCGGCTTCATCGTAAGCTCGGACATGGTGAGACTTCATGGTGATCTCTGGGGGAAGCACAGCTTCGGCCCCATACACCATGAAGAAGGGTGTCTCTCCGGTGGCCCGGCTCTGGGATGTCCGGTTAGCCCATAGTGTGCTCGGAAGCCCATCCCCCCAATTGGCACCCTGTTTCTTCAGGCTGGCATAGGTGCGAGTCTTGAGGCCCCGAAGAATCTCGGCGTTGGCCCTCTCGACTTGCCCATTGCTCTTTGGGTGAGCAACAGAGGCATAGCACACCTAGACGCCGAGGTCTTCGCAGTAGTCTTAGAAGGCTACGCTGGTGAACTGGGTCCAGTTGTCGGTGATGATTCTGTTCGGGACCCCGAACCGGCAGACAATCGACTTGATGAACTTTTATGCAGATTGCTTGTTGATGGTGGCGACTAGTGTGGCTTCCGGCCACTTGGTGAATCTGTCAATGGCGACATAGAGGTACCGGAATCCCCCGACGGCTCTGGGGAATGGTTCCAGGATGTCCAACCCCCATACGGCAAACAGCCATGAGGGCGGGATCATCTGTACCGCCTGAGCCGGTGTATGGATCTGCTTGGCGTGGAACTGGCACGTCTTGCAGCTCTCGACCAGCTTGACGGCATCCTGGAGTGCTGTCAGCCAGTAGAAGCCATGCCGGAAGGCTTTACCGACAAGCGTGCGTGAAAAAGAGTGACTCTCACATTCGCCTCCATGGATCTCAGCGAGCAAGTCGCAGCCTTCCCCCTGGGTTATGCACCGCAATAGGACATGGTTGGCGCCACGTCGGTAGAGATCCCCTTGTACCAACGCGTATCTCTTAGCCATGCGCACAATCCGTTCAGCGGATACACGTTCATCAGGGAGGATGTTGTCTTTCAAGTAGTCCCGGATCTCCGTGATCCATGCATCGTGACTGACTTGAGTGTCTGGATCTTGAGCGCTGGATTGCACAGAGTCCCAGTGACGCTTACGATCCTTGGCGGCGTCCATGGCTGCAGGGCTGCCGGGACCGCCAGCTTCGAGGTGCTGGTCCAGCCCCCTTTGCCCGGCTCGGCGGGCCAGGCTGTGGGCCGCAGCAACGCCCTCTCGAAGACTCCTTCGGGCACAGGGGCTCCGGTGGAGGCCTTCGTTGAGAGGTCGTCAGCTGCGGCATTGCCAGCACGGTACGTGGCGCAGGTCCAAGGCGAGGAAGTCTTTCTCCAACATCTGCACGTGGAGCAGGTAAGCAGCTAGCTGCGGGTCATTGCAGGAGCATTCACCCTTAACTTGCTTTATAACTAGCTGGGAGTCGCCCTGTGACAACAACTGGCGAGCGCCCAAAGACAGGGCTGTCTTTAGGCCAAAGATGAGTGCTTCATACTCTGCCATGTTGTTGGTTGCCTTGAAATTGAGACGCACCATATACCCAAACTGCTCCCCCGATGGCATGAGAAGCAGTACGCCGGCACCGGCCCCTTGCTTTCGCGAGGAGCCATCGAAGAAGAGCGTCCAGTGAGGCCCGGTGAAGGCCAGAGCTCGGTGCTCTGGTTCACCGCCTTCGTGGCCCCCTGGGTCAGCCTTCGTTGGCGTCCACTCAGCCACGAAGTCAGCCAAGGCTTGGCTCTTGATTGCATGACGAGGAAGAAAGTCCAGCTCAAACTCCGCCAGCTCCGCTGCCCATTTAGCGACATTGCCAGTCGCGTGGGGGCTGTGAAGGATAGCCTTCAGCGGATAGGAGGTGACCACCGAGACCCGGTGGGCTTGGAAGTAGTGGCGGAGCTTCCTGGACGTTACGAGCACTGCATACAGCAGCTTATGGACCTCCAAGTACCTTGTCTTGGTGTCATGGAGGACCTCGCTGATGTAGTAGACAGGCCTCTTGTCGAAGTGTGTGGTCGACACTTCCCCCGGACCTGCTCTGGGCAGCCCGCGGAGGTTCTTTTTCGGAGGGGATAGTCTCTTGCGGAGAGCTTAAGCGTAAGGGACGAGTGAGGGAGAAGCTTGACACGGCGAGTTTTACGTGGTTCAGGCCGCCGAAGCGTAAAACCGTACGTGCACGGTGAGCAGAGGTGCTCGCTGTATTGCCCGTTGCTCAGAACCGGAGTCCTGAGGTTGAGGATGAGTTATCCTTGGGTGTGAGTTGCTGGAGTGCGAACCCTTGCTAACGTTGCCTACCCGAGCCTTTTATAGTCCAAGGCCCGAGCGGCTTACAAGGGGGGCTCGGGACCCGACAGGTGGTCCCGGGGAGATTGCCTGCCGACTATCGTATCTGCAGTTATGCCGGTAGTTGTCTCTGGCGAAGGCTTCCGAGTCTTCTTCCTGCCACCCTGCCCATGTCGCATGCTAGTCGTAGTGGTTGATGACGGCGGGGGCGGCAGGGGATGTCTTGTCGCTGTGTTTATTGGCTGGCAGGTTCTGACACTGCGCACCAGTCTGCGATGCGACTGGGCGCAACGACACCTGACAGAGGCGTGCTCCGCGTCTCCGCGTCTTTGGAAGGCGCGAGCCTTGAATACCTTGTACGGGCAAGGTATGGTGCGTCTTTACGCCCGCTGCCTACCGCGCGGGGGCAGGCAGCATTGTTCTGCTGGACACGTGTCTGGCCCGGAGCTCTCCTCCGAGGAGAGGGAGGTCCGACCCCGCAGGACACGTGGAGCCTTCGGACCTCTCCCCGCGGAGGGGGGGAGGTCCGGCTTCTGTTGGCCACGTGGCGGGCCCGGAGCTCTCCTCTGTGGAGGGGGAGGTCCGGCCCCGCGGGATACGTGGCGCCTCCGGAGCTCTCCCCACGGATGGGGGAGGTCCGGCTGCCGCTGGCCATGTGGCGGGCCCGGAGCTCTCCTCTAAGGAGAGGGAGGTCCGGCCCCGCTGGACACGTGGCGACTTCAGAGCTCTCCCTGCAGAGAAGGGCGAGATCCTTAGGCATTTTCCCCTGTGCGCGGGGGTACCCCATATCGCGGGTACCGACAGTGGCCCCCGGGCCCATCTCAGGGGAGATAGCGAGCCCGAGGTGGGGCCCCCGTCTCTTCTGTTCCACGCACTTCCTCTAAGTCCCGCATTGACCGCTGCCGGAGCACGAACAGTCGCTGGATCGTGGGAGCGTGCGCCTACTTGATGGTTGCCTTTACCGCGGCAGTTCCCAAGGCTGCCACTTCTGCATGTTGCGGCGCTTTCATCGGGAACCGCCGAAGCGCCTTGCCGGCTCGTCTTCTTGGGAGATTGACTCCTTGACCCACCGCTTCAGCTGGGCGGCTTGGGCCCACCTGTCATCGGCGCTCGGTCTTGGAGCCGAAGCGGTTGCCGATGCGGTGTATTCGAAGAGTTTTGAGTCGCTTGGAATCACACCTGGGAAGTTTTAAGAGGGGATCTCTCCCGCATTGCGGCTTCGCTTCGCACTTTCCAGCGCTTTTCCTTGGACTCTTGTGCCTTTGTCTTCTTGTCTTTGAGCCCTCCCTCGCCATGGCTTCCAACCCGCCCCCTGAGAAGAAACACACTCGATCTCCTCCGGTGGCGGCATCTGTGCCAAGTCGGGGATCCAGGGTGCCTGCACCTCCCGCTTCTGGAGATGGCACTCCTTCCGGTGGCGACACAAAGAGGTCCCGGGCTGATCATTCCAACGGGACTCCCCTTAAGCGACAACAGGCCGAAGGCTCCCAGACGTCGCGTCCTCCTTCCTCAAGTGGTGGAGTCTCCGCGGAACCTGCTGATGCGTCGAGGGGAGCTTCTGGAGCGTCCCCTACTCCGTCAGTCTAGGCGACTGCAGAGCGGCCGTCAGTGATGACGGCGGGCTCTGGGGATCCTACCCCGGCTCGGAAGTCGGGGTTCAGGGCCCGCTGGAGTGTTTGCGCTTCTCGGTCGTCCCCGACTGATGGGGAGTCTGCGTCGTTGCGCTCGGAAACCGGGACAGCTGCCGCGGCCCCCAAGCCAGCGCGAGTTTCTCCTGTTCCGGTATGCCCGGATTCTACGTCAGCGCCAACTCCTTCCACTCATCCCTTTCCACCGTCTGAGGGGCCAACTGTCAGTGAGGGTTCGGCGGGTCCTGCTGTCGAGGTCCCGGCGCCAGCTTCTCCTGAGTGGCGTCAAATCCCGGCCCCAGGCGCGTCGTCCTTTCTTGAGGACGATGTGATGGAGGAGATTGGGGGTGCCGCTCCGACCTCTGCTGCCCCACTGCCCCTGGCGGATGCCTTCGTGCTCGCCCAAGCGAGCGTCCGGCAGGTCCTGGCCGCGCTTGGTCGTGAGCGGGAGGAGCAGACGGTCGAGAGGGATCGCCTCCTTATCTGGGGGAACCTTTTGCGGGAGCAGACCGTGAAGGTCAAGGGCGAACTCGACTCAAGGCGAGAGTTGCTTGACTTCAGGGAAGCGCTCCTCGACCGGCAGAAGCAGGCTGTCGACTGTCTGGATGACGAAACGCGGCGGCTCCACAGGGAGGCCCTTGAGGCACATGCCCAGGCCGAGGAGAGCCTCTCTGCCATGGAGGAGATACAGAAGAGGTTAGAGCGCCGTAAGCGTGCCGTTGAGGACCAGGAGCGTTCCACGGCAGCCGAGGCGGAGAGGGTCGCCGCGCGGCTGGCGGCGGGTGAGGACGACCTGCGAGCTCGGGCTAGGGAGCTTGAGGACCAGAGGGCTGACCTTGCCATGAGGGAGGAGCAGGTCTCCCGGCAACGCCAGGCGATCCTGGATCGGGAGCTGGCTGTTGACTTCCGGGCTTCAGAGCTGGAGCGGCTTGCCCAGTCTCTCTGCCTTCGGGAAAGCTCCCTGGCGGCCAAGGAGAAGGAATCCTCCGAGGGAAGCCGTGACGCCCTGCGAGCAGCCCGCCGCGAGGTAGAGGAGCTCTTGGCCTCGCGGTCCTCCGAGGCCCGTGCAGTTTCGAGCTTCGTTGACCAGGCGGGGTCCGCCTTGGTCCCTCTTGGCTTCAGCCCGGTGAAGGCGGTGGCTCCTGCGCTGAAGGTGGCTGAAGTGATCCCCACACTGGAGTCACTTGGCGCCAAGCTGAGCAGACTGGACTCGGTGGTTGCCAGCGAGCTTGAGGCAGAGGGACGGGGCCTGGCCTTGGAGGTTGCCATGCATGTGTTGGCATGCTTCAAGAGCCGGGACCCTTCCTTCTCGCTGGAGCCAGCGAGAGAGGGCCCTGCCACGGAGCGGGAGGAGATGGCCAGGGACGAAGTCAGGGATGTGGTCGCCCTTGTAGCCTCTAGGTTCCGGCGCGAGCCAGGTGGCCCCTAGGACTTGCTTCTTTCTTTTTATCGAGTCTGTAGACCAGCTCATCGAGCCGTGAATAAATATACTCTCTAGCATGTTTGTGCCTGTGATGTTTTCTGCCTTCTTCTTGGTTTAGCCTGGCTGAGCCCTTAGCTCCGCAAGGTACTCAGAGGCCTTCACCAATCTCGAAGCTCTGCACAGGCACCTTCCCCGGGTCCTTACTGTATTAAGGGCCCCGGAGGTCTCCGGAGCTCGCCCCATGAGGATGGGAAGGTCCGGATCTGCCGGCCACGTGGCGGGCCCGGAGCTCCCCTCTAAGGAGAAGGAGGTCCGGCTTCTGCCGGCCACGCGGCGGGTCCGGAGCCCCTTCTGAGGAAGCGGGAGCTCCGGCCCCGCTGGACACGTGGGGCCTTCGGAGCTCCACCCCAGAGGAGGAGGTCCGACTTCTGCCGGCCATGTGGCGGGTCCGAAACCCCCCCGCTGAGGAGGCGGGAGCTCCGGCCCCGCTGGACACGTGGGGCCTTCGGGCCTCGCCCCTGTTGAAGGGGCGGGACTCGGACCTTTCGGTCCTGTGCTGGAGTAGTCGATAGCTCCTTGCCCCCCGCCTCATGCAGCCCCCGTTGCTGTAACCTGGAGGTCCTGCACACAGATAGAGGAAATGTAATTCTCCTCGCGGGATCCTCCCCTTCCCGTCTCTTAGTCTTATTCGGCTTACGGTCCTAGTCCGGTATACGGGGCTTGGGCAATTCTGTGCGCGAGGCACCGAGGCTCCGGCTCCCTCCAAGGCCCGGATATGACCGTCCGATCCCTAGTACAGGATCGTGCGCCGGGGAAGCAGAGTGCACAGGCTTTGGGTTCGGAACCAGGCAAAGCGGCTGTACTCCTCTAGACCTACGGAGGGCAGGGTGCGCACGCTTTTGGGTTCAGAGCCAGCTAAGCGGGATACGCACCCTGGACCCCCCATGCACGGCGCCGGCATTTTCTGGAGGTGACCAACTGGCACCGCAACACCTGACTGGGGGAGGCCCGAGAGGCCCCCCTGGCCATCGGTAGGTGCCTCAAGTGCAACCGCCTTCGGTAGGATAGCAAATGCTGACTATGGATGAGCGCGGGAAAAGGGGAGCTAAATGTACGGTGAGCATACATAGAAAGTGCGGTCAAAAAACTAATACGTTATTTAAATGAGCACATGAGAGAGAGCGAAGTAGAACAGGTTTCTGAGTAAATGCCCATAGGGGGAAGTCAGGCTGTACATGGAGGCAACGACCCGCCTCATTAAGAAGGGAAGCAAGACTCTACGCGCTTAGGGTCGGAACCAGGCCAAGCTGGACGTAGTCCTAGACCGTCCCCTGAGACTTAGCTGCTTCGAGCGCTGTTCCTAGACTCTATGGGATTTATTACAGAAGGGTATGGAGCTGTTCTACTAACGCTCAGGAGGTAGGACCTACAGTGTTGTTCCATGCCAAGGGTTTGGGAACGGATCCTATCCTTGGTTGAAAGGCATGTGTACCTGGGACGGCAACTTCCGTGACTCGGAAGGGACCTTCCCGGCTGGGGGAAAGTTTATAGGTCCTTCGTGGGAAAGTGTGTGCGCCGCGGCACCATGTTGCCTTCCTGCAGGTCCCTGACACGTTTGGTCATTTGGCGGTAGTGCTAGAGCAGCAGCCGAGACCGTGCGTTGTGGGGTGTCACCTGCAGCCGAGCCTCGTCGACGAGGTTGTCATCTTCACGCTGGATCAGGTCCTGCGCGGCTTCTCCTGGGCACCCCGGGGTACCCTCCCCTTCCGGCTAAGGCCTTCAAGGGGTAAGAGAACCCGGACTCTTCTTGGGAGTCCCAGGGCGTCTTTCCTCTTCTGGCTAAGGCCTTCAAGAGGTTGACAGACCCTGGGCGGCCCCCAGGAGGTACTGCCGAGGCACAGAGGCATGCTCTCGGGTGGAGCCGGCCCGGTTCTGCACCGTGGGGACTGGTGCTTGGGTTGCTGCGACTACTTGGAGCTTCTCCAAGGTTGACGCCGCAGCAGTGCGGCCTCCACTGACTTCTCCGGTAGCCACAGTCGGCTACCGCCCCGGCTCGTCATCACCAGAGCTGGAGTCCCCACCATTGCGCACCGTCTTTATGACACGCTGAGGTTCCTGAAACCCCACCTGGTGGCCGGCGCTGACTGAGGCGTCGACTTTCTGCTTGCCCTCCCTCTGAGGGAGGGGCGGGGCGTCAGCTCTCTGCTGCCTCCCTTTGCGGAAGCGCTCTGCGAGCCTCTGGATATCCCAGAACTCGGCAGCAGTATGATTGCCGGCGCCATGCACGGGGCATAGCCCGCCCTGGTCACCATCTGGGGCTGGCGACTGCCGCTGCCTTTTGTCGGGGTGTGGCCCCCGAGCTCCACTAGTGTCGCTGCTGCGGCAACGGGAGCAGCGGCCGATGACTTCATCTTGCCACTCCCCCAGTTCTTGGCCTTCTTGCCGCCTCCATAAGAAGCAGTGCCAGATCCGGGCTGTCCTCCTGACTCGGAGGCTGGCAGTGAGTGCCAGTTCCGCCCTTCGGCTGCTCTGGCGCACTTGTCCGCCAGGCTTAAGAGCTCGGAGACATCGCGGACCTCTCTGGTCGCGAGCTTCTCAAGCATCTTCTCGTCCCGGACACCCTGCCGGAATGCCACCACCACAGAAGCACTTTGAATGTGCGGGATGGTGTTGCGTACCTGGGAGAATCGCTGGATGAAGGAGCGCAGTGATTCCCCAGGTTGTTGCTTGATGGCGTGGAGGTCAAGCTCCGTGCCAGGACGGGTGTAGGAACTGCCGAAGTTGGCAATGAACTGCCGGCAGAGCTCTCCCCAGGAGGTTATGGAACCCTGGGGGAGGTTCATGAGCCAAGACCGGGCTGGGCCGGTCAAGGCGACGGGGAAGTAGTTGGCCATTGTCGAAGTGTGCGGTCGACACTTCCCCCGGGCCTGCACTGGGCAGCCCGCGGAGGTTCTTTTTTCGGAGGGGCTAGTCCCTAGCGGAGAGCTTGCGCAGATGGAACGAGTTAGTAAGAGCTTGACACAGCGAGTTTTACGTGGTTCAGGCCGCCGGAGCGTAAAACCCTACGTCCACGGCGAGCTATGGAGCTCGCTGTATTGCTTGCTGCTCAGGGCCGGAGGCCTGAGCTTGGGGGTGAGTTACAGCTTGAGAGTGTATGGCTAGCGTATGAGTTGCAAAATGCGAACCCTTGCTATCGACGCCTACCCGAGCCGTTTATAGTCCAAGACTCGGGCGGCTTACAAGGGGAGCCGGGGCCTGACAGGTGGTCTCGGGAAGATTGTCTATTATCTACCGTATCTGCAGTTATGCCGGTAGTTGCCTCTGGTCGAAGGCTTCTGAGTCTTCATCTTGCCGCCCTGCCCATGCCGCATGCTAGTTGTAGTGGTTGATGACGGCGCAGGCGGCATGGGATGTCTTGTCGCGGCATTTAGTGGCTGGCAGGTTCTGACACCGCGCGCCAGTCTGTGATGCGACTGGGCGCAACGACACCTGACAGACGCGTGCTCCGTGTTTCCGCGTCTTGGGAAGACGCGGGCCTTGAATACCTTGTACGGGCAAGGTGTGGGGCGCCTTTACGCCCGCTGCCCACCGCTCGGGGGGAGGCAGCACCGTTCTTCTGGCCACGTGGCGGGTCCGGAGCCCTTCTCTGAGGAGAGAAGGGTCCGGCCTGCGGGGCACGTGGAGCCCCCGGACCTCTCCCCGCGGAGGGGGAGGTCCGGCTTCTGTATGCCACGTGGCGGGCCCGGAGCTCTCCTCTGAGGAGAGGGAGGTCCGGCCCCGCTGGACACGTGGCGTCTTCGGACCCCTCTCCCGCGGAGGGGGAGGTCCGGCTTCTGTATGCCACATGGCGGGCCCGGAGCTCTCCTTTGAGGAGAGGGAGGTCCGGCCCCGTCGGACGCGTGGCGCCTTCGGAGCTCTCCCTGTGGAGAAGGGCGAGTACCTTAGGCATTTTACCTTGTGCGTGGGGGTACCCCATATCTCAGGTACCGACAGTGGCCCCTAGGCTCATCTCAGGGGAGATAGCGAGCCCGAGGTGGGACCTCCGTCTCTTCCAATCCGCGCACTTCCTCTAAGTCCCGAATTGACCGCTGCTGGAGCACGAATGGCCACGGGATCGTGGGAGCGTGCGCTCGCTTGATGGTTGCTTTTACTGCGGCGGTTCCCAAGACTGCCACCTTTGCGGCGCTTTCTTCGGGAACCGCTGAAGTGCCTTGCCGGCTCATCTTCTCAGGAGACTGACTCCTTGACCCACCGCTTCAGTTGGGCGGCTAGGGTCCACCTTTCATCGGCGCCCGGTCTCGGAGCCAACGAGGTCGCCGACGCGATGATTCCGGAGGTTTTCGAATTACCCCGGACCATCCCTGGAAAGTTTTAAAAGGGGATCTCACCCGCACCGCTGCTTCCCTTCGCATTGCGCTCGTACTTCCCTTGAACTCTTGCGCCCCGGCTCTCCTGCCCTTGCGTCCTCTTTCGCCATGGCTTCCAACTTGCTCCCGACGCGCCTCGTCCGCTCTTCCGAGCTCGGGCCAGTGCGCAGGCTGCTGGGCTGGCGCTCAGAAGAGCAGAAACATCGGCTTCGCCGAGGATCTCTCCCCCTGGTCCTGGAAAAGGGGGAGATAGTCTTCTTCACGGCTTATGCTCTGGCGGGGTTCGTTCTGCCGATTTCTTCCTTCTTTGTCACCCTGCTGGAGACATACGGTCTCCAGCTTCACCATCTTTCCCCCAATTCCTTCGCAATGGCTGCTGTTTTTGTCCATTTCTGCGAGATGTTCGTGGGGGTGCACGCCTCCGTGACGCTCTTCCGCCACTTCTTTGTGCTGCGGACGACTGGGCGCGGCTCAAAGACTCAGATGGGGGCATACTACTTCCAGCATCGCTGCAAAGACCCCAAGATCTCCGGATACCTCCTGCCCTTCAGCGCATCAAGGTGGGAAAACTGGAGGGAGAGCTGGGTGGTAGTGCAGACCGACGAGCACGATCGCCTACAACTCCCAACCGCCAGCCCAACCACCGATCGCCGCTTCTGGGAGGAGATCCCTGAGCTGGAGCAGGAGTACACCCCGGTCTTGGAGCGGATCCGGTTCTTGGCCAACGAGGGGCTGACGTCTCTAATGGTGCTGATGGACTTCGTGTCGCGCCGTATTGCTCCCTTGCAGCAGCGTAGCCGCCCAGCATGGTACTACACCGGCGAGCAGGACTGTACCAGGCTGGAGAGAGGCCCCGGCTCAGACCCTTCCGACGAGGAGCTGATCGAGATGGTGAGCAAGGTGAGCGGTGACTACATTTCCAGTGGCGACCCCGCTCTTCCGCCCTCTGCCACCCCCCTCTTCTTGGAGCTTCAGAGGAGGTCAGAGCTCCTGCGGAAGATGCCAAACCTTGATGATATCGGGATTGCCGTCCGACAGGTCGGGGATGCCTTCCGGGGTATCACCATTCCAGGAACCGAGCACCCCGGGTCAGGGCATGAGGCATCCGCTGCTGTCAAACCCTCCCCCAGAGCCGACGGAACCCAAGCCACCGACAAAGGGAAAGGAAAAGAGCCGGCCCCCGGGCATCTAGAGAAGAAACGCGCCCGGTCTCCTCCGAGGGTGCCGCCTGTGCCGAATCAGGGTGCCGGAGCTGCTTTGCTCCCATCTCCCGGAGGTGCTGGTCCATCGGGTGGCGACCCGAAGAGGTCCCGAGTGTCCCTCCCCGGCGGGTCTCTCCCCAGACAGCAGCCGTCCGAATCAGCCCAGGTACCTCGCCATCCTTCCTCAAGCGGAGGGGCTCCCAGGACGGATGTTGGCGGGGCGACGCCGGCGAGTGCGCCGGGGATCCAGGCGTTCCATTCCGCGACCGTTCCAGCCGCTGGTCCTGGCGGTTCAGCTACAGCCCAGAGGCCAGTGCTGCAAGCTCGCTGGAGCGCTCATGCCGCCCAGTAAGTGTTATTCTTTCCGGCTTATAAGAGCAGAGCTCTTGCCTCTTCTCTTATTCTGAGGGCTTCTTCTTCTTTGCAGGGACCAACCGGCCACCAGGGGCGGGCCTCTTATCCGGCCGCCTTCAACCAGCGGAAGCTCCGTGCCTCAGCACCTGGGGACCGTGGCGGCCCCCATGGCTCCCAAATCGACGGGGGCACCCTCTGCACCAGCGGGTTCATTTTCCGCGGTGGCCACATCTGCTCCTACCCGCCCTCCTTCACCAGTCCAGAAGCCAGGTCCTGAGACCGGGAGGGCTGCTGTAGGTGCGCCTGCTGGCCCCCTGGCCTGCTTAGGAGAGCGCCCCACTGTGGCTGCTGAGGCGCCGGCGCCCCCGCCGGTCTTAGACTCGTCAGGGGGGTCCAGCGGCGCAACTCCTATCCCCCCTGCTCCAGCGCCCGTGTGGGACGCCCTGGGGCGTGCCCAGACCAGCGCCCGGCAGCTCCAATCTGCCTTTGAGCAGGAGCGGAAGGCATTGGCCGGCGAGAGGGAACGCCTTCTCAGCTGGCAGCAGCGGGCCCGGGCGGACCTTGACTCAAGGCAGTCAAGGCTTGAGGCCATGAGTGCTCTGCTTGGCACTCAGAAGAAGGCCATTAGCCGCTTGGAGTCAGAGGCCCAGCGGGTTCGTGTCACCTACCGCGAGGCTCTGGCCCAAGCTGAAGCCAAAGCCAAGGAGTGTTCCGCCGCCGCGGAGGAGCTGCAGCTGCAGGTAGCCCGTCGGGAGCACGCCGTCGCTGATCGGGAACGCGCCGTTGCGGCCGAGGAGGAGAAGACCACCGCCCGACTGAGGGCCAAGGTGGAGGAGCTAAGGGCTCAGTCCGAGGAGCTGGGGCTCCGTGAGTCGGCTGTCGCCGCGAGGGAGGAGCAGTTCTCCAAGGAGCGTCAGGCGGCGATGGATCGCGAGCTGGCGGCTCGCCAAGAGGTAGAGAGACTCCAGTCCCTGCGGACTGCCGAGGCCCAGGCGGTCTGGCGCTTCATTGCCAAGGCGGGATCCGCCTTGGTTCCTCTTGGTTTCAGCCCTGTGCAGGTGGAGACCCCAGCGCGGCCGATGTCCGAAGCGGCCCCGGCCCTTGAGTCTCTTGGCGACGAGCTAGGTCGGCTCGAATCGGTGATCGCCGACGAGCTGGAAGCGGAAGGTCGGGGCCTCGCGAAGGAGGTTGCGATGCACGTTCTGTCGTGCTTCGTTAGCCGAGACCCTTCCTTTTCTCTGGGGCCGGTTCGTCTAGGACCCGTCGCCAATCGGGAGGAAGCTGCCAGGGCCGAAGTCGAGGACTTAGCTACCCTCGTGGCCTCTAGGTTCCATCGGGAGTCCGGGGACCCCTAGGCATCTGCCCTCGTGTCCACAAGGCCCTGTACTTCCTTTTTTTTATTTTTGTTGAGTCTGTAGCCCAGCTCGTGGAGCCTTCGTATGGACAGACTTCTGTTTCTTTCTGTGTCTGCATGTCCTAGTCTTCTTCTTGGCCTTTCCTGACCGAGTCCTTAGTTCCGCAAGGACTCGGAGGCCTTGACCAATCTCGAAGCTCTGCATAGACACCTTCTCCGGGTCCTCACTGGATACTAAGGGTTCCGGAGGTCTCCCGGAGGTCTCCAGGACCCGCCTCACGAGATCGGAGGGGGGTCCGGGCCTGTTGGACACGTGGCGGGCCCGGAGCTCCCGCCTGAGGGGAGGTCCGGGCTTGCGGGGCACGTGGAGCCCTCGGGCCTCTCCCCTCAGAGGGGGGAGGTCCGACTTCTGTAGACCACGCGGCGGTCCTGGAGCTCCCACTCTCAAGGAGGTGGGAGGTCCGGCCCTGCTGGACATGTGGGGCCTTCGGGCCTTGCCCCTGTGAGGTCTAGCTCTTTGATATTACCTTGGGGTTTTTTGGGCTTGCGCGATCCCGCAGCGGCCCCCTGGTAGGTGCGTTCTATTGGATGGATGCGCCTACCATACTCCTGCGGGGAGCTGAGGCTGAGAGGTCCTGCACACAAGTAAGGAAAAAGTAATTCTCCTTGGGGGCTCCCCCCCTCTATCTCTTAGTCTTATCTGGCTTACGGTCCCCGTCCACTTATACGGTGCTCGGAAACTACTGCGCGTGAAGTGCCGGGGGCTTAGGGGCCCCCTTGGCTTTCGGCCGGAACCTCCCGCGCATCCGCCTTTGGCAGGGCAGCAAATTCCGACTAAAGATGAGAATGAAAATAGGGAGTTGAACGCATAGTGAGCGCGCGTTAGTAGGGTAATCATAAAAATTTAATAAGTAAATTAAATGAGTACCAAAGGAGAGCAACGTAGGGTAGGTTTCTTTTCATATAAATTTCCATGCGGGGGAAGGCGGGCCGAATATGTAGGCCACGCCCCACCTCAAGGGAAGCAAGACTCTACGCGCTTGGGGTCGGAACTAGGCGAAGCTGAACGTAGTCCTGGACCGTCCCCTGAGGCTTAGTTGCTCCAAGCCCAGTTCTTGGACTTTATGGAATTTATTATAAAAAGAAGAGCCTATCCTATTGTTGCTCTAGGGGTAGAACTTACAGCGGTGTTCCATGTTCCGAAGGTTCGGGAGCGGGTCCCCATCCTCGATTCTGGGGGATGGTCCCAGGCCCGGGATGTCCAGCCCCAGCATGGCGAATGGCCATGTGGGCTGGATCATCTGTACCGTCCAAGCCGGTGTATGGATCTGCTTGGCGTGGAACAGGCACGCCTAGCAGCTCTCGACCAGCTCGACGGCATCCTGGAGTGTTGCCGGCTAGTAGAAGCCATGCCGAAAGGCTTTACCAACAAACGTCCGTGAGGAAGAGTGACTCCCACATTCGCCTCCATGGATCTCAGCGAACAAGTCGCAGCCTTCCCCCTGGGTTATGCACCGCAATAGGATGTGGTTGGCGCCACGTCGGTAGAGATCCCCCTCTACCGCCATGTGTCTCTTAGCCATACGCACAATCCGTTCAGCGGATACACGTTCATCAGGGAGGATATTGTCTTTCAAGTAGTCCCGGACCTCCGTGATCCATGCATCGGGTCTGACTTGAGCATCTGGATCTTGAGCGCTGGGTTGCACGGAGTCCCCAGTGACGCTTATGATCCTTGGCGGCGTCCACGGCCGCCGGGACCGCCAGCTTCGAGGTGCTAGTCTAGCCCCCTTCGCCCGGCTCGGCGGGCCGGGCTGTGGGCCGCGACAACGTCCTCTCGAGGCCCCCTTCAGGCATAGTGGCTCCGGTGGGGGTCTTCGTTGAAAGGTCGTCAGCTGCGGCCTTGCTAGCGCGCGGTACGTGGTGCAGGTCCAAGGCAAGGAGGTCTGTCTCCACCGTCTTGGTTGATAACCAGACTGGGAGTTGCCCTGAGCCAACGACTAGCAAGGAGGATGAGCACTTCATACTTTGCTATGTTGTTGGCTGCCTTGGAATTGAAACGCGCCACATACCCAGACTGCTCCCCCGATGGTGTGAGGAACAGTACGCTAGCATCGGCCCCCTGCTTTTGCAAGGAGCCGTCGACGAACATCATTCGGTAAGGTCTGGTGAAGGTCAGGGCTCAGGGTCCTGTTTCATCGTCTTCGTGGCCCCTTGAGCGTGCGTCTACTTTAGCTACAAGTCAACCGGAGCTCCTCGTCCATTGGCCTTGGGCCGCTGGAGGTGGGTGGACCCACGGGGGCCTCCGGGAACTGGGACCCGGAGGCCCTCAAGCTTTCTTGATCATCCGGGAGCTCCGGGGGGTCTCGAGGGACCTCCGGGAGATCCCAATTGGACCCTGGAGATTTATCTTGGGGGCCCGGGAGGCCGTTCTGGGCCTCCGGGAGGTCGTCTTGGACCTTCAGGGGGTCCGGGAGACCGTCTTGGCCCTGCGGGCCCCCCTGGTGTCTGTCTTCTGCTACCGGAGCAGGTTGCGAGTGTGAGAGGTCTGGTCGCTCTGCGACGAGGACCATACTCACCACTTCAGCTGTCGCCGCGATGTAGAGCAGCAGGTGCTCTCCAGGCTCAGGGGCTACCATGATAGGCAGGGTTGTCAGGAGTCGCTTCAACTCCTGGAAAGCCTCTTCTGCTTCGTCAGTCCAGGCAAAGGGGCCTGACTTGCGCAGGAGCTTAAAGAAAGGGAGTGCCCGCTCTGCTAGCCTCAGTATAAACTGACTCAGCGCGGCTAGACATCCCGTGAGTTTCTGGACATCCTTGACGCGGGCAGGGGGCCGCATCAAGTCGATGGCCTTGATCTTCTCTGGGTTGGCCTCAATCCCCCGGTGCGAGACCAGGAACCCTAAGAGCTTCCCAGAGGACACGCCGAACACACATTTATCTGGGTTCAGCTTGGTGCGCGTAGAGCGCAACTTGTCAAAGACTAAAGCTAGGTTATCTAGTAGGGATGAACCCTGCTTGACCTTGACAACTATGTCATCGACATACACCTCAACCAGGTCTCTTATTAACTCCCCAAAGGTTTTGTGCATTGCCTGCACGAAGGTGGGAAGTGCATTCTTTAGGCCGTAAGGCATAGACACTATAGCAATAAAGGCCGTCTACTGTGATGAAGGAGGTGTGCTCCTCGTCCTCCCTAGACATGGGGATCTGATGGAAACCCGAGTAGGCGTCTAGGAAGCACAACATATCACAGCCTGACGTTGAGTCTACTATTTGATCTATCCTGGGGAGAGGGAATGGATCTTTAGGACATGCCTTATTGAGACTGGTGTAGTCGATGCACATCCGGAGCTTCCCGCCGGCCTTCGGGACAACGACGGGGTTCGCCAACCATCGAGGGTGGTGGACCTCCCGTATGAAGCCAGCGTCCAGCAGCTTCTTGACTTCTTCACGGATGAAGTTTTGCCGCTCGATGGACTGCTTGCGGGGCTTCTGTTGAACCGGCCGGGCGTCGGGGAAGACTTTCAAGTGGTGCTCGATCACCTCCCTGGGGATCCCCGGCATATGCGACGGCTGCCATGCAAACACGTCGACGTTGTGCCGGAGGAAGGTGACGAGCGCGCCTTCCTATTTGCTATCTAGGCCCCCGGCTACCCGGGTGGTCTGGGTAGCTTCGGCGCCAACTTGGAAGACCTTTAAGGGGACGCCGCCCTCGTCGAGAGGTTGCACTCGGGGTGCTGTGGTGGAAGCACGGTGACGTGCGCTCGGGCGGAGCTGGTCCGGCTCCGTATTGCCGGGGGCTGATGCCCCAGCTGTTGCGAGTGCTTGGAGCTTCTCCAGGGCCGACACTGCAGCAGTGCGGTCCCCACGAATCCTGAGAACGCCCGTCGGAGTTGGCATCTTCAGGACGAGGTAGCCGTAGTGGGCTACAGCCATGAACCGATACAGGGCTGGCCTGCCGATTATGGCGTTGAAGGGGAGGTCTATCTCCGCTACGTCGAACAAAATGTACTCTGTTCGATAGCTGTCCGGAGCCCCGAAGGTCACCGGGAGACTAATGTTGCCGTAGGGAATAACCTGTCCCGGCCCTACCCCTGAGAACGGGCTCGACGGGGTGAGCTTGGCCATCGGGACCTGCAGCTTCTGGAAAGCTGCACGGCTGATGAGGTTCAGCCCAGCCCCTCCATCTACCAAAACGTGGTACATTCTCACGTTGGCAATGGTAGGGGCCATCAGGAGCGGTAGTTGGCCGGCCCCAGCCATGTTCCTGGGGCAGTCGGTGGTGTCAAATCTGATGGGGGTCCCCATCCACTTAAGGTGTGGTGCAGCACTCGGGAGTGGCGCCACCGACGCTACCGCTCGGCGCAGAGTCTTGACTGCGCTTCGGGACGAGGGGTCGGCGGACCCGCCATATATGACGTAGAGCTTCTTCCGACGCTCATCGTCGCTGGAGCCGGAGTCCTCACGATTGCATGCCGCCTTCACGACACGCTGAGGCTCCTGGATCTCCTCTGGGTGGTCGATGTTGTCTGGAACATCCACCCCCTGCTCATCTTCCTTTGGACGGAAGGGCAGCGCATCAGCCCGCTGCCGCTTCCCCTTGCGGAAGTGCTCTGCGAGCCTTTGGATCTCCCGGCACTCGGCAGTAGTGTGGCGACAGCTGCTGTGCACGGGGCACATGTTGTCCTGGCTATCTTTCGGGGTCGGTGACTTTCGCTGCCTCTTGTCAGGGCGCGGCCCCCGAGCCCCACTGAGCGTCGCCGTAGTGACAACTTGGGTCACGGCCGGCGGTCTTATCTTGCTTCTGCCCCGGCTCTTGGTCTTCCTGCTGCCTCCATAGGGAGTAGGACCAGGTCCGGGCAGCCCTCCTGACTTGGAGGATGGCTGTGAGTGCCAGTTCCGTCCCTCGGCTGCCCTGGCGCACTTGTCCGCCAGGCTGAAGAGCTCAGAGGCATCGCGGACCTCCCTGGTCGCGAGTTTCTCAAGCATCTTCTTGTCTCGGACGCCTTGTCGGAACGCCACCACCACAGAAGCATTTTGAATGTGTGGGATGGTGTTCCGCACCTGGGAGAACCGCTGGATGAAAGAGCGCAGCGACTCCCCAGGTTGTTGTTGGATGGCGTGGAGGTCAAGCTCCGTGCCAGGCCGGGTGTAGGAACTGCCGAAGTTGGCTATGAACTGTTGGCAAAGCTCTCCCCAGGAAGTTACGGAACCCTGGGGGAGGTTCATGAGCCAAGACCGAGCTGGGCCAGTCAAGGCGACAGGGAAGTAATTGGCCATGACGGCTTCATTCCCTCCTGCGGCAAGCACAGCGGTGGAATAGATCTGGAGGAATTCCGCCGGGTTGACACTGCCGTCGTACTTCTCGGGCAGGAGCGGCCGAAACTTGCGCGGCCATTTCGCGAAGCGAAGGTGGGGCGCGAGGGCCGCACACCCTGCTTCTGTCGCCGCAGGTTCTGATGCCGCGAACGCTTGGTTCGCACTGAGCACCGCATGCCCCGGCATGGGCAAGGCTGCACCATAGGCCGGAGGCGCCATATGCAGGACATACGGCTGTGGCATATTCTGCACGGCACAGGCCTGGGGCAGAGATCGCGTGGCGACGGTCTGCTCTTCAGGCTGGGTTGAGGTCAACGTCATGCTGTCGTCAGCCTCTTGGTGGCGACGCCTTTCTCGGCGCCGCTCGAGGTATACCCGGGCATCTTGACCCAGGTGACACCGTTCCAGCTCTGTCCTCAGATCTGTTGACTAGGGGCTGGTAGAGCTGGAGTCTGCCGTCTGCTCGCCATCCAATGGTGCGCGCATCAGCGACACGACCGATTGGCCAGAGCATCGTCCCTGCCGAGGTCGAGGGCTTGCGGCGGCGACGACGAGACGGTCTACCTCTCGGATCCACTGCCGGGTCGCTGCCTGAGGCGCGTCCCCAGCGGGTGGATTGTACAGTAGCGCTCTCGCCGCAGCTAACGCACCCCCACTGGGCACGCCGAGCGCTACTGGAGACTTGAAGCTGGTTGGAGCCTGCATTGCCGGGGTCGGCGCTGCCAGAGCCGGTTGCTGGCTCCCAGCTGGTACCGACACACTCCGTCCCGAGTGTGTCGACATGTACTCCCCCCTGGTCGCGGTCTGCCGCAGAGGCGAGGGGGGAGAGTTTGCCGCTGAAGGAAGCTTGGTCATCTTCGTCGGCGGAAACTCGTCGCGCTAGGGGAAAAGCCCCCTTCCTGGCGCGCCAAATGTCGAAGTGTGCGGTCGACACTTCCCCCGGGCCTGCACTGGGCAGCCCGCGGAGGTTCTTTTTTCGGAGGGACTAGTCCCTAGCGGAGAGCTTGCGCAGATGGAACGAGTTAGTAAGAGCTTGACACGGCGAGTTTTACGTGGTTCAGGCCGCCGGAGCGTAAAACCCTACGTCCACGGCGAGCTATGGAGCTCGCTGTATTGCTTGCTGCTCAGGGCCGGAGGCCTGAGCTTGGGGGTGAGTTACAGCTTGAGAGTGTATGGCTAGCGTATGAGTTGCAAAATGCGAACCGTTGCTATCGATGCCTACCCGAGCCTTTTATAGTCCAAGACTCGGGCGGCTTACAAGGGGAGCCGGGGCCCGACAGGTGGTCCCGGGAAGATTGTCTATTATCTACGGTATCTGCAGTTATGCCGGTAGTTGCCTCTGGTCGAAGGCTTCTGAGTCTTCATCTTGCCGCCCTGCCCATGCCGCATGCTAGTTGTAGTGGTTGATGACGGCGCAGGCGGCATGGGATGTCTTGTCGCGGCATTTAGTGGCTGGCAGGTTCTGACACCGCGCGCCAGTCTGTGATGCGACTAGGCGCAACGGCACCTGACAGACGCGTGCTCCGTGTTTCCGCGTCTTGGGAAGACGCCGGCCTTGAATACCTTGTACGGGCAAGGTGTGGGGCGCCTTTACGCCCGCTGCCTACCGCTCGGGGGGAGGCAGCACCGTTCTTCTAGCCACGTGGCGGGTCCGGAGCCCTTCTCTGAGGAGAGAAGGGTCCGGCCTGCGGGGCACGTGGAGCCTCCGGACCTCTCCCCGCGGAGGGGGAGGTCCGGCTTCTGTATGCCACATGGCGGTCCCGGAGCTCTCCTCTGAGGAGAGGGAGGTCCGGCCCCGCTGGACACGTGGCGTCTTCGGACCCCTCTCCCGCGGAGGGGGAGGTCCAGCTTCTGTATGCCACATGGCGGGCCCGGAGCTCTCCTTTGAGGAGAGGGAGGTCCGGCCCCGCCGGACGCGTGGCGCCTTCGGAGCTCTCCCTGCGGAGAAGGGCGAGTACCTTAGGCATTTTACCTTGTGCGCGGGGGTACCCCATATCTCAGGTACCGACAGCCATGACGGCCTCATCCCCTCCTGCAGCAAGTACGGCGGTGGAGTAGATCTGGAGGAACTTCCCCCGGGTTGACGCTGCCGTCGTACTTCTCAGGCAGGTGCGGCCGAAACTTGCGTGGCCACCTTGGGAAGCGAAGGTGCGCCAGGGCCGCACATCCTGCCCCTGTTGCTGCAGGCGTTGGTGCCGCGAACGCTTGGTTCGCTGCTGGCACAGTGTACCCCGGTATGGGCAAGGCTGCGCCCTAGACCGGGGGCGCCATTTACAAGGCATATGGCTGTTGCATATGCTGCGTGGCGTATGCCTGGGGCAGAGTTCGTGTGGCGAAAGTCTGCGCCTCAGGCAGGGTTGAGGCATACGTCATGCTGATGCTGGCCCCTTGGCTGCGACGCCTTTCTCGTCGTCGCTCGAGGAACACTCGGGCGTCTTGGCCCAAGTGGCATCGTTCCAGCTCAGTTCTCAGGTCCGTCGACGGAAGCCTGGTGGAGCTGGAATCCGCCGTCTGCCCGTCAACCGTCGGCGTGCGCGTCAGCGACACAGCCGGTTGGCCGGAGCGTCGTCCCCGCCGAAGTCGAGGGTTTGCGGCGGCGACGACGAGACGGTCTACCTCGCGAATCCACTGCTGGGTCGCTGAATGGGGCGCATCCCCAGCAGGTGGATTGCGCACTAGCGCTCTTGCTGCAGCCAGCGCACGTCCGTGGGGAACGCTCAGCGCTGCAGAAGATCTCACGCTAGTCGGAGCCTGCATTGCCGGAGTCGGCGTTGCCGGAGTCGGCTGCTGGCTTCCGGCTTGCACCGACACACTCCGTCCTGAGTGTGTCGACACGTATTCCCCGCTAGTCACGGTCTGCCGTGAACACGGGGGAGGAGAGATTGCCGCTGAACGAAGCTTCGTCATCCTCGTCGGCAGAAACTCGTCGCGCAAGGGAAAAGCCCCCTTCCTGGCGCGCCAAATGTCGAAGTGTGTGGTCGACACTTCCCCCGGACCTGCTCTGGGCAGCCCGCGGAGGTTCTTTTTCGGAGGGGCTAGTCGATTGCGGAGAGCTTAAGCATAAGGGACGAGTGAGGGAGAAGCTTGACACGACGAGTTTTACGTGGTTCGGGCCACCGGAGCGTAAAACCCTACGTCCACGGTGAGCAGAGGTGCTCGCTGTATTGCCTGTTGCTCAGAACCGGAGTCCTGAGCTTGAGGATGAGTTATCCTTGGGTGTGAGTTGCTGGAGTGCGAACCCTTTCTAACGTTGCCTACCCGAGCCTTTTATAGTCCAAGGCCCGAGCGACTTACAAGGGGGGCCCGGGACCCGACAGGTGGTCCCGGGGAGATTGCCTGCTGACTATCGTATCTGCAGTTATGCCGGTAGTTGTCTCTGGCGAAGGCTTCCGAGTCTTCGTCCTGCCGCCCTGCCCATGCCGCATGCTAGTCGTAGTGGTTGATGACGGCGGGGGCGGCAGGGGATGTCTTGTCGCTGTGTTTATTGGCTGGTAGGGTCTGACACTGCGCACCAGTCTGTGATGCGACTGGGCGCAACGGCACCTGACAGAGGCGTGCTCCGCGTCTCCGCGTCTTGGGAAGGCGCGGGCCTTGAATACCTTGTACGTTCAAGGTATGGTGCATCTTTACGCCCGCTGCCTACCGCGCGGGGGCAGGCAGCGTTGTTCTGTTGGACACGTGGCGGGCCCGGAGCCCTCCTCTGAGGAGAGGGAGGTCCGCCCCCGCAGGACACGTGGAGCCTTCGGACCTCTCCCCGCGGAGGGGGGGGGTCCGGCTTCTGTCGGCCACGTGGCGGGCCCGAAGCTCTCCTCTGTGGATGGGGAGGTCCGGCCCCGCGGGACACGTGGCGCCTCCGGAGCTCTCCCCACGGATGGGGGAAGTCCAGCTGCCGCTGGCCATGTGGCGGGCCCGGAGCTCTCCTCTGAGGAGAGGGAGGTCCGGCCCCGCTGGACACGTGGCTCCTTCGGAGCTCTCCTTGCGGAGAAGGGCGAGATCCTTAGGCATTTTCCCCTGTGCGCGGGGGTACCCCATATCGCGGGTACCGACACCTCTGGATGGTCCGGACCCTCCCTCCTAGGCCAGAGATATCTTCATCGATGGGCTCAGGCCTACGGGAGGTGGGTGGGTCTAGGGAGGCTACCGGGAGCTGATACTCGAAGGCTGCCAAGCCGCCTTGGACCTCCGGGAGGTCCCGCTGATTTTTTGGGAGCTCCGGGAGGTCCCGTTGGACTTCCGGGAGGTTCTGTTGGACCTCCAGGAGGTCCCGTTGCACCTCCGGGAGGTCCCGCTGGTCCTCCAGGAGGTTGTCATGGAGGTCCGGGGGTCCGTCTTGGACCTCCGAGGGGTTGTCTTGGAGATCCGGGGGGTCGTCTTGGACCTCCGGGGTTTCCTGGCGCCTGTCTCCTGCTACCGGAGCAGGCTGTGACGACGAGAGGTCCGGCCGCTCTGCGACGAGGACCATACTCACCACTTCAGCTGTCGCCGCGATGTAGAGCAACAGATGCTCTTCGGGCTCGGGGGCTACCATTATGGGTAGGGTCGTCAGGAGTTGCGTCAACTCCTGGAAAGCTTCTTCTGCTTCGTCGGTCCAAGCAAATGGGCCGGATTTGCGCAAGAGCTTAAAGAAGGGGAGCGCTCGTTCTGCTAGCCTCGGTATAAACCGGCTCAGCGTGGCTAGGTATCCCGTGAGTTTCTGGACTTCTTTGATGCGGGCGGGGGGCCGCATCAAGTCGATGGCCTTGATCTTCTCTGGGTTAGCCTCACTTCCTCGGTGTGAGACCAGGAATCCTAAGAGTTTTCCAGAGGATACACCGAACACACACTTGTCGGGGTTCAGCTTGGTGCGCGTAGAGCGCAATTTGTCGAAGACTAAGGCCAGGTTATCTAGTAGGGATGACCTCTGCCTGACCTTAACAACGATGTCATCGACATACACCTCAACTAAGTCTCTTATCGACTCCCCGAAGGTTTTGTGCATTGCACGTACAAAGGTGAGGAGAGCGTTCTTTAGGCCATAAGGCATAGAGACATAACAGTACATACCGTCTACTGTGATGATAGAGGTGTTCTCTTTATCTTCTCTAGACATAGGGATCTGATGGAAACCCGAGTAGGCGTCTAGGAAGCACAACATATCGCAGCCTGATGTCGAGTCTACTATTTGATCTATTCTAGGGAGAGGGAATGGATCTTTGGGACATGCCTTATTGAGACTGGTGTAGTCGATGCACATCCGGAGCTTCCCGCCGGCCTTCGGGACAACAACAGGGTTCACCAACCACCGGGGGTGGTGGACTTCCCGTACGAAGCTAGCGTCCAGTAGCTTCTTGATTTCTTCGCGGATGAAGTTTTGCCGCTCAATGGACTGCTTGCGGGGCTTCTGTTGGACTGGACGGGCGTCGGGGAAGACCTTTAAGTGGTGCTCGATCACATCCCTAGGGATCCCCGGCATCTGCGATCGCTGCCATGCAAACACGTCGACGTTGTGCCGGAGAAAGGTGACGAGCACGCCTTCCTATTTGCTATCCCGGCCCCCGGCTACCCGGGTGGTCTGGGTGGCATCGGCGCTGATTTGGACGAGCTTCAAGGGGACGTCGCCCTCATCGAGGGGTTGCACACGAGGTGCTGCGGTGGAGGCATGGTGGCGTGCACTCGGGTGGAGCCGGTCTGGTTCTGCACTGCCAGGGGCTGGTGCTCTAGCTGTTGCAAGCGCTTGGAGCATTTCCAAGGCTGACACTGCAGCAGTGCGGTCTCCACGAATCCTGAGGACGCCTGTTGGTGTATGCATCTTCAAGACGAGGTAGCCGTAGTGGGCTACTGCCATGAATCGGTACAGGGCTAGCCTGCCAATTATGGTGTTGAAGGGGAGGTCGATCTCCGCCACGTCGAACAGAATGTACTCTGTCCGATAGCTGTCCGGTGCCCCAAAGGTCACCGGAAGGCTGATGTTGCCATAGGGAACGACCTGTCCCGGCCCTACCCCTGAGAACGGGCTCGATGGGGTGAGCTTGGCCATCGGGATCTGCAGCTTCTGGAAAGTTGTGCGACTGATGAGGTTCAGTCCAGCCCCGCCGGCCACCAAAACGTGGTACATCCTCACGTTGGCGATGGTGGGAGCCACCAAGAGCAGTAGTTGGCCGGCCCCAGCCATGTTCCTGGGGCAGTCGGTGGCATCGAAGCTGATGGGGGTTCCCATCCACCTGAGGTGCGGCGCGGCACTCGGGAGGGGAGCCACTGACGCTACCGCTCGGCGCAGGGTCTTAACCGCGCTTCGGGGCGAGGGGTCAGCGGACCCACCGTAGATGACGTAGAGCATCTTCCGGCGCTCGTCATCACTGGAGCTGGAGCCCTCATGATTGCGCAGCGCCTTCATGGCACGTTGAGGCTCCTGGAACTCCACCTGGTGGTCGATGTTGTCTGGGGCGTCGACCTTCTGCTTGCCCTCCCTTTGACGGTAGGGTGGGGCATCAGTTCGAAGCTGCTTCCCTTTCCGGAAGCGCTCCGCGAGCTTCTGGATCTCCCGGCACTCGGCAGCAGTATGGTAACTGGTGCCGTGCACGGGGCATAGCTCGCCTTGGCCACCATCTGGAGCTGATGACTGTCGCGGCCTTTTGTCGGGGCGCGGCCCCCGAGCTCCACTGGGTGCTGCTGCTGCGGCAACGGGAGCCGCGGCCGGCAGTTTCATCCTGCCACTTCCATTGGAAGCGGCGCCATATCCTGGCTGCCCTCCTGACTCAGAGGCTGGCAGGGAGTGCCAGTTCCGCCCTTCTGCTGCTCTGGCGCACTTGTCCGCCAGGCCGAAGAGCTCTGAGACGTCACGGACCTCTCTGGTCGCGAGCTTCTCGAGCATCTTCTTGTCCCGAACGCCTTGCCGGAACGCCACCACCACAGAAGCATTTTGGATATGTGGGATGGTGTTCCATACCTGGGAGAACCGTTGGATGAAAGAGCGCAGCGATTCTCCAGGTTGTTGCTGGATGGCATGGAGGTCGAGCTCCGTGCCAGGCCGGGTGTAGGAACTGCCGAAGTTGGCGGTGAACTGCCGGCAGAGCTCTCCCTAGGAAGTTATCGAACCCTAGGGGAGGTTCATGAGCCAAGACCGGGCTGGGCCGGTCAAGGCGACGGGGAAGTAGTTGGTCATGACGGCCTCATCCCCTCCTGCAGCAAGTACGGTGGTGGAGTAGATCTAGAGGAACTCCGCTGGGTTGACGCTGCCATCGTACTTCTCGGGCAGGTGCGGCCGAAACTTGCGCGGCCACCTCGCGAAGCGAAGGTGGGGCGCCAGGGCCGCACATCCTGCTCCTGTTGCTTCAGGCGTTGATGCCGCGAACGCTTGGTTTGCCGCAGGCACTGTGTACCCCGGTATGGGCAAGGCTGCGCCATAGACCGGGGGCGCCGTTTTCAAGGCATATGGCTGTGGCATATGCTGCGTGGCGTACGCCTGGGGCAGAGATCGCGTGGCGAAGGTCTGCGCCTCAGGCGGGGTCGAGGCTGATGTCATGCTGTCGCCGACCTCTTGGTTGTGACGCCTTTCTCGACGTCGCTCGAGGAACACCCGGGCATCTTGGCCCAAGTGGCATCGTTTCAGCTCTGTCCTCAAGTCCGTCGATGGGAGCCTGGTGGAGCTGGAGTCCGCCGTCTGCTCGTCAACCATTGGCGTGCGCGTCAGCGACACAACTGGTTGGCCAGAGCGTCGTCCCCGCCGAAGTCAAGGGTTTGCGGCGGCGACGACAAGGCGGTCTACTTCACGAATCCACTGCCAGGTCGCTGCCTGAGGCGCATCCCCAGCAGGTGGATTGCGCAGTAGCACTCTTGCTGCAGCTACCGCACCCCCGTGGGGAACGCTCAGCGCTGCAGAAGATCTCACGCTAGTTGGAGCCTGCATTGCCGCAGTCGGCTGCTGGCTTCCAGCTTGCGCCGACACACTCCGTCCTGAGTGTGTCGACACGTATTCCCCGCTAGTCACGGTCCACCGTGAACGCGGGGGAGGAGAGCCTGCCGCTGAAGGAAGCTTGGTCATCTTCGTCGGCAAAAACTCGTCGCACAAGGGAAAAACCCCCCTTCCTGGCGTGCCAAATGTCGAAGTGTGTGGTCGACACTTCCCCCGGACCTGCTCTGGGCAGCCCGCGGAGGTTCTTTTTCGGAGGCGCTAGTCTCTTGCGGAGAGCTTCAGCGTAAGGGACGAGTGAGGGAGAAGCTTGACACGGCGAGTTTTATGTGGTTCGGGCTGCCGGAGCGTAAAAACCTACGTCCACGGTGAGCAGAGGTGCTCGCTGTATTACTTGTCGCTCAGAACCGGAGTCCTGAGCTTGAGGGTGAGTGATGTCTAGGGTGCGAGTTGCTGGAGTGTGAACCTTTGCTAACGTTGCCTACCCGAGCCTTTTATAGTCCAAGGCTCGTGTGGCTTACAAGGGGGGCACGAGACCCGACAGGTGGTCCCGGGGAGATTTCCTGCCGACTATCGTATCCGCAGTTATGTCAGTAGTTGTCTCTGGCAAAGGCTTCCGAGTCTTCGTTCTGCCGCCCTGCCCATGCCGTATGCTAGTCGTAGTGGTTGATGACGGCGGGGGCGGCAGGGGATGTCTTGTCGCTGTGTTTATTGGCTGGCAGGTTCTGACACGGCGCGCCAGTCTGCGTTGCGACTGGGCGCAACGACACCTGACAGAGGCGTGCTCCGCGTCTTCGCGTCTTGGGAAGGCGCGGGCCTTGAATACCTTGTACGGGCAAGGTATGGTGCGTCTTTACGCCTGCTGCCTACCGCGCGGGGGCAGGCAGCGCTGTCGTGCTGGACACGTGGCGGGCCCGGAGCTCTCCTTTGAGGAGAGGGAGGTCCGGCCCCGTGGGACACGTGGAGCCTTCGGACCTCTCCCTGCGGAGTGGGAGGTCAGGCTTCTGTCGGCCACGTGGCGGGCCCGGAGCTCTCCTCTGTGGAGAGGGAGGTTTGGCCCCGCGGGACACGTGGCGCCTTCAGAGCTCTCCCCACGGAGGGGGGAGGTCCGGCTACCGCTGGCCACATGGCGGGCACGGAGCTCTCCTCTGAGGAGAGGGAGATCTGGCCCCTCTGGACACGTGGCGCCTTCGGAGCTCTCCCTGCGGAGAAGGGCGAGATCCTTAGGCATTTTCCCTTGTGCGCGGGGGTACCCCATATCGCGGGTACCTAGCCGTCATCAATAAGTTTATTGACGATGGTATTGGCGACTAATTATTGACGACGGCCTGGAACCGTCGTCTATAACCATATACCGTCATCAATAATTTATTGACGATGGTAGTAACATTATAGACGACGGTTTTTGGCCGTTGTCTATTTTCGAGATTCCTGTAGTGTTGGCGATCCACCCAGCAGCTCCAGGCGGTCGTGGATGTCAGTCTGGGCGATCACCCAGTCCTCCCTCTAGTGCTCCCACTTCCAGGCGCGATGTAGGGTGCGGAGTTCCTCCCTCGGTGCTAGAAGTAGTAAGCCCCTAGGTGGCTTGTGCTTCTCTCCGAGGCCCTCAAGGAGAAGAACGCCTTGAAAAGTCGCATCGAAGGCCGCACGCACACGAATATCCCGCAGAAGTGGACAGAGACGACCACCAGAGCGAGGGCGTGCGGCGTGAGGTGCTGCAGCTGGAGCCCATACACCTCCAGCAGGGTGAGGAGGAAGGACAACACCGGGAGCGTGAACCCATACAGCGGGACCCTCCTGCGACGGATCTTTCTATCGAATGTGGCTGACTGCCAGCCGAGCAGGTGCCTCACAAGTGCGATGTCGCCATCACTGCGGAGTCTGAAAGAACGGATGCCAGAAGACATGGTGGTGTGAGAAAGATGAGAGCTCTGAGGAGCGAAGGCTTCGAGCGCTCGTAAGGAGGACGAAGATCGCAAAAGGAAGGAAGGAACCTCCCTTCTGCGAAAGGTATCCTTTTCTTTGCCCGAGACTTCTGGCAGGGCAACAGGCGCGACGTCCGGGTCTCCACCGCCGCGCACAGTCCGCCACCTCAATGACGGGTGGGACCCAGGTCCACCCATTAGACGGTGGGGGCCAGGCAAGTAACTTCTCGGGAACGTCCGGCGGTTCCCAAGAAAAGTGGCATGGAGGAACTGCAGCAGCTGACCCGAGGGCTGCCACAGTAAATACCCCGGGGTAACCCCCACGAGCACGTCGCCACAACCTGCTAGTCAAGAGCAGACAGACGTCCACTATGCTGATGACATGTTGCCGCTTCAACTGTCGAGTACGCTCACTACGCCAAGGACGTGCAACCTTTTCGTCTCCCAGGAACAACCACTACGCTAAAATCTCGCCACCACTTCGGCGTCCAAAGTGCAGGCTCAAAGACACCACGCGGGAAAGATGGAGGCATCACCTGCAGGCTCGTTGCCTCCCCCGAGATGGGCCCGGGGGCCACTGTCGGTACCCTGCAGACAGGGTACCCCCGCGTGGAGGGAAAAAGACAGCCTAGGCCTCACCTCCGTGCTGTAAGTGCATCTAGGCATCCCCGTGGGTTTTGGATGATTGATGACGACAAATTAAAAGACTAATGAGCTGAGATGATCATAAGCATAGGATATTTCCAAGGCGGGCACCTAAACTCTAAAAAAAGGAAAAAGATGAAGAACGGCGTCGAAGACTCGAAGAGTAGAAATTAGGGTTTCACTTGAGTCTTTAGTAGGCTAGCCGTGTAAAAGAAAGAGTGTGTGTGTCAAGTGCATTGAGATCATAGAAGAGAGCTCAAAGCGTTAGAAGTGTCAAATCCTTAGTGGAGAGAGGTAGAGAGGTAAAGTTGGGCAGGCCGGACTTGTCTGGGGAAAGAGGTTGAACTAGTCCGAAAGTTCTACGACTTAGTCCGTTTTAGGGTGGACTAAGAGTTCCTGACTGAGATCAGACCTGTCCGTTTTGGACGGACTAGTCCGTATCTCTCTAGGTGAGAGTGTTTTTGGGGCTAAGTCCTGGTAGACCGGACTTATCTGCCTGAGTGGCCGGACTAGTCCGAGCTAGCCAGACTTGTCCGTTTTCACACGGGCTAAGGCCCTGTTTGGCACGGCTTAAACTTGTTAAAAAAGCAGCTTGTCTGAAAAGCTGGTGAACAGCAGCTTAAACTTATATCCTGCTTTTAGTTCATTCTGAGAAGCAGCTGAACTAATAAGCTGCTGGAGAAGCTGACTGTTTGGTACACCCGCAGCTTATTTTTATAAAAAAGCTGGTTCAGAAGCTGTACCAAACAGGGCCTAAGAGTTCCTGTGTGAGTTCGGACTAGTCCATTCTAAGGCGGACTAGTCCATATGGGTGCGAGATGAGAGCTCCCACGGCTAAGTCTTGGTGGACCGGACTTGTCCGCCTTAGTGGCCGGACTAGTCCGGGTCCTCCAGACTTGTCCGTTCTCACCCGGACAAATAGTTCCTGTGTGAGATCGGACTAGTCCGGTGTGAGGTGGACTAGTCCAGACTTACGGTAGGTGGCTACGGTGGGCTTCGGGACTTCTATAAAAGGAGATGCCCCGACGTCATTTAAGAAAAAAACCTGGAACCCTAGAGCCGCCACAGCGATCCAAGAGCCCCCCCTAAATCCCTCTCTCTTGCCTACCCACCCTCTAGAGCCAATTCTTAAGTTAATTTGGGTGTGTGAGAAGAGGAGAAGGAAGAACTTCACGTTTAGGCTCTTGGAGTGATCTCGTGCACTTGGTGTGATCTGTGGCTTGTGAGATCTGTGAAGTTTGTGGAAGTGATCAAGTGGGAGCCTCGGATTGTGAGCAGCCCAAAAACTTTGTAAGTTCACCCTTGAGATAGTGAAGAATCGGGTTGGCCTTAGTGGCGACTTGGTGAGGAAAGGGTTGTTAGACCCGGTCCTTTGTAGACTCCTCAACGGGGACGTAGATTCCTGAGTGGAATCGAACCTCGGGAAAAAATCCTCAGTGTCTCTCTTGCACGTACATTTCTTTGAAGATCAAAATTGCTTAGGGTTTGTTTTAATTATTTCGCTATACATCGTCACACTCTTGCAATTGATTTCAATATTCTATCACACTTGTCGTATAGAAGTGCTAGTTGTCTCATCCATATTTTGTTATATTAAAATTTGGAGAAAAATATATGGGACACACTCAAGACAGCACATAAAGGAAACCGAGTCATTAGGGAAGCCAAGATCGATATGTTTGAAGGAGAGCTTGGGAGGTTCACCATCATGGATGGTGAGTCCCCTCAAGACATGTACAACCGTCTCAAAATCCTCGTCAACAAGATCCGATCTTATGGATGCACCCGGTGGACGGATCATGAGGTGGTGAAGAGGATGCTTCGGGCATTCATGACTCAAAACATTGCTTTTTGCTCCTTGATCCGTGAGAGCCCGGGATATGCTCAAATGACCCCGGAGGAAGTGCTTGGAAGAATCATCAACAACGAGATGATGGAGAAGGAAGCCATGTTCTACAGCGACCTCCAAAGGCTCGCCTGCTCAAAGAAGAAAGATGTTGCTTTCAAAGCAACATCCTCATCACAAGACTTCGAAGCAAGTGATGATGAGGGTCTCGACACCGATGAAGAAGAGGCGCTCTTCATCAACAAATTCAAGAGGATGATGAGAAGAAGGAAGGGGATCAACCATTATGAGAACAAGAACAAGGAAAGGTCCAAGCCAAAAACAAAAAGAGCATGCTACAACTGTGGTGAATATGGACACTTCATTGTGGATTATCCATATGAAGAGAGTAAGAAGAAGAAAGATGGCAAGTCTCAAGAGAAGAAATTCTTCAAGAAGAAGAAGCCATCAGGACATGCTCACCTTGGGAAGGAATGGGACTCAAATGAAGACTCATCCTCCGAGGATGAAGAGAAAGTGGCAACACTTGCCATTGGAAGGAGCAAGCTCTTCTCAACAATTGAAGACTTCAAGTCTACATGTCTCATGGCTAAGGAGGGAAGAAGAAAGCTTAAATCTAAACCATCCTCCTCTACCTCTTCACTTGATAGCTTTGATAGTAGTAGTGATAATGAATCCATGCTTAAGGATCTAAGTAGGAGCACCTTGAAAAAGATGAGATTGCTGTCGGAAGAAATCTTTGAGAAGGATGAACTCATCAACCGTCAAGAAAACATGCTCATCCTTGAAAGGGAGAGATGTCATGAGCTTGAAGAGCTCCTTGAGGTTGAAAGGGAAAGAAGCAAGGCACTTGAGCTTGAACTCGCTTTGAGCAAGGAAACTTGCTTAAATCTTGAAGACACAACTGTTGTGCTCAAGGATGAAATTGTTAACTTGACAAAAGTCAACAAGATCCTTGAAACACAAGTTGAGTCTCTCAAGATCAATGCACCTTCTTCCTCTATGATTTCACCCTCCTTAAAGAAATCTCCCGAAGCAACTCAAACTTGCAAGTGTTCAAACTTAATCCTAAAACTCAAAGATGAACTTAAGTTGGCACAAAACAAGCAGTCACCAAAAGGTGGTATCTTTGACAAATAAAAAGTGGCATATGCACGAAGTGCATATACAAATGTAGGACCTCCACATGTCAAAGATAGTCTTGGCTATTCTCGGGAGTGGAGGCAACATGATAAAACTCCCAAGAAGAGAAAAGACTTGATTGTTTTTGTCAAGGAAGGTTCACCCAACAAAGAAAATATAAAGAACATTGCAAACTCATCTAACATGCCTAAAAATAAACCTCATCCTTTGTTTCATGATTTTGATGCCTCATATGTTTTATTGAGAAACAAATTTGGAAAGATCTATGCTAGGTATGTTGGGCCACTCCACAAGAGTCCAAAACCTTGTGTGTGGGTGCCCAAGTGCCTCTTGACTAACATGAAAGGACCCAACCCCGCTTGGGTACCAAAAGGTAAGGCATAACTCTATTTTGTAGGCATACTCTTCCGGTGGATCAAAATGGGTGCTTGACAGTGGATGCACAAACCATATGACCGGAGAGAGAAGGATGTTTGTTGAATATGAGGGAAACGAAGATCCAAGTGAAGGAATATATTTTGGGAACAATAGCCAAGGGAAAATCCTTGGCACCGGTAAAATTGCTATCTCTCCCCATCATACTCTCTCAAATGTTTTGCATGTTGACTCCCTTGATTATAACCTTCTATTCATATCCCAACTATGTGACAAATGTTATAATTGTATTTTCACTAACGAGGGTGTGACTGTCTTGAGAAGAAGCAATGACTCAATTGCCTTTAAGGGCGTGCTCAAGGGAAAGCTTTACCTTGTGGATTTTACCACGCATAAAGCCTAACTTGACACGTGCTTAATGGCAACGACTAACATGGGATGGCTTTGGCATAGAAGGCTAGCCCGTGTTGGGACGAGGAACTTGCAAAAACTTCTCAAGCGAGAACACATTCGAGGCTTGAAAAATGTTGTTTTTGATAAGGACAGGCCATGTAGTGCTTGTCAAGCTGGAAAGCAAGTTGGAGCTCAACATCCATCCAAAAATGTCATGACGACCACAAGACCCTTGGAGCTACTTCACATGGACCTTTTCGGCCAAATAGCCTACAAAAGCATCGGCGGTAACAAATATTGCCTTGTTGTTGTAGATGATTATTCTCGTTTCACTTGGGTGTTCTTTTTTGCATGACAAAGGTGAAACTCAAGGTGTGCGCAAGAAATTCTTGAGAAGAGCTCAAAACGAGTTATCCTTAAGAATTAAGAACATAAGGAGCGATAACGGCACCGAGTTTAAGAACACTCAAGTGGAAGAATACTTGGATGAAGAAGGCATCAAGCATGAGTTTTCAACCCCTTACTCCCCTCTACAAAAGGGGATTGCTGAGAGGAAGAATAGAACTCTCATTGAAATGGCAAGAACCATGCTTGATGAATACAAGACGTCGGACCGGTTTTGGGCGGAAGCGGTTAACACCGCTTGCCATGCCATAAACCGGTTGTATCTTCATCGACTTTTGAAGAAGATGTCTTACAAACTTCTAACCGGTAATAAAAACCAAACATCTCGTATTTTCATGTCTTTGGGAGCAAGTGTTATATTCTCAACAAGAAGTCTAATACTTCGAAGTTTTCTTCAAAGTCCAATGAAGGTTTCTTGCTTGGTTATGACTCAAACACCTACGCCTATCGTGTTTTCAACAAAACTTATGGAATTGTTGAAATAGCGAGAGACGTAGTGTTTGATGAGACTAATGGCTCTCAAGTGGAGCAAGTTGATCAAAGTGTGCTAGATAAATAAGAGGCTCCACAAGAAGCACTTAAAAGGATGACACTTGGAGAAATTTTTCCTCAAGAACATCCTCAAGACTCAAATGATCATCCAACAAACGAAAATATGTCTCCCTCCCATGATCAAGCTCAAGATGAGCAAGGCCAACCTCAACAAGATCAAAACGATCAAAGTCAAGATAGAGGATTGGATCAAGTGGGAGATGAAGAAAAGAGTGACAATGAAGATGAAGATCAAAGAGTTCAACCACCTCATTCAAGAGTGCACCAAAGTGTTCAACGAGATCATCCCGTCGACAACATAGTAGGAGGTATCTCCAAAGGGGTGACCACTCGCTCTCGGTTGACTAATTTTTGTAAAAATTACTCTTTTGTTTCCTCTTTGGAGCCCCGCAAGGTAGAAGAAGCACTACAAGATCCAGATTGGGTGGTGGCCATGCAAGAGAAACTCAATAATTTTGAAATAAATCAAGTGTGGGAACTTGTAAATCGACCCAACGCAAATGTTGTGGGAACCAAGCGGGTATTCCGCAACAAGCAAGACGAGTATGGGGTTGTAACAAGAAACAAGGCAAGACTTGTTGCAAAGGGATATGCACAAGTAGAAGGTTTGGATTATGATGAAACTTTTACTCCCCTAGCTAGGCTTGAATCAATTTGTATCTTGCTTGCTTTTGCAACTCACCATGATTTCAAGCTATACCAAATGGATATGACAAGCGATTTCCTCAACAGTCCAATCGAGGAGGAAGTGTACGTGGAGCAACCACCCGGATTTGAGAACAATAAGTATCCTAACCATGTCTTTAAACTTCGGAAAGCTCTCTATGGCCTCAAACAAGCTCCTAGAGCTTGGTATGAGTGTCTTAGAGATTTTCTTATTAAAAATAGTTTTACGATAGGAAAAGCAGACTATACACTCTTCACTAAGCATTTTAACGATGATTTATTTGTGTGCCAAATATATGTCGATGACATTATATTTGGTTCTACTAACAAAGCTTTTTCTGATGAGTTTTCAAAGATAATGACTGAAAGGTTCGAGATGTCAATGATGGGGGAATTGAAGTTCTTTCTAGGATTCCAAGTCAAACAACTCAAGGAAGGAACGTTCGTAAGTCAAACCAAGTATACTCAAGACATACTTAAGAGGTTCGACATGGACAAATCCAAACCCATCAAGACTCCCATGGGAACCAACGAACATCTTGACCTTAATGAAGATGGTCCAAGTGTGGACCAAAAGGTATTTCGTTCCATGATAGGCTCTTTACTTTACCTTGTGCATCTAGGCCCGACATAATGCTTAGTGTGTGTATGTGTGCACGGTTCCAAGCAGCTCCTAAGGAGTTCCACTTGACGGCCGTTAAGCGAATTCTTAGATATTTGGTTCACACTCCTAACCTAGGACTTTGGTATCCCAAGGGATCTAAGTTCAATCTCATTGGATACTCTGATGCCGATTATGCCGGTTGTAAGGTAGATCGGAAGAGCACGTCAAGGACTTGTCAATTTCTTGGTAGTCCTTGGTTTCGTGGTCTTCAAAGAAATAAAACTCCATTGCCCTATCCACAGCCGAAGCGGAGTACGTCACAGTCGGGAGTTGTTGTGCACAACTCCTATGGATGCGACAAACTCTTAGAGACTATAGTTACAGTTTGAGCCATATTCCACTCCTATGTGACAATGATAGTGCCATCAAGATTGCTCACAATCCCGTGGAGCATTCTAGAACTAAACATATTGATATACGTCACCATTTCCTGAGAGATCACTCTATTAAGGGAGATATCGTTATCTCTCATGTTAGGAGTGAAAAGCAATTGGCGGACATCTTCACAAAACCCCTTGATGAGAAACACTTTTGTGACCTAAGGAGTGAATTGAATATCCTAGATTCTCAAAATGTTGCTTGAAGTGTGCACATCTGTTTGTTGCTTGTTTATAAACTTCAAAAACCGCATGTTTTAAACACACTACCCTAATCTCTCTTACTCTATGAAAACTATGTTCAAAAGGGCCCTTTGTCAAATATGGTTATTGTTTGTTTGATGTATGCTTACTGACCATGTTTGTCAAAGATATTTGCAAAAACTTGTCCAAAAGGATCATATACTTAAACTAAAAATCAAATTATATGAATTTCAGCTTGTAGCCGGACTAGTCCACCTATGAGTCCGGACAAGTCCGGCCCTAGAGAAGTCCGGCTTTGGTCCGTCAAACGGACTTGTCCGGACACCGAACCCGGACTAGTCCGGCCTCGCCAGGCACGTGTCACCACCGGAGCTCACCCTTGTGGAAGGGATGAGGTCCGGCCCCGCCAGACACGTGTCACCACCGGAGCTCACCCCTGTGGAACGGATGAGGTCCGGCCCCACCAGACACGTGTCGCCATCGGAGCTCACCCCTGTGGAAGGGTGAGGCCCGGCCCCATGGGACACGTGTCACCACCGTAGCTCACCTCTATGAAAGGGATGAGGTCCGGCTCCGCGGGACACGTGTCGCCACCGGAGCTCACCCCTGTGGAAGGGATGAGGCCCGACCCCGCAGGACACGTGTCGCCACCGGAGCTCACCCCTGTGAAAGGGATGAGGTCCGGCCCCGCGGGACACGTGCCGCCACCGGAGCTCACCCCTGTGGAAGGGATGAGGTCCGATCCCACGGGACACGTGTCACCACCGGAGCTCGCCTCTGTGGAGAGGAAAGGCCCTGGCCCGCTGGACACATGTCACCACGGGAGCTCGCCTCCGAGGAGAGGAAAGGCCCCGGCCCGCTGGACATGTGTCACCACGGGAGCTCGCCTCCGAGGGGAGGAGAGGCCGCGGCCCGCTGGACACGTGTCGCCACGAGATCTCGCCTTCGAGGAGAGAAAAGGCCCCAGCCCGCTGGACACGTGTCGCCACGGGAGCTCACCTTCGAGGGGAGGAGAGGCCCCGGCCCGCTGGACACGTGTCGCCACGGGAGCTCGCCTCTGAGGAGAGGGGAGGTCCGGCCCCACCGTACACGTGGCGTCCTCGGAGGTCGCCTCTGAGGAGAGGGGAGGTCCGGCCCCGCCGGACACGTGGCGCCCTCGGAGCTCGCCTCTGAGGAGAGGGGAGCTCCGGCCCTGCCGACACGTGGCACCCTCGGAGCTCGCCTCTGTGGAGATGGGAGGCCTGGCCCCGCTGGACACGTGGTGCCTTCGGAGCTCACCTTAGAAGTGGCCACGTGGCAAGGTCGGACTTCGCATCGGACAAGTCCAAACCGGACTAGTCTGCCTGGGTAGGCCGGACAAGTCCGGCCCCAAAGAAGTCCGACTCTGGTCCGCCAACCGGACTTGTCCGTACACTTAACCATGACTAGTCCGGCCCCTGGGGACTTAACCTCCCAGGGGCAGCCAAACTTATTTCTTCACAGACTAGTCCGCTCACATTCTCTCTCAAGCCGGATGCGCCCACAAATTTGCGATTTTCGCTTTCCTCCACCAAACATCTTGTCCAATCCCGGGCTTCGTTACTCAAGTTTCAACTCCAAAATTCATCACATTTGAAGATTTCAAGAGGTATTCTTGACCTAACCAAAAATCCTTCCTTTTCTTCACTCTTAGGTCTTTTGATAAAAACCTCTTCACAAATGTTGTTCCTAGTGTCGATGCGATCATAGCCAAGGAGTATTGCAACTTAATTCGAAGTTCTTGCGAAATATTGTTAGGGTTAGGGTTATTTATGTATAACCTGGACTAGTCCGGTTTTGGGCGGATAAATCCGTTCTCGAGCAGACTAGTCTGGTCCTTTAACAGACAAGTCCGGTCTACACATAACAAACTCCAACTTTAGTCATTTTTCATGAATTCTCTTGCAATATTCCACTTCCTTGACCTCTAACATCCTGTCTCTCAGGAAATATGTCAAACTCTGACAAAAAGCTCTCCCCTTTAAAGTCCCACGACCGAGGAGGCTCGACAAGCCCTTCATCAGTGCATTGCCGAAAAAAGGGCAGCAAAGGAGGCCCAAGCGGCTAAAGAAGCCGTCCGTTGAGAGGCAAGAACAAAGAAGCATGATCTCGACGAGGAGGCACAAATTGCCCAAGCCATTGAAGAATCCTTGAAGGATCAACTGAGAAAGAAAAGGGTCGAACGAGAAGCCCAGAGCTCCCAAGCTGCTAGTGCCTCAGAGCCCAAGAGAAAGAGGATGGTCACCTTGGGAGACAAAGAGAAGGAAAAGGAATCCGAGGGTTGGGTTCCTCGTGATCCAAAGAAGGGTAAGGCTCCACTTCCTGAGCAGCCCAAGAACAAAAAGGAAACTGCCAAAGCACCGACAAACAGAGCGGGAGGGATAAAAATCAGAGAGAAAGGGCAACCGAAGCCCATCGACCCCTTAAAGATGGCTGCCCCTGCTAGAGACCAAACCGGTAGCCCAACAATCCGGCATTTGTATTCAAAGGAAATGGAGCTAAAAAGGCGAGAAGACTGAGGATGGATAAAGTCTATGACTATGAGAAGCACACAGCCGACCCTAGGTTTTGGTGTGACTTTCACTGCGATTACTACCGCTTGGTGTACCTAAAAATGAAGACCCCAGTCACTCAAGATCAATGGGTAGATTGGGACTACATGGCCAAAAGGGAGCACAAAGCTTTTGATGCAGTGATTGAAGCCGCAGAGCGCCATGGAATCAAGGAAATCATGAGCTTCAAGTATGACTGGAACATTGAGGTAATTGTGCAGTTCTACACCACTGTGTACTTCTCCACCTACGGTGACCGGAAAATCACCTGGATGACTCATGGAGAGCAGTACTCAGTCACCTATGAGAGGTTTGCATAGATACTTGGCCTCGAGGAGCACTTGGATCATGAGATTATCATTTCCAATCTCAAGGCAGTGGATAGGGATCAGCTTGACTATATGTATCCTAGTCATGTTCCCTATGAGGCCGGGCTTGCTAGGAACATCAAGCCGTTCTATAGCATCCTCAACCGGATTCTGAGGAGGACCA
The DNA here is from genome assembly GCA_030760725.1 of Neostapfia colusana. Lineage (NCBI taxonomy): Eukaryota > Viridiplantae > Streptophyta > Magnoliopsida > Poales > Poaceae > Neostapfia > Neostapfia colusana. The sequence goes on along the minus strand of JASWHV010000004.1, from coordinate 105,940,898 downwards.
TTGCCCCCAAGGATGGAGATGCAGGGGTAATTCAAGGAAACTTAAGGCATCTCCTCCTCTTGATAGATGGTGAATAGAAGTTCAACCTTGTTGAGCATATTTATGATGACATCTTCAACATCTCTCACACTCCCAACCACTCATGTGGTTATGCACCGTACATCATGTGCCTAATTGAGAAGGTGTCCGAGATAATCTTTGTCAAGGATGTCACTCATCGACCTCTTCGTCCTCAGCTACCCCCCCCCCATTCTGCCAGAACCCTCAAGGAGAAAAAAATGCTCAACCTCCGTCCAGCTCAGTGGCCCCTTCTAGCTCAGCGGCTCCCCCATCATCTCCTCCTCCACAATCCATGAGCGGATTCTTCAAGTGCTTCAACGCACTTTTCGCCTCCTGTCGGCGTGTGGAGGTCCGGACTCGACGCATGGAGAGGCGTCAGGAGAAGCACCTCAAAGCTGTGTGTGACAAGCTTGAGGTACCCATGTCTCCCCCTGAGTAGAGTGATGGGGAACTCACTCCATATCCAGAGTTCACCGCTGATGAGCTTGCCCAGGTCAGGGAAGATGGAAGCTCTTCCAAGGTTGTGCCTCCATCCACCCCCACAGACGAAGAAGAAGAGGATACAGAGGCTACGGAGAGCGATGAAAATGGCGATGAAGAAGAAGACGAAGAAGATGACGAGTAGACTTAGGCGTATCTTCCTCCCTCCTTTTCTTTTTGGTGCCTTGATGCCAAAGGGGGAGAAATGTGAAAAGGATGTCCTATTTTTTATCATCTTCTAGTCTCGTAATAGATCTTTTGGACATGACTCTTTTGGACATGACTATCTCTGTTTTATGTTTTATGCATGCCTATCTTTTGTGTAACACTACGTGTTGGATTTTATGGTAGTTTTATGCTTATTGTCTTATCACATTTTTAATTTTGAGCACAACACGTAGGCACACCACCATAACATGTGAATGTATGCCAACTCCCCTCTTTTACTCTTGCATACATTCAGTGGGAGTTTTGCATACATACACTTGTTATAAAAATAAAATTTTTACCTCTTATGTTGAAACTTAATGTGTTGTCATCAATCACCAAAAAGGGGGAGATTGTAAGTGCATCTAGGCATCCCCGTGGGTTTTGGATGATTGATGACGATAAATTAAGAGACTAATGAGCTGAGATGATCATAAGCACAGGACATTTCCAAGGTGGGCACCTAAACTCTCAAAAAAAAGGAAAAAGATGAAGAATGGTGTCGAAGACTCAAAGAGTAGAAATTAGGGTTTCACTTGAGTCTTTAGTAGGCGAGCCGTGAAAGAGTGTGTGTGTCAAGTGCATTGAGATCATAGAAGAGAGCTCAAAACGTTAGAAGTGTCAAATCCTTAGTGGACAGAGGTAGAGAGGTAAAGTTGGGCAGGCCGGACTTGTCCGGGGGAAGAGGTCGAACTAGTCCGGAAGTCCTACGGCTTAGTCCGTTTTAGGGTGGACTAAGAGTTCCTAACTGAGATCAGACCTGTCCGTTTTGGACGGACTAGTCTATTTCTCTCTAGGTGAGAGTGTTTTTGGGGCTAAGTCCTAGTAGGTCGGACTTATCCGCCTGAGTGGCTGGACTAGTCCGGGCTAGCCAGACTTGTCCGTTTTCACATGGACTAAGAGTTCCTCTGTGAGTTCGGGCTAGTCCGTTCTAAGGCGGACTAGTCCGTATGGGTGTGAGATGAGAGCTCCCACAGCTAAGTCTTGGTGGACCAGACTTGTCCGCCTTAGTGGCCGGACTAGTCCGCGTCCTCCAGACTTGTTCGTTCTCACCCGGACAAATAGTTCCTGTGTGAGATCAGACTAGTCCGGTGTGAGGCGGACTAGTCCGGACTTTCGGTAGGTGGCAACGGTTGGCTTCGGGACTTCTATAAAAGGAGATGCCCCGACGTCATTTAAGAAAAAAAACTGGAACCCTAGCGCCGCCACATCGATCCAAGAGCCCCCCTAAATCCTTCTCTCTTGCCTACCCACCCTCTAGAGCCAATTCTTAAGTGAATTTGGGTGTGTGAGAAGAGGAGAAGGAAGAACTTCACGTTTAGGCTCTTGGAGTGATCTCGTGCACTTGGTGTGATCTGTGGCTTGTGAGATCTGTGAAGTTTGTGGAAGTGATCAAGTGGGAGCCTCGGATTGTGAGCAGCCCAAAAACTTTGTAAGTTCACCCTTGAGATAGTGAAGAATCGGGTTGGCCTTAGTGGCGACTTGGTGAGGAAAGGGTTGTTAGACCCGGTCCTTTGTAGACTCCTCAACGGGGACGTAGATTCCTGAGTGGAATCGAACCTCGGGAAAAAATCCTCAGTGTCTCTCTTGTACGTACATTTCTTTGAAGATCAAAATTGCTTAGGGTTTGTTTTAATTATTTCGCTATACATCGTCACACTCTTGCAATTGATTTCAATATTCTATCACACTTGTCGTATAGAAGTGCTAGTTGTCTCATCCATATTTTTTTATATTAAAATTTGGAGAAAAACCCTTAAAAATCAAGTTTTAGATCTTTTCGAGAGTTTGACCAGACTGTGAGACCTATGTGTGCTGAATACATTGGCAATTAGGATAAAAGTTAGCATTAACATTCAAAGTTTTGAATATTGCCAAAACATTCTTCTGTGGCAAGCTCCTGCAAGGTCCGGAGAGCTTCTGTGAGGTCCGGAGCTTGTTTTTAGGGAGCTCCCGTGAAGTTCAACTCGTAGAACTGCAGCGTCTTGTTTTTGCTGTTAACTCGCAATGTTTCAAACTTGCTTTATGGGAAGGTTTGCTTAGTATTAATTTACTAAGTTTTTGGTGTGTTTTGGTGGTTATGGCTGTTATCATTTGATATGGTTTGCAACATGCTTATGTGACGTGCTCATGTAAGGTGTTGTGGTTTTCGAACTAACGTGAGTCAAGTCGAGGACTTGTGCTCGGAAGAATTGGTTGTTTATTCATGTGCAGGTGTTGCTTGAGTTCAAGACATGGCTGGTGACGGGATCCTTGGACTAGTCTCAGGGAGGAGATGAGGTTCCAACAACCAAGTTCGGGAGGAGCTGTGGTTGAGTTGATCGGGAGGTCGCGCAGCTTGTTTGGATAAAGGGCAGTGCATATGAAGGTTGTGTGTACGTCGTTGGAAGGTGTTTGCACGTGTGCAAGGAGTTCATGGACATGGCAACATTGTTCCAAGGCGTGATGAAGAGATGTGGACGTAAAGAATTGGTCGGAAAGGTTCAACCGACTAGGTTATGGACTCAGGCTGCGACTGAGTCGTTTTTGACTCAAATATGGAAAGTTTTGAGTTGGTTATGATAGGATTTCGTTTGGGTCACGAATTTGAGTTATTTTAGGAATGTTTGGGACGTTCCTAAGGTGTTTGGAAGTCTTAAGATTGCTTCTATCTGCGTATAGAAGAGTCTTGAGCAGTATTGGAAAGTTACAGTTTGAATCCAAGTAGGAGTAGGAGTCCTAGTTTGAGTTGAGTTGGCCATAGAGCTGGTTATATAAGCAAGGGGGGCCAAGTCTCGTGGTGCACGACTTTGGGCTGTTCCTCTTGTGTTTCTATTAAATAAAGTTCATAGTTTTGAGGAGCTTTTGTGCCTTGTTCGTCCGACTTGTTTTTTGTCAAGTCTTTCTCGCCGAGTTTCTGGATGACCGATGTTGCTTCGGAGTTTCATTCATAACTCGAGTTTTACAGATCCGATTGACGTGATTCTTTTTGGGTTGTCTTCACAACTCAATTATCTATCATCTGTGAAATTTTCACGAGCTTCGGATCTGTAGTTTTTGAGATACACGAGTTTCTTTGCAGCGTTGCAGATCTGTTTTATATCGGGTAGAACAGATTGATCTTCGTTTAATGTTTTGATCGTATCTCAAGTTTTACTTCGTGTTTTCAAGTGGTTCATGTTGCATTAGATCCGTGACTTGATTCTGTACCTCTCTACTTGATTTGTCACGGTTGAACACGTTTGAAAACACTTGCACACACGGTTTCTTTAACCAATTGATTTTTTGCTGAGGGGTTTTTGTTGTTTCCGCTGCGAAAAGTTTTAATCTACCATTCACCCCCCTCTGGTAGCTTTTCACGTGTTCTTCGATCCTACAATTGGTATCAGAGCCAAGGTGCTCTAATATTTATTATTTGCACGTGTTTTGACTAACCATCATGGAGAAGTACTCCATAAAACCTTGTGTGTTCAATGGCATCGATTTTCAGGTTTGGAAGGCGCGGATGGAGGCCTAGATACAGGCGCAAGGCTTCGCCATATGGGAAAAGGTCTACCGGAACTTCGATGTACCACCCAACGATCAAGTTACGGCTGCGAACATGAGAGATGTTGAAAACAACAACAAGGCTCGCAACTTGATCATCCAAGGATTGACTCAAAGCGACTTCGACCGTGTTGCACACCTCCGATCTGCATATGATGTTTGGAAAGCTCTTTGTGACTACCATGAAGGATCCAATACGATCAAGGAGGTAAGGCAAGATATGTTCAAGAAAGAATACATGCGTTTTGAGATGTAACCCGGTGAGTCAATTGACAACCTTTTTGCTCGCTTTAATAAAATTCTCAGCAACTTGCGTAGTGTCAATGTTAACTTTTCAGATGCTGAAAATGCTAGACAATTGTTAGTAGCATTAGATATGTCAATTTAGGAGATGAAAGTTACATCTATTCGTGAATCTACTGTCATGAGTTCTCTTACTTTGGACGTGCTTTATTCTAAATTGAAAACTCATGAAATTGACATCATCTCACGTAAAAACCCCAACAAGTCTATTGCATTTGTTTCGCAAGGTGACATGTATAGTTCTAGTCAATCATCATCTAGTGGTGCACTCTCTTTGCTGTCCTATCTAAGCCTTAACAGATTGAAGAGTTTCCAGAGGAGGAGCTTTCACTCATCTCTACTCGGTTCTCAAAAGCACTGCAAAATGTGAGAACTAGAAGGAGAGGAAGCTCCGGACCTCAACGATGTTTTGAATGTGGTAAGACAGGACATTTTCGTACGGAGTGCCCTAACCTTTTAGGTCCGACTTCACGTGAAGAAAAGCAAACAAGGCCGAAAAAATCATTTGCAAAGAATAAGAAGAAGAAAGATTTATCAATGCGCAACATAGTGCATAGTATGATCTCTGCACTTCAAGATTTCGGCTCAAGTGATGTGGACACCGGTAGTGATGAAGATGAAGAAGCTATGACAAATATGTGCTGCATGGCGAGCAAGTTAAGTTCAAGCTCCGAGGAGGCAGAACACAACAGCGACGATGAAGAGGTATGTCCCACTTGCGAAGAAATGTGTGATGCTATTTCTCGTGCCACTGTTATATTAAAGAAAAAGGATAAAAAACTTAGGAACAATGCTGTTAAAATTGAATCACTAGAATCTGAAATTAATCGTTTAAAAACTTTGATTCCTATTGATGATTCTTGTTCCTCATGTGATTTAATTTATGAACAATTATCCTCTTTAAGAAGTGCGCACGCATCTACACTTGATAAACTTGAACTTAAAATTGAAAAGAACAAAGAGCTTGCTGCACTTAATGATAAAAATTTGAAAGATGCTTGTTGTTCTACAATTGATTTGCATTGTTCTTCATGTGATGATCTGAATAAGAAACTAAATGATGCTATGAATGAGATTTCTATTTTGAACAATGATTTACATGTGCATGAAGTTAAATATTGTTCAAATTGCAAACTAAAAGGAAAAACTTCATGTGAAAACTGCTTTGATCTGTCCAATAAACTTGATGATATGCATAGGACACTAGACCGGTTTTCTAATGCAAATAAGAACCTAAACTTGCTGCTGAATTCTTCCAAGTCTTGTAATGATAAAACTGGTTTAGGTTTTAATTCTCATGCTCATGCTAAGGCACACCCACCTAAAGTTGCAAAGTCATTAGGAAGCGGTTTGATTCAAACAGCTCCTAGATAAAAAGAGGTGATTTTCAAATCTGCAGGAGTACTGTCCCATTCAGGTTCTAATAAACGTGTTGCTTGCTCATCTAGACATGATAATAAGGTTATTTTTCATTGTACCTACTGTGGTAGAGATGGTCATGTCATGGATTTTTGTTATAGACTAGCTAAACACGATAAGAAACAAAGAATACTTGCTAGATCACATAACAACCAAGCAAAATCTGCTAGACCGAATGTTCGGAGCTTGCAACCTGCTGTAATGAGTCAAAAACTTGCTCCCGGACCTACTGTTTTTGTGCTACATATAACACATCTTCTAAGTCAGTAGTTGGGAACAAAATTTTTTGATGTTTGGCTCATAAACCTGCTGTACCTTCTCAGCTTTCGCGTGTTATTCCTGCTGGATATCGTGTGACTCAGTACTGGATTCCTAAAAGTCTTTTAACTAACCCCAGTATTGAGTCATCGACGTATTGCGCTGCTGTGTAGGTTTCACGTTTGAGGAAGGAGAACATTTGGATTGTGGATTCAGGTTGCTCACGCCACATGACCGGTAACAAAGAATGGTTCTCCTCTCTCTCTTTTGTGTCACGTGTAGAAAATGTTACTTTCGCCGATAACTCTTCTACTCCCATAATTGCTAAAGGTTCGGTTAGAGTAAACAATCTCTACACTTTGAAAGATGTGGCACTTGTTAAAAATTTGAAATACAACTTGCTTTCGGTTTCACAATTGCTAGATGAAAATCTAGAGGTTAGCTTTGCTAAAAATTGCTGCAAGGTTGTAGATTCAAAAGGTGAGCTTTTGTTTAACATGTCTAGGTTTGGAAGAGTTTTTAAAGCTGATTTTGATTTGTCAACTTCTAATCATCGGTGTCTAGTTGCTAATGATACAAAGGATCTATATTTTTGGCATCGTAGACTTGGTCACATAGGCTTTGATCATCTCACTCGTGTTAGTGCTCTCGATCGCATACGTGGGCTGCCGAAACTTAAAAAGGACAATGAGATTGTGTGCTCTTCTTGTAGACATGCTAAGTTTGTTGCAGGTTCACATGCTCCTCTCACAATGACCATGACAGCTGAACCGGGACAACTTTTACATCTTGACACAGTAGGTCCGGCACGTGTTCAATCCTTCGGAGGTAAATGGTATGTGCTTGTGATTGTTGATGATTATTCCAGATATTCTTGGGTTTATTTTATGGCATCTAAGAATGAAGCTTTTAGTCATTTTAGAACTTTATTTCTTAGATTATCTATTGATCACCCAGGATCATTAAAAGCAATTAGAAGTGATAACGGAACTGAATTTAAAAACCAATCCTTTTATCACTTTTGTGCTGAAAATGGAATAGATCATCAATACTCTTCACCCTATGTACCACAACAAAATAGTGTCGTAGAAAGAAAGAACAGGACCTTAGTTGAGATGGCTAGGACTATGCTTGATGAATATCAAACTCCTAGGAAATTTTGGGCTGATGCAATTGCAACCGCTTGTTATGTCTCAAATCGTGTTTTCTTGCGTGCTAAGCTTGGAAAAACCCCATATGAGCTCCGGTTTGGACATAGGCCTAATGTTACACACTTTAGGGTTTTTGGTTGCAAATGCTTTGTTAAGAAACATGGTAATCTTGATAAATTTGAAGCTAGATCTGTTGATGGCATGTTTCTTGGTTATCCATCTCATACTAGAGGCTATCGTGTGCTTTTACTTGACACTAACAAAGTTGTGGAGACTTGCGAGGTTTCTTTTGATGAAGCTAGCCCAAGTACTAGCTCCGATATTGCAGGTCCGGATCCATATCCGCAGGGGGAGAGTATTTTTATTGAAGAAGATGAAGAAGTGGTGTTGCTGCCCGAAAACTCGGAAGTAAATAACGATCAAGCTGCTGATTTTGCACCACAACCAGCACCAACAGTCACTACTGCTGGTTCGGACCTTCCTCAATCAACAAGCTCTCCTAATCAAAGGTCCGAATATGAAGAAGAAGGTGCTTGTGAAGTGTCTACTCCCCTCCGAGTACTCAAAAGTCATCCTCCACAACAAATCATTGGAAGCTTGCATGAACGAGTCACTCGGTCCAGGTTTTGCGATCCAAACTCTCATGCTCATTCTGCTTTTGTTGCTTCTTTTGAACCCAAGGATATATCACACGCACACACTAATGAATCTTGGATTAATGCCATGCAAGAAGAGTTAGAAAATTTTGAAAGAAATAATGTTTGGAAACTTGTACCTCCACCTCAAGGTCACACATTAATTGGAACTAAATGGGTATTTAAAAATAAGCAAAGTGAGGATGGGGTTGTGGTTAGGAATAAAGCTAGGTTGGTTGCTCAAGGTTTCACTCAAATTGAAGGTCTAGATTTTGATGAAACATTTGCTCCTGTTGCTAGATTAGAAGCTATAAGAATTTTATTAGAATTTGCTTCATCTAAAGGTTTCAAGTTATATCAAATGGATGTTAAAAGTGCTTTTCTTAATGGCTACATAGAGGAGGAGGTTTATGTTAAGCAGCCACCGGGTTTTGAAAATCCAAATTTTCCTAATCATGTTTACAAACTGTCCAAAGCCTTGTACGGTCTAAAACAAGCCCCTAGAGCATGGTATGATAGGTTAAAAACATTCTTACTTGAAAAGGGGTTTACCATGGGCAAGGTTGATAAAACTCTTTTTGTACTTAAGCATGGCAATGACTCATTATTCGTTCAAGTGTATGTGGATGTTATTATCTTTGGTTGTGCTTCTCATGATCTCGTGTCCAAGTTTTCAGCTATGATGAGTTCAGAATTTGAGATGAGTATGATGAGAGAACTCACATACTTTTTGGGGTTGCAAATCAAGCAAACAAAAGAAGGAACTTTTGTGCATCAAACTAAGTATACAAAGGACCTTCTTAAGCGCTTCAACATGGACAAATGCAAGCCTCTTCGGACACCAATGGGAATAGCAACAACACTTGAACTTGACGAAGATGGTGACCCGGTCGATAAAAAAGAATACAGAAGTATGATTGGATCACTTTTGTATCTCACGGCGTCAAGACCGGACATACAATTCAGCGTATATCTTTTTGCACGTTTTCAAGCTTCTCCACGTGCTTCACATCGCCAAGCCATCAAAAGGATTCTCAGGTACCTACATGGAAGTCAAGAATTTGGCATTTTTCTTCCTTCTTCCTCAACCGTTTCTTTGAAAGCTTTTTCAGATGCTGATTTTAGGGGTTGTAGGATTGATAAGAAAAGTACTTCGGGTGCTTGTCATTTTCTTGGTAATTCACTTGTTGCTTGGTCCTCTAGAAAACAAAGTTCAGTTGCACAATTCACGGCCGAATCTGAATATGTAGCTGCGGCTAGCGCTTGCTCACAAATTCTTTGAATTGTTCAAACACTTAAGGACTATGGGGTTGATTTAGATAGTGTTCCACTGTTTTGTGATAACACTAGTGCAATTTGTATTGCTAAAAACCCCGTGAAACACTCTAGAACTAAGCACATTGACATTAGGTATCACTTTCTTCGTGATAATGTTGAAAAAGGAAACATTGTGCTTCACCATGTCGATACCGAACAACAATTGGCTGATATTTTTACAAAACCTTTGGATTTCACTCGTTTTTGTTTCATTCGTAGTGAAATAGGGGTTATGCATCCTCATGGCTTAAATTGAGGGGGAGTTTTTGAAACTTTGAAAGTCTATGTGTGAATCTGAAACTAAATTAATCTAAGCATAGTATTTCATACATATATGACTTTGTGATTCCTTTTACAGTCTGAAAGTTCTTACTACATTACTCATGTTATACATTTTGTAGTTTTTGCCATGACTAGTAATTGGAATAATTACTTACACTAAATATGGTCATGATCGAACTTTCTTGCTGTTTTGAACTTGTCGCGTGCTCACAAGGAGAGTTTTTTTACACTTTGCATATGTTATACACTTTCTTCCTTCTCTGATTTTAAAAAATAGGGAGAAATTAATAAAGGGGGAGAAATGAGTTTTCAAAGCTTTTCAAAACTTTTTATAAGCCAATGTTCGGATTTTAATTGGTGTTGCCAATGCATTCATCAAGGGGGAGATTGTGAGACCTATGTGTGCTGAATACATTGGCAATTAGGATAAAAGTTAGCATTAACATTCAAAGTTTTGAATATTGCCAAAACATTCTTCTGTGGCAAGCTCCTGCAAGGTCCGGAGAGCTTCTGTGAGGCCCGGAGCTTGTTTTTAGGAAGCTCCCGTGAAGTTCAACTCGTAGAACTGCAGCGTCTTATTTTTGCTGTTAACTCGCAATGTTTCAAACTTGCTTTATGGGACGGTTTGCTTAGTATTAATTTGCTAAGTTTTTGGTGTGTTTTGGTGGTTATGGCTGTTATCATTTGATATGGTTTGCAACATGCTTATGTGACGTGCTCATGTAAGGTGTTGTGGGTTTCGAACTAACGTGAATCAAGTCGAGGACTTGTGCTCGGAAGAATTGGTTGTTTATTCATGTGCAGGTATTGCTTGAGTTCAAGACATGGCTGGTGACGGGATCCTTGGACTAGTCTCAGGGAGGAGATGAGGTTCCAACAACCAAGTTCGGGAGGAGCTGTGGTTGAGTTGATCGGGAGGTCGCGCAGCATGTTTGGATCAAGTGCAGTGCATATGAAGGTTGTGTGTACGTCGTTGGAAGGTGTTTGCACGTGTGCAAGGAGTGCATGGACGTGGAAACATTGTTCCAAGGCGTGATGAAGAGATGTGGACGTAAAGATTTGGTCGGAAAGGTTCAACCGACTAGGTTATGGACTCAGGCTGCGGCTGAGTCGTGTTTGACTCAAATATGGAAAGTTTTGAGTTGGTTATAATAGGATTTCGTTTGGGTCACGAATTTGAGTTATTTTAGGAATGTTTGGGACGTTCCTAAGGTGTTTGGAAGTCTTAAGATTGCTTCTATCTGCGTATAGAAGAGTCTTGAGCAGTATTGGAAAGTTACAGTTTGAATCCAAGTAGGAGTAGGAGTCCTAGTTTGAGTTGAGTTGGCCATAGAGCTGGTTATATAAGCAAGGGGGGCCAAGTCTTGTGGTGCACGACTTTGGGCTGTTCCTCTTGTGTTTCTATTGAATAAAGTTCATAGTTTCGAGGAGCTTTTGTGCCTTGTTCGTCCGACTTGTTTTTCGTCAAGTCTTTCCCGCCGAGTTTCTGGACAGACCGACGTTGCTTCTGAGTTTCGTTCATAACTCGAGTTTTACAGATCCGATTGACGTGATTCTTTTTGGGTTGTCTTCACAACTCAATTATATATCATCTGTGAAATTTTCACGAGCTTCCGATCTGTAGTTTTTGAGATACACGAGTTTCTTTGCAGCGTTGCAGATCTGTTTTATATCGGGTAGAACAGATTGATCTTCGTTTAATGTTTTGATCGTATCTCAAGTTTTACTTCGTGTTTTCAAGTGATTCTTGTTGCATTAGATCCGTGACTTGATTCTCTACCTCTCTACTTGATTTGTCACGGTTGAACACGTTTGAAAACACTTGCACACACGGTTTCTTTAACCGAATGATTTTTTGCTGAGGGGCTTTTGTTGTTTCCCCTGCGAAAAGTTTTAATCTACCATTCACCCCCCTCTGGTAGCTTTTCACGTGTTCTTCGATCCTACACAGACTAGTCCGCCTCCAAGGCAGACTAGTCCGGCCTTTTAGGCCTTTCGAGCAGGTTGATCGGACTAGTCCGCCCCTGAGCCAGACTAGTCCGGCTTCTGAGTTCTAATCTCGTTTAATTAAGTCATTTCAGGTATTTTAGACTATTCACCCCCTCTAGGCAATTTCACCTGCTGAGGCGGGTGCCAACGTAGCCACGTGTCCTTGGCCTCGAGGTCAGCCTTGGGGCTGCCACGTGCACTTGGGCTATGAAGCCCACACGTGCCCCTGGTTCCTGTCCGAGCCTCCCCGCTGAGGTGAGGTCCGGAGCTGCCACGTGTCGGTGGGCTATAAACCTCCTCCCTGCTGAGGAGGGCTCCGAAGCTGACACGTGCCATTGGATCTAGTCCAAGCCTCCCCGCTAAGGTGAAGTCCGGAGCTGCCACATGTCGGTGGACTCAAAACCTCCTCCCCGCCGAGGAGGGCTCCGGAGCTGACACGTGCCCTTTGCTTCGGTCCGAGCCTCCCCGCTGAGGTGAGGTCCGGAGCTGCCACGTGTCGATGCTCCGGAGCCGACACGTGCCCTTGGCTCCAGTTCGAGCCTCCGCGCTGAGGTGAGGTCTAGAGCTGCCACGTGTCGGTGGGCTCCAAACCTCCTCCCTGCCGAGGAGGGCTCCGGAGCTGCCACGTGCCCTTGGCTCCGTTCCGAGCCTTCCCGATGGGTTAGGTCCGGAGCTGCCACGTGTCAGTGGGATCCAAACCTCCTCCCTCCCGAGGAGGGCTTTGGAGCCGACACGTGCCCCTGGCTGCGGTCCAAGCCTCCCTGCTGAGGTGAGGTCCGGAGCTGCCACGTGTCGGTGGGCTTCGACCTCCTCTCTGCTGAGGAAGGCTCCAGAGCCGACACGTGCCCATGGCCCCGGATCAGGCCTCCCCGCCGAGGCGGGGTCCGGAGCTACCATATGGATCCCGGCTCCGAACCCACCAAGGAGAGCTCCGTAGCTACCACCTGCCCCACAATCTGTCATGGGCCATGGGCCGACGAAGTCAAGGGGGAAGTGCATTGTCAGGCCGTGCATTCAAGCTCGCGTCTTCCCTAGAAGCAAGGCGCACGGCGCACGCCTCCATCCTCCCCCCGATCATCATTACGGTGACAAGACAGGGCGGCGAGTCGTGACAGCGGTACAGTGCCGCCCAACGGCACAGAGCCGCCCAGGAGAGCGAGAAGACGCGGCGACAAGACGGCGGCTTCATCATCAGGTGCCACACAGATCGGGGGCACAGCATGCCAGACGGTGAAACTTAACTCCCCACCAACTACTCTACTCAGGGTAGTGAAAACCCTAGATCATGTATAGGGTTCATACAGCTTTGGGGCACCTGTCGGGCCCCAAGCCTCACTGTAACCACCCCGACCTTGGACTATAAAAGGACCGGGGTGTCCACCCGACAAAGGGTTCGCAACCTTGCGACTCCCACACTCGTACGCCCAAGCAATACAGGAAACACTCCCATGGACGTAGGGTATTACGCTCCGGCGGCCCGAACCACATAAATCTCGGTGTTCACCTGCTCTCTCGAGTCGGATCACATAAGGGAGTCCAAGCCCCTCCAAACAAAAAAACTCCGCAGGCTGCTCCTGTAGCAGGTCGAGATGAGTGTCGCAGCTCACACTCCGACAATTACAAACCACTAGAAAAGCATGAACTAGACTTCGCTCACGAATTCCTAGCACGTGCAGGACCAAAAGCATCCGTATACTTCCAAACAAATGCACACAAAAGTCTACTGACTTGCTACCCTTGTCCAATTGTCTGATCATGTATGACCAAACTATGAAGACTGAGGTCCCAACATTTCAGAAATCACATTGGATAGTGTCGTACGATGCGACACCCAACAATACACCTCAAAACATCATATTACATAACATAAACTTGAATTTACATGGCCACATGTGGAAAATATGTTACAATAAAATATATCTACAACGGAAGTCTTATCCATAACTCACATCCATAAGCCTAAGAATCATCCAGCCCTAAGATGATTCTCACTAGCATCACGTGAGCCTTCACGGCGGCGTGCAGGGTTCCCACTCGGCCGTATACCCCGACTGGGGTAACGTCTCATCAAGAAACCCGTCCTCCTCCCCAAACTCCATGTCATGGGTACATGAATTCCATTCCAGCAAAATTGATTTCACCTTTTTTAAGCATTCTACAAGGAGATATGAATTTTACAAGTTTCTATAATTTTCTGGAATTGATTCTGTGATTTTCGGGATTCTCATGGACATAGGGTAAAGTTCTATATTTACCCCACTTAACAATGTCCATTGAGGCTGAAATTTGGAGTCCAGATCAAGGATATTAAAAGGAAGTTTCCGGCCAAATTTGGGAATTTTCCCTATAGTAGATCTTATGGAATTAATTTCCAAATATCTAACATAATGGAATTTTCAAGAAAAATCCAATGATTTTCATACCAATTAAATGGTACTGCTGGAAAGTACTGGTCACAAGAATTCTAAAAAAATTTGTTTGAGGATTTCTGTATACTTCTATTAAAAGTTATGAATTTCCAAATTTTAGCCTCATACTAGAATTGTTTTCCTAGTAAAAATGTTTAAACGGTCACCTCGGGCCCACTGGATTTAAATAGGCCAATCCGATTGAAGTAACACGGCGGCCTAATAAATTTTCTGCGTAGATGCACGAGGTCCCACGGCCACACCTGATCCTAGACACTGTGTGCGATCGCTGACACGCGGGGCCCGTCAGTCGTCTTCTTCCTCCCGACGCTCGACGGCTCCCGCGGCGGTGCATGACGGCGAGCTCACTGCCGATGCTTTCCCGGCCGTCCGGGTCTTTCAAAGTCGCTGCCAGGGCCTAACTCAGCACGTTGAACACGCATGTAACCTCAGCCCAAGCCGGCGAGATGGGCGGAACAGTGCTAACCATGGCTGTAGCTACAAAAAGCTCACCGGCGACGGTGTTCTAGCTCGGAAATGCCTTATATCGATTGGGTTTTGCTCCTACAGTATCGCCAGATCATATGGAGCATAAAAATGAACCAAGAAACCGATGAAAATGGCCGGAACCTAGAGCTCACCGGTGAACCAAGAGTTTTTCGCCGCCGAGGGCAAAAACTCGGTTAACTCCGTAGTTCCCCGGTCTTTCCTTGTTCTATTTCTTCCTACGGCTTCGCAAGGATGTCTAGAACATGTCCTTAAACACATACGATCATTCATGGATCATGTGAGGTGAATTTCACCCCGAAAGCTCTTTGGTTCATATGAACTAACCGAAAGTAAAACTGAAAATACTTTGCTTATGCCGAATGAAATGAAGAACAGCTTTCACCGCAAGCAAGATGGAACTCCAGCACACCTTTTTTCTTTTGTGTGTGGTGTGTGAAACTGGATGGATCATCAGAACGACGGTGAACCGAAGAGGCGGTGATGTATTCTTCCGAGAGCTCGATCGTGCGATTGGTAATTTGGCCGGTGATCGGGGCTATTTATAGCCAAACAGCTCCGTGAAGGATTGGTTCACATTTACAACAGCTCACCATCGAGCTATTTTCACCGCGGAGGTGGCAGTGCGCTGGCGGCACGCCAGCGATCGGGCGGGCTCGAGAGATAGAGGAAGTGAATTGGCTCACTCTCAAACTGACATGTGGGTCCCACCTCCACTCTATCCACTTTGTAATATTTAGTTTAAAATAGTAAACTAATTTCTAAAATGGTAAAAATTGGCACCTAGACTAAACTAAATATGAGAAATCCAATGGTGCAGTCCAATTTAGATTTGAATGAAGTCTGAATTTAAATTTGGATTCCACCTTTACTTCATCCAAATAAATAGCAAACCTAGTCCAAACTTAATAAAATTTGACAAGGAAACTATTTAATATATGGAGAACCTAATTATAAATTCAGATCTCCATGTTTGAAACATTTGTAACTAGAATTCAGAATTGGAATATGGAACTCTATTTATGCAATACTTAATCTTATAAAAAGCAATTTAGCTCCAAATATAATGGAATTTGGTAGTCTGCCTAGTTTGATCTAAGGAATTGAAATGTGAGAGAAGATGGTGATTTTTGAGTGATATGTTCAGGTTTTCAGTTTGAAATTTGATCTCACACCTTCGTATTCAAAAAATTCTAGTTCTCTCTATTTTTCTAAGTGTTGTTGAGCTTATCTACACTTGCTAGATTTTTGGGATTTCACACAACCCCCTCCCCCCCCAACATCCGCAGCACTTTGTCTTTGCCGGGATCATTAGGCATGATGGCCCCATCATCTTGAATCTAGCTTAAAGCTTCGCCAACAGTTTGCGCCCCTCCCATATGCATGGGCAAGCAAACCTTTCCACGTGGGCTGCGGGCGAAATTGGTTGGCCCATGCTAGAAAAATAGCCCAATATTGTTGTTACATAAACAACAGATATCGGAGTTAGCGTAAACTCCCTATAGGATTCGACCAGGAAGATGAAACGATAAGAGTAACCATAAGAAAGTTGTAGTAAGCAATATTTATTCGGGTTCAAGTCTCATAGAGGATAATAGTCCTCTATGTTCATATTTGTGTTTTCCTTGAAGATATGAAACTTTATTAGAAGTGCTTGAGGATTGCTTAAGTACGATGAGTATATATCTAGCCTGTGTCCAGCCCCCACCTAAAAGCTTGCCTCCGCTTTTATAGAACAAAGGGATGTCTATAGTGGCTGCCTTATGGTGAGTGGTATTTACTATTTATTAAATGAGTACGCCGTGTCACCTTACAAATCGACGTGACGATCCTATCTCTATCGTGAGATCCCAATTGACGCTACTATATATGTTATTATATTAGCCGAGGAATACTCTGTCTACCATAACCTTCAGTGGTGTCATGATGAAGTTGTCTTCAAGAATCATCCTCCTCGATAAACACAACGGAGAATGTATATCTGCTCGTATTAAATGTTGTCTCCGACGCACTGTTCAATATTGCGAGACAGGTGGTGGCACCTGACCATAAACAAACTATACGGGAGGTCAGGATTGCCCAATCTGACATTATTGGGAGACATGACGGCCCCCAACCATGCCCTTCTATGCGAGTGATTTGTATCATCTGCAGTAATACATATGCATTAAGTGAATCATAGGGGACACTAGGATTGCACGTTAATGATTACTAATGCATGTGCATTACTGCAGAAGATTTTAACCCCTATATATGCAAGAGCTCAGGGACCACTTTTTCATGGTCCAGGTTTGGGGGAGTTCAGTGTTTCGTACTAGTTAGGTTCCATTTGGTCAGCAAACCAACAGATATAAACTTTGTTTTAAATTCAACCATCTTCAGCTGTCCATATTACACCTATAGCAGAATTGCTGTCGACAGCTAACAGATGTTTTGCTTTGCAATTATAACGTGGAGGGCTGTAAACTGATTATGTACAAGGTAAAATGTGCATAACTGTAAGCTCTGTAAGGCCGCCAACAGATCGATCATGGAGGATATCAGGCGATGCTGGACATGCATGACACATGAGGACATTAGTAGCTATTAAAATGGGGACAGCAGGAACAAGGTCGCCTTCATCTCCTGGGTCGAACGACTCCTATCGTTGTTGATGACGACGAGGATGAACGGGCCGACCTGTCAAACTCCTCCTTGTCCTCGCTGAATGCCTTCTGCAGCACATCTTGCAAGTCATTGAACCTCCTCTTCCTCTCGATGGATGTGTCTCTTCCGAGGGAGGCCAACTCAGTTTCATCATCCATGATCTTGTCGAGTACATTTGAACAGCGTGGGAAGAAGCGTTTCCCAAGTTCCACTGTTACATAAAGTAACCTCGCGATTAGTCCACATTGAACATTACCTCCACAGAGTTAGTGTTATGAGCTAAGACTGGTATTCAGCAACTTTTGTTCAGACAACGTGAGCGGTCATTCTCAAAGTGCAGAAAAATGAGAAAATATCCATGATTAACAGGTTGATTGAGCTATAAGTTATCTAAAAGTGTAGTTATCCAGGCTGCATGCACCTCACAATGCAGAGGCTAGAATCCAACTGAACGGTGGGCAAAAACTAAAGTGTCACTTTCCATCACTAGTGGCATGATAAATGTTACATATAATCTCATTTTTCTAGAATAATTAGTGTTAGAGATAGAGTCCAAGTCAAATAAGAGGAGTCTAGGTAGTATTCAGCGTTTTTGAGGCGTCGCCTAGTCGCCGCCTAGGCGTCCAGGCGCTCCGGCCTCGACGCCATGCCGGTCGACTCGCCTGGCCGGCCGGCCGGCGGCCGCCGCCGCCGTGGTAAGGTCGCCGCTGTCACCGTAGATGTTTCCCAGTCGCTGCCGCCGCCGCTGACAGACCCTCGCAGCGCCGCCGCCGTCGCGAGCCCCTCGCCGAGCCGCCGCCGTCGCGAGCCCCTCGCAGCGCCGCCGCCGTCGCGAGCCCCTCGCCGCGCCACCGCTGTCGCGAGTCCCTCGCAGCGCCGCCACCGCCGCCGCTGTCGCGAGTCCCTCGCAGCGCCGCCGCCGCCGCCGCTGTCGCGAGTCCCTCGCAGCGCCGCCGCCGCAAGCTCCTCGCCGAGCCGCCGCCGCCGCGAGCCCCTCGCCGAGCCGCCGTCGCCACCAGTGGAGAGGAAAGTGGGGGTGTGGGAATAAAATGGCTAGGGTTAGCGCTGGGATGGGTTTTTATAAGTGGTGACTAAAAAGGAGCACCGTCGGATGCCATCCGACGGTTCACAATCGGCCCAGCACACCCGCCGCCCTCGACACCCGCCGCCGCCGCCTCCGTCTCCGCCTGCCGCCGCCTCTGCCTCCGCCCGCCGCCACCTCCGTGGCGCCCCCGCCGACCTTTTCTCCGCCTACCGCCGCCACCTCCGCCCACAGTGGCCGCTCGCCGCCGCCGCCTCCCTCCTCGACCCACCGCCGCCTCCCCTCCTCGCCTGGCGCTCGCCTAGACGCCTAGGCATCCCGGCGGCCGGCGGGCGCCTAGGCGTCCAGGCGTGGATTCACAACCCTGGTAGTATTAGACTACGACTCTGTAATTTGGGGCTATATATACAACCCCCCATTGAGAATAAATCAAGAGAAGATTAGAGAGGAAATTAACCCTGGATTTCTAACAATTGACATCAGAGATAGGGTTTTAGATCTGCCCACGGGAGGACGTGCTCGGGGGGGGGGGGGGGGGGGGGGGTGGCCAACGGCACGAGCAGAGGCCACGAGGCAGGCGCGGGAGGTGTACTCGGTGGCGGTTGTGTGGCTGGTGACGATACAGAGGAGGAAGTTGTCCTCAGCTTGGTGCGACGCGGTAGCGCGGTCAGGCGCAACCGCATGCGGGAGGCGGCAGTGGCTGTGGTCGCCGGTGCGGTGCCGAAAGGCGGACAATGCATGAAGGGGACGAGCGTACCTCAAGGAGGTCGATTCCGGGGAGCAAAGCTTCGGATCGGACGCTCGCAGGACGGATCTCATCGGGGTCGGAGTTGATCCCGGCGCAGATTCGGCGACAGGCGAAGAGGTCGTGCTCCAAGGGCGAGGGGCCCCAACAGCAGCGTCGGAGGGAGCGCGCAGCAGACCAGCGGACGGGCGCAAGGAGTGCGGCAAGGGCGTGCGCGGCAAAGGCGGCGCGAGCGCGGCTAGGATCGGGCCCGGGCGGCGTGAGCACGGCCAGTGCGGGCGCTAGCGGCTGCGCGCGGCAACGGGCGGCGATCAAAGGACGCGGCGGCGGCTGCTGTTCCGTGAGAGTGAAGGCTGCTAGGGTTTCTGAAGAGGAGAAGCACCGTGGGCTAGCTGGGCCTGGTGGGCCGGGACTGATTCTTGTGAAGTAGAGAATTGTTTCGGGCTGGGCCGACTAGGCCTAGGTTGGACTTGGTGCTATAGTCTAAAGGGAGAACATGGCGAGTGATTCGACGATCAAGCCGACGGAGGATGAGTTGGTGCTCCACTTTCTTCAGCCGCACCGTAGCTGTGCGGTTTTTCACCACGTATGTCAGGCATTGTGATAGAAGCAGACTTCTATGATGTGATGATGTGGGACCTTTTGGCGAACTACGGCCTGCGCGACTTGGGATACTTCTTCACGTTACGCAGGCGGAGCAAGCCTCGAGTACAGCGGTCCGACGACGGCAGCATCTGGAAGCAAAGCGCGACCAAGTGTGCACAGTCAATTTCCAACATGGGAGTTGTGGTGCAGTGGCGTATGGTCAAGTTCTGCTTCTACATGCGTGAAAAACTCGGGAAGCGTCGTAGCACGGGATGGATCTTGGAGGAGTACGAGATCACTGACCCAAGGTGCTGTCGCCATGCATGACGATGAAGGTGAAGAAGAAGAATATTGGGTGCTCTGTTGCGTGAGGAAGAGCAGACCAATGCGAGGTGTGCTCAGGATGAAGATGTGACCATCTCGAGTATGTAGTCGGAATGAAGATGCGTCCATTCCGAGATCAAAGTGCAGGATGAAGATGAGTCCATCCTGGGGTTGAAGATGTGACCAACCCGAATTTGTGTGCAGGATGAAGATGCGACCATCCTAGGAATGAAGACGTGCCCATCCCAAAATTGAGTGTTCGAAGTGTAGTGCCCACCTCAGGAGTGTAGTGCCCACTCCAGGGTTGTAGTGCCCAACCCAAATTTGTGTCCGGGATGTAGTGCCCATCTCGGGGGATATAGTGCCCATCCTCTAGTGTGTGCAGGGTGAAGTGACCATCCTGGGGGTGTAGTGTCCACCCCAAATGCGTGTGTAGGGTGGAAGTGTGTTTTCATTCTAGTTAGTGTGAGTGTGATCTAAAAAAACAAGATTAGGGGATGATTGTTAGATATAATCCCGTTTTTCTAGAATAATTAGTGTTAGAGATAGAGTCCAAGTTAAATAAGAGTAGGAGTCTAGATAGTATTAGATTAGGATTTTGTAATTTGGGACTATATATACAGCCCCCCATTGAGAATAAATCAAGAGAAGATTAGAGAGGAAATTAACCCTGGATTTCCAACAATAAAGACATGAAGTAATTTGAGAATACAGATCATATAAAGGTTTTGTGGCCAAATAAAGGCAATTTGTGTCACCTGTTTTCGAGAGGGCTCTCAACCGAGCTAAATGTTCTTCCTTCATTATGAAAGGGGTGTCATTTAGATCAAAAGCTGTCAGTTGTTTCTCAAAAGGCGGATTTGCACTAGAACCAAGGGTGAATTCCAAAGTTCCATCTACTTGAGCGATGTCCATTGCTACTCTTGCCTCCATGGGAAACATTATCCTCGCCAAAGCAACTATTGAAAACACACAAAATATGATATGAAGCCATAACTTTCATGAACGTGAAGTTCAGAACAGTAGCTAGTTAATTGTGGATAGGGACCTGCTCTGATCTTACACATTTTGAAAACTAGAGATTACCTCGGTTTTCAAGGTACAGCAACTTTCCACGCAGATTGTCGCCTGCAAGTGCAAGAGAAACCGATGCTTCTCCGAGTAGTGGATCTCTTCTCTCAGCTTGCTCTAGTATCTCAATACATAACCTGTCCTTGGGAGAATGTTTTCCATCCTCAGCATGACAAAAGTAATCCCCATGTTTTGTAAGCCTCTTAGAGATCTGTACTGCTTTTCTGTAGTCAAATGTAAGATCCCATGGTCGAGCTCCCTTGGTCAAAAGTGAGACAATGATTTTAGGTTCCCTTCTCATTGCAGCGATATGAAGAACTGTGTAACCTTGTGGGTTCCTATGATTAACATCTGCAAGTGCTAGATCCAGGAGCTCTGTTGTAATTTTTGAATCACAGTGTTCGACAGCATAGTGCAACGCATATGCATCGTCAAGATTCGTCTTCCCTTCCTTGAGCAACATTCTTACTAGCTCCACATCATCAGAGTCCAGGGCTCTGTGTATCCTTCTCACATGTATGTTAGGAAGGCCCTTGTCTTCGGGTGAAACTAGTCCGAGACTAAGCCGTGCTTCAACAATTTGCTTGATAACGTCTGGAGGCAATGCCTTCTCAAGAGTAACCATATCAAGATTTGACTGAATAACAATCTGAAGGCATCTCTCAAGCAGTTTCATACAAGATTTCTTGCATAAGTTGGCAACGGATAAGATCAATAGGAGATTATCTACTTCAACCTTATCAAGAACATCAAGGAGATGGCGCTGCATGAAAAGTCAAGAACACTTTGCCTTAGTAATGGATTGTTAATTCTGAAATGTAGTAATGATAGCCCAAATTCTTGAAATGGAACTAAGCTAGGTATTAACAAACTATCACTCATCTTATCATGAATTCTTGAAATAGAACACACAGTTTTTTTAAAAAAAAAATAAGAATGTAAAAAAAGGTCCAAGCTACATATAGAATTTATAGGATTTAACAAATTACAGCTAGATTTGGATTAGTTAGTGGATAAGGATGATACGTAATTAGAACAATCAAAACTTTCTACCATGATTGTATGCAAATTACACTAGGAGATATTCCAATGCTTTGCACATGCACAGCATTTCAATCCAAAGTTGGGAGACCTTAGCAGAGTGAAAGGAAAAAAATAATCATGCTAAACAAAATCAGGAATTGATCACTAATACTAATCAGGTTATAGGCATTAATGTTCTTATGTATTTCAATGCTCATGCAACTTTATTCGGATCAGACAGAATAGCAATGGAAAATTTTAATGCAAAACAGCAATTGCAACTTTCACCATTATTTTCAGGGCATGCCTGGCACATGCAGTGTGCTTGAGTTCTATTAACTTTGTCTGTAAGTGGTCACTCTTGTACTATTTTTGTTCTTGTATGTAATATATGAGTATGACGAGCAATTCTCCTACTACGCCTTCAAGGAATTTTTGTTTTGAGGAACTGAGAAAAAAATCACCATTATACACAGAACTTCCCGATTTGAAACTTGTTTCAGCAATTTATTTCCTTTTTGGATGCAGTCACCCAGATTTTAAAATGATGACATTATCCCAAATTGTTTAGCTCAAAGAAAAAGTGCAGCCGGGTGCATGTAGCTCCTTCTTGCGTAGGGTCCAAGAAAGGGTCTGATCCATTTGGATCTTTTGTACGCAGTCTTTCCCTGCATTTCTGCAAGAGGTTGTTTACAGAAATCAAACCTTTGACCTCATGATCGCAAGGCAACAGCTTTACCGCTGCACCAAAATAAACTAAAAATATTTCTACGTCATCAATTAAGGACCGGAGGGGATAGTTTTTTGGGGTTTTTGAACTACAATATTGCGCTACATGTTGAAGTGTTGCCTGCCGTTTTTTATCAGCGTTTCACGATGTCATACTGTACTTTACTTGTTTTAAGTACGATCAAATTTAAAGTGGAATAATACTACTGGTTTGTTTTGTTTCCATGTGTCACCCATTAGTATCCACGCAGCATAGAGTTGATAATGCACAAGTGGAGTTTTTTTTATACTCGATGTTTTAGAAAGAAAAAAACTTCCTGTTGATGTACACAAAAACAGAGTGCCACTTTACAATTTCAGCGGTGTATCTGTCAAATTTTCAGTGCAACTGGTCATTCGCTCATCATTATGCAGCACTAGCATAGCGCTGTGCAAATGATCAGGTGCAGGATTGGGTCATTACCAACTGAAATACGTTTATCCATACAGTATATGATCCATGGTACTTGGACAAGCGGAACAGGGCAAAGGTTTGGACTGACTGAGAACGGAGGAGTCGTGATGCATTGAATCTAGATCAGCTTTCATCAAATCGGTGGTACGATGCAGACGCAGCCACGCAGGGTAACTGTTATCTTTGGGCCATATTTGGAAAGGAAGGGATCAGAAGGAATCTGATAGAAGCAGTTGGATTTCCACCGGCTGACAGGAACAGGAAACTACTCCAGAGGTCTTAGCTCGTGCGCACGTGCAAACAGTTGGCAACAACAGACAGTGCAACTTGTCGTGTTATCCAACAAGCACTTCACCTGTCACTGTACAATCAGCATTGCAACGGCCAAGCTGCAGTGGTGATTAAGACTATTTCCAGAGTGCAACGAGAGAAAACGTGTCTTGTCAGATTCATGATTTGCATAATAAAAAACGATGTGATCTTATTTCTTGTTTGAAACAAACTTGACACGCGCAATAGGGGAAAAGAAGCGTATTTGAATCCCAAATATTACCAACACTAAATATCTGAGTTATATTACAAGCACAGAGGACAAAAGGCACCAAGAAGAGGAGTGGGAGAGGGAGGGAGAGTGAGGCGGACCTGGAAGAGGCTGGTAAGCTCGGCGACCTGGAAGGTGCAGGCGGCGAAGAGGACCTGGGCCATGAAGGCAACAGCGGGGCGGCATCCAACGTGCGCGCAGCCTTCGTCGTCGACGCATACGCACGCCGCCTTGGGCAGGTCGCCGACGCGGCCGCAGTAGAGGTACTCGATCACCAGCAGAAGCGCCTCGTGCCCGACCTCCACCTCCTGGCCGAGAAACTCCCGGAAATCCACTACCATGTCTCCCTCCGCGCCGCCGCCGCCGCCACCGCCTTGGCTGGCCGCGCGGCGCGCGAAGAAGTCGCGCAGGAAGGGGCTGCGCGCGCAAAGCACGCAACGGTGCACCCGCAGCTCTGGCGAGCCGGGCGCGGCGACGACGCGCGCGTCGGCGAGGAAGCCGAAGTCTTCGGGGCAGCGGAAGGCGGCGGCGAGGTTCTCGGAGAGGCGGCGCAGCGCCTGCACGTCAGCGGCGTTCGGGGCCGCGCCCTCAACGGTGACGCCGTCGGAGTCTGAGGTCGCGACGGCGGTGACCTGGCTGTCCACGGGCTCCATTGCGCGCCGCCGCGACGCGGCGACGGGGTGGTGGGAAGGCGCGCGGAAGGCGAAGCGAGGGAGGCCGTCGCCTAGTCGAGCGCGGAGGAAGCCAGGAAGGGGCGCACGGAAAGGGACTTATGGCATTAGTAAACGGCGCGAGTCAGCGAGTGAGTTGGCTGGAGGCAGTCTTGCAGTTCGGCCCTTTCTTTCACGGACCTTGCAGGTACATCTCATAGTTGTGCCGTTTTGCGCTCTTCGCGTGGCATCGCGCCGTGCAGCACACCCGTCGTGCCGCAAGCTCGTTCGCCAGCGCGCCCGCCGCCGCATCGGGTCGTACCTTGGCACCAAAACCGTGTATCATCCCTAAATTAATATTAATCATCCCATCAACCTCTTCATCTCCTCAAAAATCCAATTTGATGGTCCCATTACTATTCCTTTAGCCCGACGGGCGACGGTGCTGTCAGTGAGAGCTCTTTCGTGGTACAACAATAAAGTTTGTGGGTCGGAGTACAGAGGCAGTGAAGGTGTAGTTTATGTTTATGTTTCTCTCCCTACAGGGCTCCTTGTGTTTTATGTTTCTTTCAGTCACAAGACTGCAACAAATCTAGGTGACTTTATTTGAATCATGGTCAATCCACAGAACTAGACGGAAAAATTACATACAAAGATCAACTTATATTTGATCGCTCTGATCTATGAGTCTAAATAAATTAGTTGGTTCACGTACAGCTTAACAAATAATCTATTATACCAGTTGTTCATTCTGTTGTCCGTGTTTGATATTCAAGATACTTATAGACAGCAATTATTTAAACCCCTATGGATGCCCCAAGGGATTGTAGTGTTCAAACTTTTTCCTAAACTATAAGTGATTTTAAAGATAGGACAAATTTTCTGCAATTAATTTAATAGGTGGAGGGTAGATGGATAAAGATACTATAGTCTTTTATCTCTACTATTTTTTTCTTAGGATGCTATGCTACGGTCCCTTGTATATTGGGCCTGATAGAGTAGTATGCATGTCTATCCATTAGTAATCTATATTTGTGGGATGGTACAGTCTAGTACTTTATTTATTAACGGTGAATAGGTTTTACATGAATTTGGATGTGTTTTGTTTTCTCTCTCAAGTTTCGCACGGGCCTTATGCGACACACTGGAGAAGATGTTAATTAATCAGATCTGTAGATGTCTTATTCACGGCAGTGAAAACCCCTGCTTGGTTAAGACGTGCATTACACTAAGCACGGAAATTTACGACGGTCAAGTTTATTTACAACGGTTATAGGGTTGGTCGCCGTAAGTAATATTATTTACGACGGTCAGGTTGAGCCGTCGTAAATAACAGCTTGTTTACGATGACTGACCTATACCGTTGTAAGTTAGCCATTATTTTTACGACGGTCTAACTTTGGCCGTCGTAAATAAGCTTACTTACGACAGCAGGTATCCATGTTGTCGTAAATAGAAGGCTTAAATCTCGGCCCGAGCCCTTGCCCATCTCTTTCCTTCGCCCGCTCCCGACCGCGCTCTTTTTCCTCGTGCCGCAGCCGCCATTTTCGCGCCGCCGCCATATTCTCGCCGGCCCCGCCGCCACCGCGCACCCCAGCCGCCGGCGCCCCACCCCGGACGTGCGCCCCTCCGGCCGCGCGCATCTCGGCTGCCATCGCCCCACCCCGGACACGCGCCCCCTAGCCGCGCCCTCGATCCCGACAAACCCCGTCGTACCAGTAAAAAAAAAGTAATTTTTTGTTTTTAAAATTAGTTGAAAATTGTTGATTAGTAGTTTGTAGATATAAATTTAGTTGAGAATTGTCAAATAGTTTAGTTTAGCTAGTTTACTTACTAATTTAGAATTTAAGTTTCTTACTTTCTTTAATTTTGGTGATAATTAGAGTTACTCTAGTTAATTTAGTTTTTAGTTACTATTTTTGTTATTTTTTGTTTAGTTGTTCTTTTAGTTAGTATTATTGTCACCCGCGTCGCCCCCGAACCTGCGACCGCCTCCCGCCCGCGCCCGCCGCCGCCGGCCCCAGCCGCCCCGTGCGCCGCCGCCCAAGACCCCGCCGCCGCCGCCACCCCCGCTGCCCACGACCGCCACCGCGCCCCCACCCGCGTGTCGCCTCCCGCCATCGACCCCGAGCCCACGCGCCACCTCCGACCGGTCCCGGCCGCCCCGGGCCCCGCGACCGCCGCTGCCCTCGGCCGCACCGCCCTCGACCGCCGCCGCGCCCCGTCCGCACCCCACCACGAGCCACCGCTCTGACCCCCGCCGCTCTGTCCCATGGCCCCCGGCGCCTACCCGTCCCTCGCCGGTACCCCGGTGCGCCCCCGACCTCGGCAGTCCACCCCGCCCGCCGCCACCGGACTTTGCGCACTCAAGTAATTTTTAATAATTATGTTTTGTTTATCAATTACTTGCGTGAAAATTGTTTGAAAATTGAGTGTTAATTATTCGCTTCACGGCGGTTAGCTATATACACCGTCGTGAGAGCATGTAGTACGATAATTAATAATAGGGCGTCTGTAGATCCTGGCTTCGAGGCGAACGGTGCCGGTGCGGACACGAAGCGCTTGTTGGAACACGGCGATGTACATGAGACATACACTGGCGATCTCCTAACCTTTCCCTTTCTTTCTCTCATTGGAACACATGAAAACTGTCGTAAATATGTTTTTTATGACTGTGTTGAATGAATCAAAACTTAGTAACATAACCTATGCGTCACCCGTTTCGAACTGGCACGTATCACTTGCGCTACGCACGTGACACGTGTAGGTTCGGAATTGTCCCTTTTTTGGACGGCCTCGGAGTGACTAAGAGAGCTTGCTTATGGCGAGACGCAAGAGATCTGGATCCTGATAAAGTTTCGGTTGTATAACCTTGATATTCTCTACTGCACCATTTCGGGCATGCAGTTGGAGAACTCGGGGTTATGCTGCTGAAATTTCATCAGGATCCAGACCCCACGTCTCGTTGTAAGCAAGCTCTCTCGGTTACCCTTGGGTGGGTTTAGGACACATCCTTTCTAATAGAGATGTAGACGTGTGATATTTGACAGTGTTGAATTTGGTTGGTAGGCTCAAATATGGGTGAAGATCGTAGTTGGATGTATACTAATTGGAAAAATAATAGAATTCACTCATATGAGTGGGTGACCAAGACTACGGCTTTTGTGAATAGTGCTTTTTCGTTATCCGAGATAAATAAGTTGCAGTGTCCATGTAACAGATGCCAGAATATGAGGTGTTGGGACAAGAGAACGCTTTCACTAGACTTTTGTCGATACGGTTTTGTACCACATTATGAGGTGTGGGTCTTTCACGATGAATCAGCTCTAAACCCATAGAAGAAGAGGAAGAGGATGCTTATAGCATGGGGGTTGATAGGATGGATGAGATGCTTGAATCTATACAACCAGAGTTTAACGAAGACTCTCCAACACTGGAGGTTGAAGCGTTCTTCAATCTTCTCAGAGCCTCAGAAGAACCGCTACATGAGCACACAAAAGTGACATTCCTTTCTTTCATGACACGACTTATGGCAATTAAGTCTAGATATTTTTCTCAAATAACTGCTACAACGATCTTGTCGAATTGATCAACGATATTCTTCTAAAGCCACATAAAGTGACTAAAGACATGTACCAGTCAAAGAAAATGATTTCTGCTCTCAGTATGAAATATAAGAAGATTGATGTGTGCCTAGACGATTGCACGCTTTTTTGGAAAGAGCATGACAAAGAGAACAAGTGCCTAAAATATGGTAAATCGAGGTTTGTTGAAGTTATTAATGACGAGGTGATAAGGTCATGACAGAAGTCGCACATAAGCATCTTCATTACTTCCCTGTCACATAATCGGTTAAAATGATTGTTCCTCTCTAAAACAACTGCCAGACACATGAGGTGGCATAAAGAAGGTGTGTGTGATAACGATCGAGTAATGGTGAACTCGTTCGATGGTGATGCATATAATGCGCTAGACAGCTTCGATGCAGACTTCACTAGTGATGCGAGAAATGTTCGCATCGGGTTAGCGACAGATGACTTCTCACCTTTCAGTACAAATACCACACCTTACTCATGTTGACCCATTTTTGCTATTTCGTACAACCTAACACCTGCTCTTTGTATGAAATATGAGTTCGTGTTCCTTTCTCTCATTCTACCTGGATCGGATCATCCTGGTTCACGCTTAAACATGATGTTGCAACTCATAATCGAAGAGTTGAAATAGTTGTGGACAGGAGTTGAAGCGTACGACTGTTACAAAAAGCAGAAATTCAACATTCAAGTTGCGTACTTGTGGTCCGTCCATGATTTCGCATCATACGGCATGTTTGCTGGCTGGAGCGTCCACGGACGTTCAACATGACCGATATGTGCTTCAGACAGGGATTGTTTTTGTCTTACTCATAGTGGCAAGATCTGATACTTTGATTGTCATAGACGTTTGTTGCCCCAGAATCACTTATTTAGGCAACAGGAGAATGCTTTCAAAAAGAACACTATTATGATGAAAGAGACCGCCAAAGCGTTTAAGTGGGTCAGAAATTGCTAATATATTGGAGAAACTTGTGGTAGATAAAGATCATTCAAGATTTTTTATAGGTTATAGAGAGGTACACAATTGGACTCGTAGATGTGGACTATGGGACCTACCGTACGTCAAGTCGTTGATTTTAATGCACAATATTGATGTCATGCACCAGGAGCGTAACATGGACGAATGCATCATAAGCACGTGCATGGATATGTCTGGAAAAACAAAAGACAATACAAAGGCTCGAAAGGATTTGACAGAGATTTGTAATCGTCCAACGCCTGAGCTCTCCAAAAGTGGTGGTAAGCCACGTGCTTCTTTCTGTCTTAAATCTAACCAGAAGAAAGAAGTTCTGAATTGATTAAAAGGGTTAAAATTCCCTCATGGTTACGCTTCTAGCTTGAGACGAGCCGTTAATATCAGGATGGAAAAACTAACTAGGTTAAAGACTCATAATTATCACATAATCATGAAAAGACTCTTGCCCGTTATATTTTGGGGCTACCTTAATGATGCAGTTTGCAAAGTGTTAGCCCAACTTAGCTATTTTTATAGGCACCTATATGCTAAAGAAATCATGATAGATATGATGAAGAAGTTAGCGAATGAGATATCAGTTCTTTTATATAAGATGGAAAAAATATTTCCTCTAGGGTTTTTCAATCCAATGCAGAATCTCCTTATTCATCTCATGTATGAAGCTAAAGTTGGCGGCCCTGTGCAGTATAGGTGGATGTATCATATTGAAAGGGCTCTAAGATATCTTAAATCAATGGTTGGCAATAGAGCTAGAGTTAAAGGGTGCATCGCTGAAGCATTAACTCTTAAGGGGGGTAGGATATTTTTCAAGTGTTTACTTTGCGGAGCAAAATAATGTTATGCTTCTTTGATGCGGTACAATGTGGATGGATGAAGATCCTCCTTGCAGTGACTTATCCATTTTTGCGATGAGGGACACCCCTGTTGGTTGTAGCACGAGCTACAATTATACTGTGGAAGAAATGAAGGCTGCTTTGCTGTACATGTATGCTAATATAGATGGGATGGATAAATATTTCGAGTAAGTATTTGTTCAACATCTATGCTATGTAGCATTCTTTACTATAACTTAATGCTAATATTTATATTTTTCGGACAACGCGTTTCATAAGCAAAATTGGACATTTAGACAACAAACGACAAGCAAGCAGGTAGAAACGATGCGACGAGATGGAATTAATGGAGGGTCTAATTTTCTATCTTGGTTTCGAGATCAAGTAACTTTTTTTTATCACTTCTCTATCCTCAATTATATAGCAGTGTGTAAAAAATATTCTTACAAGTTCATATTGTGAACAGTGTGTAAAAAATGCTAACGTCCATCAAGACTTGCAACAACTATCTTACAGAACATACAAAGTTAGAATTTGCGTTCGGTACGACGTTAACGTGTTTCGATTCAGTTCGGCTCAATTCGAAGATCTTTGTCCTTTTGCGGCAACGACTAATACCGGAGCTGTGATGAGAGCAATCGATGTTGAACAGCGGAAACAAATTGCTATGTGATCATTAACAAAATCAATGAATTAAACTTTGCCGCAATAAGGAACTTAAAGTAGTTTTCTTTGATTGGAAATGGTTTGATAACCATAATGGAACCCGTGAAAACTAATTTGCCATGGTTGAAGTGAAATACAACAAAGGTTGCGAGTGTATGACTCTTTTGTCCTTGCAGACCAAGTTGAGCAAGCGTGTTATCTACCTTATCCATGCTAGAAGATGAGTGCTTGGTGGGTCATACAGAAGGTCAATCCTCGTGAACGGTTATATACCCCAAGCGATGTTGGGTACCATGATACTGCGACGTCCGTTGGTGAGTTCGATAATGTTTACCAAGAAGAAGATCTGCCAGCCTCATTTGTCGTTGAGCCTGGTCAAGAGCTCGATGACTTAGTTCGATAAACTGATGATGTACAGACTCGCGGGAAGCGCAAACAGAAACCAGTCACTAAAATAGTTTGATGGTCTGGTTTAAGAAGTAGAGTAAATGAGCGAGATTCTGATGACTTTTAGAAATGAATACAATTAATGTTTTCTTCATTTATTGTTTCATGTTGTATATTTTATAACAATTATACTTATCAAAGCATAGTTGCAATAGGATGTCATCGGATAAGGGTAAGGTGATTAAGAGGACCATGAAAGGTTTTTCAGCAGTGCGAGCATGATGGCTTGCACACGAGACGTGGCGGACACTCTTTTTCAGGGTAGTAGCTCTAGAAAGAGCAGACGGTCTTAGTTGTTGAGACACGTGCCCTCAGAGCTGTCAGGCAGACTTTGCCAATCATCAGACCGAGGTAATTTGACTTAATAATCATATTCCATCACATTATTAATTAATCTATTTATATTCTTAAAACTATTATAATATTGCAGGATGACTCAGAGTCAGAGGCCGAGTCGCCTCTTGCGCCACAGTCGGCTGACCACTAGTCCGGGTCAGCTGATCGCCCTTCCGGGTCATTCGAGGACACGGAGGCGCAGAGAAAGCAACGGATCAGGTGGCTCCTCCTTCAGTTCCTAGAGAGAAAGCAACGTTGCCGGCTATTCACCCTGTTGGTGATAGGTAAGAAGCCCTTACATTGTAGTTTTAGAAAATTACGTAGTGCTAAAACTCTTTGATGCACAATTGTTCTTGCAGCGGATGGGAGGACACTACCTTCAAGAGGAGAGGAAGTCAGAGACAGGTCAACGATGTCATAGGAAATCTCGTGCATTTGCACTACCCTGGTAAGGTCCCTGGCAGCGGTGATGAGCATGTCCCTGCCAAACCATGGGATGATTATGCACTGCTACTGACCTGACGTACGGGACTTCTCAGGGTGTAGTGTGGGCCGACTTCTGGGTAGTTATGTTTAATACATGTTTTAAATTTAGTTCTTCAATAGTTAGAATGTTCTTGTGTTTTTGTCTTCTTGTAGAGACGGTACCGTTTGGCGGATCCAGCGGATGCCGACCATGCGAGGGCTGTCTTCAACAAGAATGCCAAGAAGCTTCTTACGTAGGCAATCTCATATGCCTGTATTCAAGCAACAAATGATTACTTGAAGAGGCATCAAGGGCACGAGCTTGCGGCGTTCGAAGACGGCTCCGACACATACTTGACGGAGGACCAGTACACCGAGGTAAACTAGTAGTATTTTAATTAGGACTCTGATTTTGTAATGTCAATGTTATTTCAATCAAATACTAAATGCATGCAGGTGGGGATTTCTTGGTTGGAGTACTGTCGAAGTGTGTGGTCGACACCTCCCCGGACCTGCTCTCGGCAGCCCGCGGAGGTTCTTTTTTGGAGGGGCTAGACGCTTGCGGAGAGCTTCAGCGTTAGGGACAAGTGAGGGAGAAGCTTGACACGGCGAGTTTTACGTGGTTTGGGCCACCTGAGCATAAAACCCTACGTCCACGGTGAGCAGAGGTGCTCGCTGTATTGCTTGCTGCTCAGAATCGGAGTACTGAGCTTGAGGGTGAGTGATGTCTAGGGTGCGAGTTCACGGAGTTTGAACCCTTGCTAACGTTGCCTACCCGAGCCTTTTATAGTCCAAGGCTCGAGCGGCTTACAAGGGGGGCCCGGGACCCGACAGGTGGTCCCGGGGAGATTGCTTACCGACTATCGTATCTGCAGTTATGTCGGTAGTTGTCTCTAGCGAAGGCTTCCGAGTCTTCGTTCTGCCACCCTGCCCATGCCGCAAGCTAGTCGTAGTGGTTGATGACGGCGGGGGCGGCAGGGGATGTCTTGTCGCTGTGTTTATTGGCGGGCAGTCTCTGACACGGCGCGCCAGTCTGTGATGCGACTGGGCGCAACTGCACCTGACAGAGGCGTCTCCGCGTCTTCACGTCTTAGGAAGGCGCGTGCCTTGAATACCTTGTACGGGCAAGGTATGGTGCGTCTTTACGCCTGCTGCCTACCGCGCGGGGGCAGGCAGCGCCGTCCTGCTGGCCACATGGCGGGCCCGGAGCTCTCCTCTG
This sequence comes from Neostapfia colusana, assembly GCA_030760725.1. Taxonomy (NCBI): domain Eukaryota; kingdom Viridiplantae; phylum Streptophyta; class Magnoliopsida; order Poales; family Poaceae; genus Neostapfia; species Neostapfia colusana. The sequence goes on along the minus strand of JASWHV010000004.1, from coordinate 105,908,009 downwards.
AGGAGAGGGAGGTCCGGCCCCGCGGGACACGTGGAGCCTTCGGACCTCTCCCCGCGGAGGGGGGAGGTACGGCTTCTGTCGGCCACGTGGCGGGCACGGAGCTCTCCTCTGAGGAGAGGGAGGTTCGGCCCCGCGGGACACATGGCGCCTTCGGAGCTTTCCCCGCGGAGAGGGGAGGTCTGGCTGCTGCTGGCCACGTGGCGGGCCCGGAGCTCTCCTCTGAGGAGAGGGAGGTCCGGCCCCGCTGGACACGTGGCGCCTTCGGAGCTCTCTCTGTGGAGAAGGGCGAGATCCTTAGGCATTTTCCCCTGTGCGCGGGGGTACCCCATATCGAGGGAACCGATAGTGGCCCCCGGGCCCATCTCGGGGGAGATAGCGAGCCCGAGGTGGGGCCTCCGTCTCTTCTATTCCGCGCACTCTCTCTAAGTCCCGCATTGACCGCTGCCGGAGCACGAACAGTCGCGGGATCGTGGGAGCGTGCGCCCACTTGATGGTTGCTTTTACTGCGGCGGTTCCCAAGGCTGCCACTTCTGCGCATTGTGGCGCTTTTTTCAGGAACCGCCGAAGCGTCTTGCCGTCTCGCCTCCTAGGGAGACTGATTTCTTGGCCCCCCGCTTCAGCTGGACGACTTGGGTCCACTTGTCATCGGCGCTCGGTCTTGGAGCCGAAGCGGTTGCCTATGTGGCGTATTCGAAGAGTTTCAAATCGCTTTGAATCGGACCTGGAAAGTTTTAAAAGGGGATCTTACCCGCATCGCGACTTCCCTTTGCACTTCCCAGTGATTGCACCTTCCTGGAACTCTTGCGCCTTTGTCTTCCTGTCCTTGAGCTCTCCCCTGCCATGGCTTCCAACCTGCTCCCGACGCGTCTCGTTCGTTCCGCCGAGCTTGGGCCAGTGCGCAGGCTGCTGGGCTGGCACACGGAGGAGCAGAAACGCCGGCTCCGCCGGGGATCTCTCCCCTGCTCCTGGAAAAGGGGGAGATGGTCTTCTTTACTGCCTACGCCCTGGCGGGGTTTGTCCCGCCAATTTCTTCCTTCTTCGTCACATTGCTGGAGACGTATGGTCTCCAGCTCCACCACCTTTCTCCCAGCTCTTTCATAATGGCCGCTGTCTTCGTCCATTTCTGTGAGATGTTTGTGGGGGTGCACTCTTCAGTGACGCTCTTCCGCTACTTCCTCGTGTTGCGGACGACCGGGCGCGGCTCGAAGACCCAGATGGGACCGTACTATTTCCAGCATCACTGCAAGGACCCAAAGGTCTCTAGGTACCTTCTACCTTTCAGTGCGTCGAGGTGGGAAAACTGGAGGGAGAGCTGAGTGATCATGCAGACCGACGAGCACGATCGCCTGCAGCTCCCAACCGCTGGCCAACCCACCGAGCGTCACTTCTTGGAGGAGGTCCCAGAGCTGGAGCAGGAGTACGCACCGGTCTTGGAGCGGATCCAGTTCTTGGCCAACGAGGGGCTAACGTCCCTGATGGTGCTAATGGATTTCATGTCGCGCCGTATTGCGCCCTTGCAGCAGCGCAGTCGCCCGGCATGGTACTACACTGGTGAGCAGGACTATACCAGGTTGGAGAGGGGTCTCGGCTCTGATCCTTCCGATGAGGAGCTGTACGAGATGGTGGGCAAGGTGAGCAGCAACTTCATCCCCAGTGGAGACCCCGCCTTCCCGTCCTCTGCCACTTCCCTCTTCTTAGAGCCGCAGAGGAGGTCAGAGCTACTGCGGAAGATGCCGAACCTCGACGACATCGGGATCACCGTCCGTCAGGTTGGGGATACCTTCCGGGGCATCTCGATCCCGGGGACCGAGCGCTCTGGATCGGTGCGCGAGGCGTCTGTCTCTGCCCAACCCGCCCCAAGGGCTGGCGGAACTCAAGCCGCCGATAAGGGGAAGGGGAAGGAGCCGGCCCCCGGGTAGCCGGAGAAGAAACGCGCCCGGTCTCCTCCGAGGGCGTCGCCTGCGCCGAGTCAGGGGGCCAGTGCACCCTTGCACCCATCTCCCGGAGGCGCTGGTCCATCGAGTGGCGACCCAAAGAGACCCCGGGTGTCCCACTCCAGCGGGTCTGTCGAAGTGTGTGGTCAACACTTCCCCCGGACCTGCTCTGGGCAGCCCGCGGAGGTTCTTTTTCGGAGGGGCTAGTCGCTTGCAGAGAGCTTCAGCGTAAGGGACGAGTGAGGGAGAAGCTTGACACGGCGAGTTTTACGTGGTTTGGGCCGCCGGAGCATAAAACCCTACGTCCACGGAGAGCAGAGGTGCTCGCTGTATTGCTCGTTGCTCAGAACCGGAGTCCTGAGCTTGAGGGTGAGTTATGCCTAGGGTGCGAGTTGATGGAGTGCAAACCCTTGCTAACGTTGCCTACCCGAGCCTTTTATAGTCCAAGGCTTGTGTGGCTTACAAGGGGGCCCGGGACCCGACAGGTTGTAACACCCCAAATTTTGATTCAAAACTCTTAACCATGTTCAGAGGGGAATTTAAAAATTTTTGGACGTGTTGCATGTTTTGCAAAAATTCAAATTCAAACTGGAATTCAAATTATACTCAAAACAGAAAAGAAATGGAAAAAAAAGGAAAACGGGAAAAAACCGGCCAGTGGGCCGAAACCCGCCAGCCGGCCCAGCTAATCCCGCGCAGCCCGCCCCCGCGCACGCCCGCGCTCTCTCACACAGACAGGTGGGACCCACCTGTCATCCCCAACCTCGCTCGCGCCGACCCTGGACTTTCCCCCCCGAGCGCGCGCGATCTTAACCGATCGGGAAATCCGTTCCGCCGCCCGAATTCTGGTGCCAGAGGACTCCAACTCGATCACAACAGACCCACCGCCCTCCCCCGGCTATAAAAACCCCCGATCCGATCAGTTTTTCCCACGCGATCGCCGATTTTCACTCCGGTGAGCACCGAGACTTCGCCGGTGAATTCTGGCCGATCTAAGCTCGGAAACTCTGATCTAACTCGCTGGTCTTGATCCACCGCCTCCGGGGAACTTTGCAGGTGCAGAAAAATCAGAGAGTTACGGTGTAAATCCAGCGCCGACGAGCTTCGCCGTGGTTTTGCCTCGGACCTCGCCGCCGATCACTTTCCAGGACCCCCGAGCTCGAGAAAACCCCCGAGGTGAGATCCCTGACCTCCCCTCTACCGATCTAGGCCATAAGATCACAGTTCTAGGCAGAATTCTCGAGGATCCGAAACTTTCCGGCGAGATCGCCGCTTCCCGCCGCCGTGCGCCGCCGGCAGCACCGCCCGCGCTCGATCAGAGCGACGTGGCCGCTTGTGCGCCGTTTATTTTAAATCGCACAGTAGACTTTAAAACCCCGCGTACCGGTTCAATCTTATAATCTCAGCCGTCGGTTTAAAATCGGACGGACCACGTCAGCCCCGCATTATAAAGACTGGAATTCTTACGTGCTACCCCCTGGGTTCTCTGGAATTGAGAGCTAGCCCCGGAAACTTCAGATCTAGCCCCTGGAACTCCAGAAAATCATGTAAATTCATTTAAAAATCAGTTTTAGCCCCTGGACTTAATAAAAATTAGGTAAAACACCTCTGATAAGTGTAGCTAGACCCCTGGAAATTATGAAAATAATATTATAGACCCTGTAATGGGGAGAATTAATTATTTTAGCCCTGTTTAGTATTTAATTTAGAAAATTGAATATGTAACTAGTGTTTAAAAATTAAAAAGTGGGACAAACATAATTGTCAAAATTAATTAAAAGCTTTCTCAGTACTTAGAAAACTTTAGAGTGAGATAAAAATATATTTTGGGCTGAAATGAATCTGTTTCATTTATTATTCACATTATTTAGTATAGGGACACATTTTTAAGTAAAGAATAGCTATAGAAAAATAGGGAAAATAATTATGAAATAGTTTACATCAGAGGCTAAGGTCAAAATATATTATTAAATTATTTAGGACCAAAACCTATACTGTTTAGATGATGTGTATTACTAATTTTATAATAAAATACACAATTATGCATAGGAATATAAATCTGAAAATATAGCAACTAGTAAATGATAAGTGGAGTTTCTAAAATACAAAGAATTCAGTTTAGGGTTGGTAGAAATTATGAAGGCACATATGGGGAAGAAAAATACTTTTCATACACACTTGGTAGTAAAAAGGTGTAGTAGTTGAATATAAGAAATTTATTGGAAACCCATATAAATAGTATGTAAGTATAAATGTGGACACAAAAGTAGGAATCATATATACATGGTTAAAAGTGCATGCAAGCCACAACTTAACACACATAAAGTAACCACAACACATATAATGGTAAAGAACTTTTATAAATGTGAATGTGTGGTTTGTATGAAGTAGAAGTGTGAACTAAGTCTTATGATTGTTGTTTTTCTTTTGCTATGTGTGATGGTATGAAGTAGAACCTGTTCAAGAGCAAGTTAACCCTTTCCAAGATCAGGACTACCCATTTCAAGAGCAGCAAGAAGGAGGCAAGTGTCCTTGACCACTTTGATCCTATGCTAGGATGTGTAGATAGAATTATTTGCATTGTCAAGTTAAATATGAAACCCATGCTAGGAAAGTTTCCCTAGAATTGCATTACCTTGTTTCCTTGAAGCTTGGGTTGGGATTTATTTTGTCATGTCATTTATTTACATGCATATGCTTAGCCATGCTTAGAATGGGATGTTTGGGACATGGGATCATCAGTTTATATTACCATACTCTTGAATGAGACATTGTGAGTTATGTAGAGGTAGGGATCAAGGCAAGTTGGATGTTTTGGTTGTGTGCTGGGTGCACGAGACTTGGGTTTGTGTTTAGTACTTGCCTGGATCCTAAGGACCGGTTCATGGAGCATGTAACCCGGCTTTACAGTGCCAACCACATGCTGAGATGGGGCAGCTTGGCCAATTAATTAGGTGTATCCCCGGCGTAGTATGGGTGTGTTGGATGGTGCGGGGAGTAGGTGTCAGCTGGACTACCATATGAACCGCAAGGCTCAAGAGGGGGCCACTGCAGCGGGGTTGGATCCTCTTGTATGTTGTTAGGGGTGAAACCTCAGTGGGCCCACGCTCGTCGGGAATCCCTTTGTAAAGGCTTCGTAGTGATCTCTTGGCCACACACCTGGGAAGTGTGAATGTGGATCGTAGCCACTGGCATAATGGAGGTTCTTTTAGTCCACCCGGCAACGGGGGATGAAATCACTACTTGTGGGTACAGTGGTACAAACTCTGCAGAGTCAAAACTGTCTTGACAGCCGTGCTCACGGTTAAGAGCGGCCTGGACTTATTCATGATTAGAGGAGTGATGGTTGTTGGAAGTTGTGGATGTTAAGCGGGGAGCTTAACATTGGTAATGATGTTATGGTTATTGGATTACAATGATGGGATGGGAGATTGGGACCATTTCACCTGTGTAGTAATGTAGGTGCTTAATAAGCTAAGGTGATAGGTATTAATTGCGTAGTGCTTTAACCATGAGTTCAACCTCTCCTTGTTCTAGCCATGCATGATACAATTTTCCCACACTTGCTGAGTACCATTGGTACTCAACCTTGCATATTTGTTGGTTTATATTGCTGCTCAGGTCAAGATAATGAGGTGGTGTATAATGACCAAGATTTTGGACCCGAGGAAGGTTTTTAGGTTCATGAAGACCCCCGGGCAACGCCTGTGATGGAGCCCTAAAGAATAATATTCCGCTGCTAGTTTATTTACTTGTGATGAAGCATTAGTGTCCATTGAGACATTTGCGATGTAAGACTTATTTATATTCGACACCTGGCTTGTAATAAATGATGCTTCACTATTTGTCATCACATGTATGAGAAAATGATCCTGGCATACATGTGATATTCACTTGGTTGTTCTTCGGAAAAACCGGGTGTGACAGAGGTGGTATCAGAGCCAAGGTTGCCCGTAGGAACGTGGACCTAGGTAGAAATGGACGTATTTAAGGGCCCTATTTTCTTAAAAACTATTTTCTAAGGTGTGGGTGGAAAAGTGTTATTAAAGGAGTCATTTTGTTCATCTTACCCCAACTTTCATTCAAAATAGGATTTTTGTTTGAGAATTTATCTAACCTAATTTTAAATTCTTTTGTTTTAGATGGTTCGCATGATTCGCACCGCTCGTAAGTCCACAGGAGGGAGAGTTCCCATAGTTGCCCTTGCCGAAAGATAGGAGAGTCGCCCCGTGACGTACCTTTCCTACGGATTGGCAGTAGGAGATTTGTTTCGCCGTCTTCGACGTATGCTCGAAGCCGCCGGCAATACGGGCAAGCTAATCATCCACTATAACTCCACCAGGACCATCCGTGAGAAGAGGGAAGAATGGAGTTCGGAGATGAGGATTATACACGAGAATCAGCTGCTTAAGATTCACCACTCTCCAGCTTGCCGAGCAACACAAGTTGACGCAGAGAGAGATGTCACCTGGGAGGCCATCACCTGCCAGAGTCACATCTATCGTCGCCACTTGGACAAAACTGAGTACATGTATGTCCTCCAACGTGAGAGTGGTATCACGGAATACAAGTACCCACCGGTGCAGCAAGGGACTTCCCATGAGCACATGGACTTGTGCTTGGAGGATGCTGCTATGCTCAGCACTCGACTGCAGGAGTGTCAATAAGAGCTTCAGGATGTCCGAGACACCCTGAAGGAAATGGAGGCGTTGCTGCGAGCTTGCTTAAAGGCGAGAGAAAGAGGAGATGGGAATGAACTGTGTGTCACCGTGAGTGATCCATGGACTCCTGACTCCCCGGATCGCCGAGCAATCAGGTGTCGTCGCACTTCTCCACCAGCAGCCTCCCCACCCAAAGCAGAGTCAGAAGGTAGCCGAAATGAGGAGGAAGATCCCGAGGAGCCAGCTCAAGAGGACGAGTAGTGTAGAGTCTTTCCCCTAGCTAGCAAGAGGTCGAGTAGTCGAGTCATTACGTAGTTAATGGTGTGATAATGCTTGGTGTGTGACGTGAGTTGTGGAAGCCATGAGCAATTGTCCACAGCCTCGTCTTCAGATTGTTTTGCTTTGGTGTGTGAAACCACAGGAAATAATAGTGCATTTATTTGGTGTGAGATATAAACCCTCGTAAAATTTTAACAAAGCCTTAACACCTCAAAGTACCAACAAATGAAAGTAGTGAGATGATACTAAATGGTATCAAATTAACATATGTTGATTCTGCCAGATGGCCGGAAGAGGAAAAGGACGTGCTGCCAACCCCGCCAACAACAATGATGAGGCATGCAACCCTCATCTTTCTGGAGGCCAGGACAGGGGTGGTCGCCGGGAAGAAGTTGATCCTCTCCACCAAATGCTGGAGAATCAAAATCAGCTTATCCAGAACTTGACTCAAGTGGTGGCCAACTTGCATCAAGTTCCACCTCCACAAGCTGCACCACGCCAACCAAGGTTGAGTGAGTTTCTAGGAACTCAACCTCCCGAGTTTGCAAGTGCTGCTGAACCTCTGGAGGCAGATGATTGGCTGAAGACCATTGAAAGTAAGATGAGGATAATACAATGCCAAGGGTATGAGAGGGTGCTGTTTGCCTCTCATCAATTGAATGGACCTGCTGCTGATTGGTGGACCGCCTACGTGGCTGCCCATCATGACCGTGAGAACATCACTTGGGAAGAGTTCAAGCGTAGCTTCCGCAACCACTACATCCCAAGAGGTGAACTCAAAAACAAGAGGAAAGAGTTTCTGGGACTGCAGCAGGGAAACATGACTGTGAGGGAATACCTCACTAAATTTACTCAGCTATCCCGTTATGCTCCACGAGACATAGAGACCGATGAGCAGAAACAAGATTGTTTCGTGGAAGGACTTACCGCAGAGATGCAGTGTGCAATGTCCTCCAATGAGTATGAAAGCTTTCAAAAGATGGTGGACAGAGCATTTGTGGTGGAAAGGAAGCTAAAGGCCCTGGAAGATGAGAATAAGAGGAAGGCGGGGTGGTCACATCAGGCCTCAGGGAGCAACACCCGCCCACGTATGATGCAGCAACCTACGGGGCAGACAAGCCGTGCTGCGGTACCCTATTCAGCACCAAGAGGGTACAACCCAAACTACAGGCCACCCGCGGCACCAGCACAGCCGCAACGTCAGTTTGTGCAGCAGCCTCGCCCCGCATATCCACCTCGACCAGCAGTGCAAGGACCCCCGAACCAACCCCAAGACAACAAAGGCCAAGCACCTAAGGTTGGGGTGCAATGTTTTAGCTGTGGTGAAGTGGGGCACTATGCCCATAAGTGCCCAAAGAAGAAGCCTGCGCTGCCACAACAGCAGAATGTATTGAGAGGACGGGTGAACCATGTCACTATGGAGGAAGCACAGGAGGCACCCGACGTGGTAGTTGGTAAGTTTCCTGCCAATTTACACCTTGCAACTCTGCTGTTTGATTCTGGTGCTACCCACTCGTTCATTGCTCAAGGGTTTGTTAAGAAGTATGACCTAGCAACCACACAAATGAACCATATGCTAGCTATAAACTCTCCAGGTGGAGAAATAAGGACAAGACAAGTGTGTCCTAAAGTGAGCCTAGACATTAATGGGGTAGTATTTACTGCTAACCTCATAGTGATAGATTCACAAGGGATAGATATTATTTTGGGTATGGATTGGTTGACCAAACATAAAGGAATCATCCATTGTTCGACCAGAACGGTGGAACTAACTCACCCCAATGGCACAAGAGTAAAGTTCCTAACGATACACGAGTCTAGGAGGGACATTAAATTAAATCAAGTGGAGGTGAAAGTTGAGGAAATCAGGACTATCAGGGAATATCCAGATGTTTTTCCGGAGGAGTTGCCAGGTATGCCTCCCGACCGTGATGTGGAATTCACGATTGAGCTAGTACCGGGAACAGCCCCGATATACAAGAGACCTTATCGAATGGACTCCAAGCAGCTAGAAGAGCTCAAGGATCATTTGAGAGAATTGACGGAGAAGGGGTATATTCGCCCTAGTTCCTCACCATGGGGAGCTCCGGTGATATTTGTGCCCAAGAAAGACGGAACCCAAAGGTTATGCGTGGATTACCGTGCCTTGAATGAGGTAACCATCAAGAACAAGTACCCATTGCCTCGCATTGAAGACTTGTTTGATCAGTTGAGGGAAGCTTGTGTGTTCTCGAAAATTGATCTCAGGTCGGGGTACCACCAACTCAAGATAAGGCAATCAGATATTCCCAAGACAACTTTCGTATCTCGGTACGGACTGTATGAATACACTGTCATGCCTTTCGGGCTAACCAATGCCCCGGCATATTTCATGTACCTCATGAACAAGGTATTCATGGAATATCTGGACAAATTTGTGGTGGTTTTCATAGATGATATTCTCGTCTTCTCCAAAAATGAAGAAGAACATGAGAAACATCTAAGGTTGGTGTTACAGAGGCTGAGAGAACACCAACTATATGCCAAGTTGAGCAAGTGTGAGTTTTGGCTGAAGAGAGTTCCCTTTTTAGGACATATAATCTCGGAGGGAGGAATCTCCGTAGATCCCGCCAAAATCGAGGATATCCAGAAGTGGAAAACCCCTGAAAATGTCGGGGAAGTTCGAAGCTTTTTGGGATTGGCTGGATACTATCGACGGTTTATTGAGGGATTCTCCAAGATCTCGAGACCTCTCACCAAACTGTTGGAGAAGGGAATCACATTCACCTGGACGCCACAGTGCGAGACGAGCTTTCAGGAGTTAAAGAAGAGATTGACAACAGCCCCAGTGTTGGTTATGCCAGATATGTAGAAGAATTTCACAGTGTACTGCGATGCCTCTGGAAACGGGTTGGGATGTGTTCTCATGCAAGAAGGACATGTCGTGGCTTATGCATCCCGGCAGCTTCGGAAGCACGAGAAGAACTATCCTACACATGACCTAGAACTAGCTGCAGTGGTACACGCGTTGAAAATTTGGCGGCACTATTTGATGGGGAAGAGGACAGAGATATATACGGATCATAAGAGTTTGAAGTACATATTCACACAGCCAGATCTCAACCTCAGACAAAGGAGATGGTTAGAGCTAATCAATGACTTTGATGTGGGCATCAACTATCATCCCGGGAAAGCAAACGTCGTGGCCGATGCTTTGAGTCAGAAAGTGCAGGTCAATAAGTTGAGCTTGAAGGACATGCCTGTAGGATTAAAGGACGAGGTTATAAGGCTCAATCTATGTCTAGTAAATAGTGGTGAAGCCATCGCCATGGAAGTGGACTCCACACTCGAGCAAGACATACGCGAGGGCCAAAAGAATGATGAGAAGATACGAGAGATCAGACAGCTCATCAAGGAAAATAAAGCTCCTGGTTTTAGAGAGGATGAACAGGGAACGGTGTGGCACGGGAAAAGGATCTGTGTGCCAGAAGTAAAGGAGATCCGTGAATTAATTTTGAAGGAGGCTCACGATTCCGACTATTCCATTCATCCTGGGAGTACGAAGATGTACCAGGACCTCAAGAGCAGGTATTGGTGGTATGGCATGAAGCGAGATGTCGCGGAACATGTTGCCCTATGTGACACATGTCAGTTGGTGAAAGCTGAACATCAACGACCCGCGGGATTATTGCAACCACTCAAAGTGCCTGAATGGAAGTGGGAAGAAATCAGCATGGATTTTGTCGTGGGATTGCCTAGGACCCAATCCGGGTATGATTCAATATGGGTCATTATTGATAGGCTAACCAAGGTAGCTCATTTCATCCCTGTGAAAGAAAGCTACAGCGGATCCAAATTGGCAGAATTGTACATGTCAAGGATTGTGTGTTACCATGGAGTGCCAAAGAAGATAGTGTCGGACCGAGGGACACAGTTCACCTCGAGGTTTTGGCAGAAGTTGCATGAAACCATGGGAACCCGTCTGAACTTCAGTTCTGCCTATCATCCCCAAACTGACGGGCAGACGGAGAGAACCAATCAGATCCTTGAAGATATGTTAAGGGCATGTGCACTCAAAAACAATAGGAGTTGGGACAAGAACCTACCGTATGCGGAGTTTTCCTATAACAACAGCTATCAAGCTAGTATGAAAATGTCACCGTTTGAAGCTTTATATGGAAGGAAGTGCAGAACTCCTCTATTTTGGAACCAAACAGGAGAAAGTAAAGTGTTTGGTCCAGAAGTGCTACAAGAAGCCGAGGCAAAGGTGAGGGAGATTCGCAACAATTTGAGGATAGCACAAACACGCCAAAAGAGCTATGCCGATGTACGAAGAAGAGAGCTCGTTTTCAACGTGGGAGACTATGTTTATCTCAAGGTGTCCCCTATCAGAGGACTTCGTCGGTTCAAGGTGAAAGGGAAGTTGTCACCTTGATACATCGGACACTTTCAAGTTTTGGAAAGAAAAGGCGAAGTGGCGTACCAACTAGAGTTACCGGTTCATCTATCGGATGTACACGATGTATTCCATGTGTCACAACTCAAGAAATGCCTGAGGACGCCTGAAGAGGTGTTACCCATGAATGAAGTGGATGTAGCTGAAGATTTGTCTTATGCCGAGCAACCATACAAGATTTTGGAGACAATGGAACGCCTCACCAGAAATAAAAGAATCCGGATGTGCAAGGTGCAGTGGAAGCATCACTCAGAAGAGGAAGCCACCTGGGAACGGGAAGATGAGCTTAAGGCACAATTTCCGGAATTGTTTTCTTAGAAACACCAATCTCGAGGACGAGATTTCTTTTAAGGGGGGTAGAGCTGTAACACCCCAAATTTTGATTCAAAACTCTTAACCATGTTCAGAGGGGAATTTAAAAATTTTTGGACGTGTTGCATGTTTTGCAAAAATTCAAATTCAAGCTGGAATTCAAATTATACTCAAAACAGAAAAGAAATGGAAAAAGAAAAAGGAAAACGGGAAAAAACCGGCCAGTGGGCCGAAACCCGCCAGCCGGCCCAGCTACTCCCGCGCAGCCTGCCCCCGCGCGCGCCCGCGCTCTCTCACACAGACAGGTGGGACCCACCTGTCATCCCCAACCTCGCTCGCGCCGACCCCGGACTTTTCCCCCCCAAGCGCGCGCGATCTTAACCGATCGGGAAATCCGTTCCGCCGCCCGAATTCTGGTCCCAGAGGACTCCAACTCGATCACAACAGACCCACCGCCCTCCCCCGGCTATAAAAACCCCCGATCCGATCAGTTTTTCCCACGCGATCGCCGATTTTCACTCCGGTGAGCACCGAGACTTCGCCGGTGAATTCTGGCCGATCTAAGCTCGGAAACTCTGATCTAACTCGCTGGTCTTGATCCACCGCCTCCGGGGAACTTTGCAGGTGCAGAAAACTCAGAGAGTTACGGTGTAAATCCAGCGCCGACGAGCTTCGCCGTGGTTTTGCCTCGGACCTCGCCGCCGATCACTTTCCAGGACCCCCGAGCTCGAGAAAACCCCCGAGGTGAGATCCCTGACCTCCCCTCTACCGATCTAGGCCATAAGATCACAGTTCTAGGCAGAATTCTCGAGGATCCGAAACTTTCCGGCGAGATCGCCGCTTCCCGCCGCCGTGCGCCGCCGGCAGCGCCGCCCGCGCTCGATCAGAGCGACGTGGCCGCTTGTGCGCCGTTTATTTTAAATCGCACGGTAGACTTTAAAACCCCGCGTACCGGTTCAATCTTATAATCTCAGCCGTCGGTTTAAAATCGGACGGACCACGTCAGCCCCGCATTATAAAGACTGGAATTCTTACGTGCTACCCCCTGGGGTTCTCTGGAATTGAGAGCTAGCCCCGGAAACTTCAGATCTAGCCCCTGGAACTCCAGAAAATCATGTAAATTCATTTAAAAATCAGTTTTAGCCCCTGGACTTAATAAAAATTAGGTAAAACACCTCTGATAAGTGTAGCTAGACCCCTGGAAATTATGAAAATAATATTATAGACCCTGTAATGGGGAGAATTAATTATTTTAGCCCTGTTTAGTATTTAATTTAGAAAATTGAATATGTAACTAGTGTTTAAAAATTAAAAAGTGGGACAAACATAATTGTCAAAATTAATTAAAAGCTTTCTCAGTACTTAGAAAACTTTGGAGTGAGATAAAAATATATTTTGGGCTGAAATGAATCTGTTTCATTTATTATTCACATTATTTAGTATAGGGACACATTTTTAAGTAAAGAATAGCTATAGAAAAATAGGGAAAATAATTATGAAATAGTTTACATCAGAGGCTAAGGTCAAAATATGTTATTAAATTATTTAGGACCAAAACCTATACTGTTTAGATGATGTGTATTACTAATTTTATAATAAAATACACAATTATGCATAGGAATATAAATCTGAAAATATAGCAACTAGTAAATGATAAGTGGAGTTTCTAAAATACAAAGAATTCAGTTTAGGGTTGGTAGAAATTATGAAGGCACATATGGGGAAGAAAAATACTTTTCATACACACTTGGTAGTAAAAAGGTGTAGTAGTTGAATATAAGAAATTTATTGGAAACCCATATAAATAGTATGTAAGTATAAATGTGGACACAAAAGTAGGAATCATATATACATGGTTAAAAGTGCATGCAAGCCACAACTTAACACACATAAAGTAACCACAACACATATAATGGTAAAGAACTTTTATAAATGTGAATGTGTGGTTTGTATGAAGTAGAAGTGTGAACTAAGTCTTATGATTGTTGTTTTTCTTTTGCTATGTGTGATGGTATGAAGTAGAACCTGTTCAAGAGCAAGTTAACCCTTTCCAAGATCAGGACTACCCATTTCAAGAGCAGCAAGAAGGAGGCAAGTGTCCTTGACCACTTTGATCCTATGCTAGGATGTGTAGATAGAATTATTTGCATTGTCAAGTTAAATATGAAACCCATGCTAGGAAAGTTTCCCTAGAATTGCATTACCTTGTTTCCTTGAAGCTTGGGTTGGGATTTATTTTGTCATGTCATTTATTTACATGCATATGCTTAGCCATGCTTAGAATGGGATGTTTGGGACATGGGATCATCAGTTTATATTACCATACTCTTGAATGAGACATTGTGAGTTATGTAGAGGTAGGGATCAAGGCAAGTTGGATGTTTTGGTTGTGTGCTGGGTGCACGAGACTTGGGTTTGTGTTTAGTACTTGCCTGGATCCTAAGGACCGGTTCATGGAGCATGTAACCCGGCTTTACAGTGCCAACCACATGCTGAGATGGGGCAGCTTGGCCAATTAATTAGGTGTATCCCCGGCGTAGTATGGGTGTGTTGGATGGTGGGGGGAGTAGGTGTCAGCTGGACTACCATATGAACCGCAAGGCTCAAGAGGGGGCCACTGCAGCGGGGTTGGAGCCTCTTCTATGCTGTTAGGGGTGAAACCTCAGTGGGCCCACGCTCGTCGGGAATCCCTTTGTAAAGGCTTCGTAGTGATCTCTTGGCCACACACCTGGGAAGTGTGAATGTGGATCGTAGCCACTGGCATAATGGAGGTTCTTTTAGTCCACCCGGCAACGGGGGATGAAATCACTACTTGTGGGTACAGTGGTACAAACTCTGCAGAGTCAAAACTGTCTTGACAGCCGTGCTCACGGTTAAGAGCGGCCTGGACTTATTCATGATTAGAGGAGTGATGGTTGTTGGAAGTTGTGGATGTTAAGCGGGGAGCTTAACATTGGTAATGATGTTATGGTTATTGGATTACAATGATGGGATGGGAGATTGGTACCATTTCACCTGTGTAGTAATGTAGGTGCTTAATAAGCTAAGGTGATAGGTATTAATTGCGTAGTGCTTTAACCATGAGTTCAACCTCTCCTTGTTCTAGCCATGCATGATACAATTTTCCCACACTTGCTGAGTACCATTGGTACTCAACCTTGCATATTTGTTGGTTTATATTGCTGCTCAGGTCAAGATAATGAGGTGGTGTATAATGACCAAGATTTTGGACCCGAGGAAGGTTTTTAGGTTCATGAAGACCCCCGGGCAACGCCTGTGATGGAGCCCTAAAGAATAATATTCCGCTGCTAGTTTATTTACTTGTGATGAAGCATTAGTGTCCATTGAGACATTTGCGATGTAAGACTTATTTATATTCGACACCTGGCTTGTAATAAATGATGCTTCACTATTTGTCATCACATGTATGAGAAAATGATCCTGGCATACATGTGATATTCACTTGGTTGTTCTTCGGAAAAATCGGGTGTGACACAGGTGGTCCCGGGGAGATTTCTTGCCGACTATCGTATCTGCAGTTATGTCGGTAGTTGTCTCTGGCGAAGGCTTCCGAGTCTTCGTCTTGCCGCCCTGCCCATGCCGCATGATAGTCGTAGTGGTTGATGACGGCGGGAGCGGCAGGGGATGTCTTGTCGCTGTGTTTATTGGCTGGCAGGTTCTGACACCGCGCGCCAGTCTGCGATGTGACTGGGCGCAACGGCACCTGATAGAGGCGTGCTCCGCGTATCCGCTGTGACGCCCTCAATTCTGTGGGAAAACCACGGAACCGAGAACTAATGCATATGTGTGCCCAGGATGTTCATCAGACATATACATACGTTCCACAAACTGAATTCAGATTATATATTACCACGAATAACAGAGTTCATTACAATGCCTCATGAGTCTTGGACTCATGCTCACAGCGGAAGTCTTATTTCTATGCAGCGGAAGTCTTTATTTTAATGCGGAAGCAAAAACTAATGCGGAAGCAAAACTAATCAGAAGTGGCTCCATCTCTACTCCCTCCACAGGCAAGGTTGAGAATACATCACACGCCATAATGCTCCACTTGGTCTTCATAATAGCCTTCTCTTGCTGTTGATGATGAAGTAATAATGCAAGTTTAAGCACAATGATGTACTCAGCAAGTGCGGGAAAATACATGATATGCAGCTCATAAACAAGATAGGTATAAAAGGCTTATTTGCAGAAAAGCAGATTTGTAAAATCATGATAAAACAGCAGCTTAACTTTAGATGAATCCCAACATGTATTAAATTACCAACATACCTCCATCACTTTCCGTGTTCCATCCGAACATTAACCAAATCCTTTATTCATACTCACGAATACCTCCTCGTATTCGCTACCATCTCACCTCGTAAAACAACTTCGTCTCACACCGAGACCAGTCTCGTGTCATGTCCCAACAGTTATACAACCATCTCATCATCCAGACTCAACAGTTCCAAACCAATAACCATAACCAAGAACCTTCCCAATAACCCTCCCAATAACCATCTCGAAAACCATCCCAACTAATCATGGCAGTTTAGCCAGGTGCTCGTGACCGTAAGCTCGACTATCATGATAGTTTTAATAACTCTGCAGAGTTTGCACCTCTTTACCCACAAGTTTGTGATTTCGTCACCCGTCGGCGACTACAGAACCTCCATTATACCAGTACACAACCATACACAACCGTCGGTGTATGGTCAAGAGATCACAAAATAGCCTTTACAAAGGGGTTACTAGATGTATGGACTCACTGAGGTTTCACCGGCAGGCTAGAATCTCCAATTCTCCCACCCACGGGCCCCCTCTTGTGCCATGCAGTTCCCAGGGCAGTCCTCACTCGACTCCCATTCCCCGCGCCTTCCACAGTCCATAACACTCTAGCAACTTACCTAATTACTCAGCTAAACCGCACCCATACTTGGCCTTGTGGTGGCACTGTTATCCTGGCATGTGCATGCATGAACCGGTCCTTAGATCTACGGCAAGTAAAACCACCATCTCATGCTACCTCATTCACAAACCCAGGCTTGCCTAGATCTCCCTCCGATCCATATTCATTAACCTCATCAGTTACTTGTTATCAGTACGAGTGCGGTTAGCTAGACACATCTATCTCACTTCCCAATCCCACAGACTCAGCGAAGCATAAAGCAAAAACCATACCCGACTCATAAACTTCCCAGGCGACAAGGGTGGTTAAGTCAAAACTAGTAAACTCCTATAAAAGGGCTTCCAATCACGCTTGACTCAGTACGCACACCTTTTTGCAAAACAAACAGTTCTACCCAAAACATAGGATCAATATGGTCAAGGAGCACTTGCCTTGTACTTGCGGTTCCGGTTGTTCTTGGATCTCAAAACCTGGTTGCTGCAGTTCATCGTAGACAGCTCCCTGAGCTTGTCCTGTTAGGTAGGATCACGTGTATACAGGATTCACAACAATCAATATTTATGCACAAACCTTAAACTAGATGCGATGATGCATATGCATCGTATCTCATGATTAGTTTTATTAGATTGATCTGTTCATGCTTTTGCATGGCCTTGTATGGACAGGGGTGTTCGGATCAAAGGTGGACGTGGCAATGATTTTGTCTTTAGATCAAACTGATCATCAAGTGATCTGTCCATGAGAAGGCTTCTGTTCGAAAGGAATTGAAGAACAGATGCAAAGAGATGAACACAATGATATTGAAGTCCTACCTCTCATTCTTCTTTACTTCGAGGTCCTCCTCGGACCGCTCGATTCTCCTCCGATGATCTGCTTCAGCGATGGTTTGCTCGGCGAGTTAGGGCTAGGGCTCTAAGTCGTCGGCTCAGGAGTTGAAAGAGAAGTTTGTGGTTTCGGCCAGAGGTTTTGGGTTCTATTTATAATCGGGAAGAGAAGAGTCCTAATCTGATTGGATCCTGAATAAGAGTCTTATTCAGATCTTTGTTGGATCCTAACGTCTTATCTTTAGTAACATTGTGGAAATTTAGTTCGGTTTCTGTTGCGTACCAGTATCTTTACGCGTAAAAACCGCTCCAGAACTCGTTACCTCCGTGATGATGAGCTCCGGAAGCTCCACGTGTCCTCCGGGGCCTGGTATCTCCTCGTCCGCAGAGACGAGCTCCGGTTGTGCCGCGTGTCACGAGCGAGACTTCCCCCTTCTTTGGAGGTGAGCTCCGCGCACGCCACGTGTTGGCGCCGATCTTCCCTCTCTTCCTTCCTCAGGAACATGCCCCGCGGTCGACACGTGTCCAGCAGCGACAGACCTCCCGGAGATAAGCTCCGATGGCGACGCGTGTCCAATAGAACAGGACCTCTCGCAGGTGAGCTCCGAGATCGACACGTATGCCGCGCGACTGGTCCTCTGATTCCCGCGAGGTCTAGCTCCGAGGATGACACGTGTCTTGCGGAAATGCCTTTGCTTCTCCTGCAGAGGCTAGCTCCGTGGGCAACACGTGTCCCACAAGGTCGGACCTCTCTTTAATTGCGGAGGTGACCCCCGAGCCTGCCACGTAGTCAGTTTAGCGGTGGACCTCTCCCAACTTCTCGGGGACGAGCTCCGATCACGCCGCGTGGCCTGCTGGTCGCGGAAGTTGTCTTCGACGCTCTCTGAGAGCTTTATTGGCTATCCTTTTGATATTTGTCATTATTCCATCTTTTCTTAAAATGTTTTCTTCTTCATAACACATGAACATATGCTGACACCCGAGATGAGGGTGTCACAAATCTACCCCCCCCTTAATTTGAATCTCGCCCTCGAGATTCATTAGTAGAAAATAGATGGGGAAATTCTGCCTTGATATCCTCTTCACGCTCCCATGTGGCTTCAGCTTCAGTGTGATGGCTCCATTGTACCTTGCACCATCGAATCACCTTGTTTCGGGTGACCCTTTCCTTTACGTCCAAGATTCGGACAGGGTGTTCTGCGTAAGTCAGGTCCTCTTGAAGTTCAAGTTCTCCCATTGACACTTGTTCCTCTAGTACTCTCAAGCACTTCTTGAGCTGGGATACATGAAACACGTCATGTACGTCGGAGAGGTGGTTTGGGAGCTCTAGTTGATAGGCTACTTCTCCTCGCTTGTCCAAAATTTTAAAGGGTCCGATGTAGTGAGGTGCTAGCTTGCCTTTGACGTTGAAACGTCGTTGGCCTCGGATAGGCGATACCTTAAGGTATACGAAGTCTCCTACTTCAAAGGTCAACTTCCTACGCCTATTGTCCGCATAGCCTTTCTGTCGTGACTGAGCAGCCTTTAAGTTCTCCCGTATCGTTTGGACTTGCTTTTCAGCTTCTTGTAGTACTTCGGGTCCAAACACCTGGTTCTCTCCAGTCTCGTTCCAAGACAGTGGCGTTCTACACCGTCTACTATATAAGGCTTCGAAAGGCGACATCTTCAAGCTAGCTTGATAGCTGTTGTTATAGGAGAACTCGGCATATGGTAAACTCCTATCCCAACTACGCCCACGTTTCAAGGCGCAAGCTCTCGACATGTCCTCCAAAATTTGGTTCGTCCTTTCGGTTTGTCCATCTGTTTGTGGGTGATAGGCGGAGCTAAAATCTAGTCGTGTACCCATGGCTTTCTGCAGCTTCCTCCAGAATCTAGAGGTAAACTGAGAACCTCGATCTGAAACTATCCTCTTCGGAACTCCGTGACAGCACACGATCTGCTCCATGTACAACTCTGCCAATTGTGCAACGTTGTAACTGGTCTTTGCCGGAAGAAAACGGGCGGTTTTCGTCAATCGGTCCACGATAACCCAGATAGAGTCATAACCCGACTGAGTACGTGGTAATCCGACGATGAAGTCCATACTGATATCCTCCCACTTCCATTCGGGTATCTTCAAAGGTTGCAACAACCCAGTGGGTTTTTGATGTTCGGCTTTTACCCGTTGGCATGTGTCGCATAGGGCAACGTATTCGGCTATATCCCTCTTCATACCATCCCACCAATAGCAGATTTTCAAATCCTTGTACATTTTGGTGCTCCCTGGATGTATGGAATAGGGTGAATCATGTGCCTCCTTCAATATCATGTCGTGAAGGTGTCTTATGTTTGGCACACAAATTCTTTTTCCTAGCCAAAGTGTACCCTTTTTATCCTCCTTAAAATCCTTCTCTATCCCTTGTCGGATTCTTTCCTTGATCTCCTTGATCCCCTCGTCCGTTGCTTGGCCCTCTCTTATTTCTTGCTCCAATGGGGAGTGGATCTTTATTATCTCCATGTTATTCAAGAATCCGAGGTGTAACCGTTCGAACTCCTTCTATAGTTCGGGTGGTAGCTCCTGAACTGTGAGTTGGTGGCATGCTCCCTTTCTGCTCAATGCGTCCGCTACTACATTGGCCTTCCCGGGGTGGTAGTTGATTCCCACATCATAATCCTTGATGAGTTCTAACCATCGACGTTGCCTCAAATTCAAGTCCATTTGTGTAAATATGTACTTGAGGCTTTTATGATCCGTATAGATCTCACATCGATGTCCAAGGATATAATGTTTCCAAATCTTTAATGCATGCACCACTTCTGCTAGCTCCAAGTCGTGCGTAGGATAGTTAAGCTCGTGCTTCCTTAATTGTCATGAGGCATAGACTACCACTTGTCCTTTCTGCATGAGTACACACCCGAGCCCTTGTCTAGATGCGTCACAATATATGTCAAAGTTCTTGCTTACGTCTGGCAATACCAGAACTGGTGCTGTGGTTAGCCTTTTCTTGAGTTCCTCAAAACTTTCTTGGCAGGCGTGTGTCCATTGATAGACTTTTCCCTTCATTAACAACTCCGTCATAGGTTTTGCTATCTTAGAGAAGTCTTCAATGAAGCGCCGATAGTATCCTGCCATTCCAAGGAAACTTTGAATATCCCTCACGCTCTTCGGTTGGTCCCACTTCAGAACATCTCCCACCTTTCCAGGATCAACCGATACCCCTTCCTTGGAGATGATGTGGCCTAGGAAATATATTTCCTTTAGCCAAAATTGACACTTGTTGAGCTTGGCATACAACTGATGCTCGCGCAACTTCTGCAAGGTCAATCTCAGATGTTCTTCATGCTCCTCCTTACTTTTTGAATACACCATAATGTCATCGATGAAAACCACGACGAACTTGTCCAAGTACTCCATGAAAACCTTGTTCATAAGGTACATGAAGTATGCGGGTGCATTCGTCAATCCAAAAGACATAACGGTATATTCATATGAACCATACCGTGTCCGAAAGGCTGTCTTAGGTATATCGGAGGGCTTAATCTTCAGCTGGAAATATCCCGACCGAAGATCAATCTTGGAGAATAGTTGGGCTCCTTTCATTTGATCGAACAGGTCCTCTATACGGGGAAGAGGGTATTTATTCTTGATTGTCACCTTGTTGAGACCTGTAGTCCACGCACATTCTTTGGGTTCCGTCCTTCTTGTCTACGAAGAGTACCGGAGCTCCCCATGGTAACGAGCTTGGACGGATAAAACCCTTCTCCAACTGTTCTTGAATTTGCTTCTTGAGTTCAACTAACTCGTTGACGGGCATCCAATATGGTCTCTTAGCTATAGGTGCAGTTCCGGGTACCAAATCTATGGCAAACTCGATGTCCCGGTCAGGTGGCATTCCCGGGAGCTCTTCCGGGAACACGTCCGAAAATTCTTGAACCACTGGAATGCTGTCTAATGTTGTTCCTTCGACATGGTTCAAATCTGCCCGTTCGGTTGCTTGCTGGGCTGACTCAAACTCGACACGGATACCGTGTTCGTTTGTCAACTGCACGCTTCTCTCAGCACATTGGATTACTCCATTGTGCTTGCTTAACCAGTCCATTCCGAGTATGATGTCAATCCCGTGGGAGTCCAAAACAATAAGGTTGGCAAGGAAGTCTACCCCCCTTATTTTAAGGCTTACTTTAGGACATACTACATTAGTCCTCATTTCTCCTCCGGGGGAATTAACTAACATAGCACATTCTAAGTGGGATACGGGTAGATGATGTTTGACAACATATTTGGATGATATGAAGGAATGTGATGCTCCGGAGTCAAATAAAATGGTGGCTGGGTTGGAGTTGGCAAGGAACATACCAATGGCGATGTCCTCAGCCTGTTGTGCTTCCTCAGCAGTGACATGGTTAACGTGGCCACGAGCATAGTTCTGCGGTCCACGGTTCCCTTGGTGGTCCCCGCCGTTTGGTCGTTGGTTCTGCTTGGGCACGTTACCTTGCTGTCCAGGGCCTCTCCTCGGGCACTGGTTAGCGAAGTGGCCTACTTCCCCGCATGCAAAGCATGCCCTGTTGCCTACGGCAGCAGGTACGTTGGGGCGGGGGTTTTGAACAGGAGCGCCATTGTTAGGTCGGGGCGCTGGAGGCATGGGCACACGAGGTGCCGGTGCAACGAATTGTTGCTGTGGTGGCTGACCAGGGCGGTACGCAGGAGTGGTCGATCCATACTGCGGGGCAGGGGGCATGTACCTAGGTCGTACGTTGCTCCCTTGGGGCTGGTATGGCATCTTCCTCTTGCACTCTCGCTCGATCTCTCGAATCTTGTTTTCAACCACAATAGCCTTGTCAACCAGCTTCTGGAAGCTTACGTAGTCATTGTTGAGGAGCTGAACCTGGATCTCATTGTTCAACCCTCTCATGAACAGGTACTGCTTCCTCTGGTCTGAGTTGACATCTTCGGGGGCGTACCGGGACAGTTGTATGAACTTGTTGAGATACTCGTTCACACTCTTCTGTCCTTGGCGGAGACCTTCAAACTCCTGCCTCTTGAGCATCATTACACCAGCAGGGATGTAGTGAGAGCGGAAACTTTCCTTGAACTCAGTCCAAGTGATTGTCTCCGGGTTGGCATGGGCGTTGCTCAAGGCATCCCACCAGTCAGCAGCGGCTCCCGTAAGTTGGTGCGATGCGAAGAGAAACTTCTCTCGGTCGTTGCACTGAACAATGGCGAGCTTCTTCTCCATGGATTTCAACCAATCATCGGCCTCCATGGGATCGCTTGCTTGAGCAAAGGTGGGTGGTCGAGTCCTCATGAACTCTCCCAACCTGTTATGAGCCGGCGGTGGTGGTGGCGGTGGTGCCGGAACGGGGTTTTGGTTGGCCTGCAACTGACCCAAAGTTTGGATCATGGTTTGCATGAGCTGGTTTTGCATGGCCATCAACCTTTCCAGATGATTTTCACCAGCTCCGGGGTTAGCATGAACTCCCTCGTGGTCATCTTCCTGGACGTTCCTTCGGCTGGCATTTCCTCTCACCATCTGTGAGGGAGAACGAAATAGAATACAAGGTTAGAAGGTTAGGTAAGTCCCTTCAACTATATGCATCAAGGTGAGTTAGACTGTATATATTAGCCCATATGAGGATGTGATCGACTGCCGAAGCATTTCACACCTCTTTCTTCTTACGTATGGATATGGACAACGTTTTTGAGACGTCCCACAACTCACATTAAGCACATAATCACACGTAATCATCACCAGGGCCCATACAACTCCTATTCAAGGATGGTTTCCTATGTCAAGGTGGGTTTAAAGGCAAATCTAAGCTATTTACCCTAGGATGCTTCCTTTGGTCAGCGTGGCTTAGCTACCTGTGACTTCTATTTAGGGGTGTAACTTGCTGTTAACTCGTGGCTCTAATATCAATCTAAGATTTCTATCTAGGCGTGTAACCTACTGTCAACCCGTGGCTCTGATACCAATCTGTGACGCCTTTAATTCTGTGGGAAAAACCACGGAACCGAGAACTAATGCATATGTGTGCCCAGGATGTTCATCACACACATACATACGTTCCACAAACTGAATTCAGATTATATATTACCACGAATAACAGAGTTTATTACAATGCCTCATGAGTCTTGGACTCATGCTCACAGCGGAAGTCTTATTTCTATGCAGCGGAAGTCTTTATTTTAATGCGGAAGCAAAAACTAATGCGGAAGCAAAACTAATCAGAAGTGGCTCCATCTCTACTCCCTCCACAGGCAAGGTTGAGAATAGATCACACGCCATAATGCTCCACTTGGTCTTTATAATAGCCTTCTCTTGCTGTTGATGATGAAGTAATAATGCAAGTTTGAGCATAATGATGTACCCAGCAAGTGCGGGAAAACACATGATATGCAGCTCATAAACAAGATAGGTATAAAAGGCTTATTTGCAGAAAAGCAGATTTGTAAAATCATGATAAAACAGCAACTTAACTTTAGATGAATCCCAACATGTATTAAATTACCAACATACCTCCATCACTTTCCGTGTTCCATCCGAACATTAACCAAATCCTTTATTCATACTCACGAATACCTCCTCGTATTCGCTACCATCTCACCTCATAAAACAACTTCGTCTCACACCGAGACCAATCTCGTGTCATGTCCCAACAGTTATACAACCATCTCATCACCCAGACTCAACAGTTCCAAACCAATAACCATAACCAAGAACCTTCCCAATAACCCTCCCAATAACCATCCCGAAAACCATCCCAACTAATCATGGCAGTTTAGCCAGGTGCTCGTGACCGTAAGCTCGGCTATCATGATAGTTTTAATAACTCTGCAGAGTTTGCACCTCTTTACCCACAAGTTTGTGATTTCGTCACCCGTCGGCGACTGCAGAACCTCCATTATACCAGTACACAACCGTCGGTGTATGGTCAAGAGATCACAAAATAGCCTTTACAAAGGGGTTACCAGATGTATGGACTCACTGAGGTTTCACCGGCAGGCTAGAATCTCCAATTCTCCCACCCACAGGCCCCCTCTTATGCCATGCAGTTCCCAGGGCAGTCCTTGTAAAAGTCCCAAAAATGTGTATGAATAAAAACTATGGTTTGAGTTCATATGTGTGGCAATGACAGGAAAAATGGGACTTGCTAAAATTTTTCTTCATGCAAGGTAATACATGGATGAATATCCAACATGAGGTTCACCTTTTTATTTAAAAGTGTTGGACCAATAAGGAGTTAAATACCTCTTTGCATGTAAGTTTAAAAATCAGATTTTAAATTCAAAGTTCACACATGTAGTGACCAAAAACTTTGAGTAAACATGCAGCCCTATAGTTGGGATTATAGGGAAAAGTTTGCTCATAAACTTTTCAATTGTAGGGTGAGCTCAAAAGGGAGTTAAAGAGGAGAATTTGCAAACTTCAACCAAATTCAAATTTGGAAAGCAAATTCAAACTGAATTGGAAGGATTCAAATTCTAACCCACACTTTAAACTCAGAATTGTGGGGATTAAGAGGATCAGCTTGAGAAGATATTTGGGGAGGAAATGTGGAGTGGGACCCACATGTCATAGAGCTAAAAGAGGAGCCTTGCACCTTAAGTCTCAGCCCCAGTGGGGAAATTCGTCGAGCAGCACGTGGGCCACGAGCAGCTCCCACCGTGGAGCCACGGGGGCGCTCGGCAGCGCCACCAGCTGCTGCATTTCCCCACACACGGCGCCCAGAGGCGGTTCTGCGGCCTGATCAACCCCCCCTGGACGAAGCAAAGGCCGTCCCTTCATCTCCTCCTCGCGAGCGCTCGGCCAGCGACCGTTTTTCCCTCCGCCTCTCGGTCCGATCGGGAGAACGGTGAAACCACCACGCTCTTTCCTCCCTGACCTGCTAAACATCACCTCGAGCTCGGCCTCCACCTCCCTGACCTGCAAGCCAGCGAGCTGCGGCCTCCGGTGCCCTAGAACGACCGCCGCCGCGGCGACCTAAGCCGAGAAAGTGATCGGGCGCTCGTGGACAGCCCTCCACAACGGGTTTCACGGCCGAGTGATCACACCTACGGACGCGCACGGGTGCGGTGCTGCTCTCAGCCCAAGCTCAGGCCATACCGTAAAGCATCGCCGGCGAATTTCAAAGTTTTGTTCCGGCGACGTCAAACCGAGCATCCGGTATGTAAATCCAAAATTCTCCACTTCTATTCGTTCTTAGCTCATCAAATTTGGCACATAGACTCTGGATTAGCCGGCGGTCATTTCTCCTTTAGGATCCAGCGCATGAAAACACCTCAGCACGACGGAATTCGAGCTCGACTAGAGGTGTTCATGGCGGACCCATTCGGTCGCACAGCGACAACCTATTTACAGCCGCTCTCGAGCCATTTTGAGGTCGTGTCGATCCTCCTAGAGGTACGCTGGTGCTGTAGGGCTCGTCGGGACAAGCTTTTGAGGGCTGGAGACCCCGGGCGACGCTGCCGGACTTCCACAGAGGCAGTTACACGTCGCCGGCCATGTTCCGGTCGTCGGCGGCCCTAGCAAACCCCACAGCCCTGTTCCTCGAGGCCCTAAACCCCCTGGCGGCGAGTTGTAGCTCCGGCGGTGGCCGGGAAGGCCGGTCTGGCGAGCTTCCGGTTACTCCGGCGAGGGGGAGCGCGCGGGCACGAGAGAGGGAGCCGGAGGTAGAAGACGAAGCGTGGGCCCCGCCTGTCAGCAGCTCAATTTTTAAACCCGGGATCGGTGTGGCCGGGATCCTGTGTGCTGGCGCGAAAAATCCCGTGGCCCCGGTGTGGCCCAGTTCTGATTGGTTGGAATTCAAATAAGCAGGCCCAGTGGGATTTTCAATAGGAAAATAATTCCAGACTTAGCTCAATCTTTAGAAATTCATATCTCCCTGTGGAAAACTCCAATTTGAGTGATTCCAATTGGGTTGGATTCATCTCTCTGAGTTCTATCCAAATATGAACTCAGATTTGTATGAAAGTCAATATTATATTCTGGAAAATTCTTTGAAATTTTTCTGAAAAAGAATTATTGAGGGAGTTTGGGTTATCCAAAAATACCCAAATTTTGCCAGAATATTCTTTAGCATATTGTTGACCTTCTAGCAAATTTCAGCTCATTTGAAGATCATTTGAGTAGGAATTTGCTAAAAACAATCTGCTGTGTTCATAAGAGTCCAGAAACCCTTTCAGAAAATGTTTCCCACTTCAAAAATCTGTTCTGAGCAATCCATAGCTCCAAAAATCATAGGAAACATTTAGGCAGGCTCTTTGAGACATACTTGGAATTGTAGTTCATCTAATTGGGCATGAAAATGCACATTACTCTAGAATTAATTCTTTTAAGTACAAATGCTTAAAGAATGGTTCTGGGAGAACTACTCAAGTAAAAGAGCTGAAATTTGGACCAGATTACTTTCATATGGCCAGGAACTCACCTGGAAATTATCAGCCCAAGAGGAGTCCTGTAACTCCCTGTTCTTATTCTCGATACTTATGTATAAGGGAAAAATACATAAGAGATATTGTGAGAATTATGGAGGCCACCATATGACTCCACATTAGCTGCAATTTGGCAAGCTAAATCCTTAGGTAGTATAGAACCTGCTGTAAAAGTTTTGAGGCCATCGGAGTTCTTGTTCTTCAGTTGCACTCAAATCTTTTCAGCTTATCTATTATGTTCATTAGAGAAAAGTGTTAGTGTATATCTAAGGGCCTTAAGGTCAAATTAGTTTAATTCTGTTCTTTGCACAACAGAGGCAAACCAAGCCATTCTTGGCTTTTCCACACAACCTCTGTTCTTAAGAAAGTAATTCTATAACTTCTTTCCATTACATTCTATAAAATATGTGCATATGCATTTCAATAGGAACCACAACGAAGGGGACTCAAAGGAGTGATTCATCGAAGTGGATCAAGCTCCGGAGAGTCAAGGTTGGATCTGCAAGGACACTGACTGATATATACGACTACCCTACAAAACAGGCAAACTCCGGTTTGCATTTAACAGCTGTTAAGTTTTTATTTTGTACTCACTTTCGGTCAAGATATGAACTGTGCATTAGGTCTAGTGATTGATACTCCTCTTGCATAGCCAAATGACCCATGGAGTATTGGGTAGGTGTCTTTCACCGTGTAGAACTGCCATGCTTAAGTACGGTTCGGTAGAAGTCGAGTGGTGAGATGCTACTCGCAGTTTCAGGAACAACAGGGGCATACGGGATTGGTTCATAAATGATGTAGCAAGTTAAAGTTGAGACCGGAGGGTTGTAGGAGCAGCAGGACATAGGGGCCTGGGTGCTGTAGACCTGTCCGTGTCAGTCAAGGACCGATCCGTATGCGGCCCTGTTGAACAAGTTTGAGTTGTGTACCGGACTCATGCTGGATATATGGGACCCAGTAAACCGATGTACCTCGGGAAGCTGTCGTTGGGACTTTTCAGGTCGCCTCAGGCGGACGGCCGGTGTGCAGTATGTGGGGAATATTCTCATGACATCTCACGTCGGAAGGTGCACCATGAGAGTAGCTACTGTACGGGGTGACTTGATCGATTCAGCGGGGGTGAAACGGGGGAAAGGCTGCCACGTACGACGTCAGTGATGGTTGTTGTAGGCAACGTCGAGTACGGGCGTACGTGTCGTGTAGTCCGGGTGTTATTGATTCGAATCACCATCGCTCGCGCAATGGACCGAGCATACTTGTTCTCACAGTCGTGACGTAGTAAGAATTTGCATGAGAAAGGAACTAATCATATTGATGTGAAGTATTATACTAGTGTTGTATTGGATCTCGATGAATAGGCTAGTGCAAACTCAATTCTTTTATGCCATGAGCAATTTACATCGGGGGAAAGCGTTTCTTGTTTGATTGTGGACTCCCGATGTAGCGTGCCCAGGGTTACTTAAAATGCTGCAATTAATACCTGAAAGTAAGGATTCACTTTTAGGCAAGTTAATTATGCTTATGCCATCCTATGTTAGGTTCATAACCTCACTTAGAGTTTCATGTTTAGGGTGACGGTTAAGTCTTGCTGAGCGTTATGCTCATGGATGCTATCCGAGTTGTTTTGCAGGTAATTGACTCGCTGATTATGAGAAGGGGTGCCGATGAGACTCGGGAACCTCCGAGTGCTTACTCTAAGAGCATCCTCGCCGCTGCAGATTGTCTTCGTGTTGCTAGTAAGAAACGTCCGCGGGCTGGAATGTTTCTTTGTTGTTAGTTTAGATATGAGTCGTGAGAGTGATAGTCTTCCGCTGTAGTTTACTCTGATATACTTATTTGTAAAACAATCTTGTACGCTTCCGCAAACTATTTATGTAATATGATGTATGTTCATCGACCCGTGCGCTGTTGGGTGCCGCATAACACGGCACCACCCGACGAGGTCCTGTGGGGCCGTCTCAGCGTGGTATCTGAGCTGTTACACATGGTATCAGAGCTGCGTTGGGAACAGAGCACGGATTGAGCATCATATTATGTCAAAAACTTAGGATACGGTGAGATAACGGTACTAGGCCCACATAAGGACTACTATTAGCATATAATATGAAGGTGTAAAACTAACCTATTTGTTATGTCGGAAAAATCGTGCATCTCGGGACGTCTATGTCTTGGGGGGTGCACGTATGCGCTGTCCACCAGTGCGCACAAGCTGAAGGGTGGGGCCCCACGGGTGGCAGGTAACCCGACCCGCTTTAGTATCCTCTACGACTCTTCATGTCGTTTGGGGTATTCGAGCAACGTCTTCCCTGGCGTGCGTGGTGCAATTTGGGAGACCCCGTCACGTGGTCAGTAACGTGAACACGTAGCTCAAGGCGTGTTTGGCTTGAGAACACCTGGGCGAGTGATGACGGCCGGGTGTACAAACTGTTACGGATACCGGGTTCGGTGTGCAGCCGAACCTGATGATTGAGTGTGTTTTATGTAGGTACTAACCATGAACAACCTTAGTGCGTGTAGAACACGTTTGCGAGTGATCGTTTTAGTGCCACCTAATGATACGTGTATGCCGGTGTAATCCGGTTAGGTTTTTCTTTGGTGAGGCAACGTAGTACCGTCATATGTCTTACGGTGCATCATCACCGTACTACACTGGATAATATTCTTACCTATGAAGAAATCATTCATGACTAACTTTCAAACTAAAAATGGATGTGATAAAGCACATATTAGTTACTGAACTCTTCATTTGAACTAAGTTTCAAAGAAGAGAATTACTAGGCTTCTTTTGATCTCAAAAACAGAGTGCTCTGTTCTGGCAGAAGTTTTGCTGAACTTTAACAGAGCGTAACTCTGATTAGCTTGACCCAATGGAGGTGTTTGATACATTTCTGGAAAGTTTATTAAGTGCTCTACAACTTTTCTGTAGAACTCCAGAGCCAAATCCGACACCAACTTTGTTGAACGTCCAGATGAATGCAAACTGTTCAGAAAACAGAGCAGCTGCAGACTTCTCTGGATGTTGCTGTAAATTAGCCGTCACAGTCTGTAGAAAAATTTCTAAGGGTCATATGATACACCGTTGGAAAGGTTAGGAAATTTGCAACGATTTTGTAGTTCATAGTTTGTTCAGAATTGTACCCCAGTTGTATGTAAAACTGTGATGAAAACAGCCACATACAAAGGAGGTGCTGGCAAATTTTAGCCAGAAATTCTGTCAACTTTGAACAATCCTAACTTTTGTTCCAGAAATGATCTAGGGGCATGTGAGTACTCGTTGAAAATATACTGAAGTTAAATTTAACTTTGGTATTCAACTTGAGTTATGAAAATGCTGGTAACTGGATCCAAATCTGGATTAAGTACAGAAAGGTCGGTTCTGTACAGCAAATGGGGATTGTTTTTGTTGGCTTTAGAAAGATATGTAAACATGAAGTATTGTTATGCTTTCATAAAGTTTTAGCATGTTCATGTTTTACATATTTTCACATACTGCTAGATCAAGTTGTGACTCCCCTCAAAATTATGCTTTTGCAGTATGGTGCGTACTCATTCTCCGAGTAGGACTGAAGGTTCTCATCGAGACGGTGATGACTCGACTCCACCAGGGGCACCGCCATCAACGGTATGGGCGGATATCATGGCTCATATGGTCGAGTCAAGTCAAGAGAACACAAGACTACTCCAAGCCTTGGTACAACAGGGCTTACTCCAGCGTGCACAACCGGACGTTCCACCTCGGAACGCCTACTTGGATTTCTTGGCGACACAACCGCCAATCTTCAAGGAAGCCCATGAACCAGTGGAAGCTGATCAGTGGCTTCGAGTTATGGAGTCCAAGTTTGGAGTGTTTGAGTGCGACGAGTACCAGAAGACATCATTTGCAGCTCAACAGCTCCATGGAGCCGCCGGAAATTGGTGGTTTGCTTATCTCGCCACCGTTCCGGAAGGCCATCAGGTGGAATGGACGGAATTTTGTGAAGCATTCCGGGCTCGTCACATTCCTATGGGTTTTATCAAGGCCCAGCAGCAGGAATTCAGAAACTTGAAGCAGGGGGACATGAGTGTCCTCGATTATGTCAGACGATTCAATCTTCTGGCACAATATGCTCCTGCTTATGCAACGAGCGAAGCTGCCATGTGTGACTACTTTTTCTATGGCTTGAGTGCCATACTAAAAGAGAAGTTAGCTTTGTTCAATCAAGGCAGTTACACCAAGTTGATCAGTGCTGCTCTGCTGCAAGAACAAGCGACACTTGAGTGTCAAGCAGAGAAGAGGGACCGGGAGGATGTGCAGGAAGACACACTAGTCGTTCCTCGTAAATATCGTGTGGTGTATCACACACCATCCGATGAAATATGGCAATCACCAGTGAGATCAACTCCGTACAGATTTCCTGCTCAAGAATCTTGTCTTGAAGCAACACCTTTGCCGCAGCAACGAATGACACCTGTGACATCATTGCTGCAGCCGAGTGCATCAACTCCTCAACCACAAGTCGACGAAGAACCGGGGAAACCTCCGTGTTCTTATTGCCACCGTTTGGGGCATTTTAGGCAGGAATGCCGGGAAAAGTTGGTGAACAACAGACAGCCATCATCATCAGGTGGTATGCCGCCACCTGCTCCAGTCAACATAACGGCATTGCAATCCGGGAGTGTGCAACATCTTGCTATTAAGGATGTCCCGGAGGGAGCACCGGTGTTAGCGGGCATGTTTACTCTCAAGAACGTGCCCGTGTTGGTACTTTTTGATTCAGGTGCAACCCACAATTTTATCAGCAAAACATGCGTGGATCAGCACCAATTATCCACCGATACTCCCACAACGAGTTATCTTATACGTTCACCGGGAGGAAATATCTCTTCCAATCAGATTGTGTCCCGAGCAGCTTTGTGCTTGGGCAGAAAAATATACCCAACATCGCTGATTATGTTGGATAGGCAGAAGATAGTCATTATATTGGGGATGTCTTGGTTAAATCGTCACGGTGCCGTTCTCAATATCGGTAACCGGACTGTCCAGATTGACTCGCCGATTCACGGACAGCACACGCTGTTTTTAGACAGTGAAGATCCAGATATAGTAGAGGCCTACCACACGGAAGCGCTGAAGCTTGAAGATATTCCGGTGGTACGTGATTATCCTGACGTTTTCCCCGATGACTTACCGGGCATGCCGCCCGAACGGGACGTCGAGTTTAAGATTGAACTGGCGCCGGGAACGACGCCTATTTCACGAAGGCCTTACAAGATGGCACCTAACGAGCTAGCGGAGTTGAAAGAGCAACTGAATGAACTTATGAGCAAGGGTTTCATACGACCAAGTTCTTCACCTTGGGGTTGTTCAGCGCTGTTCGTTAAGAAGAAGGACGAAACACTACGGCTATGTGTTGATTACCGTCCTTTAAATGCTGTCACAATCAAGAACAAGTATCCTTTGCCCCGCATCGACATCCTGTTCGATCAACTTGTGGGTGCAAAGGTATTTTCGAAGATGGATCTTCGGTCGGGCTATCATCAAATCAAGATCCGACCGGAGGACATACCGAAGACAGCTTTCTCGACGAGATACGGACTCTACGAGTACCTCGTCATGTCATTTGGGTTAACCAATGCTCCGGCACATTTCATGTACTTGATGAATTCTGTGTTCATGCCGGAGTTAGACAAGTTCGTCATGGTATTCATCGACGACATATTGGTTTACTCCAAATCTGAAGAAGAGCACGCTGAACATCTACGTATTGTGCTACAGCGGTTGCGGGAGCACCAGTTATATGCCATGTTCAGCAAGTGCGAGTTCTGGATTGATCAAGTGCCTTTCCTTGGCCATATTATCTCAGAAGAAGGGATTGCCGTGGACCCCAGCAAGATTGAACAAGTGCTGAAGTGGGAATCTCCCAAATCAGTCCACGAGGTCCAAAGTTTCTTAGGTTTAGCGGGGTATTATCGGAGGTTTATTCCGAGCTTCTCAAAAATTGCTAAACCAATGACGGGGCTGCTGAAGAAGGGCACTAAATACATGTGGAATGCAGCATGTGAAGCCGCATTCAAAACTTTGGTGAAACATCTCACAACGGCTCCAGTTCTTGCTCAGCCGGACACGACGAAGCCATTTGATGTATACTGCGATGCATCCGGCATCGGTCTCGGTTGCGTTCTGATGCAAGAAGGGCGTGTAGTCGCCTATGGGTCTCGTCAACTGCGAAACCACGAGCAGCATTATCCAACGCACGATCTTGAGCTTGCTGCAGTGGTGTTGGCGTTAAAGATGTGGAGGCATTACCTACTTGGTAATCTCGTTCACCTCTACACCGACCATAAAATCCTGAAGTATATCTTCACGCAGAAGGAGCTGAATATGAGACAACGGAGATGGTTGGAGCTCATAAAAGATTATGAAATTGAGATCCACTATCACCCGGGAAAAGCCAACGTGGTTGCCGACACGCTTAGTCGGAAAGCCCACGTTCACAACTTAGCGGTTGCTGAGTTGGAAGATGAAGAACCCAGCCTCCGTGTCATTCCGTATGGCGCGCTTTATAATCTCGCGCTCATTCCAACAATCCGTGAAGAGATTGTTGAGGCTCAAAGAAGAGACAGAGGTATGTCTCACATACGGAGAAGACTCGACAACGGAGAGATGAAATGCTTCCGGAAGGATGAGAACGGTACAATATGGTTTAATGACCGTATAGTGGTACCGCGCGACATGAAACTCCGGAAGAAAATCTTGGATGAAGCCCACCTGTCAAAGTTTTCCATTCATCCCGGAAGTAAAAAGATGTACCAAGATTTGAAACAGAAATTTTGGTGGACGAGGATGAAGAGGGAGATTG
The DNA here is from genome assembly GCA_030760725.1 of Neostapfia colusana. Lineage (NCBI taxonomy): Eukaryota > Viridiplantae > Streptophyta > Magnoliopsida > Poales > Poaceae > Neostapfia > Neostapfia colusana. The sequence goes on along the minus strand of JASWHV010000004.1, from coordinate 105,874,401 downwards.
CTAAATACGTATCCGAGTGTGATACGTGTAGACGGGTCAAGGCTGATCATATGCGGAAAGCCGGACCGCTACAACCTTTGAAGATACCGGCATGGAAGTGGGAGGATGTGAGTATGGATTTCATCGTCGGATTACCGCTCACATCCAGGAAGCATGACTCGATATGGGTGATCGTTGACCGGTTGACGAAGTCGGCTCATTTCATACCAGTGAACACTCATTATCGAGCAAAGCAATATGCGGAGTTATTCATCTCCAGGATTATATGCTCACATGGTGTCCCGAAGACCATCATTTCAGATCGAGGTGCGCTGTTTGTTGCTCGTTTTTGGGAGCAGCTGCATGCCTCGTTGGGCACCAAGCTAATTAGAAGCTCCGCATATCACCCTCAAACCGATGGACAAACTGAGAGGGTGAATCAAGTACTTGAGGACATGTTGAGAGCGTGTGCCATCCACCACGGTAGGAATTGGGACGATCACCTACCACTGGCAGAGTTTTCATACAACAACGGTTATCAAGCGAGTATTAAAATGGCACCGTATGAAGCTCTCTACGGCCGGAAGTGTCGCACACCACTAAATTGGTGTGAGTCCGGCGAAAGAGTTCTGTTTGGGATTGATCTTGTCAACGAAGCCGAAGACCGAGTTCGGTTGATACAAGAGAACTTAAAGGCTGCCCAATCCCGACAGAAGAGCTACGCCGATCAAAGGCGTAGGCCGTTACATTTTGACGTCGGAGAGCACATATATCTTCGTGTATCTCCGATGAAGGGAATTCACCGGTTCGGTGTAAAGGGGAAACTCGCTCCCCATTTTATTGGTCCTTTCGCTATCACGGAGAAGTGCGGACCCGTAGCCTACCGGCTGGAATTACCGGCAAGTCTAGCGGGTGTTCATGATGTATTTCATGTTTCACAGCTGCGGAAGTGCCTCAAATTCACCGCTGCTGTTCGCACCGAGGAAATCGACGAATTGAAACCGGACCTGACCTACACCGAGCGACCGGTTCAGATTGTGGATGAAAAGGCCCGGGTAACCCGGAACCGGACGATCAAATTTTACAAGGTGCTGTGGAGTAATCACACCGCGGAAGAGGCGACGTGGGAAAGTGAAGATTATCTCCGCACCAACTATCCGGAATTTTTAGCTTTGTACAGCTTGTAATTACCTCTCCCGTCTCGTTCCTCTTTTGTAATCTCGGGACGAGATTCTTTTAAGGGGGGAGGAATGTAAAAGTCCCAAAAATGTGTATGAATAAAAACTATGGTTTGAGTTCATATGTGTGGCAATGACAGGAAAAATGGGACTTGCTAAAATTTTTCTTCATGCAAGGTAATACATGGATGAATATCCAACATGAGGTTCACCTTTTTATTTAAAAGTGTTGGACCAATAAGGAGTTAAATACCTCTTTGCATGTAAGTTTAAAAATCAGATTTTAAATTCAAAGTTCACACATGTAGTGACCAAAAACTTTGAGTAAACATGCAGCCCTATAGTTGGGATTATAGGGAAAAGTTTGCTCATAAACTTTTCAATTGTAGGGTGAGCTCAAAAGGAAGTTAAAGAGGAGAATTTGCAAACTTCAACCAAATTCAAATTTGGAAAGCAAATTCAAACTGAATTGGAAGGATTCAAATTCTAACCCACACTTTAAACTCAGAATTGTGGGGATTAAGAGGATCAGCTTGAGAAGATATTTGGGGAGGAAATGTGGAGTGGGACCCACATGTCATAGAGCTAAAAGAGGAGCCTTGCACCTTAAGTCTCAGCCCCAGTGGGGAAATTCGTCGAGCAGCACGTGGGCCACGAGCAGCTCCCACCGTGGAGCCATGGGGGCGCTCGGCAGCGCCACCAGCTGCTGCATTTCCCCACACACGGCGCCCAGAGGCGGTTCTGCGGCCTGATCAGCCCCCCCTGGACGAAGCAAAGGCCGTCCCTTCTTCTCCTCCTCGCGAGCGCTCGGCCAGCGACCGTTTTTCCCTCCGCCTCTTGGTCCGATCAGAAGAACGGCGAAACCACCACGCTCTTTCCTCCCTGACCTGCTAAACATCACCGCGAGCTCGGCCTCCACCTCCCTGACCTGCAAGCCAGCGAGCTGCGGCCTCCGGTACCCGAGAACGACCGCCGCCGCGGCGACCTAAGCCGAGAAAGTGATCGGGCGCTCGTGGACAGCCCTCCACAACGGGTTTCACGGCTGAGCGATCACACCTACAGACGCGCACGGGTGCGGTGCTGCTCTCAGCCCAAGCTCAGGCCATACCGTAAAGCATCGCCGGCGAATTTCAAAGTTTTGTTCCGGCGACGTCAAACCGAGCATCCGGTATGGAAATCCAAAATTCTCCACTTCTATTCGTTCTTAGCTCATCAAATTTGGCACATAGACGCTGGATTAGCCGGCGGTCATTTCTCCTTTAGGATCCAGCGCATGAAAACACCTCAGCACGACGGAATTCGAGCTCGACTAGAGGTGTTCATGGCGGACCCATTCGGTCGCACGGCGACAACCTATTTACAGCCGCTCCCGAGCCATTTTGAGGTCGTGTCGATCCTCCTAGAGGTACGCTGGTGCTGTAGGGCTCGTCGGGACAAGCTTTTGAGGGCTGGAGACCCCGGGCGACGCTGCCGGACTTCCACAGAGGCAGTTACACGTCGCCGGCCATGTTCCAGTCGTCGGCGGCCCTAGCAAACCCCACAGCCCTTTTCCTCGAGGCCCTAAACCCCCTGGCGGCGAGTTGTAGCTCCGGCGGTGGCCGGGAAGGCCGGTCTGGCGAGCTTCCGGTTACTCCGGCGTGGGGGAGCGCGCGGGCGCGAGAGAGGGAGCCGGAGGTAGAAGACGAAGCGTGGGCCCCGCCTGTCAGCAGCTCAATTTTTAAACCCGGGATCGGGTGTGGCCGGGATCCCGTGTGCTGGCGCGAAAAATCCCGTGGCCCCGGTGTGGCCCAGTTCTGATTGGTTGGAATTCAAATAAGCAGGCCCAGTGGGATTTTCAATAGGAAAATAATTCCAGACTTAGCTCAATCTTTAGAAATTCATATCTCCCTGTGGAAAACTCCAATTTGAGTGATTCCAATTGGGTTGGATTCATCTCTCTGAGTTCCATCCAAATATGAACTCAGATTTGTATGAAAGTCAATATTATATTCTGGAAAATTCTTTGAAGGTTTTCTGAAAAAGAATTATTGAGGGAGTTTGGGTTATCCAAAAATACCCAAATTTTGCCAGAATATTCTTTATCATATTGTTGACCTTCTAGCAAATTTTCAGCTCATTTGAAGATCATTTGAGTAGGAATGTGCTAAAAACAATCTGCTGTGTTCATAAGAGTCCAGAAACATTTTCAGAAAATGTTTCCCACTTCAAAAATCTGTTCTGAGCAATTCATAGCTCCAAAAATCATAGGAAAAATTTAGGCAGGCTCTCTGAGACATACTTGGAATTGTAGTTCATCTAATTGGGCATGAAAATGCACATTACTCTAGAATTAATTCTTTTAAGTACAAATGCTTAAAGAATGGTTCTGGGAGAACTACTCAAGTAAAAGAGCTGAAATTTGGACCAGATTACTTTCATATGGCCAGGAACTCACCTGGAAATTATCAGCCCAAGAGGAGTCCTGGAACTCCCTGTTCTTATTCTCCATACTTATGTATAAGGGAAAAATACATAAGAGATATTGTGAGAATTATGGAGGCCACCATATGACTCCACATTAGCTGCAATTTGGCAAGCTAAATCCTTAGGTAGTATAGAACCTGCTGTAAAAGTTTTGAGGCCATTGGAGTTCTTGTTCTTCAGTTGCACTCAAATCTTTTCAGCTTATCTATTATGTTCATTAGAGAAAAGTGTTAGTGTATATCTAAGGGCCTTAAGGTCAAATTAGTTTAATTCTGTTCTTTGCACAACAGAGGCAAACCAAGCCATTCTTGCCTTTTCCACACAACCTCTGTTCTTAAGAAAGTAATTCTATAACTTCTTTCCATTACATTCTATAAAATATGTGCATATGCATTTCAATAGGAACCACAACGAAGGGGACTCAAAGGAGTGATTCATCGAAGTGGATCAAGCTCCGGAGAGTCAAGGGTGGATCTGCAAGGACACTGACTGATATATACGACTACCCTGCAAAACAGGAAAGCTCCGGTTTGCATTTAACAGCTGTTAAGTTTTTATTTTGTACTCACTTTCGGTCAAGATATGATCTGTGCATTAGGTATAGTGATTGATACTCCTCTTGCATAGCCAAATGACCCATGGAGTATTGGGTAGGTGTCTTTCACCGTGTAGAACTGCCATGCTTAAGTACGGTTCGGTAGAAGTCGAGTGGTGAGATGCTACTCGCAGTTTCAGGAACAACAGGGGCATACGGGATTGGTTCATAAATGATGTAGCAAGTTAAAGTTGAGACCGGAGGGTTGTAGGAGCAGCAGGACATAGGGGCCTGGGTGCTGTAGACCTGTCCGTGTCAGTCAAGGACCGATCTGTATGCGGCCCTGTTGAACAAGTTTGAGTTGTGTACCGGACTCATGCTGGATATATGGGACCCAGTAAACCGATGTACCTCGGGAAGCTGTCGTTGGGACTTTTCGGGTCGCCTCAGGCGGACAGCCGGTGTGCAGTATGTGGGGAATATTCTCATGACATCTCACGTCGGAAGGTGCACCATGAGAGTAGCTACTGTATGGGGCGACTTGATCGATTCAGCGGGGGTGAAACGGGGGAAAGGCTGCCACGTACGACGTCAGTGATGGTTGCTGTAGGCAACGTCGAGTACGGGCGTACGTGTCGTGTAGTCCGGGTGTTATTGATTCGAATCACCATCGCTCGCGGAATGGACCGAGCATACTTGTTCTCACAGTCGTGACGTAGTAAGAATTTGCATGAGAAAGGAACTAATCATATTGATGTGAAGTATTATACTAGTGTTGTATTGGATCTCGATGAATAGGCTAGTGCAAACTCGATTCTTTTATGCCATGAGCAATTTACATCGGGGGAAAGCGTTTCTTGGTTGATTGTGGACTCCCGATGTAGCGTGCCCAGGGTTACTTAAAATGCTGCAATTAATACCTGAAAGTAAGGATTCACTTTTAGGCGAGTTAATTATGCTTATGCCATCCTATGTTAGGTTCATAACCTCACTTAGAGTTTCATGTTTAGGGTGACGGTTAAGTCTTGCTGAGCGTTATGCTCACGGATGCTATCCGAGTTGTTTTGCAGGTAATTGACTCGCTGATTATGAGAAGGGGTGCCGATGAGACTCGGGAACCTCCGAGTGCTTACTCTAAGAGCATCCTCGCCGCTGCAGATTGTCTTCGTGTTGCTAGTAAGAAACGTCTGCGGGCTGGACCGTTTCTTTGTTGCTAGTTTAGATATGAGTCGTGAGAGTGATAGTCTTCCGCTGTAGTTTACTCTGATATACTTATTTGTAAAACAATCTTGTACGCTTCTGCAACCTATTTATGTAATATGATGTATGTTCATCGACCTGTGCGCTGTTGGGTGCCGCATAACACGGCACCACCCGACGAGGTCCTGTGGGGCCGTCTCAGCGTGGTACCTGAGCTGTTACAGTCCTCACTCGACTCCCATTCCCCGCGCCTTCCACAGTCCATAACACTCTAGCAACTTACCTAATTACTCAGCTAAGCCGCACCCATACTTGGCCTTGTGGTGGCACTGTTATCCTGGCATGTGCATGCATGAACCGGTCCTTAGATCTACGGCATGTAAAACCACCATCTCATGCTACCTCATTCACAAACCCAGGCTTGCCTAGATCTCCCTCCGATCCATATTCATTAACCTCATCAGTTACTTATTATTAGTACGAGTGCAGTTAGCTAGACACATCTATCTCACTTCCCAATCCCACAGACTCAGCGAAGCATAAAGCAAAAACCATACCCGACTCATAAACTTCCCAGGCGACAAGGGTGGTTAAGTCAAAACAAGTAAACTCCTATAAAAGGGCTTCCCATCACGCTTGACTCAGTACGCACACCTTTTTGCAAAACAAACAGTTCTACCCAAAACATAGGATCAATATGGTCAAGGAGAACTTGCCTTGTACTTGCGGTTCCGGTTGTTCTTGGATCTCAAAACCTGGTTGCTGCAGTTCGTCTTAGACAGCTCCCTGAGCTTGTCCTGCTAGGTAGGATCACGTGTATACAGGATTCACAGCAATCAATATTTATGCACAAACCTTAAACTAGATGCGATGATGCATATGCATGGTATCTCATGATTAGTTTTATTAGATTGATCTGTTCGTGCTTTTGCATGGCCTTGTATGGACAGGGGTGTTCGGATCAAAGGTGGACGTGGCAATGATTTTGTCTTTAGATCAAACTGATCATCAAGTGATCTGCCCACGAGAAGGCTTCTGTTCGAAAGGAATTGAAGAACAGATGCAAAGAGATGAACACAATGATATTGAAGTCCTACCTCTCGTTCTTCTTTACTTCAAGGTCCTCCTCAGACCGCTCGGTTCTCCTCCGATGATCTGCTTCAGCGATGGTTTGCTCGGCGAGTTAGGGCTAGGGCTCTAAGTCGTCGGCTCAGGAGTTGAAAGAGAAGTTTGTGGTTTCGGCCAGAGGTTTTGGGTTCTATTTATAATCGGGAAGAGAAGAGTCCTAATCTGATTGGATCCCGAATAAGAGTCTTATTCAGATCTTTGTTGGATCCTAACGTCTTATCTTTAGTAATATTGTGGAAATTTAGTTCGGTTTCTGTTGCGTACCAGTATCTTTACGCGTAAAAACCGCTCCAGAACTCGTTACCTCCGTGATGATGAGCTCCGGAAGCTCCACGTGTCCTCCGGGGCCTGGTATCTCCTCGTCCGCAGAGACGAGCTCCGGTTGTGCCGCGTGTCACGAGCGAGAGTTCCCCCTTCTTTGGAGGTGAGCTCCGCGCACGCCACATGTTGGCACCGATCTTCCCTCTCTTCCTTCCTCAGGAACATGCCCCGCGGTCGACACGTGTCCAGCAGCGACAGACCTCCCGGAGATAAGCTCCGGTGGCGACGCGTGTCCAATAGAACAGGACCTCTCGCAGGTGAGCTCCGAGATCGACACGTATCCCGCGCGACTGGTCCTCTGATTCCCGCGAGGTCTAGCTCCGAGGATGACACGTGTCTTGCGGAAATGCCTTTGCTTCTCCTGCAGAAGCTAGCTCCGTGGGCAACACGTGTCCCACAGGGTCGGACCTCTCTTTAATTGCGGAGGTGACCCCCGAGCCTGCCACGTAGTCAGTTTAGCGGCGGACCTCTCCCAACTTCTCGGGGACGAGCTCCGATCACGCCGCATTGCCTGCTGGTCACGGAAGTTGTCTTCGACGCTCTCTGGGAGCTTTATTGGCTATCCTTTTGATATTTGTCATTATTCCATCTTTTCTTAAAATGTTTTCTTCTTCATAACACATGAACATATGCTGACACCCGAGATGAGGGTGTCACATCCGCGTCTTGGGAAGGCGCGGGCCTTGAATACCTTGTACGGGCAAGGTATGGTGCGTCTTTACGCCGGCTGCCTACCGCTCGGGGGCAGGCAGCGCTGTTCTGCTGGACTCGTGGCAGGCCTGGAGCTCTCCTCTGAGGAGAGGGAGGTCCAGCCCCGTAGGACATATGGATCCTTCGGACCTCTCACCGCGGAGGGGGGAGGTCCGGCTTCTGTCGGCCACGTGGCGGGCCCGGAGCTCTCCTCTGTTGAGGGGGAGGTCCGGTCCCGCGGGACACGTGGCGCCTTCAGAGCCCTCCCCACGGAGGGGGGAGGTCCGGCTGAACTGGCCACGTGGCGGGCCCGGAGCTCTCCTCTGAGGAGAGGGAGGTCCGGCCCCTCTGGACACGTGGTGCCTTCGGAGCTCTCCCTGCGGAGAAGGGCGAGATCCTTAGGCATTTTCCCTTGTGCGCGGGGGTACCCCATATCGAGGGTACTGACAGTGGCCCCCGGGCCCATCTCGGGGGAGATAGCGAGCCCGAGGTGGGGCCTCCGTCTCTCCTGTTCCGCGCACTTCCTCCAAGTCCCGCATTGACCGCTGCCGGAGCACGAACAGTCACGGGATCGTGGGAGCGTGCGCCCACTTGATGGTTGCTTTTACTGCGGCGGTTCCCAAGGCTGCCACTTCTGCATGTTGCGGCGCTTTCTTTCGGAACCGCCGAAGCGCCACGCCGGCTCGTCTTCTTGGGAGACTGACTCCTTGACCCACCGCTTCAGCTGAACGGCTTGGGTCCACCGGTCATCGGCGCTCGGTCTTGGAGCCGAGGCAGTTGCCGATGCGGCGTATTCGAAGAGTTTCGAATCGCTTGGAATCGCACCTGGGAGGTTTTAAAAGGGGATCTTACCCGCATCGCGGCTTCCCTTCGCACTTCCCAGCGCTTTTCCTTGGACTCTTGTGCCTTTGTCTTCCTGTCCTTGAGCCCTCCCTCGCCATGGCTTCCAACCCGCCCCCATAGAAGAAACGCACTCGATATCCTCCGGTGGTGGCATCTGTGCCAAGTCGGGGAACCAGGGTGCCTGCACCTCCTGCTTCTAGAGATGGCGCCCCGTCCGGTGGCGACCCAAAGAGGCCCCGGGCTCATCATTCCGACGGGACTCCTCTTAAGTGACAACAGGCCAAAGGTTCCTGGACGTCGCGTCCTCCTTCCTCAAGTGGTGGAGTCTCCAGGGAACCTGTCGATGCATCGAGGGGAGCTTCTGGAGCGTCCCCTGCTTCGTCAGTCCAGGCGACTGCGGTGCGGCCGTCGGCGGCGACGGCGGGCTCTGGTAGTCCTACCCCGGCTCGGAAGTCAGGGTTCAGGGCCCGTTGGAGTGCTCGCGTTTCTCGGCCGTCCCCGACTGATGGGGGGTCCGCGCCGTTGCGCTCGGAAACCGGGACATCTGCTGTGGTCCCCAAGCCAGCGCGAGTTTCTCCTGTTCCGGTATGCCCGGATTCCATGGCAGCGTCATCTCCTTCTGCTGAGACGGTTGCCACGGCCACCAAGCCAGTGCAGGTCGGCCCGACTTCTATTTCAGCGTCGACTTCCCCCACTCGTCCCTCTCCACGGGATGAGGAGCCAGCTGTTAGTGAGGGTTCGGCGGCTCCTGCTGTCGAGGTCCTGATGCCAGCTTCTCCTGACCGGCGTCTCATCCCGGCCCCCGGCGCGTCGTCCTTTCTTGAGGACGATGTGATGGAGGAGATCGGGGGTGCCGCTCCTGCCTAAGCTGCCCCACTGCCCCTGGCGGATGCCTTCGTGCTCGCCCAAGCGAGCGTCCGGTAGGTCCTGGCCGCGCTTGGTCGTGAGCGAGAGGAGCAGGCGGTTGAAAGGGATCGCCTCCTCATCTAGGGGAACCTTTTATGGGAGCGGACCGCGAAGGTCAAGGGCGAGCTCGACTCCAGGCGGGAGTCGCTTGACATCATGGGAGAGCTCCTCGACCGGCAGAAGCGGGCTGTTGACCGCCTGGACTCCGAGATGCGGCGGCTCCACAGGGAGGCCCTCGAGGCGCATGCCCAGGCCGAGGAGAGCCTCTCTTTCGTGGAAGAGATACGGCAGAGGCTGGAGCGCCGTAAGCGCGCCGTTGAGGACCAGGAGCGCTCCGTGGCTGCCGAGGTGGAGAGGGTTGCTGCGCGGCTGGTGGCAGGTGAGGGCGACCTGCACGCTCGGGCCAGGGAGCTAGAGGCCCGGAAGGCAGCCTCGCCACGAGGGAGGAACAGGTCTCCCGCGAACGCCAGGCGATCCTGGATTAGGAGTTGGCTGCCGACTTCCGGGCTTCTGAGTTGGAGCGGCTCGCCCAGACTCTCCGCCTTCGGGAAAGCTCCCTGGCGATCAAGGAGAAGGAATTCTCTGAGGGAAACCACGACGCCCTGCAGGCGGGCTGCCGCGAGGTAGAGGAGCTCTTGGCCTTGCGGTCCTCCGAGGCTCGTGCGGTCTCGAGCTTCGTCGATCAGGCGGGGTCCGCCTTGGTCCCTCTTGGCTTCAGCCCGGTGAAGGCAGCGACTCCTGCACTGAAGGTGGCCGAGGTGATCCCCGCGCTGGAGTCAATCGGCGCCAAGATGAACAGGCTAGACTCGGTGGTCGCCAGCGAGCTTGAGGCAGAGGGACGGGGCCTGGCCTTGGAGGTTGCCACGCATGTGTTGCCATGCTTCAGGAGCCGGGACCCTTCTTTCTCACTGGAGCCAGCGAGAGAGGGCCCTGCCGCGGAGCGGGAGAAGACTGACAGGGCCGAAGTTGGGGATGTGGCCACCCTTGTAGCCTCTAGGTTCCGGCGCGAGCCAGGAGGACCCTAGGACTTGCTTCTTTTTTATCGAGTCTGTAGTCTAGCTCATGGAGCCATGAATAAATAGACTCTCTTGAATATTTGTGCCTGTGATGCTTTTTGTCTTCTTCTTGGCTTTGCTCTCCCTGCATAGAAGGTTGAGATCCTTAGGCATTTTCCCCTGTGCGCGGGGGTAGCCCATATCGCGGGTACCGACAGTGGCCCCCGGGCCCATCTCGGGGGAGATAGCGAGCCTGAGGTGGGGCCTCCGTCTCTTTTGTTTCGTACACTTTCTCCAAGTCCCGCATTGACCGCTGCCGGAGCACGAACAGTCGCGGGATCGTGGGAGTGTGCGCCCACTTGATGGTTGCTTTTACTGTGGCGGTTCCCAAGGCTGCCATTTCTGCACGTTGCGGCGCTTTCTTCGGGGACCGCCGAAGCACCTTGTCGGCTCGTCTTCTTGGGAGACTGACTCCTTGACCCACCGCTTCAGCTGAGCGGCTTGGGCCCATCTGGCATCGGCGCTCGGTCTTGGAGCCGATGCGGTTGCCGATGCGGTGTACTCGAAAGTTTTCGAATCACTTCTGTCGAAGTGTTCGGTCGACACTTCCCCCGGGCCTGCACTGGGCAGCCCGCGGAGGTTCTTTTTTCGGTGGGGCTAGTCACTTGCGGAGAGCTTGAGCGTATGGACGAGTTAGTACGAGCTTGACACGGCGAGTTTTACGTGGTTCAGGCCGCCGGAGCGTAAAACCCTACGTCCACGGCGAGCTATGGAGCTCGCCGTATTGCTTGTTGCTCAGAACCGGAGTCCTGAGCTTGAGGATGGGTTACAGCTTGGGTGTGAATGGCTAGAGTCTAGCGTATGAGTTGCGAGAGTGCGAACCCCTGCTAACGTCGCCTACCCAAGCCTTTTATAGTCCAAGACTCAGGTGGCTTACAAGGGGGGCCCGGGACCCGACAGGTGGTCCCGGGGAGATTGACTGTTATCTACCATATCCGCAGTTATGCCGGTAGTTGTCTCTGGCAAAGGCTTCTGAGTCTTTGTCTTGCAGCCCTGCCCATGCCGCATGCTAGTTGTAGTGGTTGATGACGGCGGGGGCGGCATGGGATGTCTTGTCACTGTGTTTATTGGCTGGTAGGCTCTGACACCGTGCGCCAGTCTGTGATGCGACTGGGCGCAACGGCACCTGACAGAGGCGCGCTCCGCGTCTCCGCGTCTTGGGAAGACGCGGGCCTTGAATACCTTGTACGGGCAAGGTATGGGGCGTATTTACGCCCGCTGGCTATCGCTCGGGGGCAGGCAGCGCCGTTCTGCTGGCCACGTGGCGGGCCCGGAGCCCTCCTCATAGGAGAGGGGGGTCCGGCTCCGCAGGACACGTGGAGCCTTCGGACCTCTCCCCGCGGAGGGGGAGGTTCGGCTTCTGTCGGCCACGTGGCGAGCCCGGAGGTCCCCTCTGAGGAGAGGGAGGTCCGGCCCCGCCGGACACGTGGCACCTTCGGACCTCTCTCCCGCGGAGGGGGAGGTCCGGCTTCTGTATGCCATGTGGCGGGCCCGAAGCTCTCCTCTGAGGAGAGGGAGGTCCGGCCCCGCCGGACGCGTGGCGCCTTCGGAGCTCTCCCTGCGGAGAAGGGCGAGTTCCTTAGACATTTTCACCTGTGCGCGGGGGTACCCCATATCACAGGTACCGACAGTGGCCCCCTGGCCCATCTCAGGGGATATAGTGAGCCCGAGGTGGGACCTCCGTCTCTTCTGATCCGCGCACTTTCTCTAAGTCCCGCATTGACCGCTGCCGGAGCACGAACGGCCGCGGGATCGTGGGAGCGTGCACCCACTTGATGGTGGCTTTTACTGCGGCGGTTCTCGAGACTGCCACTTCTGCACGTTGCGGCGCTCTCTTCGGGAACCGCCGAAGTGCATTGCCGGCTTGTCTTCTTAGGAGACTGACTCCTTGACCCACCGCTTCAGTTGGGCGGCTTGGGTCCACCTGTCATCGGCGCTCGGTCTTGGAGCCGAAGCGGTTGCCGATGCGGCGTATTCGAAGGGTTTCGAATCTCTTGGAATTGCACCCGGGAAGTTTTTAGAGGGGATCTTACCCACACTGTGGCTTCCCTTCGCACTTCCTAGCGCTTTTCCTTGGACTCTTTTGCCTTTGTCTTCTTGCCTTTGAGTCCTCCCTCGTCATGGCCTCCAACCCGCCACCAGAGAAGAAGTGCGCTCGATCTCCTCCAGCTGCGGCGTCTGTGCAAAGTCGGGAACCTGGGGTGCCTGGCACTCCTTCCGGTGGCGACTCAAAGAGGCCCCAGGCTGATGCGTTGAGGGGAGCTTCTGGGGCGTCCCCTGTTCTGCCAGTTCAAGCGACTGCGGAGCGGCCGTCAGTGACGGCGGCGGGCTCTGCGAGTCCTACCCGGCTCGGAGGTCGGGGTTCAGAGCCCGCTGGAGTGTTCGCGCTTCTCGGCCATCCCCAACTGGCGGGGAGTCTGCGCCGTTGCGCTCGGAAACCGGGACAGCTGCCGCGGCCCCCAAGCCAGCAAGAGCTTCTCCTGTTCCGGTATGCCCGGACTCCGCGGCAGCGTCATCTCTTTCTGTCGAGACGGCCGCCGCGGCCCCCAGGCCAGCACAGGTCGGCCCTGCACCAGATGGCCCTGCCTTTATTCCAGCGCCGCCTTCCCCGGCTCGTCCCTCTCCACAGGTCAAGAAACCAGAAGCTAAAGAGAGTCCGGCAGGTCCAGCTGCCAGAGCCCTGGCACCAGCTTCTCCTGACCGGCGTCTTGTCTCGGTCGCTGGTGCATCGACTCCACTTGAGGACGAGGTGATGGAGGAGGTCGGGGGAACTGCCCCGGCCTCAGCTGCTCCATTGCCCCTGGCGGATGCCTTCGCGCTTGCCGAGACGAGCGTCCGGCAGGTCTTGGCTGCACTAGGTCGCGAGCGGGAGGAGTATGCGGTTGAACGGGATCGCCTCCTCACCTGGGGGAACCTTTTGCGGGAGCGGACCGCGAAGGTCAAGAGCGAGCTCGACTCCAGTCAGGAGTTGCTCGACTTCAGGGAAGTGCTCCTCAACCGGCTGAAGCGGTCTGTCGACCGCATGGACACCGAATCGCGGCGGATCAAAGGGAGGCCCTGGAGGCACACGCCCGGGCCGAGGAGAGCCTCTCTACTGCTGAGGAGATACGGCAGCTGTTGGAGCGCCGTAAACTCGCCGTTGAGGAACGGGAGCGTTCCACGGCAGCTGAGGCGTAGAGGGTCGCTACGCAGTTGGCGGCGGGCGAGGATGACCTTCGAGCTCGGATTGGGGAGCTAGAGATTCAGAAGGCAGACCTCGACATGAGGGAGGAACAGGTCTTCCGCGAACGCCGGGCGGTCCTGGATCGGGAGTTGGCCACCGACTTCAAGGCTTCTGAGTTGGAGCGGCTCACCAAGTCTCTCCACCTTCGGGAGAGCTCCCTGGCGGCCAAGGAAAAGGAATTCTCCAAGAGAAACCTAGAGGCCCTGCAGGCAGCCCGCCGCGAGGTGGAGGAGCTCTCGGCCTTGCGGTCCTCCGAGGCGCATGCAGTCTCAAGCTTCATTGATCGAGCGGGGTCCGCCCTGATCCCTCTTGGCTTCAGTCCGGTGAGGGCAGCGGCTCCTGCGTTGAAGGTGGCGGAGGTGATCCCCGCGTTGGAGTCGATCGGCACCAAGCTGGACAGGCTAGACTCGGTGGTCGCCAGCGAGCTTGAGGCCGAGGGACGCGGCCTGGCCTTAGAGGTCACCTCACATGTGCTGGCATGCTTCAAGAGCCGCGACCCTTCTTTCTCCCTGGAGCCAGTGAGAGAGGGCCCAGCCATGGAGCGGGAAGAAGCTGCCAGGGCTGAAGTCGAGGATGTGGCCGCCCTTGTAGCCGCTAGGTTCCGGCGTGAGCCGGGGGGTCCCTAGGACCTGTTTCTCCCATTTTATTGAGTCTGTAGTCCAGCTCATGGAGCCTCGCATGAATAGACTCTCTTGGATGTTTGTGTCTGCGATGCCTTTTCTCTCCTTCTTGGCTTTGCCTGGCTGAGTCCTTAGCTCCGCAAGGTACTCAGAAGCCTTCTCCAATCTCGGAGCTCTACACAGACACCTTCCCCGGGTCCTAACTGTGTTAGGGGCCCCCGGGGTCCCCGGATCTCGCCCTATGGGGAGGTCCAGATCTGCCGGCCACGTGGCGGGTCCGGAGCCCCTCCTGAGGAGGCGGGAGCTCTGGCCCTGCTGGACACGTAGGGCTTCCGGAGCCTCCCCCCCCACCGAGGGGGAGGTCCGGTTTTCGCCTGCCACGTGGCGAGTCCAGAGCCCCCCTCAGGGGAGGCGGGAGCTCCGGGCCTGCTGGACACGTGGGGCCTTCGGGCCTCGCCCCTGCTGAAGGGGCGGGACCCGGTCCTTCCAGTCCTAGGCCAGAGTAGTTGGTAGCTCCTTTCCCCCCGCTTCGTGCAGTCCCCGTTGCTGTAACCTGGAGGTCCTGCACACAGGCAGAGGAAACGTAATTCTCCTCAGGGGGTCCTCCCCTCCCGTCTCCTAGTCTTATTCGGCTTACGATCCTGATCCGTTATACGGGGCTTGGGCAATTCTGTGCGCGAGGCGCCGGAGCTCCAGCTCCCTCCGAGGTCCGGGTACGGCCGTCCGATCCCTAGTATCGGGCCGTGCGCCAGGGAAGCAGAGTGTACGTGCTTTGGGTTCATGACCAGGCAAAGCGGTTGTACTCCCCTGTACCTCCGGAGGGCAGGATGCGCACGCTTTGGGCTCGGAGCCGGCTAAGCGGGATACGCACCCTGGACCCCCCATGCACAACGCAGGCCTTTCTAGGAGGTGACCAACTGGCACCGCAACACCTGACTGGGGGAGACCCGAGAGACTCACTCGGCCATCGGCAGGTGCCTCAAGCGCAACCACCCTCGGTAAGATAGCGAATGCTGACTATGGATGAGCGCGGGAGAGAGGGAGCTAGATGTACGATGAACATACATAGATAGTGCGATCATAAAAATTAATGCATAATTTAAATGAGCGCATGATAGAGAGCAAAGTAGAACAAGTTTTTGTGTTCATGCCCATAGGTGGAATTCTGGCTGTACATGGAGGCAATGATCCGCCTCGTCTACAAGGGAAGCAAGACTCTACGCGCTTAGGGTCGGAACCAGGCTAAGCTGGACGTAGTCCTGTACCGTCCCTTGAGACTTAGCTGCCCCAAGCGCTGTTCCTGAATTCTATGGGATTTATTACAGAAGGGGATGACCCTGTTCCACTAATGCTCGGGGAGTGGGACTTACAGTGTTGTTCCATGCCAAGGGTTTTGGGATCGGATCCCACACTCGGTTGAAAGGCATGCGTACCTGGGGCGGCAGCTTTCGTGATTCGGAAGGGACCATCCCGGCTGGGGGAGAGTTTATAGGTCCTTCTCGGGAAAGTGCATGCCGTGACACCAGGTTGCCCTTCTGCAGGTCCCTGACGCGTTTGGTTCTTTGGAAGTAGTGCTAGAGCAGCAGCCAAGACCGTGCGTTGTGGGGTGTTACCTGCAGCCGAGTCTCGTCGACGAGGTTGTCATCTTCACGCTGGATCAGGTCCCGCGCGGCTTCTCCTGGGCGCCCCCGGGGAGTTCTCCCCTTCTGGCTAAGGCCTTCAAGGGGTAGGTGGACCCGGGCTTGTCTTGGAAGACCTAAGGCGTCTTCCCCTTCTGGCAAGGCCTTCATGGGGTTGACAGACCTTGGGCGGCCCCCGGGAGGTATGACCGAGGCACGGAGGCGTGCTCTCGGGTGAGGCTGGCCCGACCTTGCACCATTGTGATCGGTGCTTGGGCTGCTGCGACTACTTGGGGCTTCTCCAAGGTTGACGTCGCAGCAGTGCAGCCTCCATTGACCTGGGACGGCAGCCACAGCCGGCTACCGCCCCGGCCCGTCACCATCGGAGCTGGAGTCCTCACTGTTATGCACTGTCTTTATGACACGCTGAGGCTCCTGAAACCCCACCTGGTGGGCGGCGCTGACTGGAGCGTCGACTTTCTGCTTGCCATCCCTCTGAGGGTGGAGCGGTGCTTCAGCTCTCTGCTGCCTTCCTTTGCGGAAGCGCTCTGCGAGCCTCTGGATATCCCAGCACTCGGCAGCAGTATGGTTGCCGGCGCCATGCACGGGGCATAGCCCGCCCTGGTCACTATCTTGGGCTGGTGACTGCCGCTGCCTTTTGTCGGGGCGTGACCCCCGAGCTCCACTAGTCGTCGCTGCTGCGGCGACGGGAGCCACGGACAATGACTTCATCTTGCCACTCCCCCGGTTTTTGTCCTTCTTGCCACCTCCATAGGCAGCAGCGCCGGACCCGGGCTGTCCTCCTGACTCGGAGGTCGGCAGAGAGTGCCAGCTCCGCCCTTCAGCTGCTCTGGCGCATTTGTCCGCCAGGCTGAATAGCTCAGAGACGTCACGGACCCCTCTGGTTGCGAGCTTCTCAAGCATTTTCTCGTCGCGGACACCTTGCCGGAACGCCACCACCACAGAAGCACTTTGAATATGCGGGATGGTGTTGCGTACCTGGGATAACCGCTGGATGAAAGAACGCAGCGACTCCCCAGGTTGTTGCTTGATGGCGTGGAGGTCAAGCTCCGTGCCGGGACGGGTGTAGGAGCTGCCGAAGTTGGCGATGAACTGCCGGCAGAGCTCTCCCCAGGAAGTTATAGAACCCTGAGGGAGATTCATGAGCCAAGACCGGGCTGGGCCGGTCAAGGCAACGGGGAAGTAGTTGGCCATGACAGCCTCATCCTCTCCTGCTGCAAGTACGGCGGTGGAGTAGATCTGGAGGAACTCCGCCGGGTTGACGCTGCCGTCGTACTTTTTGGGCAGGTGCGGCCGAAACTTGCGCGGCCACCTCGCGAAGCGAAGGTGGGGTGCAAGGGCCGCACATCCTGCTCCTGTTGCCGCAGGTATTGGTGCTGCGAACGCTTGGTTCGCACCTGGCACAGTGTACCCCGGTATGGGCAAGGCTGCTCCATAGACCGGGGACGCCACTTGCAGAGCATATGGTTGTGGCATATGCTGCGCGGCGTACGCCTGGGGCAGAGCTCGCGTGACGAAGATCTGCCCTTCAGGCTGGGTCGAGGCCGACGTCATGCTGTCGCCAGCCTCTTGGGTGCGACGCCTTTCTCGACGTCGCTCGAGGAACACTCGGGCATCTTGGCTCAAGTGGCACCGCTCCAGCTCTGCCCTCAGGTCCGCCGACGGAAACCTGGTAGAGCTGGAGCCCGCCGTCTGTCCGTCAACCGTTGGCGTGCGCGTCAGCAACACTGCCGGTTGACCGGAGTGTCGTCACCGCCGAAGTCGAGGGTTTGCGGCGGCGACGACGAGACGGTCTACCTCGCGTATCCACTGCTGGGTTGCTGAATGAGGTGCGTCCCCAACAGGTGGGTTGCGCAGTAGCGCTCTTGCTGCAGCTAGCGCACCCCTGTGGGGTTCGCTTATCGCTGCAGAGGATCTCACGCTGGTCGGAGCCTGCATTTCCGGGGTTGGCGCTGCCAGAGCCGGCTGCTGGCTCCCAGCTTGCGCCGACACACTCCGTCCTGAGTGTGTCGACATGTACTCCCCCCTGGTCGCGGTTCGCCGTGAACGCGGGGGAGGAGAGTTTGCCGCTGAAGGAAGCTTGGTCATCTTCGTCGGCGGAAACTCGTCGCGCAAGGGAAAAGGCCCCCTACCTGGCGCGCCAAATGTCGAAGTGTTCGGTCGACACTTCCCCCGGGCCTGCACTGGGCAGCCCGCGGAGGTTCTTTTTTCGGTGGGGCTAGTCCCTTGCGGAGAGCTTGCGCGTATGGACGAGTTAGTAAGAGCTTGACACGGTGAGTTTTACGTGGTTCAGGCCACCGGAGCGTAAAACCCTACGTCCACGGCGAGCTATGGAGCTTGCTGTATTGCTTGCTGCTCAGAACCGGAGTCCTGAGCTTGGGGGTGAGTTACAGCTTGGGTGTGAATGGCTAGCGTATGAGTTGCAGAGGTGCGAACCCTTGCTAACGTTGCCTACCCGAGCCTTTTATAGTCCAAGGCTCGCGTGGCTTACAAGGGGGGCCCGGGACCCGACAGGTGGTCCCAGGGAGATTGACTGTTATCTACCGTATCTGCAGTTATGCCGGTAGTTGTCTTTGGTGAAGACTTCTGAGTCTTCGTCTTGTAGCCCTGCCCATGCCGCATGCTAGTCGTAGTGATCGATGACGGCGGGGGCGGCATGGGATGTCTTGTCGCTGTGTTTATTGGCTGGCAGGCTCTGACACCGCACGCTAGTCTGTGATGCGACTTGGCGCAACGGCACCTGACAGAGGCGTGCTCCGCGTCTCCGCGTCTTGGGAAGGCGCGGGCCTTGAATACCTTGTACGGGCAAGGTATGGCGCGTCTTTACGCCCGCTGCCTACCGGTCGGGGGCAGGCAGCGCTCTTCTGCTGGACACGTGGCGGGCCCGGAGTCCTCCTCAGAGAAGAGGGAGGTCCGGCCCCGCAGGACACGTGGAGCCTTCGGACCTCTCCCCGCGGAGGGGGAGGTCCGGCTTCTGTTGGCCACGTGGCGAGCCCGGAGCTCCTCTCTGAGGAGAGGGAGGTCCGGCCCCGCTGGTCACGTGGCGCCTTCGGACCTCTCCCCGCGGAGGGGGGAGGTCCAGCTTCTGCAGGCCACGTGGCGAGCCCGGAGCTCTTCTCTGAGGAGACGGAGGTCCGGCCCCGCCGGACGCGTGGCGCCTTCGGAGCTCTCCCTGCGGAGAAGGGTGAGTTCCTTAGGCATTTTCCCCTGTGCGCGGGGGTACCCCATATCGCGGGTACCGACAGGTAGGGTCGTCAGGAGTTGCTTCACCTCCTGGAAAGCTTCTTCTGCTTCGTCGGTCCAAGCAAATGGGCCGGATTTGTGCAGGAGCTTAAATAAGGGGAGCACTCGCTCTGCTAACCTCGGTATAAACCGACTCAGCGCGGCTAGGCATCCCGTAAGTTTCTGGACTTCTTTGATGCGGGCGGGGGGCCGCATCAAGTCGATGGCTTTGATCTTCTCTGGGTTAGCCTCAATTCCTCGGTGTGAGACCAGGAATCCTAAGAGTTTTCCAGAGGATACGCTGAACACACACTTGTCGGGGTTCAGCTTGGTACGCGTAGAGCGCAGTTTGTCGAAGACTAAGGCCAGGTTATCTAGTAGGGATGAACTCTGCCTGACCTTAACAACGATGTCATCGACATACACCTCAACTAAGTCTCTTATCAACTCCCCGAAGGTTTTGTGCATTGCACGTACAAAGGTAGGGAGAGCGTTCTTTAGGCCATAAGGCATAGAGACATAACAGCACAAACCGTCTACTGTGATGAAGGAGGTGTGCTCTTCATCTTCTCTAGACATAGGGATCTGATGGAAACCCGAGTAGGCGTCTAGGAAGCACAGCATATCGCAGCCTGATGTCGAGTCTACTATTTTATCTATTCTAGGGAGAGGGAATGGATCTTTGGGACATGCCTTATTGAGACTGGTGTAGTCGATGCACATCCAGAGCTTCCCGCCGGCCTTTAGGACAACAACAGGGTTCGCCAACCACTGGGGGTGGTGGACTTCCCGTATGAAGCCAGCGTCCAGCAGCTTCTTGATTTCTTCATGGATGAAGTTTTGCCACTCGATGGACTGCTTGCGGGGCTTCTGTTGGACTGGCCGGGCATCGGGGAAGACCTTTAGGTGGTGCTCGATCACCTCCCTAGGGATCCCCAGCATCTGCGACGGCTGCCATGCAAACACGTCGACGTTGTGCCGGAGGAAGGTGACGAGCGCGCCTTCCTATTTGCTATCCAGGCCCCCGGCTACCCGGGTGGTCTGGGTGGCATCGGCGCCGATTTGGACGAGCATCAAGGGGACGTCGCCCTCGTCGAGGGGTTGCACACGGGGTGCTGCGGTAGAGGCACGGTGGCGTGCACTCGGGTGGAGCCGGTTTGGTTCTACACTGCCAGGGGTTGGTGCTCTAGCTGTTGTAAGCGCTTGGAGCTTTTCCAAGGCTGACACTGCGGCAGTGCGGTCTCCACGAATCCTGAGGACGCCTGTTGGTGTAGGCATCTTCAACACGAGGTAGCCGTAGTGGGCTACTGCCATGAATCGGTACAGGGCTGGCCTGCCAATTATGGCGTTGAAGGGGAGGTCGATCTCCGTCACGTCGAACAGAATGTACTCTGTCCGATAGCTGTCCGGTGCCCCAAAGGTCATCGGGAGGCTGATGTGGCCGTAGGGAACGACCTGTCTCGGCCTTACCCCTGAGAACGGGCTCGATGGGGTGAGCTTGGCCATCGGGATCTGCAGCTTCTGGAAAGCTGCGCGACTGATGAGGTTCAGTCCAGCCCCGCCATCCACCAAAACGTGGTACATCCTCACGTTGGCGATGGTGGAGGCCACCAAGAGCGGTAGTTGGCCGGCCCGAGCCATGTTCCTGGGGCAGTCGGTGGCATCGAAGCTGATGGGGGTTCCCATCCACCTGAGGTGCGGTGCGGCACTCGGGAGGGGAGCCATCGACGCTACCGCTCGGCGCAGTGTCTTAACCGCGCTTCAGGACGAGGTTTCAGCGGACCCACCGTAGATGACGTAGATCATCTTCCGGTGCTCGTCATCACTGGAGCTGGAGCTCTCATGATTGCGCACCGCCTTCATGGCGCGCTGAGGCTCCTGGAACTCCACCTGGTGGTCGACGTTGTCTGGGACGTCGACTTCTGCTTGCCCTCCCTTTGAAGGTTGGGTGGGGCATCAGTTAGAAGCTAGCCCCTTTCCGGAAGCGCTCTGCGAGCTTCTGGATCTCCCGGCACTCGGCAGCAGTATGGTAACTGGTGCCGTGCACGGGGCATAGCTCGCCCTAGCCACCGTCTGGAGCCGCTGACTGTCGTGGCCTTTTGTCGGGGCGCGGCCCCCGAGCTCCACTGGGTGCCGCTGCTGCGGCAACGGGGGCCGCAGCCGGCGATTTCATCTTGCCACCGCCCCTGTTCTTGATCTTCCTGCCGCTTCCATAGGAAGCGGCGCCAGATCCTGGCTGCCCTCCTGACTCAGAGGCTGGCAGGGAGTACCAGTTCCTCCCTTCTGCTGCTCTGGCGCACTTGTCCGCCAGGCTGAAGAGCTCTGAGACGTTGCGGACCTCTCTGGTCGCGAGCTTCTCGAGCATCTTCTTGTCCCGAACGCCTTGCCGGAACGCCACCACCACAGAAGCATTTTGGATGTGTGGGATGGTGTTCCGCACCTGGGAGAACCGCTGGATGAAAGAGCGCAGCGACTCCCTAGGTTGTTGCTGGATGGCGTGGAGGTCGAGCTCCGTGCCAGGCCGGGTGTAGAAACTGCCGAAGTTGGCGGTGAACTGCCGGCAGAGCTCTCCACAGGAAGTTATGGAACCCTGGGGGAGGTTCATGAGCCAAGACCGGGCTGGGCCGGTCAAGGCGACGGGGAAGTAGTTGGCCATGACGGCCTCATCCCCTCCTGTGGCAAGTACGGCGGTGGAGTAGATCTGGAGGAACTCCGCCGGGTTGACGCTGCCGTCGTACTTCTCGGGCAGGTGCGGCCGAAACTTGCGCGACCACCTCGCGAAGCGAAGGTGGGGCGCCAGGGCCGCACATCCTGCTCCTGTTGCTGCAGGCGTTGGTGCCGCGAACGCTTGGTTCGCCGCTGGCACAGTGTGCCCCGGTATGGGCAAGGCTGCGCCATAGACCAGGGACGCCGTTTGCAGGGCATATGGCTGTGGCATATGCTGCGCGGCGTATGCCTGGGGCAGAGATCGCGTGGCGAAGGTCTGCGCCTCAGGCTGGGTCGAGGCTGACGTCATGCTGTCGCCAGCCTCTTGGTTGCGACGCCTTTCTCGACGTCGCTCGAGGTACACCCGGGCATCCTGGCCCAAGTGGCACCGTTCCAGCTCTGTCCTCAGGTCCATCGACTGAAGCCTGGTGGAGCTGGAATCCGCCGTCTGCCCGTCAACCGTTGGCGTGCGCGTCAGCGACACAGCCGGTTGGCCGAAGCTTCGTCCCCGCCGAAGTCGAGGGTTTGCGGCGGCGACGACGAGACGGTCTACCTCGCGAATCCACTGTTGGGTCGCTGCCTGAGGCGCGTCCCCAGCAGGCGGATTGTGCAGTAGCGCTCTTGCTGCAGCTAGCGCATCCCCGTGGGGAACGCTCAGCGCTGCAGAAGATCTCACGCTAGCTGGAGCCTGCATTGCCGGAGTCGGCTGCTGGCTTCCAGCTTGCACCGACACACTCCGTCCTGAGTGCGTCAACACGTATTCCCCGCTGGTCACGGTTCGCCGTGAACGCGGGGGAGGAGAGCTTGCCGCTGAAGGAAGCTTGGTCATCTTCGTTGGCAGAAACTCATCGCGCAATGGAAAAGCCCCCTTCCTGGCGCGCCAAATGTCAAAGTGTGTGGTCGACACTTCCCCCGGACCTGCTCTGGGCAGCCCGCGGAGGTTCTTTTTCGGAGGGGCTAGTCGCTTGCGGAGAGCTTAAGCGTAGGGACGAGTGAGGGAGGAGCTTGACACGGCGAGTTTTACGTGGTTCGGGCCGCCGGAGCGTAAAACCTACGTCACGGTGAGCAGAGGTGTTCGCTGTATTGTTTGTTGCTCAGAACCGGAGTCCTGAGCTTGAGGATGAGTAATGCCTAGGGTGTGAGTTGCTGGAGTGCGAACCCCTGCTAACGTCGCCTACCCGAGCCTTTTATAGTCCAAGGCTCGTGTGGCTTACAAGGGGGGCCCGGGACCCGACAGGTGGTCCCGGGGAGATTGCCTGCCGACTATCGTATCTGCAGTTACGTCGGTAGTTGTCTCTGTCAAAGGCTTCTGAGTCTTCGTCTTGCCGCCCTGCCCATGCCGCATGATAGTCGTAGTGGTTGATGACGGCGAGAGCGGCAGGGGATGTCTTGTCGCTGTGTTTATTGGCTGGCAGGTTCTGACACAGCGTGCCAGTCTGCGATGTGACTGGGCGCAACAGCACCTGACAGAGGCGTGCTCCGCGTCTCCGCGTCTTGGGAAGGTGCGGGCCTTGAATACCTTGTACGGGCAAGGTATGGTGCGTCTTTACGCCCGCTGCCTACCGCTCGGGGGCAGGCAGCGCTGTTCTGCTGGACATGTGGCGGGCCCGGAGCTCTCCTCTGAGGAGAGGGAGGTTCGGTCCCGCAGTACACGTGGAGCCTTCGGACCTCTCCCTACGGAGGGGGGAGGTCCGGCTTCTGTCGGCCACGTGGCGGGCCCGGAGCTCTCCTCTAAGGAGGGGGAGGTCCGGCCCCGCGGTACACGCGGCGCCTTCAGAGCCCTCCCCACAGAGGGGAGGTCTGGCTGCCGTTGGCCACGTGGCGGGCCCGGAGCTCTCCTCTGAGGAGAGGGAGGTCCGGCCCCGCTGGACACGCGGTGCCTTCGGACCTCTCCCTGCGGAGAAGGGCGAGATCCTTAGGCATTTTCCCCTGTGCGCGGGGGTACCCCATATCACGGGTACCGACAGTAGGGGTACCCGGACCCTTCTTGGGTGACCCAAGGCGTCTTTCCCCTTCTGTCTAAGGCCGTCAAGAGGTTGAGAGACCCTGGGCAGGCCCCATGAGGTACGGCCAAGGCACAGGGACGTGCACTCGCGTGAGGTCGTTACCCTCGCGCTGGAGCGGGTCCTGCGCAGCTTCTCCTGGGAGCCCCGGGGTACCCTCCCCTTCTGGCTAAGGCCTTCAAGGGGTAGAAGAACCCGGACTCTTCTTGGGAGACCCAAGGCGTCTTTCCCCTTCTGGCTAAGGCCTTCAAGAGGTTGACAGATCCTGGGCGGCCCCCAGGAGGTACGGCCGAGGCACATAGGCGTGCACTCGGGTGGAGCTGGCCCGGTTCTGCACTGCCGGGGCTGGTGCTTGGGCTGCTGCAACTACTTGGAACTTCTCCAAGGTTGATATCGCAGTAGTGCAGTCTCCACGAACTTTCTGGGGCGGCCGTAGTTGGCTACTGCCCCGGCTTGTCATCACCGGAGCTGGAGTCCTCACCGTTGTGCACCGTCTTGATGACGCGCTGAGGCTCCTGAAACCCCACCTGGTGGCCGACGCTGACTGAGGTGTCAACCTTCTGGTTGCCCTCCCTCTGAGGGAGGGGCGGAGCATCAGCTCTCAGTTGCCTCCCTTTGCGGAAGCGCTCTGCGAGCCTCTGGATGTCCCAGCACTGGGCAGCAGTATGACTGCTGGTGCCATGCATGGGGCATAGCTCGCCTTGGTCACCATCTGGGGCTGGCGACTGTCGCTGCCTTTTGTCGGGGCGCGGCCCCCGAGCTCCACTGGGTGCCGCTGCTGCGGCAACGGGAGCCGCGGCCGGTGACTTCATCTTGCCACTGCCCCGGTTCTTGGCCTTCTTGCCGCCTCCATAGGAAGCAGCGCCAGATCCGGGCTGTCCTCCCGACTCGGAGGCTGGCAGTGAGTGCCAGTTCTGCCCTTCTACTGCTCTGGCGCACTTGTCCGCCAGGCTGAAGAGCTCGGAGACATCGCGGACCTCTTTGGTCGCGAGCTTCTCAAGCATCTTCTCGTCCCGGACACCCTGCCGGAACGCCACCACCACAGAAGCACTTTGAATGTGCAGGATGGTGTTGCGTACCTGGGAGAACCGCTGGATGAAGGAGCGTAGTGATTCCCCAGGTTGTAGCTTGATGGCGTGGAGGTCAAGCTCCATGCCAGGACGGGTGTAGGAGCTGCCGAAGTTGGCGATGAACTGCCGGCAGAGCTCTCCCCAGGAAGTTATCGAACCCTGGGGGAGGTTCATGAGCCAAGACCGGGCTGGGCCGGTCAAGGCGACGGGGAAGTAGTTGGCCATGACGGCCTCGTCACCTCCTGCAGCAAGGACGGCAGTGGAGTAGATCTGTAGGAACTCCGCCGGGTTGACGCTGCCGTCGTACTTCTCGGGCAGGTGCGGCCGGAACTTGCGTGGCCACCTCGCGAAGCGAAGGTGGGGCGCCAGAGCCGCACATCCCGCCCCTGCTGCTGCAGGCGTTGGTGCCGCGAATGCTTGGTTCGCTGCTGGCACAGTGTACCCCGATATGGGCAAGGCTGCGCCATAGACCGGGGGCGCCGTTTGCAGGGCATATGGCTGTGGCATATGCTGTGTGGCGTATGCCTGGGGCAGAGTTCGCGTGGCGAAAGTCTGCGCCTCAGGCAGGGTTGAGGCAGACGTCATGCTGACGCCGGCCTCTTGGCTGCGACGCCTTTCTCGTCGTCGCTCGAGGAACACTCGGGCGTCTTGGCCCAAGTGGCATCGTTCCAGCTCAGTCCTCAGGTCCGTCGACAGAAGCCTGGCGGAGATGGAATCCGCCATCTGTCTGTCAACCGTTGGCGTGCGCGTCAGCGACACAGCCGGTTGGCTGGAGCGTCGTCCCCGCCGAAGTGGAGGGTTTGCGGCGGCGACGACGAGACGGTCTACCTCGCAAATCCACTGCTGGGTCGCTGAATGGGGCGCGTCCCCAGCAGGCGGATTGCGCAGTAGCGTTCTTGCTGCAGCTAGCGTGCCCCCGTGGGGGATGCTCAGCGCTGCAGAAGATCTGACGCTCGTTGGAGCCTGCATTGCCGGGGTCGGCGTTGCCGAAGTCGGCTGCTGACTTCCAGCTTGCGCCGACACACTCCGTCCCAAGTGTGTGGACACGTATTCCCCACTGGTCGCGGTCCGTCGTGAACGCGGGGAAGGAGAGCTTGCCGCTGAAGGAAGCTTGGTCATCTTCGTCGGCAAAAACTCGTCGCGGAAGGGAAAAGCCCCCTTCCTGGCGCGCCAAATGTCGAAGTGTGTGGTCGACACTTCCCCCGGACCTGCTCTGGGCAGCCCGCGGAGGTTCCTTTTCGGAGGGGCTAGTCGCTTGCGGAGAGATTCAGCGTAAGGGACGAGTGAGGAAGAAGCTTGACACGGCGAGTTTTACGTGGTTCAGGCCGCCGAAGCGTAAAACCCTACGTCCACGGTGAGCAGAGGTGCTCGCTGTATTGCTTGTTGCTCAGAACCGGAGTCCTGAGCTTGAGGGTGAGTTATGCCTAGGATGCGAGTTGCTGGAGTGCGAACCCTTGCTAACGTTGCCTACCCGAGCCTTTTATAGTCCAAGGCTTGTGTGGCTTACAAGGGGGGCCGGGACCCGACAGGTGGTCCCGGGGAGATTTCCTGCCGACTATCGTATACGCAGTTATGTCGGTAGTTGTCTCTAGCGAAGGATTCCGAGTCTTTGTTCTGCCGCCCTGCCCATGCCGCATGCTAGTCGTAGTGGTTGATGATGGCGGGGGCGGCAGGGGATGTCTTGTCGCTGTGTTTATTGGCTGGCAGGTTCTGACACTGCGCGCCAGTCTGCGATGCGACTGGGCACAACGGCACCTGACAGAGGCGTGCTCCGCGTCTACGTGTCTTGGGAAGGCGCGGGCCTTGAATACCTTGTACGGGCAAGGTATGGTGCGTCTTTACGCCAGCTGCCTACCACGCGGGGGCAGGCAGCGCTGTCCTGCTGGACACGTGGCGGGCCCGGAGCTCTCCTCTGAGGAGAGGGAGGTCCGGCCCCACGGGACACGTGGAGCCTTCGGACCTCTCACCGCGGAGGGGAGAGGTCCGGCTTCTGTCGGCCACGTGGCGGGCCCGGAGCTCTCCTCTGTGGAGAGGGAGGTCCGGTCCCGCGGGACACGTGGCGCCTTCAGAGCTCTCCCCACGGAGGAGGGAGGTCCGGCTGCCGCTGGCCACGTGGCAGGCCCGGAGCTCTCCTATGAGGAGAGGGAGGTCCGGCCCCGCTGGACATGTGGCGCCTTCGGAGCTCTCCCTGCGGAGAAGGGCGAGATCCTTAGGCATTTTCCCTTGTGCGCGGGGGTACCCCATATCGAGGGTACCGACAGGGTCTCTTCCCAGACAGCGGCAGTCCGAAGAACTCCAAGCGTCCCGCCATCCTTCCTCAGGTGGAGGGGCTTCTAGGATGGACGCCGGTGGGGCGACGCCGGGGAGTGTGCCAGGGGTCCAGACGCCACAGCCCGCGACCGTCCCGGCCGCAGGTCCTGGCGGTTCAACTACGGCACAGAGGCCGGGGCTACAAGCCCGTTGGAGCGCTCATGTCGCCCAGTAAGTGTTGCTATTTCTGGCTTGTAGGAGTAGCGTTCTCTACTCCTCTCTTAGCCTGAGAGCTTTCTTTTCCTGCAGGGACCGACCGGCTGCCGGGGGCGGGCCTATTACCCGGCCATCTCCAGTTGGCGGAGGCTCCGCGCCACAGCATCTGGGAACCGCGGTGTTTCCAACGGCCCCCAAGTCGGCGGGGGCTTCTTTTGTGCTGGCGGGTTCGCCCTCTGCGGTGGCTGCAGCAGCACCTGTTCGCCCTCCTTCACCAGCCCGGAAGTCCGGTGCTGAGGCTGGAAGGGCCGCTGTAGGTGCAGTTGCTGGCTCCCTGGCTCCCTCAAGGCAGCGTCTTGCTCCAGTTGCTGAGGCACCAGCACCTCCGCCGGTCTTAGATTCGACAGGGGAGGTCAGGGGCACGACTCCTGTCCCCGTTGTCCCGGCGCCCATGTGGGATGCCCTGGGGCGTGTCCAGACCGGCGCCCGACAGTTCCAGGCCGCCTTTGAGCGGGAGCGGGGGGCGCTGACTGGAGAGAGGGAACGCCTTCTTAGCTGGGAGCACCTCCTGCAGCAGCGGATCCAGGAGGCTAAGGCGGAGCATGACTCGAGGCAGTCGGGACTTGAGGCCACGGGTGCTCTGCTCGACACTCAGAAGAAAGTCGTCAGCCACCTGGACTCAGAGACCCGGCGGCTCCGCGCTTCCTACCGCGAAGCCCTGGCCGAGGTCGAAGCCAAGGCCGAGGCGCGCTCTGCTGCCGCGGACGAGTTGCGGCTGCAGGTAGTTCATTGAGAGTGCGCCGTCGCCGATCGGGAACGTGCTGCGGCGGCCGAGGAGGAGAAGATTGCCGCACAGCTGAAGGCCAGAGAGGGCGAGCTGAGGGATCGGGCCGAGGAGTTGGAGCTCCGCGAGTCGGCTTCCGCTGCGAGGGAGGAGCAATCCTCCCGGGAGCGCCAGGCGGCGTTGGATCACGAGCTGGCGGCTCACCAAGAGGTAGAGAAGCTCCAGTCTTTGCGGTCTGCCGAGGCCTAGGCGGTTTGGGGCTTTATTACCGAGGTGGGGGTCCGCCTTGGTTCCTCTTGGTTTCAGCCCGGTGCGGACGGAGGCTCCAGCGCAGGAGGTGTCCGAGGCAATCCCGGCGCTTGAGTCCATCGGCGGCAAGCTGGGCCGGCTCGAAGCGGTGATTGCCGACGAGCTTGAGGTGGAGGGATGGGGCCTGGCGAAGGAGGTTGCTACGCATGTGCTGGCGTGCTTCCGAAGCCATGACCCTTCCTTCTCTGTGGAGCCAGTCCGTCTAGGGCCTGTCGCCGAGCGGGAGGAAGCTGCCAGGGCCGAGGTCGAGGACATGGCTGCCCTTGTGGCCTCTAGGTTCCAACGGGAGTCCGGGGACTCTTAGGCATCCGCCCCCGTGGCTAAAAGGCCCTGTACCTCCTTCTCCTTCTTTTTTTATTTTTGTTGAGTCTGTAGCCCAGCTCATGGAGCCTTGTGTGAATAGACTCTTGTTATCTTCTGCGTCTGTGTGCTTTAGTCTTCTTCTTGGTTTTGCCTGGCCGAGCCCTTAGCTCCACAAGGTACTCAGAGGCCTTGACCAATCTCGAAGCTCTACACAGACACCTTCCCCGGGTCCTTACTGTATTAAGGGCCCCGAAGGTCTTCAGGACCCGTCCCATGAGAATGGGGAGGTCCGGACCTGCTAGCCACGTGGCGGGCCCGGAGCTCTCCTCTGAGGAGAGGGAGGTCCGGCCCCGTGGGACACGTGGAGCCTTCGGAGCTCTCCCCCCGGAGGGCGGGGGGGGGGGGGGGTCTAGTTTCTGGCGGCTACGTGGCAGACCCGGAGAACCCCCCTGAGGAGAGGGAGGTCCGGCCCCGCTGGACACGTGGGGCCTTCGGGGCTCACCCCTGTGGAGGTGGCGAGGTCTGGATTCTTCGGTCTTACCTTGGAGTTCCGGTCTTGCGCGATCCCGTAGCGGCCCCCTGGTAGGTGTGCCCCATTGGTTGGGTGCTCCTACCATACTCCTGCGGGGAGCTAAGGCCGAGAGGTCCTGCACACAAGTAAGGGAAATGTAATTCTCCTTGGGGGCTCCCCCTTCCCTATCTCATAGTCTTATTTGGCTTACGATCCCCATCCACTTGTACGGTGCTTGGGGACTACCGTGCACGAAGAGCCGGGAGCTCGGGGCCCCCTGGCCATCGGCAGGTACCTCCAACGCAACCGCCTTCGGTAGGGCAGCAAATGTCGACTAGAGGTGAGAATGAGAAGAGGGAGCTGAGCGCATGGTTAGCATACGCCGGAAGTTCGGTCATAAAA
This sequence comes from Neostapfia colusana, assembly GCA_030760725.1. Taxonomy (NCBI): domain Eukaryota; kingdom Viridiplantae; phylum Streptophyta; class Magnoliopsida; order Poales; family Poaceae; genus Neostapfia; species Neostapfia colusana. The sequence goes on along the minus strand of JASWHV010000004.1, from coordinate 105,844,844 downwards.
ATTTAATACGTAATTTAAATGAGCACAAGGGAAAGGCAACGTAGGACAGGATTATGTTCATATAAATTTCCATAGGAGGAAGGCAGGCTAAACATGGAGGCCACGACCCGTCCCATTAAAAAGGGAAGCAAGACTCTACACGCTTAGGGTCGGAACCAGGCAAAGCTGAACGTAGTCCTGGACCGTCCCCTGAGACTTAGCGGCTCCGAGCGCTGTTCCTGGGCTCTATGGAATCTATTACAAAAGGAAGAGGCTGTCCTACTATTGCCCCAGGGATAGAACTTACGGAGATGCTCTATGTTCCAAGGGTGCGGGAGCGGGTCCCCGTCCTCGGTGGAAAGGCGTACGCACCCGGGACGGCACACTTTTGTGACTCGGAAGGGACCTTCCCAGCTAGAGGAGAGTTTGTGGGTCCCTTCGCGAGAAAGTATGCGCCGCAACACCAGGTCGCCTTCCTGCAGCTCCTGGACACGCACAGACCTCTGGTGGTAGCGCCGGAGCGCTTGTCTGTACCGTGCGTTACGGAGCGCTGCATGCAATCGGACCTTGTCGATGTCTTCACGCCGGAGGTTGTCCTACGCGGCTTCGTCGTAAGCTCGGACACGGTGAGACTTCATGGTGATCTCTGGGGTAAGCACAGCTTCGGCCCCATACACCATGAAGAAGGGTGTCTCTCCGGTGGCCCGGCTTTGGGATGTCCGGTTAGCCCATAGTGTGCTCGGAAGCTCATCCACCCAATTGGCACCATGTTTCTTCAGGCCGGCATAGGTGCGAGTCTTGGGGCCCCAAAGAATCTCGGCATTGGCCCTCTCGACTTGCCCATTGCTCTTTGGGTGAGCAACAGAGGCATAGCACACCTTGATGCCGAGGTCTTCGCAGTAGTCTTGGAACGCTGCGCTGGTGAACTGGATCCCGTTGTCGGTGATGATTCTGTTCGGGACCCCGAACCGGCAGACAATCGACTTGATGAACTTTACTGCGGATTGCTTGTTGATGGTGATGACTGGTGTGGCTTCCGTCCACTTGGTGAACTTGTCGATGGCGACATAGAGGTACCGGAATCCCCCGACGGCTCTGGGGAATGGTCCCAGGATGTCCAACCCCCATACGGCAAACGGCCATGAGGGTGGGATCATCTGTACCGCCTGAGCTGGTGTATGGATCTGCTTGGCGTGGAACTGGCATGCCTTGCAGCTCTCGACCAGCTTGACAGCATCCTGGAGTGTTGTCGGCCAGTAGAAGCCATGCCGGAAGGCTTTACTGACAAGCGTGCGTGAGGAAGAGTGACTCCCACATTCGCCTCCATGGATCTCAGCGAGCAAGTCGCAGCCTTCCCCCTGGGTTATGCATCGCAATAGGACGTGGTTAGCGCCACGCCGGTAGAGATCCCCTTCTACCAGCGTGTATCTCTTAGCCATGCGCACGATCCGTTCAGCGGATACACGTTCATCAGGGAGGATGTTATCTTTCAAGTAGTCCCGAATCTCCGTGATCCATGCATCGGGTCTGACTTGAGCTTCTGGATCTTGAGCGTTGGGTTGCACGGAGTCCCTAGTGACGCTTACGATCCTTGGCGGCGTCCATGGCTGCAGGGCCGCCGGGACCGCCAGCTTCGAGGAGCTGGTCCAGCCCCCTTCGCCCGGCTCGGCAGGCCGGGTTGTGGGCCGCAGCAACGTCCTCTCGAAGACTCCTTCGGGCACAGGGGCTCCGGTGGAGGCCTTTGTTGAGAGGTCGTCAGCTGCGGCATTGCCAGCGCGCCGTACGTGGCGCAGGTCCAAGGCGAGGAAGTCTTTCTCCAACATCTGCACGTGGAGCAGGTAAGCAGCTAGCTGTGGGTCATTGCAGGAGCATTCACCCTTAACTTGCTTGATAACTAGCTGGGAGTCGCCTTGTGCCAACAACTGGCGAGCGCCCAGAGACAGGGCTGTCTTTAGGCCAAAGATGAGTGCTTCATACTCTGCCATGTTGGTGGTTGCCTTGAAATTGAGACGCACCATATACCCAAACTGCTCCCCCGATGGCATGAGAAGCAGTACGCCGGCACCGGCCCCCTGCTTTCACGAGGAGCCGTCGAAGAAGAGCGTCCAGTGAGGCCCGATGAAGACCGGAGCTCGGTGCTTTGGTTCACCGTTGTCGAAGTGTGTGGTTGACACTTCACCCGGACCTGCTCTAGGCAGCCCACGGAGGTTCTTTTTCGGAGGGGCTAGTCGCTTGTGGAGAGCTTCAGCGTAAGGGACGAGTGAGGGAGAAGCTTGACACGGCGAGTTTTACGTGGTTCAGGCCGCCGAAGCGTAAAACCCTACGTCCACGGTGAGCAGAGGTGCTCGCTGTATTGCTTGTTGCTCAAAACCGGAGTCCTGAGCTTGAGGGTGAGTGATGTCTAGGGTGCGAGTTGCTGGAGTGCGAACCCTTGCTAACGTTGCCTACCTGAGCCTTTTATAGTCCAAGGCTCGTGTGGCTTACAAGGGGGGCCCGGGACCCGACAGGTGGTCCCGGGGAGATCTCCTTCCGGCTATCGTATCCGCAGTTATGTCGGTAGTTGTCTCTGGCGAAGGCTTCCGAGTCTTCGTTCTGCCGCCCTGCCCATGCCGTATGCTAGTCGTAGTGGTTGATGACGGCGGGGGCGGCAGTGGATGTCTTGTCGCTGTGTTTATTGGCTGGCAGGTTCTGACACGGCGCGCCAGTCTGCGATGCGACTGGGCGCAACGGCACCTGACAGAGGCGTGCTCCGCGTCTCCGCGTCTTGGGAAGGCGCGGGCCTTGAATACCTTGTACGAGCAAGGTATGGCGCGTATTTACACCTGCTGCCTACCGAGCGGGGGCAGGCAGCGCTGTCCTGCTGGACACATGGCAGGCCCGGAGCTCTCCTCTGAGGAGAGGGAGGTCCGGCTCCGCGGGACACGTGGAGCCTTCGGACCTCTCCCCGCGGAGGGGGGAGGTCCAGCTTCTGTCGGCCACGTGGCAGGTCCGGAGCTCTCCTCTGTGGAGGGGGAGGTCCGGTCCCGCGAGACACGTGGCGCCTTCAGAGCTCTCCCCACGGAGGGGGGAGGTTCGGCTGGCGCTAGCCACGCGGCGGGCCCGGAGCTCTCCTTTGAGGAGAGGGAGGTCCGGCCCTGCTTGACACATGGCGCCTTCGGAGCTCTCCCTGCGGAGAAGGGTGAGATCCTTAGGCATTTTCCCCTGTGCGCGGGGGTACCCCGTATCGCGGGTATCGACAGTGGCCCCCGGGGCCCATCTCGGGGGAGATAGCGAGCCCAAGGTGGGGCCTCCGTCTCTTCTGTTCCGCGCACTTTCTCTAAGTCCCGCATTGACCGCTGTCGGAGCACGAACAGTCGCGGGATCGTGGGTGCGTGCGCCCACTTGATGGTTGCTTTTACTGCGGCGGTTCCCAAGGCCGCCACTTCTGCATGTTGCGGCGCTTTCTTCGGGAACCGCCGAAGCACCTTGCCGGCTCGTCTTCTTGGGAGACTGACTCTTTGACCCACCGCTTCAGCTGGACGGCTTGGGTCCACCTATCATCGGCGCTCGGTCTTGGAGCCGAAGCGGTTGTCGATGCGGCGTATTCGAAGAGTTTCGAATCGCTTGGAATCGCACCTGGGAAGTTTTAAAAGGGGATCTTACCCGCATCGCGGCTTCCCTTCGCACTTCGCAGCGCTTTTCCTTGGACTCTTGCGCCTTTGTCTTCCTGTCCTTGAGCCCTCCCCCGCCATGGCTTCCAACCTGCCCCCAGAGAAGAAACTCGCTCGATCTCCTCCGGTGGCGGCATCTGTGCCAAGTCGAGGAACCAGGGTGCCTGCACCTCCTGCTTCAGGAGATGGCACTCCGTCCGGTGGCGACACAAAGAGGTCACGGGCTCATCATTCCAACGGGACTCCTCTTAAGAGACAACAGGCCAAAGGTTCCCGGACGTCGCGTCCTCCTTCCTCAAGTGGTGGAGTCTCCAGGGAACCTGCTGATGCGTCGAGGGGAGCTTCTGGAGCGTCCCCTGCTCCGTCAGTCCAGGCGACTGCGATGCGGTCGTCGGCGGCGACGGCGGGCTCTGGTAGTCCTACCCCGACTCGGAAGCCGGGGTTCAGGTCTCGTTGGAGTGCTCGCGCTTCTCGGACATCCCCGACTGATGGGGGGTCCGCACCGTTGTGCTCGGAAACCGGGACAGCTGCCGTGGCCCCCAAGCCAGCGCGAGTTTCTCCTGTTCCGGTATGCTCGGATTCCATGGCAGCGTCATCTCCTCTTGCCGAGACGGCTGCCGCGGCCCCCAAGCCAGCGCAGGTCGGCCCTGTACCAGGCAGCCCGGCTTCTATTTCAGCGTCGACTTCCCCCACCCGTCCCTCTCCACGGGCTGAGGAGCCAGCTGTCAGTGAGGGTTCGGCGGGTCCTGCTGTTGAGGTCCCGGCGCCAGCTTCTCCTGACCGGCGTCTCATCCCGGCCCCCGGCGCGTCGTCCTTTCTTGAGGACGATGTGATGGAGAAGATCGGGGGTGCCGCTCTAGCCTCTGCTGCCCCACTGCTCCTGGCGGATGCCTTCGTGCTCGCCCAAGCGAGCGTCCGGCAGGTCCTGGCCGCGCTTGGTCGTGAGCGGGAGGAGCAGACGGTCAAGAGGGATCGCCTCCTCATCTGGGGGAACCTTTTGCGGGAGCGGACCGCGGAGGTCAAGGGCGAGCTCGATTCCAGGCGGGAGTCGCTTGACATGATGGAAGCGCTCCTCAATCGGCAGAAGCGGGCTGTCGACCGTCTGGACTCCGAAACGCGGCAGCTCCACAGGGAGGCCCTTGAGGCACATGCCCAGGCCGAGGAGAGCCTCTCTGCCGTGGAGGAGATACGGCAGAGGTTGGAGTGCCATAAGCACGCCGTTGAGGACCAGGAGCGTTCCGTGGCAGCCGAGGCGGAGAGGGTCGCTGCACGGCTGGCGGCAGGTGAGGGCGACCTGCGCGCTCGGGCCAGGGAGCTAGAGGCCCAGAAGCAAGACCTCGCCACGAGGGTGGAACAGGTCTCCCGCGAACGCCAGGCGATCCTGGATCGGGAGTTGGCTGCCGACTTCCGGGCTTCTGAGTTGGAGCGGCTCGCCCAGACTCTCTGCCTTCGAGAAAGCTCCCTGGCGGTCAAGGAGAAGGAATTCTCCGAGGGAAACCACGACGCCCTGCAGGCAGCCCGCCGCGAGGTAGAGGAGCTCTTGGCCTTGCGGTCCTCCGAGGAACGTGCGGTCTCGAGCTTTGTCGATCAGGCGGGGTCCGCCTTGGTCCCCCTTGGCTTCAGCCCGGTGAAGGCAGCGGCTCCTGCACTGAAGGTGGCTGAGGTGATCCCCGTGCCGGAGTCAATCGGCGCCAAGCTGAACAGGCTAGACTCGGTGGTCGCCAGCGAGCTTGAGGCAGATGGACGGGCCCTGGCCTTGGAGGTTGCCACGCATGTGTTGGCATGCTTCAGGAGCCGGGACCCTTCTTTCTCACTGGAGCCAGCGAGAGAGGGCCCTGCCGCGGAGCGGGAGGAGACTGCCAGGGCCAAAGTTGGGGATGTGGCTGCCCTTGTAGCCTCTAGGTTCCGGCGTGAGCCAGGAGGACCCTAGGACTTGCTTCTTTTTTATCGAGTCTGTAGTCCAGCTCATGGAGCCATGAATAAATAGACTCTCTTGAATATTTGTGCATGTGATGCTTTTTGTCTTCTTCTTGGTTTTGCCTGGCCGAGCCCTTAGCTCCGCAAGGTACTCAGAGGCCTTCACCAATCTCGAAGCTCTGCACAGACACCTTCCCCGGGTCCTTACTGTATTAAGGGCCCCGGAGGTCACCGGAGCTCGCCCCATGAGGATGGGGAGGTCCGGATCTGCCGGCCACGTGGCGGGCCCGGAGCTCCCCTCTAAGGAGAGGGAGGTCCGGCCCCGTGGGACACGTGGAGCCTTCTGAGCTCCCCCCCTGGAGGGGGAGGTCCGGCTTCTGCCGGCCACGCGGCGGGTCCGGAGCCCCTCCTGAGGAGGCGGGAGCTCCGGCCCCGCTGGACACGTGGGGCCTTCGGAGCTCCCCCCCAGAGGGGGAGGTCCGGCTTCTGCCAGCCACGTGGCGGGTACGAAGCCCCCCCCCCCTAGGAGGCGGGAGCTCCGGCCCTGCTAGACACGTGGGGCCTTTGGGCCTCGCCCCTGTTGAAGGGGCGGAACCCGAACCTTCCGGTCCTGTGTTGGAGTAGTCGATAGCTCCTTGCCCCCCGCCTCATGCAGCCCCCGTTGCTGTAACCTGGAGGTCCTGCACACAGATAGAGGAAACGTAATTCTCCTCGGGGGGGGGGGGGGGGGGGTCCTCCCCTCCCCATCTCTTAGTCTTATTCGGCTTACGGTCCTAGTCCGGTATACGGGGCTTGGGCAATTCTGTACGCGAGGCACCGGGGCTCCGGCTCCCTCCAAGGTCCGGGTACGACCATCCGGTCCCTAGTACCGGACCGTGCGCCGGGGAAGCAGAGTGCACAGGCTTTGGGTACGGAACAAGGCAAAGCGGCTGTACTCCCCTAGACCTCCGGAGGGCAGGGTGCGCAAGCTTTGGGTACAGAGCCGGCTAATCGGGATACTGTCGGTACCTGCGATATGGGGTACCCCCGCGCACAGGGGAAAATGCCTAAGGAACTTGCCCTTCTCCGCAGGGAGAGCTCCGAAGGCGCCACGTGTCCGGCGGGGCCGGACCTCCCTCTCCTCAGAGGAGAGCTCCGGGCCCGCCACATGGCATACAGAGGCCGGACCTCCCCCTCCGCGGGAGAGAGGTCCGAAGGTGCCACGTATCTGGCGGGGCCGGACCTCCCTCTCCTCAGAGAGGAGCTCCGGACCCGCCACGTGGCCGACAGAAGCCAAGCCTCCCCCTCCGCGGGGAGAGGTCCGAAGGCTCCACGTGCCTCGCGGGGCCAGACCCTCCTCTCCTCTGAGAAGGGCTCCGGGCCCGCCACGTGGCCAGCAGAACGGTGCTGCCTGCCCCCGAGCGATAGGCAGCGGGCGTAAAGACACCCCATACCTTGCCCGTACAAGGTATTCAAGGCCCGCGTCTTCCCAAGACGCGGAGACGCGGCGCACGCCTCTGTCAGGTGTCGTTGCGCCCAGTCGCATCACGGACTGGCGCGCGGTGTCAGAACCTGCCAGCCAATAAACACCGCGACAAGACATCCCATGCTGCCTGCGCCGTCATCAACCACTACGACTAGCATGCGGCATGGGCAGGGCGGCAAGACAGAGACTCGGAAGCCTTTGCCAGAGACAACTACTGGCATAACTGCAGATACGGTAGATAACAGTCAATCTCCCTGGGACCACCTGTCGGGTCCCGGGCCCCCCTTGTAAGCCACCCGAGTCTTGGACTATAAAAGGCTCGGGTAGGCGACGATAGCAAGGGTTCGTATCTCTGCAACTCATACGCTAGCTATCCACACCCAAGTTGTAACTCACCCCCAAGCTCAGGACTCCGGCCCTGAGCAGCAAGCAATACAGCGAGCTCCAAAGCTCGCCGTGGACGTAGGGTTTTACGCTCCGGCGGCCTGAACCACGTAAAACTCACCGTGTCAAGCTCTTACTAACTCGTCCATCCGCGCAAGCTATCCGCAAGGGACTAGCCCCATCGAAAAAAGAACCTCCGCGGGCTGCCCAGTGCAGGCCCGGGGGAAGTGTCGACCGAACACTTCGACATTTGGCGCGCCAGGTAGGGGGCTTTTCCCCTTGCGCGACGAGTTTCCGCCGACGAAGATGACCAAGCTTCCCTCAGCGGCAAACTCTCCCCCTCCGCGTTCACGGCGAACCGTGACCAGCGGGGAGTACATGTCGACGCACTCGGGACGGAGTGTGTCGGCACAAGCAAGAGCACTGCTGCGCAACCCACCTGCTGGGGATGTGCCCCATTCTGTGACCCAACAATGGGTCCGCGAGGTGGACCGCCTCGTCGTCGCCGCCGCGAACCCTCCGTTTCGGCGAGGGCGACACCCCGGTCAACCGGCTGTGTCGCTGACGCGCACGCCCACGGTTGACGGGCAAACGGCGGATTCCAGCTCCTCCAGGCTCCCGTCGACGGACCTGAGAAGGGAGCTGGAACGGTGCCACTTGGGCCAGGATGCCCGGGTGTACCTCGAGCGACGTCGAGAAAGGCGTCGCAACCATGAGGCTGGCGACAGCATGACGTCGGCCTCGACACAACCTGGCGGGCAGATCTTCGCCACGCGAGCCCTGCCTCAGGCATACGCCGTGCAGCATATGCCACAACCATATGCGCCGCAAGCAGCGCCCCCGGTCTATGGTACAGCCTTGCCCATACCGGGGTACACGGTGCCAAGTGCGAACCAAGCGTTCGCAGCGCCAATAGCTGCGGCAGCAGGAGCAGGATGTGCGGCCCTTGCACCTCACCTTCGCTTCGCGAGGTGGCCGCGCAAGTTTCGGCCGCACCGGCCCGAGAAGTACGACAGTAGCGTCAACCCGGCGAAGTTCCTCTAGATCTACTCCACCGCCGTACTTGCCGCAGGAGGGGATGAGGCTGTCATGGCCAACTACTTCCCCGTCGCCTTGACCGGCCCAGCTCGGTCTTGGCTCATGAATCTCCCCCAGGGGTCCATAACCTCCTAGGGGAGAGCTCTGCCGGCAGTTCGTCGCCAACTTCGGCAGCTCCTAACCCGTCCCGGCACGGAGCTTGACCTCCACGCCGTCAAGCAACAGCCTGGGGAGTCGCTGCGCTCTTTCATCCAGCGGTTCTCCCAGGTACGCAACACCATCCCGCATATTCAAAGTGCTTCTGTGGTGGTGGCGTTCCGACAGGGTGTCCGGGACGAGAAAATGCTTGAGAAGCTCGTGACCAGAGAGGTCAGCGACGTCTCTGAGCTCTTCAGCCTGGCGGACAAATGCGCCAGAGCATCTGAAGGGCGGAACTGGCACTCTCTGCCAACCTCCGGGTCAGGAGGACAGCCCGGGTCCGGCACTGCTGCCTATGGGGGTGGCAAGAAGGCCAAGAACCGGGGGAGTGGAAAGATGAAGTCACCGTTCGCGGCTCCCGTCGCCGCTGCAGCGACGACTAGTGGAGCACGGGGGCCACGCCCCAACAAGAGGCAGCGGCAGTCACCGGTCCCAGATAGTGACCAGGGCGGGCTATGCCCCGTGCATGGCGCCGGCAACCATACTTCTGCCGAGTGCTGGGATATCCAGAGGCTCGCAGAGCGCTTCCGCAAAGGAAGACAGCAGAGAGCTGAAGCACCGCACTACCCTCAGAGGGATGGCAAGCAGAAGGTTGATGCCCCAGTCACCGCCGCCCATCAGGTGGGATTTCAGGAGCCTCAGCGTGTCATAAAGACAGTGCATAACGGTGAGGACTCCAGCTCCGACGGTGACGGGCCAGGGCGGTAGCTGTAACACCCCAAATTTTTATTCAAAACACTAAACCATGTTCAGAGGGGAATTCAAAAATTTTTGGACGTGTTGCATGTTTTACAAAAATCCAAATTCAAACTGGAATTCAAATTAAACTCAAATCAGAAAAGAAATGGAAAAAGAAAAAGAGAAAACTAGAAAAAACCGGCCAGTGGGCCGAAACCCGCCAGCCGGCCCAGTTTCCCCCGCGCCAGCCCGCCCCGCGCGCGCCGCGCCGTCTCTCACAGACGGGTGGGACCCGCCTGTCATCCCTAACCCCGCGACCCCGGACTCTCTCCCGCGCGCGCGATCGCAACCGACCGGATTTCCGCGTCCCGCAGCCGAATTCTGGTCCCAAACGACTCAAACTCGATCGCAACAGACCCACCGCCCTCCCCCGGCTATAAAAACCCCAGCCCCGATCGGTTTTTCCCACGCGATCGCCGATTTTTACTCCGGTGAGCACCGAGACTTCGCCGGTGAATTCTGGCCGATCTAAGCTCGGAAACTCTGATCTAACTCGCTGGTCTTGATCCACCGCCTCCGGGGAACCTTGCAGGTGCAGAAAACTCGGAGAGTTACGGTGTAAATCCAGCGCCGACGAGCTTCGCCGTGGTTTTGCCTCGGACCTCGCCGCCGATCACTTTCCAGGACCCCCGAGCTCGAGAAAACCCCCGAGGTGAGATCCCTGACCTCCCCTCTACCGATCTAGGCCATAAGATCACAGTTCTAGGCAGAATTCCCGCGGATCCGAAACTTTCCGGCGAGATCGCCGCTTCCCGCCGCCGTGCGCCGCCGGCAGCGCCGCCCGCGCTCGATCAGAGCGACGTGGCCGCTTGTGCGCCGTTTATTTTAAATCGCACGGTAGACTTTAAAACCCCGCGTACCGGTTCGATGTTATAATCTCAGCCGTCGGTTTAAAATCGGACGGTCCACGTCAGCCCCGCATTATAAAGACTGGAATTCTTACGTGCTACCCCCTGGGGTTCTCTGGAATTGAGAGCTAGCCCCGGAAACTTCAGATCTAGCCCCTGGAACTCCAGAAAATCATGTAAATTCATTTAAAAATCAGTTTTAGCCCCTGGACTTAATAAAAGTTAGGAAAAACACCTCTGATAAGTGTAGCTAGACCCCTGGAAATTATGAAAATAATATTATAGACCCTGTAATGGGGTGAATTCATTATTTTAGCCCTGTTTAGTATTTAATTTAGAAAATTAAATATGTAACTAGTGTTTAAAAATTAAAAAGGGGGACAAACATAATTGTCAAAATTAATTAAAAACTTTCTCAGTACTTAGAAAACTTTGGAGTGAGATAAAAATATATTTTTGGGCTGAAATGAATCTGTTTCAACTATTATTCACATTTAATAGTATAGGGACACATTTTTAAGTAAAGAATAGCTCTAGAAAAATAGGGAAAATAATTATGAAATAGTTTACATCAGAGGCCAAGGTCAAAATATGTTATTCAATTATTTAGGACCAAAACCTATACTGTTTAGATGATGTGTATTACTAATTTCATAATAAAATACACAATTATACATAGGAATATAACTCTGGAAATATAGCAACTAATAAAAGATAAATGGAGATTTTAAAATTCAAAGAGTTCAGTTTAGGGTTGATAGAAATTATGAAGGCACATATGGAGAAGAAAAATACTTTTCTTACATACTTAGTAGTTTAATAAAGGGAATTTATTTAAAACTGAAACACACACACACACACACACACACACACACACATATATATATATATATATATATATATATAGTATGTAAGTATAAATATGAACACCAAAGTAGGAATCATATACATATAAATAAAAGTGTGTGCAAGCCACAGATCAACACACAAAGTGACCACAACACATATAAGGGTGAATGAATTTCATAAATATGAATGTGTGGTTCGTATGAAGTAAGAAGTGTGAACTATGTCTTATGATTGTTGTTTTTCTTTTGCTATGTGTGATGGTATGAAGTAGAACCTGTTCAAGAGCAAGTTATTTCTTTCCAAGATCAGGACTACCCATTCCAAGAGCAGCAAGAAGGAGGCAAGTGTCCTTAACCACTTTGATCCTATGCTAGGATGTGTAGATAGAATTATTTGCATTGTCAAATGAAATATGAAACCTATGCTAGGAAAGTTGCCCTAGAATTGCATTACCTTGTTTCCTTGTAGCTTGGGTTGGGATTTATTTTACCATGTCATTTATTTCCATGCATATGCTTAGCCATGCTTAGAATGGGTTATTTGGGACATGAGAATCATCAGTTTATATTACCATACTCTTGAATGAGACATTGTGAGTTATGTAGAGGTAGGGATCAAGGCAAGTTGGATGTTTTGGTTGTGTGCTGGGTGCACGAGACTTGGGTTTGTGTTTAGTACTTGCCTGGATCCTAAGGACCGGTTCATAGAGCATGTAACCCGGCTTTACAGTGCCAACCACATGCTGAGATGGGGCAGCTTGGCCAATTAATTAGGTGTATCCCCGGCGTAGTATGGGTGTGTTGGATGGTGCGGGGAGTAGGTGTCAGCTGGACTACCATATGAACCGCAAGGCTCAAGAGGGGGCCACTGCAGCGGGGTTGGAGCCTCTTGTATGCTGTTAGGGGTGAAAACTCAGTGGGCCCACGCTCGTCGGGAATCCCTTTGTAAAGGCTTCGTAGTGATCTCCTGGCCGCACACCTGGGAAGTGTGAATGTGGATCGTAGCCACTGGCATAATGGAGGTTCTTTTAGTCCACCCGGCAACGGGGGATGAAATCACTACTTGTGGGTACAGTGGTACAAACTCTGCAGAGTCAAAACTGTCTTGACAGCCGTGCTCACGGTTAAGAGCGGCCTGGACTTATTCATGATTAGAGAATTGATGGTTTTGGAAGTTAAGCGGGGAGCTTAACATTGGTAATGATGTTATGGTTATTGGATTACAATGATGGGATGGGAGATTGGGACCATTTCACCTGTGTAGAAATGTAGGTGCTTAATAAGCTAAGGTGATAGGTATTAATTGCGTAGTGCTTTAACCATGAGTTCAACCTCTCCTTGTTCTAGCCATGCATGATATAATTTTCCCACACTTGTTGAGTACCATTGGTACTCAACCTTGCATATTTGTTGGTTTATATTGCTGCTCAGGTCAAGATAATGAGGTGGTGTATAATGACCAAGATTTTGGACCCGAGGAAGGATTTTAGGTTCATGAAGACCCCCGGGCAACGCCTGTGATGGAGCCCTAAAGAATAATATTCCGCTGCTAGTTTATTTACTTGTGATGAAGCATTAGTGTCCATTGAGACATTTGCGATGTAAGACTTATTTATATTCGACACCTGGCTTGTAATAAATGATGCTTCACTATTTGTCATCACATGTATGATAAAATGATCCTGGCATACATGTGATATTCACTTGGTTGTTTCTTCGGAAAAACCGGGTGTGACAGAGGTGGTATCAGAGCCAAGGTTGCCCGTAGGAACGTGGACCTAGGTAGAAATGGACGTATTTAAGGGCCCTATTTTCTTAAAAACTATTTTCCAAGGTGTGGGTGGAAAAGTATTATTTAAGGAGTCATTTTCTTCATCTTACCCCAAATTTTCATTCAAAATGGGATTTTTGTTTAAAAAGTTTATCTAACCTAAGTTTTAAATTCTTTTTGTTTTAGATGGTTCGCATGATTCGCACCGCTCGTAAGTCCACAGGAGGGAGAGTTCCCGTGGTTGCCATTGCCGAAAGAGAGGAGAGTCGTCCAGTGACGTACCTTTCCTACGGATTGGCAGTAGGAGACTTGTTGTGCCGTCTTCGACGTATGCTCGAAGCCGCCGGCAATACGGGCAAGCTAATCATCCACTATAACTCCACCAGGACCATCCGTGAGAAGAGGGAAGAATGGAGTTCGGAGATGATGATTATACACGAGAATCAACTGCTTAAGATTCACCACTCTCCAGCTTGTCGAGCAACACAAGTTGACGCGGAGAAAGATGTCACCTGGGAGGCCATCACCTGCCAGAGTCACATCTATCGTCGCCACTTGGACAAAACTGAGTACATGTATGTCCTCCAACGTGAGAGTGGTACCACGGAGTACAAGTACCCACCGGTGCAGCAAGGGACTTCCCATGAGCACATGGACTTGTGCTTGGAGGATGCTGCTATGCTCAGCACTCGACTGCAGGAGTGTCAACAAGAGCTTCAGGATGTCCGAGACACCCTGAAGGAAACGGAGGCGTTGCTACGAGCTTGCTTAAAGGTGAGAGAAAGAGGAGATGGGAATGAACTGTGTGTCACTGTGAGTGATCCATGGACTCCTGACTCCCCGGATCGCTGAGCGATCAGGCGTCGTCGCACTTCTCCACCAGCAGCCTCCCCACCCAAAGCAGAGTCAGAAGGTAGCTGAAATGAGGAGGAAGATCACGAGGAGCCAGCTCAAGAGGACGAGTAGTGTAGAGTCTTTCCCCTAGCTAGCAAGAGGTCGAGTAGTCGAGTCGTTACGTAGTTAATGGTGTGATAATGCTTGGTGTGTGACGTGAGTTGTGGAAGCCATGAGCAATTGTCCACAGCCTCGTCTTCAGATTGTTTTGCTTTGGTGTGTGAACCCACAGGAAATAATAGTGCATTTATTCGGTGTGAGATATAAACCCTCGTAAAATTTTAACAAAGCCTCAACACCTCAAAGTACCAACGAATAAAAGTAGTAAGATGATACTAAATGGTATCAAATTAACATTTGATTGATTCTGCCAGATGGCCGGAAGAGGAAAAGGACGTGCTGCCAACCCCGCCAACAACAATGATGAGGCATGCAACCCTCATCTTTCTGGAGGCCAGGACAGGGGTGGTCGCCGTGAAGAAGTTGATCCTCTCCACCAAATGCTGGAGAATCAAAATCAGCTTATCCAGAACTTGACTCAAGTGGTGGCTAACTTGCATCAAGTTCCACCTCCACAAGCTGCACCACGCCAACCAAGGTTGAGTGAGTTTCTAGGAACTCAACCTCCAAAGTTTGCAAGTGCTGCTGAACCTCTGGAGGCAGATGATTGGCTGAAGACCATTGAAAGTAAGATGAGGATAATACAATGCGAAGGGTATGAGAGGGTGCTGTTTGCCTCTCATCAATTGCATGGACCTGCTGCTGATTGGTGGACCGCCTACGTGGCCGCCCATCATGACCCTGAGAACATCACTTGGGAAGAGTTCAAGCGTAGCTTCCTCAACCACTACATCCCAAGAGGTGAACTCAAAAACAAGAGGAAAGAGTTTCTGGGACTGCAGCAGGGAAACATGACGGTGCGGGAATACCTCACTAAATTTACTCAACTATCCCGTTATGCTCCACGGGACATAGAGACTGATGAGCAGAAACAAGATTGTTTCGTGGAAGGACTTACCGCAGAGATGCAGTGTGCAATGTCCTCAAATGAGTATGAAAGCTTTCAAAAGATGGTGGACAGAGCGTTTGTGGTGGAAAGGAAGCTAAAGGCCCTGGAAAATGAGAATAAGAGGAAGGCGGGATGGTCACATCAGGCCTCAGGGAGTAACACCCGCCCACGTATGATGCAGCAACCTACGGGGCAGACAAACCGTGCTGCGGTACCCTATTCAGCACCAAGAGGGTACAACCCAAACTACAGGCCTCCCGCAGCACCAGCACAGCCGCCACGTCAGTTTGTGCAGCAGCCTCGCCCCGCATATCCACCTCGACCAGCAGTGCAAGGACCCCCAAACCAACCCCAAGACAACAAAGGCCAGGCATCTAAGATTGGGGTGCAATGTTTCAGCTGTGGTGAAGTGGGGCACTACGCCCATAAATGCCCAAAGAAGAAGCCTGCGCCGCCACAACAGCAGAATGTAGTGAGAGGACGGGTGAACCACGTCACTATGGAGGAAGCACAAGAGGCACCCGACGTGGTAGTTGGTAAGTTTCCTGCCAATTTACACCTTGCAACTCTGCTGTTTGATTCTGGTGCTACCCACTCGTTCATTGCTCAAGGGTTTGTTAAGAAGCATGACCTAGCAACCACACAAATGAACCATATGCTAGCGGTAAACTCTCCAGGTGGAGAAATAAGGACAAGACAAGTGTGTCCCAAAGTGAGCCTAGACATTAATGGGGTAGTATTTACGGCTAACCTCATAGTGATAGATTCACAAGGGATAGATATTATTTTGGGTATGGATTGGTTGACCAAACATAAAGGAATCATCCATTGTTCGACCAGAACGGTGGAACTAACTCACCCCAATGGCACAAGAGTAAAGTTCATAACGATACACGAGCCTAGGAGGGACATCAAATTAAATCAAGTGGAGGTGAAAGTTGAGGAAATCAGAACTATCCTACACATGACCTAGAACTAGCTGCAGTGGTACACGCGTTGAAAATTTGGTGGCACTATTTGATGGGGAAGAGGACAGAGATATATACGGATCATAAGAGTTTGAAGTACATATTCACACAACCAGATCTCAACCTCAGACAAAGGAGATGGTTAGAGCTAATCAATGACTTTGATATAGGCATCAACTATCATCCCGGGAAAGCAAATGTCGTGGCCGATGCTTTGAGTCGGAAAGTGCAGGTCAATAAGTTGAGTTTGAAGGACATGCCTGCAGAATTGAAGGACGAGGTTATAAGACTCAATCTATGTCTAGTAAATAGTGGTGAAGCCATCGCCATGGAAGTGGACTCCACACTCGAGCAAGACATACGCGAGGGCCAAAAGAATGATGAGAAGATACAAGAGATCAGACAGCTCATTAAGGAAAATAAAGCTCCTGGTTTTAGAGAGGATGAACAGGGAACAGTGTGGCACGGGAAAAGGATTTGTGTGCCAGAAGTAAAGGAGATCCGTGAATTAATTTTGAAGGAGGCTCACGATTCTGACTATTCCATTCATCCTGGGAGTACGAAGATGTACCAGGACCTCAAGAGCAGGTATTGGTGGTATGGCATGAAGCGAGATGTCGCGGAACATGTTGCCCTATGTGACACATGTCAGTTGGTGAAAGCAGAACATCAACGACCCGCGGGATTATTGCAACCACTTAAAGTACCTGAATGGAAGTGGGAAGAAATCAGCATGGATTTTGTCGTGGGATTGCCTAGGACCCAATCCGTGTATGATTCAATATGGGTCATTATTGATAGGCTAACCAAGGTTGCTCATTTCATTCCGGTGAAAGAAAGCTACAGCGGATCCAAATTGGCAGAATTGTACATGTCAAGGATTGTGTGTTACCATGGAGTGCCAAAGAAGATAGTGTCGGACCGAGGGACACAGTTCACCTTGAGGTTTTGGCAAAAGTTGCATGAAACCATGGGAACCCATCTGAACTTCAGCTCTGCCTATCATCCCCAAACTGACAGGCAGACGGAGAGAACCAATCAGATCCTTGAAGATATGTTAAGGGCATGTGCACTCAAAAACAATAGGAGTTGGGACAAGAACTTACCGTATGCGGAGTTTTACTATAACAACAGTTATCAAGCTAGTATGAAGATGTCACCGTTTGAAGCTTTGTATGGAAGGAAGTGCAGAACTCCCCTATTTTGGAACCAAACAGGAGAAAGTAAAGTGTTTGGTCCAGAAGTGCTACAAGAAGCCGAGGCGAAGGTGAGGGAGATTCGCAACAACTTGAGGATAGCACAAACACGCCAGAAGAGTTATGCTGATGTACGAAGGAGAGAGCTCGTTTTCAACGTGGGAGACTATGTTTATCTCAAGGTGTCCCCTATCAGAGGCCTTCGTCAGGGAAGTTGTCACCTCGATACATCGGACCCTTTCAGGTTTTGGAAAGGAAAGGCGAAGTGGCATACCAACTAGAGTTACCGGTTCATCTATCGGATGTACACGATGTATTTCATGTGTCACAACTCAAGAAATGCCTGAGGACGCCTGAAGAGGTGTTACCCATGAATGAAGTGGATGTAGCTGAAGATTTGTCTTATGCCGAGCAACCATACAAGATTTTGGAGACGATGGAACGCCTCACCAGAAACAAGAGAATCCGGATGTGCAAGGTGCAGTGGAAGCATCACTCAGAAGAGGAAGCCACCTGGGAACGGGAAGATGAGCTCAAGGCACAATTTCCGGAATTGTTTTCTTAGAAACACCAATCTCGAGGACGAGATTTCTTTTAAGGGGGGTAGAGCTGTAACACCCCAAATTTTTATTCAAAACACTAAACCATGTTCAGAGGGGAATTTAAAAAATTTTGGACGTGTTGCATGTTTTACAAAAATCCAAATTCAAACTGGAATTCAAATTAAACTCAAATCAGGAAAGAAATGGAAAAAGAAAAAGAGAAAACTGGAAAAAACCGGCCAGTGGGCCGAAACCCGCCAGCCGGCCCAGTTTCCCCCGCGCCAGCCCGCCCCGCGCGCGCCGCGCCGTCTCTCACAGACTGGTGGGACCCGCCTGTCATCCCTAACCCCGCGACCCCGGACTCTCTCCCGCGCGCGCGATCGCAACCGACCGGATTTCCGCGTCCCGCAGCCGAATTCTGGTCCCAAACGACTCAAACTCGATCGCAACAGACCCACCGCCCTCCCCCGGCTATAAAAACCCCAGCCCCGATCGGTTTTTCCCACGCGATCGCCGATTTTTACTCCGGTGAGCACTGAGACTTCGCCAGTGAATTCTGGCCGATCTAAGCTCGGAAACTCTGATCTAACTCGCTGGTCTTGATCCACCGCCTCCGTGGAACCTTGCAGGTGCAGAAAACTCGGAGAGTTACGGTGTAAATCCAGCGCCGACGAGCTTCGCCGTGGTTTTGCCTCGGACCTCGCCGCCGATCACTTTCCAGGACCCCCGAGCTCGAGAAAACCCCCGAGGTGAGATCCCTGACCTCCCCTCTACCGATCTAGGCCATAAGATCACAGTTCTAGGCAGAATTCCCGCGGATCCGAAACTTTCCGGCGAGATCGCCGCTTCCCGCCGCCGTGCGCCGCCGGCAGCGCCGCCCGCGCTCGATCAGAGCGACGTGGCCGCTTGTGCGCCGTTTATTTTAAATCGCACGGTAGACTTTAAAACCCCGCGTACCGGTTCGATGTTATAATCTCAGCCGTCGGTTTAAAATCGGACGGTCCACGTCAGCCCCGCATTATAAAGACTGGAATTCTTACGTGCTACCCCCTGGGGTTCTCTGGAATTGAGAGCTAGCCCCGGAAACTTCAGATCTAGCCCCTGGAACTCCAGAAAATCATGTAAATTCATTTAAAAATCAGTTTTAGCCCCTGGACTTAACAAAAGTTAGGAAAAACACCTCTGATAAGTGTAGCTAGACCCCTGGAAATTATGAAAATAATATTATAGACCCTGTAATGGGGTGAATTCATTATTTTAGCCCTGTTTAGTATTTAATTTAGAAAATTGAATATGTAACTAGTGTTTAAAAATTAAAAAGGGGGACAAACATAATTGTCAAAATTAATTAAAAACTTTCTCAGTACTTAGAAAACTTTGGAGTGAGATAAAAATAAGGGAATTTATTTAAAACTGAAACACACACACACATATATATATATATATATATAGTATGTAAGTATAAATATGAACACCAAAGTAGGAATCATATACATATAAATAAAAGTGTGTGCAAGCCACAGATCAACACACAAAGTGACCACAACACATATAAGGGTGAATGAATTTCATAAATATGAATGTGTGGTTTGTATGAAGTAAGAAGTGTGAACTATGTCTTATGATTGTTGTTTTTCTTTTGCTATGTGTGATGGTATGAAGTAGAACCTGTTCAAGAGCAAGTTATTTCTTTCCAAGATCAGGACTACCCATTCCAAGAGCAGCAAGAAGGAGGCAAGTGTCCTTGACCACTTTGATCCTATGCTAGGATGTGTAGATAGAATTATTTGCATTGTCAAATGAAATATGAAACCTATGCTAGGAAAGTTGCCCTAGAATTGCATTACCTTGTTTCCTTGTAGCTTGGGTTGGGATTTATTTTACCATGTCATTTATTTCCATGCATATGCTTAGCCATGCTTAGAATGGGTTATTTGGGACATGAGAATCATCAGTTTATATTACCATACTCTTGAATGAGACATTGTGAGTTATGTAGAGGTAGGGATCAAGGCAAGTTGGATGTTTTGGTTGTGTGCTGGGTGCACGAGACTTGGGTTTGTGTTTAGTACTTGCCTGGATCCTAAGGACCGGTTCATGGAGCATGTAACCCGGCTTTACAGTGCCAACCACATGCTGAGATGGGGCAGCTTGGCCAATTAATTAGGTGTATCCCCGGCGTAGTATGGGTGTGTTGGATGGTGCGGGGAGTAGGTGTCAGCTGGACTACCATATGAACCGCAAGGCTCAAGAGGGGGCCACTGCAGCGGGGTTGGAGCCTCTTGTATGCTGTTAGGGGTGAAACCTCAGTGGGCCCACGCTCGTCGGGAATCCCTTTGTAAAGGCTTCGTAGTGATCTCCTGGCCGCACACCTGGGAAGTGTGAATGTGGATCGTAGCCACTGGCATAATGGAGGTTCTTTTAGTCCACCCGGCAACGGGGGATGAAATCACTACTTGTGGGTACAGTGGTACAAACTCTGCAGAGTCAAAACTGTCTTGACAGCCGTGCTCACGGTTAAGAGCGGCCTGGACTTATTCATGATTAGAGGATTGATGGTTTTGGAAGTTAAGCGGGGAGCTTAACATTGGTAATGATGTTATGGTTATTGGATTACAATGATGGGATGGGAGATTGGGACCATTTCACCTGTGTAGAAATGTAGGTGCTTAATAAGCTAAGGTGATAGGTATTAATTGCGTAGTGCTTTAACCATGAGTTCAACCTCTCCTTGTTCTAGCCATGCATGATATAATTTTCCCACACTTGCTGAGTACCATTGGTACTCAACCTTGCATATTTGTTGGTTTATATTGCTGCTCAGGTCAAGATAATGAGGTGGTGTATAATGACCAAGATTTTGGACCCGAGGAAGGATTTTAGGTTCATGAAGACCCCCGGGCAACGCCTGTGATGGAGCCCTAAAGAATAATATTCCGCTGCTAGTTTATTTACTTGTGATGAAGCATTAGTGTCCATTGAGACATTTGCGATGTAAGACTTATTTATATTCGACACCTGGCTTGTAATAAATGATGCTTCACTATTTGTCATCACATGTATGAGAAAATGATCCTGGCATACATGTGATATTCACTTGGTTGTTTCTTCGGAAAAACCGGGTGTGACAGTAGCCGGCTGCGGCTGCCGTCCTGGGTCAGTGGAGGCTGCACTGCTGCGGTGTCAACCTTGGAGAAGCCCCAAGTAGTCGCAGCAGCCCTAGTACCGACCACAATGGTGCGAGGTCGGGCCAGCCTCACCCGAGAGCACACCTCCGTGCATCGGACATACCTCCCGGGGGCCGCCCAAGGTATGTCGACCCCTTGAAGGCCTTGCTAGAAGGGGAAGACGCCTTAGGTCATTTAAGATGAGCCCGGGTCCACCTACCCCTTGAAGGCCTTAGCCAGAAGGGGAGAACTCCCCGGGGGCCCCCAGGAGAAGCCGCGCAGGACCTGATCCAGTGTGAAGATAACAACCTCGTCGACGAGACTCGGCTGCAGGTAACACCCCACAACGCAAGGTCTCGGCTGATGCTCTAAGCACTACTGCCAAAGAACCGAACGCGTCAGGGACCTGCAGAAGGGCAACCTGGTGTCGCGGCACACTCTTTCCCGAGAAGGACCCATAAACTCTCCCCCAGCAGGGAAGGTCCCTTCCGAATCATGAAAGCTGCCGCCCCAGGTACACATGCCTTTCAACCGAGTGTGGGATCCGTTCCCAAAATCCTTGGCATGGAGCAACACTGTAAGTCCTACTCCCCGAGCATCAGTAGAACAGGGTCATTCCCTTCTGTAATGAATACCATAGAATCTAGGAACAGAGCATGGGGCAGCTAAGTCTCAAGGGACGGTACAGGACTACGTCCAGTTTAGCCTGGTTCCGACCCTAAGCGCGTAGAGTCTTGCTTCCCTTGAAGACGAGGCGGAATATTGCCTCCATGTACAACCAGAATTCCACCTATGGGCATGAACACAGAAACCTGTTCTACTTAGCTCTCTCTCATGCGCTCATTTAAATTATGCATTAATTTTTATGATCGTACTATGTATGTATGTTCATCGTACATCTAGCTCCCCCTCTCCCACGCTCATCCACAGTCAGCATTCGCTATCCTACCGAGGGCGGCCGCGCTTGAGGCACCTGCCGATGGCCGAGTGAGTCTCTCGGGCCTCCCCCAGTCAGGTGTTGCGGTGCCAGTTGGTCACCTCCAGGAAAGGCCTGCGTTGTGCATGGGGGGTCCAGGGTGCGTATCCAGCTTAGCAGGCCATGAGCCCAAAGCATGCGCATCCTGCCCTCCGGAGGTACAGGGGAGTACAACCGCTTTGCCTGGTCATGAACCCAAAGCACGTGCACTCTGCTTCCCCAGCGCATGGCCCGGTACTAGGGATCGGACGGCCGTACCCGGACCTCGGAGGGAGCCGGAGCTCCGGCGCCTCGAGCACAGAATTGCCCAAGCCCCGTATAACGGATCAGGATCGTAAGACAAATAAGACAAGGAGACGGGAGGGGAGGACCCCCCCGAGGAGAATTACGTTTCCTCTGCCTATGTGCAGGACCTCCAGGTTACGGCAACGGGGACTGCATGAAGCGGGGGGAAAGGAGCTATCAACTACTCCGGCCTAGGACTGGAAGGACCGGGTCCCGCCCGTTCAGCAGGGGCTAGGCCCGAGGGCCCCACGTGTCCAGCGGGCCCGGAGCTCTCGCCTCCCCTAGAGGGGGGCTCCGGGCTCGCCACGTGGCAGGCGGAAACCGGACCTCCCGCCCGGTGGGAGGGCTCCGAAAGCCCTACGTGTCCAGCAGGGCCGGAGCTCCCGCCTCCTAAGGAGGGGCTTCGGACCCGCCACGTGGCAGGCAGATTTGGAGCTCCCCATAGGGCGAGATACGGAGACCCCCGGGGGCCCCTAACACGGTTAGGGCCCGGGGAAGGTGTCTATGCAGAGCTCCGAGATTGGAGAAGGCCTCTGAGTACCTTGCGGAGCTAAGGACTCAGTCGGGCAAAGCAAAGAAGGAGAGAAAAGGCATCACAGACACAAATATCTAAAAGAGTCAAACTATGCGAGGCTCCATGAGCTGGACTACAGACTCGATAGAAAGGGAGAAACAAGTCCTAAGGACCTCCCGGCTTCCGCCGTAACCTTGCGGCTACAAGGGCGGCCACATCCTTGACTTCAGCCCTGGCCGCTTCCTCCCGCTCCACGGCTGGGCCCTCTCTCGCTGGTTCTAGCGAGAAAGAGGGGTCGCGGCTCTTGAAGCATGCCAGCACATGTGAGGCGACCTCTAGGGCTAGGCCGCGTCCCTCGGCCTCAAGCTCGCTGGCGACCACCGAGTCTAGCCTGTCCAGCTTGGCGCCGATCGACTCCAGTGCGGGGATCACCTCCGCCACCTTCAACGCAGGAGCCGCGGCCCTCACCGGACTGAAGCCAAGAGGGATCAGGGCGGACCCCGCTCGATCCACGAAGCTCGAGACCGTAAGAGCCTCGGAGGACCGCAAGGCCGAGAGCTCCTCCACCTCGCGGCGGGCTGCCTGCAGGGCCTCCAGGTTTCTCTCGGAGAATCCCTTCTCCTTGGCCGCCAGGGAGCTCTCCCGAAGGTGGAGAGTCTTGGCGAGCCCCTCCAACTAAGAAGCCTTGAAGTCGGCGGCCAACTCCCGTTCCAAGACCGCGCGGCGTTCGCGGGAGACCTGTTCCTCCCTCAGGTCGAGGTCTGCCTTCAGAATCTCTAGCTCCTCGATCCGAGCTCGAAGGTCATCCTCGCCGGCCACCAGCTGCGCGGCGACCCTCTCCGCCTCGGCTGCCGTGGAGCGCTTCCGTTCCTCAACGGCGAGTTTACGGCGCTCCATCCGCTGCCGTATCTCCTCAGCGGCAGAGAGGCTCTCCTCGGCCCGGGCGTGAGCCTCCAGGGCCTCCCTGTTGATCCGCTGCGATTCGGCGTCCATACGGTTGACAGCCCGCTTCAGCCGGTCGAGGAGCACTTCCCTGAAGTCGAGCAACTCCTGCCTGGAGTCGAGCTCGCTCCTGACCTTTGTGGTACGCTCCCGCAAAAGGTTCCCCCAGGTGAGGAGGTGATCCCGTTCAACTGTATACTCCTCCCACTCGCGACCTAGTGCAGCCAAGACCTGCCGGACGCTCGTCTCGGCAAGCGCGAAGGCATCAGCCAGGGGCAATGGAGCAACAGAGGCCGGGGCAGTTCCCCTGACCTCCTCCATCACCTCGTCCTCAAGAGGAGTCGATGCACCAGCAACCAAGACGAGACGCCGGTCAGGAGAAGCTGGCGCCGGGGCTCTGGCAGCCGGACCTGCCGGGCCCTCTTTAGCTTCAGGCTTCTTGACCTGTGGAGAGGTGCGAGCCGGGGAAGGCGGCGCTGGAGTAAAGGCCGGGCCGCCTGGTGCAGGGTCGACCTGCGCTGGCTTGGGGGCCGCGGCGGCCGTCTCGGCAGGAAGAGATGACGCCGCCGCGGAGTCCGGGCACACCGGAACAGGAGAAGTTCGCGCTGGCTTGGGGGCCGCGGCAGTTGTCCCGGGCTCCGAGCGCAACTGTGACACCCTCATCTCGGGTGTCAGAATATGATCATGTTTTATGAAGAAGAAAAACATTTTAAGAAAAGAAGGAACAGAGACAAGTATCAAAAGGATAGCCAGTAAAGCTCTCTGAGAGCGCCGAAAGCAACTTCCACGACCAGCAGACCACATGGCGTGTTCGGAGCTCATCCCCGAGAAATTTGGGAGAGGTCCGACGCTAAACTGGATACGTGGCAGACTCGGGGGTCACCTCCGCATTCGGAAAGAGGTCCGACCCTGTGGGACACGTGCTACCCGCGGAGCTAGCCTCTGCGGAAGAAGCAAAGGCATTTTTCATAGGACACGTGTCAATCTCGGAGCTCATCTCAGAGAAAAGTGTGGATCTATTGAACACGCGTCACCACCGGAGCTTATCTCCGGAGGCCCCTCGCTGCTGGACACGTGTCGACCTCGGGGCATGTCCCTGAGGGAAGGAGAGGAGGAAGACCGGCACCAACACGTGGTGTGCGCGGAGCTCACCTCCGAAAAAGAGGGAGGTCTCGATCGGTTGACACGCGGCACGACCGGAACTCATCTCTGCGGACGAGGAGATACCAGGCCCGGAGGACACATGGAGCTTCCGGAGCTCATCGTCACGGAGGTAACAAGTTTTGGAGCGGCTGTTACGCGTAAGGACACCGGTACGCGACGGAAACCGATCTAAATTCCACGATGTTACCGAAGATAAGACGTCAGGATCTAACAAAGATCTGAATAAGACTCTTATTCGGATCCAATCAGATTAGGACTCTTCTCTTCCTGATTATAAATAGAACCCAAAACATCTGGCCGAAACCACGAACTTCTCTTTCAACTCCTGAGCCGATGACTTAGAGCCCTAGCCCTAACTCGCCGAGCAAAACATCGCCGAAGCACAACAAGGGAGATCATCGGAGGAGAACCAAGCGGTCTGAGGAGGACCCCGAAGACAAGAAGAGTGTGAGGTAGGACTTCAATACCACCTTACGACATCATTGTGTGCATCTCTTTGCATCTGTTCTTCGATTCCTTTTGAACAGAAGCGTTTTCGTGGGCAGAACACTCGATGATCAGTTTGATCTAAAGACAAGATCATCGTTACGTTCATCTTTGATTCGAACACCTCTGACCATGCAAGCCATGCAAGAACACGTACAGATCAATCTAATAGAACTAATCGTAGGATAGCATGCATGTGCATCATCGCATCTAGTTTAGGGTTTGTGCATGATATTGATTGCTGTGAATTTTGTATGCACGTGAATCCTACATAGCAGGACAAACTCAGGAAGCTGTCTACGACGAGCTGCAGCAACAAGATTTTGAGAATCAAGAACAACCGGAACCGCAAGAACAAGGCAAGTGCTCCTTGACCATGTTGATCCTATGTTTTGGGTAAAACTATTTTGTTTTGCGAAAAGGTGTGTGTGCTGAGTCAAACATGATGGGAAACCCTTTTTATAGGAGTTTACTAGTTTTGATTAAACCATCCTTGTCGCTTGGTAAGTTTGTGAGTCGGGTATGGTTTTTTTTTTTTGCTTTATGCTTCGCTGAGTCCATGGGATTGGGAAGCGAGATAGTTGTGTCTAGCTAACAGCACTCGTACTGATAATAAGTAATTGATGAGGTTAATGAACATGGACCAGAGGGAGATCTAGGCAAGCTTGGGTTTGTGAATGAGGTAGCATGAGATGGAGGTTTTCCTTGCCGTAGATCTAAGGACTGGTTCATGCATGCACATGCCAGGATAACAGTGCCACCACAAGGCCAAGTATGGGTGCGGCTTAGCTGAGTAATTAGGTAAGTTGCTAGAGTGTTATGGACTGTGGAAGGCGTGGGGAATGGGAGTCGAGTGAGGACTGCCCTGGGAACTGCATGGCACAAGAGGGGGCCCGTGGGTGGGAGAATTGGAGATTCTAGCCTGCCGGTGAAACCTTAGTGAGTCCATACATCTAGTAACCCCTTTGTAAAGGCTATTTTGTGATCTCTTGACCATACACCGACGGTTGTGTACTGGTAAAATGGAGGTTCTGCAGTCGCCGACGGGTGACGAAATCACAAACTTGTGGGTAAAGAGGTGCAAACTCTGCAGGATTATTAAAACTATCATGATAGCCGAGCTTACGGTCACGAGCACCTGGCTAAACTGCCATGATTAGATGGGATGGTTATTGGAATGGTTATTGGGAAGGTTCTTGGTTATGGTTATGGGTTTGGTTATGATTCGGTTTGGAATTGTTAAGTCTGGATGATGAAAGGGTTGCATGACTGATGGGTCATGACATGAGATTGGTCTCGGTGAGAGAAAAGGTTATTTCATGAGGTGAGATGGTAGCGAATACGAGGAGATATTCGTGAGTATGGATAAAGGATTGGTTAATGTTCGGATGGAACACGGGAAGTGATGGAGGTATGTTGGTAATTTAATACATGATGGGATTACATTCACCTAAAGTTAAGTTGCTGTTTTATCATGGTTTTATAAATCTGCTTTTCTGCAAATAAGCCTTTTATACCTACCTTGTTTATAAGCTGCATATCATGTGTTATTCCCGCACTTGCTGAGTACATCATTGTGCTCAAACTTGCATTATTATTTCTTCATCAACAGCAAGAGAAGGCTACTATGAAGACCGAGTAGAGCATTATGGCGTGTGATCTGTTCTCAACCTTGCCTGTGGAGGGAGTAGAGATGGAGCCACTTCTGCTTAGTTTTGCTTCCACATTAGTTTTTGCTTCCGCATTTAGATAAAGATTTCCGCTGCGTAGAAATAAAGACTTCCGCTGTGAGCATGAGTCCAAGGCTCATGAGGTGCTGTAATAAACTCTGTTATTCGTGGAAATATATAATCTGAATTCAGTTTGTGGAACGTATGTGTATGTGTGATGAACATCCTGGGCATACATATGCATTAGTTCTCGGTTCCGTGGTTTTTCTACAGAATTGAGGGCGTCACAGATTGGTATCAGAGCCACGGGTTGACAGTAGGTTACACGCCTAGATAGAAACCTTAGATTGATATTAGAGTCACGGGTTAACAGCAAGTTACACCCCTAAATAGAAATCACAGGTAGCTAAGCCACGCGGACCAAAGGAAGCATCCTAGGGTGAATAGCTTAGAATTGGCCTTGAAACCATCTTGACATAGGAAACCATCCTTGAATAGGAGTTGAGTGGGCCCTTGTGATGAATATGTGCTTAGTGTGAGTTGTGGGACGTCTCAAAAACGTTGTCCATATCCACACGTAAGAAGAAGGAGGTGTGAGATGTTTCGGCACTTGCTCACATCCTCATAAGGGCTAATATATATAGTCCAACTCACCTTGATGCATATAGTTAGAGGGAATCTACCTAACCTTCTAACATCCTATTCTATATCTCTCTCACAGATGGTGAGAGGAAACGCCAGCCGAAGGAACGTCCAGGAAGATGACCACGAGGAAGTTCTTGCTAACCCCAGAGCTGGCGAAAACAACCTAGAAAGGTTGATGGACATGCAAAACCAGCTTATGCAAACCATGATCCAAACTTTGGGTCAGTTGCAGGCCAACCAAAACTCCGTTCCGGCGCCACCGCCACCACCGCCGCCGGCTCATAACAGGTTGGGAGAGTTCATGAGGACTCGACCACCCACCTTTGCTCAAGCAAGCGATCCAATGGAGGCCGATGACTGGTTGAAATCCATGGAAAAGAAGCTTGCCATTGTATAGTGCAACGACCGAGAGAAGGTTCTCTTTGCGTCGCACCAACTGACGGGAGCAGCTGCTGACTGGTGGGATGCCTTGAGCAACGCCCATGCCAACCCGGAGACAATCACTTGGACTGAGTTCAAGGAAAATTTCCGCTCCCACTACATCCCTATTGGCGTAATGATGCTCAAAAGGCAGGAGTTTGAAGGTCTCCGCCAAGGGCAGAAAAGTGTGAACGAATATCTCAACAAGTTCATACAACTGTCCCGGTATGCTCCCGAAGATGTCAACTCAGATCAGAGGAAGCAGTACCTGTTCATGAGAGGGTTGAACAATGAGATCCAAGTTCAGCTCCTCAACAATGACTACGTAAGCTTCCAGAAGCTGGTTGATAAGGCTATTGTGGTTAAAAACAAGATCCGGGAGATTGAGCGAGAATGCAAAAGGAAGATGCCATACCAGCCCCAAGGGAGCAACGTACGACCTAGGTACATGCCCCCTGCACCGCAGTATGGACCAACCACTCCTACGAACCGCCCTGGTCAGCCACCACAGCAACGGTTCGTTGCACCGGCACCTCGTGTGCCCATGCCTCCTGTGCCCCGGCCTAACAATGGCGCTCCTGTTCAAAACCCCCGCCCCAACGTACCTGCTGCCATAGGCAACAGGGCATGCTTTGCATGCGGGGAAGTAGGCCACTTCGCTAACCAGTGCCTGAAGAGAGGCCCTGGACAGCAAGGTAACGTGCCCAAGCAGAACCAGCGACCAAACGGAGGGGACAACCAAGGGAACCATGGACCGCAGAACTATGCTCGTGGCCACGTTAACCATGTCACTGCTGAGGAAGCACAACAGGCTGAGGACGTCGCAATTGGTATGTTCCTTGCCAACTCCAACCCAGCCACCATTCTATTTGATTCCGGAGCATCACATTCCTTCATATCATCCAAATATGTTGCCAAACATCATCTACCCGTATCCCACTTAGAATGTGCTATGTTAGTTAATTCTCCCGGAGGAGAAATGAGGACTAATATAGTATGTCCTAAAATAAGCCTTAAAATAAGGGGGGTAGACTTCCTTGCCAACCTTATTGTCTTGGACTCCCACGGAATTGACATCATACTCGGAATGGACTGGTTAAGCAAGCACAAAGGAGTAATTCAATGCGCTGAGAAAAGCGTGCAGTTGACAAACGAATACGGTATCCGTGTTGAGTTTGAGTCAGCCCAGCAAGCGACCGAACGGACGGATCTGAACCATGTTGAAGGAGTAGCATTGGACAACATTCCAGTGGTTCAGGAATTTTTGGATGTGTTCCCGGAAGTACTTCCAGGTATGCCACCTGACCGGGACATCGAGTTTGCCATAGATTTGGTACCTGGAACTGCACCCATAGCTAAGAGACCATATAGGATGCCCGTCAACGAGTTAGTAGAACTCAAGAAGCAAATTCAAGAACAGTTGGAGAAGGGTTTTATCCGGCCAAGCTCGTCACCATGGGGAGCCCCGGTACTCTTCGTGGACAAGAAGGACGGAACCCAAAGAATGTGCGTGGACTACAGGTCTCTCAACGAGGTGACAATCAAGAATAAATACCCTCTGCCCCGTATAGAGGACCTGTTCGATCAAATGAAAGGAGCCCAAGTGTTCTCCAAGATTGATCTTCGGTCGGGATATTTCCAGCTGAAGATTAAGCCCTCCGATATACCTAATACAGCCTTTCGGACACGGTATGGTTCATATGAATATACCGTTATGTCTTTTGGATTGACGAATGCACCCGCATACTTCATGTACCTTATGAATAAGGTTTTCATGGAGTACTTGGACAAGTTCGTCGTGGTTTTCATCGACGACATTATGGTGTATTCAAAAAGTAAGGAGGAGCATGAAGAACATCTGAGATTGACCTTGCAGAAGTTGCGTGAGCATCAATTGTATGCCAAGCTCAACAAGTGTCAATTCTGGCTTAAGGAAATATCCTTCCTAGGCCACATCATCTCCAAAGAAGGGGTATCGGTTGATCCTGGAAAGGTGAGAGATGTTCTAAAGTGGAACCAACCAAAGAGCGTGAGGGATATTCGAAGTTTCCTTGGAATGGCAGGATACTATCGGCGCTTCATTAAAGACTTCTCTAAGATAGCAAAACCTATGACGGAGTTGTTAATGAAGGGGAAGGTCTTTCAATGGACACCAGCCTGCCAAAAAAGTTTTGAGGAACTCAAGAAAAGGCTAACCACAGCACCAGTTCTGGTATTGCCAGACGTAAGCAAGAGCTTTGACATATATTGTGATGCATCCAGACAAGGGCTCGGGTGTGTACTCATGCAGGAAGGACAAGTGGTAGCCTATGCCTCACGACAATTAAAGAAGCATGAGCTTAATTATCCTACGCATGATTTGGAGTTAGCAGCAGTGGTGCATGCATTGAAAATTTGGAGACATTATATCCTTGGTCATCGATGTGAGATCTATACAGATCATAAAAGCCTCAAGTACATATTTACACAAACGGACTTGAATTTGAGGCAACGTCGATGGTTAGAACTCATCAAGGATTATGACGTGGGAATCAACTACCACCCCGGGAGGGCCAATGTAGTAGCGGACGCATTGAGCCGAAAGGGAGCATGTCACCAACTCACGGTTCGGGAGCTACCACCCGAACTACGTAAGGAGTTCGAATGGTTACACCTCGGATTCTTGAATAACATGGAAATGATGGAGATCCACTCCTCATTAGAGCAAGAGATAAGAAAGGGACAAGCAACGGACGAGGGGATCAAGGAGATCAAGGAAAGAATCCGACAAGGGATAGAAAAGGATTTCAAGGAGGATGAAAAGGGTATACTTTGGCTAGGAAAAAGGATTTGTGTGCCAAACATAAGACACCTTCGCGACATGATATTGAAGGAGGCACATGATTCACCCTATTCCATACATCCAGGGAGCACCAAAATGTACAAGGATCTAAAAACTTGCTATTGGTGGGATGGTATGAAGAGGGATATAGCCGAATACGTTGCCCTATGCGACACATGCCAACGGGTAAAAGCCGAACATCAAAAACCCGCTGGATTGTTGCAACCTTTGAAAATACCTGAATGGAAATGGGAGGACATCAGTATGGACTTTATTATCGGATTGCCACGAACTCAGTCAGGATACGACTCCATCTGGGTCATTGTGGACCGGTTGATGAAAACCGCCCATTTTCTTCCGGTAAAGACCAGTTACAACGTTACACAGTTGGCGGAATTGTACATGGAGCAGATCGTGTGCCGTCATGGAGTTCCGAAGAGGATAGTCTCAGATCGAGGTTCTCAGTTTACCTCTAGATTCTGGAGGAAGCTGCAGAAAGCCATGGGTACACGACTGGATTTTAGCTCCGCCTATCACCCACAAACTGATGGGCAAACCGAAAGGACGAACCAAATTTTGGAGGACATGTTGAGAGCTTGCACCTTGAAACATGGGCGTAGTTGGGATAGGAGTTTACCGTATGCCGAGTTCTCCTATAACAACAGCTATCAAGCTAGCTTGAAGATGTCACCTTTCGAAGCCTTATACGGCAGACGGTGTAGAACGCCGCTGTTCTGGAACGAGACTGGAGAGAACCAGGTGTTTGGATCCGAAGTACTACAAGAGACTGAAAAGCAAGTCCAAACGATACGGGAAAACTTAAAGGCTGCTCAGTCACGACAGAAAGGCTATGCGTACAATAGGCGTAGGATGTTGACCTTTGAAGTAGGAGACTTCGTATACCTTAAGGTATCGCCTATCCGAGGCCAACGACGTTTTAATGTCAAAGGTAAACTAGTGCCTCGCTACATCGGACCATTTAAGATTTTGGACAAGCGAGGAGAAGTAGCCTATCAACTAGAGCTCCCAAACCACCTCTGCGACGTACATGACGTGTTTCATGTATCCCAGCTCAAGAAGTGCTTGAGAGTACCAGAGGAACAAGTGTCAATGGGAGAACTTGAACTTCAAAAAGACCTGACCTACGCAGAACACCCTGTCCGAATCTTGGACGTAAAGGAAAAGGTCACCCGAAACAAAGTGATTCGATGGTGCAAGGTACAATGGAGCCATCACACTGAAGCTGAAGCCACATGGGAGCGTGAAGAGGATATTAAGGCTGAATTCCCCTATCTATTTTCTACTAACGAATCTCGAGGGCGAGATTCAATTTAAGGGGGGTAGATTTGTGACACCCTCATCTCGGGTGTCAGCATATGCTCATGTTTTATGAAGAAGAAAAAACATTTTAAGAAAAGAAGGAACAGAGACAAGTATCAAAAGGATAGCCAGTAAAGCTCTCTGAGAGCGCCGAAGGCAACTTCCACGACCAGCAGACCACGTGGCGTGTTCGGAGCTCATCCCCGAGAAATTTGGGAGAGGTCCGACGTTAAACTAGATACATGGCAGGCTCGGGGGTCACCTCCGCATTTGGAAAGAGGTCCGACCCTGTGGGACACGTGCTACCCGCGGAGCTAGCCTCTGCGGAAGAAGCAAAGGCATTTTTTATAGGACACGTGTCAATCTCGGAGCTCATCTCAGAGAAAAGTGTGGATCTATTGAACACGCGTCACCACCGGAGCTTATCTCCGGAGGCCCCTCGCTGCTGGACACGTGTCGACCTCGGGGGCATGTCCCTGAGGGAAGGAGAGGAGGAAGACCGGCACCAACACGTGGTGTGCGCGGAGCTCACCTCTGAAAAAGAGGGAGGTCTCGATCGGTTGACACGCGGCACGACCGGAACTCGTCTCTGCGGACGAGGATATACCAGGCCCGGAGGAGACGTGGAGCTTCCGGAGCTCATTGTCACGGAGGTAACAAGTTTTGGAGCGGCTGTTACGCGTAAGGACACCGGTACGCGACGGAAACCGATCTAAATTCCATGATGTTACCGAAGATAAGACGTCAGGATCTAACAAAGATCTGAATAAGACTCTTATTCGGATCCAATCAGATTAGGACTCTTCTCTTCCCGATTATAAATAGAACCCAAAACATCTGGCCGAAACCACGAACTTCTCTTTCAACTCCTGAGCCGACGACTTAGAGCCCTAGCCCTAACTCGCCGAGCAAAACATCGCCAAAGCACAACAAGGGAGATCATCGGAGGAGAACCAAGCGGTCTGAGGAGGACCCCGAAGACAAGAAGAGCGTGAGGTAGGACTTCAATACCACCTTACGACATCATTGTGTTCATCTCTTTGCATCTGTTCTTCGATTCCTTTCGAACAGAAGCGTTTTCGTGGGCAGAACACTCGATGATCAGTTTGATCTAAAGAAAAGATCATCGCCACGTTCATCTTTGATTCGAACACCTCTGACCATGCAAGCCATGCAAGAACACGTACAGATCAATCTAATAAAACTAATCGTAGGATAGCATGCATGTGCATCATCGCATCTAGTTTAGGGTTTGTGCATGATATTGATTGCTGTGAATTTTGTATGCACGTGAATCCTACATAGCAGGACAAACTCAGGAAGCTGTCTACGACGAGCTGCAGCAACAAGATTTTGAGAATCAAGAACAACCGGAACCGCAAGAACAAGGCAAGTGCTCCTTGACCATGTTGATCCTATGTTTTGGGTAAAACTATTTTGTTTTGCGAAAAGGTGTGTGTGCTGAGTCAAACATGATGGGAAACCCTTTTTATAGGAGTTTACTAGTTTTGATTAAACCATCCTTGTCGCTTGGGAAGTTTGTGAGTCGGGTATGGTTTTTTTTTGCTTTATGCTTCGCTGAGTCCATGGGATCGGGAAGCGAGATAGTTGTGTCTAGCTAACAGCACTAGTACTGATAATAAGTAATTGATGAGGTTAATGAACATGGACCGGAGGGAGATCTAGGCAAGCTTGGGTTTGTGAATGAGGTAGCATGAGATGGAGGTTTTACTTGCCGTAGATCTAAGGACCGGTTCACGCATGCACATGCCAGGATAACAGTGCCACCACAAGGCCAAGTATGGGTGCGGCTTAGCTGAGTAATTAGGTAAGTTGCTAGAGTGTTATGGACTGTGGAAGGCGCGGGGAATGGGAGTCGAGTGAGGACTGCCCTGGGAACTGCATGGCACAAGAGGGGGCCCGTGGGTGGGAGAATTGGAGATTCTAGCCTGTCAGTGAAACCTTAGTGAGTCCATACATCTAGTAACCCCTTTGTAAAGGCTATTTTGTGATCTCTTGACCATACACCGACGGTTGTGTACTGGTAAAATGGAGGTTCTGCAGTCGCCGACGGGTGACGAAATCACAAACTTGTGGGTAAAGAGGTGCAAACTCTGCAGGGTTATTAAAACTATCATGATAGCCGAGCTTACGGTCACGAGCACCTGGCTAAACTGCCATGATTAGATTGGATGGTTATTGGAATGGTTATTGGAATGGTTATTGGAATGGTTATTGGGAAGGTTCTTGGTTATGGTTATGGGTTTGGTTATGATTCGGTTTGGAATTGTTAAGTCTGGATGATGAAATGGTTGCATGACTGATGGGTCATGACATGAGATTGGTCTCGGTGAGAGACAAGGTTGTTTCATGAGGTGAGATGGTAGCGAATATGAGGAGGTATTCGTGAGTATGGATAAAGGATTGGTTAATGTTCGGATGGAACACGGGAAGTGATGGAGGTATGTTGGTAATTTAATACATGATGGGATTACATTCACCTAAAGTTAAGTTGCTGTTTTATCATGGTTTTATAAATCTGCTTTTCTGCAAATAAGCCTTTTATACCTACCTTGTTTATAAGCTGCATATCATGTGTTATTCCCGCACTTGCTGAGTACATCATTGTGCTCAAACTTGCATTATTATTTCTTCATCAACAGCAAGAGAAGGCTACTATGAAGACCGAGTAGAGCATTATGGCGTGTGATCTGTTCTCAACCTTGCCTGTGGAGGGAGTAGAGATGGAGCCACTTCTGCTTAGTTTTGCTTCCGCATTAGTTTTTGCTTCCGCATTTAGATAAAGATTTCCGCTGCGTAGAAATAAAGACTTCCGCTATGAGCATGAGTCCAAGGCTCATGAGGTGCTGTAATAAACTCTGTTATTCGTGGAAATATATAATTTGAATTCAGTTTGTGGAACGTATGTGTATGTGTGATGAACATCCTGGGCACACATATGCATTAGTTCTCGGTTCCGTGGTTTTTCCACAGAATTGAGGGCGTCACAGCAATGGCACAGACTCCCCGCAAGTCGGAGATGGCCGGGAAGCGCGGACACTCCAGCGGGCTCTGAACCCCGACTTCCGAGCCGGGGTAGGACTCCCAGAGCCCGCTGCCGTCACTGACGGCCGCTCCGCAGTCGCTTGAACTGGCGGAGCAGGGGACGCCCCAGAAGCTCCCCTCAACGCATCAGCCCGGGGCCTCTTCGAGTCGCCACCGGAAGGAGTGCCTGGCACCCTAGATTCCCGACTTGGCACAGACGCCGCCGCTGGAGGAGATCGAGCGTGCTTCTTCTCTGGTGGCGGGTTGGAGGCCATGGCGAGGGAGGACTCAAGGGCAAGAGGGCAAAAGCACAAGAGTCCGAGAAGAAACGCTGGGAGGTGCAAAGGGAAACCGCAATGCGGGTAAGATCCCCTCTAAAAACCTTCCCAAGAGCAATTCCAGGCGATTCGGAACTCTTCGAATACACCGCATCGGCAACCGCTTCGGCTCCTAGACCGAGCGCCGATGACAAGTGGACCCAAGCCGCCCGACTGAAGCGGTGGGTCAAGAAGTCAGTCTCCTAAGAAGACAAGCCGGCAAGGCACTTCGGCGGTTCCCGAAGAAAGCGCCGCAACATGCAGAAGTGGCAGTCTTGGGAACCGCCACAGTAAAAGCGACCATCAAGTGGGCGCACGCTCCCACGATCCTGCGACCGTTCGTGCTCCGGCAGCGGTCAATGCGGGACTTAGAGAAAGTGTGCGGATCAGAAGAAACGGAGGTCCCACCTCGGGCTCACTAACTCCCCCGAGATGGGCCCGGGGGCCACTGTCGGTACCTGTGATATGGGGTACCCCCGCGCACAGGGGAAAATGCTTAAGGAACTCGCCCTTCTCCGCAGGGAGAGCTCCGAAGGCGCCACGCGTCCGGCGGGGCCGGACCTCCCTCTCCTCAGAGGAGAGCTCCGGCACGTGGCATACAGAGGCCGGACCTCCCCCTCCGCGGGAGAGAGGTCCGAAGGTGCCACGTATCTGGCGGGGCCGGACCTCCCTCTCCTCAGAGAGGAGCTCCGGACCCGCCACGTGGCCGACAGAAGCCGAACCTCCCCCTACGCGGGGAGAGGTCCGAAGGCTCCACGTGCCTTGTGGGGCCGGACCCTCCTCTCCTCTGAGAAGGGCTCCGGGCCCGCCATGTGGCCAGCAGAACGGTGCTGCCTGCCCCCGAGCGATAGGCAGCGGGCGTAAAGACGCCCCATACCTTGCCCGTACAAGGTATTCAAGGCCCGCGTCTTCCCAAGACGCGGAGACACGGCGCACACCTCTGTCAGGTGCCGTTGCGCCCAGTCGCATCACGGACTGGCGCGCGGTGTCAGAACCTGCCAGCCAATAAACACCGCGACAAGACATCCCATGCCGCCTGCGCCGTCATCAACCACTATGACTAGCATGCGGCATGGGCAGGGCGGCAAGACGGAGACTCGGAAGCCTTCGCCAGAGACAACTACCGGCATAACTGCAGATACGGTAGATAACAGTCAATCTCCCCGGGACCACCTGTCGGGTCCCGGGCCCCCCTTGTAAGCCACCCGAGTCTTGGACTATAAAAGGCTCGGGTAGGCGACGATAGCAAGGGTTCACATCTCTGCAACTCATACGCTAGCTATCCACACCCAAGATGTAACTCACCCCCAAGCTCAGGACTCCGGCCCTGAGCAGCAAGCAATACAGCGAGCTCCAAAGCTCGCCGTGGACGTAGGGTTTTACGCTCCGGCGGCCTGAACCACGTAAAACTCACCGTGTCAAGCTCTTACTAACTCGTCCATCCGCGCAAGCTCTCCGCAAGGGACTAGCCCCACCGAGAAAAGAACCTCCGCGGGCTGCCCAGTGCAGGCCCGGGGGAAGTGTCGACCGAACACTTCGACAGATACGCACCCTGGACCCCCCATGCACGGCGCAGGCCTTTCCTGGAGGTGGCCAACTGGCACTGCAACACCTGACTGGGGGAGGCCCGAGAGGCCCACCTGGCCATCGGCAGGTGCCTGAAGCGCAACCGCCTTCGGTAGGATAGCAAATGCTGACTATGGATGAGCGCGGGAGAGAGGGAGCTAAATGTACGGTGAACATACATAGATAGTGCGATCATAAAAATTAATGCGGAATTTAAATGAGCACATGAGAGAGAGCGAATTAGAACAGGTTTCTGTGTAAATGCCCATAGGGGGGAAGTCAGGCTGTACATGGAGGCAACGACCCGCCTCATTAAGAAGGGAAGCAAGACTCTACGCACTTAGGGTCGGAACCAGGCCAAGCTGAACGTAGTCCTGGACCGTCCCCTGAGACTTAGCTGCTCCGAGCGCTGTTCCTAGACTCTATGGGATTTATTACAGAAGGGTATGGTCCTGTTCTACTAATGCTCAGGAGGTAGGACTTACAGTGTTGTTCCATGGTAAGGGTTCGGGAACGGATCCCACCCTTGGTTGAAAGGCATGTGTACCTGGGACGGCAACTTTCGTGACTCGGAAGGGACCTTCCTGGCTGGGGGAGAGTTTATAGGTCCTTCGCGGGAATGTGCGTGCCGCGGCACCAGGTTGCCTTTTTGCAGGTCCCTGACGCACTTGGTCCTTTGGCGGTAGTGCTGGAGCACCAGCCGAGGCCGTGCGTTGTGGGGTGTCACCTGCAGCCGGGCCTCGTCGATGAGGTCGCCATCTTCACGCTGGAGCGGGTCCTGCGCGGCTTCTCCTGGGAGCCCCGGGGTACCCTCCCCTTCTGGTTAAGGCCTTCAAGGGGTGGGGGGACCCGAACTCTTCTTGGGAGACCCAAGGCGTCTTTCCCCTTCTGGCTAAGGCCTTCAAGAGGTTGACAGACCCTGGGCGGCCCCCAGGAGGTAAGGCCGAGGCACAGAAACGTGCACTCGGGTGGATCTGGCCCGGTTCTGCACCGTCGGGGCTGGTGCTTGGGCTGCAGCAACTACTTGGAGCTTCTCCAAGGTTGATATCGCAGCAGTGCAGTCTCCACTGACTTTCCGAGGCAGCCGTAGTCGGCTACTGGCCCGGCTCGTCATCCCCGGAGCTGGAGTCCTCAGCGTTGTGCACCGTCTTTATGACGCGTTGAGGCTCCTAAAACCCCACCTGGTGGCCGACGCTGACTGAGGCGTCGCCGACCTTCTGCTTGCCCTCCCTTTGAGGGAGGGGCGGAGTGTCAGCTCTTAGCTGCCTCCCTTTGCGGAAGCGCTCTGCGAGCCTCTGGATGAGCCAAGACCGAGCTGGGCCGGTCAAGGCGACGGGGAAGTAGTTGGCCATGACAGCCTCATCCCCTCCTGCGGCAAGTACGGCGGTGGAGTAGATCTGGAGGAACTCCGCCGGGTTGACGCTACCATCATACTTCTCGGGCTGGTGCGGCCGAAACTTGCGCCACCACCTCGCGAAGCGAAGGTGAGGTGCAAAAGTCGCACATCCTGCTCCTGCTGCCGCAGGTATTGGCGCTGCGAACGCTTGGTTTGCACTTGGCACCGTGTACCCCGGTATGGGCAAGGCTGTACCATAGACCGGGGGCACTGGTTGTGGCGCATATGGTTGTGGCATATGCTGCGCGGCGTATGCCTGTGGCAGGACTCGCGTGGCGAAGACCTGCCCTCCAGGTTGTGTCGAGGCCGACGTCATGCTGTCGCCAGCCTCATGGTTGCGACGCCTTTCTCGACGTCGCTCGAGGTACACCCGGGCATCCTGGCCCAAGTGGCACCGTTCCAGCTCCCTTCTCAGGTCCGTCGACGGGAGCCTGGAGGAGCTGGAATCCGCCGTTTGCCCGTCAACCATGGGCGTGCGCATCAGCGACACAGCCGGTTGACCGGGGCGCCGCCCTTGCCGAAACCGAGGGTTCACGGCGGCGACGACGAGGCGGTCCACCTCGCGGACCCATTGTTGGGTCGCAGAATGGGGCGCATCCCCAGCAGGTGGGTTGCGCAGCAGTGCTCTTGCTGCAGCTAGCGCACCCCCATGGTGTACGCTCAGCGCTGCAGAAGATCTCACACTGGTCGGAGCCTGCATCGCCGGAGTCGGCGTAGCCGGAGTCGGCTGCTGGCTACCAGCTTGTGCCGACACACTCCATCCTGAGTGCGTCGACATGTACTCCCCACTGGTCACGGTCCGCCGTGAACGCGGAGGGGGAGAGTTTGCCGCTGAAGGGAGCTTAGTCATCTTCGTCGGCGAAAACTCATCGCGCAAGGGGAAAAGCCCCCTTCCTGGCGCGCCAAATGTCGAAGTGTTCGGTCGACACTTCCCCCGGGCCTGCACTGGGCAGCCCGCGGAGGTTCTTTTTTCGGTGGGGCTAGTCCCTTGCGGAGAGCTTGCGCGGATGGACGAGTTAGTAAGAGCTTGACATGGGAGTTTTACGTGGTTCAGGCCGCCAGAGCGTAAAACCCTACGTCCACGGCGAGCTATGGAGCTCGCTGTATTGCTTGCTGCTTAGGGCCGGAGTCCTGAGCTTGGGGTGAGTTACAGCTTGGGTGTGAATGGCTAGCGTATGAGTTGCAGAAGTACGAACCCTTGCTATCGTCGCCTACCCGAGCCTTTTATAGTCCAAGACTCGGGTGGCTTACAAGGGGGGCCCGGGACCCGACAGGTGGTCCCGGGGAGATTGACTGTTATCTACCGTATCTGCAGTTATGCCGGTAGTTGTCTCTGGCAAAGGCTTCCGAGTCTCCGTCTTGCCGCCCTGCCCATGCCGCATGCTAGTCGTAGTGGTTGATGACGGCGCAGGCGGCATGGGATGTCTTGTCGCGGTGTTTATTGGCTGGCGAGTTCTGACACCGCGCGCCAGTCTGTGATGCGACTGGGCGCAACGGCACCTGACAGAGGCGTGCTCCTCGTCTCCGCGTCTTGGGAAGACGCGGGCCTTGAATACCTTGTACGGGCAAGGTATGGGGCGTCTTTACGCCTGCTGCCTATCGCTCGGGGGCAGGCAGCGCCGTTCTACTGGCCACGTGGTGGGCCAAGAGCCCTTCTCAGAGGAGAGGAGGGTCCAGCCCGCGGGGCATGTGGAGCCTCCGGACCCCTCCCCGCGGAGGGGGGAGGTTCGGCTTCTGTCGGCCACGTGGCGGTCCCGGAGCTCCTTAATGAGGAGAGGGAGGTCCGGCCCCGCCGGATACGTGGCACCTTTGGACCCCTCGCCCGCGGAGGGGGAGGTCCGGCTTCTGTATGCCACGTGGCGGGCCCGGAACTCTCCTCTGAGGAGAGGGAGGTCCGGCCCCGCCGGACGCGTGGCACCTTCGGAGCTCTCCCTGCGGAGAAGGGCGAGTTCCTTAGGCATTTTCCCCTGTGCGCGGGGGTACCCCATATCTCAGGTACCGACAACAACGGACCATGACTAGAGGGGAATACGTGTCGACACACTCAGGACGGAGTGTGTCGGCGCAAGCTGGAGGCCAGCAGCCGACTCCGGCAACGCAGGCTCCAGCTAGCGTGAGATCTTCTGCAGCGCTGAGCGTTCCCCACGGGGGTGCGCTAGCTGCAGCAAGAGCGCTACTGCGCAATCCACCTGCTGGGGACGCCCCCCATTCAGCGACCCAGCAGTGGATTCGCGAGGTAGACCGTCTCGTCGTCGCCGCCGCAAACCCTCGACTTCGGCGGGGACGACGCTCCGGCCAACCGGCTGTGTCACTGACGCGCACGCTGACGGTTGGCGGACAGACGGTGGATTCCAGCTCCACCAGGCTTCCGTCGATGGATCTGAGGACTGAGCTGGAACGATGCCACTTGGGCCAAGACGCCCGAGTGTTCCTCGAGCGACGACGAGAAAGGCGTCGCAGCCAAGAGGCCGGCGTCAGCATGACGACTGCCTCAACCCTGCCTGAGGCGCAGACTTTCGCCATGCGATCTCTGCCCCAGGCGTACGCCACACAGCATATGCCACAGCCATATGCCCCGCAAACGGCGCCCCCGGTCTATGGCGCAGCCTTGCCCATGCCGGGGTACACTGTGCCAGCAGCAAACCAAGCGTTCGCGGCACCAACGCCTGCAGCGACAGGGGCAGGATGTGCGGCCCTGGCGCCCCACCTTCGCTTCGCGAGGTGGCCGCGCAAGTTTCGGCCGCACATGCCCGAGAAGTACGACGGCAGCGTCAACCCGGCGGAGTTCCTCCAGATCTGCTCCACCACCGTCCTTGCTGCAGGAGGGGACGAGGCCGTCATGGCCAACTACTTCCCCGTCGCCTTGACCGGCCCAGCCCGGTCTTGGCTCATGAACCTCCCCTAGAGTTCGATAACTTCCTGGGGAGAGCTCTGCCAGCAGTTCATCGCCAACTTCGGCAGCTCCTACACCCGTCCTGGCACGGAGCTCGACCTCCATGCCATCAAGCAACAACCTGGGGAATCACTGCGCTCCTTCATCCAGCGGTTCTCCCAGGTACGCAACACCATCCCGCACATTCAAAGTGCTTCTGTGGTGGTGGCGTTCCGGCAGGGTGTCCGGGACGAGAAGATGATTGAGAAGCTCACGACCAAAGAGGTCCGCGATGTCTCCGAGCTCTTCAGCCTGGCGGACAAGTGCGCCAGAGCAGCAGAAGGGCGGAACTGGCACTCACTGCCAGCCTCCGAGCCGGGAGGACAACCCGGATCTGGCGCTGCTTCCTATGGAGGCGGCAAGAAGGCCAAGAACCGGGGCAGTGGCAAGATGAAGTCACCGGCCGCTGCTCCCGTTGCCGCAGCAGCGGCACCCAGTGGAGCTCGGGGGCCGCGCCCCGACAAAAGGCAGCGACAGTCACCAGCCCCAGATGGTGACCAAGGCGAGCTATGCCCCGTGCATGGCACCAGCAGTCATACTGCTGCCGAGTGCTGGAACGAGTCTCCCTCAGGGGTTCATAACCTCCTGGGGAGAGCTCTGCCGGCAGTTCGTCGCCAACTTCGGCAGCTCCTACACCCGTCCTGGCACGGAGCTTGACCTCCACGCCGTCAAGCAACAACCTGGGGAGTCGCTGCGCTCCTTCATCCAGCGGTTCTCCCAGGTATGCAACACCATCCCGCATATTCAAAGTGCTTCTTTGGTGGTGGCGTTTCGACAGGGTGTCCGGGACGAGAAAATGCTTGAGAAGCTCGCGACCAGAGAGGTCCACGACGTCTCTGAGCTCTTCAGCCTGGCAGACAAATGCGCCAGAGCAGCTGAAGGGCGGAACTGGCACTCTCTGCCGACCTCCGAGTCGGGAGGACAGCCCGGGTCCGGCGCTGCTGCCTATGGGGGTGGCAAGAAGGCCAAGAACCGGGGGAGTGGCAAGATGAAGCCATCGTTCGCGGCTCCCGTCGCCGCAGCAGCGACGACTAGTGGAGCACGGGGGCCACGCCCCGACAAAAGGCAGCGGCAGTCACCGGCCCCAGATAGTGACCAGGGCGGGCTATGCCCCGTGCATGGCGCCGGCAACCATACTGCTGCCGAGTGCTGGGATATCCAGAGGCTCGCAGAGCGCTTCCGCAAAGGAATACAGCAGAGAGCTGAAGCACCGCACTACCCTCAGAGGGATGGCAAGCAGAAGGTCGATGCCCCAGTCACCGCCGCCCATCAGGTGGGATTTCAGGAGCCTCAGCGTGTCATAAATACAGTGCATAACAGTGAAGACTCCAGCTCCGACGGTGACGGGCCAGGGCGGTAGCCGGCTGCGGCTGCCGTCCCAGGTCAGTGGAGGCTGCACTGCTGCGGCGTCAACCTTGGAGAATCCCCAAGTAGTCGCAGCAGCCCTAGTACCGACCACAATGGTGCGAGGTCGGGCCAGCCTCACCCGAGAGCACACCTCCGTGCCTCGGACATACCTCCCGGGGGCCGCCCAAGGTCTGTCGACCCCTTGAATGGCTTGCCAGAAGGGGAAGACGCCTTAGGTCATCTAAGATGAGCCCGGGTCCACCTACCCCTTGAAGTCCTTAGCCAGAAGGGGAGAACTCCCCGGGGGCCCCAGGAGAAGCCGCGCAGGACCTGATCCGGCGTGAAGATAACAACCTCGTTGACGAGACTCGGCTGCAGGTAACACCCCACAACGCAAGGTCTCGTCTGATGCTCTAAGCACTACTGCCAAAGAACCGAACGCGTCAGGGACCTGTAGAAGGGCAACCTGGTGTCGCGGCACACTCTTTCCCGAGAAGGACCCATAAACTCTCCCCCAGCAGGGAAGGTCCCTTCCGAATCATGAAAGCTGCCGCCCCAGGTACACATGCCTTTCAACCGAGTGTGGGATCCGTTCCCAAAATCCTTGGCATGGAGCAACACTGTAAGTCCTCCTCCCTGAGCATCAGTAGAACAGGGTCGTTCCCTTCTGTAATGAATCCCATAGAATCTAGGAACAGAGCTTGGGGTAGCTAAGTCTCAAGGGACGGTACAGGACTACGTCCAGTTTAGCCTGGTTCTGACCCTAAGCGCGTAGAGTCTTGCTTCCCTTGTGGACGAGGCGAAATATTGCCTCCATGTACAGCCAGAATTCCACCTATGGGCATGAACACAGAACCCTGTTCTACTTAGCTCTCTCTCATGCGCTCATTTAAATTATGCATTAATTTTTATGATCGCCGTATCTATGTATGTTCATCGTACATCTAGCTCCCCCTCTCCCGCGCTCATCCATAGTCAGCATTCGCTATCCTACCGAGGGCGGCTGCGCTTGAGGCACCTGCCGATGGCCAAGTGAGTCTCTCGGCATCCCCCAGTCAGGTGTTGCGGTGCCAGTTGGTCACCTCCAGGAAAGGCCTGCGTTGTGCATGGGGGGTCCAGGGTGCGTATCCAGCTTAGCAGGCCATGAGCCCAAAGCATGCGCATCCTGCCCTCCGGAGGTACAGGGGAGTACAACCGCTTTGCCTGGTCATGAACCCAAAGCACGTGCACTCTGCTTCCCCAGCGCATGGCCCGGTACTAGGGATCGGACGACCGTACCCGGACCTCGGAGGGAGCCGGAGCTCCGGCGCCTCGAGCACAGAATTGCCCAAGCCCCGTATAACGGATCAGGATCATAAGACAAATAAGACTAGGAGACGGGAGGGGAGGACCCCCCGAGGAGAATTACGTTTCCTCCGCCTGTGTGCAGGACCTCCAGGTTACGGCAATGGGGACTGCATGAAGCGGGGCGAAAGGAGCTATCAACTACTCTGGCCTAGGACTGGAAGGACCGGGTCCTGCCCCTTTAGCAGGGGCGGGGCCCGAGGGCCCCACGTGTCCAGCGGGCTCGGAGCTCTCGCCTCCCCTGAGGGGGGCTCCGAGCTCGCCACGTGGCAGGCGGAAACCGGACCTCCCCCCCGGTGGGAGGGCTCCGAAAGCCCTACGTGTCCAGCAGGGTCGAAGCTCCCGCCTCCTAAGGAGGGGCTCCGGACCCGCCACGTGGCAGGCAGATTTGGAGCTCCCCATAGGGCGAGATCCGGAGACCCCCGGGGGCCCCTAACGCCGTTAGGGCCCGGGGAAGGTGTCTGTGCAGAGCTCCGAGATTGGAGAAGGCCTCTGGGTACCTTGCGGAGCTAAGGACTCAGTCAGGAAAAGCCAAGAAGGAGAGAAAAAGCATCACAGACACAAATATCTAAGAGTCAAACTATGCGAGGCTCCATGAGCTGGACTACAGACTCGATAAAAAGGGAGAAACAAGTCCTAAGGACCTCCCGGCTCCCGCCGGAACCTTGCGGCTACAAGGGCGGCCACATCCTCAACTTCAGCCCTGGCAGCTTCCTCCCGCTCCGCGGCTGGGCCCTCTCTCGCTGGTTCTAGCGAGAAAGAGGGGTCGCTGCTCTTGAAGCATGCCAGCACATGTGAGGCGACCTCTAGGGCTAGGTTGCGTCCCTCGGCCTCAAGCTCGCTAGCGACCACCGAGTCTAGCCTGTCCAGCTTGGCGCCGATCGACTCCAGCGCAGGGATCACCTCCGCCACCTTCAACGCAGGAGCCACGGCCCTCACCGGACTGAAGCCAAGAGGGATCAGGGCGGACCCCGCTCGATCCACGAAGCTCGAGACTGCAAGAGCCTCGGAGGACCGCAAGGCCGAGAGAT
The DNA here is from genome assembly GCA_030760725.1 of Neostapfia colusana. Classification (NCBI taxonomy): domain Eukaryota; kingdom Viridiplantae; phylum Streptophyta; class Magnoliopsida; order Poales; family Poaceae; genus Neostapfia; species Neostapfia colusana. The sequence continues at coordinate 105,800,011 of JASWHV010000004.1, read as the reverse complement.
CCTCCACCTCGCGGCGGGCTGCCTGCAGAGCCTCCAGGTTTCTCTCGGAGAATTCCTTCTCCTTGGCCGCCAGGGAGCTCTCCCGAAGGTGGAGAGTCTTGGCGAGCCGCTCCAACTCAGAAGCCTTGAAGTCGGCGGCCAACTCCCGTTCCAAGACTGCGCGGCGTTCACGGGAGACCTGTTCCTCCCTCAAGTCGAGGTCTGCCTTCAGAATCTCCAACTCCTCGATCTGAGCTCGAAGGTCATCCTCGCCCACCGCCAGCTGCGCGGCGACCCTCTCCGCCTCTGCTGCCGTGGAACGCTCCCGTTCCTCAACGGCGAGTTTACGGCGCTCCAACCGCTGCCATATCTCCTCAGCGGCGGAGAGGCTCTCCTTGGCCCGAGTGTGAGCCTCCAGGGCCTCCCTGTTGATCCGCCGCGATTCGGCGTCCATGCGGTCGACAGCCCGCTTCAGCCGGTCGAGGAGCACTTCCCTGAAGTCGAGCAACTCCTGCCTGGAGTCGAGCTCGCTCTTGACCTTCGCAGTCCGCTCCCGCAAAAGGTTCCCCCAGGTGAGGAGGCAATCCCGTTCAACTGTATACTCCTCCCGCTCGCAACCTAGTGCAGCCAAGACCTGCCGGACGCTTGTCTCGGCAAGCGCGAAGGCATCTGCTAGGGGCAATGGAGCAACAGAGGCCGGGGCAGTTCCCCCGACCTCCTCCATCACCTCGTCCTCAAGGGGAGTCGATGCACCAGCAACCAAGACGAGACGCTGGTCAGGAGAAGCTGGCGCCGGGGCTCTGGCAGCCGGTCCTGCCGGGCCCTCTTTAGCTTCTGGCTTCTTGACCTGTGGAGAGGGGCGAGCCGGGGAAGGCGGCGCTGGAGTAAAGGCCGGGCCGCCTGGTGCAGGGTCGACCTGCACTGGCTTGGGGGCCGCGGCGGCTGTCTCGGCAGGAAGAGACGACGCCGCCGCGGAGTCCGGGCACACCGGAACAGGAGAAGTTCGCGCTGTCTTGGGGGCCGCTGCAGTTGTCCCAGGCTCCGAGCGCAACGGCACAGACTCCACGCAAGTCGGGGATGGCCGGGAAGAGCGGACACTCCAGCGGGCTCTGAACCCCGACTTCCGAGCCGAGGTAGGACTCCCAGAGCCCGCTGTCGTCACTGACGGCCGCTCCGCAGTCGCTTGAACTGGAGGAGCAGGGGACGCCCCAGAAGCCTCCCACAACACATCAGCCCGGGGCCTCTTTGAGTCGCCACCGGAAGGAGTGCCAGGCACCCCAGATTCCCGACTTGGCACAGACGCCGCCGCTGGAGGAGATCGAGCGCGCTTCTTCTCTGGTGGCGGGTTGGAGGCCATGGCGAGGGAGGACTCAAGGGCAAGAGGGCAAAAGCACAAGAGTCCGAGAAGAAACACTGGGAGGTGCGAAGGGAAACCGCAATGCGGGTAAGATCCTCTCTAAAAACATTCCCAGGAGCAATTTCAGGCGATTCGGAACTCTTCGAATACACCGCATCGGCAACCGCTTCGGCTCCTAGACCGAGCGCCGATGACAGGTGGACCAAAGCCGCCCTACTGAAGCGGTGGGTCAAGGAGTCAGTCTCCAAAGAAGACAAGCCGGCAAGGCACTTCGGCGGTTCCCGAAGAAAGCGCCGCAACATGCAGAAGTGGCAGTCTTGGGAACCGCTGCAGTAAAAGCAACCATCAAGTGGGTGCACGCTCCCACGATCCTGCGACCGTTCGTGCTCCGGCAGCGGTCAATACGGGACTTAGAGAAAGTGCATGGATCAGAAGAGATGGAGGTCCCACCTAGGGCTCGCTATCTCCCACGAGATGGGCCCGGCGGCCACAGTCGGTACCTGAGATATGGGGTACCCCCGCGCACAGGGGAAAATGCCTAAGGAACTCGCCCTTCTCCGCAGGGAGAGCTCCGAAGGCGCCACGCGTCCGGCGGGGCCAGACCTCCCTCTCCTCAGAGGAGAGCTCCGGGCTCGCCACGTGGCATACAGAAGCCGGACCTCCCCCTCCGCGGGCGAGGGGTCCGAAGGTGCCACGTATCCGGCGGGGCTGGACCTCCCTCTCCTCAGAGAGGAGCTCCGGGCCCGCCACATGGCCGACAGAAGCCGAACCTACCCCTCCGCGGGGAGAGGTCCGGAGGCTCCACATGCCCCGTGGGCCGGACCCTCCTCTCCTCTGAGAAGGGCTCTTGGCCCACCATGTGGCCAGTAGAACGGCGCTGCCTGCCCCCGAGCGATAGGCAGCAGGCGTAAAGACGCCCCATACCTTGCCCGTACAAGGTATTCAAGGCCCGCGTCTTCCCAAGACGTGGAGACGAGGAGCACGCCTCTGTCAGGTGCCGTTGCGCCCAGTCGCATCACAGACTGGCGCGCGGTGTCAGAACCTGCCAGCCAATAAACACCGCGACAAGACATCCCATGCCGCCTGCGCCGTCATCAACCACTACGACTAGCATGCGGCATGGGCAGGGCGGCAAGACAGAGACTCGGAAGCCTTCGCCAAAGACAACTACCGGCATAACTGCAGATACGGTAGATAACAGTCAATCTCCCCGGGACCACCTGTCGGGTCCCGGGCCCCCCTTGTAAGCCACCCGAGTCTTGGACTATAAAAGGCTCGGGTAGGCGACGATAGAAAGGATTCGCACTTCTGCAACTCATACGCTAGCCATTCACACCCAAGCTGTAACTCACCCCCAAGCTCAGGACTCCGGCCCTGAGCAGCAAGCAATACAGCAAGCTCCATAGCTCGCCGTGGACGTAGGGTTTTACGCTCCGGCGGCCTGAACCACGTAAAACTCACCGTGTCAAGCTCTTACTAACTCGTCCATCCGCGCAAGCTCTCCGCAAGGGACTAGCCCCACCGAAAAAAGAACCTCCGCGGGCTGCCCAGTGCAGGCCCGGGGGAAGTGTCGACCGAACACTTCGACAGTCGTGAACGCGGGGGAGAAGAGCTTGCCGCTGAAAGAAGCTTCGTCATCTTCGTCGGCAGAAACTCGTCGCACAAGGGAAAAGCCCCCTACCTAGCGTGCCAAATGTCGAAGTGTGTGGTCGACACTTCCCCCGGACCTGCTCTGGGCAGCCCGCGGAGGTTCTTTTTCGGAGGGGCTAGTTGCTTGCGGAGAGCTTCAGCGTAAGGGACGAGTGAGGGAGAAGCTTGACACGGCGAGTTTTACGTGGTTCGGGCCGCCGGAGCGTAAAACCCTACGTCCACGGTGAGCAGAGGTGCTCGCTGTATTGCTTGTTGCTCAGAACCGGAATCCTGAGCTTGAGGGTGAATGATGTCTAGGGTGCGAGTTGCTGGAGTGCGAACCATTGCTAACGTTGCCTACCCGAGCCTTTTATAGTCCAAGGCTCGTGTAGCTTACAAGGGGGGCCCGGGACCCGACAGGTGGTCCCGGAGAGATATCCTGCCGACTATCGTATCCACAGTTATGTCGGTAGTTGTCTCTGGCGAAGGCTTCTGAGCTTCGTTCTGCCGCCCTGCCCATGCCGTATGCTAGTCGTAGTGGTTGATAACGGCGGGGGCGGCAGGGGATGTCTTGTCGCTGTGTTTATTGGCTAGCTGGTTCTGACACGGCGCGCCAGTCTGTGATGCGACTGGGCGCAACGGCACCTGACAGAGACGTGTTCCGCGTCTTGGGAAAGCGCGGGCCTCGAATACCTTGTACGGGCAAAGTATGGCGCGTCTTTACGCCTGCTGCCTACCGCGTGGGGGCAGGCAGCGCTGTCCTGCTGGACACTTGGCGGGCCCGGAGCTCTCCTCTGAGGAGAGGGAGGTCCGGCCCCGCGGGACACGTGGAGCCTTCGGACCTCTCCCCGCGGAGGGGGGAGGTCCGGCTTCTGTCGACCACGTGGCAGGTCCGGAGCTCTCCTCTGTGGAGGGGGAGGTCCGGTCCCGTGGGACACATGGCGCCTTCAGAGCTCTCCCCACGGAGGGGGGAGGTCCGGCTGCCGCTGGCCACGCGGCGGGCCCGGAGCTCTCCTCTGAGGTGAGGGAGGTCCGGCCCCGCTGGACACATGGCGCCTTTGGAGCTCTCCCTGCGGAGAAGGGCGAGATCCTTAGGCATTTTCCCATGTGCGCAGGGTATCCCGTATCGCGGGTACCGACAACCGTCTTCGTGGCCCCCTGGGTCAGCCTTCGTTGGCATCCACTCAGCCACGAAGTCACCCAGTGCTTGGCTCTTGACTGCATGACGAGGAAGGAAGTCCAGCTCAAACTCCGCCAGCTCCGCTGCCCATTTAGCGACATTGCCAGTCGCGTGGGGCCTGTGAAGGATAGCCTTCAGCGGATAGGAGGTGACCACCGAGACCCGGTGGGCTTGGAAGTAGTGGCGGAGCTTCCTGGACGCCACGAGCACTGCATACAGCAGCTTGTGGACCTCCAGGTACCTTGTCTTGGCGTCATGGAGGACCTCGCCGATGTAGTAGACAGGCCTCTGGATGGTCTGGACCCTCCCTCCCAGGCCAGAGATGTCTTCATCCATTGGTTCAGGCCTACCGGAGGTGGGTGGGTCCAGGGAGGCTGCCGGGAGCTGAGACTCGAAGGCTCCCAAGCCGCCTTGGACCTCCGAGAGGTCCCGCTGATTTTCCGGGAGCTCCGGGAGGTCCCGTTGGGCCTCCGGGAGGTCTCGTTGGACTTCCGGGAGGTTCCGTTGGACCTCCGGGAGGTCCCGTTGGTCCTCTGGGATGTTGTCATGGAGGTCCGGGGGTCCGTCTTGGACCTCCGGGGGGTTGTCTTGGAGGTCCGGGAGGCCGTCTTGGACCTCCGGGGTTTCCTGTCGCCTGTCTCCTGCTACCGGAGCAGGCTGTGGCGACAAGAGGTCCGGCCGCTCTGCGACGAGGACCATACTCACCACTTCAGTTGTCACCGCGATGTAGAGCAACAAATGCTCTTCGGGCTCAGGGGCTACCATGATGGGTAGGGTCGTCAGGAGTTGCTTCAACTCCTGGAAAGTTTCTTCTGCTTCGTCGGTCCAAGCAAATGGGCTGGATTTGCGCAGAAGCTTAAAGAAGGGGAGCGCTCGCTCTGCTAACCTCGGTATAAACCAACTCAGCGCCGCTAGGCATCCCGTGAGTTTCTGGACTTCTTTGATGCGGGCGGGGGGCCACATCAAGTTGATGGCCTTGATCTTCTCTGGGTTAGCCTCAATTCCTCGGTGTGAGACCAGGAATCCTAAGAGTTTTCCAGAGGATACGCCGAACACACACTTGTCGGGGTTCAGCTTGGTGCGCGTAGAGCGCAGTTTGTCAAAGACTAAGGCCAGGTTATCTAGTAGGGATGAACTCTACCTGACCTTAACAACAATGTCATCGACATACACCTCAACTAAGTCTCTCATTAACTCCCCGAAGGTTTTGTGCATTGCACGTACAAAGGTGGGAAGAGCATTCTTTAGGCCATAAGGCATAGAGACATAACAGTACAGACCGTCTACTGTGATGAAGGAGGTGTGCTCTTCATCTTTTCTAGACATAGGGATCTGATGGAAACCCGAGTAGGCGTCTAGGAAGCACAGCATATCGCAGCCCGATGTCGAGTCTACTATTTGATCTATTCTAGGGAGAGGGAATGGATCTTTGGGACATGCCTTATTGAGACTGGTGTAGTCGATGCACATCCGGAGCTTCCCGCCGGCCTTCGGGACAACAACGGGGTTCGCCAACCACCGGAGGTGGTGGACTTCCCGTATGAAGCCAGCGTGCAGCAGCTTCTTGATTTCTTCCCGGATGAAGTTTTGCCGCTCGATGGACTGCTTGCGGGGCTTCTGTTGGACTGGCCGGGCGTCGATGAAGACCTTCAAGTGGTGCTCGATCACCTCCCTAGGGATCCCCGGCATCTGCGACGGCTGCCATGCAAACACGTCGACGTTGTGCCGGAGGAAGGTGGTGAGCGCGCCTTCCTATTTGCTATCCAGGCCCCCGGCTACCCGGGTGGTCTGGGTGGCATCGGCGCCGACTTGGACGAGCTTTAGGGGGACGTCGCCCTCGTCGAGGGGTTGCACATGGGGTGCTGCGGTAGAGGCACGGTGGCGTGCACTCGGGTGGAGTCGGTCCGGTTCTGCACTGCCAGGGGCTGGTGCTCTAGCTGTTGCAAGCGCTTGGAACTTTTCCAAGGATGACACTGCAGCAGTGCGGTCTCCACGAATCCTGAGGACGCCTGTTGGTGTAGGCATCTTCAAGACGAGGTAGCCATAGTGGGCTACTGCCATGAATCGGTACAGGGCTGGCCTGCCAATTATGGCGTTGAAGGGGAGGTCGGTCTCCGCCACATCAAACAGAATGTACTCTGTCCGATAGCTGTCCGGTGCCCCAAAGGTCACCGGAAGGCTGATGTTGCCGTAGGGAATGACCTGTCCCTGCCCTACGCCTGAGAACGGGCTCGATGCGGTGAGCTTGGCCATCGGGATCTGCAGCTTCTGGAAAGTTGCGCGACTGATGAGGTTCAGTCCAGCCCCGCCATCCACCAAAACGTGGTACATCCTAACGTTGGCGATGGTGGAAGCTACCAAGAGCGGTAGTTGGCCGGCCCCAGCCATGTTCCTGGGGCAGTCGGTGGCATTGAAGCTGATGGGGGTTCCCATCCACTTGAGGTGCGGCGCGGCACTCAGGAGGGGAGCCACCGACGCTACCGCTCGGTGCAGGGTCTTAACCGCGCTTCGGGACGAGGGGTCAGCGGACCCACCGTAGTGACGTAGAGCATCTTCCGGCGCTCGTCATCACTGGAGCTGGAGTCCTCATGGTTGTGCACCGCCTTCACGGCGCGCTGAGGCTCCTGGAACTCCACCTGGTGGTCGACGTTGTCTGGGGCGTCGACCTTCTGCTTGCCCTCCCTTTGATGGTAGGGTGGGGCATCAGTTCGAAGTTGCTTCCCTTTCCGGAAGCGCTCCGCGAGCTTCTGGATCTCCCGGCACTCGGCAGCAGTATGGTAACTGGTGCCATGCACGGGGCATAGCTCGCCTTGGTCACCATCTAGAGCTGGTGACTGTCGCTGCCTTTTGTCGGGGCGCGGCCCCCGAGCCCCACTAGGTGCCGCTGCTGCGGCAACGGGAGCCGCAGCCGGCGGTTTCATCTTGCCACCGCCCCGGTTCTTGATCTTCTTGCCGCTTCCATAGGAAGCGACGCCAAATCCTGGCTGTCCTCCAGATTCGGAGGCTGGCAGGGAGTGCGAGTTCCGCTCTTCTGCTGCTCTGGCGCACTTGTCCGCAAGGCTGAAGAGCTCTGAGACGTCGCGGACCTCTCTGGTCGTGAGCTTCTCAAGCATCTTCTTGTCCCGGACGCCTTGCCGGAATGCCACCACCACGGAAGCATTTTAGATATGTGGGATGGTGTTCCGTACATGGGAGAACCGCTGGATGAAGAAGCGCAGCGATTCCCCAGGTTGTTGCTGGATGGCGTGAAGGTCGAGCTCCGTGCCAGGCCGGGTGTAGGAACTGCCGAAGTTGGCGGTGAACTGCCGGCAGAGCTCTCCCCAGGAGGTTATGGAACCCTGGGGGAGGATCATGAGCCAAGACCGGGCTGGGCCAGTCAAGGCGACGGGGAAGTAGTTGGCCATGACGGCCTCATCCCCTCCTGCGGCAAGTATGGCGGTGGAGTAGATCTGGAGGAACTCCGCCGGGTTGACGCTGTCGTCGTACTTCTCGGCCAGGTGCGGCCGGAACTTGCGCAGCCACCTCGCGAAGCGAAGGTGGGGCGCCAGGGCCGCACATCCTACTCCAGCTGTTGTAGGCGTTGGTGCCGCGAACGCTTGGTTCCCTGCTGGCATTGTGTACGCCGGTATGGGCAAGGCTGCGCCATAAACCGGGGGCGCCGTTTGCAGGGTATATGGCTGTGGCATATGCTGCGTGGCGCATGCCTTGGGCAGAGATCGCGTGGCAAAAGTCTGCGCCTCAGGCAGGGTCGAGGCAGACGTCATGCTGTTGCCAGCCTCTTGGCTGCGACCCCTTTCTCGTCGTCGCTCGAGGAACACTCGGGCATCTTGGCCCAAGTGGCATCGTTCCAGCTCTGTCCTCAGGTCCGTCGATGGGAGCCTGGTGGAGCTGGAATCCGCCATGTGTCCGTCAACCGTTGGCGTGCGCGTCAGCGACACAGCCGGTTGGCCGGAACGTCGTCCCCGCCGAAGTCGAGGGTTTGCGTCGGCGACGACGAGACGGTCTACTTCGCGAATCCACTGCTGGGTCGTTGACTGAGGCGCGTCCCCAGCAGGTGGATTGCGCAGTAGCGCTCTTGCTGCAGCTAGCGCGCCCCCGTGGGGGACGCTCAGCGCTGCAGAAGATCTGACGCTTGCTGGAGCCTGCGTTGCCGGAGCCGGCGTTGCCGGAGTCGGCCGCTGGCTTCCAGCTTGCACCGACACACTCCGTCCAGAGTGCGTCGAAACGTAGTCCCCACTTGTCACGGTCCGTCGTGAACGCGGGGGAGGAGAGCTTGCCGCCGAAGGAAGCTTCGTCATCTTCGTTGGTAGAAGCTCGTCGCGCAAGGGAAAAGCCCCCTACCTGGCGCGACAAATGTCGAAGTGTGTGGTCGACACTTCCCCCGGACCTGCTCTGGGCAGCCCGCAGAGGTTCTTTTTTGGAGGGGCTAGACGCTTGCGGAGAGCTTCAGCGTTAGGGACGAGTGAGGGAGAAGCTTGACACGGCGAGTTTTACGTGGTTCGGGCCGCCTGAGCGTAAAACCCTACGTCCACGGTGAGCAGAGGTGCTCGCTGTATTGCTTGCTGCTCAGAACCGGAGTACTGAGCTTGAGGGTGAGTGATGTCTAGGGTGCGAGTTCACAGAGTTGAACCCTTGCTAACGTTGCCTACCCGAGCCTTTTATATTCCAAGGCTCGAGCGGCTTACAAGGGGGGGGCCAGGACCCGACAGGTGGTCCTGGGGAGATTGCCTGCCGACTATCGTATCTGCAGTTATGTCGGTAGTTGTCTCTAGCGAAGGCTTCCGAGTCTTCGTTCTGCCGCCCTGCCCATGCTGCAAGCTAGTCGTAGTGGTTGATGACGGCGGGGGCGGCAGGGGATGTCTTGTCTTTGTGTTTATGTGCGGGCAGGCTCTGACACGGCACGCCAGTCTGCAATGCGACTGGGCGCAACGGCACCTGACAGAGGCGTGCTCCGCGTCTTCGCGTCTTGGGAAGGCGCGGGCCTTGAATACCTTGTACGGGCAAGGTATGGTGCGTCTTTACGCCTGCTGCCTACCGCGCGGGGGAAGGCAGCGCCGTCCTGCTGGCCACGTGGCGGGCCCGGAGCTCTCCTCTGAGGAGAGGGAGGTCCGGCCCTGCGGGACACGTGGAGCCTTCGGACCTCTCCCCACGGAGGGGGGAGGTCCGGCTTCTGTCGGCCACGTGGCGGGCCCGGAGCTCTCCTCTGAGGAGAGGGAGGTCCGGCCCCGCGGGACACGTGGCGCCTTCGGAGCTCTCCCCGCGGAGGGGGGAGCTCTGGCTGCTGTTGGCCACGTGGCAGGCCCGGAGCTCTCCTCTGAGGAGAGGGAGGTCCGGCCCCGCTGGACACGTGGCGCCTTCGGAGCTCTCCCTGCGGAGAAGGGCGAGATCCTTAGGCATTTTCCCTGTGCGTGGGGGTACCCCATATCGAGGGTACCGACAAGTACCGTCTGGAGGCTTATCGGTAGGGATAAAAACGGATCGGATATTTTTCGATCCGTCCGCAACCGTTTTCGAAGATATCCGATCCATATCTATTTTGATCGGATTTTTTTCGGATATGGATATGGATTCGGGTATTTTAAATCAGATATCGGATCGTATATGGTTTTCGTCAGAATCCGTCCATTTTGTCGGATATCCATATTTGGTCGGATATATCTGAACAATATCCGAGATATATCCGACCCAACAAATTTAATTGGGCCCACAGCTAGCCACAGCCCACAGGCTAGAGGCCACAGCCACCTTCCCTACGGCCCTACCCGGCTACCCCGAGGCCCGAGCCCGAGCGGAGTCCTCCTCCACCTCTAGTCTTTCCTCCGACCTAAGGTTTACCAGTTTGCCATTGCCACAGGCCACAGCGTTGCCGCCGGCCAAGCGCCCCAGTCGCCATCCTCGACCTCCACGGCTCCGCCCCGGTTGTCGCCGGCTCACCGCTCGCTGGTGCCGCCCCTGACCCCCCGGCCCGGTCCACCGCCGCCTGACCTCCGCCCCCGACTCCCAATTCCCGAGCCATCGCCGCCGCCCCGACACGCCGCCGGCCACCGGCTCCGAGACCCCGACGCCCAACAGGCCCCCGAGCCCCCGACGGCCTCCGAGTCCGAGCCCCCGACGACCGCCACCCCCGAACCATGTATGAATTTGATGTGGATGTACATTGAATTAAATGTATGAACTATGAATTATATGTTACTTGTGAATTATTTTTCCGAAATAAATATCCAAATTTCGTCCGATATACATATTTTTCCGATCCGATGAATCCGTTTCCGATACATCCGACATATCCGAGACCATATCCGTTTCCGACAACATCCGATCCAATCCGTTTCTGAAATTTTTAATATGAATATGGATATGAAAAAGCATTTTTTCCGTCCATATCCGTCCGTTTCCATCACTACTTATCGGGCCCTCTGTCGGCGGTGGTCTAGCGAGGACTTCGTCGCCAAGTCCAAGAGGGCCTGATAGTGCAGAGGCTCTAGCGGAGGCCATACGTATGGTCCAGATGGACGTCTACGTCTGGCTAGACGAATGGTAAGGAAAATACATACAAAACTATATTTATAGTATATTTATGCTACTGACTCGTACTGAAAACGAGCGAGGTGAATGACCGAGCGACGTTCAGGTGTGGAAAAGAGGTCACAGGGCAAGTGACTCTTTAAAGCCCGACCAGCTGTGCACTTCGGTGGCGCTAGCTTGACTGGTGAGTCCTCGAGTTAATTTACGTTAACATTGCTATTGACACGTTTTATGTATTGCTTGTATTTGTAGGAGAAGTATGGGGAGGATGCGGTTAAGATTCACAGTGAAGACTATGATTGGCAGAACGCACCAATCAACGTCAACACCATGTATGCGAGCGGTGGTGGTAAAACGCATGGACGGTGAGATGGTAGCTGTTTTTATTTCTAACAATACGAGCTACATTATCTTACTCTTAATCTTTTTTATAGTTTTGCTATTTTCGATGGAGTGGTTGACTCAAGGGAGGCAAGGCCTTCGAGGGGCTTCTACTCGCAGTCTTTGTCCGCTGGACCCAGCCGACGGATGTCGCAGAGGGACCTGGAGTCCAGAGTGTCCAGGAGGAGTTACACCTTACACAGGAGAAGCTTCAGAAGCAAGAAGCGCTTGCCAAGGCCGGAGAGGAGTATCAAAGCTAGCTACTTGGCACAGATGCAAGCGGTGATACAGGTAAGAACTTAAAATACTAAACATATATATCATTTAATTATATTTGATGTGCTAATGCTTTGCTATAACAGTCCTTAGCCAAGCAGCATGGGCAGCAGGTTGCCATTCCCTCATGGTAGCCACCGATGGAGCCACAAGTGTCGGCTGAACCACAGATGCCTTATTCAGCGGCGCAGGTAAGCAATCTTGAAATCAACAAAATTAGATTACTATAGCAAACTGATCAAAATTAGTAAACATAGACAAACATCGACAAACTTAGCTATATCTAGGATAATTTAGCAAAACATAGATAAATTTAGCCAGACTTGCTCAATTCTACCTCGTCATAAGTTAGTGAAACATACAATTTTGAAGCTAAAACTTGTCTAACAACATTTGTACATCATAGGAATCAACGGCGAAAGCTCACACTCCATCGCCGCACCTACCGGCACCTGGAGCACGACGCGATGACGACATTAGGCTCCGAAGGTAGCGTACGTGAAAGTGTGTAGCATCATAACTCTTATATTTGAAACTATTGTAATGTGAATGTCTGTGATGTTATATTTTTATTTTTGTATCTGTCTGTAAGCTGTTCATCGTGCTAGGTTATTATTTTTCTGTTTTTTTTAAATTACATTCCTTATTTACGAAGACCTGGAGGTGCCCGGCGTAAATAAGTCTGTGTTATTTATGACGGTCGGCTTCAGACTGTTGTAGATAAGCCTTGTCGGTACCCTCGATATGGGGTACCCCCGCGCACAGGGGAAAATGCCTAAGGATCTCGCCCTTCTCCGCAGGGAGAGCTCCGAAGGCGCCACGCGTCCAGCAGGGCCGGACCTCCCTCTCCTCAGAGGAGAGCTCCGGGCCCACCACGTGGCATACAGAAGCCGGACCTCCCCCTCCGCGGGAGAGAGGTCCGAAGGTGCCGCGTGTCCAGAGAGGCCGGACCTCCCCCTCCTCAGAGAGGAGCTCCGGGCTCGCCACGTGGCCAACAGAAGCCGAACCTCCCCCTCCGCGGGGAGAGGTCCGAAGGCTCCACGTGTCCTGCGGGGCCGGCCCCCCTCTCTTCTTAGGAGGGCTCCGGGCCCGCCACATGGCCAGCAGAACGGCGCTGCCTGCCCCCGAGCGATAGGCAGCGGGCGTAAAGACGCCCCATACCTTGCCCGTACAAGGTATTCAAGGCCCGCGCCTTCCCGAGACACGGAGACGCGGAGCACGCCTCTGTCAGGTGTCGTTGCGCCCAGTCGCATCACAGATTGGCGCGCAGTGTCAGAGCCTGCCAGTCAATAAACGCAGTGACAAGACATCCCATGCCGCCCCCACCGTCATCATCCACTACGACTAGCATGCGGCATGGGCAGAGCTACAAGACGAAGACTCAGAAGCCTTCGGCAGAGACAACTACCGGCATAACTGCAGATACGGTAGATATCAGTCAATCTCCCCGGGACCACCTGTCGGGTCCCGGCCCCCTTGTAAGCCACCCGAGTCTTGGACTATAAAAGGCTCGGGTAGGCGACGTTAGCAGGGGTTCGCACTCTAGTCATTAGCACCCTGGGGTTCACACTTTGCAACTCATACGCTAGCCATACACTCCCAAGTTGTAACTCACCCCCAAGCTCAGGACTCCGGCCCTGAGCAGCAAGCAATACAGCGAGCTCCATAGCTCGCCGTGGACGTAGGGTTTTACGCTGCGGCGGCCTGAACCACGTAAAACTCACCGCGTCAAGCTCTTACTAACTCGTCGATCCGCGCAAACTCTCCGCAAGGGACTAGCCCCACCGAAAAAAGAACCTCCGCGGGCTGCCCAGTGCAGGCCCGGGGGAAGTGTCGACCGAACACTTCGACAAGCCTGTATTATTTATGTCGGTCTGTTTCTGACCGTCGTAAATAACCTACCAGAGGGTGCCAGCTGGCATCCTCTCAGTAAGTTACAACGATATGTTTAGGTCGTCGAAAATAAGCATATTTACGACCAATCACTTGTGATGGTCGGATGAAGTCGTAAATAAGTAATAACCGTAATAAATAAATAAGTTAATTACAACTGTTATTGACTTTATTACGATGGTTTAGATTGTCGTAGATGTGATAGTTTGCTGTAGTGGTGTAGTGGTGGGGAGCTAGGGCTTTGGTAGAAGAGTAGTTGCCGCGTCGGGAGATAGAGTTATTCACTGGCCGGTGGTGCCCCGGCTCCCGCGGGTTGTGATCTGTAGGTGTCGTGTCCACTCCCATCCACCGCCAACCGGTCCCGTAAACTGAACGAGTTGTTGCACGGTGCCCTACGTGGTTTACTCGGAACAAGGCAGGCAGCTACGAGATACGCCTGGCCTGATCCTATATGCAGCCCACTTTTTCGAGCTCGAAGCTTCGTGTCAGTTATTTAACGGCCACCGGCACGGCACGTCGCCTCCACGCAAGGCCACACGGACCACGGCCATGTCCTGCATGCGTTGCCTCTCCCGGCATGGCTGAACGAACGCATAGTGGCTTCTCTCTTTTGACGTACCGTATCAGCCAACCCGTCCGTCGTCCAAACACAACGTATCAACCACCGCTGGTATCTCAGAGTACTAATGAACCACGCGTCCGTGCTCGATGGGGACGGTTCAGGTGACCATACAATGCTGCCTGGACCACTGCTTCGACAAACGTATGAATTCATGAGATTTAAAGCTTGACCAAATAAATAAGCGACATCTCGGAAGCTATAACGAGAGATATTCGTGCCTAGTCTTTGAATCTTGTAGAGTAGAACGCTGTTGGTTAGTCGCAGCACATGGATCGTGACATTGTTTGTACTTCGTGGGCCTTTGTCTTTTTTAAGCCAATCCGAGTTGGCTTCAACCGAGTTTCATCTCGGGCACGCCCTGCCTGGAGCCTGCCATTTCAGGTTGGCCCGCCGGAAGCCTAGCCCAACGGCTGCTCGCGCCCCACTGTCGCTGACTGGTGGCCATGCAGCTGGTACCACGCGTTTACGTACTCCAGTTTCGGCCAGAATCGATGGATGTGTGTGTGTGTGTAGATTGAAAGCTTTAACACGGGAAGCATCCGTGATGGCCGAGTCAACGAGACCAACGTCGTGGGCGGGTCTCACGCGTTTTTGTCTAAGCACGATGCTGGTTCTTGTTAATCTCACCTGGCTGACTAGCTGTACTGCTGACTGGACGGTCGGAGCGGCATCGATGCTGGTGGATTAGTTCGAGACGTGGTGAGCCGACCTGAGACCTGGATAACACCAATGCCGCGGGAAGGATCCCTGTCTGCCAGGTGCTCACCCATAGTGTCCTTCGAACTGAACTGAACTGAACTGTAGATGCAACAACATCACGGTGGGTTAATTCTTGAGCCAGTCATGACGGGCATATTATAGTACTACGCCATCCTTTAACTAAGCTTGGGTTTTGAAGGATTTTCCAAAGTGGTGTCCCTGTCCCAGTTGCGTCCCACTTATCACGGCTGCTACTTGACGAACGAGCGGCAAGCTAGCAGGTGTATGGCGCCGCGCCCATACCTTTTTCGCACGTGAGAGCCGAGAGCAATTAACCACCAATGTAATTGCCTCGATTCGTTCGCAATTTTTAACAGCAACGATGATCTCGGATTAAGCGGAGTACATGTCCTGCTGATCCTGATCCAGTTTACTGAGATGGCACCTCACAACAGAAATGTAGAACCTACTGCAGCGTCAGGCCCATAAGGCGGACGAAGAGAGAGAGAGAGAGAAAATTATGGGCTATTTCAACAAACGGTATGCTGTCTCTGAGTTGTATTGTGTTGTCGACCCACATGCACATCTTGATTCCTTTTAGCCTCTTGTTGTGATAGGCAACTGCTTAGGGGTCAACTGTCAGAGATATTATATGTCTTTTTTTGAAAAGCAAAGATATTATATGTTGCCCAGGTAACTGGAAAAACCATGTTCGACCACCTCTTCTTCACCAACTCGGCGTCAACGAGCTCTTCTGAGGGTTAGAATTAGCATTATTAATTTGAGTAACTAACTGGACTGTTTGGGCTATGGTCCAATGGACGAAACAAGATGAATTCAATTAGAATTTAGGAAGATTTTGAAGCTTGATCCGGAGATGGGGCAATCTTTGCATGTACAACGATGGGGGCAATCCTATCCGGGATCCGGTGATGGCAATTGGGTAGACAGACAATCAGTGACACTCGTCTCGTGTGTAAAGAAAAACTGGGGAGATAGCGATGAAATAGATTGATCGATTAGTTTTTCTATATGTAACATGCAAATTTAAGAGGGTGGTTTGGTGGGAAGTGTGCTTTGCTCCCATGTTCAGGCCTTCTTGGGTCGTTTTCATATTTGGACCTGATTGGAGCTATTGGAGAAAAAAACTAGCACAGGCCCAGGGCCGCCCCCAGGCTGAATAGAGCACCAGAAAAAAAAAAGCGTTTCAAAGAAAAAAAGAGCGAACGAAGACGAGCGAAGATGCATGGCAAAGTACTAATAAATTAAAACCATGGAACATGCCTTCCTACGTGTATATTGACCCAAGGAAATGGTGCACCAAACTACCCGAAGTAAATAGCGTGACAACTAATTTAGTTCAAATTGAATTAGATTTTTTATCCTAAAAATCATTTATTCTAGAAGGGAGTGAATAACACTTATTTTTAGTTTGTATCAATATGTTGAGTGCATGGCTATGACTTTAGCATAATAAATGGTTAAAAGATAAAATAGTCCCTTGGGTCCTTGGTCTTATTTTTCTTCTTCTCACGAAAAAAAGGAAGTACATTGAACGGCTTCAAATACAGATAAGGAGGCTAGCACGAACTGCATAAGCGTAGTTTTTTTAGGGGAGAACTGCATAAGCATAGTTATGAACAACAGCAATAATAAACATGATTACAACGCACATGGATACCTGTACTAGTTCAGAGTGATTAAATAGTCCTCTATGACGTTGCAGTGATCGCGTGAACGAACAACTTTCATACAAAAGACACCATTTACGCAAGTTAAGAATTACTGAAGCAATTTGCACGAGAAAACACGTCCCTGTCTGTTCTTCCGTGATGAACATCACTAATAATCCAAACACAGCTGTTTTAATAGCAACAACAAAACCTTAGAACCAAACCCATTAAAGTAAAGCTAGCTTCAACGACGAAATAAACACGAGAGATTCTGAGAAGCGGTAGTCATCACTTGGACGTGGTTGTCCTTCCACCTGGTAGGGCTCATCGGTTCCTCCCACAGGTTCACCTTCCGGTGACGATATATACAGTAGCAAGACTACGGAATCAACTAGGCAAGCTGCTTTGTAAACGACAACCAAAGGGCAGTGATTCCCTCCCCCCTCCGTAGGGATCGGGATCTACTGAATTAGAGCAGTTTACTACACGTGTGCAGTAGCCCTCCATATACCGTTACTTATACATCCAATGCTGACTGAAGCAAAATAAATTTTTGGTCTCTTTTTAGAGAAAAATATTGCAAAAGAAAAAGGGGCATTGTCATGATATTAAATCCACCGTCGATTCTACATCCAGCGCTGCCATACGATTTTCATAGGTAAAATATTATGTGTGAGAAAAACTAAAATTAGCTTATGAATTTAATATCATGATATGCCCCTATTTTCTTTTACAGTATTTTTTAAAAACAATACAAAAAATATATTAACTAATTTTCGTTTCCCTTGCACATATTTTAAATTACGAAAATCATATGGCAGCGCTGGATGTAGAACCGATGTTAGATTTAATATCATGACATGCTCCTATTTTCTTTTGCAATATTTTTCGCTAAAAAAGAGTAAAAAATCATTTTGTTTCAGGCAGCGTTTGATGTATGGAGTGCTACGTGCAGTAAACTGTGGATCCCGATCCGCTCCCCTCTACAGGGGAATCGTCTGTCATATATATCTAGGAGAATCGCAGCCTAGAACCTGGGGGTTGAGGCGCGGATCCAGGAAAAAGAAGGACCAGGCTAGTATGTACAGGACCAAGCTTAGCTCGTTCTGAGCGAACCTGTCGCAGCTGTGGCACGCAACTCACAGAAGAAGGCCGAACAATGTAAGAAAAAGATCAACGTACATGGTACATCGGTGCATAGGTGCGTTTTCTGCGAACAAGGGCTCCAGTAAAATCGTTGTTGTTCCGTGCACGGACTGGACCCACTATAAGGGTCCAGTCGTCCAGTCCGAATATATCTGTCCATCTGCGTACGTCCCGTCCAAACAAACTACGGATATGAATCGATCGCCGAGCCGCAACCACCGCCACAGAGAGAGGTTTGATCTGTGCGGAGCTAACATTCTACGGAGATTCAGAAAAGATTCATGGACTCGCGGGACCAGGATCCATTCCGTCCACCCAACAGGCTTGCAGTGCAGAGAGTAGTGGAACGTGAGGCATGCTCATGACGACGACGTCACGGCAGCGGCAGGAGCCCCGCTACAGCCACCTGTCTGTCGATCTGCTTGCCGGGTCCGATCAGTGTTACCCTAGTGTTGCAAATCAGGACTAGTAAATGAAAGAGAAAAAAGCGCCCCTTCCACCAAGATCATCGATCGTCGCCGGCCGGCTAGATAAGAAAACTACGACCATTATAGCTTCGGCCGCCGCGCACGACGGTGGAGGAAACGTGATGCATAACCGTATGATGTGGGATGAAACACTTACGCCACGACCTTCGACTCCACACTGCACTCCTACGTTGGAGCGAGCAGGGAACGGCGACGCTTGCTTTTAATTCTTTTTTTTTTGAGAAAATGTCTGGACATTGTTCGGCCAATATATATATATATATATATATATATCAGGAGGAGTAAATTGTTTTTTATAACAACACTTTGACACATTAGGTGATTATCCCAATAAAGTTATTAAAATTTAGTCAATTCTATTTAGTTGCATCACCGAACCTAAACCTTTGGCTCCAGCCAGTGTCCATTGACTTGCTTCTTCCTTAATTCTTGAACAAATCTGGTCGTCTTCTCTATTGCGTGAAAAACTCTATTGTTTCGCTCTTTCCATAATTCCCTGCAGACAAGAATTACCAGAGAGCTAAGCCCCTTCGCTACCGGCGTCTGTGCTCCATCTGTGAGGCCATCGAACCATGCTGGGAGCAGAGTTTGGGTGTGCCATTTGTTCCGGCAAAGCTTCTGCGTGCAAAACAATTCAAAATTGGTGTTAAGATATCCTGGGATATCGGACACTCGGCAAGTAGATACCATGATATCTCCAAACTTCTTCGATACAGGGGGCAAAAATACTCGTTTTGGCCAACCGCGAAGTAACAGATGATCAGTAGTCTAAACTCTATTTTGCAGAATGAGCCAGATAAAAAATTTACATTGTGATGGCACCCAGACTTTCCATACCTTTTCTGAAAACCATGAGCTATGATTTCCTTCAAATTGAAGCTTGTATGCTGACCATGTCGTGTATACCCCCGTTGCCGATATTTTCCACACGATGTCATCTTCATGTTCGTCATTCGGATCGAAAGCAACCTCCTGGATAAGATGCCAGAGGGAAATGTATTCTACCAGCAGCTTTGCTTTTAAATCGTGCATGAGGTCTGTAGTCCAAGCATTGTTGGTCAAGGATTCCCTCACGATTCTGTTCTTCCGCCTACTGTGCTGAAATAGCGCAGGGTATTGCGACGCAGGAGCCACACCAAGCAACCAGCTATAGAGCGCCAGAAGGAAGCTGTTTTCCCTTGTGCACTGTGATCGCTGGTGCAGCATTGAACAAGGCTTCATCAGTCTAGTCGGTGTATCCATACCAATCTATGATCTTCTTCGATCAGTTCCTTTTGTCCAAAGCCAACGCAGCCTCAAGCTTTTAATTCCGGCGCAATCACATCACTAAGATACTTTTCATACATCTATCTTTCTATCTATATATATACACATGCACACACAGCTCATTAATTAGCAAACTCATCATCAAAGGCGCTAAAGGAGAAAAGGATCGGTGTTGTTAGTGGCTGGAAGAAAGCCAGCTAGGGAGATCAAAGTTGTACAGTAGTATATGTCAGCCGTGACGACGGTTGCTTGCGTGCTACTCCTTCCAATTTTAGGCTCTACTTGGATCGACTAGAACTAATCGTTAGTTCTAGCTAATGATTAAAATTTATAAGAAAACTGCATGCTATCAACTATCTTGATGAGTTCATGTGTGTTAGAGTTGATATCTTTGGTACAACTCCACAACCTGATTCTAATTCTCTGGTGGAATGACTTTACTGATGAATCAAAATCTGTTTGTGATGGTGTACGATGGTATTTACGGATAAATAGATAGCAAGTAAGGGGAGGTCTGTATTTAGTTGATTGAGAAACTGTTACATTGAAGAAGCTAGTTTTTTTAGATTCACGGTGCACGCTGTATTGTTCTCTGCTAGGTAAAGAAGACTGGTGCACGACGTATCGATCTAAATCCAATTATCTCAAAGTAGATTTTCTCTTCTTCTTCTTCGTTCCCAATAACATAAAAGCAAAAAAGCTAGTCTCACTCATGATTTCACATAAAGAAATTGTACTCTTAAGTGCCTTAATTTCATATAAAGAAATCATATTTTCTTGAAGTACAGTACAAATGGAATCAGCGGCTGGCTTGATTTGGTCCCCCCTCTCCTGGCCATGCAGATGAACCCATCATGACCATCATCAAGCAAGTCCATTTACGTATCTGCCTGTATGCTGCTCCTGGCCGGGCGAGCGTCACAGGTGACACAGATTGCGTATTCTGGACGATCGAATAAGAAATCCCTCCCGGCCTCCAGGTGACGGGGTGACGCGTCACTTAGCTTGTGCACCTCTGTGCAACCGGGTTGACGTGGCTGGCATCCATCCCGATGCACGCGCGCGCCGAGTTTTGCTGCTGACCTTCGCTTGGACTGCATGCCGACACCATGTAGCTTCTGGGTTTTCTATGACTTGGATGATTCGAGGAAATCATATCGACTTATAAATGAACTCCAGCTTCTTCAAAAGAATCGTATCTTTGCGTGTAGGTGTAAGCCTATTGGTGTGACGTTGAGAATAGCTCACGAGATCTTTTGAAAAAAAGAAGGCGAGGAAAAGCATGAGCTTCCCGACGTGCGTGGCGTGTGCAGGTACTGTGCGTTGTCACGGCCACGCCGGGTCTCATACAGTCTCTCGTGTGGCGTCAGCAGCGACGGCGACCCGCCACCCGCACCCGCCTACACCACCGGAGATCCGGCGCGGGGGAGGAGGCGGGATACGATGCGGACGCGGGCGAGCGCATCCGGTCGTCCGACCCGGGGACCACATCGATCGGTGGCCCTGGTGGCGTGACCCGTCGTGATCAGACTCGGCAGCGGCTCCTATGGTAGGCGGAGTACGTTTCTTGTTTGACGAAACCCAGTTGGTACGTCATGCCTCGTCGAAAACGTACGCTTCCAATTAGTATATTTACGACCCCCCCCCCTCCCTTGTTGTAATACTAACTGTTGTAGATGCCGTCATGCCGTGACCCTCCCTTCCGGCCCGGTCACGTGACGCAACCTCCAGCCCCATGGCTCGGCTCGCCTGACGTCACATCACCATGTGATGTGCCGAGCACCCGGCTATATATGACGAGCCCTTCACCTCCGGATCTCGTGCTCGAGCTGATCGAGGGAAGCGTCTGGTAGTTATTACTCACCGAGCACTAGTATAGTACTACTAGCTAGCTCGCTACAGTAGTACCTAGGCTGGTCTGTAGAGCGGCGGCGGCAGCGAGGATGCAGGCGGTGGGCATCCGGCGGGGGCTGACCATCGACCCGGCGGGGGAGGAGGAGGAGGCGCCGGCGGAGCGCGTGGGCCGCCTAGTCCGGGAGAGCCCCGTGGTCATCTTCGCGCGCCGGGGGTGCTACATGGCGCACGTCATGAAGCGCCTGCTGGCCGCCGTGGGCGCGCACGCCACCGTCATTGAGCTCGACGCCGAGGAGGTCGCTGCCGCGGCCGAGGCGGCCCACGGCGCCGTCCCGGCGCTCTTCGTCGGCGGCGTGCCCGTCGGCGGGCTGGAGGGCCTCATGGGCCTCCACCTCAGCGGCCGACTCGTGCGGCGGCTCAGGGAGGTGGGCGCCCTCTGCGTCGGCTGAGCAGGGTTCTGCTTCGCGCCTTCGCCACACGTCCCCGTTCCGTCTCCAACCTCTGCATGTACATACGACGCGCGGGCAACAGGCTCTACCTCCGCAATTCGATCGGGAAGGCCGAAGGCGTCATGGTGCAGGACGCAAAGTCCACGACACTCAGTCCAATAAGATTGCTTCTTCTACTTTCAGTACACGAACACTCCCATCACCACAACAAAACGTTGGTTGAGATGATGCTTCATGCTTGTAAGGGTGAACAGGTCGGAACAGGGAGATGCAATCATGTCCTGGTGGTATGATATGATCCATGGTATGCTCTGCTAAAGTTGATAACTAGTGTACGCATGTATGTAATCAAGCGAGCACGCATGATTGCCGTACGACGATCCTACTTGGAAGCCGACTATTTTATGCCGGGAAGATAACAATATTAAAAGCTCGGCTCCGGGGTGGGTATATAATTAATGGAGGGAGGCGTCAGCACCACCTAATGCCTGGTTTTCCTCCTTTCCCGCGGATTTTGTTGCCAAGTGATCTTCTATCTCGACCTGTTTTTGCACCGTCTTCGCTCTTAATAGCTAGTAATTTTCTATTAACCGCAAGTTAACTGGTTACACCTCCAACCGAACTTAATCTATCCTAAAATCTCTATATTAAACGTGGACAAAGTCGTAGTCACGTTTGCGGGCTGCAGGATTTGAATTCCCGCCCGCGGCGAGGGGGATGGGATGGTGCCGAGCCCGATGGCCGGGCAGGCGCTCCCGATCCCGCGCGGTTCAGTAGTGCATGCGCTCCAAACAGACAAAGCCGTGGCGCTGTTTGCTCCCCCCAGATCGAGCGATCCGAGGGATAGTGTGGGAAACACTCTAGAATCTAGCGATTTTTTTTATTTTTGATACTGCTGTTAAAGAATTTAATATTAATATTTTTGCAAAACTAATCATCCTATCGTCCACGGCGTGAACGATTTATCCACGTGGATATCGTGTCGTCCACGCTGTGAACGATTGGGCCACGTATGCAGCCCTATCGTCCACAGCGTGGACGACAAGGCTACGTGGAGCATCTTGTCGTCCACGAAGACAATATTGCTCTCTGCATCAAATATTATAAGATTAGGTTTTTAGCATCCATTTAAAAATGTTTAAATACATTTTTACAAAATGTTTTTATAGAATTTAATGTAGTATATTTTGTTAAAGTTGTTTAATATGACTTTTGTTGAATAGATTCTATGTTACGGAATTTTGAATTATGTAACACAATCATAAATTTTATTATTTCTTGTTATGGATGTAAATGTAACTAAATTTAGCAAAATAACAGAAGCACTTGATTTAAAACATTCGGATACATTACAAAGTTTATTAAATTGAAAATATAGATTCTACTGAGTACTACGGGGATATTTTTCCTTGCGCAATGCATCCGGCGGCATCCCTTGCGCGACGTGCTCTCTCGCGTAAGCGCTCCCGTTCATCCTCTCTCGTCTGGCGAGCAATGCATTCTTCCTCCTGAGCTTGGCGACGATACTTTTCGTCGATTCCTTGAAGTTCTTCCTGACATTTGCGTCGACGCTCCGCCTGTTCAGCCGCATCCTTCCTCTCCTGCTCAACCCGCTTTTCGAACTCCATCTCGTAGTGAAACTTGTCCTAGGCAGATCTATGCATCGCGTGTACGTACTCGACGTCTTCCGGTGTTTATTCGTTATCGATGTACCGTGTGAACTCAGAAAGGGACGGTGGAGACTGCATGATTAGTTATGTGTTGTTATGAAGATTAGAGCTAAAATACGAATACGTGAAGTAAACATGTTACTTGAAACCTACCATTCAGGAAAAATGGTGTGGTCCTATGCGGGGGGTCATATTCATAGTTGTTGCACATCCATAGTCTCAAACCTTAAGCGACTCCCAGCCTTAAATCTTTCACGAACCGACAAACAATGTCACATAGACACATTGGCGTTTGTAATCCCTCTGGAACGCGAAATCTCTCTTTTTGATTTGGTTGTGAGTACGGTGAGTCCATGTCCGCGAGAGTTGGGTCTGTGAAGTGTGGTTGTGGCGAATATCCGGAGTGCTCTTAAATAGACAATCGAAGATAGACGATTCGTCCACGAGGTGGACGATTCGTCCAGTACGTGGACGACTAGTACATCAGTTGTATGACTCATCGAATAGGTGGACGAGTCGTCCAGTACGTGGATGACAAGTCCATCAGTGGTACGGCTAGTCCATTATTTATATGACTCGTCCATCAGGTGCACGAGTCGTCCATCATGTGGACGAGTTGTCCAGTAGGTGGACGACTAGTCCATCACTTGTACTACTCGTCTATCAATTGTTCGACTCGTCTATTAGTTGTAAGACTCGTCTGTTAGGTGGACGAGTCGTCCGGTTAAAAGTCCCTATTGATTTTTGACAAAATAGATAATTTGTATTTCAAACCACCAATAACAGTTCATTTCACTTCAGTGCAAAAATTATAGAACAATAATAGTTACTCTCGTCCATATTTATTAAAATTTAAAATAGAAGATCATACATTACAAGGATACATTGCGAGCATACATGTTGCTCCACATTAGTGAAACCTAGTTTTAACAGTTATGGTTTGGCTTATGGTGAGGACATTCACAATCCTTGTTGTCGCAGACGGGCCTAGCACCTATGTACTCGAATAGCTGTGACTCCATTTCTACTAGTTCACCAACCATCTCTCGATTTCGATCTTTTAAATATTTAATATAATCTTTAGTTGGCTTGATTGGCAGTGGGTCAACCCAGAGTGTGTATCCGCAGTTATCATCATCGAAGTAGCACTAGTTAAAAAGCAAAAAAGGTCAAAAAAGACAATATTGTAGCGAAAAAATAATATGTATTTTGAACTTACTCTACCGTTAGGACAACGAAAGAATTCGATGACCGCTGCCCTCCCTTCCATCCTTCATTTACACAACACAATCAAGGCCACAACGATATTTGGGTCACTCTTCTTTCGTGCTATCATATGGACGGAGAGGATTGAACACACCAAAATCACTCTTGCTTAGAACCGTGAATCTGTCTACCGGTGGTTCATACCAATCAGGACCACCCACCAAGTAGTCGGGACGCACCGATCTAATGTTTTTCACTCCTGTCCTACCATGACCCCTACTCGCCATTATTTTAGTACTCTCTTCGCTCACTCTCAGTTTGTAATGGTGACTCTTCAAGGCGCTACAACTTTTATAGGGCTAATGTCCTCCACCCCCTGGACGACTCGTTTATTATATGGACGAGTCGTCCACGTCATGGACTACTCGTCTGTCAAAGTGTGTAGCCGACACTTCCCCCGTGCCTGCACTGGGCAGCCCGCGGAGGTTCTTTCTCGGAGGGGCTAGTCACTCGCGGAGAGCTTCAGCGTTAGGGACGATCGAGAGAGAAGCTTGACACAGGGAGTTTTACGTGGTTCAGGCCACCGGAGCGTAAAACCCTACGTCCACGGTGAGCAGATTTGCTCGCTGTATTGCTTGCTGCTCAGAACCGGAGTCCTGAGCTTGAGGGTGTGAGATGGCTAGAGTGTGAGTCAACAGAGTTCGAACCTTTGCTAACGTTGCCTACCCAAGCCTTTTATAGTCCAAGGCTCGAGCGGCTTACAAGGTGGGCCCGGGACCCGACAGGTGGTCCCGGGGAGATTTCCTGTCATCTACCGTATCTACAGTTATGCCGGTAGTTGTCTCTGACGAAGGCTTCCGAGTCTTCGTTCTGCCGCCCTGCCCATTCCGCAAGCTAGTCGTAGTGGTTGATGATGGCAGGGGCGGCAGGGAATGTCTTGTCGCTGTGTTTATTGGCGGGCAGGTGCTGACACGGCGTGCCAGTCTGCGATGTGACTGGGCGCAACGACACTTGGCAGAGGCGTTCTCCGCGTCTCCGCGTCTTGCGAAGGCGTGGGCCTTCAATACCTTGTACGGGTAAGGTATGGCGCGTCTTTACTCCTGCTGCCTACCGCGCGGGGGCAGGCAGCGTTGCTCTGCTGGTCACGTGGCGGGTCCGGAGCTCTCCTATGAGGAGAGGGAGGTCCGGTCCCGCTGGACACGTGGCACCTTTGGAGCTCTCCCTGCGGAGAAGGGCGAGGTCCTTAGACATTTTCCCCTGTGCGCGGGGGTACCCCATATCGAGGGTACCGACATCGTCCAACTCGTGGACGATTTTGAATCCGTTATCAGGAACACTTTTTCATTTGTAGTTGGATGTTTTGGTATTAAAAGAGTTATTGTTTATGACATGAAGTAACGTGCAAAAAGTAGAGATATAAATTAATTATCGTAAAAGATATGATACATAGAGTGAAACAAAAAATAAAAATAAATTACACAATAGATCAATGACTAGCACGCTTTCCACGTCACCCCTACCAGCCCTACGCGCCGCTCGTACGTGGTCCGCATCGTAAGTGAGCGGATCAGGGGGGTTCCTGGGCCTAGGAGAAGCTGGCGGGGTCGCGTCGTGCATCGGCTGCGGCGGCTCCGGAGCTCCTTGCGTCTAAGGAAGCATGTCCGCTATAGCATTGGCGACATACGCTTCCCAGTCGAAGGGGACTCCCAAATCCTGCTGCGCCGCATCAGAACCGTAAGACGGGTCCTCAAAACCTACAAAAATGTTATTTGCCAGATTTTTGAATATCTATAAACATTAATAATATAAATTAAAGTGACACATTACACTGCACAAGTTGGATGTCCCAAAAATGTCATCGGGACACGTAGGACGTATGTAGGATGTCGAAGGCACTGCACAGAAAACAATATTAATGACTCCGTTGAATCTATTTATATAAATCAGTAGTATATCTACGTCGTACCTGGCAGTGGAACAGTCGTCGCCGGTGCGTAGAACGGCTGATGTCTGGAGGAGTCTTGACGACAAGACTCCGTGCACGAGAGAGACATATGCTTCATGGCGTCAGCGATGTATTTATGCATTTTTTCCACGCCGTTGCATTCTCTTCTGCCGGATGTGCAAGCCCTGATCCGCCCTTTGTACCATAGCCCTCACATCGATCTCGGCACTCCTAAGCATCTGAAACTGTAAACGAAAAAAAATGTAAGTAATACAAATTATAAGAAAACTTACGCAACTAAGAAAATAGTAATAGGAAACTTACTGCTAGTAAAGTGTTACGATCTCTGTGTCTAGGGTACGTGTCTGTCGTCGACGCGACCTGTGCCTCCGGCTCTGCTGGGACGTACGAAACTCGCGTACGTGTACGAGAGACGTACCAACGTAAGTACTTATCGTACGACTCCGCGCTGAGCGGGAAGGCATCCGCGATTACGTCCTGAGGTGCCTCTGCCCACTGCTGTACCCAAGCCTCCATGCGAGGCTCGAAAATGGGCGTAGAGAAACCCTTCCGTGTGTGCTTGCGAGGAAAATATAACATTTCTCAGCGATTAAAACTTATGTAAGTTAAATATACAGATAAAGAAAACTACTTACGTGTGTGCAGTACGCGGAACTTCGAGACCCCTAGGAATTGGGAAGACCTGCTACCACCCGAATTGTCGCATAACTTTGTGAGAAGAGTAATCCTCCACGCAGATGTCGTACACGAGAGCCTTCCGTGTCCACTACACGTCTGCATCTCTCGTGCACAACGCCGACAACCCAGCGGGTGCGCGACGCTCCACGGCCTCGTACGAGAGCGGAGTCCATACGACGTCGCTGTCCACCTGTAGGCGGTCAAACGACATCGTATACTCCGGGTAACCTCTGTGCACGGTGTTGTCACCCTAGGTACACTGAAAAAAATTATAACGAAACAAATAGTTATGTTAATAATGAACATACATGTTTTACAAGTTTACATACCCTGCGTCGAGTCCACAATGTACCCATCGTTGGCCTGTCCTTCTAGAAGTTCCCGTACAAGGCATCACCATATGGGGTGACATCCATCCTAGGCCAACCTATCGAGAACCGCTCGGACGCCTAGAGGATCAGCAACAATGGACACCGAGACAGTATGTCATCCGTCGCCACCTATGAACAATAGAAATATTAAATGTCATTTGGTTAAGAATGGCAAGTTTTGAACAATTTGTTTATAATAACTTACCTTTGTACATGCCATACAAAGACCTCGATACATGGCCGCTAGCACAGCTGAACCCCAACTGTACTGCGGAACTGCGTGAGGGGGACTGTCCGCTATCTCTCTGGCGAGGTAGATCAAACGCTTGTCGACCGTGTCGCCGTGTGAGTCTGTGAACAGGATCCACAAAAAAGCCACAGAAGGTACACCTCCAAGTGTCTAGAGATCATGTACTCATCCGCGTCCAGGTGGATGTTCTCGGGCTAAAAGGAACAAATAATTACGTATTGTTATATTACTTACTAATGACGACATATTCTATAAAAATCCAAATAAACTTACCTCAAACTGCTGCAACCAAGTCTTCGGCGGACCATAGTCTTGTCTATCTGTGATCGGTCCCACCGGTCCGTGCCTCTAAGTGTACCACGAGTGTAGTACGATGCCAGAGAAACGGGCCTGTAGATCCTCGCGCTATCCATCCGACAAGTCAGACCTACAAATGGCCTGCCCGGCGAGCAGAAGCCCTAACAGGTAGGACACGTCCTCAAGCGTGACTGTCATCTCTCCACGAGGCATGTGGAAAGTGTGTGTCTCTGGTCTCCAACGGTCGACCAACACAGTAAGTAGGGAACGGTCGTAGGTTAGTCGTGTGGACTTTTCTTTAGACCGTTCCATTACCTAGGGCTCCAACATCCTACACACTGGTAGGAGCCCCGCTGTACTCAACCTGCAATACACGATATAAAATTACTACGAAACAATCTAACATTTATTAACTAATTAATTATAAAATATCGTATCTGTCGATCCACCTATCGTCCAGGTGTAACAGCGTCTTCGGCACCCTAGGCCGCAACGTGGTGAGTTCGACTCCTCGAACACTGCTCAAGTACGAGCGGTGTCGAGAGTCGAACTGAGCGTCCAAGAGCTCGTAAGTGCCACTATCACTCGCATCCATGGTTGCAGGGTTAAAATACATGAAATTGTTATTCATTATTAACTTATGTAAAGTCTTAACAAACAATATTGTTCTTACACAACAAAATCCATAATACATGGTGACGTTAAAACAAAAATATTACAAATCTAATCATTGAACATCCCGCTGTGAGCGACGAGCACGAGGACGCCGCCCGTCATATGGATTTCCTGAAGGTCCCGCTTCTGTTGCTCCAGGAACATTACGCCGAACGCAATTCTTGTAACTATGGCCAACTTCGTTACAGTTGCTACATCTCACTTGTTGCGATGATGAGCACTCATCCATATCATTTTTTATACGTCGAGTCTTACGACGGCCACGAGTCCGCTTCAACCTTAGATAATCAGGGCCTCTTTCGAATTGTGATCCAGGATCGTTTGTGAATGCACCAAAAATCCAGTAACCAAATATCTCTGCATGCCAAGTTGTGTGCAAAGTCTCATTCAAAAAATACTGTGACACATATATAGTTGGAGATAATTGACTCCGACTGCAGACAGCAATGACATGAGAACAAGGTCTATGCAGGAGCTTTGGCTTCATACATGTACATATGGCAGAGTTCTCACGAAGAACACACTCATGCACAATCCGTTCACTCGTGGCACAACGTCTGCCTCTGTCTCTGCATGTGATCTCAAACCTATTCTGCACAGTTCCAGTTTGTTTAACACTATGCAAATGAGCCTTTTTAATCTTCTCGTCCATGTAGTCACAAACAAATCTTCAAAAGACTAAATTAGGATCAGCCATCAATAGAGAAGCTTTTGCAAAACGCTCACGGAAGTATTTCATCGTTCCATTCAATATTACTTCAACAATACCAACCAGTGGTAAAACTCTTGACCCACGTAGGACAAAGTTGTAGGCCTATACGAAAGTTGCATTAATTTGTAGTGTTAACATTGTTAAGATAAATTTAAAGTATAACAAATAATTACATACCTCGGCTAAATTAGTTGTCATAATTCCGTACCTAGCACCATGTGTGTCATATAACAATGACCATTTCTCTTTCGGTTCATTATGAATCTAATGTGAGAAACATCTGATAGATGATCCAGCCCTACGAGATATAGTCTGTTCGGTTGAAGGAACGGTGGAGAGTGGATCAGAGGCGTCTTCATTACTATCCCGTCTAAGTAAATCATCGTTTTGTTTATTAGTGAGCTCATCAAGACGACGCCATAAAGCATTGAACTAACTCTCTTGATTTTGACTACACAGACGCTTAAACATGTTCATGAGCTGTTTGTTATTGAGGTGACTGTAAAAATTTGCATCCAAGTGCCTCATACACCACCTTGATTGTATATCCGACCAAACTGGTGGGAGAGAGCTCTCTGCGCAGCCGTATTTAATATCCGTTATTGCCTTCAACAAGCCAGCGGTCGTGTATGACACATACATTTTCTCGGTGTTGAACTACATCAAATCTAACCCGTTTCAAAAACCAGTACCAACTGTTAGCATTTTCACTCTCCACAAATGCAAAGGCCACAGGTAAAATTTGATTATCACCATCAACTCCAATAGCTGTTAGAATTTGAACTTTGTACTTTTCGGTTAGAAATGTGCCATCTATACATAGAACGGGCCTACAATATCGAAATGCATTTATGCATTGACCTAGTGAAAAGAATGCACGGTGAAGAATAAGTTTCCCAGGATGCCAGGGGTTTGGAACATCCACCATATCCACGGCTGTGCCAACATTCTGACTTCTAATAGTATTAAGTAATTTCGGAAGATTATCATAAGATGCTTCATAAGTACCAAATGTTGACTCAATAACCTTCTGTTTCACCTTCCAAGTTTTGGAGTAACTTATTGCGTACTTAAAATCTTGCTCAATTGTGTTGATAATAGATTTAATATCAAAAGAAATATTATCAACGACACGAGCATACATGTGATTTGCAACAAACTGGGATGTGAGAGCAGTATTGCATTTTTCAAAATGTTGTAACTCGCACGAATGATCAATCACAATAGAACACTTGCAAAGACTACTCCATTTCTCTGCATATCCATGAACACGAAACGGGCAACTGGTTGATAAGCATCCAACATCATAAAGTTTCTTAGTGGATCGAGAAATCTTAAATGATCTTTTCATTGAAAGAGACCAATATTTAATAGCATCTTGCAAAGCTTCTTTATTTTTGAAAAGGGACCCCATTGTTATCGTATTACTATGGTAATCCAACAGCAAATGATACCCTTCGGTTACTCTTAGGTTTTCAAAATTTGGATTACTCCAATTAGCGGGGACAGGAGGTTGAACTTCTTCGTGAGATGAATCGTAACAAGGAATATTATTATAATCCCTATCCTCAACAACCATCTGATGAACTATATGTTCTATATGCTCTTCTTCATCTGCTTGACCAGTTGCCTCAGTAACAATCGTATGTGGAAATTTATTATAATCATCCTTTTCGGCTTCACCACCATTATTATCTTCCTCATCATTATTTTGATCCTGCGTCTCATCGACTACTTCATTGGCTTCAACCCGAATAAGAAGTATGAGAGGTCAACCATATTGCATAGCTCTTGAAATATAAGCACGCCACACGGGTGTTCCGTTTAGTGGCAGTAGTTCCCAAAAATAAACGTCACTTGAACGGCTGATAACTCCGTTTATTTTCAACTCTTATTCATCCTCACTCAGTTTAAAAACTTTCAACAACCATCTGTATATACCCATAAATGTCCATCCCGTTAGACTAGGTATTC
Organism: Neostapfia colusana; assembly: GCA_030760725.1. NCBI lineage: Eukaryota > Viridiplantae > Streptophyta > Magnoliopsida > Poales > Poaceae > Neostapfia > Neostapfia colusana. The sequence continues at coordinate 105,768,795 of JASWHV010000004.1, read as the reverse complement.
TCCGATTTATAAAAGTGAGTCCTGATAGATCTACTCCACTCGAATTATAGCTAATTTTGCCATCTTCATAAAATATTTGAAATTATACTTTATTTGACATACCTAGCATACGTATATACGTAATTTAATAATTGCCACAATAATAGTAACCAAAATTGTATTAAAACAAAATTGTATTAAAACAATAAATTATACTGAACTATAAACTAAATTAACCTAATCAACAGGATAACTTAACTAAACTATAAATTAAATTAAAACAAAATTATATTAACACTAATAATGCTTAAATTAAAATCAAAATTTTGAACTAAATTAACATAAATTAAATTAACGTAATCAATAGGACAACTTAACTAAATGTAATAAAAAATAAACTAAGCTAAAATCCTATAAAAAATAAAGTACACTATAACTAAAATAATTAAACAAGATCTAAACAAACAATTAAATATAACATAAACTAAAATTGACGACTAATATAAAATTTAGATTGCAAACTAACTAAATCCTAATAATGAATAAAATTACAGGCTAATTTAATTCTAAAAATAATCTAACTAAGTCCTAATAAGAAACTAACTAAGAGTAAACTAATATTTAAATATAAACTATCTAAAACTCACAATTAAAATAAGTAATTTCATATTTTTTATTTATTTCTACAATTTTTTACCTTTTTCTTTTCTTTCTTCTTCTCTTTTCTTCTCTTCCTCTTCTCTTTCTCCTTTCTTCTCTTCCTCTTCTTTTTCTCTTCCTCTTCCCCTTCCCCTCTTTCTATTGTTTTAGGTGTGGAGAGAAGGTCCCTGGAGCGGCTGTTTATATAGAGATCCCTGTCGTCCACGCCGTGTACGACAGGACACGTCGGCTCCTGTCGTCCACGGCGTGGATGACAGGATGTCCAGTGAACAAATCATACATGCCGTGGACGATAGGTTAGTTACTTTTGCAATTTTTTTTGAGATATTATTAATATTAAATTCTTTAACAACAGTGTTAAAAATAAAAAAATTCAGAAGCTAGCCCCTCCCCGCACCATTAATGGGCTAGTATTTTAATCCCCGTATAACTTTGGGCTGTCTGCTTCGGAGCGTGAAGCCTCGCCGGAACGTCACTCTTGTCAGCGTGCAGCTCGATTGGCAGCTATGTACTCCCCTGCTGATTGGTTGTTTGGCATGTAGCGCGCCCTGAAGATTAGTTTGTTTTTATACCGTGTTCACTGGTGGAGCGGCGGTACGTGACAGCTGACGTGGACCCGCGAGTCGTAATTAACTAGTACAGCGAACACATGGGCGCGATTAGAATATTTATTATACACAGTAGAAGCATCCAACAGGGGGTGCAGAGTTCAGGCTGCGAGATCCGAGTCTGATGCCCTTCTTTCTGATTCTGACCGGGAAAAGATGACTTCGCCCACTGGTTTCTGTTTGCCGCAACCCATGCCGGCTATGGTGATGTGGTCACTACGATCTCCATCTTTGCTTTTGCTTCCTCTGTTGTCTGACTGTTTTTTTAATAGGCATTTTTTCGTTTTTAAGTTATTATTGTTAAACCAAAGAATTTTACTCTACGTTTTGAAATATTAAACCCTAGTTAGTTCAAATATTTTGAAACGAAGTAATCTAAAAATTTAATTTGTTATCCTAACAATAGTATTTTCACTATAGGAAACTAATTTATTTTCGTCGGTCAATGTTATTTTTGTCGGCCCCACGAAAATATAACTATTTTCGTGAACCAAACCCTAGCTCACGAAATTGAAACTTATTGTCGCCGGCCACAAGTTAGGCTCACAAAAATCCAAGCTAATTTCGTCGGCCAAGTGAACTACTCACGAAAACATACGATATTGTCGTCGGCCAGGATTAATGCCCACGAAAGTACATGATACTGTCGTCGGCCAGGAGTAAAGCTCACGGAAATCTAAGGTAATGTCGTTGGCCTAGCGCTAGGCTCACGAAAATACAGGCGAGTTTTCCCCGATCCTTGTCCGAAAGCGCCACTTCTGTCCGAGACCTCTCTGCCCCGCCCGCCGCTGCTCCTCTCCGCCTCGCCCGCCGCCGACGCTCCCTGCCCCTCCCCAGCCCTTCTGCGACCCGTCCCTGTCCCACACGGCCAGCCTCGGCTACTGTGCTGGGTTGCAACAACTGAAGTTTCATGACGTTACTGTGTTGGGTTGAGGCACACAATAAATCTTAAAAAATGGGTATTAAATAATTTTAAAAGCTATGATTATCATATAATCATGGAAATGCTTCTTCCTGTAATGTTTCATGGATATGTGCATCAGGATGTCTGTAGAGTATTTGCAGAACTTAGTTTCTTTTATAGAAAATTATGTGCTAAGGAAATTACAGTTTAAATGATAGAAAAATTAGAGAAACAAATACCTTCACGCATATGCATAATGGAGAAGGTATTCCCGCCATGATTTATGAATGTAATACAACATCTACTTGTGCATTTGCCATAGGAAGCTAAGGTTTGTGGGCCCGTGCAATATCAATGGATGTACCACATTGAAAGGACACCGAAAAACTAAGAGCACTGATTTTGAATAAAGCAAGAGTAGAAGTGTGTATTTCAAAAGTATTTCCTCTGAAAGAGGTAGCATATTTCTCAAGTACATTCTTTGTAGACGAGCACAATGTGTATGCTCCCACAATACGATACCACGTAGATGAAGAAACTCATTGCGGTAATCTAAGTATTTTTGGATGGAAGAGAAAAAGCAGTTGGTGACAGCAGTAGGCATGTTGTTTCAGAAGAAGAATGGAATTCTTTTATGTATACATGTAGAAAACATTAAAGAGATGGGTCAATATTTTGTGTAAGTTTTTTAAGCATTGCAAGGCAACACCTCAAACTCTAGTAGGTGATCTTCTAATGTAACCATACTTTTTATTATAAAGCAAGTTCGACAAATAATATTAGAAGTCCACGCGTCAACCAACAAGCAAACAATTAGAAAAATGCGTCGTGATGGTCTTCATGGAGGGCCTAACTTTGTCAATTGGTCTCGAAAGCATGTAGCATTCTCTTCTTACACGTTACTTATATCCTTCCTAGGTTAATGTGATTAATAGAACTAATATTTTATTAAATTACAAGTGCATGTTGATGCAAGCGTTCATGAGGACCCACGATAACTTTCTCAAGGTACAAAAGCAACAAAGAGTTTTGGTCGTTACGACATAAATGGGTTCTGATTTCGTTCAACCAAATGTAAAGCAAAACATCTCCTTGTTGCCACGAAAAATAGCTCGGTTGTGACTAGAGCATGCGATATATAGGGACAGAAAACTAACTACTATGGGATTATTCAAGACATTATGGAGTTCAAATTTGGGGGTTTCAAAGATCTTAGAGTTACTTTCTTCCATTGCGACTTGTATGATAATAAAAGGGGAACAGGCAAAATGAATTTGGTATAGTCGAGGTGAAACATGAAGAAAGACTTCATGGATGCGATAATTATGTCCTTGCTCATCAAATTGAGTTGGTTTACTATCTACCATATCCTTGTCCAAAGTTGAATGCTTGGTGGGTCGTGTATAAAGTTAATCCACGAGAAAGGTTATAAATGATGCTGGTTATCAAGATGAATAGGATGAAGTGTATCAAGAAGATAATGTCCCACTATCATTTAATATTGATGATGGTATAGGTCTCGATACATTAGTAGGTGATGTTGAGGGCAATGAAGAGGCGGAGGTTTTAGTCGCTAAAAGAAAGCGACCGAGAACTAAAAAAGTTAAGGTTTCAACAAAAGAAGAAAGTTGGTTGGCAAGACGTTACCGAAGGAACTTCGGATCATGATGAATTTTAATTCTGTAAATATTTTATATTGTAGTTGTTTTTGCTTTTATTACTTTATGTTTTATGTATTTATTTCTTACCAATTACTCTTTTGAACAGGATGCCACATGGTGTGAAGTATCGCTAAGGGTCTTTTTGGATTCCCAAGCAAGTGTGGGAGACGGTCTGCAAGCTCTTCTCGTAGTGAGGACTCTCTTTTCCAGGGTAGTGCCTCAAATAATAGCAGACGAGAAACATTTAGGAGATACATGGAAGAAGCTCACGAATAGGTTTGTGCCTCCGTAATTTTATTGTATTAACCTAATTCCATCATGTGAAACCTAATTTATCTAATTACAGGTGGTGCAGGAGATCCAGGAGGCGGATGGTCACGAGAAACGTCAGGAAGATCTAGGGGGAGGTGTTTCTACGCGGGAAGAACAACATCCTGGGGTAAGAGACTATATTGATGAGGAAGCCGAGGAGTATGATGAGGGGGATGACAGAGATATGGGAGACTTGGCACCATCATTCAGATATAGTTATTCAAACACTCTCCCGCTGGTTGTGCCTCCACATACAGAGAATAAGGATCACTGCTGTCGATGACTGGTTAGTAATATATAATGGATTATCGAACTGGTGATATGATTTTTTCAATAAATGTAATATCTTGTTAAAATGTCTTGCCGGCAATGGAATGAGTTGGATTGGGATGGAAAACGACACCATATGCAGCCTAATGCGGTGTTGGGTGCCATATGTCGTCACTATTATCCATGTCTTGTTACTATAAAAGACAAAGAAAAACCAACAATAAATTGGGAGCACTACGAGATTGCTCCACATGCTGTGCATGAAAATGTGGCAGGAGCTGTGTGGCATGATTTTTGGGTATGATTTTCTTAGAATGCATCATATTTACTCGATGATATTTTTCTAATGGATTTAATGTTGTCTTTGAAGGAACGATATCGCTTGCCAGAAGACCATGACGCTTGATGGGGTTCTGGACTCTGACCCCCGGGAAGAAGCGAGAAGACATCCTGTGAAGGACGATGAAGCGGACCCGAGCCCGAGATCGGGAGAAGGTGGGACGAGGAGCTTGAGGCCGACCCCTGGGCTGAACACGGGACCGACCCTTCGAGCGATTAGAAAGGAAGTAAAAAGCCTTGAAGGGGGGACCCGAATCCGGTCACTGGTAGGTGGGAAGTAGGTGACCTTCAATATGGGACAGGCGCCGCCCCAGTCAAGTGGGAGGATACTCGAGTACCCTCCTGGTCCCTGGCATTGAATGCTCGTCACCTCCAATGGAACCGAAGAGGAGTGGAACGTGGGGTGCGCCTGCGCCTTGGTATGGATTACTCCCTGACGACGGGACGTGAGCAGGTGTGGCAACAAGCTGCGAATACGGCGGCACCAACGAGTGCCCAGTCGAACGTACGATAAGACAAGCCACCATGCACCCACTATTTGTATCCCCTCCGCAGTATAGAAGGGAGATGAGGAAGAGAGAGAGGGGGAGAGAGAGTGAATAAATAGAAAGACTTGTCGATACGAAGAGGCAGGCTCTCGCACTTGTAAGAATCACCCCCATTCTTGAGTAAGAACAAATGAGACACCCAGACTGGATGTAGGGAATTTTGCCCAAACCAGTATAAACTTCTCGTGTGCTCTTAGTTAGGCCACCTTGAGGTAGAACACGCGGTACAATCGATTACTAGTCGGATATCCAAAACGCTGACAGTTGGCGTGCCAGATAGGGGGATTACCGTGCGTTCCGACTCCTCATCACCTCGATGGCTCAACTCCGATCGACCTTCACGCCCAGCGCGAGGTGGTCCGCTGATGACCTCGGTTTCATCACCGATGACGACGCTTTCCTGGGATACGCGCCTACTCGCCCCCGAAGCTAGGATCCACTCGCCCACAACGCAAGTGACCCACAGACCCTAGCGGGCCACGAGTCGCTCTGCCCCCGAAAGGCGAGCCAACCGGGGACCCAGAAAAAACACCGCTGATGAGATCTCACCTCCCCGCGTGGGAACTGTCGAGCCTCCCCCACCATCTCCATGCGACGACCGGAGGATTATCATCATCGTGGCAAACGCCGTGCCGCCCCTCCGATCGTTGGGGACGAGGATCACGTTCGACCATACCGATCACCCCGCCCATCTTTCGCGGGCTGGGCACCTACCCCTAGTCGTCGATCCAATAGTTGGCACCATACTCCTGACCAGAGTAATGATGGACGGCGGAAGCATGCTCAACATCCTGTACGTCAAGTCTCGACGACATTGGGATACCACGCTCACACCTTCGGCCAGTTAGGGCGCCCTTCTACGGCATCATTCCTGGTGGACGGGTGATGCCGCTCGGAAGGGTGGACCTCCCCGTCACCTTCAGGGACAACACAAATTTCCGCACGGAAACCCTTATGTTCGGGGTCCCCGAGTGCGACAGAGCCTTTCACGCCATATTATGGTGGTCGTGCTACGCAAAGTTCATGGCCGTCAAGAGATACACCTACCTCAAAGTTAAGATACTCGGTCCTAACGGGGTTATCACCGTACAATCAGACATGCGGCAAACTCTACTGTGCGAGCGAAGCGTGTGCGGGCTGGCATCGACGTCAATTACTATAGCAGAGCTCGATGAGCTATGGCAACATATAACGGCGGGAGCGCCCGACCACACTTTCGCATCTGGGACCTTCCGACCCGCCGAGGACATGAAGGCGGTCTGCATAGATTCCGAGGACCCATCAAAGACGATCCGGGTAGGCTCTGCCCTAGGCCGGGAGCGGGAAGCCATCCTCATCGAGTTCCTGCGCTCCAACCGGGACGTCTTCGCCTGGAAGCCTTCGAACAATCCAGGCATCCCTTTAGAGATCTCTAAGCCCACCCTCAACATCAAGCCAGGTTCTAAGCCCATCAGGGTGGAGATCAATAAGCTTTTGTCGGCCGGTTTCATCGAAGAAGTACAACACCCTGAGTGGCTGGCCAACCTCGTACCCGTCAAGAAGAAGAGCGGGGAGTGGAGGATGTGCGTCGACTACACAAGCTTGAATGAGGCGTGCCTGAAGGACCCTTTCCCCCTACCTCACATCAATCAGGTCATTGACGTCACCGCAGGGAGTGAATCACTGTGTTTCCGTGACGCCTATTTGTGGTACCACCAGATTTCCCTCCGCGAGGAAGAGCGGCAAGAAACGACATTCATCACGCCTTTTTGCTCCTACTGTTGCGTAAGGATGCCCTTTGGGCTGAAAAATGTAGGAGCAATGTACCAATGATGCATGCAGAAGCGCTTCCAACAGTAGATCTGTCGACGTTTCGAATATCCGACTAGTAATCGATTGTATCGCATGTTTTACCTCGAGGTGGCCTAACTAAGAGCTCACGAGAAGTTGATCCCGGTTCGGGCAAAATGCCCTACGTCCATCCTGGGTGTCTTACTTGTTATTACTCAAGAATGGGGTGATTCTTACAAGTGCGAGAGCCTGCCTCTTCGGATCGACAAGTCTCTCTATTAATTCTCTCTCTCTCCCTCTCTCTCTTCCTCATCTCCCTTCTGTACTGTGGAGGGGATACGAATCGAGGGTGCAGGGTGGCTTGTGTTGTCGTTGTTCGACTGGGTAGCCGATGGTGCCGTCGTATTTGCAGCCTGCTGCCGCATCTGCTCCCGTCCCATCATCGGGGAGTAGTACCAACCGAGGCACACGCGCGCCTCGCGTTCCACTCCTCTTCAGTTCCATTGGAGGTGACAGGCATTCAATGCCAGGGGCCAGGAGGGTACTCGAGTATGCTCGCACTTGGCTGGGCGGTGCCTGCTCCGTATTGAAGACCACCTGCTTCCCTCCTACACATGACCGGGTTCAGGTCCCCCCTTTGAGGCTTTTTACTTCCTTCCTGATCGCCCGAAGGGCCTGTCCCACGTTAAGCCTAGGGATCGGCCCCGAGCTACTCGTCCCACCTTCTCCCGAGCTTGGGCTCGGGTCCGCTTCCTCATCCTTCGTTGGATGTCTTCTTGGTTCCTTCCTGGGGTCATAGTCCAGAGCCCCATCAATAGTCCCTGAGCCCCTGATCGACCTCGATGATCGGTCAGGGGTAAGCTCCAATCGACCTCGCTCCTGCACAATTAAAAACAAAACAACTAACGGAAGAGGTTATTAGTACTTGAATTATTTAGTTTGCCGCAATGTATGGACCTACAACGGTCGGTCATGTCTGTTGGTCATCCACGCTGGGATCCTGTGGCGAGCCTCCAGGTTCCTCTCTCAAGGGTCGGGTTGTCATTCATGGCGAGTTCGCCTTGCCCCCATCCGCGTGTTGTTCTTGACTCGGAGGGGTCGGGTTTATCAGGGACTTTCCACGATGGCCGAGCCATCGAGCCGAGTGAGTTGCCTAACGGGTGGAGCCGAGTGAAACTCATTAGTCCCGTTAGTTTTGGACGGCCGAACCATCGGCCCTGCTTCACGCCAGGGGGCTTTCTGGCCAAGGCTTCGGTGCCCGCGTTTCATTGAATCCCTTATCAAGGAATGCGTGTGGTTCCCGAGCTCTTCGTTGGCTCGGGCGGCTCGCTGCCTGTGAGGGACCACACCCGAGAATGGCAGTGGGTGGTGCCGTGCGATGCGGCACCCAACAGCATGCACGAAAAGAGGCTCAAGAACATAACTGAACCATTTTGTTACTCAACATAAGATCTTTTACAACATAAATACACACGTAGCGGAATGTAAAACTAGCTGGACAATCTACTCACTCTCGACCCTAACTACGCCGAAGAGAAGTCGTTCAGCCCGTGAACGCTTCCTACTAGCTTCACCAAAGAAAGGCAGCGGCTAGGTTTCCGATGAGTGGAACGAACCGTGAGGTTCATCGTCTCACCGAACAACCCTCTTCATAGCAGGCATCCTGCTGCCTGCAAAACAACTCAGAAGCAACCGTGAGCACTAAGGCTCAGCAAGACTTAACCATCACTCTTAAACATGTAACTCTAAATGCAGGGGTAGTAAGACAGTAGGAACAGGAATTTGCAAAATGCAGCTTGACTAAACTTGATCCTTATATTTAGATTCTTTTAGCCTTCATTTTAGTGGTCCTCACGCCTCACAACATCGAAAGTCCACAATCAAACAAGAAACGCTTAGCCCGATGTTGCTAGCCTAAGGTGGAAATGAAATTTAGTTGGCTCTATATCTACTTCAGTCAAGGTTCCAATACAGTGATTAATCCACAAACAGCAAGTTAACAGCCTTAGTTCCTCTTCTTACTACGTCACGACGCAGTGGGCAAGTATGCTCAATCCTCTTCCGCGAGCGACGGTGATTCGAATCAATAACAACCCGGAATACATGACACATACACCCTCCTCGAAAGACTCTCTCAAGAGCTCTTTCTTACGTTGTATGCAGCAACCTTTCACACGATAACCCGACATAGAAAAATGTTTCGCGCCGAGCAGGATGGTCCTCTACGCAGACACGTCGAAGTTGCCCGCTAAAGGATTTACACCTCCCGCCTTCTCAACGCCATTCCCACGCGAAGGATGAGTTTCTATATCACGGTCCATCGAGTTATATTGGTTTCATGGGTCCCATACCCCACTATATATCCGGTACAGCTCAATCTTGTCCAGCAGGGCCGCATACATACGGTCCTTAACCGACATGGACGGGGCTACAACCAACCTCCACATTTGCCTTACCATCCCGGTCCAGGCCAAATGTGGTCTCAAGCATTGTCACACCCATCGTAGGTTGAGACCAACCTTGAGCGCTCCATCCTACAGGAACATCCCAGTCCCCATCTCATTTTCATGAGGGTGCTCTTATCATCAACCTCTCGCGAGTAATTCCATTACTCGAACTTTCTCGCGAGTAGCCTTTTACTACTCGACTTCTACCGAGCTAGCTACAACATTAGCCTAGCATCTACGACGAGGCAAAGCCTACAATAAACCTTCTACTCAGGGATGTAATAGTCATGCAAGTGGGTTTCAATCATCCTAGACATAATGCACAATATCAAGTCTAATAAACATGAGGTGAAGTAAAACAAAATTTAAAACGGTAACGATATGCAAACCGGGGCTTGCCTTGCTCAACGGTTTTGTTAGAAGCTAGGAGTTAGTCTTCCTCCGGAGAATCCGCCAAACTCGTCACGAGATGGAGATCCTCGCTGCAGAGTCGAGTCCTCATCGAACGTCGACGTCACGTGCTATTAAGATTGTTTATGCACAAGTCTTCAAAAGCAATTTAGAAAATGATTCAAAACTGTTGTACCAGTTAACTCACACCTAAAAGGGACAAACAACAGCAAGGTTTCTGTTGTTGGATCTACAACCCTAGAGATGATGAAAGCTAGGGTGAAAAGGAGATACTAGTAATCACCATGTGATTAAGTCCATTATATGAACACTTAAACCTAAAAGATGGTAGCTCAAGTTCCAGAGGTCCAATGAAGCTGAGAATTTAACCACGGCTTCTATGGTAGGTATTTAGGCAGTGTGCAAAAATTGAGCTCATGAAATGGCTTCATGTGAGCACAACAAATCCTTATGTGGTTTTCACTAATGTGCCTTTACCGCCTAGGTATTAAGCTTTCCTATGCTGCAAAGTAGACTTTTTGTGAATTACAAAATGTCCTGAGCCCATAGGAATTGGTTTTACCATTTTTGGAGTTTCCTACATGGAGATATGGATTTTACAAGGATTGGGGAAAAGCTGAAAATGTCTCTGTTCATTTTCCCATTTTTCAGAGACATAAGGAATGTACACATCATTTGACCAAGCAAATGAGGTCCAATGCCTCTGAAATGTTTACTGAAGTTCAAGGAATTTTGGAAGAATGTCCTGGCCAAATTTGGTAATTTTCCAATAAACAGAACTCCTGTAAAAATTCATACAATATTTCTCTTAAATGAATTAATGAGCCAAATACAGGGATTTTCATAAACATTGGGATGCACCCCTGGATAGTACTCTTTGAGAGGAATCCAACAATTTGTTTCACAATTTTTGGACACTCCTACACAAAGTCATGGCTCTCCAAGGTTTGAACTAAAGTGGGAAAATCTGGAAAATGTTTAAATGCCGACAGTGGGTCCCACCTGTCATCCCTAACCTCCAGACTCGCGCCAAACAGGGCAGTGGCGGCCCTCTCCGGCGAGGTCACCGTAAAAGCACTTCCCAGCCACCTCCAGACCCCCTGCTGGCCGCCTCCCCATTTTCCCCCCATGCTGAACACGTTGGTGAGGTCGCCGGCGGCTGAAACTCGCGGAAAACAGGGCACACCGGACACAACAAACCCTAGGGCTCCGGCGAGGTCGTGCACGGTGAATTCTCCACCAAACGGTCGGTTCTTGGGCTCTACAGCACCAGGGGATCATGTAGAAGACCGGCATGAGGTCTAAACAAGCTGGGGAGGGCTCTAAACCTATCGGCACCGTGCGCCCGATAGGGTCCAGCGGTATACCCTCAAAAAGAACCCGGATTCCTCACTCTACATTCAATTTCTTGGTCCAAAATCGATGGAGGAGGTGTGCTAGGCAGTTAACATCCTGTGTGTGAAGTTTGAGACCCAACAAACACGATTTGAGGACGAATTTTACAATTCCTTACCTCAAGATCCGTTTCTGCCGCCCGGGAGAAAAACTTGAAATTCTCCCTCTGTGATCAATGGCTAGGGCTGAGCTTCGGAGGTGAGCAACTAGACTAGTAGGTGCACCGATGGGGTGGCTTGCTTGGGCGTGATCACTCCGGGTTTGGGCTGTCCATGGCGTCCAGTTCGCGTCCTCCGACGTTCAACACGGGAGCAGCAGAGACTTTTCTGTTTCTAGGCGCCGGTGAGCTCAGGACGGTGGAGGAAAGTTGCTAGCCGGCTAGAGCACTCATGGGCGAAGGTTTTCTCTGTGGGGAGCTCGAGCAACCGAGCTCCGGTGGTGGCTGCGTGATGGGAAGAAGAGCAGAGCGACAGTTTCTGTTCTGCTCGGGAGAGAAGCACACGGGAGCAGGCAGAACGGGGAAGAAGCGAAGTGGCTCTGATGTACTCGCTGTGGGGAAGATCAGGACGAGCAAAAGATCAACCCAGCAGGAGGTGGCGCCGGGGTGGAGGGCACCGAGCTGTGGCGCGCTGTCAACAGTCGCTGCAGTCGGTTGCAATTTTGTGAGACTGACCGGTGGGGTCCACAGCCACAATTTTGCTTCTTATCCCTCAATTCAATTTAAAATAGCAAAGGAGCTCCAAATTTGATCAAACTTGGAGGATAGGTCAAAATAATTACGAGGAACTCAAATCTGAAATCAGATTTTGAAATTGAGTTTGTTTGTTTCAAAATTCAAATTCAAGTTTGAATTTGAACGTGCCCTCTTTAATCCTCGGAAGAAATAGCAAATGATCCCCACAATTATTCCAATTTGGACCAGAAGCTCCTTAATACCTAGAAATTGCATTGGTGAATTCATTTGCAAGTATTTGGTAATCTGAATATGATTCCTTTTAAAAGGTTCAAAATTATGTTTAAATTTCCTCCACTCTCCTCATAGAGAAGGTGCACATGAGTTAGAGTTTTGGGAGCGAAATTCTTTCCCCTAGGTTAACATGTGTTGAGCATGGGCTAGAGAAAATTTTTAAATCCCTCACATGTCCATTTTTGTGTTCATCATTTCATGTGACATAATTATAGCCTTTCTTCGCCTTAACTTTGTTTCATAAGTTGAAATCAAACTTTACAAAAGTTAGGGCTGTTACATTCCTCCCCCCTTAAAAGAATCTCGTCCCGAGATTACAAAAGAAAGAAGAAGGGAGAACGACTACTGGACATATGGTACAAACAAGTCGGGAAATTTTAAACGGAGAAATTCCTCACTTTCCCACGTGGTTTCATCAGTGGTGTGGTTGCTCCACAAGACTTTGTAAAATCGCAATGTCCGATTTCTTGTGGCACGAGTCTTCTCGTCGATAATCTGTATCGGATACTCAGAATAAGTGAGATTCGGTTGAAGATCCTCAATGTTCTCCATATGAACCGTGGCTGGGTACTTAAGACATTTCCACAGTTGAGAGACGTGGAAAACATTGTGAATACCCGAAAGTGACGTCGGTAACTCCAGACGATAGGCCACGGGTCCGCATATCTCTGTGACAGCAAACGGCCCAATGAATCGCGGAGCAAGCTTTCCCTTCACTCCGAACCGATGAACCCCTTTCATCGGAGAGACACGAAGATAAACGTGGTCCCCGATGTCGAAGTGAAGAGGTCGTCGTCTTTTGTCTGCATAGCTTTTCTGCCGAGATTGAGCAGCCTTTAAATTGGCTTGAATCACTCACACTCGTTTCTCGGCTTCATTCACAAGATCAATCCCGTAGACCACTCTCTCGCCGGACTCACACCAATTCAGCGGTGTGCGGCACTTCCGGCCATAAAGAGCTTCATACGGAGCCATTTTGATACTGGATTAATAACCGTTGTTATATGAGAACTCTGCCAACGGTAGATGGTCATCCCAATTCTTCCCATGATTGATGACACATGCCCATAGAATATCCTCCAGAATCTGATTTAGTCTCTCTGTTTGACCATCAGTTTGTAGATGATACGCTGAACTCCGAATTAACTTGGTTCCCAGTGAAGCATGTAGTTGCTCCCAAAATCTGGATACGAATAACGCACCTCGATCAGAAACGATGGTGCGGGGAACCCCGTGTAAACACACGATTCTCGAGATGAACAGCTCCACATACTTCTTTGCCACATATTTAGTATGGACTGGAATAAAATGTGCTGTCTTGGTCAAACAATCGACAATTATCCAAATAGAATCATGCTTGTTGCTGGTCATGGGTAAACCGACGATGAAGTCCATACTTATGTCTTCCCACTTCCATGCTGGAACCTTCAGAGGTTGAAGTGGTCCGGCTTTCCTCATGTGGTCGGCTTTAACCCGCCGACACGTATCACACTTGGATACGTATTTCGCAATCTCTCTCTTCATCTGTGTCCACCAGAACTTTAATTTTTAAGTCCTGATACATCTTTTTGCTTCCTAGATGAATGGAGTACTTGGATAAATGCGCTTCATCCAATATCTTCCTCCGCAATTTCATATTCCGGGTTACAACTATACGGTTGTTAAACCATAGAGTACCCTCTTCATCCTTGCGGAACATCTTCAACTCCCCGCTGTCCACTCTTCTCCGGATGTGAGACATACCTCTGTCTCTCTTCTGAGCCTCTACAATCTCATCTCGGATTGTAGGAATAAGAGCGAGGTTGAACAACGATCCGTAGGGAACTAAGCGCAGGTTTGGTTCTCCTTCATGTGCTGCCATGGATAAATGGTGAACGTGGGCTTTCCGACTAAGTGCGTCGGCAACTACATTCGCTTTGCCCGGATGGTAATGAATTTCAAGTTCATAGTCCTTGATCAATTCTAGCCATCTTCGCTGCCTCATATTCAATTCTTTCTGTATGAAGATGTACTTCAAGCTTTTGTGATCAGTGTAGAGATGTACTAGATTGCCTAGTAGATAATGTCTCCACATTTTCAATGCTAAGACCACTGCAGCTAGTTCAAGATCGTGCGTCGGGTAATTCTGCTCATGACCCCTGAGTTGTCGGGATCCATACGCGACCACACGTTCTTCTTGCATCAACACACAACCCAAACCAATGCCGGATGCATCACAATAAACATCAAACGGCTTCGTGGTGTCCGGCTGGGCCAAAATTGGAGCTGTAGTGAGATGCTTCACTAAAGTTAGAAAAGCTTGTTCGCATGAATTTCTCCAATCATACTTGGTGCTTTTCTTCAACAGATCTGTCGTAGGTTTAGCAACTTTGGAGAAGTTTGGAATGAATCCCCGGTAATAACCCGCTAAACCTAGGAAACTCCTCACTTCATGAACAGATGTAGGAGACTTCCAATTCAGCACTTGCTCGATTTTACTTGGGTCCACAGCAATGCCTTCCGCTGAAATAATATGCCCAAGAAACGGCACTTTGCTGATCCAAAACTCACATTTACTGAACTTTGCATATAGCTTGTGATCCCTCAAGCGTTGGAGTACAATACGCAAATGTTCAGCATGTTCTTCTTCTGACTTTGAATAGACCAAGATGTCATCAATGAAAACCACGACGAACTTATCTAACTCCGGCATGAACACAGAGTTCATGAGATACATAAAATGAGCCGGAGCTGTGAGACCTATGTGTGCTTAATACATTGGCAATTAGGATAAAAGTTAGCATTAACATTCAAAGTTTTGAATATTGCCAAAACATTCTTCTGTGGCAAGGTCCGACAAGTTCTTTGTTAGGTCTGCCAAGTGTTGGCAAGGTCCGACGCAAGGTCCGGAGAGCTTCTGTGAGGTCCGGAGCTTGTTTTTAGGGAGCTCTCGTGAAGTTCAACTCGTAGAACTGCAACGTCTTGTTTTTGCTTTTAACTCGCAATGTTTCAAACTTGCTTTATGGGAAGGTTTGCTTAGTATTAATTTGCTAAGTTTTTGGTGTGTTTTGGTGGTTATGGCTGTTATCATTTGATATGGTTTGCAACATGCTTATGTGACGTGCTCATGTAAGGTGTTGTGGTTTTCGAACTAACGTGAGTCAAGTCGAGGACTTGTGCTTGGTAGAATTGGTTTTTTATTCATGTGCAGGTGTTGCTTGAGTTCAAGACATGGCTGGTGACGGGATCCTTGGACTAGTCTCAGGGAGGAGATGAGGTTCCAACAACCAAGTTCGGGAGGAGCTGTGGTTGAGTTGATCGGGAGGTCGCGCATCATGTTTGGATCAAGGGCAGTGCATATGAAGGTTGCGTGTACGTCGTTGGAAGGTGTTTGCACGTGTGCAAGAAGTGCATGGACGTGGCAACATTGTTCCAAGGCGTGATGAAGAGAAGTGGACGTAAAGAATTGGTCGGAAAGGTCCAACCGGCTGGATTGCGTACTCAGGCTGAGGCTGAGTCGGATATGGCTCAAATATGGAAGATTTGAGTTGGTTATGATATGATTTCGTGCTAGGCACGAAGTTGAGTTGTTTTAGGAATGTTTAGGACGTTCCTAAGGTGTTTGGAAGTCTCACGATTGCTTCTATCTGCGAATAGGAGAGTCCTGAGCAGTTATGGTAAGTTAGGATACGAGTCCAATCAGGAGTAGGAGTCCTAGATTGGATTGTTTAGCCTGAGGGCTGGCTATAAAAGCAAGGGAGGCCAGAGCTCTCGTGTGTAGAGAACTTTGGGCTGTTCCTCTTGTGTTTCTATTGAATAAAGTTCATAGTTTCGAGGAGCTTTTGTGCCTTGTTCGTCCGACTTGTTTTTCGTCAAGTCTTTCTCGCTGAGTTTCTGGACAGACCGACGTTGCTTCGGTGTTTCGTTCATAACTCGAGTTTTACAGATCCGATTTACGTGATTCTTTTTGGGTTGTCTTCACAACTCAATTATCTATCATCTGTGAAATTTTCATGAGCTTAGGATCTGTAGTTTTTGAGATACACGAGTTTCTTTGCAGCGTTGCAGATCTGTTTTATATCGGGTAGAACAGATTGATCTTTGTTTAATGTTTTGATCGTATCTCAAGTTTTACTTCGTGTTTTCAAGTGATTCTTGTTGCATTAGATCCGTGACTTGATTCTCTACCTCTCTACTTGATTTTTCACGGTTGAACACGTTTGAAAACACTTGCACACACGGTTTCTTTAACCGATTGATTTTTTGCTGGGGGGTTTTTGTTGTTTCAGCTGTGAAAAGTTTTAATCTACCATTCACCCCCCTCTGGTAGCTTTTCACGTGCTCTTCGATCCTACAATTGGTATCAGAGCAAAGGTGCTCTAATCTTTGTGATTTGCACGTGTTTTGACTAACCATCATGGAGAAGTACTCCGCAAAACCTTGTATGTTCAATGGCATCGATTTTCAGGTTTGGAAGGCGCGGATGGAGGCCTACATACAGGCGCAAGGCTTCGCCATATGGGAAAAGGTCTACCGGAACTTCGATGTACCACCCAACGATCAAGTTACGGCTGCGAACATGAGAGATGTTGACAACAACAACAAGGCTCACAACTTGATCATCCAAGGATTGACTCAAAGCGACTTCGACCGTGTTGCACACCTCTGATCTGCATATGATGTTTGGAAAGCTCTTTGTGACTACCATGAAGGATCCAATACGATCAAGGAGGTAAGACAAGATATGTTCAAGAAAGAATACATGCGTTTTGAGATGCAACCCGGTGAGTCAATTGACGACCTTTTTGCTCGCTTTAATAAAATTCTCAACAACTTGCGTAGTGTCAATGTTAACTTTTCAGATGCTGAAAATGCTAGACAATTGTTAGGAGCATTAGATATGTCAATTTGGGAGATGAAAGTTACATCTATTCGTGAATCTACTGTCATGAGTTCTCTTACTTTAGACGTGCTTTATTCTAAATTGAAAACTCATGAAATTGACATCATCTCACGTAAAAACCCCAACAAGTCTATTGCATTTGTTTCGCAACGTGACATGTCTAGTTCTAGTCAATCATCATCTAGTGGTGCACTCTCTTTACTGTCCTCTCTAACCCTTGAACAGATTGAAGAGTTTCCAGAGGAGGAGCTTGCACTCATCTCTACTCGGTTCTCAAAAGCAATGCAAAATGTGAGAACTAGAAGGAGAGGAAGCTCCGAACCTCAACAATGTTTTGAATGTGGTAAGACAGGACATTTTCGTACGGAGTGCCCTAACATTTCAGGTCCGACTTCACGTGAAGAAAAGCAAACAAGGCCGAAGAAATCGTTTGCAAAGAATAAGAAGAAGAAAGATTTATCAATGCGCAACATAGTGCATAGTATGATCTCTGCACTTCAAGATTTCGGCTCAAGTGATGTGGACACCGGTAGTGATGAAGATGAAGAAGCTATGGCAAATATGTGCTGTATGGCGAGCAAGTCAAGTTCAAGCTCCGAGGAGGCAGAACACAACAGCGATGATGAAGAGGTATGTCCCACTTGCGAAGAAATGTGTGATGCTATTTCTCGTGCCACTGTTATATTAAATAAAAAGGATAAAAAACTTAGGAACAATGCTGTTAAAGTTGAATCACTAGAATCTGAAATTAATCGTTTAAAAACTTTGATTCCTAGTGATGATTCTTGTTCCTCATGTGATTTGATTTATGAACAATTATCCTCTTTAAGAAGTGCACACGCATCTACACTTGATAAACTTGAACTTGAAATTGAAAAGAACAAAGAGCTTGCTGCACTTAATGATAAAAATTTGAAAGATGCTTGTTGTTCTACAATTGATTTGCATTGTTCTTCATGTGACGATTTGAATAAGAAACTAAATGATGCTATGAATGAGATTTCTATTTTGAACAATGCTTTACGTGTGCATGAAGTTAAATATTGTTCAAATTGCAAACTAAAAGGAAAAACTTCATGTGAAAACTGCTTGGATCTGTCCAATAAACTTGATGACATGCATAGGACACTAGATTGGTTTTCTAATGCAAATAAGAACCTAAACTTGCTGCTGAATTCTTCCAAGTCTTGTAATGATAAAACTGTTTTAGGTTTTAATTCTCATGCTCATGCTAAGGCACACCCACCTAAAGTTGTAAAGTCATTAGGAAGCGGAGAGGTGATTTTCAAATCTGCAGGAGTACTGTCCCATTCGGGTTCTAATAAACGTGTTGTTTGCTCATCTAGATATGATAATAAGGTTATTTTTCATTGTACCTACTGTGGTAGAGATGGTCATGTCATGAATTTTTGCTATAGACTAGATAAACACGATAAGAAACAAAGAATACTTGCTAGATCACATAACAACCAAGCAAAATCTGCTAGACCGAATGTTCGGAGCTTGCAACCTGCTGTAATGAGTCAAAAACTTGCTCCCGGACCTACTGTTTTTTGTGCTACATATAACACATCTTCTAAGTCAGTAGTTGGGAACAAAATTTTTTGATGTTTGGCTCATAAACCTGCTGTACCTTCTCAGCTTTCGCGTGTTATTCCTGCTGGACGTCGTGTGACTCAGTACTGGATTCTTGTCTTTTAACTAACCCCAGTATTGAGTCATCGACGTATTGTGCTGCTGTGTAGGTTTCACGTTTGAGGAAGGAGAACATTTGGATTGTGGATTCAGGTTGCTCACGCCACATGACCGGTAACAAAGAATGGTTCTCCTCTCTCTCTTTTGTGTCACGTGTAGAAAATGTTACTTTCGCCGATAACTCTTCTACTCCCATAATTGCTAAAGGTTTGGTTAGAGTAAACAACCTCTACACTTTGAAAGATGTGGCACTTGTTAAAAATTTGAAATACAACTTGCTTTCGGTTTCACAATTGCTAGATGAAAATCTAGAGGTTAGCTTTGCTAAAAATTGCTGCAAGGTTGTAGATTTAAAAGGTGAGCTTTTATTTAACATGTCTAGGTTTGGAAGAGTTTTTAAAGCTGATTTTTATTTGTCAACTTCTAAGCATCGGTATCTAGTTGCTAATGATACAAATGATCTATATTTTTGGCTCATAGACTTGGTCACATAGGCTTTGATCATCTCACTCGTGTTAGTGCTCTCGATCGCATACGTGGGCTGCCGAAGCTTAAAAAGGACAATGATATTGTGTGCTCTTCTTGTAGACATGCTAAGTTTGTTGCAGGTTCACATGCTCCTCTCACAATGACCATGACAGCTGAACCGCGACAACTTTTACATCTTGACACAGTAGGTCCGGCACGTGTTCAATCCTTCGGAGGTAAATGGTATGTGCTTGTGATTGTTGATGATTATTCCAGATATTCTTGGGTTTATTTTATGACATCTAAGAATGAAGCTTTTAGTCATTTTAGAACTTTATTTCTTATATTATCTATTGATCACCCAGGACCATTAAAAGCAATTAGAAGTGATAACGGAACTGAATTTAAAAACCAATCCTTTGATCACTTTTGTGCTGAAAATGGAATAGATCATCAATACTCTTCACCCTATGTACCACAACAAAATGGTGTCGTAGAAAGAAAGAACAGGACCTTAGTTGAGATGGCTAGGACTATGCTTGATGAATATCAAACTCCTAGGAAATTTTGGGCTGATGCAATTGCAACCGCTTGTTATGTCTCAAATCGTGTTTTCTTGCGTGCTAAGCTTGGAAAAACCCCATATGAGCTCCGGTTTGGACATAGGCCTAGTGTTACACACTTTAGGGTTTTTGGTTGCAAATGCTTTGTTAAGAAACATGGTAATCTTTATAAATTTGAAGCTAGATCTGTTGATGGCATGTTTCTTGGTTATCCATCTCATAATAGAGGCTACTGTGTGCTTTTACTTGACACTAACAAAATTGTGGAGACTTGCAAGGTTTCTTTTGATGAAGCTAGCCCAAGTACTAGCTCCGATATTGCAGGTCTGGATCCATATCCGTAGGGGGAGAGTATTTTTATTGAAGAAGATGAAGAAGTGGTGCTGCTGCCCAAAAACTCGGAAGTAAATAACGATCAAGCTGCTGATTTTGCACCACAACCAGCACCAACAGTCATTACTGCTGGTTCGGACCTTCCTCAATCAACAAGCTCTCCTAATCAAAGGTCCGAACATGAAGAATAAGGTGCTTGTGAAGTGTCTACTCCCCTCCGAGTACTCAAAAGTCATCCTCCACAACAAATCATTGGAAGCTTGCATGAACGAGTCACTCGGTCCAGGTTTTGTGATCCAAACTCTCATGCTCATTCTGCTTTTGTTGCTTCTTTTGAACCCAAGGATATATCACACGCACTCACTAATGAATCTTGGACTAATGCCATGCAAGAAGAGTTAGAAAATTTTGAAAGAAATAATGTTTGGAAACTTGTACCTCCACCTCAAGGTCACACATTAATTGGAACTAAATGGGTATTTAAAAATAAGCAAAGTGAGGATGGGGTTGTGGTTAGGAATAAAGCTAGGTTGGTTGCTCAAGGTTTCACTCAAATTGAAGGTCTAGATTTTGATGAACCATTTGCTCCTGTTGCTAGATTAGAAGCTATAAGAATTTTATTAGCATTTGCTGCATCTAAAGGTTTTAAGTTATATCAAATGGATGTTAAAAGTGCTTTTCTTAATGGCTACATAGAGGAGGAGGTTTATGTTAAGCAGCCACCGGGTTTTGAAAATCCAAATTTTCCTAATCATGTTTACAAACTGTCCAAAGCCTTGTACGGTCTAAAACAAGCCCATAGAGCATGGTATGATAGGTTAAAAACAGGGGTTTACCATGGGAAAGGTTGATAAAATTCTTTTTGTACTTAAGCATGGCAATGACTCATTATTCGTTCTAAGTGTATGTGGATGATATTATCTTTGGTTGTGCTTCTCATGATCTCGTGTCCAAGTTTTCAGCTATGATGAGTTCAGAATTTGAGATGAGTATGATGGGAGAACTCACATACTTTTTGGGGCTGCAAATCAAGCAAACAAAAGAAGGAACTTTTGTGCATCAAACTAAGTATACAAAGGACCTTCTTAAGCGCTTCAACATGGACAAATGCAAGCCTCTTCGGACACCAATGGGAACAGCAACAACACTTGAACTTGATGAAGATGGTGACCCGGTCGATAAAAAGGAATACAGAAGTATGATTGGATCACTTTTGTATCTCACGGCGTCAAGACCGGACATACAATTCAGCGTATGTCTTTGTGCACGTTTTCAAGCTTCTCCACATGCTTCACATCGCCAAGCCATCAAAAGGATTCTCAGGTACCTACATGGAACTCAAGAATTTGGCATTTTCTTCCTTCTTCCTCAACCGTTTCTTTCAAAGCTTTTTCGGATGCTGATTTTGGGAGTTGTAGGATTGATAGAAAAAGTACTTCGGGTGCTTGTCATTTTCTTGGTAATTCACTTGTTGCTTGGTCCTCTAGAAAACAAAGTTCAGTTGCACAATCCACGGCCGAATCTGATTATGTAGCTGTGGCTAGCGCTTGCTCACAAATTCTTTGGATTGTTCAAACACTTAAGGACTATTTGGGTTGATTTAGATAGTGTTCCACTGTTTTGTGATAACACTAGTGCAATTTGTATTGCTAAAAACCCCGTGAAACACTCTAGAACTAAGCACATTGACATTAGGTATTACTTTCTTCGTGATAATGTTGAAAAAGGAAACATTGTGCTTCACCATGTCGATACCGAACAACAATTGGCTGATATTTTTACAAAACCTTTGGATTTCACTCGTTTTTGTTTCATTCGTAGTGAAATAGGGGTTATGCATCCTCATGGCTTAAATTGAGGGGGAGTTTTTGAAACTTTGAAAGTCTATGTGTGAATCTGAAACTAAAATAATATGAGCATAGTATTTCATACATATATGACTTTGTGATTCCTTTTACAGGCTGAAAGTTCTTACTACATTACTCATGTTATACATTTTGTAGTTTTTGCCATGACTAGTAATTGGAATAATTACTTATACTAAATCTGGTCATGATCGACCTTTCTTGCTGTTTTGAACTTATTGCGTGCTCACAAGTGCTTTTAATCATAAAAAATTAATCAAGTGATCAGCTCACATGTTGAGTTTTCAAATAAACAATTAAGAAAAGATCAAGAGAATATGCATGCATCACACTTGTTCTTTTGAGATTGCTTATCATTGCACTAAGATATGAACTTGGAAGGAATTGTGTATGACTAAAACCATGTCCTTAAGCTTCTGATTGTCAAATGACATAGGCTTGGCTTGGTTGGTTAGAATAAGGCTGATGCGACATATAATCTCTTGCAAATATCATATGATCAACTTTGTGCCTTAAATGATTATGAATAATAAAAATGCAGCAACAAGTGTCATGTTTTCAGGTTTTGAAATAGTTGAGTAAGGGAGATCATGACTTGTTTAAACTGAAAAATACATTTGATCTCTAGCATGGCTTACACTACTTTATGTATCTCATTGATGTGATAGTGTAAGTAACCTGATAGTATGACTTGGATGAGCTTTGTTTTGTATGTATATGTTATAATATGCTCATAACATTTAAAAATTTCTCTTTTGAACCTTGCTGAATACATTGTCAAAGGGGGAGAAATATGTATAAGGAGAGATTTTTTTACACTTTGCATATGTTATACACTTTCTTCCTTCTCTGATTTTAAAAAATGGGGAGAAATTAATAAAGGGGGAGAAATGAGTTTTCAAAACTTCTCAAAACTTTTCATAAGCCAATGCTCGGATTTTAATTGGTGTTGCTAATGCATTCATCAAGGGGGAGATTGTGAGACCTATGTGTGCTGAATACATTGGCAATTAGGATAAAAGTTAGCATTAACATTCAAAGTTTTGAATATTGCCAAAACATTCTTCTGTGGCAAGGTCCGACAAGTTCTTTGTTAGGTCCGCCAAGTGTTGGCAAGGTCCGACGCAAGGTCCGGAGAGCTCCTGCAAGGTCCGGAGAGCTTCTGTGAGGTCCGGAGCTTGTTTTTAGGGAGCTCCCGTGAAGTTCAACTCGTAGAACTGCAGCGTCTTGTTTTTGCTTTTATCTCGCAATGTTTCAAACTTGCTTTATGGGAAGGTTTGCTTAGTATTAATTTGCTAATTTTTTGGTGTGTTTTGGTGGTTATGGCTGTTATCATTTGATATGGTTTGCAACATGCTTATGTGACGTGCTCATGTAAGGTGTTGTGGTTTTCGAACTAATGTGAGTCAAGTCGAGGACTTGTGCTCGGAAGAATTGGTTGTTTATTCATGTGCAGGTGTTGCTTGAGTTCAAGACATGGCTGGTGACGGGATCCTTGGACTAGTCTCAGGGAGGAGATGAGGTTCCAACAACCAAGTTCGGGAGGAGCTGTGGTTGAGTTGATCGGGAGGTCGCGCAGCATGTTTGGATCAAGGGCAGTGCATATGAAGGTTGCGTGTACGTCGTTGGAAGGTGTTTGCACGTGTGCAAGGAGTGCATGGACGTGGCAACATTGTTCCAAGGCGTGATGAAGAGAAGTGGACGTAAAGAATTGGTCGGAAAGGTCCAACCGGCTGGATTGCGTACTTAGACTGAGGCTGAGTCGGATATGACTCAAATATGGAAGATTTGAGTTGGTTATGATAGGATTTCATGCTAGGCACAAAGTTGAGTTGTTTTAGGAATGTTTAGGACGTTCCTAAGGTGTTTGGAAGTCTCACGATTGCTTCTATCTGCGAATAGGAGAGTCCTGAGCAGTTATGGTAAGTTAGTATATGAGTCCAATTAGGAGTAGGAGTCCTAGATTGGATTGTTTAGCCTGAGGGCTGGCTATAAAAGCAAGGGAGGCCAGAGCTCTCGTGTGTAGAGAACTTTGGGCTGTTCCTCTTGTGTTTCTATTGAATAAAGTTCATAGTTTCGAGGAGCTTTTGTGCCTTGTTCGTCCGACTTGTTTTTCGTCAAGTCTTTCTCGCCGAGTTTCTGGACGGACCGACGTTGCTTCGGTGTTTCGTTCATAACTCGAGTTTTACAGATCCGATTGATGTGATTCTTTTTGGGTTGTCTTCACAACTCAATTATATATCATCTGTGAAATTTTCACGAGATTCGGATCTTTAGTTTTTGAGATACACGAGTTTCTTTGCAGCGTTGCAGATCTGTTTTATATCGGGTAGAACAGATTGATCTTTGTTTAATGTTTTGATCGTATCTCAAGTTTTACTTTGTGTTTTCAAGTGATTCTTGTTGCATTAGATCCGTGACTTGATTCTCTACCTCTCTACTTGATTTGTCACAGTTGAACACGTTTGAAAACACTTGCACACACGGTTTCTTTAACCGATTGATTTTTTGCTGAGGGGTTTTTGTTGTTTCCTCTGCGAAAAGTTTTAATCTACCATTCACCCCCCTCTGGTAGCTTTTCACGTGCTCTTTGATCCTACAGGAGCATTGGTCAGCCCAAAAGACACGACAAGATATTCATAAAGACCATATCTTGTCGAGAACGCCGTCTTAGGTACATCTTCTGCCCGGATCTTTATCTGATGATACCCGGACCGAAGATCCATCTTGGAGAATACCTTAGCACCCACCAGTTGATCGAACAAAATATCAATGCGCGATAGTGGATACTTATTCTTGATAGTGACAACATTCAGTGGACGATAATCTACGCATAGTCTCAAAGTCTCGTCCTTCTTCTTCACGAAGAGTGCGGAACAGCCCCAAGGTGATGAACTTGGGCGTATAAAACCTTTGTCCATGAGGTCATTCAGCTGCTCCTTCAATTCTGCTAGCTCCTTTGATGCCCATTTTATATGGTCGCCGAGAAATAGGTGTTGTTCCCGGTGCAAGTTCAATCTTGAACTCAACATCATGGTCGGGCGGCATGCCCGGCAAGTCTTCGGGAAACACATCTGGATATTCACATACCACTGGAATATCCTCAAGTTTAGGAGCTTCAATCTGATGCACCGCTGCAACTCGTTGTGATGGATCCACAAGATTCAATGTGTTGCAACTGTGTATTGGGGAATTCAGTTGGACAGTCCGAGAGTTGATATCAAAGATAGCTCCATAATGTGTCAACCATGACATCCCCAAGATAATATCAATCCTTTGGCCTTTGAGTATGATAAGGCTCGCAGGATAGATGTTTCTACCCAAACATAAAGGTGCCCGAGAGACCATTTCATCAGTTGATATCTTGCCTCCGGGTGAGCTGATATGAAACGGATGCTTAACTGTGCTAAATGGAAGATTATTTTCAGCACATAGTCTCTGCTAATAAAATTGTGGGTGGCCCCGGAATCAAACAAAATGAAAGTGGGCTGTTCATGTAACGTGAACATGCCCGCTAAAACTGGTTCGCCTTTAGCAATGTCCTCAATAGCAGTGTAATTAACCCTGCCAGCTTTTGAAAGATTCTTCTTTGAAGGTTCACGGTGCTGATCTGAGCATTGATGAGACAACACATAATTGTGGCTCTGCTCAGCTCCACGACTGTTTCGTGCTGCAGAAATCCTCAGCTCCCTACTAACACGAGGTTGAGATAATTCGTGCGTAGCTGGTTGCGGTAGGATTGCACGAATAATTTCTGACCGCTGCTGTTGAGGTGGAGGCTCATAAGTGATCCACTTCAGCCATGGTTGTGAGAGTTGGACCACTGGCTGAATTTGTTGCCTAACTGGCAAGTAATACCACACTCGATAGTTCGGACGAACCTCGATATCACTGTCTGGCGGTATACTTCTTTTCAACTCCGCTTCACAACGGAGATGCATGTCTTCTTTAATAATAGTGGCATTTACCAACTCATTGTAAATACCGTTATTGAACAAGGTCACTTGTTCCTGAAGTTCGACATTCAAACCTCAGAAGAAATATTCACACTTCAACGCTTCCGAGTCTACCATATGAGTGGCGTATTGCAACAAGTCTTCAAACTCTTTGAAGTACTCATACGCACCCCTTTCTCCTTGTTTTAGTTCTAGAAAGTCTTCATACTTTGTTCGAAGAAGTCCCGAACAAATGTGACGTGCCCGGAAAACATCCCGAAATTCATCCCACGTCACACGATGACCTTCAGAAAGAGTTGCAAGATACTCTGCCCACCAAGCTCCAGCGGCTCCGTGGAGTTGTTGAGCGGCAAATAGAGTCTTTTGATATTCATCGCACTCAAGCGTATCGAACTTGGCTTCAATACATTGGAGCCAATGAGCAGACTCCAACGGTTCTTTCGCTTCCGAGAAAACCGGTGGTTGTCTTGCTAAGAAATCCAGATAAGTGCTTGGCGGGGGATTTTGCTGTAGTGTCTCTTGTCGTATGCTTTGTCGCACCAACAGATCCAGAGACTCAGCCATCTTTGCTAAAATTTCCGCCAATCTGGTGGATGATGTCGGCACTTCTTGTCGTGGCGAATTACTTTTACCGTGACTCGACTCACCAACCTCACTCCTGGAATGAGCACGATCCATGCTGCAAGAGTGAGCAATTTACGGTTAAAATTCAAAGTTTAAACTCAACTTGAATTCAAAAACATTAACCGTAAAAACATCACATATATATTGCAGCACTACACAATCTAACCAGGGTTTAGACAATTCTGATATCTACCAACTTTAACAAGTTTATCCAAACCCTTGATTCCAACAGTAGGACAAACTGAAAAATAACTCGAGAACATGTTACAGAGCTTAGAAAAGTCTAAAACATCCCTGTCCACAACAAGTCCTAAGTTACATAGGCAATAAGCACTACTCTGTTCAGAATGACCAATAGGTCTTAATCCCCGAATTTGAATATGAAAATGGCAACTTCATGCCTCAAGTTGAATATCAAAGTTATAGTTAACTTCAATATATTTTCAACGAGTATTCATTTGCCTTCATATCAGTTCTGGATCAAAAGTTTTGATATTTCAAAATTGACAGAAATCTGGAACCATTTTGACAGCACCTCCTTTGAAAGTGGCTGTTTTGTCCACAAGATTTGATCACTTTAAACTCCAAATTTGGAGAAACTTTGAACTACAAAGTTATAGCATATATCACAAGCTTTCTAACGGTGTGTTACATGACCCTTAGAAATTTTTCTATAGAAAGTTATGGTTGAAATACAGAAATTTCCAGCGAGCAATTTGTGCCTGCCCTGTTTTTGGACAGTTCACACTCACCTGAGAATTTCATTCATTTGGAGGGCCTGGTCTGGACTTCTACAGAAAAGTTGTAGAAGATTTCAAAATCTCTCCAGAAATGTACCACTCACCTCCATTGGTTCAACCAAACAAAAGTTATGTCCTGTTCAACTTTAGCAAAATTCTGCCAAAAACAGAATGGCACAATCTTTGTGAATAAATCTATACCCCCAATTGACTCTTAGTTCAATCTAGGAGTTCATTAACCCCTAATAGAATCCTAGACTCCAAAATTACTCTTTTTCTTTTTTTTTTCTTTTCAAACCTTCCTTTTAATGCAGTTCAAATCATGTCACTGTACTACGTTTCCTCACCAAATTAAAATCCTAACCGGCTTTATACCGGCTTATACGTCTCAAGTGGTGGCACTAAAACGACCACTCACAAACGTTGTCTACACGACATGTACTAACGTGGTTAAGGTATCTGCAGAAAACCACTCAATAATGATGCACACATTGGTTTATCATTTCAGGCAGGTCCATATCATAGTAAAAACATACTCCCGTATCATTGCCATACGGGCTGTCCTTGAGTCAAGCCACGTCTCAAGGTACATGATCAGGTTATCTACCACCCGACGGGGGCTCCACACCTTTGCAATAAAGCACACCGGTGGAACAGCGCTTTCGTAAGCCTCATAGGACATGAAGAGTCCTAGAGAAATTACTTCGTGTTACAAACCACACGATGGGGTCTCCTCCTCTTGCCCCTGGGTTTGCGACTGGAGGCTAGTGCCATTCATATGTCTCTAAGACATGAAGAGTCTTAGAAAACATATTCACTTACCGTCCATTGCTGAACGGAACATCCCACACTACTTTCCTCGTATGGGTGAGCTAACCGAAATTGATCTGCTTTCGGTGGCGTTCCTTACCATTCTTACCTCCACGTAGGTGCGTCATTACTGAATTTAAATACTGAAGAGTAACACACTGTTAGCTTGCCACCTTAAGTAACTATGCTAATAATACTCCTTATGTGGGCATACTATACGTTCCTCACTCGTATACTCTTAATTTTTTAAAAATAGACCCTTTTCATGCATGCTATTCCAATGCGGCTCGGATACCATTCTGTGAGGGAGCCACGCCCGGGAATCGTAGTGGGTGGTGCCGCGCGATGCGGCACCCAACAACATGCACGAAAAGAGGCTCAAGAACATAACTGAACCATTTTTTACTCAACATAAGATCTTTTACAACATAAATACACACGCGGCGGAATGTAAAACTAGCTGGACAATCTACTCACTCTCGACCCTAACTACGCCGAAGAGAAGTCGTTCAACCCATGAACACTTCCTACTAGCTTCACCAAAGAAAGGCAGCGGCTAGGTTTTCGATGAGTGGAACGAACCGTGAGGTTCATCGTCTCACCGAACAACCCTCTTCATAGCAGGCATCCTGCTACCTGCAAAACAACTTAGAAGCAACCGTGAGCACTAAGGCTCAGCAAGACTTAACCGTCACTCCTAAACATGTAACTCTAAATGCAGGGGTAGTAAGACAGTAGGAACAGGAATTTGCAAAATGCAGCTTGACTAAACTTGATCCTTATATTTAGATTCTTTTAGCCTTCATTTTAGTGGTCCTCATGCCTCACAACATCGGAAGTCCACAATCAAACATGAAACGCTTAGCCCGATGTTGCTAGCCTAAGGTGGAAATGAAATTTAGTTGGCTCTATATCTACTTCAGTCAAGGTTCCAATACAGTGATTAATCCACAAACAGCAAGTTAAGAGCCTTAGTTCCTCTTCTTACTACGTCACGGCGCAGTGGGCAAGTATGCTCAATCCTCTTCCGTGAGCAACGGTGATTCGAATCAATCACAACCCGGAATACACGACACATACACCCGCCTCGAAAGACTCTCTCAAGAGCTCTTTCTTACGTTGTATGCAACAACCTTTCACATGACACCCCGACATAGAAAAACGTTTCGCGCCGAGCAGGATGGTCCTCTACGCGGACACGTCGAAGTTGCCCGCTAAAGGTTTTACACCTCCCGCCTTCTCAACGCCATTCCCACGCGAAGGATGAGTTTCTATATCACGGTCCATCGAGTTACATCGGTTTCATGGGTCCCATACCCCACTAAATATCTGGTACAACTCAATCTTGTCCAGCAGGGCCGCATACATACGGTCCTTAACCGACACGGACGAGGCTACAACCAACCTCCACATTTGCCTTACCATCCCGGTCCAGGCCAAATGTGGTCTCAAGCATTGTCACACCCATCGCAGGTCGAGACCAACCTTGAGCGCTCCATCCTACAGGAACATCCCCGTCCCCATCTCATTTTCATGAGGGTGCTCTTATCATCAACCTCTCGCGAGTAACTCCATTACTCGAACTTTCTCACGAGTAGCTTTTTACTACTCGACTTCTACCGAGCTAGCTACAATATTAGCCTAGCATCTACGACGAGTCAAAGCCTACACTAAACCTTCTACTCAGGGATGTAATAGTCATGCAAGTGGGTTTCAATCATCCTAGACATAATGCACAATATCAAGTCTAATAAACATGAGGTGAAGTAAAGCAAAATTTAAAACGGTAACGATATGCAAACCGGGGCTTGCCTTGCTCAACGGTTTTGTTAGAAGATAGGAGTTAGTCTTCCTCCGGAGAATCCGCCAAACTCGTCACGATATGGAGATCCTCGCTGCAGAGTCGAGTCCTCGTCAAACGTCGACGTCACGTGCTATTAAGATTGTTTATGCACAAGTATTCAAAAGCAATTTAGAAAATGATTCAAAACTGTTGTACCAGTTATATCACACCTAAAAGGGACAAACAACAGCAAGGTTTCTGTTTTTGGATCTACAACCCTAGAGATGATGAAAGCTAGGGTGAAAAGGAGATACTACTAATCACCATGTGATTAAGTCCATTATATGAACACTTAAACCTAAAAGATTGTAGCTCAAGTTCCAGAGGTCCAATGAAGCTGATAATTTAACCACAGCTTCTATGGTAGGTATTTAGGCAGTGTGCAAAAATTGAGCTCGTGAAATGGCTTCATGTGAGCACAACAAATCCTTATGTGGTTTTCACTAATGTGCCTTTACCCCCTAGGTATTAAGCTTTCCTATGCTGCAAAGTAGACTTTTTGTGAAGTAAAAAATGTCCTGAGCCCATAGGAATTGGTTTTACCATTTTTAGAGTTTCCTATATGGATATATGGATTTTACAAGGATTGGGGAAAAGCCGAAAATGTCTCTGTTCATTTTCCCATTTTTCAGAGACATAAGGAATGAACACATAATTTGACCAAACAAATGAGGTCCAATGCCTCTGAAATGTTTACTGAAGTTCAAGGAATTTTGGAAGAATGTCCTGGACGAATTTGGGAATTTTCCAATAAACAAAACTCCTGTAAAAATTCATACAATATTTTATTTAAATGAATTAATGAGCCAAATACAGGGATTTTCATAAACATTGGGCTGCACCTGTGGATAGTACTCTTTGAGAGGAATCCAACAAAATTTGTTTCACAATTTTTGGACACTCCTACACAAAGTTATGGCTCTCCAAAATTTGAACTAAAGTGGGAAAATCTGGAAAATGTTTAAATGCCGACAGTGGGTCCCACCTGTCATCCCTAACCTCCAGACTCGCGCCAAACAGGGCAGTGGCGGCCCTCTCTGGCGAGATCGCCGGAAAAGCACTTCCCAGCCACCTCCAGACCCCCTGCTGGCCGCCCCCCATTTCCCCCCATGCTGAACACGTTGGTGAGGTCGCCGGCGGCTGGAACTCGCCTGAAAACAGGGCACACCGGCCACAGCAAACCCTAGGGCTCCGGCGAGGTCGTGCACGGTGAATTCGCCCCCAAATGGTCGGTTCTTGGGCTCTACAGCACCAGGAGATCATGTAGAAGACCGGCATGAGGTCTAAACATGCTGGGGAGGGCTCTAAACCTATCGGCATCGTGCGCCCGATAGGGTCCAGCGGTATACCCTCAAAAAGAACCCGGATTCCTCACTCTACACTCAATTTCTTGGTCCAAAATCGATGGAGGAGGTGTGCTAGGCAGGTAACATCCTGTGTGTGAAGTTTGAGACCCAACAAACACGATTTGAGGACGAATTTTACAATTCCTTACCTCAAGGTCCTTTTCTGCCGCCCGGGAGAAAAACTTGAAATTCTCCCTCTGTGATTAATGGCTAGGGCTGAGCTTCGGAGGTGAGCAACTAGACTTGTAGGTGCACCGATGGGGTGGCGTGCCTGGGCGTGATCACTCCTGGTTTGGGCTGTTTACGGCGTCCAGTTCGCATCCTCCGACGTTCAACATGGGAGCAGCAGATACTTTTCTATTTCTAGGCGCCGGTGAGCTCAGGAAGGTGGAGGAAATTTGCTAGCTGGCTAGAGCACTCATGGGCGAAGGTTTTCTCTGTGGGGAGCTCGAGCAACCAATCTCCGGTGGTGGCTGCATGATGGGAAGAGGAGCAGAGCGACAGTTTCTGTTCTGCTCGGGAGAGAAGCACACGGGAGCAGGCAGAACGGGGAAGAAGTGAAGTGGCTCTGATGTACTCGCTGTGGGGAAGACCAGGACGAGCAAGAGATCAACCCAGCAGGAGGTGGCGCCGGGGTGGAGGGCACCGAGCTGTGGCGCGCTGTCAACAGTCGCTGCAGTCGGTTGCAATTTTGTGAGACTGACCGGTGGGGTCCACAGCCACAATTTTGCTTCTTATCCCTCAATTCAATTTAAAATAGCAAAGGAGCTCCAAATTTGATCAAACTTGGAGGATAGGTCAAAATAATTACGAGGAACTCAAATCTGAAATCAGATTTTGAAATTGAGTTTGTTTGTTTCAAAATTCAAATTCAAGTTTGAATTTGAACGTGCCCTCTTTAATCCTCGGAAGAAATAACAAATGATCCCCACAATTATTCCAATTTGGACCAGAAGCTCCTTAATACCTAGAAATTGCATTGGTGAATTCAATTGCAAGTATTTGGCAATCTGAATATGATTCCTTTTAAAAGGTTCAAAATCGTGTTTAAATTCCCTCCACTCTCCTCATAGAGAAGGTGCACACGAGTTAGAGTTTTGGGAGAGAAATTCTTTCCCCTAGGTTAACATGTGTTGAGCATGGGCTAGAGAAATTTTTTGACACGACCCCATTGGTCCTGTCGAGCCAGGATCACGCTGAGGGGTGCTGCGTTGCACAGCACCGTATAACACACGTCAAAGGTACAAAGCGGAAGCGGAAGTTTATTACATAAACAGTTTTATGAACATGTTTACATCAAAATAAGTTTAGTCCACACTCGCGGGCGTAGACTACGCATCAAGTCACGTTCAACCCTCGAACGTGTCCTTGCTACCACACACACACACACTAACTCTGCGGCGTGCACGACTCCCACTCGACGGGGTTCCCCTCCTGGGGTTCCGTCTCAT
The DNA here is from genome assembly GCA_030760725.1 of Neostapfia colusana. NCBI lineage: Eukaryota > Viridiplantae > Streptophyta > Magnoliopsida > Poales > Poaceae > Neostapfia > Neostapfia colusana. The sequence continues at coordinate 105,735,948 of JASWHV010000004.1, read as the reverse complement.
CTTCGGGAGTCCCTTTCTCATAGAACCCTGCAAAAGCTTCAAACACAAGCAGTGAGCACGAAGGCTCAGCAAGTCTGACCCGTCTCACCTAAACATGGAACTTCTACATGAGGGTAATGGGTTGCATGGGGTAAAAATCAGTTGCAAGGACTCGCCTAATTAGTAGAACCTTACTTTCAAGTTTTAGCAGCAGGTTGTGGAGAACCTTACGCTAAGGCACATGAGAGAGCCGCAATCAAACAAGAAACGCATTTCTCTCATGTACTTTGCCCAAAGTTGAAAAGAACTTTAGTTAGCTCTACGCTACAGCATATCATTAACAATCAATGTCCAGCTTTCAATCAGCAACATTTTAACATGTGACTAGCCTGTTCTTTCTACGTCACGGTACAGTGAACAAGTGGTACTCACTGACCGCGAGGGACGGCGATTATAATCGATTTACACCTGCAGGGTTACCCGAACAACCCGTCACGTACACCCGTACTCGATGTTGCCTACAACAACCATCACGGACGCCGTACGCGACTACCTTTCACCCGTTAGCCAAATGTTGAACCGGTCGAATCGTCCCGAGCAAGAGGTCTCTGCACGCGCATCTCAGTGCCGCCAGCCGATTTACACCTCGAGCTCTCAACCTACCCTCTGAACGACCAGCTATGCCTCAACACCCAGCTACCCGAGTTACATCAGTTTCCCGGTTCCCATATAGCCGGTAGGTCTTCGGTACTGTTCTAGCTTGTTCAACAGGCCCGCACACGGCTCGGTCCTCAATCGACACAAGCGGAGCTACAGCACACAGGCCCCAAAGTCCTGCTGCCCTTACTCTCCGCTCGGTCTCATTTTCTTGCCATGTGTATCATGTGCTACCTCTACCCGAGCAATGTGCCTATAGCCTATTCTCTCGAGTAGTTCCAACTACTCGACTTGTACCGAATCCTACTCTATCTTAGCAATGCAGTGGCTAACGAGGTTTTCAATCCTAAACCCAACCCATGGTTTTCTTGGCTATGCAGTTGGGTTTCCAATCAAGACTCTAATGCAAAGAACAATATTCAAAGATGTGCTTAAAACAATAAACATTTGTAAAAAGGTTAATGCAAACCGGAGCTTGCCTTGCTGCTCTTGGTCGTAGGCTAGCTGTTCCTCCGGAGTAACGAAGTCTAGGACGTTGGGTTCCTCCTCGACCTTAGCGACTACATGATAAGAGCAATATATGTATCAATTTAAATGCATTTGTATTAACTTTGAAGTTGTGAAGTCTATAACCCTTGATAGACAGACCTAATGACTGTGAAACTTTTATTGTGGCTTGTTTACAACCTAAACAAAGACTTGGTCAAGTTTTAATTGCAGCAAAGCTCATTTGAGCCCTCCACAATTAATTATGTCCTTGACCTTAATTGGAACTCTTAGGGTGTTCTAGAAATTTTCATGAAACAAACTATGACTTTCTGAAAACTAGATTTTCAGAGGGTTCTAATGGAGTTGGTCTCACTTAATTTGAAGGTTCCTAGCTAAAGTTATGAGCTAAACAATTTCAGAGAAAATTCTGAAAATGTTTCTGAACATTTTCTATTTTCTCTGGAACAGTTTCACTAATCACACCATTAGGTGGATAAGATGAGCTCAAATGGATCTGAAATTTTTATGGTAGTTCAGAGATATTTTGGTGAACATCGCAGCAAAATTTCAGGATTTTCCTCCAAAGGATTCTCCAGTTAAAATTCCTAACAGTTTAAATTTGAGGAATTAATTCTGGAGAAATAAGGAATTTCATGAAGTAAAACTTGATTTTCTGGAAAGTACTCAGAGAGCTGAATCCAGCAAAATTTGGTTCACTCAATTTTGAGCTTTCTAGCCAAAGTTATGAGGATTTGAAATTTGAAGGAAATCTGAAAATCGGGGAAAAGTTTAAACTCGCGCGTAGGCCCAGGGGACACGCGTCGCACGCCTAGGCGATGGCACATCGTGGCCCACAAGGATTTTGCGCGCCAGCACACCCGATCCCGGCCGCAGCCAGATCCCGATTCAAAATATCTCCCGCTGACAGCTGGGGTCCACCCCCTTCTTCAACCTCGCGACACCCGCGCACCGCCGCCGAGGGATCTCGCCGGAGAGCTCGCCGCCGGCCGCTGTACAGCTCCAAACTTCTCGATTCTGGCCGCCCCTGCCTACTTTTACTCGGGGAACAGGATTCTAGGGTCAGCTGCTCATGACAATGGCCAGAGTATGGTCGGCGACGAGCCGCCACCTCGGAACAACTTCGACCATGTCGGCTGACTTCTCTAGCACCTCAGCTACTTGGGAAACCGGTCGGGGAGCATCAGTGGACATCAGAGAAGGTCGACCTGAGCTCGAGGCAGCTCGGGGAAGGCCCGAAATAGGTCCTCACCGTGCGCCCGATGCCGCCCGTTCGTCCCGCCATTAGTAGACCTCAAATTACGCCGGGCACAGAGGTTCTCCGGCCTAGAGTTGTGAAGGCAACTTGTGCGTTACCGTGTCTAGATCGTGTGAGAGCGGCTTGAGGCCCTCTAATCCTCTCTAGAGCACGAATTAAACAGAATCGTACCCGAAGGTCGTTCTGCACACAGAAAGGGGAAAAGTGGAAATTCGCCGCCGGTGAGCAACCACTCGAGCTGTGGCTCGGGGATGAGCAGCACCGGTCACCCGCGCGTCCAAGGGTGCCTTGGCTCGGACGTGACAACGCCCTGGTTGGGCTGTCCACGAGAGCCCGAGGTGCGGCGATTCCAAGTCCCGAATTTGATCTTTCGGCACAGCCGATATCAATCGGTTTCAACCGAATTCTAGCAACGGGGAGGATGGAGGAAGGTTTCTAGTACCTTGCTGGGGCTCTGGAGTGGACGGAGGGAGCTGCGATCGGCGTTCTCCGATCAAGTCCGAGCTGCGGAAGTTTTCGGCCGGCGCTGAGTTCTTGCGGGGAAGAACGGTGGTGCCTCGGCCGAGGAGGGGGGCAGGCGCCTTAAGAAGGCTCTGCACCGCCTCACGCCCGAGCGTGGGCAAGCAGCTGCTGGCGCAGCGGCTGCCCTCGGTGGCGATCACCGCTGCGGCTCGGCGACCCGAGTGAAAAAGTCTCAGTCGGTTTGATCTGAGCAGTGCTGACATGTGGGTCCCACCTCCAGTTTTAACCTCTGAAATTTACTCCTAATCACTGTTGTAAACAGTGAACCCCATACTACCCTTGGAAATTCAAATTATTCACCCATGAGCCATTTGAATTGATCAAAGTTCAAATGAGGTTTGGTTTGAATGAATTTCAGCACAAGTTCAGTTTGAAATTCAAATAAAGTTTGAATTTCTCCCCCTTAGCTCATGTCAAGATCAACTCCAAATGGAGTGAAAATTGGTGTGTGAGCTCACAAAAATGTGCTGAGTAAGAATATGCCTTCCACTTTTAAATTCATGGGATAAAAACAGTTTGAATTTGAATATGGTTTCAAACTGCCCTCTTCCTAACTATACCCAAACTGACCTCAAAAAGGTTTTGAATTTGGGTGAAACTTGGCATGGACATCCTTAGTAAAGTGTAGGAGTTTTCATATGTCCAGCCCATCTATATCACATGTGGGAAATACCACTTTTGCAATGTGTGAGTTTGTTCTCTAATGAGCATGTTGATAATTGTTACTTGCTCTTCATTTGTGTTCATCATTCTTCCTCAAATGAGGTGTGTGGTGTGGTGATGAACACTGCAAATGTGTGTCAAAAACTGAGGCCCTTACATTCCTCCCCCCTTAAAAGAATCTCGTCCCGAGATTATAAGGTGAAAATGAGAGAGAGGACGGTGGAAAATTACCGGATATGCGACGTGAAAAAGTCGGGGTAGTTAGTGCGAAGGAATTCTTCGCTCTCCCATGTCGCTTCGTCCATGGAGTGATTACTCCATAGAACCTTGTAGAACCACAACGTACGGTTGCGTGTGGTTCGGGCCTTTTCATCAATAATCTGCACCGGTTCCTCCCGATAGGTGAGATCCGGTTGCAGTTCTTCAATGTCTTCCAGCTGAACGGTAGTTGATAGCTTGAGACATTTCCTCAGCTGGGAAACGTGAAAGACGTCGTGCACACCGGAAAGTGCTTCTGGTAACTTCAGCCGGTATGCCACTGATCCACATCTCTCGGTAATCTGAAATGGACCGATGAATCGGGGTGCCAACTTTCCTCTCACCCCAAATCTGTTTACGCCCTTCATTGGAGACACCCGTAGGTATACGTGATCTCCAACTTCGAATTGTAATGGGCGCCATCTCCGGTCCGCATATTGTTTTTGCCGGGATTTAGCGGCTTTTAGGTTTGCTTGAATTAGTCGAACCTTTTCTTCCGCGTTGTTGACAAGGTCAATCCCGAAGGTAACCCTTTCGCCAGACTCACACCAGTTCAATGGTGTGTGGCATTTTCTTCCGTATAGCGCCTCGTAGGGCGCCATCTTGATGCTGGCTTGGTACCCATTGTTGTACGAGAACTCGGCTAACGGCAAGTGATCATCCCAATTCTTGCCGTGGTCGATAGCGCAAGCTCGTAGCATGTCTTCTAGAATCTGATTTACCCGCTCGGTTTGTCCATCCGTCTGCGGGTGGTAGGCTGAACTACGGATCAGCTTCGTCCCCAAGGCAGCGTGCAGCTGCTCCCAAAAACGGGACACAAATAAAGTGCCCCGATCCGATATGATAGTATGGGGTACGCCGTACAAGCATAGGATCTGTGAGATGTACAGTTCAGCGTACTTCTTGGCGTTGTAGTTGGTGTTGACCGGGATGAAATGGGCAACTTTGGTGAGCCGATCGACGATCACCCACAGGGAATCATGTTTCTGTAAGGTGATGGGTAAACCGACGATGAAATCCATGCTCACGTCCTCCCACTTCCAGGTAGGAATGCCCAGTGGTTACAGCAGTCCTGGTTTCCGCATATGATCTGCCTTCACCCTTCGACATGTATCACACTCGGACACGTATTTTGCAACCTCGCACTTCATCTGTGTCCACCAAAACTTTCTTCTGAGTTCTTGATACATTTTGTTGCTGCCGGGGTGAATAGAAAACTTTGATAAGTGAGCCTCATCAAAGATTTTCTTCCGTAATTCCGGTTTATGGGGTACGACGATCCGGTCCTTGAACCACAGAACGCCGTCTCCGTCCTTCTGGAAACATTTCAACTCCCCACTGTCTACACGTCTCCGCAAATGTGACATGCCCTTGTCATTCTTCTAGGCTGTCGCTATCTCTTCACGGATGGTGGGGATTAAAGCTAGGTTGTAGAGAGCTCCGTGTGGAATCACATGTAGTGGTGGTTCGCTCTCTTCCAACGGTGTGATGGTCAGATTGTTGACGTGTGACTTGCGGCTCAGCGCATCTGCCACTACGTTTGCCTTGCCCGGATGATAATGGATCTCTATCTCGTAATCCTTTATCAGTTCTAACCATCTTCGTTGCCTCATGTTCAGCTCCTTCTGAGTGAATATTTACTTGAGGCTTTTGTGGTCGGTGTATAAATGTACGAGGTTACCGAGTAGGTAGTGCCTCCACATCTTCAGTGCAAGTACCACGGCAGCGAGCTCCAAGTCGTGAGTTGGATAATTTTGCTCATGGTTTCTAAGCTGCCGTGATCCATACGCGACCACTCTTCGGTCTTGCATCAGCACACACCCGAGCCCAATGCCGGATGCATCGCAGTACACATCGAACGGTTTTGTTGTGTCTGGCTGCTCCAAAACCGGTGCTGATGTCAGGTGCTTGACTAAAGCCTTGAATGCTGCTTCACATGCTGGACTCCAAACATATTTGGTAGCCTTCTTCAGCAGCTCCGTCATTGGCTTGGCAATCTTCGAGAAGTTCGGAATGAACCTCCGATAATATCCCGCGAGTCCGAGGAAACTCCGTACCTCATGAACCGTTCTCGGGGATTTCCAATTCAGCACTTGCGTGATCTTGCTCGGGTCCACAGCGATACCTTCCGCTGAGATGATATGCCCGAGGAAAGGCACTTGCGATATCCAAAACTCGCATTTGCTGAATTTTGCGTATAACTTGTGATCCCGCAGCCGTTGCAAGACTATACGCAGATGTTTCTTGTGATCTTCCTCCGACTTGGAATATACCAGGATGTCGTCGATGAAGACCACGACAAACTTGTCCAGCTCCGGCATGAACACCGAGTTCATTAAGTACATGAAGTGAGCTGGAGCATTGGTGAGGCCGAAGGACATGACCAGGTACTCATAAAGTCCGTACCTCGTCGAGAAAGCCGTCTTCGGAATGTCCTCAGCCCTTATCTTAATCTGATGGTACCCGGATCTTAAATCCATCTTGGAAAAGATCTTTGCTTCGACCAACTGATCAAACAACATGTCGATCCGTGGCAACGGGTACTTGTTCTTGATGGTTACGGCATTTAATGGACGGTAGTCCATGCAAAGCCGCAACGTCTCATCCTTCTTCTTGACAAATAATGCTGAACAGCCCCATGGCGAGGAGCTCGGCCTAATAAAACCCTTCTCCAGAAGGTCCGTGAGCTGAGTCTTCAGTTCAGCCAACTCCTTGGGCGCCATCTTGTACGGCCTTCGGGATATTGGCATGGTTCCCGGTGCAAGCTCAATCTTGAACTCCACCTCTCTATCGGGCGGCATCCCCGGCAAATCGTCCGGGAATACGTCAGGGAAATCTCGGACCACTGGAATATCTTCCAATCTGATGGTTGTGGCTTGATAGACACTTGGAAGTTTTATTTCGGGACTGTCCAGAAATAATGAGTGAGACTCGTGCACTTCTGAGTTCAAGTGCACGACTCGGAGGACGATGTCTAAAACAGCGCCGTGGCGGGTTAACCACGACATCCCTAAGATGACATCAACCTTTTGTCCCTCTAAAATTATGAGAGACGTAGGGTAAACTCTACCTTCTAAGAACAATGGCGCTTCTGGGACCATCATGCTTGCTGAAATTTTCCCACCCGGTGAACAGATCACATAAGGACTATCGGTGGGTAGTATTTGCAAGCTATACTTATCAATGAAAGCTTGGCTAATGAAACTATGCGTGGCGCCTGAATCAAATAGTACTATAGCGGGATGCTGGTGGAGTTGGAACATACCCGCAAGGATTGGCTCGCCCTCCGGCACGTCCTCAATGGCAAGTTGGTGGACAGTGCCGGGCCTAGGGTTTGCCCGCCGTGCATTAGTAGGGTTCCGGGGTTGATTCCTCCCCGGAAACTGTGGTGCCACTCCGCCGCCTTGCCTCTCCGGGCAACTGCTCACGAAGTGCCCTGGACGACCACACTTGTAACATATGGCCGCTGCTGGTGGAGTGCTCGGTGGACGAAAGCCCGGCATGCGTTGCGGAGGTGCAAACGCACGCGGCATCGCCCGCTGCTGCTGTTGTTGTTGCGGTGGTACTGGCAGTGACGGCCGGAATGCTGGCGAAGAATACGGCCGACTGCGGAACGGCATCGACCGCTGTGGTGGCTGCCAGCGTGGACCTGATGGTGGGCGATTCACCATCCGAAACTTCTGAGAAGGACCGCCTTCTTCTCCGCTGCTCTGCGGCGCGCTTCGCTTTCGCTCTGCCGCCGCCAACTCCTTACCGGAGTCCTCCTGAACAATCGCAGCATCAATGATGTCGTTGAGGCTGCCGCGTTTGAACATCGCCAACTTGTCCTTCAGGAGCGGGTTAAGCCCCTGGTAGAAATGGTCCCGCCGCTTCTCGTCGGTATCAGCATGATACGACGCATATAGCGCGAGATCGTTAAACGCCCTGGAGTATTCCAGCGCGTTCCGGCTCCCTTGTTGCAGGTGTAGGAACTCCTGCGTCTTCCTCTTCATCAGACCTGGCAGTATATGATAGGCCCTGAAGGCCGTCCGGAACTCCGCCCAGGTCATCACTCGGTCGGTGGGCTGTGAAGCACAGAAGTTGGCCCACCACGCGCTCGCGGATCCTTGGAGCTGCTGGACCGCGAACTGAGTCTTGCGCTGCTCGCTGAGCTGGAGCAGCCCGAACTTCATCTCTATGGCGCGGAGCCAGTTGTCCGCGTCAAGTGGTTCATCCGCCCTTGAGAATACCGGGGGATGAGTTGCCAAGAAGTCGGAGTAGGGGCTCTGTTGACGCTCCTCACGGTCTTGACGTCTCTCTGGGCGAGACGTATTCGCAATTAAAGTTTGCAGCATCTCCGTGTGCTGCTGATGTGAACCCGCCATTGCCGCGACTATGTCGGCCAATGTAACTGTTGGCAGTGGCGGTGGCGGTGTTTGCTGTTGCTGTTGCTGCTGCTGTCCCGAGGAGTCCTCGGGAGGTGGTTGGGAGGTCTCTCCCCCTTGACTAGTACCCCCAACGTCAGGGTTGGCACGAGTACGCGTCATTCTGAAATTCGAAACACAGCGATTAGCACATGTCATACTTAAAATTCCATAAGCAACAGTAGGTATTGAAGTGACACATGATTAATTTGCACAACATTCACATATATTGATAAAGCATAAACTTTATACAAGATACATTATTCTCGGATCTCCGAGAAGTCGTGCTCATGTCGTCACTACCTATACATATGCTACTGTCTACCCGACATGTCACCGATTACAAAAGTTGGGTTACGCTACCCTAGCTGCCCTACATGGCAACTGTAACCCTCTACTCGGAGTAGAACTCGACCTCCTGTGGGTCGTCCTCCTCCGGTACTTCTGCTGGTGGCTCTGGATCTACCACCTCTTCTCCCATTCCGGGTTCTCCCATTGCTGGAAGACCCAAGACCACCGGTACGCCTAACACCGGGGGCACGAGGTCCTGCAATGCATGCACCTCGTCCATAGCCTGGTTGTAGTGCTCTTCCCAGTCTTGTCCTTCCTCAATAGCGTCGTCCCGCTCTTGAGCAAGGTCCTCATTCTGCTGGGTTAGGGTCTGCACCAGTTCTTGTAACGCCGCGATGTCGACACGGCTTTTCTTCTTTGCCTTCTTCAGACGACGCAACTGATTGTGTTGTTCATTCAACCGCTTGATCGTCGGAAGGAGCACATTGCGGAGTGCGCTGTGAGCACTCTCGAAATGATCTCCACGGCTCGTGCTCTGCTTGAGCTTTGTGGCGAGATGCTCCGTATGAACAGCATGGCTGTCCATTACGGCGTTTCCCGCCCTCATCTGGAGGCTGAGATTTGCCTCCGCGGGGTTGTACCTTGGGCAACTCGGGTCCGTTGCTTCCAGGTACCTCTCTTCCCACACATGCTGAGCTCGCCCCTCCATCGGAACGAGGGCGTATGGAGTACCCTCCATAGCCTGCACGTGTAGATGGCAGAAACGTGACATAGTGTCACGGGCTGCCACCTGCCACATCCCTTCCGGTTGTCTTCCCCTCACCGTGACGGTGAATGGCACCCAACCGGGTGGCGCAGGTCCTGCAGGGACCTCGACATGGATCGTCCACGTCTTGTTCCCCTCTTCTCCTCCTTCCTTGACGAAGTATTGCGGCATCTGGTTGTACCCGAAATATTGGAGCATTTGCCGCAATGCTTCCGGGTAGCCGCTATGGTGAGAACAGTGGGACATCACCCACCCGTTCTCTAATTGCTTATCTGCTGTCATCTGTAAAAATATATTTGAGAATTGTCAAATATTTATTTAAACAGTAAACCCCTGAGTTATAACATAAAACATGTCATTGAACCCATAAAACTTGGAAACATAGTTCAAATTTTTAAACAAATTTGACTGCTGATCTGCTGTTCCCATGACAGCCCTGACCAGTCTCCATTTCAACCTGATTTAGGCCAGTTTAAAAGCAAAACCAATTCTGGAGCTCAACATCAAAGTTAAATCTAACTTCAATAGCTTTCCAGAAAGTGTTTTCTTGGCCTAAGATCTGTCCTGGTTCAAAAGTTATGAGATGTCAAAGTTAACAGAATTTCTGGAATCAATTGGACAGCACCTCCCTGCTTTAGGTACTGAATTGATCCAAGAATCCCAGTTAATTGTGTTCCTAATCTGACAAAACTTTCTGTTACAAAGTTGTAACCCACCTCATAAGCTTTCCAGAACTACCTCAGTTTCTATTTTTGGATTTTTATGCAGGAAGTTATGCTCAATTTACAGAGAGTCTACAGAGAGTCTTTATTCTGTCCTGTTTTCTGGACAGTTTCAACTTTACTGCATTTTTCGAGTGGTTAAGGGATGAAACACCTCTGGAACTCAACAGAAAAGTTGTAAAGCTCTTCTATAGCTTTCCAGAAATGTATCATACGACCCCAACCTCGAAAGAACTCAACCTCTAACCTCTGATTAACTCCAGCCTTGATTCAGCTGAAAACAGAGTGCCCTGTCCTTAACAACCTATAAGTTGAAAACTTGTTAACTTTGAATATCCTGTTGAAGGGAAGGAGTTACATCAAGTTTTACTACTTTGGATCAAAACCTTCCAGTTTTTGCAATGAAGTTGTTTATTTAGTTGGGTGTGACGTCGATGCGTCACCAGATTATGTCGGTACTACGTTCTCACAAAGGAAAAACCTATACCAGACTTAGCCGGCTTCGTTATTTCAGTGGCACTAAACGTCACTCGCACACGGATGCTACACGTCTACCATTTCGTTGTCAGGCTACCTGCAGAAACTCAAACAATCATCAGACTCGGCTGCACACCGAGCCCGGAATCCATACAGTTCGTACACCCGGCCGTCATCACTTGCCCGGATGTTCTCAAGCCAACCACGCCTTGAGTTACGTGTTCACGTTTCAGACCACGTGACGGGGTCTCCCAAGTTGCACCACGCACGCCAGGGACAGACGTTGCTCGAATACTCCAAACGACATGAAGAGTCGTAGAGGATATCAAAGCGGGTCGGGTTACCTGCCACCCGTGGGGCTCCACCCTTCAGCTTGTGCGCACTGGTGGACAGCGCTTACGTGTACCCCCCCCCCCAAGACATAAACGTCCCGAGATACACGATTTTCCGACATAACAAATAGGTTAATATGCCACTGTCTATATGCTAATAACATCCTTATACGGGCTACTAACTCGTTCCTCACTGGATTTTTGAAAAAGATGACCTTTGTACTGTGTTAAACCTCAAGCGAGCTCTGATACCAACGCTGACACGACGCCATTGGTCCTGTCGAGCCAGGATCACGCTGAGGGGTGCTGCGTTGCACAGCGCCGTATAACACACGTCAAAGGTACAAAGCGGAAGCGGAAGTTTATTACATAAACAGTTTTATGAACATGTTTACATCAAAATAAGTTTAGTCCATACTCGCGGGCGTAGACTATGCATCAAGTCACGTTCAGCCCTCGAACGTGTCCTTGCTAGCACACACACACACACACTAACTCTGCGGCGTGCATGACTCCCACTCGACGGGGTTCCCCTCCTGGTGTTCCGTCTCATCTTCGAGAGTCCCTTTCTCATAGAACCCTGCAAAAGTTTCAAACACAAGCAGTGAGCACGAAGGCTCAGCAAGTCTGACCCGTCTCACCTAAACATGGAACTTCTACATGAGGGTAATGGGTTGCATGGGGTAAAAACCAGTTGCAAGGACTCGCCTAATTAGTAGAACCTTACTTTCAAGTTTTAGCAGTAGGTTGTGGAGAACCTTACGCTAAGGCACATGAGAGAGCCGCAATCAAACAAGAAACGCATTTCTCTCATGTACTTTGCCCAAAGTTGAAAAGAACTTTAGTTAGCTCTACGCTACAGCATATCATTAAAAATCAATGTCCAGCTTTCAATCAGCAACATTTTAACATGTGACTAGCCTGTTCTTTCTACGTCACGGTACAGTGAACAAGTGGTACTTACTGACCGCGAGGGACGGCGATTATAATCGATTTACACCTGCAGGGTTACCCGAACAACCCGTCACGTACGCCCGTACTCGATGTTGCCTACAACAACCATCACGGACGCCGTACGCGACTACCTTTCACCCGTTAGCCAAATGTTGAACCGGTCCAATCGTCCCGAGCAAGAGGTCTCTGCACGCGCATCTCAGTGCCGCCAGCCGATTTACACCTCGAGCTCTCAACCTACCCTCTGAACGACCAGCTATGCCTCAACACCCAGCTACCCGAGTTACATCAGTTTCCCGGTTCCCATATAGCCGGTAGGTCTTCGGTACTGTTCTAGCTTGTTCAACAGGCCCGCACACGGCTCGGTCCTCAATCGACACAAGCGGAGCTACAGCACACAGGCCCCAAAGTCCTTCTGCCCTTACTCTCCGCTCGGTCTCATTTTCTTGCCATGTGTATCATGTGCTACCTCTACCCGAGCAATGTGCCTCTAGCCTATTCTCGCGAGTAGTTCCAACTACTCGACTTGTACCGAATCCTACTCTATCTTAGCAATGCAGTGGCTAACGAGGTTTTCAATCCTAAACCCAACCCATGGTTTTCTTGGCTATGCAGTTGGGTTTCCAATCAAGACTCTAATGCAAAGAACAATATTCAAAGATGTGCTCAAAATAATAAACATTTGTAAAAAGGTTAATGCAAACCGGAGCTTGCCTTGCTGCTCTTGGTCGTAGGCTAGCTGTTCCTCCGGAGTAACGAAGTCTAGAACTTCGGGTTCCTCCTCGACCTTAGCGACTACATGATAAGAGCAATATATGTATCAATTTAAATGCATTTGTATTAACTTTGAAGTTGCGAAGTCTATAACCCTTGATAGACAGACCTAATGACTGTGAAACTTTTACTGTGGCTTGGTTACAACCTAAACAGAGACTTGGTCAAGTTTTAATTGCAGCAAAGCTCATTTGAGCCCTCCACAATTAATTATGTCCTTGACCTTAATTGGAACTCTTAGGGTGTTCTAGAAATTTTCATGAAACAAACTATGACTTTCTGAAAACTAGATTTTCAGAGGGTTCTAATGGAGTTGGTCTCACTTAATCTGAAGGTTCCTAGCTAAAGTTATGAGCTAAACAATTTCAGAGAAAATTCTGAAAATGTTTCTGAACATTTTCTATTTTCTCTGGAACAGTTTCACTAATCACACCATTAGGTAGATCAGATGAGCTCAAATGGATCTGAAATTTTTATGGTAGTTCAGAGATATTTTGGTGAACATCCCAGCAAAATTTCAGGATTTTCCTCCAAAGGATTCTCCAGTTAAAATTCCTAACAGTTTAAACTTTGAGGAATTAATTCTGGAGAAAAAAGGAATTTCATGAAGTGAAACTTGATTTTCTGGAAAGTGCTCAGAGAGCTGAATCCAGCAAAATTTGGTTCACTCAATTTGGAGCTTTCTAGCCTAAGTTATGAGGATTTGAAATTTGAAGGAAATCTGAAAATCGGGGAAAAGTTTAAACTCGCGCGTGGGCCCAGGGGACACGCGTCGCACGCCTAGACGATGGCACATCGTGGCCCACAAGGATTTTGCGCGCCAGCACACCCGATCCCAGCCGCAGCCGGATCCCAATTCAAAATGTCTCCCGCTGACAGCTGGGGTCCACCCCCTTCTTCAACCTCGCGACACCCGCGCACCGCCGCCGAGGGATCTCGCCGCCGGCCGCTGTACAGCTCCAAACTTCTCGATTCTGGCCGCCCCTGCCTACTTTTACTCGGGGAACAGGATTCTAGGGTCAGCTGCTCATGACAATGGCCGGAGTATGGTCGGCGACGAGCCGCCACCTCGGAACAACTTCGACCATGTCGGCTGACTTCTCTAGCACCTCAGCTACTTGGGAAACCGGTCGGGGAGCATCAGTGGACCTCAGAGAAGGTCGACCTGAGCTCGAGGCAGCTCGGGGAAGGCCCGAAATAGGTCCTCACCGTGCGCCCGATGCCGCCCGTTCGTCCCGCCATTAGTAGACCTCAAATTACGCTGGGCACAGAGGTTCTCCGGCCTAGAGTTGTGAAGGCAACTTGTGCGTTACCGTGTCTAGATCGTGTGAGAGCGGCTTGAGGCCCTCTAATCCTCTCTAGAGTACGAATTAAACAGAATCGTACCCGAAGGTCGTTCTGCACACAGAAAGGGGAAAAGTGGAAATTCGCCGCCGGTGAGCAACCACTCGAGCTGTGGCTCGGGGATGAGCAGCACCGGTCACCCGCGCGTCCAAGGGTGCCTTGGCTCGGGCGTGACAACGCCCTGGTTGGGCTGTCCATGAGAGCCCGAGGTGCGGCGGTTCCAAGTCCCGAATTTGATCTTTCGGCACAGCCGATATCAATCGGTTTCAACCGAATTCTAGCAACGGGGAGGATGGAGGAAGGTTTCTAGTACCTTGCTGGGGCTCTGGAGTGGACGGAGGGAGCTGCGATCGGCGTTCTCCGATCAAGTCCGAGCTGCGGAAGTTTTCGGCCGGCGCTGAGTTCTTGCGGGGAAGAACGGCGGTGCCTCGGCCGAGGAGGGGGGCAGGTGCCTTAAGAAGGCTCTGCACCGCCTCACACCCGCACGTGGGCAAGCAGCTGCTGGCGCGGCGGCTGCCCTCGGTGGCGATCACCGCTGCGGCTCGGCGACCCGAGTGAAAAAGTCTCAGTCGGTTTGATCTGAGCAGTGGCTGACATGTGGGTCCCACCTCCAGTTTTAACCTCTGAAATTTACTTCTAATCACTGTTGTAAACAGTGAACCCCATACTACCCTTGGAAATTCAAATTATTCACCCATGAGCCATTTGAATTGATCAAAGTTCAAATGAGGTTTGGTTTGAATGAATTTCAGCACAAGTTCAGTTTGAAATTCAAATAAAGTTTGAATTTCTCCCCCTTAGCTCACGTCAAGATCAACTCCAAATGGAGTGAAAATTGGTGTGTGAGCTCACAAAAATGTGCTGAGTAAGAATATGCCTTCCACTTTTAAATTCATGGGATAAAAACAGTTTGAATTTGAATATGGTTTCAAACTGCCCTCTTCCTAACTATACCCAAACTGACCTCAAAAAGGTTTTGAATTTGGGTGAAACTTGGCATGGACATCCTTAGTAAAGTGTAGGAGTTTTCATATGTCCAGCCCATCTATATAACATGTGGGAAATACCACTTTTGCAATGTGTGAGTTTGTTCTCTAATGAGCATGTTGATAATTGTTACTTGCTCTTCATTTGTGTTCATCATTCTTCCTCAAATGAGGTGTGTGGTGTGGTGATGAACACTGCAAATGTGTGTCAAAAACTGAGGCCCTTACATTTTTTAACTCCCTCACATGTCCATTTGTGTGTTCATCATTTCATGTGACACAATTATAGCCTTTCCTCGCCTTAACTTTGTTTCATAAGTTGAAATCAAACTTTACAAAAGTTAGGGCTGTTACACTGCTTCGTGTCGCTTGCCCGTCAGTCGGGGTCGCCCCGGGCGGCTTCTGAGCCATCCGCTGGCCGGCCTATGAACCAGGGACTCTTGAGCCCATTATACAAGCTGGAAACTTACCTTCCATCCGTGGTTGCGTTGCCCTCCACCTTCTCCAAGTTCTACCAGGGTTGAGGAGGTGCCACTTGACTCTATTCCGCGCCGGGTTCATGATTTTATGTCACAAGGTCTGGTGGTTGCCGTCTGGTGGGACCTCCCCGCCTCCTTGGTTAGTTCCACCGTGGGGAAAACAAGGAGGCACCACTCGACTCGATCCCCTAATCGCTTAAGCGGCTTTAATCCCAGGGCGAATGGGCGACCTCACGGTGATGGCCTTCTCGAGGCGGTTTGAAATGTCGCCTGTGCCCTGGCGGTTGTCAGATGGGGCATCGCTTCGACGCCTTTATATTTATTTTCTCCAGGACATCTCGCACGGGCTCGCCTGTATCGCTTCCGCTTTCCTTGTTTCTCGCAGCGCTGTTTCCTCTCTTCGTCTTCAGCCATACAAAGAAACCCAATCTTCGTTCACCATGTATGCATGGACCACCTCTCGTGCGAGCTCGATCCAGATCATCGAGTTCGTCACGCGTGGATTGTTTTTGTCAAGGGAGGCCTACTTTGTTCGGCTTTATGAGGGGGAGAGTTTCCCCACGCCGTGTGACGATGAAGTTGTTTCCATTCTCGTGTTTCACACACGATGATTTGGGATTCCGACGCACCCCTTCTTCCAGCGGCTTTTCGAATAATACAGCATCAAACTTCACCAGTAAACACCAAACGGGATTTTACACATGTCGGTTTTCATCACTTTGTGCGAGGATTTCATGAAGGTGGATCCGGATCTCAATCAGTAAAAGTTTTTCTTCTAGATGCAAGCATCGGCGAATGATTCTCCGCTTCCTAATCTCGGCGGTGCCTCTCTTCAACTTCACGCGCAACAGACGCGCTATTTCTCCATCTCCCTTCGGTCTTCACTCAAAGTGTGGCACCATGGATAGTTTTACATCTGGAAACCATCGCTGGCGCTTCCGCGCTTCTCCTGGTGTAAAGGCATTTCTGACGGCGAGCCAGCGGAGGTGGTTCGTCCGACTTCGGTCGTGGAGCGAGGGCAATTGCTCCCTTCTGCGGTTGCTCCAGCGGAATCTAGAGTGTGTGCGGCCGAGGCTGGAGACGCTGCCAGGTTGATCAAGGACCTGGCACCCCCCCCCCCCCCCCGCTTCCATCAAGGAGGCGTCGTCAGATGGGCCCAGGATCAGATCGCAGGCGACCGTAACCGTGGCACGAATCCCCTGCAGATCTGCCTCGACCTTAGAAAGACGGGAACGGAGGCTCTCGAGCTCCACGTCCTGGTCCCCGAGCGCCTTGTCCACCTCGGCCAGAAGACCCTTCGTTTCTAAAGGAACAAAGCAAAGCTGGGTAAAAAGACGCCGGAAGAAAGCACGAGAGCAGGAGGAAGGCCTACCGAAGAGTTATCGATCCGCCACAACCAAGGCATCTCGAGTTACCTGAGCTTCCTCAGCACTGGAATCCGCAACCGGCCGCGCCTTGGCTGTCTCGTTTAAGGCAGCGTTGGATGCGTCATGAGCCCCCACAAGCTCGGCGTCCACCGTCGCCGCCTAGACAACTGCGACCGTCCTCTCCTCAGCAGCCCGAGCAGCCTCTACGCGGACTCGAGCAAGCTCCGCCTGTGCTGCTTCCAACATGGATTCCGCCTCCATTTGATGAAGCTCACATTCTTGGGCGGGATGCGACTTTTCAGCCGCCCACCAGATCAAACCCTGCAAAGAGCGGAGGAAGCTAAGAAAATGGAGTGAAACGACCCGAGAAAATGAAGCAGAAGCAAAACCAAGATCCCCACCTAGCCACCGGGAGAGGCTTTATGAAGCCGGTCGAGCGAGCCGCCGACGCGCTCATACAAGTCATAAGGCCTGCCCGAGCAGCCACACGCTCGACGCAAGAGCTCTCGATGTCCGCATAGGCTTGATCCCACTGCGCGAGCTCGAAAGGGGAAACACCCAAGGAAGGCACGACACCTTCTCGACCGTTCGGTGGTGCCGATTCCTCCGGGCTTACGACCGGGGCCGAACCCCGAGCAGGCCTGGCCACGACCTCCTCAGGGGACGGCAAGGGCCCCGCTCGCATAACAGTGGGTGGATCTGCGGTCAACCTTGCCCCGCTCGCTTCATTACCGGGCGCTACCAGTGGCGGAGGTCCCGAACCATTGGGGGCCGTATCGGCCTCGCTGGAAGCGGGGGGGGGGGGGGGGGTGGCGGCGCCAGGTCTGAGATCAGCCCGGTAGTGCCTGCAGCCTCGGCCACGCCCACTTCAGAGTGCGCAGGAGCAGTTGCACAAGGGGGCGACTGCCCTCGCCCCGCGACTGAACTCAGACGAACCACCTCCGCTGCCTCGCCTCAGAAACGCCTTCACGCCAGGAGGGCTTCGGTACAGGGGGGGGGTTGCCGGAGAAGTGCGGAAGCGCCAACGATAGGTTCTGGATGTAAAACTTGTGAAGGCCCGGTCCCGATCACGGGGCCGTGCCGCTCGCCCGGGAATCGCATTGGGTGGTGCCGTGCGATGCGGCACCCAACAGCAGCAAAATAAAGTATCATATTACATAAATCCAGAGGAAGCTTACAAAGTGTAAGTTTTACAAATACTTCTCAAAATAATCTACAGCGGAAGACTAATACAACTCACGTCTTGTATCTATGCTAAGCAACAGAGAAGATGTCCAGCCCACGGACCCTTCTCACTAGCAACATGACCACAAAAGCAGCGGCGGGTTCTCCATGAGATCACCACTCGAAGAGTTCTGAGTCTCATCGGACAACCGTACTTATCAGCGTAGAGTTATTACCTGCAAAACAACTCATGCAATATCTGTAAGCACGAAGCTCAGCAAGACTTAACCGTCACCCTAGTCATGAAACTCTACATGATGAAAATAGAGGTCTGAATTTAGAAGTTTGCACAAAAGATGAACTTGAGCTAAAGGAGAGTCCTTACTTCAAGTTTTAAGAAACTTTTATAGCCCTCGCGCAAGTTACATCGAGACTCCACAATCAAATAAGAAACGCTTTATCTCGATGTCACTTGCCCGAGGTGAAAGTAACTTTAGTGAGCTACCCTAGACTCATACCAACCTTGCGCCATTAACGTCGAGACTCCACAATCAAACAAGAAATGCTTTGCCTCGACGCTACTAGACCAAGGTGAAAAATAAATTTAGTGAAAGTGTTGATCATTCCTCATCTCCATTATGAGGATTACTCACAAAGCATATTAATTGTTTTCCTAGTTTATTACTACGTCACGACTCAGTGTACAACTATGCTCACTACCACGAGCGACGGTGATTGCAATAAAAAACACCCGGCTGACATGACACGTAAGCCCGTACTCGACGTTGCACACAGCAACCATCACCGACGTCGTACGTGGCCACCTTTCACACGACACCCAAATGTCGAACCGGTCCCACCGACTGGGATTAAGTCTCACTATGGGAAACCCTCGTAGAGCCGACTTCTCTATCCTTTCAGCATCTGCACCAGACGGTGAGGTATGCCTCGACACCCAGGTTAACATGTTACATCGGTTTCCTGGGTCCCATATTGCCAGTATGCATCCGGTACACATCTCAAACTTGTCCAGCGGGGCCACACACAAGAACGGGCATTAATCAACTCAGACGTAGACTAGGTTCACAGGACCACATCCTTGAGCCTTCCATCCACTGCCCGGTCTCCATTCCCAACTATGAGGATCAATTCCCAACTCTTCCGATTGACCCCCCTAATCCCGGTTCACGAGTAGGAAACTGCCTACTCGAGTTATGCTCTTTTAATCCACTTTTGTTAACTTGAGATCAGCAGTTATATAATCAATTAATAACCTACTCTACATTGTACTCCAGGGTTTTCTGGGTCATGCATTTGTAGTTTCATACCACCTAGACTTAATGCAATAAACTAAATGCTAGACAATATAAAGTGAATACAAATAAAACTTGTAAGTTTTGATGCAAATCGGGGCTTGCCTTTGTTTTGCAGGGGACTAATATATATATAAATCAGTTAGAGTCTTGTCCTCCTTGAGGCTTGATCAACTGATCCATTTCAATGGATTCACTCCGTCGAACTTCTCCGTTGATTGCCTCCGTCGTAAGTCCTATCGATATTTATATGCATATGTTCTTATACTGCAATTCATATAATTAAAGACTTGAATTTGTGAAGAACAGAGGGGTGTGTGGAAGTGCTACGAATGATGGGTTGCCTCTGTTGTGCAAGGAACCTAAGAGAAACTAGAGCTTACTTAGAAGTTGGATTATAAACTAACTAATTCTCTACTAATGAACATATATGGTGAGCTGAAAAGATGTGAAGGAAATTGAAGATACAGAACTCCAATGACTTCAAAATCTTTACAGCATGTACCATTCTAGCCAGAGATTTAGCTTGCCAAATTGCAGCTAATGTGGAAAGAATATGTGTCCTCTAAAATTCCTCCAATACTCTTATGTATTTTCCCTCATACATAAGCATGGAGAACAAGGACAGAGAGCTCTACTGCTCAACTTGAGCTGAAACTTTCATGTGATTTCCTGGTCACATGAAAGTGCTCAGGACAAAAAATGAACACTTTTCATTGGGTATTTTATCCAGAACAATTCACTAAGCAATTAAGCAAAAAGGAATAAATTCTGAAGTAACTCACATGTTCATGTCCAACTTAGTGAACTACAATTTCAGTTATAGTCCATAGGGCCTGCATGAACTTTCCTAGGATTTTTGGAGCTAAGAATTTCCCAGAACTGAATTTCTAAGTTTTGGAAATTCTCTGAAAATGTTTCTGTATTCAATTGAACACAGCCACTTCAAATCTGAATTCCCCTATGCAAATCAACTCCAAATGAGCTGAACTTTTTACAGGAGTTCACTAACGTCCTGAGAATATTCTGGCAAAATTTGAGGAGTTTTGGAAAAAACAAACTCCCTCTAAAATTCTTTTGCTGAAAAGCTTTAAAGAATTCTCCAGAATTAAATAATGAGTTTCATACCAATTGGGTTGCATATTTCAATAGAGTTTTCCAACCTGAATCCAACCCAATTTGAATCACTAAATTTGGAGGTTCCTACACCAAGATATGACCTTAACAAAGATTGGTGAGAATCTGAAAATGTTTCTTTTACTTTTTTCCAGTTTTCAGAGACATAAGGAATTAATACCACATTTGGCCAAGAAAAAGAAGTCCAATGCATCTGAAAGTTTTACTGGAGTTCAAGTATTTTTGGAAGAATCTTCTGTCCAAATTTGGGAATTTTCCAATACACAGAACTCCTGGAAAAATTCCTACAAGATTTCCTTTATATGCATTAATGAACCAAGTCCAGGCATTTTCATAAATATTGGGCTGTACCCCTGGATACTACTCTCTGAGAGGAATCCAACAAAATTTGTTTGACAATTTTTGGACACTCCTACACAATGTTGTGGTGGTTCAAAGTTTGAACTGAAAACTGAAATTCCTAAAACGTTTAAATGTCTGCTAGTGGGTCCCACCCAACAGGTCGTCTTCTTCCTCGCGCCAAACAGAGGCAGCTGCGGCGGCCTCCGGTGAGCGACATCGGAATGGCCTTCCCGGCTATATCCCGACCTCAAACTCGCCGCCCCACCCTTAATTTGTGGCGCTGAACTCATCTAGAGGTTCGCCGGCAGCCGTAGATCGCCGGAAAGTGGTGCGGCGGCGGCAGTGACCGCTAGGGTTCCGGTTGAGGTTGTAAAACTTCTACACCGCATCAAAACGGTCGGGGATTACTCGGAGAGCACCGTGGGAGCTTGAGGATACTGAAAATGGACGCCAAACCCCGTGAAAAGGCCGGCAACACCAAGCTCCACGGTGACCCGAGACGATTTCTCCATGGCGGCACGAAAAACAGCTATAACTCGGTCGATCCTAGATGTTTTCGCTCGGTTCTTCTTCGAGGAGGGCCGCTAAGAAGTGAAGAAGTTGTGTGCAACCTCGCCAGAGCTTTGGTGGACTGTGCCACTAGAATTTTGGGGTAGACCGACCCCTACCCGCATGCACCCGATTTCGGAAACCTTGGAAATTCTCCATGCTCGGTCGACCATTTTTCATGTAGAGAAGGGTTGCTGCTACACGATCTAGAGAGTATGGCACACCTTTTTCGTGTAGAGAAGGGACGGTGAAGAGGGCCGTAGCTCGCTGTCCACGGTGACCGACTTCGGTTTCCGCCGGTGAGCTTCGGTTCTCCGCGCCATTCGTTGATTTGCGCAATGAGAGAGTTTGTATGTTGTTCATATTCTTCCGCTGTTTTTATATCAAATAAAAATTTGTATGTTGTTCATATTCTTTTCTTGTGTGCTGTTGGGTGCCGCATCGCACGGCACCACCCTCTGCGATCCCGGAGTGGGTGAACCACGGGGTGGTCCCCATAGATACGTATTCCTCGCGGTCCTCATTCCTGGTCAAAAATATCCAGGGAAGAAAATCAATGCGTTTATGCAGCCGTTGATTGAAGAGCTAAAAGAGCTATGGCAAGGGGTAAAGGCATATGACAGTCACTTTAAATGTCAATTTACCTTATGTGCCGTATATCTATGGTCAATCCATGATTTGTTGGCATATTGCATTTCGGCTTATTGGTGTGTCCACAGACAGTTGTGTTGCCCCATATGTATGGCTGACACTAATGCCATCAGGCTGAAATATGAAAAAAAAGTCAGTTTCTTTGATTGTCATCGACGGTTCCTTCCTTCAAACCATCCTTTCAGGAGCGATACACAATCATTCTAGAAAGGTAGAACAATTACAAAAGGACCACCTCGTCGACTGACAGGCAAACAAAAAATGGCATGGCATGCAAAGTTAAAAGAGTCCACAGAAAGTGGGTTCGAAGGGTATGGTAAAGAACACAACTGGACTCATATTTCTTTTATTTGGAAGTTACCATACGCAAAGGCGCTGCTTTTACCACACACCATAGATTTGATGCACCGGGGCCGTAATGTCGCTGAAAGCATCATAAGCATGTATTTTAATTTTACCGGTCAAAGCAAAGATAATTTGAATGTGAGACTTAGCTGATCTTTGTGATCATCCTAAGCTTGAGGTTAGAACAAATGCAAGTGGATATGAAAGTAGGCCACGAGCTCCACACTGTTCCAAGCCAGAAGAATGAAAACAAATACTTAGTTGGTTGAGAACATTGAAGTTTCCAGACCGCTATGCGGCTAACGTAAGACGATGTGTTAATCTCTGCACAGGTAAACACAACAGGTTGAAGAGTCATGATTACCATATTATGATGGAAAGACTTGTACCTGTAATATTCTGTGGCTACTTCAAACCCAATTTGTGCAAGATATTTGCTGAACTTAGCTACTTTTATAGGCACATTTGTGCTAAAGAAGTGTCGAAGAAGATGATGCAGCAGTGGGAGAAAGAAATAGTTGAGCTTGTATGTAAGATGGAAAGTCTTTCCGCCTAGATTTATGAATGTTATGCAATATTTTCTGGTGCATTTACCTTATGAAGCGTTGGTGGCAGGACCTGCACAGTTCATATGGATGTATAGTCAATAAAGAGAATCGAAAAAACTTAGAGCTACAGTGCGCAACAAGGTAAGAGTTGAGGTGTTTTTCAGAGGCATTTGCAGCTAAAGAGATTACAAACTTCTCTACCAAATATTTATCACGTGAGAACAACGTGAATGTATCTACGACACGATATCACAATGTAGAAGAGCAACCTACGACTGAGCTTAAAATTTTTCATTGGAAGGGTAAACGTGTTGGAGCTGACACTTCTCATTATATCTCGCAGTAAGAGAGGAACTACACCATGCTTTACATGTACTTCAACATGGAGGAAGTGTTACCATTTTTTGAAGTGTTCAACAAGCTGTATTGGACATCTTCTCGAAGACCTATGCAAAGTAAATTGGATAAGCTACGTCAGCAAGGCATAAACGGTGGCCCAAGCTTTGTGAACTGTTTTCGTGGACATCTAATTTTTCTATCTTTCCTTTATTCTATAATTATAGTTCACATGGTTATGATGTAGTTAATAACTTTGTCTATTGCTTTATATGTAGTGTATGAAGGATGTAACCATCTCTGGTGACTTGCAGCAGATCTCCCATGGCCAATTAAAAGCAAGGAAATTTAACCGTTACAATATCAACGGATACCATTTTCGAACGGCAAGTTTAGAAGCGAACCGGCCACTTGCAGCCACATCAAATAGTGGAGTATTCTTAACGGTCACGGAGGGTAGTGGAGAAGTGAATGAATACTAGAGATGTCCTTCAAAAAATAATTGAGTACACATTTGGCGGTCCGAAAGAACTGAAACTTGTGTTTTTCGACTGTCAATGGTTTGATCCAACATCGGGCACGCGAGTGGATGATTTTGGAATGGTGGAGGTCAACCACAACTCACGGTATACGGCCCATAACAACAATGTTGTACTTGCGCATCAAGTGGAACAAGTGTACCCTTGTCGTTATGATGAGTACATAGAGAATCAGGATGATGATGAAGGTGGTGTCTATCAAGATGAAGTCGAGAAAGTAGAAGATTTTAAGATATCTTGTGGGACAGGACTCACAGAAATATCTTGTGGTACCCTAGAGTTAACGTCTGAAGAACAAGCGGACCCTTCGAGAAAACGTCTTAGACAGTCACAAAGGATTATTGAAAAGCAGAATAGGATTATTGAAGAACAAGAGAGATTTGAGGAAGAGAGTGAAAGACAAGAGTTTGAAGAAGAGATGGAAGAACAAGAGAGACGTGAACATCTTCATGCACGTGTGGCGTAAGTAGATTCTGATGATTTTTTATTATGTTATTGTACACATTCTTTGAGATTCTGATTCTTATTTTGAACCACTTTTAGTTTTTACCATTTATTCTTTATTGTTTTATATTCTTGTATACTACTCATTATTTTGAAATTTGTGCAGATGTGGAAGCATTCTAGCTTAATAAGTAAGGTGACAGGAAGGGGGAAGAGGCGCAGTGGTAGTTCGTCCTCCACGTCTCAGCCAAGTAGTGGTTCGGACCATACAGCCTTGTTTTAGGTACTTGTTTATATTTATGTAACTTTCAATGTCATAATTAGCTATCTAATATTTGTAAAAGGTTTATTTACATTTGCAGGGAACTACCGGAAATGCGCAGAGACAGAGGCAATTCCTTGGGTGTGTCGCGGAGCAGGCATCGAGCCAACCAGCACAGGTGGCAGATCGCTGCCCGACGTACGAGAAGTTATAAGAGAAGGAGATAGAGACTGGCAGGCAGCTTCCAAAGTAGGGAGGAGGCTCAGGAGCAGGCAGGAGAGACTGGACGATGGAGGAGGTCTTTGGGTGGTGTAGGTAACCTGTAGACCGGGTACCCCCACGTGGAGGGTGAAAGACTGCCCAGGCCCTGCCTCCCTACTGAGGCGAGCGCCAGCATAGCCACGTGTGCTTGGCCCCGAGGTCTGCCCTGGGCCTGCCACATGCACTTGGGCTACGAAGTTGACACATGCCCTTGGCTCCGGACCGAGCCTCCCCGCTGAGGTGGGGCCCGGGGTGCCACGTGTCGGTAGACTACGAACCTCCTCCCTACCGAGGAGGGCTCCGGAGCCGACACGTGCCCTTGGCTCCGGCCCGAGCCTCCCCGCTGAGGTGAGGTCCGGGGCTGCCACGTATCGGTGGGCTCTGAACCTCCTCCCTGTTGAGGAGGGCTCCGGAGCCGACACGTGCCCTGGTCTCCGGGCCGAGCCTCCCTGCTGAGTGAGGTCCGGGGCTGCCACGTGTTGGTGGGCTCTGAACCTTCTCCCTGCTGAGGAGGACTCCGGAGCCGACACGTGCCCTATGCTCCGGTCCGAGCCTCCCCGCTGAGGTGAGGTCCAGAACTGCCACGTGTCGGTGGGCTCTGAACCTTCTCCCTACTGAGGAGGACTCCAGAGCTGACACTTGCCCTGGGCTCCGGTCCGAGCCTCCCGGCTGAGGTATGGTCCGGAGCTGCCACGTGTCTCTTGGCTCAGAACCCGTCGATGAGAGCTCCGAAACCGCCACGTGCCCCACGATCCGTCGTGGGCTGTGGGTCGACGAAGTCAAGGAGGAAGTGCATTGTCACGCCGTGCATTTAAGGCTCGCGCCTTCCCTAGAAGCATGGCACACAGAGCACGCCTTCGTCCTCCGCCTGTCCACCATTACGGTGACTAGACAGGGCGGCGAGGCATGACAGCGGTACAGTGCCGCCCAACGACACATAGTCACCCCAAGCAGAGCGAGAAGACGCGGCGACAAGACGACATCTTATCATCAGCTGACACACGGACAGGGGCGCTCAGCGTGCAAGGCGGCGGGACTTAACTCCCCCACCGACTACTCTACTTAGAGTATAAAACCCTAGATCATGTATAGGGTTCTTATAGCTTTGGGGCCACGTGTCGATCCCCAAGCCATATTGTAACCACCTCGGCCTTGGACTATAAAAGGACCGGATGTCCACCCAATAAAGGGTTCAACACCCTGCAACTCCCACACTCGTACGCACGAGCAATACAGCAAGCACTCCCTTGGATGTAGGGTATTATGCTCCGGCGGCGCGAACCACGTAAATCTTGGTGTTCACCCGCTATCTCGAGCCGGATCGCGCTAGGGACGCCAAGCCCCTCCAAACAAAGAACCTCTGTGGGCTACTCCTGTAGCAGGTCGGGAAGAGTGTCGCAGCTCACATTCCAACATTTGGCACGCCAGGTAGGGGATGAGGCCGTCATGGCCAACCAGTTCCCCGTGGCCCTGATCGGCACTTCCCGGTCATGGCTCATGAACCTTCCCCCAGGCTCCATCATGTCGTGGGAAGAGTTGTACTGGAGATCCACAGCCAACTTCGGGAGTTCCTACATGCGCCACGGCACCGAGATCGACCTCCATGCAATGCGTCAGTGTGATGGGGAGTCGCTGAGGTCCTTCATCCAGCAGTTCTCCCAGGTTAGGAACACCCTCCCCCACATCTCCAATGCCTCCATCGTTGTCACCTTCCGGCAGGGCGTCCGCGACAAGAAGATGCTCAAGAAGCTTGCCACGCACGACGTCTAGGACGTCTTCGAGCTCTTCAGCCTGGCCGACAAGTGTGCCAGGGTGGCGGAAGGCCAGTACTGGCACTCTGAAGCTTGCGGAGCACTTCTGTGAGCTGCAACAACAGCAGCCACGTCAAGACAGTGCGCCCTCCTGCTAGCGGGAGGGCAAACAAATGGCCAAACCTGAGGCTAGTGGTGAGAAAGGGATGGAGTATCAAGACGCCGAGCGAGCGTTGAAAGGCATCTATTGCCACTCCAACTCCAGCATCGACAACGAGCGACGCAAGACGCTCCACGTATAACCAGAAGCCCCCCCCCCCCCCCCCCCCCCCCCCCCCCCCCCCCCCCCCGTCGTGCGACAAGGGAAACGCCCTCTTACACTGGTGTAGGGGGTCGAGACCGCCCTCCTCCTGGAAACCACCATGGGCTCATCCCACGTCCAAGCATACGGCGAATACACGCAGGACCAGCTCCGGCGTGAAGATATTGACCTCGTCGACGAGGAAACGTGGCTATCGGCTACTTGAAATGCGCTACACCGCCAAACGCTCCGGCGATATCAGCAGCGGTATGCGCGGAGTAGACAGCCCAATGTGGGGCCACCTTGTGCTTCGGTGAACACTTTCTTGAAAAGGGATGACAACCCCCCCAGGTGGGAGGGTCCCTTCCAAGCAACACAAGTATGCCGCCCCAGGTGCGTTCGCCTAGCCACGGAAAATAAGGTACCTCTACCCAATCCAGAAACATAGAACACCTCTGTAAGTTCTACCCTTAGCGCAGCTGTAGGATTCTTTTTTCTCTAAAAAGGTGTCATAGAGTCTTGGAACAGCACTTAGAACAGCTAAGCTCCAGAGGAGTCCTGCTACTCTTGTCATCCGGAGCGGGTCGCTGCCTTCTTGTATGGTCTGTATCCTCCTATGAAGGAAGCCTGGAATGAGAAAAAATTGTCTTACCCTGCGTACTCTTTACAGTTTGTGCTCACTCATGCATATCAACTATAAATGGCATGTCCGGAGCCCATCCTACATACTTGTCCTAGGTCCCGTGGCGCTGGAAGGTCTCCACGCTGAAAGGTTAACGCCCGCGAAAGGTCCAGGATGCGCAGCCTGTTTCCGTACCCTAAGCATGTCCGGGCTGCCTCCCCTGTGCTACAACTGAGTACTTTGGGTCGGAAGGTACACGCCTACGGACAAAAAAGTAACCGGACCCCGGACATTGCCCCCTCTCGTTTTCGTGCTTTCTTTCCAATACTGCTCCGGCCGTATGGACAGTTGCTTTTTCCTGTGCTATCCTTAGTAGGAGTTGTGCTATTCTTCTACAGGCGGGTCTGCTTGAGGTACCTGTGGTGTACACGGGGGTCCTGCGGTTGGCTCGTTGCTCGGGGGCTACAGTGCCGAATGGTCCCTCCCTTGTAAGGCTTACGCTAGCAGAGGTACAGGGTGTGTAGCCTTCTTTGTCTGGTTCCGTACCCCAAGCGTGCACACCCTGCCTCTTCAACGCTACAGCTCAGTACCGGGGAACCAGACGGCCTGTACCCCTGATTAAAGTTTTAACCATAAGTTGGGACCATTTGGCTGTCTCATTGTCTGGGGGCCCTATGGTGCCGAAAGGTCCCTCCCCCGAAAGGCTTACGCCAGCGGGAGGTCCAAGGTGTGTAGCCTTCTTTGCCTTGTTTCGTACCCCAAGCCTACAAACTCTGCCTCTTCAGTGCTACAGCTCAGTACCGGGGAACCAGACGACTCATACACCTAGGAAAGGCTTTAACCATAGCCCGGACAACGCACAACGAATTGCCCAAACCCCACAGATCAGCTGAGGACCGTAAGCCGCAGCACAACTAACAACAGGAAAGACTGGCTAGAAAGCACGACTACTCCCATTCTTCTGCCATATCTGCAGGTCCGAATAGGTCTTTGGTGTCCTGGAACGCCTAGGAGGACCGATGCTGACGTCCTGCCTCCTCTGGTCTACTTGGTAGGTGCACCCCAACTCAAGGGCCACACCTACCAGGGGCCATCACGGGGAATCATGCGGGCAGGACGTCGGACCGCTGAAGCACCAATAGAAGGCTCGGCGCTCCGGCTACGACAAGCTGAAGACACTGGCTTAGGTCCCCTCGGGTCCTTGCGCTGACAAGGACGCGAGAGGTGTGTTAGCCACACTGCCGGAGCGCTCTAGGTCCTTGCGCTGCTAAGGACCCGAAAGAACAAACTCGAGACATCGGCAAAGAGCTATCCACCTTGGCTAAGTCATTCCGGACCTTTGCGCTACCAAGGGTCCGAAGTCTACATCAACAACTCAAGACAACACAAGACTTGACACAAAAGAGTCTTTATTAGGAGCTATCCGGCACACAAAGGAGGATACAAGGTGAGCAGGGGACCTAGGATCTATCCGCGCAGGAACCTAGAGGCTACAAGTCGGGCGACCTCCTCCACAGTAAACTTGGCCGTCCCCCACAGCTCTGCGCTATGGCCCTGCACCACGGGTTCCTGGGAGATACTGGGTCGCAGCTCCGAAGGTGGGAGAGCACATGCTCTGTCATCTGCTGGGCTAGAACCTTGCCTTTGGCCTCCATTTGCTCCCCCATGATGTCCTCCAGTGTCAGGAGCTTCTCCCCGACTAAGTCCAAGGCAGGGAGCACCTGGCTTACCTCCTGGGCTGGACCACCAAAGCGCAAGGGGCCGAAACCAAAGGGTTCCAACACCGCTTCCAAGCTGTCGAGGAAGTCCTAGACCTTCTCTTCCTCAGCGGCACGAGAAGCCCGGAGGTCTTCGACCACCTTAATGGAAGAAGCCAACTCCCCCACCGAACTCCTCCTCGCTAGCTTGTACTCCCTAGCGGCCAGATCCTGCTCCCGAGCAGCCAGGGCCTGCTCCTTGGTGGCCAGCCAAGCGGCCTGCTTTCCCAAGTCAGTCTCCCTGGCCGAAGCGGCAAGCTCTCGTTCGTAGATGCCTTGAATCCGATTCTTCAGGTGCCCCCGCTCCTCCTCATGAGCGGCCACACGATTGGAGAGCTCCCTCTCCCTTGCCTCCGCCTCCTTCTCCCGATGAAGGAGCATCTCCCGGAGCTCCGACAGACCCGCGAGACGTGCATCGGCGGTAGCGTCGAGGTTATTAGCCTCAGCTAGGAGGTTCACCACATTCTTGTGGCGGTCGGCAATGACGGCCTCCTTCTCCTCGAGGACCTCCTCGCGCGCCTCGAGCTGCTCCCCTGAGCCCGCGCCTTTGCCCTGGCGGACTGGACTCGCTCCTTCAGTAGGTCGTCCCAGTCTCGGAGGCACCCCCGCTCAGACCGCGGTTCATCCCACTCCTGCTTGAGTACATCCTGCATCTGGTCCAGGCTAGAGCGGACTGCTCTCACGATCCTGGGGAGCGGGACAGCCTTCGGCATCGTCAGGCGAGGGACTGCCTCGACATCCTCTGGTTCTCCACCTTCTCGTGGGGCTACCACCACGGCATCCTGCGAAGGGAGAGGAGGAGGGCTAGCAGCTTGCTCAACAGCAGCCGCGCCGCTACCAGAAGCGTCCGCCAGTTGGCTGGCCTCGGGGGCCCGGGTGCCGACATTCGAAGCCGCCCCAGGCGCAGGCTCACGCACTGTCATCGTGTTGGAGCTTCGGTGAAGGAACTCCGGCTCTCGGACTGCTGCTGCTGCTGCTGCTGCGGAGGAGGAGGAGGAGGAGGAGGAGGAGGAGGAGGAGGAGGAGGAGGAGGAGGAGGAGGAGGAGGAGGAGGAGGAGGGGTGCTTTGTTGAGGAGCACTGCAAGGAGAAACATCAAGAGTAAATTACACCATCTAGAGGCTCAGTACACAACCTGGACAGAAAGGTTGAGCCATACCTGGAGGTATGGAGGTTCCACCACGCACGGATCTTCTTACGCGGAGGGCACGCCATTCGCCCCCACCGGCGTTGAGGTCGCCTCCATCAGCTTCATAGCCGGCGGAACCTCAGGGGTCTTCGTCACCGAAGATGGTGTAGCAGGAGCCTTCCCTGCTGAGGACCTCGACGCCATAGATTCGCCCCATGTTGGGGCTGCCCTCGATGGATGAGGAGCCGACGGCACCGCTAGAACCATCGTCACCCCCGACGACACCTCAGAAGCCTTCCCCGATGACGACTTCCGAGCTAGGGACGCACCCAAAGGCCTCTTTTGCAACGAGGCGCCTCGGAGCCCCTCCTTGAATCTCCAGCAGCGCCAGCCACAATTTCCGTGGTCTCCGAGGATGCTCCAGCAGCAGCAGCTCCAGAGCTGCCGCCGGCGCCCGTCGCTGAGCCCGGTGCGGGACCACGAGAAGCCTGGGAACCTCTCACCTCGGAGGCCAAGATGTAGCTTCTGTCGGAACGGACCAGCTTCCTGTTCGGCGCCCTACTCGACTCCGGGGCATACTTGGGCGGTGAACAAGGGCGCTCCACGGGAGCAGATCTACCAGCCGGCTCCTTCCCTCTGTTTGGGAGTGAGTTCGGCGCAGGCCCCGCCTTCCCTCTGTTTGAAGGATAAGGTCGAGCTTCTGCATCTCCCTCTGTTTGTTAGTGAAAAATAACAATTAACTTTGTAGACATTTCGGTTGTTGGTTCCCTTGATTTGCTTTACTTTTTTACATGAGAAGGGACAGGGAATTTCCAATTGCTGTGGGAGTTTCATGATAATATAATGTTTAACACAAATACAAAATCACTATAATACAAATGCATCCGTACTCTAAAATTCTACTTATACATCGGTTGTTGCTTTGTATTTAATATAATTACACTTGAATATATCATTCTATTAAATTTCACAAATACTTATTAAACTCCATTTTTAATAAAAATACAGACATACTCTAAATTCCTACTTATACAGCTAAATACTTTAAATACACTACTAACAATAAGTAGTGCTAACAATTCTAAAATATAACAATATTAACTAATTCTACTGCTAATATTAACTAAATACAATATTATGTACCTCTTTCTACACATAAATGAAAAACGTCTACTACTAAAAATACATCCCTACTATAAATTCCTACAAATAAAACTAAATATTACCTAAATATACTACTAATACTAAATTCTAATATTACCTAATTTTTTAAAAAAAACAATATTAAGAAACTAATTATAAAACATAATTAAATACTATAATTAAAAATAGTAACAAACTAATTTTAATAAACAAATAAACATTACATATATTAAATATTAAAAATAATAACCAAATATCTAAATCATAATTACCTATCACCTCAAAGCTTGCGGGGGGCTCTGTCACCCTATGGTGGGCGATAGGCCGACGTGGTGCTCACATGGCAGACCGTCGTCCCACCGATTGAACGATTAGGCAACGATTGAACGCGCTGCCTCAAGGGCCAGATGGACGTGACCCGACCCTAGCTCGGGTTCAAACACAGCGCACCACCGCGCCCGGCAGGTCCAGGCCAACATTGTCAACGACAGCTTGTCCCCACACTTTTGAAAGAGCCAGCCAGAACATGGCGCCCGCCGCTGCTATACTGCACGACATGCCGAAGCTCGCTGACCCCGAAGCTCGGAGGGCCCACCAAGACCTCCGGGCGCTTTTGGCGTCAGGCGCCGCTCAGCAGACTGAAAGTTTTTTCGCCCGAGCCCGGGGCTCATCAGCCCCCAGCCAAGTCGAAGGTTCGACAGGTGCGGGATGAACCGCAGTGGAACCCACACGCCAATCCAAGCGACTCGACCCGAAAGGGCCGGGTCGTCAACCCCCTCGCCTAACTTGGTATGCGAGCGTATGGGGGCCTGCGACCTCCGCCGAACTCTCGAAGACAGGCGGCAAACCCAGGAAGGCCCCTCGGGTTCGCCATCCCACTCTCGGCCCCAACGGCCTTGCTAGGCTATCCACCACGAGCGCGGAAGAAGACAGAGCCTGAGCCCCGGTCCCCCAGGTCCCAAAGATTTCAGGAAGGGGATACGGAGCGCTCCCTTCCCGCAAAGGTTCCGAACCCTGACAAACATCGGCAAGTACAACGGGGAAACCAACCCTGGCATGTGGTTGGAGGACTACCGCCTTGCCTGCCGAGCCAGCGGGGTGGAGGATGATGACTTCATCATCCAATACTTTCCTATCTACGTAGCCGAGCCAGCAGGCACATGGCTCCAATGCTTTCCCCCTGACAGCATTCAAAACTGGGCTGAGCTCAGGGAAATGTTCGTCGGGAACTTCCAGGGAACCTACAATCGTCCTGGCAACTCTTGGGACCTCAAAGGTTGCCGGCAGAGGCCGGATGAGACCCTGCGGCAATACCTCCGGTGCTTCTCATAGAAGTGCAACGAGCTCCCCGACGTCGCCGACGCTAACATCGTCGTGGCCTTCCTATCCGGGACGACCTGCGAGCCCCTCGTACACAAGCTCAGCTGCGTCAAGCCAAGAAGCACGAGGGACCTCCTCGACATCTCCGCGAACAACGCCTCTGGTGAGGAGGCAGTCGGGGCCATCTTCGACAAGCAAAATCCGAATAACCCCGACGTGGGGAGCAAAGAGTCGCCGCCCCACAAGGGTGACAAGAGGAGGCGAACGAACGATGGCAGTGCCCATACTGACCAACAGCGGTTTGGATATCCCCGCGGCCATCGAACGCCGCGAAGGCAAAGACCGGCCACGTGGCAGACCGACTACTTCGAGAAGCTCCTCGAGAAGCCGCGCACCAACCACGCCTACCAGGTAAGGCAAGCCCTCAAACACTGCACCTTGCTAGAATGATTTGTCAGCGCGGAGATAGATGTGGTGGGAGACAAGGGCAAGGGGCCCGCTAAGACAAGTCCCAATCCCGACGAGCTGAGCTTCCCTATGTCGGAGGGCTGCCTCATGATCTTCATGGGGTAGTCAAGCCTACGAGAGCCGCCGCAAGCAAAAGCTGACAACCCGAGAGGTTCATATCGTCTCTCCCACCATCCCAACCTTCTTACAGCGGTCCAAAGCGGCGGTCACTTTTGACTGATCGGACCACCCCGACCTCGTTCCATAACCCGAGCGCTTCCCCGTGGTTGTGGACCCGGTCATAGGCCCAAAGCGCCTGACCAGGGTTCTGATGGACGGAGGAAGTGGTCTCAACATACTTTATTTTGCAACCCTCGACGCAATGGTGATCCCACACACGAGCCTTCGTCCAACCCAAGCCCCCTTCCAAGGGGTCATCCCCGGCCAACAGGCAGTGCCATTGGAGAAGATAGACCTCCCCGTCACTTTCGGAGATGAGTCCAACTTTCACACGGAGACCGTCACCTTCAAGGTCCCCAATTTTGATGGCACTTATCACACCATCTTGGGAAGGCCAGCTTATGCGAAGTTTCTGGCCATCCCAAATTACACATACCTCAAGTTGAAGATGCCCGGCTCCAGGGGAATCATCATAGTGGAGGCCAAATTCTTGCATGCCCTGCCGTGCGAGCAACGTGGTTGCGAACAGGCTGCAGCAGCAGCACTCAGCTCGGCTCGTCGAGCAACAGGAAATACCCTCCCGACCAATCCACAATCGGTCCCTCGAAGGACACGGTGATGGTTTACATTCACCCCAGGGGCTCGGCAAAGGCAGCACGGGCGACATCAGCACCTCTCGACAACTAGAGAAGGGCACCACTCGCCTCGGAAGTGTAGTCTAGGCGCCATCGAAACTGTACTTGTGGATCCCCCGAGTTGGGTGGAGTTAATATATAGATGTCAGGGCTTATCTATCTTATGCATTTCGAGCTCTTTACAGTCCAACGTCTTTGCCCCTCACAACGGAACTGGACCCGACCTCCAGCACCACATGATCCCCTCACGCGAAGCCTCGGAAGCTCGCGTGGAGACGATAGGTCCTCCTCAAATCATGTGACCCAAGGTCAACAGACAACAAAAACCCTGAATGAAGCCACGGTACGATCGAGACAAAGGGGGCGATTCTCTCCTCAAGTCGCGAAAGCCCCAAAAGCTCGCACCAGAGGACCCGACCCTATCAAGTCCAGAGTCGTGCGACCCGTGGCCAAGGGACAACGACAACCCAGAGCATAGCCATGGTCCGAATGAGACACAATGGACAAAGCGCATGGGAGCCTTTCTTCCCGAGCCATGCCTCGCGACCCAAGTCTAAGGGACAACGATAACCCAGAGCGTAGCCATGATCCGAACGAGGTGTAACACCCCAAAAATCATGTTAAGACCCTAAATCATGTTAAGAGGGGAATTTAAAAATTTTTGGACGTGTTGCATGTTTTACAACAATTTAAATTCAAACTGGAATTCAATTTAAATTCAAAACAGAAAAGAAATAGAAAAAGAAAAAGGAAAACAGAAAAAAACCGGCCAGTGGGCCGAAACCCACCATCCGGCCCACCCTGCCCCGCGCCAGCCCGCAGCCGCGCGCCCGCGCTCTCTCTCTCAGACAGGTGGGACCCACCTGTCATCCCTAACCCCCGACCGTCCGAAACTCGGACTGTTCACCCGCGCGCGCGCGATCGCAACCGACCGGATTTCCGGCTGAATTCTGGTTCCGGAGGACTCCCACTCGATCTAAACAAACCCACCGCCCTCCCCCGTCTATAAAAACCCCGGCCTCGTTCTGTTTTTCCCACGCGATCCGCCAATTTTACTCCGGTGAGAAACCGAGCCTTCTCCGGTGAATTCTGGCCGATCTAAGCTCGGAAATTCCGATCTAACTCGCTGGTCTTGATCCACCGCCTCCGGGGAATCCTGCAGGTGCAGAAAACTCGGTGACTTGCGGTTCAAACACAGCGCCGACGAGCCTCGCCGTGGTTTCACTTCGGACCTCGTCGCCGATCGCCTTCCAGGACCTCCGAGCTCGAGAAAACCCCCGAGGTGAGATCCCCGACCTCCCCTCCACCGATCTATGCCATAAAATCACAGTTCTAGGGAGAATTCTCGAAGATCCGAAAGTTTCCGGCGAGATCGCCGCTTCCCGCCGCCGGGCAGCGCCGCCCGCGCTCGATCAGAGCGACGTGGCCGCTTGTGCGCCGTTTATTTTAAATCGCACGGTAGACTTTAAATCCCCGCGTACCGGTTCGATGTTATAATCTCAGCCGTCTGTTTTAAATCGGACGGTCCACGTCAGCCTCGCGTTATAAAGACTGGAAATCTTACGTGCTACCCCCTGGGGTTCTCGGGAAATAAGAGCTAGCCCCGGAAACTTCTGATCTAGCCCCTGGAACTTCAGAAAATCATGTAAATGCATCTAAAAATCAGTTTTAGCCCCTGGACTTAATAAAAATTAGGAAAAACTCCTCTGTTATGTATAGCTAGACCCCTGAAAATTGTTAAAATAATATTATAGACCCAGTAGTGGGGTGAGTTTACCTTTTTAGCCCTGTTTAACATTTAATTTAGGAAATTGAATATGTGGCTAGTGTTTAAAATTTAAAAAGTGGGACAAACATATTGTCAAAATTAAATTAAAAACTTCCTCAGTATTTAGAAAACTTTGGAGTGAGATAAAAACATATTCTGGGCTGAAGTGAATCTGTTTAATTTATTATCCACATTTAGGGACACATTTTTAAGTAAAGAATAGTTCTGGAAATAGGGAAAATAATTGTAAAATAGTTTACATCAGAGGAAAAGGTCAAGAATATATTAGCAAATATTTTAGATCAGAACCTATTCGGTTTAGATGATGTGTCTTGTTATTCTTATAATAAAGTTCACATTTAGGCATAGGAAATAAATCTGAAAATATAGCAAATCGTAAATGATAAATGGAGTTCTAAAATCCAAAGAATTCAGTTTAGGGTTGGTAGAAATTATGAAGACACATATGGAGAAGGAAAATACCTTTCATGCATACTTAGTAGCTAAAAGGTATAGTAATTGAATATAAGGAATTTATTTAAATTAGAAACTCATATATATAGTATGCAAGCATAAATGTGAATACAAAAGTAGGAATCATATATACATGATTAAAAGTGCATGTAAGCCACAAATCAACACACATAAAGTAACCACAACACATATAATTGTGAATGACTTTCATAAATATGAATGTGTGGTTTTGTTTGAAGTGGAAGTGTGAACTATGTCTTATGGATTGTTGTTTTTCTTTTGCTATGTGTGATGGTATGATGTAGAACCTGCTCAAGAGCAAGTTATTCCTTTCCAAGATCAGGACTACCCATTTCAAGAGCAGCAGGAAGGAGGCAAGTGTCCTTGACCACTTTGATCCTATGCTAGGATGTGTAGCTAGAATTATTTGCATTGTCAATTGAAATATGAAACCCATGCTAGGAAGTTTCCCTAGAATTGCATTACCTTGTTTCCTTGTAGCTTGGGTTGGGATTTATTTTATCATGTCATTTATTATTATGCATATGCTTAGCCATGCTTAGAATGGGATATTTGGGATATGAGATCATCAGTTTATTTTACCATACTCTTGAATGAGATATTGTGAGTTATGTAGAGGTAGGGATCAAGGCAAGTTGGATGTTTTGGTTGTGTGCTGGGTGCACGAGACTCGGGTTTGTGTTTAGTACTTGCCTGGATCCTAAGGACCGGTTCATGGAGCATGTAACCTGGCTTTACCGTGCCAACCACATGCTGAGATGGGGCAGCTTGGCCAATTAATTAGGTGTATCCCCGGCGTAGTATGGGTGTGTTGGATGGTGCGGGGAGTAGGTGTCAGCTGGACTACCATATGAACCGCAAGGCTCAAGAGGGGGCCACTGCAGCGGGGTTGGATCCTCTTGTATGCTGTTAGGGGTGAAACCTCAGTGGGCCCACGCTCGTCGGGAATCCCTTTGTAAAGGCTTCGTAGTGATCTCCTGGCTACACACCTGGGAAGTGTGAATGTGGTTCGTAGCCACTGGCATAATGGAGGTTCTTTTAGTCCACCCGGCAACGGGGGATGAAATCACTACATGTGGGTACAGTGGTGCAAACTCTGCAGAGTCAAAACTGTCATGACAGTCGTGCTCACGGTCAAGAGCGGCTTGGACTTATTCATGATTAGAGGATTGATGGTTTTGGAAGTTGTGGATGTTAAGCGGGGAGCTTAACATTGGAAATGATGATATGGTTATTTGATTATGATGATGGGATGGGAGATTGGGACCATTTCACCTGTGTAGTAATGTAGGTGCTTAATAAGCTAAGGTAATAGGTATTAATGGCATAGTGCTTTAACCATGAGTTCAACCTTCCCTTGTTCTAGCCATGCATGACATAATTTTCCCACACTTGCTGAGTACCATCGGTACTCAACCTTGCATATTTGTTGGTTTATATTGCTGCTCAGGTCAAGATAATGAGGTGGTGTATAATGATCAAGACTTTGGACCCGAAGAAGGTTTCTAGGTTCATGGAGTACCCCGGGCAACGCCTGTAATTGAGCCCTCAAGAATAATATTCCGCTGCTAGTTTATTTACTTGTGATGAACTTATTATTGTCCATCGAGACATTTACTATGTAAGACTTACTTATATTCGACACCTGGCTTGTAATAAATGATGCTTCACTATTTGTCATCACATGTATGAGAAAATGATCCTGGCATACATGTGATATTCACTTGGTTGTTCTTCGGAAAAACCGGGTGTGACAGAGGTGGTATCAGAGCCAAGGTTGCCCGTAGGAACGTGGACCAAGGTAGAAATGGACGTATTTAAGGGCCTTATTTTCTTAAAAACTATTTTTACAAGGTGTGTGTTGAAAAGTGTTATTTAATGAGTCACTTTCTTCATCTTACCCCAATTTTCATTCAAAATAGGATTTTTATTTAAAATTTTATCTAACCTAAGTTTAAATGCTTTTTGTTTTAGATGGTTCGCATGATTCGCACCGCTCGCAAGTCCACAGGAGGAAGAGTTCCCGTAGTTGCCCTTGCCGAAAGAGAGGAGAGCCGTCCGGTGACGTACCTTTCCTACGGATTGGCAGTAGGAGGCTTGTTGCGCCGTCTTCGACGTATGCTCGAAGCCGCCGGCAATACGGGCAAGCTAATCATCCACTATAACTCCACCAGGACCATCCGTGAGAAGAGGGAAGAATGGAGTTCAGAGATGAGGATTATACACGAAAATCGGCTGCTTAAGATCCACCGCTCTCCAGCTTGTAGAGCGACACAGGTCGGTGCGGAGAAGGATGTCACCTGGGAGGCCATCACCTGCCAGAGTCACATCTATCGTCGCCACCTAGACAGGACTGAGTACATGTACGTCCTCCAGCGTGAGAGTGGTACCACGGAGTACAAGTAGCCGCCAGTGCAGCAAGGGACATCCCATGAGCACATGGACTTGTGCTTGGAGGATGCTGCTATGCTCAGCACTCGACTGCAGGAGTGTCAACAAGAACTTCAGGATGTTCGGGACACCCTGAAGGAAACGGAGGCATTGCTGCGAGCCTGCTTGAGGGCGAGAGAAAGAGGAGATGGGAATGAACTGTGTGTCACCGTGAATGATACATGGACTCCTGACTCCCCAGATCGCCGAGCAATCAGGCGTCGTCGCACCTCTCCACCAGCAGCCTCCCCACCCAAAGCAGAGTCAGAAGGCAGCCGAAATGATGAGGAAGATCCCGAGGAGCCAGCCCAAGAAAACGAGTAGTGTAGAGTCCTTCCCTTAGCTAGCAAGATGTCGAATAGTCGAGTAGTTACGTTAAGTTAATGGTGTGTTAATGCTTGGTGTGTGACGTGAGTTGTGGAAGCCATGAGCAATTGTCCACAGCCTCGTCTTTAGATTGTTTTGCTTTAGTGTGTGAACCCACATGAAATAATATTGCATTTATTTTTATGTGAGAAGTGAACCCTTAGAGAAGTATAACAAAGCCTCAACACTTCAAAGTACAAACAAATGAAAGTAGTAAGATGATACTAAATGCTTTCAAATTAACATTGGTTGATTCTGCCAGATGGCCGGAAGAGGAAAAATGGCGTGCTGCCAACCCCGCCAACAACAACGATGAGGCATGCAACCCTCATCTTTCTGGAGGCCAGGACCGGGGTGGTCGCCGTGAAGGAGTTGATCCCCTCCACCAAATACTGGAGAATCAGAATCAGCTCATCCAGAACTTGACTCAAGTGGTGGCCAACTTGCATCAAGTTCCACCTCCACAAGCTGCACCACGCCAACCAAGGTTGAGTGAGTTTCTAGGAACTCAACCTCCGAAGTTTGCAAGTGCTGCTGAACCTCTGGAGGCAGATGATTGGCTTAACACCATTGAGAGCAAGATGAGGATCATACAGTGCCAAGGGTATGAGAGGGTGCTGTTTGCCTCTCATCAATTGCATGGACCTTCTGCTGATTGGTGGACCGCCTACGTGGCTGCCCATCATGACCCTGAGAACATCACTTGGGAAGAGTTCAAGCGTAGCTTCCGCAACCATTACATCCCAAGAGGTGAACTCAAAAACAAGAGGAAGGAGTTTTTGGGACTGCAGCAGGGAAACATGACGGTGAGGGAATACCTCACTAAATTTACTCAACTATCCCGTTATGCCTCATGGGACATAGAGACTGATGAGCAGAAACAAGATTGTTTCGTGGAGGGACTTACCGCAGAGATGCAGTGTGCAATGTCCTCAAATGAGTATGAAAGCTTCCAAAAGATGGTGGACAGAGCATTTGTGGTAGAAAGGAAGCTAAAGGCCTTGGAAAATGAGAATAAAAGGAAGGCCGGGTGGTCACATCAAGCCTCAGGGAGCAACACACGCCCACGTCTGATGCAGCAACCTGCAGGGCAGACGAACCGTGTTACGGTACCCTACTCAGCACAAAGAGGGTACAACCCGAACTACAGGCCTCCGACAGCACCAGCACAGCCACAACGTCAGTTTGTACAGCAGCCTCGCCCCGCATATCCACCTCAACCAGCAGTACAGGGACCTCCAAACCAACCTCAAGACAACAAAGGCCAGGCACCTAAGGTTGGGGTGCAATGTTTTAGCTGTGGTGAAGTGGGGCACTATGCCCATAAGTGCCCAAAGAAGAAGCCCACGTGTAAAATCCCCAAAAGTGGTAGCAAGAAAATTCTGCTCATATGCACTTATGAAAAATGAGGAGAATTAAAACTTTGAATTATAATGGGGTAAGTTCAAAGCGAGGGTTTAGACTTCCCAAAACTTTCAAACATGGAGATCTAAATTCATAACTTGGATCTTCATAGTCCAAATATTCAACCTTCCAAATTTCAGCTCATTTGGAGGAGTTTTGATATTTGTTTGGAATTAAAAGGAGAAGCCCTCTAACCTTTATTTAAAATTCAGTTTCAAATTCCAATTCCCTCAATTTGAAAATTTGGTTTCACAAATGTGTTCTCCACCTTTTAATAAGCAGCCATGCCAAAAATTGGAAATTTTGGAGCTGGTTTGCTATACTTTTGAGGGAATATAAAGTGGAGAATTCAAACTCTTTTTCAAATTCAAATGATCAAACCCCATTCAAATTCTACACCAGAATTCAAACCATTTGAATTCTGCAAATTCAAACATAACTTTGGGATGAAGTAAAGATTTTAATGTGGAGTTGCTGGAGGGAAAAATATCAGAAAAGTTTTACTAAACAAAGGGGGAAGTGGGGCCCAATTGTCAGCCACCTAAAGCAAACAACCGACTGTTTTCCCTCTCTCTCTCTGTTCCCGGTTGATCGCGGCGCGACAGCTCTCGGAAAAGCGCTCCCCCCGACGCCCTCACCGAGCCACCGAGCTGGTTCTCGCTGGCCGACGTCGGCGCGCGCGCGTGGGCGATAAGAGCGGCCGCCCGAGTACCCCAGCGCTACTTCTCCTCCTCCTCAGCTCGTGCAGCGCCGCGACCGTCTCATTTCCGCTGAACACCGCCGCTCAGCTCTCTCCGATCGACCACAGCCCTCCAAGCTCGATTGCTCGAGCGCTCCACAGCAAAGAGCATCGCCTGGACGTGCTCTAGCCCTTGCCAAAGCCCCTTTGAGGTTTGCCGGTCCGAACTGCTCGAGAAACGCGGATTTGCGCCAAAGCTTCAAGGTGGCCGGACCTCGCCGTTTCGGCTCTCCGTCGACAGCAGCAACCGGCCACCCTCTCCCCCGACTTCCTATACAAGAAAGGTGCGTCGACATGTCCTGGTCGTGTAGCTGGAGGCGGTTTAGCGTTTGTTAGAACCGGTGGTGAGAATTTCACCGTTTCCCCAAACTGTACACCGACGGATAGAGCCGGGTCTAGCCAAAAATTCGTTGTGCTTGGGGTAGCTCCGCGCTAGATGAGCTTACAGTAGCTCCAGCACAGGCTTGCGCATCTCCCCGAAGTTCTAGCAGCTCAAATGAGCAAGTAGAGATGTCGGGTATCGAGTTTTTGTCGCCGCCGGAGTTTCGCGGGCTCAGGTCGCCGGTGAGGTCCCATCTCCGGTAGGTTTCAGGGAGAGCGAGCTCTGGGTCGAGGATGTCCATGGGACACTGGTGCTGTTAGAGCCAACCCTAGCCTGAAAGACCCACTGTTGAGGGAGAGCGAGGTCGCCGAAGTAAGGTTCGACATGGTCGCCGGTGCAAGCACCGTCCCGGCCGTTGTCATCGGCTCCCGACCCCACCATCGTGTTCAGCACGGTGTAGAACTCACAGGCGGCGAGTTTGACAAAGTTTGGACCACAAGAACCCCGTCCCGGCGAGCCTCGCCGGCGTGCGCCGCCGCGGGAGGCGCGGGCAGCGTGAGGAAGACGAAGGGGGGCCGGTCCCACCGGTCAGCCTCCGGGTTCGCGCGAGGATCGGTTTATGGCGCCGGATCTAGTGCGGCTGCGCGGGAATAACCCCGTAGCCCCCGGTGTTGCCGAAATCTCACTGGTCCGATTTAAAACAGTGGGCCCAGCCCAAATTATTTGAAGTTTCTATTAGAGAAATAATTTTAGGAATTAGCTGATCTTTGCAAGGCCATTACTTTGTGTAGAAAACTCCAAAAAGAGTGAGACCAATTTTGTTGGGTTCCTCATGAGGAGTACTTCACAGAGAAACCAAATTTTGACTATGAAAATACCCAGGAATTTCTGTAGAATTGTTTTTAGTAAATCCTTTAGGGATTTATTACAGGAGCAATTCTTTATGAAATATTCCCAAATTTGGGTAGCAAATCCTCTTCATAGATACTGATCTCCAGTAAAAATTTGGGCTTCATTGGAGGTCATTTGCTAGGTCCAATTACCTTCTCAAGTTCAGCCTTTATTTGAAAATTCAAATTTAAACAGAAGCTTTTTCAGAACTCCTGTCTAAGTTCAAAAATTCATATCTCTCTGATGGTAGCTCCAAAAATGGTGAAACAAATTTTGTTAGAACCATGGAGACTTACCCTAATCAGATCTTCCACCATTAGCTATGTCAAAGCTCCTGATTTGGGCTCAAAATTTAGAGAAGCATTATACTTGTAGGAATTTAAAA
Source organism: Neostapfia colusana (assembly GCA_030760725.1). NCBI lineage: Eukaryota > Viridiplantae > Streptophyta > Magnoliopsida > Poales > Poaceae > Neostapfia > Neostapfia colusana. The sequence goes on along the minus strand of JASWHV010000004.1, from coordinate 105,693,234 downwards.
GACTACATTGTGCAATGACATGTCTCCAAATTTGACTCAAGTCATCCTTAGAGAGTCTAGTATCCACTGTAAAAATCCCAAAGCCAATTAAGGATTTTAAATAGCAATAGCTATGAATAGAAGTCCAATTCTTATAAATCCTTAATACTTATACATGTATTTTATTACATTTCATGATAGTGACCGAAGTTGAGGATACGCCAGAGCCTTTGGACGTCCTGCCACCGGAAGCTGACTTTCCGTTTAACTCGCAACCAGGCAAGCCCCGGTTTGCACTTAAGTACCTTTTATAAAGTTTTTATTTGTATCATTTATGTCTAGGATGAATGTTTGCATTAGAGTTAGGGTGATTGAAACCCCACTTGCATAGCCTCTTTAAATCCTATAAAGGGTTGGGTAGTTTACAAACCAACGAGTAGAGAATGCCATGCTAATGTATAGGATCTCGGTAGAAGTCGAGTGGTTGGAAGCTACTCGCGAGATAGTACTTATCACACGGGAAGAAAAGAGGTAGATAATGGCTTGAGTTATGAAAATGAGACCCAGCAGGGGGGATAGGAAGCAGTGAGCAGAGGTCTCACGTGCGTAGCCCTGTTGGTGTCGGTTGAGGACCGTCCGTGTGCGGCCCTGCTGGACAAGTATCGAACAGTACCGGATGCATACTGGCATATGGGAACCAGGAAACCGATGTAATTGGTTAACCTGGGTGTCGAGGCTTACCCAACCGTAAATAGGAGTGGGTTGAGGGTAGCAAGGTGTAAATCTGCCGGTGGGCACAGTCATGCTCCAAGCGGGGACCTCCTACCCGTTACGGATGGACCGGTTCGGCATTTGGGTTGCCTTTGAAAGGTGGTTGCATACAACAGAGTAGGAAGGGGTGTGGAATCACGCTTCTGAAAGTGGGTGTATGTGACGTGTTATCCGGGTGTGTCTTGATTGCAATCACCGTCCCTCGCGGTTATTTGAGTACCCGCTTGTTCACTGCGCTGTGACGTAGTAAGAAGTGAAATAAGCCAACTGAAAATGCTGTATTGATCTTAATGTCTTGAATACCTTGATTGTTGTAGATATAGAGCTAATTAAGTTTATATTCCACTTTGGGCATCTCCACATCGGCGGAAAGCGTTTCTTGTTTGATTGTGGACTTCCGATGTGAGAGCTGTCTAAGGCACATGAATCTGCTGCTATAAAACTGAAAGTAGGGATCAACTTATAGGCGTGTCTTTCTTGCAAAAACCTTTCCTACCTTATACATCCTTGCACGTAGAGTTCCATGCCTAGGGTTGACGGTTAAGACTTGCTGAGCCTTCGTGCTCACGGTTGCAATATTTGAGCTGTGTGCAGGTGAGAGTTATGAGGAAGGTTCCGAGGACGAGGCGATGCCCCCGTCGGGGTACACGGCCGAGCTGGAGCCATGCACGCCGCCGTGATCTCCGGTTCCATGCTGCTAGTGTGTAGCGTCCACGGGCTGGACGGCTGCACTTTTGCTTAGTTAGGGTTTGGGAGCAACTATGTATATAACTTCCGCTGTTAATTAGGTTTTGTAAAAAGACTTCCGCTGTTTTATATCAAATAAAAGTTTGTATGTTATCCGTTATTCTTTTCGTGTGTGCTGTTGGGTGCCGCATCGCACGGCACCACCCTATGCGATTCCTGGAGTGGGTGAACCACGGGGTGGTCCCCACAGCCGTGGTATCAGAGCCGCATTGGGAATAGCACACTCGAAAAGAGCTTATTTTGAAAATTTAGAAGTAGTCGAGTGAGGATTAGTCATTAAGCCCACATAAGGTCTATGATAGTACTAGTTAAGATGGTGGAAAGCTAACTTATATGTTATACATTCTGTAACGACGCTCCGACGTCAGGTAAGAGGTAAGGTACGCCACCGTAGACGGATCAATTACGGTAACTCGCCATACGAGTAATAGTATGGAAGGTTATACCGTGGCTTGGCACGGTAGTTAATATGAGTCTCTGAACCTCTCCATGGTTCTGAGAGCATATGAAAACGCTGATCTCCAGCGTGCTTTAGGCAAAAGTGAGAATACCCCATCGTGTGGTAAGCAACACGATAGTATGCAACTCTTGAACGTTCAATGTTCAAAGGGCCATACGCAGCGCTCGCCATCGGCGTGCCTCAACGGTCATGAGGCAGTAGGTGGTATCCGTTGGGCTGATAAAATTCCCAACCGTGACGACCCGTTCGCGCTCTACTCGGGTTCCCCGTCGTGTGGTGTGAAAACACGACCATGTACCTTGAGACGTGGCTTGACTCAAGGATGATCCGTATGGCAATGATACGGACCGTATGTTTTTACTACGATATGGAACTGCCTGAAATGTCAAAAACCTTTGTGTGCACCATTATTGTGTGTTCTTCTGCAGGTACATTAACCACGTTAGTGCATGACGTGTAGAAACCGTTTGTGAGTGACGTCTTTAGTTCCACCATGTGACACGTATATGCCGGAATACCGGTTTAGGATTTCTCTTTGGTGAGGAAACGTAGTACCGACTGCATAAAAGTTTATTTTCAAAGAAAAGAATCACAATGAAGTATAGGAATTCATTTAGGGGTTAGTAAACTCCTATATTGCTCTAAGAGTCAATTGGGAGTATAGGCTCAATTCCAAAAGCTTAGGAACAATCCCCCCTGTTTTCGGCAGAAACTTTTGCTGAACTTGAACAGGGCATAACTTAGGATTGGTTGAACCAATGGAGGTGTGGGATACCCTTCTGGAAAGGTTTTGAAGTCCTCTACAATTTTTCTGTAGAGTTCCAGAACAAAATCTCCCTCCAATGGGATGAAAATCTAAGATGAGTAGGTACTGTCCAGAAACAGGGCAGACCAAATGCTCTCCGGAATTTTCTGTATTTCAACCAAAACACTTAGTTTCACAGTTTGATGTCCAGTGGCTGTTGTAAAACAGCGAGTTAGAGTCGAAGGGTTTATGCATTTGACATATCACTTCAAGCTAGTACATGTTTGGGTCCAATACAATAGCGAGGAATTACGCATGCTAACACACTTAACATCCCGTGGTGACCCCGATGGTCGAAATGAACTTTTAAACCCCTAAAGTTCAATACTTTGGAACTCGATCATGCGACATGGTCCAGGGATGTATATGTTGCATAAAGTTTATACTTTATCCATATGTGTGTTTGTTATGCGCATTGTCTACGCCATTCTCGTATCACTATTGTATAGACTGGATGAAATAAACCAACATGTGCTGATCGTTTGAATGATGTGAATGCAGAATGGTGCGGACACGTTCAACGCAAGAGGAGGGAGGTCCGAGTCAAGTTCGTGGTGATGAGTCTCCACCTCCGGAGCAGACCACGACGCAGCAGCAACCACCTCCTCCACCGCCAGAACTTCCAAGGAATCTTGCGGAGGTTCTCGCCGCAGTGCTCGGCTCGCGCGACGAGCAAACCGAGTTACTGCGGATGTTGGTGCAGCAGAATGCGTCCCATCAGGGAGGACGCCAAGACAATGGGCAACGCCAGCCCCAACAAAGCTCGTATTCAGAATTCATGGCGACCCATCCACCGGTCTTCACGGAGGCCGAAGAACCTTTGGAGGCGGACAGCTTTATCCGCACTCTGGAGGCAAAGTTCGGGCTGCTACGATGCACCGAACATCAGAAGGCGCTGTACGCAGCGCAACAGCTTCAAGGAGAAGCCGGTACCTGGTGGGCGAACTACACCGCCTCCTTACCGGCTGGCCATGCCGTCACATGGATGGAGTTCCGGGAGGCGTTCCGCGCCTATCACATACCTCCCGGTGTGATGGAAATGAAGCTCCAGGAGTTCCTGGCACTACGATAAGGCGAGAGGAGTGCTCATGAGTACTCCAGGTTATTCAACCGGCTGATGCAGTATGCGCCAGGATTTGTGGGCACGGAAGACAACAAGCGCAATGCGTTCTTCCGGGGCCTGAACTCCAAGATGAAGGTCCATCTCGCCCAGAGCAATCGCGGCACATTCAACGACCTAGTTAATGCCGCGATTCTACAGGAGAATGCTCAGCGCGAGCGCGGTTCTGACAAGAGGAAACGCAGCGCGCTGACGAGCAGCAGTGGTGGAACGCCACAGAAATACCGCGTGGTATATCATTCACCATCCGGTCAGAGATGGCAGCCACCGGCGCGACCGCCTCAGTTTCGCGGCCGGCAATATAATGCGCCGGGCTTTTGACCGACGTATCCACCACAGCAACAGCAGCAGCAAAGGATGGTCCCGCGTGCGCCCCAGTTTCAACAGCGTGCACCGGGATTCCGTCCTCAAGTCGGCGGGACCCTGACACCTTACACGTGCTATACGTGTGGCCGTGTCGGGCACATTTCAAGAGACTGCCCCGAGCCGCGACAGGGCAGGGGTGCAGCACCATATCAGGGTGCTAATCAGCCCCGCAACCAGCCCAAGAAACCAGCACCAAAACCCGGCAACGTCCACCACTTAGCCATCGAAGACGTGCCGGAAGGCGAACCCGTCCTCGCGGGTACGTTCTCTTACCTAGATCATCCCGTAGTCATACTTTTTGACTCCGTGCCACCCATAATTTCATAAGTCAGTCTTATGTTATTAAATATCAACTGCCTATCATTCCCACAAATAATTCATATTTGATATGTTCTCCGGGTGGGAAAATAACAGCTGATAGAATGGTCTATAGAGCACCATTACAGTTGGGTGGGAATCTATATCCGACTTCTCTAATCATATTAGAGAGTCAAAAACTTGATGTCATTTTAGGAATGTCATGGCTACATCGCCATGGTGCTGTTCTTAACATCATTCCACGTGTGGTTCGTTTAAACTCTCCACTTCATGAACCACATGTTCTTATTCTTGACCATTCGGTTCAAGAAACCCCAGCCACATATAACACGGAAGCCACGAAACTTGAGGATATTCGTGTGGTCCGTGAATACCCGGATGTCTTTCCGGATGATCTTCCGGGTATGCCACCCGAAAGAGATGTCGAGTTCAAGATTGAACTTGTACCTGGAACGACACCAATCTCACGGAGACCATATAAGATGGCTCCAAATGAGCTGGCTGAACTAAAGGAGCAGCTCAACGATTTGATGAAGAAGGGTTTCATTCGACCGAGTTCCTCGCCATGGGGATGCTCGGCGCTGTTTGTGAAGAAAAAGGATGAAACCTTGAGGTTGTGTGTGGACTACCGACCTCTCAACACTGTCACCATCAAGAATAAATATCCACTGCCCCGCATTGATATCCTCTTCAATCAACTTCTGGGTGCGAGTGTATTTTCCAAGATGGATCTTCGCTCCGGATATCATCAAATCAAGATCCGAGCGGAGGATATTCCAAAGACGGCCTTCTCGACGAGATATGGGTTGTATGAATACCTCGTCATGTCTTTTGGTCTCACCAACGCCCCGGCACACTTCATGTATCTCATGAACTCAGTGTTCATGCCGGAGTTGGACAAGTTTGTGGTGGTGTTCATAGACGACATCTTGGTTTACTCCAAGACTAAAGAAGAACACGCCAAACACTTGCATATCGTACTTCAACGATTAAGAGACCATAAGCTTTATGCTAAATTCAGCAAGTGCGAGTTTTGGATCAGCCAAGTGCCATTCCTTGGTCACATTATTTCTGCAGAAGGCATTGCGGTTGATCCAAGCAAAATCGAACAAGTGCTGAAATGGAAGTCCCCCACATCAGTCCATGAAGTCAGGAGTTTCCTCGGGTTAGCAGGATATTATCGGAGATTCATACCAAATTGCTCCAAGCTTGCTAAGCCGATGACTGAACTGTTGAAGAAGGGGATCAAATATGTTTGGAACTCAGCTTGTGAAGAAGCTTTCCAAGCATTAGTGAAGCATCTTACTACAGCCCCGGTGTTAGCTCAACCGGATACAACCAAGCCCTTTGACGTATATTGTGATGCGTCTGGCATCGGGCTTGTCTGTGTATTGATGCAAGGAGGAAGAGTGGTCGCCTATGGCTCACGTCAACTTCGTAACCACGAGCAGCACTATCCGACTCATGATCTTGAGCTCGCTGCTGTGGTATTGGCCTTGAAGATGTGGAGGCACTATTTGCTTGGGAACTTAGTGCACCTCTACACCGACCACAAAAGTCTGAAATATATATTCACTCAAAAGGAGTTGAATATGCGGCAACGGAGATGGCTAGAACTGATCAAAGACTATGAGATTGAGATTCACTACCACCCCGGTAAGGAAAACGTGGTTGCCGATGCCTTAAGCCGCAAATCCCATGTCAACAATCTGTCCATCACCCCACTTGAAGAGGGGGAGCCGAGTCTGTACTTGGTTCCATACGGGGCATTATATAATCTTGCTCTCATCCCAACCATAAGAGAGGAGATTATGGAAGCTCAGAAGAAAGACATGGGGATGTCGCACATTCGGAGAAGGATGGAGAATGGCGAAATGAAATGCTTCCGAAGAGATGAACACGACACTCTATGGTTTAAAGACCGTATAGTGGTACCCCGTGACATGAAGCTTCGGAAGAAAATCTTGGACGAGGCTCATTTGTCCAAGTACTCTATTCATCCGGGCAGCAACAAGATGTACCAGGATCTGAAAACCAGGTTTTGGTGGACACGGATGAAGAGAGAGATCGCCAAATACGTATCCGAATGTGATACATGTCGGCGGGTGAAAGCCGACCATATGCGTAAAGCCGGACAGCTGCAACCATTGAACATTCCGGCGTGGAAGTGGGAGGATATCAGCATGGACTTCATAGTCGGGTTACCTCTCACGTCTCACAAGCATGACTCGATTTGGGTGATAGTCGATCGACTAACCAAGTCGGCTCATTTTATCCCCGTACATACAAAGTACGTGGCCAAGCAATATGCGGAGCTTTATATTGCAAGAATCTTATGCTTGCACGGTGTTCCCCGCTCCATTATTTCAGATCGCGGTGCGCTGTTTGTCTCTCGGTTTTGGGAACAGCTGCACGCATCATTGGGGACCAAACTGATCCGAAGCTCCGCGTATCACCCGCAGACAGATGGTCAAACTGAACGGGTGAATCAAGTGCTTGAAGACATGCTACGCGCGTGTGCCATCCACCACGGCAAGAATTGGGACGATCATTTGCCGTTGGCGGAGTTTTCTTACAACAATGGCTATCAAGCTAGCATCAAGATGGCGCCGTATGAAGCCCTCTACGGCCGGAAATGCCGCACCCCTCTCAACTGGTGCGAGTCCGGCGAGCGAGTCATCTACGGCATTGAACTTGTGAATGAAGCTGAAGAACGAGTGCGAGTAATACAAGCCAATCTCAAGGCTGCTCAATCTCGTCAGAAGAGCTATGCGGATGAGAGACGCCGCCCTCTCCACTTCGACATCGGGGACCATGTCTACGTCCGTGTGTCTCCAATGAAGGGAATTCACCGTTTCGGAATGAAGGGTAAACTTGCGCCGCGGTTCATTGGTCTGTTTACCGTCATTGAAAGATGCGGACCCGTGGCCTATCGCCTGGAGTTACCAGCATCACTCGCAGGCATTCACAACGTCTTCCACATATCTCAGCTGAGGAAATGCCTCAAACCCTCAGCTGAAATCCGCACAGAAGACATAGAAGTTCTTCAACTGGACCTCACGTACACGGAGTATCCAATCCGGATCATCGATGAAAGGACTCGTGCCACAAGAAACCACACCTTATGGTTCTACAAGGTCTTGTGGAGTAACCATACCGCTGATTAGGCGACATGGGAAAGCGAGGATTATCTACGCACGTATTATCCGGACTTGCCATCATCATATACCCGGTAAGGTTTTCCCCACTTTGCTTTTCCTTTGGAATCTCGGGACGAGATTCTTTTTAAGGGGGGAGGGATGTAAAATCCCCAAAAGTGGTAGCAAGAAAATTCTGCTCATATGCACTTATGAAAAATGAGGAGAATTAAAACTTTGAATTATAATGGGGTAAGTTCAAAGCGAGGGTTTAGACTTCCCAAAACTTTCAAACATGGAGATCTAAATTCATAACTTGGATATTCATAGTCCAAATATTCAACCTTCCAAATTTCAGCTCATTTGGAGGAGTTTTGATATTTGTTTGGAATTAAAAGGAGAAGCCCTCTAACCTTTATTTAAAATTCAGTTTCAAATTCCAATTCCCTCAATTTGAAAATTTGGTTTCACAAATGTGTTCTCCACCTTTTAATAAGCATCCATGCCAAAAATTGGAAATTTTGGAGCTGGTTTGCTATACTTTTGAGGCAATATAAAGTGGAGAATTCAAACTCTTTTTCAAATTCAAATGATCAAACCCCATTCAAATTCTACACCAGAATTCAAACCATTTGAATTCTGCAAATTCAAACATAACTTTGGGATGAAGTAAAGCTTTTAATGTGGAGTTGCTGGAGGGAAAAATATCAGAAAAGTTTTACTAAACAAAGGGGGAAGTGGGGCCCAATTGTCAGCCACCTAAAGCAAACAACCGACTGTTTTCCCTCTCTCTCTCTGTTCCCGGTTGATCGCGGCGCGACAGCTCTCGGAAAAGCGCTCCCCCCCACGCCCTCACCGAGCCACCGAGCTGGTTCTCGCTGGCCGACGTCGGCGCGCGCGCGTGGGCGATAAGAGCGGCCGCCCGAGTACCCCAGCGCTACTTCTCCTCCTCCTCAGCTCGTGCAGCGCCGCGACCGTCTCATTTCCGCTGAACACCGCCGCTCAGCTCTCTCCGATCGACCACAGCCCTCCAAGCTCGATTGCTCGAGCGCTCCACAGCAAAGAGCATCGCCTGGACGTGCTCTAGCCCTTGCCAAAGCCCCTTTGAGGTTTGCCGGTCCGAACTGCTCGAGAAACGCGGATTTGCGCCAAAGCTTCAAGGTGGCCGGACCTCGCCGTTTCGGCTCTCCGTCGACAGCAGCAACCGGCCACCCTCTCCCCCGACTTCCTATACAAGAAAGGTGCGTCGACATGTCCTGGTCGTGTAGCTGGAGGCGGTTTAGCGTTTGTTAGAACCGGTGGTGAGAATTTCACCGTTTCCCCAAACTGTACACCGACGGATAGAGCCGGGTCTAGCCAAAAATTCGTTGTGCTTGGGGTAGCTCCGCGCTAGATGAGCTTACAGTAGCTCCAGCACAGGCTTGCGCATCTCCCCGAAGTTCTAGCAGCTCAAATGAGCAAGTAGAGATGTCGGGTATCGAGTTTTTGTCGCCGCCGGAGTTTCGCGGGCTCAGGTCGCCGGTGAGGTCCCATCTCCGGTGGGTTTCAGGGAGAGCGAGCTCTGGGTCGAGGATGTCCATGGGACACTGGTGCTGTTAGAGCCAACCCTAGCCTGAAAGACCCACTGTTGAGGGAGAGCGAGGTCGCCGAAGTAAGGTTCGACATGGTCGCCGGTGCAAGCACCGTCCCGGCCGTTGTCATCGGCTCCCGACCCCACCATCGTGTTCAGCACGGTGTAGAACTCACAGGCGGCGAGTTTGACAAAGTTTGGACCACAAGAACCCCGTCCCGGCGAGCCTCGCCGGCGTGCGCCGCCGCGGGAGGCGCGGGCAGCGTGAGGAAGACGAAGGGGGGCCGGTCCCACCGGTCAGCCTCCGGGTTCGCGCGAGGATCGGTTTATGGCGCCGAATCTAGTGCGGCTGCGCGGGAATAACCCCGTAGCCCCCGGTGTTGCCGAAATCTCACTGGTCCGATTTAAAACAGTGGGCCCAGCCCAAATTATTTGAAGTTTCTATTAGAGAAATAATTTTAGGAATTAGCTGATCTTTGCAAGGCCATTACTTTGTGTAGAAAACTCCAAAAAGAGTGAGACCAATTTTGTTGGGTTCCTCATGAGGAGTACTTCACAGAGAAACCAAATTTTGACTATGAAAATACCCAGGAATTTCTGTAGAATTGTTTTTAGTAAATCCTTTAGGGATTTATTACAGGAGGAATTCTTTATGAAATATTCCCAAATTTGGGTAGCAAATCCTCTTCATAGATACTGATCTCCAGTAAAAATTTGGGCTTCATTGGAGGTCATTTGCTAGGTCCAATTACCTTCTCAAGTTCAGCCTTTATTTAAAAATTCAAATTTAAACAGAAGCTTTTTCAGAACTCCTGTCTAAGTTCAAAAATTCATATCTCTCTGATGGTAGCTCCAAAAATGGTGAAACAAATTTTGTTAGAACCATGGAGACTTACACTAATCAGATCTTCCACCATTAGCTATGTCAAAGCTCCTGATTTGGGCTCAAAATTTAGAGAAGCATTATACTTGTAGGAATTTAAAAGACTACATTGTGCAATGACATGTCTCCAAATTTGACTCAAGTCATCCTTAGAGAGTCTAGTATCCACTGTAAAAATCCCAAAGCCAATTAAGGATTTTAAATAGCAATAGCTATGAATAGAAGTCCAATTCTTATAAATCCTTAATACTTATACATGTATTTTATTACATTTCATGATAGTGACCGAAGTTGAGGATACGCCAGAGCCTTTGGACGTCCTGCCACCGGAAGCTGACTTTCCGTTTAACTCGCAACCAGGCAAGCCCCGGTTTGCACTTAAGTACCTTTTATAAAGTTTTTATTTGTATCATTTATGTCTAGGATGAATGTTTGCATTAGAGTTAGGGTGATTGAAACCCCACTTGCATAGCCTCTTTAAATCCTATAAAGGGTTGGGTAGTTTACAAACCAACGAGTAGAGAATGCCATGCTAATGTATAGGATCTCGGTAGAAGTCGAGTGGTTGGAAGCTACTCGCGAGATAGTACTTATCACACGGGAAGAAAAGAGGTAGATAATGGCTTGAGTTATGAAAATGAGACCCAGCAGGGGGGATAGGAAGCAGTGAGCAGAGGTCTCACGTGCGTAGCCCTGTTGGTGTCGGTTGAGGACCGTCCGTGTGCGGCCCTGCTGGACAAGTATCGAACAGTACCGGATGCATACTGGCATATGGGAACCAGGAAACCGATGTAATTGGTTAACCTGGGTGTTGAGGCTTACCCAACCGTAAATAGGAGTGGGTTGAGGGTAGCAAGGTGTAAATCTGCCGGTGGGCACAGTCACGCTCCACGCGGGGACCTCCTACCCGTTACGGATGGACCGGTTCGGCATTTGGGTTGCCTTTGAAAGGTGGTTGCATACAACAGAGTAGGAAGGGGTGTGGAATCACGCTTCTGAAAGTGGGTGTATGTGACGTGTTATCCGGATGTGTCTTGATTGCAATCACCGTCCCTCGCGGTTATTTGAGTACCCGCTTGTTCACTGCGCTGTGACGTAGTAAGAAGTGAAATAAGCCAACTGAAAATGCTGTATTGATCTTAATGTCTTGAATACCTTGATTGTTGTAGATATAGAGCTAATTAAGTTTATATTCCACTTTGGGCATCTCCACATCGGGGGAAAGCGTTTCTTGTTTGATTGTGGACTTCCGATGTGAGAGCTGTCTAAGGCACATGAATCTGCTGCTATAAAACTGAAAGTAGGGATCAACTTATAGGCGTGTCTTTCTTGCAAAAACCTTTCCTACCTTATACATCCTTGCACGTAGAGTTCCATGCCTAGGGTTGACGGTTAAGACTTGCTGAGCCTTCGTGCTCACGGTTGCAATATTTGAGCTGTGTGCAGGTGAGAGTTATGAGGAAGGTTCCGAGGACGAGGCGATGCCCCCGTCGGGGTACACGGCCGAGCTGGAGCCATGCACGCCGCCGTGATCTCCGGTTCCATGCTGCTAGTGTGTAGCATCCCCGGGCTGGACGGCTGCACTTTTGCTTAGTTAGGGTTTGGGAGCAACTATGTATATAACTTCCGCTGTTAATTAGGTTTTGTAAAAAGACTTCCGCTGTTTTATATCAAATAAAAGTTTGTATGTTATCCGTTATTCTTTTCGTGTGTGCTGTTGGGTGCCGCATCGCACGGCACCACCCTATGCGATTCCTGGAGTGGGTGAACCACGGGGTGGTCCCCACACCACGCAGCCACAACAGTAGAATGTGATGAGAGGACGGGTGAACCACGTCACTATGGAGGAAGCACAAGAGGCACCCGACGTGGTAGTTGGTAAGTTTCCTGCCAATTTACACATTGCAACCCTGCTGTTTGATTCTGGTGCTACCCACTCGTTCATTGCTAAAGGGTTTGTTAAGAAGCATGATCTAGCAACAACACAAATGAATTATATGCTAGCAGTAAACTCTCCAGGTGGAGAAATAAGGACAAGACAAGTGTGTCCCAAGGTGAATCTAGACATTAATGGGGTAGTGTTTACTGCTAACCTCATAGTAATAGATTCCCAAGGGATCGATATTATTTTGGGCATGGACTGGTTGACCAAACATAAGGGAATCATCCATTGTTCGACCAGAACGGTGGAACTAACTCACCCTAGTGGCACAAGGATAAAGTTTATAACAATACAAGAGCCTAGGAGGGACATTAAATTAAATCAAGTTGAGGTGAAAGTGGAGGAGATCAGGATTATCCGGGAATATCCAGATGTTTTTTCGGAGGAGTTGCCAGGTATGCCTCCCGATCGTGAAGTGGAATTTGCAATTGAGCTAGTGCCTGGAACAGCCCCGATATACAAGAGACCTTATCGGATGGACTCCAAGCAGCTAGAAGAACTCAAGGATCATTTGAGAGAATTGACGGAGAAGGGGTATATTCGCCCTAGTTCCTCACCATGGGGAGCTCCGGTGATATTTGTGCCCAAGAAGGATGGAACCCAAAGGTTATGCGTGGATTACCATGCCTTGAATGAGGTAACCATCAAGAACAAGTACCCATTACCCCGCATTGAAGACTTCTTTGATCAGTTGAGGGGAGCTTGTGTGTTCTCGAAAATTGATCTCAGGACGGGATACCACCAACTCAAGATAAGGCAATCTGATGTTCCCAAGACAGCTTTCGTATCTCGGTACGAACTGTATGAATACACTGTCATGCCTTTCGGGCTAACTAATGCCCCGGCATACTTTATGTATCTCATGAACAAGGTATTCATGGAATATCTGGACAAATTTATGGTGGTTTTCATAGATGACATTCTCGTCTTCTCCAAAGATGAAGAAGAACATGAGAAACATCTAAGGTTGGTGTTGCAGAGGCTGAGGGAACACCAACTATATGCCAAGTTGAGCAAGTGTGAGTTTTGGCTGAAGAGAGTCCCCTTCTTAGGACATATAATCTCGGAGGGAGGAATCTTCGTAGATCCCGCCAAAATCGAGGATATACAGAAGTGGAAGACCACTGAAAATGTCGGGGAAGTTTGAAGCTTCTTAGGATTGGCTGGATACTATCGACGGTTTATTGAGGGATTCTCCAAGATCTCAAGACCCCTCACCAAACTGTTGGAGAAGGGAATCACATTCACATGGACGCCGCAGTGCGAGACGAGTTTTCAGAAGCTAAAGGAAAGATTGACGACAGCCCCAGTGCTCGTTATGCCAGATATGCAGAAGAACTTTACGGTGTACTGCGATGCCTCTGGAAACGGGTTGGGATGTGTTCTCATGCAAGAAGGGCATGTCATGGCTTATGCATCCCGGCAGCTTCGGAAGCACGAGAAGAACTATCCTACACATGACCTAGAACTAGCCGCAGTGGTACACGCGTTGAAAATTTGGCGGCACTATTTGATGGGGAAGAGGACCGAGATATATACGGATCATAAGAGTTTGAAGTACATATTCACACAGCCAGACCTCAAGCTCAGACAAAGGAGATGGTTAGAGCTAATCAATGACTTTGATGTAGGCATCAACTATCATCCTGGGAAAGCAAACGTCGTGGCCGATGCTTTAAGTCGGAAAGTGCAGGTCAACAAGTTGAGCCTGAAGGACATGCCTGCAGAATTGAAGGACGAGGTTATAAGGCTCAATCTATGCCTGGTAAATAGTGGTGAAGCCATCACCATGGAAGTGGATTCCACACTCGAGCGAGACATATGCGAGGGTCAAAAGAATGACGAGAAGATACAAGAGATCATACAACTCATCAAGGAAAATAAAGCTCCTGGTTTTAGAGAGGATGAACAAGGAACGGTGTGGCACGGAAAAAGAATCTATGTGCCAGAAGTAAAGGAGATCCGTGAATTGATTTTGAAGGAGGCTCATGATTCTGACTATTCCATTCATCCTAGGAGTACGAAGATGTACCAGGACCTCAAGAGCAGGTATTGGTGGTATGGCATGAAGCGCGATGTCGCGGAACATGTTGCCCTATGTGACACATGTCAGTTGGTGAAAGCAGAACATCAACGACCCGCGGGATTATTGCAACCACTCAAAGTGCCTGAATGGAAATGGGAAGAAATCAGTATGGATTTCATAGTGGGACTGCCCAGGACCCAATTAGGGTATGATTCGATATGGTTCATCATTGATAGGCTAACCAAGGTAGCTCACTTCATCCCCGTGAAAGAAAGCTACAGCGGATCCAAATTAGCAGAGTTGTACATGTCAAGGATCGTGTGTTACCATGGAGTTCCAAAGAAGATAGTGTCGGATCGAGGGACACAGTTCACCTCAAGGTTCTGGCAGAAGTTGCATGAAACCATGGGAACCCATCTGAATTTTAGCTCTGCCTATCATCCCCAAACTGACGGGCAGACGGAGAGAACCAATCAGATCCTTGAAGATATGCTGAGGGCATGTGCACTCAAAAACAATAGGAGTTGGGACAAGAACTTACCGTATGCGGAGTTTTCCTACAACAACATCTATCAAGCTAGTATGAAGATGTCACCGTTTGAAGCTTTATACGGAAGGAAGTGCAGAACTCCCCTATTTTGGAACCAAACGGGGGAAAGTAAAGTGTTTGGTCCAGAAGTACTACAAGAAGCCGAGGCGAAAGTAAGGGAAATTCGCAACAATTTGAGGATAGCACAGACACGCCAAAAGAGTTATGCCGGTGTACGAAGAAGAGAGCTCGTTTTCAACGTGGGGACTATGTCTATCTCAAGGTGTCCCCTATCAGAGGACTTCGTCGGTTCAAGGTGAAAGGGAAGTTGTCACCTCGATACATCGGACCCTTTCAAGTTCTGGAAAGGAAAGGCGAAGTGGCGTATCAACTAGAGTTACCGGCTCGTCTATCGGATGTGCACGATGTATTCCATGTGTCCCAACTCAAGAAATGCCTGAGGACGCCTGAAGAGGTGTTACCCATGAATGAAGTGGACGTAGCTGAGGATTTGTCTTATGCCGAGCAACCATACAAGATTTTGGAGACAATGGAACGCCTCACCAGGAATAAAAGAATCCGAATGTGCAAGGTGCAGTGGAAGCATCACTCAGAAGAGGAAGCCACCTGGGAGCGGGAAGACGAGCTCAAGGCACAATTTCCGGAATTGTTTTCTTAGAACCACCAATCTCGAGGACGAGATTTCTTTTGAGGGGGGTAGAGCTGTAACACCCCAAAAATCTTGTTAAGACCCTAAATCATGTTAAGAGGGGAATTCAATTTAAATTCAAACTGGAATTCAATTTAAATTCAAAACAGAAAAGAAATAGAAAAAGAAAAAGGAAAACAGAAAAAAAACCGGCCAGTGGGCCGAAACCCACCAGCCGGCCCACCCTGCCCCGCGCCAGCCCGCAGCAGCGCGCCCGCGCTCTCTCTCTCAGACAGGTGGGACCCACCTGTCATCCCTAACCCCCGATCGTCTGAAACTCGGACTGTTCACCCGCGTGCGCGCGATCGCAACCGACCGGATTTCCGGCCGAATTCTGGTTCCGGAGGACTCCCACTCGATCTAAACAAACCCACCGCCCTCCCCCGTCTCTAAAAACCCCGGCCTCGTTCTGTTTTTCCCACGCGATCCGCCGATTTTACTCCGGTGAGAAACCGAGCCTTCTCCGGTGAATTCTGGCCGATCTAAGCTCGAAAATTCCGATCTAACTCGCTGGTCTTGATCCACCGCCTCCGGGGAACCCTGCAGGTGCAGAAAACTCGGTGACTTGCGGTTCAAACACAGCGCCGACGAGCCTCGCTGTGGTTTCACTTCGGACCTCGTCGCCGATTGCCTTCCAGGACCTCCGAGCTCGAGAAAACCCCCGAGGTGAGATCCCCGACCTCCCCTCCACCGATCTATGCCATAAATTCACAGTTCTAGGGAGAATTCTCGAAGATCCGAAAGTCTCCGGCGAGATCGCCGCTTGGCCAATTAATTAGGTGTATCCCCGGCGTAGTATGGGTGTGTTGGATTGTGCGGGGAGTAGGCGTCAGCTGGACTACCATATGAACCGCAAGGCTCAAGAGGGGGCCACTGCAGCGGGGTTGGAGCCTCTTGTATGCTGTTAGGGGTGAAATCTCAGTGGGCCCACGCTCGTCAGGAATCCCTTTGTAAAGGCTTCGTAGTGATCTCCTGGCTACACACCTGGGAAGTGTGAATGTGGTTCGTAGCCACTGGCATAATGGAGATTCTTTTAGTCCACCCGGCAACGGGGGATGAAATCACTACATGTGGGTACAGTGGTGCAAACTCTGCAGAGTCAAAACTGTCATGACAGCCGTGCTCACGGTCAAGAGCGGCTTGGACTTATTCATGATTAGAGGATTGATGGTTTTGGAAGTTGTGGATGTTAAGCGGGGAGCTTAACATTAGAAATGATGATATGGTTATTTGATTATGATGATGGGATGGGAGATTGGGACCATTTCACCTGTGTAGTAATGTAGGTGCTTAATAAGCTAAGGTAATAGGTATTAATGGCATAGTGCTTTAACCATGAGTTCAACCTTCCCTTGTTCTAGCCATGCATGACATAATTTTCCCACACTTGCTGAGTACCATCAGTACTCAACCTTGCATGTTTGTTGGTTTATATTGCTGCTCAGGTCAAGATAATGAGGTGGTGTATAATGATCAAGACTTTGGACCCGAAGAAGGTTTCTAGGTTCATGGAGTACCCCGGGCAACGCCTGTAATAGAGCCCTCAAGAATAATATTCCGCTACTAGTTTATTTACTTGTGATGAACTTATTATTGTCCATCGAGACATTTACTATGTAAGACTTACTTATATTCGACACCTGGCTTGTAATAAATGATGCTTCACTATTTGTCATCACATGTATGAGAAAATGATCCTGGCATACATGTGATATTCACTTGGTTGTTCTTCGGAAAAACCGGGTGTGACACGAGGCGCGATGGACGAAAGCCTGGGCCACCGGCACGACCCGCCTAAGGATCCCCTCAGCTCCGCTCCAGAGGGGCCGCCAGAGAAACCCTTCCCAAACAGCCACAAGGTTCACCACAGGGTAAGTGCGATAACACCACACCCAAACCATCCGTGTCCCGTAGATGACTTCGGCACCCCGCTAGATGACAAATGGGTCAACCAATCATTCCCCGACAAAGAAGAAATACACATATGAAGAAGCACCACATGACGGGAGGAGCGGACCAATCCTCGGATAGCGACCGGGGGATACTCATCTACTAAAGATCCGAACACAACCAAGATACCACAAGGTTTTTTGATCACACAAAAATAGAGCTAGTGTTCCCTGCAAATTACAAAACGAAAATCCAAGGAGGAATCCTAACTACGAAGAGGGACTACTCCTCCTCCTCTTCCTGTCCACCTCATCCTTGATCGCCTCTTCCAGAACGTTCTTGACCAAGGAGAGCGCAGCCAGAGTTACCGCATCCCTAGCCCCCTCAGGATCCACGTTCGGCTTGCGAAAGCCGCGAAGAAGATGAAGGTCAAGGACGGGGTAGTGACACAGCATGGCCCCTAGTACCACTCGGGCCCCGCTGAAGACTTTTTCCTCCCCGACAGACCGTTGTCGAACGTCCACTTCACCGAGCGCCTTGATCAGCCGACCGGAGAGCCCAACTCCATACCGATCCCCGAGCACTAGGTCACATATTGACCGCCCGGTGCCCCAGAGGCTGGCGAGCTATGACTTAAGCGCTGTGAAGTGCTGGGTAACTTGCCAAAGCCGTAACTCTAGGGAGGAAAGGTCCGCCGAAGAAGTGGCCAACATCGGACCTAGCATCCGATCGCAAGTCGCTGCCACCACGTGATGAGTCTTCTCCAGCGTCCGCTCCTCAGCAGAGAGACGATCACGAAGACTTTCAACATCCTTCCCCTGAGTCTCATCCAAGTCTCCAGTGATGGTGATGCGCCCTCGCATTTCTATAACAAGGCACACCACAAAGAGGTCAGAACGGTGAGAATGCATAAAGCCAAAAGAAGAAAGGACCAACCCGCAATTTGGTCCCTCGTCTTCTCCACAACGACCAGGGCTTCCCAGATCTCTCAACTGTGGGCCGCCAGCTCCTCCGCAGCCCGAGTCACGCCCCCTCGCATGGTCTCGGCAACCGCACAAAGGCGGGCAAGCTCCATGGATGATGACTCCGCACCCTCGATCATGGCTGCTGCTTCCCAAGCCGCTCCCTCCGCAATGGCCCGGGCCCTCTCAAACTCCGCCCGCACCTCTGCTAGCTCGGCCTCCGCGCGGCGACAGTTATCGCTCTCGCGAAAACACCGGGATTCTTCAGCAGCTCGGCGGGCCAGCTCTTGCCGACAGTGGAGAAACCCTCGGTCAAAACCCAAGAACCCGTTATGATAAGAGGAAAAAAAAGGCTCACCAGACCACTCAGAGCCACTTCCCGCAGTTGTGCGAGCACAGTGTCCAGACGGCCGCACTCCTCCGAGAGACTCCACTAGACGCCAACGAGTCAGGAGCACAAAGAACCCAGGTCTCCTTCTCGCCTCCGCTCATCCAGCCTCGAGACACCACTAGCTTTGGCCCCAGAATCCTCGTGCCAAGGGTTGGCAGGCGCTCTCGCATCGAAAGTTGGGGAACAACGCCTGCGGCCTCCACTTCACCTCCGGCGATAGAGGGGCCCAGAACAGCCACAGGACCGGAGGCCGGGGCAGGTTCCTCTCTCGCCAATTCAGTCGTTGACAAGGCAGGCCTCCTTGCCGAGTCCTTAGGCGGGGTCACGGCGCTCGGGAGAACCTCCAGCACGTGGATGGGCATCCTGCACATGGGCGCGGATCAGAAATCCTAATTGAGAAGAAGACAACGCACCAGTTGGGAAAGGAAAGTACCTCTCCCACTGCCAAGGAATGGCACACGACCCGCATGAAGAGAATGCACTATGCGGGGAACAGGGAGCGGCGGGAGGTGGAGCAAAGACTGGAATCGCCGCCTTTGGCCTCCGAGCATCCAAGGACGCGGAACCATGCTCGACGAGAGCCGTTGGTCCAGGCTCAGTGCCTGATTGACCTCCCTCCAATGCTGGACCGCTCATCCGCCGTGATCCCTTGCCGAAGGCAAGGGCCCCCGAACGATCCAAGCATTTGGCGCCAGTCCCCCGAAAGGCTAGCGTTGGGCCTCACGCAGGGATGCTCGATGGGGTCGCTGTTTGCCCTTCCCTTCGGTACCCGATCACGAGCAGGCTCGGCCGCCCGCTCTACCACCGCTGGAGCAGCAGGGGCCGGAGCCTCAGCCGGCCTATCCCTGCTCTCCTCCAAACCGTTGTCGTCTTTCAATGACGACTCGGGGGTATACTCACTGGTCGCACGCCTATGCTTCCCGTGTTGGATCCGGCGAGCTTTGGCCTTGTCCCTCTTCCGCTTCTTGGCAGCCATCAAGGTGGCCCACGATGTTTGCTTCTCCCGGTCTTCAGGAACGTTGGGCAGACTGACGATGCCCCATAGCTCGTGAAGGTTCGGAGAAGCCGCGTTTAGAGGAGGCGGCTTGGGGGAACAGGGTTCGCCAGCTTCAGTCCCAGAATCACCCGAAAGCGACGAGACATCTCCTCCTAAGAGAGTTCCTCGCCCGACTCCCGGCACGTATTGCTTGGCCCCGTATAGAAATTCACGGTATGGGGGCGGACACGGATGGGCAGCAACATCTGCCGGAGGAAGGTCTAAAGAAGATGGGAGCCCGAAAGGCCGCTTTTCCTTAGATCCCGGACATGTTGAAGGATAAGGTCGAGCTTCCGCATCTCCCGAGGAAGCCTGACCGAGAAAGGCGGAAGGGTGGGAGTGTCGTTCTTGATGGAGAACCACTGACGCTCCCACCTGATTGGCGGAGGAGGCAGGCGCGTGCTTACAAAGTCTAATTGCCCACGGTGCAGCTCGATGATGGTGCTCCCTCACAAACGGAAGAAGGACCTGATCGGACCACGGCCGAACACAGAAGAAGTACCTCCACAGCTCAAAGTGAGGAACCATCCCCATGTAGGTTTCACTTAAGACAATGAACAGAAACACATGGAGCACACCATCCGATGTCAGGTGATGAAGCTCCAGTCTGTATTCATGCAGCAAGCCGCGGAAGAAGTGTTGCGCCGGCAGACCGAGCCGGCGCAGGTGAAATGCGCAGCAAAACAACCTCACCAGCCCGCGGAATGGTAATCTGCTCCTCCGCGGGGACACGGATGTCGTGAGCATCACGCTCTGACAACATTCCCATATCCTGAACAGCAGTAATGTGGTCCTGAGAAAATTCTGGTTTTGACCACGAATAAAAGCAAGAGGAGAGAAGCAGCAAGAAGACAGGAGCGTTGCGCGAGACAGAAAGGCGAAAAGGAGAAGCGGACGAACGGGGAGCAGGCGAGTGACAAAGGAAATCCAGGAGGACAGACAATGTAAAGTGGCAAAACAGCGATCGTGGGCTGACAACCGTCAGGTGGTAGGCGGCCCCTCAGGAGCACCTCAGGCTCGAGGAAATAGTCGCCATAACATCAAACGACTCCTTGCAGGATTAAAACAAGATAGGTTGCTTGGGAACTGAATCGAGCGGCGCCTCCTCGGTTTCCCTGCAGTGAAACCAGCCAAAAAAGGTACGAGGGACTGCCGGGCTGTAACTGTTTGGCTCTGCGACGCGAAATCACAAACGCGGCACGGGGTTGAGTCGAGCAGTTCCTCCTCAATTCCCGCAAACTTGGAGGATATGGAGGGCGACACAAAGCGGAGGAAAGTTAAGTCTCCAGCTCGAAAGGTAAGTCTCTAGCCCGCATTATGGGCTCGAAAGTCCTGGGTTCGAAGGCCGGCCAGCGGATGACTCAGTAGTCGCCCGAGATGACCCCGAGCGAGGGGCAAGCGACGCGAAGCAGTCCACGATAGAGACAACTTCGGGCAGGATGAATCCTCCCGACGCTTCTAAGCTTGTAGGCGAGTCCCAGCACTGCGAGCATCGAGGTAACCTCCCGAAGAGTTGGCAGCGAGCCGCCCAAGCCAATGATGCGCTCGGGAACCACGTGCGTGCCTCGAGCAGAGATTCAATGAGACACGAGCACCGGAGCCTAGAGCAGAAAGGCCCTCGGCGCATAGCAAGGTCGATGGTTTCAGCCGTCCAAAACGAACAGGACGAATGGGTTTCACTCAGCTCCACGCGTTAGGCAGCTCACTGGGCTCGGGGGCTCGACCATTGAGGAAAGCCTCTGATCGACCCGACCCCTCCAAGTCATGAACGGATCACAGACGGCGGGGGGGGGGGGGGGGGGGGGGCGATGCGAACTCGCCATAAACGACAACCCGGTCCCTCAAGAGAGGAGCTTGGGGGCTTGCCACAAGATCCCAGTGTGAATGACCAACAGTCATGACCGACCGCTGGAGGTCCATATGTCGCGGTTATCTAGACAAATCAAGTACTAATAACCTTTTTGTTTGTTGCTTTGTTTTTAATTGTGCAGGAGCGAGGCCGATTGGAATTTACCCCCTAACCGATCATCAAGATCTATCAGGGGCTATGGGGCTACTGACGGAGTTCCGGACTCCGGCCCTCAGGAAAGAAGCGGGAAGATATCCTACGAAGGACGACGGAGCAGGCCCAAGCTCGAGCTCGGGAGGAGACGAGAGGAGGAGCGCGGGGCCGACCCCTGGGCGGTATGCAAGACCCATCCTCAAGGTGACCCAGAAGGAAGAAAGAGCCTCGAAGGGAGGATCCGAACCCTACCTCGGGTAGGAGAGAAGCAGGTAGCCTTCAATGTGAAGCAGACACCGCCTCACCCAAGTGGGGGGGAAGGGAACTTGAGTACCCCCCCCCCCCAGGCCTCGGCATTGAATATCCATCACCCCCGACGGAACCAAAGAGGAGTGGAACGCGGGGCGCGCGTGCGCCTCGGTATGTACTACTCCCTAACGACGGGATGGGAGCAGATGTGTCAGTGGGCTACGAAAACGGCAACTTCATCAAGTACCCTGTCGAGCGTACGACAGGACAAGCAACACCCGCACCCATGACTCGTCGCCCACTACAGTATGGAGGGAAACGAGAGAGAGGGAGAGAGAGTATAAATAGAGGGACTTGTCGACCCGAACAGGCAGGCTCTTGCATTTGTAAGAACCACTCCCATTCTTGAGTAAGAACAAGGGAGACACCCCGGCTAGACGTAGGGCATTTTGCCCGAACCAGGACAATCCTTCCATGTTCTTAGCTGGGCCACCTCGAGGTTGAACACCCGGTACAACCGATTACTAGTCGAACATCCAAAAACCGACAATATCACACTGTTATTTATATTAAATGTGTAAAATATCTTTTAAGAAATAAAAATTCTAGATGGACAGAGGGGGAGGTTCGACCACTCTGCCATTCAGCCCCCAACACTACTACAAAAACCATTATCAGAGGCGCCTCGTTTTTCAGATCCATACGATTCGTAAAAAATGCGCATGTGATGTTGAATGAATTAATAGCCGCCTGTGATAAATAAATATCACAGAAAGCTCGCAACGCCAAACCGCTTGTGTAAACATATCAACTTTCACAGGCGGACCGTGGTAGGAGCCACCTGCAATATTGGTCACTAATATAGGCGACTGAAGCGACCGGGAGTAGGAGCCGCCTACAATATTGGCCATTAATACCGAGGGGAGCGCGCCTTTGAATTCAATTCAAAGCCACCAAATGTCGTGGCTCGATATACATCAACCACATTTAGTATCAAACAAAAAACAACAAACAATTTGATAATCGATAACAAACATTCATCATCAAATAAATACTCATTAAAAAATAAACTTTTACAAACAACAAAAGAAAACGACAGACTATCACCTAGTCCTCCGGTGGCGGAAGAACCCCACACTTATCGGCGATCACCTCCACCAACTTCCTCCTGCCTTCCACCCCAAGCACCTCACCGACCGTCTTCCGCATCGCGTCAAGACGACCGGCCACTACGCTTAACCCGAAGAGGTAGTGGGCTATGGTGTCCATTCCAGTAGATACTGGAAGAGGGCCAAGACCCAGAAGCTCCATGGCATCAGATGTACTTTTATGCCATCTGCCGACGCAACGGTTATAGGTCATCGTCCGGCTGTGCCCTGAGGGCAACCAAACTCTACTCTAGGAAAGTGACTTTCCTAAGCAGGTGCACTTTCTCTTCCGCTCAGGAAGGTGGCAGAGGTGCGGTTGGAGCCGGGGACGGAGGTGCGGTTGGAGCTGGGGACGGAGGTGCGGTTGGACCCGGGGACGGAGGCACGGTTGGAGCCGAGGACGGAGGTGCGATTGGAGCCAGGGACGGAGGTGCGGAGAGTGGAGAGCATGGTCGGGAGTGCTTCGTCGGTGGTGCCATTGAGACTAGGGCTACGGTGCAGCGAGGAAGACGAAGACTAGAGGGAAGAGGAAGACCCTCATGGTGGTGCAAAGAAGGGAAAGGTGCAAGTTACAATGGTGCGGAGAAGGAGAAGTCCGATCGCTTCGAATTCTGCATGCGAATGGCAACGACCGCACGATACAAGCGCACCGTGGAGTAGGAGTCGCCTGCAATATTGGCCATTAATATAGGCGGCTGAAGCGACCGGGCGTGCGTGCCTTTTCGGTTATCGAGGGGAACGCGCGCAATACATGTGTCCTTAAAGTTACACAGGCGGATAATCTTATGTTACAAACCACCTGTGATAAACATTCTTCACAGGCGGACAGTCGTAGGTAAAGAACCGTCTGTGACAATAGAGTTACCACAGGTGGGTACTCTTTAAGTTACAAAACGCCTGTGATAAAGATTCTTCACAGGCGGCTAGTCGTAGGTATAGAACCGCTTACGAAAATTGTAGCATGCACCATTCCACAAAAAGTTCTAGCAACTAAATATGTCTCACATAGTAGCATGCATTACAGGGCCCCAAAATATCAAGTTGCGCAAATGCATTATCTCCTGCACAACTTGCCTTCTCTCCAAAAGCTCTAGTATCCATCAGTCAGTTTCATGAATCGGCTCCGAGCCACTGCTCCCACCAGCATCTGTTTCTGGCTAGTTGATGTACGTGGAGCTTGATGGCGGAAGTGACACACCCCTGTTTTGATCCTCTCGAGCCCCTCCAACCGGCAGCTCGGTGATGACAGGTCTCGGAAGTGGTGATCTCGTGCCAGGGATTGTCACGCCGGCCAGGGGCCGCCCCTTGTGCACGTTGTTCAAAATGTTTTCACAGGCGGTCTTTACTTGAAGGAAAAACAGAAGAAAATTATATACGCACACGAACAGAGGAAAAACAGAGCTTACACGTACAAATAGAGATGAAGCAGCACTCAGCCGGTCATGGCTTCAAGGGCAGTGTATTTCACTGTTGAAGTCTACGGCCAACTCAAGCCAATATTTCACTGTATGAATTTTGTTGATTTTTTAAAGCATTCCAACATGTCAAAATTCAAATATTAAAAGAGAAAAAAATGTCAAATTAAAATAAGCTTCATTACAATATTACAAATATACAAAATATATATCATACATTTTTCTAGCATTGACATCTTCTCGCATATAGGGTTTCAAATCCTTTTTAATGCTTCTTTCTACGCGCTTGATGTTGTCTAGATCGGTGAAAAGGGGCATATTTTCGTATATATTATATTCCTCTTTAATATCTCCCACATTCTCAACCCCAACAATATTTTGCTTTCGAGAAACAACTACGTGCATCTTTCAGTTCCTGGATCCTGTACATAAAAAACTTGTGCCCCGTCGCATCTCGAAAGATTATAGCCCCGTCTTCATCGCCGAAAGTTCAGAAAGATCCACTCCCGCTATGTCCTAGCAAGGATGATAGTAACCTTGCTAGTAAAGATAACCAAGAGCAACCAGTTGATCAACAGCTTGAAGCAGTACAAGAGCAAGCTGCTGATAGTAAGGAGCAATCAGTTGAACAACATGGTTCAACAACAGGCCAATGTCCAACTTTCGAGACTACTCCTCGGTCAATGCCTGTGAAAGTTAGCTCATACAAAAATAACGAACCTTCTAAAGAAGTGTCAGAATATTTGGAAAAAATGAAGAAAAATATTAAAAAATCTAATGCATCTCGTGCTTCTCATGAACCAGCATTAGAAAATATTGGGGAGTGGAAAGAAGACTCTGTGAAATATACTCGGGGGACGGCTTTAGTTAAACCAGGAGTTCCGATATACAAGATTCAGGACGTTCCTCCTGAATATAAGAATGGGAAGCCGTTCATGACATCGGCACAACTTAGCAAATAACCTTTCTCGCTCAGAAGAATGCACGAGTGGTACATCACTGCCAGCACAAAATATGACATTTGTTACGTCGCATTTCGTGTGCCAAAAGAAGCATTCTGGATCGTTGGAGAAGATAAACGAGCTCTTCTCTTTGAAGATCTGCGAATCCTTTTCTATTGAGGCATGCTCGAAATCAACCAGCTACTCGTCTGGTGCTTGTAAGTGCCTCTAATATTTCGTATATGCTTTTCTTACTACACGCATATACATGTCATGAGATTATAACATTTCGTACTTATTCAATAGGATGCAATACATGGATAATGAAAAGCTGAACTCCAAGACAGGTATCCTTGACCCTACACTGATTGCAAAGTTGAATTTTGACTTTCAGGTGCAACGGGACTATAACAGTACGCTCGCATGACAAAAAACAATTTGAAAAATTAATCGCAAGCCAAAAGAGGGATACAAAGACAAAGGTTGCAGCCTACATAGTACATACCATGTTTAAATTTGTCAGAGATGGCAAGGACCTCGTAAAGGCTCCGTACCACTTCGTGTAAGTTCGACACATGGCATGGAAATAGCAATTATTGCTAATTTTTAACGTAACACGTGTGTTTGTACGTGTGCAGTAAACACTACATAATGATCTTCATCAAACCAACGCAGGGTTTGACAACGGTTTTAGACTCAGCCGATTACCCACATGATACTTACAAAGATTTCCTTGATATTTTGAGAAGGTACGGTTATTCGATACTTTTAATATACACTATATATATATATATATATATATATATATATATATATAGGTTGGCAAGCAACTCTTATATGACATTCTTTGTATGACAGCGCTTGGCGGTTTTACGCGAAAAAACTTGGCGGTAAGAGACCTGATAACAAGGATGCATTGTATATATGAACATATTATCCTTGTCCCAACTTGCCTTCTGGGAGCGTCTTATGTGGATATTATGTATGCGAGCATCTTCGGACCACCTGTGAATATAAAGTGAATCGTGAGGAGATAAGTTATCCTTAATGTCAATATTATATTTTCCTTACTTTTGAGTTTCATTTTCACTATAACTAGCGTGTTTTAATACTATTATGTTATCATTGTCACCAACACATTCTAAATCTTATTATGTGTTCCATTGCAGCACATGAAGAATGTGGACGAAGAATGGCTGGTTTCTAGAGATATGCCTGGTGGAGGAGCCGAGAAGATTGCGAGTGAACTGTGTCACTTCATGAGTCGCGAAATTTTCCACCAAAAAGGGCAGTTCTTCGATGACGCAGGTGTAATAGCTGATGTGCCAAAACTTTGCCAGTATACTGACCGTCAATTTATTGGTTTTTAGTTAAAACCTTGTAAACTATGAATAGAGATGTATTGTACTTACATATATGTATAGATGACTTTTTAGTGATATTGTGTCGATGATGCTTGTCAGAATATATTATTTCTACTGTGTGTTAATGTGCATATGAAATTGACCTAGAAATTAGAAATAACAGCATGTGGTACCTAACAAACGGCCTGTGATAATATAATTTCACATACGCTTATCGTAGGTAACTAACCGCCTGTGATAAACATTCTTCACAAGCTGACAGTCGTAGGTAAAGAATCGCCTGTGATAATGGAGTTATCACAGGCGGATACTCTTTACGTTACAATCCGCCTGTGATAAACATTCTTCACAAGCGGACAGTCGTAGGTAAAGAACCGCCTGCGATAATGGAGTTATCACAGGTGGATACTCTTTACGTCATAAACCGACTGTGATAAAGATTCTTCACGGGCGGATACTCTTTGCGTTACAATCCGTCTGTGATAAACATTCTTCACAAACGAACAGTCGTAGGTAAAGAACCGCCTGCGATAATGGAGTTGTCACAGGTGGATGCTCTTAACGTTATAAACTGTCTGTGATAAACATTCTTCACAGGCGGCTAGTCGTAGGTACAGAACTGCCTGCGATAATGGAGTTATCACAGGCGGAAAGTCTTACGTTACAAACCGCCTAAAGAGTCTTCACAGGCGGATTCATGAACGTTAAGACCGCCCGTGATAACTTTTTCCACAGACGGTTTAAATTTCCGCCCGTGAAAATAACTGATTATCACAGGTTCTTTGTTCCAGTCGGTTTTGAAAACCACGCGTGATAATACGTTTAGAGCCGGCTGAGATAAAGTTTGTTGTAGTAGTGCAATATTGGAGGATGCCCACGGCAAGGGCGACCCACATGTTCATCCCATGAAAAGGAAAGCTTCAGCGGTAGAGGTCAGCCCATGAAAAGGTCAGCCCGTGCTGGCTATGATTCCGGTAAAGTACATGCAGCTACGAAAATAGTTTCAAATACCACAACGGTCAAATCCCTTTATATCAGCAAAAACAATACATAGAATATTTGATATTTATAAATAAAGGTAAAATATAAATATTGAAAATATATCTAGACAATTGGTATCGTAAAATTGAAACAGAAAGAAACGGGGAGAGAATATACAAAATAAATAATTAAAATCAATAATGCAGAAATATAAAAATATAGAAAAAAATTTGAGAAAATTTAACAAATAATGAAAAGACATGGGTTACCACAGCAGAAAGCATGTAGAAAACAATCAAATGAAGGAGTCAAGTGACATCTTTTGGGACGGGACAGCGTTACAGAATAAAATTAGGGAGTCATTTTGATCGGACATTATTATTTTGAACATTCATCTTTGGCGGACTTCACTTGATCTCTTCCGCATAGCAACCATTCGTTGGCTATTTCTTTTATCCTTTTGCACCGATGATGGCATCACCCAATAACCACTAGGCATTGGAACAACAGATAAAAAACGCTACAAATCTAATTAAACCTAGCTACATGTTAAATACCGTGTCTAGCTCGAACCTTTCGTTGAACGTAAAGCTGTCTATATTTAAAAGCTCAGCTACGCCCATACATGGAAGGAGCTTAATTTTTGGGTTCACAACGTATGTTTGTACAGCTTGGAGATAACAATGACTCCAAGTATTAGCTGCATTGGCGCGCATGGCCTGCATTGGCCGCCCCATCTACATCACCGACAATTTCAAAGCACAACAGCAGCAGTGAAGTGAGTACGTCATATACAGCTGGGATGGTAATGCCATGTACTAATGGACAAGAAGGCCACAATATAAGAGAAACGGTGAACGATGTGATTTAGCTAGCTCGCCAACGACCAACATCATGCATGGATCCATCTGCAGCGGGTCGTCCTCGAGAATGAATGAAGAAGGAAGCAGCTGTGAAATCGTTGGGGTTGTGCTAGGCCCATGCAAGCAAAGAATCCTCTTTTCCCTTGCTTGGATCCAAAAGAAAGAGATGTGAAACTGTTCAGTTATTATGTGCACCTTGTGTCCTTGATGAATATATAATGTGCAGGTCTGGAGGGCCTAGTTTATTACTTCTTCAGTTCTAAAATAAATGATGTTTAATACAACTAATTTAGTATAAATTAAACTAGATTTTTTGTCTTTATTTCAGAACGGAGAGAGTACGGTTTTGAGATACGGGTAAGCAAAACCCACGGGTGCCTAAAACTCTAGCGGTGCTTTCATGTTCTGCTATTTTTTTTCTACGGTGTCCCTCCCTGTCCGGACTCCTCCTGACCCTGTTGACGGCAGGTGCATATCAACTTGCTTGCAACCAAGCGATGGTTTGAAGAGGAGAGCTAGGGTGTTTTCACAGTAGAAGTCTTAAAAATTGTAAATGCAAAACTTGAATTATTAATAAAGTTGGATTTCAAATTCAAAAAAAATTGGACTTATAAAAGCTTTCTACACATGAGAGTGCAGGTAGGTGTCCAACCAACCGAGCTCGAATACTCCTTTCAGATGTTTTCAGCCAAAGTTGACTTAAACCCCCATGTGAAAGTTGTCATGTGCAAGAACATATTTTAAAGTCCACTTTTGAATTAAAATGTTTACTTAAATGTAAAGGTGGCCATTTCAAAAGGAGGATGCAAACTCTGGTTGCAAACATCCTATTTGCAGAAGCCTGATTCAAAGTTGGAAACCATATTTGAAGTCTTTAGGTTCAATTTAGTGGGATGGTAAAGTTTGAGAAAAACTGGAGGTACTTTGATGGGTATGTCAAAGAGGCTTTGAATTTCATTGGAATTTGAATTCAAATTTGAAACTGAAGTAAACCTTGTCAATTCCCCAAATGGATGTCAAATTTGAACTCCTCATGACTGAATTATGTAACCTGCCAAATTTGAGATATTTTGAGAGGGGAAAGAAGTGGGGCCCACCTGTCAGTGAGGTGTTTAAAACTTGCTACTAAAGTCTCGGGTCCTCTGTTTTCACTCGAGCCGGCCGAGCACAGCGCGCCACCAAGGCTAACGCTGCTGCCACCTCCCGAACAAACTCCGGACTCGTTTCTTCGCCGTTATCGTCTCAAACCGAGATCTTTTCGCCTCACACGCCGACTCCCCGCTGCTGCTAATCCCTTCTCACGTGCTCCTCGACGAAAACACGCCCGCACGCACGGTACGATCGGTCCATCGGCGCCCGGACGCCTTGGTGGTTTTCACTCCGAGCTGAACTCACCCACAGCGTCGCCGAACCTCCCTCGACGTGACCGAAGCAAGAACGAGGCGCTAGCTCCACGGGAACCCTGGTGCCGGGCTCGATTTTCCTCCACGGCGCTGTGTGAAGCCGCCACCACGAGAACTAGACGCCCGGCCACCAGGGACCTCCTCCCGTCGAGTTTTAAACGCCTAAAGGTTCGACTAGAACCCTTCCACTCTCCTCCCAACCCCGGCAGTATGCTATGGCGTGTCTCGCCGGAATTTCACCGCTTTTCCACCGGCATGCAATATGCACCGAGGTGGCTCTAATAAAAAATTCTTGCCACACATTGCACCAATCATCACATAACTTAGAAAACTACTTCTAGACGTCCGTGCGAGCTCAGAGGATCAAAAACCACCGAGAACCATCGAGCAGATCCACTGTTCATTGGTTTTTTGAATTTCGCCAGAATTTGACCTAGCCCGATGGTGAAGTCATATTTCCAACGAGTTTCAGCAAGATCAGCGTGTGGTTCCGTGTTCCTCTCGATGCCGTGGTGCTGTACGAACAGAGGGCAAGGGTTTTGGTGCATCAATAGCGCCCTACCGACGTCGCCG
Organism: Neostapfia colusana; assembly: GCA_030760725.1. Lineage (NCBI taxonomy): Eukaryota > Viridiplantae > Streptophyta > Magnoliopsida > Poales > Poaceae > Neostapfia > Neostapfia colusana. The sequence continues at coordinate 105,662,654 of JASWHV010000004.1, read as the reverse complement.
TAGTGTTGCCGAAGCCGTCGCTCGTCGCACCTAGGGTTCCAGCCATACTCGGTCCGAGTGAAGGCCGGCAACGTGTTCCTCACACGAGAATACGTAGAGGCGGCGAGTTTGGTTAAGCTCGGTGCACCGGAACCCCCTCCCAGCGAGGTCCTCGGCGAGCTAGGCGGCGGGCCAGCGCGGGAGGCGAGAGGAAGAAGACGATGGGGCTGGCCCACGCGTCAGCCTCTGTTTCTAGGAAACGGGATTTTCTATGGCACCGGATCAAATGGTGACTGTGCAAGATTATCTCTGTGGCTCCATGTGTTCTGCTCCCTGGTGGCACCACGTCATCCAGGACCCGGTTGTCAGAGTTTAAATTTTTCTTCAGATTAATTGAATTCACAGATTTAGTTCAAACTTTAAAACCTCATAACTTTTGCTAGGAAACTCTAAACTGTATGATTCAAATTGGGTTAGATTCAGCTTGGAAATATCTATCCAAATTTGCAACCCAATTTGTATGAAAGTCAATATAAATTCGGGAAAATTCTTTGAATCTTTTCAGCAAAAGAATTCTTTAGGGAGTTTGGTTCATCCAAAAATCCCCAAATTTTACCAGAATATCTCTTAGGGTATTATTGAACTCCTGCTAAATGTTAAGCTCATCTGGAGTTGATTTGTGTATGAAAATTCAGAGTACAACTTGCTGTGTTCAAAAAGTCCAAAAACTTTTTCAAAGAAAATCCTCACTTTGAAAAATCAGTGCTAGGCAATTCTTAGATCCAAAAATCCTAGGGAAATTAATGCATGCTCCCTGAGCTATGCTTGGAATTGTGGGTCACTTGAATTTTCATGAAAGTGCAAATTTATACAGAATTAATTCCTTTCGCATAAATGCTTAGGGAATTGTTCTGGATGAACTCCTCAATGAAAAGTTCTGAATTTTGGTCCAGAATGTTTTCTTGTGACAAGGAACTCACAGGAAAATTTTCAGATAAATTGTAGCTCTGGATCAATACTTTTCTATACACCTTTTTTTGTTGCAAATGTAACAATTAGAAAAAACCATTTAGCACTTGATCCCACTTTGCTAAATCCATTCTTCATCAACTAGGATCCACTCCATTCCAGCTTCTAAATAGAGTGTTGTTCTCCACTTGTATTTAGGTCTTGATCACAAAGAAGTTATAATTTCATGCATATGCATGTTCATAACGTGTAGTCATTAACGTGGACAAGTGTGAAGGAAGAAAGCTTGGATCAAGGAGCAAGAAGAGCGAATGATTGAGCTTCAAGTCATCAACAACAAACTGAATAGTATATATGACTTTAGTCTCCTGCAAAACAAAGGCAAGCTTCAGTTTGCATTTAAGTTGTTTTATAAAGTTTTTACTTTGTTAACTACTATGGTTTAGAGTTTTTTGTGCATTAGGTCAGGAATGATTTATACTCCAAATGCATGACCAAAATGAACCCTGGAGTCAAGGTAGAAGAAGTGTCCCCGCTGTAGACTATTGCCATGCTAAATAGGTTATGACATCCGGTAGAAGTCGAGTAGTTGGAATCTACTCACGAGCTATAGTTGGGGTTCACACGGGTATGGTTAATAAGCAAACTAAAGTTTATGCTTCCAAAGATGAGACTGGGCAGAGAGTGTAGGCAGCAACAAGACAAGGTCTTGGTCGAGTAGCTCTACCTGTGTCGGTTAAGGAACGTCCTCATGTGTGGCCCCGCTGAGCAAGTATTGAGTTCTGTACCAGATGCTTACTGGTATATGAGACACAAGAAACCGATGTATCAGGTTAACTGGATTGTAGAGGCATACCACATCGTCTCGCTAGACCTATTAGCTCGAGACGGCGCGACCGGTTCTACAGTCGGGTGTCCTGCGAAAGGTTGCCACATACGACGTAATGAAGGACGCCAGATTTGGGTCTTCAGAGGCGGGCATATGTGTCGAGTAAGCTGTACAGTGTTTGATTCGAATCACTGTCCCTCGCGGTTATGAGTACTGCTTGCTCACTGTATTGTGACGTAGTAATCAAAGTTGTGTCACAACAGTTTGCAAGTATTATATGGTGTTTTGTTAAATTAAATTGCATGAAAACCATGTATGAAGTAGAGATAGAGCAAATTAAAGTTATTTTCCACCTTGAGACAAGTAACATCGAAATGAAGCGTTTCTTGTTTGATTGAGATTTCCAATGATGCTCAACGTAAGGTCATTACTATGATGGCTAAAATCTAAAAAGTAAGGATGAACTTGTAGGCGAGTTTTTAGGCAACTTCAAATGTCTATGTCTTAAGTTACCTTCATGTAGAGTTGCATGCCTTAGGAGAGACGGTTATGTCTTTTTGAACCATCATGCTCACTCTTGCAGAGTTGTTATTTTGCAAGTAATTCATCGTATATCATGAAGGGTTAAAGGTGACCGCACCATCCTTGACTGTATGGTCACAAGAAACCCTGCTCGCCGCCGAATACCTTCCCTGCTGCTAGAAAGTGTTATACTCGGGCAGGATAACTTCTTTGTTGTTTAGCTAGGTTCGTGAGAGTGATCACAGTTGCCAATCCACTGCAACTCTGATTTTATATTCCGCTGCTGTACATTAGAGTGTACATTATTATTTGTAAAACAGATTTGTTGTTTAATATACACTTATGTATGTTTTGCTTTCATTTTTGTGTGCTATTCGGTGTCGTCTAACACGGCACCATCCAATGCGATTCCTGGAGTGGCGGGGCGGCCGTCCCCCACAGTCACGGCTGACTAGGCCGAGAGGGGATTAATTAACATAACCGCATTGCATGCATGTGAACGCCTGTATCAGTCGACGATCAGGACGGTGAGCATGCCGCCGGAGTTGACGCGCGCCGCACGGTTGATGGAACACTACGGAAGCCGACGACGAGCGCGTCCCGTCCCCGTGACACCACCCTGAACCTGAAGATGTGGCCTGCTGGTGGAACTGAAGGCAGGCGCCATACCATGGGGCCGCGCGCTACGACGACATCGGCCAGTGGTTCGGGCAAAGGGTTTCACCGGACTCTTGCTTTCTTGGTAGCGGTCCCTGCTATGCTTCCGGCTGAATTCTGACCCCAATAACCTGCACCGTCATCCACAGTAGCTAGGGTGATATTGGTCCGCATCAGAGGAACAGGATCGTGTCGAGAAGATGATGCTCAAGGACCTGGCAGTAATTCAGCAGCAGCCGCAGCAGTTCGCTACCGACGCGAACATGTCGAACCTGACATCCGCCTGCGGCAACCAGGCCAGAGTTTCGTCTCACCCGCTCCCGCCGCCCGGCAAGAAGAAGCGCAGCCTCTCAGGAATTCAGGTCTGAATCCTGAACCCTGATCGAGATCGATCGATCGATCGGTTCTAGCGGCATGGCTGATTTACTCGCTTTCATGATGCGGGAAAAAATCACCTTGAATTGAGAGCTAGTGCTGACGACCGGTTGCTTTTGGTAGAGACCTTGACGCGGAGGTGATCTCGCTGTCGCCACGGACGCTGATGGCGATGAACCGGTACGTGTGTGCGATGTGTGCGGCAAGGGGTTCCAGCACGAGCAGAATCTGCAGCTGTATCGGCGCAGCCACAACCTGCCGTGGAAGCTCAAGCAGTGCAACCCCGAAGAGGCGGCGCGCAAGAAGGTGTACGTGTGCCCAGAGCCTAGCTGTGTGCACCATGACCCGGCCCGCGCGCTCGGCGACCTCACCTCACCGGCATCAAGAAGCACTTCTGGCACGGTGAGAAGTGGAAATGCGACCACTGTTGCAAGCATAGAAGCACTACTCCGTCCAGTCCGATTGAAAGGCGCACTCTATGGTCTGCGGCACACTCACCCCGACTGCGGCACCCTACTCTTCTCCAGTCCAGGCACGTCCTCCCATCTTCTCCTCGCTTAATTTCTTTGCGCGCGCGCAGCAATCAATAACACGCGCGCAGATGTGCATGGTCGCGTCGATGATCAATTGAGCTGCTTCATTGATGTGTCAATTGATTCTTGATTGCTTCGTGTGCTGAGTGCAGGGGAGAGCTTCATCACGCACCCGGCGTTCTGCGACGCGCTCGCGGAGGAAAGCGCGAGGGAGGTTACCGCGGTGCCGGCGGCCCAGCACCCGGACATGCTCCTCTTGTAGCTACCGTGTGTGTTGGACCCTTTGCAGCCGCTGGGCTGCCCACTTGCAAGAAATGTGCCTCAAGAGGGAGCAGCAGCCGTTCGCGCCGTCGTGGCTCACGGCGCGGCAGCAACAGCAGCAGATGGAGCTGGCTGGCGCGGGCAACTCGGCCGTGTTCGGGTCGGAGAGGCTGGATAAGGAGTATGTCGGCAGCTCAACGCCGGAGACCACTACGCAGCCGGTGGGCCTGAACTTTGGGTTTTGGCTGCCGTCCGCAACCGGCGCAGTCTCTGCACACATGTCGGCCACCGCTCTGCTGCAGAAGGCGGCGCAGATGGGTGCAACGCTGAGCCGGCCGTCGAACCCAGGCCAGATGACTAGCACTCACAGCACCAGTAACACCACTATAGGAATCCAGTAAATTTTCAACGGCCTGTGTTATTTACGACGGTTGTAGGTTTAACCGTCCTAAATAAATTTATTTATGACGGCTAAACCTGACCGTCACAAATAAAAGTTTGTTTACAGCATTTTTGGTCTGGCCGTCGTAAATAGACGGTATATACCTGCGGGCCCAGGGTGGGCGCGGGCATTCACGCCCATGTCGACCCCGAGCCCGCCCGCCGGCGCACCAAGCGCCGCTGCCCCGGCGCCTCCCCCGCCCTCAGTCGCCGCCGCCCCGACCCCTGGCGCCTACCCTGCCCCAGGCTGCCCCCGAACCCCGGCGGTCCCGTCGCCCTCCCCCGACCCCGACGTCCCGCTGCCCCACCCCGGCCCCGAGCTTCTGCGGCATCGAGCACGTCGAATCCGTCGAGAAAGTTAGTCTATTTAATTTTACTGATAGTTAGATTTAGTTTAGTTAATTTAGTTATTAGTTATTATTGTTTAATTTATGTAAAGTATTTGTATTAGTTCTAGATTGAATTTAGTTTAGTTGTAAATTGTTTATTTTATGAATTTTGTTTAATTTAGTTGTAAATTGTTTGTATTAGTTTTAGATTGAATTTAGTTTAGTTGTAAATTTTTTAGTTTATGAATTTTGTTTAATTTAGTTGTAATTTGTTTGTATTGGTTTTAGATTGAACTTACTTTAGTTGTAAATTATTTAGTTTATGAATTTTGTTTAAATTAGTTGTAATTTATTTAGTTTAAGATTGAATTTAACTTCTCTCCTGCCCACCCGCGCCTCCGCCACCACAATCGCCCCCGCCCGCCGTGGCCGCGCCGCCGCCCGACCGCCCCCGGCCTCCTGCCGGCCGCCCGCCACCGCCCCCCGCGCTCCGCGCCTCTGCCGCCCCGCGTCACCAAGCGGCCGCCCCTAGCCTCCTCCACGCCCAGGACAGCCCAACCTCTCTAGGTTTAGGCTACGCACGCCCTGCCCCCACCCTGCCGCCACCCCTCCGCTGACCCACCGCCTATTTGCGTAATTTGATTATTTAGTTGAATATTGTGTATAAATTTCAGTGTTTATTATATGCTCTCATGAGTTAGCTATATATATACACCATCGTAAGAGCATGTGTAAAATATGTTATTTACGACGACTCCGGACGGGGTTGCCGCATCACCCTCTCTATCGTGACGGCGGCAGGAGCCGAAAGGCCCCGAACCTCCGAGCTTCGAGCACCCAAGGATACGGAGAGACGTTCGACGAGAGCCGTCGGTCCGGGTTTGGCGCCCGACTGACCTCGCTCCAACGCTCGATCACTCATCCGTCGTGACCAGTCGCAGAAGGGTAAGGACCCCCCAATGACCCGTGTCCGGTGCCCGAGCCCCCGAAAGGACGGCGGGGGTTTTTGCTTCGTCCTTCTCCCGTTGTTCTTGAGACCCCGGGCATGCTGAAGGATTAGGTCGCATGGACACGGACCTCTCTCTCTCTCTCTCTCTCTCTCTCTCTCTCTCTCTCTCTCTCTCTCTCTCTCTCTCTCTCTCTCGTAAATGACTCAAAAATGGATGAGTAACGTAAACCTTTAGAATATGCATCACCTGTTTCTAACCGGCTCGTCTTACGCATGTAAGCCGGGTAGGTTCGGAATTGTCCCTTTTCGGACAGTCTGGCAGTGACAGAGGGGGGCGTGCCTATGACGAGATGCGGGTCTGAATCCAGACGAGATTTCAACAGCGTAACACTGATATTCTCCGCTGCACCATTATCGGGCGTGCAGTTGGAGAGCAGCGAGGTTATGCTGCTGAAATTTCGTATGAACTTGGACCTGGCGTCTCATCAGAAGCACGTTCCTCTCGGTCACTCTTGGGTGGATTTAGGACCTATCTGTCCCAATAGAAATAGAGTCGTGACATATAGTAAAGTATAAATTAATGATATTTTCCCTGTCTTTAATATGTAGCCTCGAACATGGGTGAAGACCGTAGTTGGATGTATACTGGTTGATCACTCATATGAATGGTCCGCAAAGATAAATTCTTTTTATAGATTGAGCTTTCATTATCAACGATCAATAAAGTGTGGTGCCCATGCACGAAATGCCAAAACACAAAGTGGTTTCGATATACTTGTGTCGAAATGGTTACATGTCACATTATGAAGTGTGGAGATTTCTAGGCGAGACCGCTTCTGAAGCCGTACAAGAAGTGCAAGAGGATGATTTGCAACACGGGGGTTGATCGGATGGATGAGATGCTACAAGCTATTGAACCAAAATCTACGGAGGATCCTCTAACAATGGAGGCGTTCTTCAAGCTTCTCAAAGCTTCATAAGAGCCGCTTCACGAACACACATAAATGACTTTCCTTACGTTCATCACCAGACTTATGGCAATTAAATCTAAGTACTTCTTCTCCAACAACTATTACAACCACCTAATCAAATTGATCAGTGATATCCTTTCACAACCCCACAAAGTGCCTAAAGATGTGTATCAGTCGAAGAAGTTGTTGTCTGGTCTCGGTACGAAATATGAGAAGATTGATGTGTGTCCAAACAACTGTATGCTTTTTTGAAAAGAACATGCGAAAGAGAATAAGTGATTAAAATGTGGTAAATCGAGGTTTGTCGAAGTTGTTAACGATGATGGTGATAATGTGATGATAGAAGTCGCCCATAAACAACTTTGTTACTTACCTCTGACACCCGATTGAAGCGGTTGTTTATTTCAAAAAGAACAGCAAGACACATGAGATGGCAAAAAAACAAGGTGTACATCAGAATAATGGAGTCATGATGCACCCGTCCGATGGTGAGGCATGGAAGGCGATGGACCACTTCGGTCCATACTTTACCAGTGATGTGAGAAATGTTCGCATTGGGTTGGCGATAGATGGCTTCTTGCCGTTTAGTACAAACGTCATGCCATACTCGTGTTGGCCCGTGTTTGTTATTCTATACAACCTACCACCATCTCTTTGTATGAAGTATGAATTCATGTTTCTTTGCCTCATCGTACCTGGACTAGATCATCCTGTCTTGGTCTAAACGTGATGTTGAAACCGTTGATTGAAAAAATGGAAATGTTGTGGACAGGATTCGAAGTGTACGACTGTGATAAGAAGCATAAATTCAACATGCGGGTTTCTTACTTATGGTCCATCTATGATTTTACAACATACGGTGTGTTTTCTGGATGGAGCACTTACGGTTGTTTGACGTGCCCGATATGTGCTTCGGACACGAATTGCTTTCGACTTACTCATGGAGGCAAGATATGCTACTTCAATTGTCATAAATGTTGGTTATCTCGAAACCACGTGTTTCAACGACAGAAGAATGTCTTCAGAAAGGACACGGTTGTAACAAAAGGACCACCAAAACGTCAAAACGGTTCAGAAATTTCTGATATGTTGGACAAACTGGTGGCAGATGAAAGTCGTCCTGGATATTTTGTAAGTTACGGAGAGAAACACAATTGGACTAATATATGTGAAATATGAGAGCTCCCGTATGTGAAGTCCTTGATGTTAATGCACAACATTGGTGTTATGTATCAGGAGCGTAACATGGGCAAATGTATAATAAGCACATGCATGGATATGATGGGCAAAACGAAAGACAATATAAAGGCTCGAAAGGATCTGGCAGAGATTTGTAACCGTTCAACTCTTGAGCTCTCCGAAAGTGGTGGTAAGCCACGTGTTTCTTTCTATCTTCGATCTAAATAAAAGAAAGAAGTCATGAAATGGTTGAAAAGTTTGAAATTCCCAGATGGTTACGCAGCTAATCTGAAACGAGCCGTGAATGTGAAGACGGGGAAGCTCATTGGATTGAAAAGTTGTAAAAGGCCCAAGAAATGGGACTTGCAAAAACTTTTCTTCACTTCACCACACCTCAGCTCTTGTTGTGGATGGCTGGTAAGGAATGGGAGGAGCAAGTAACCTCTATCAAAGAAGTGGTTAGAGGGGAAACTTACACTTTCACAACATGGGAAAATTATACACATATGATCACACATGAGAGTGTGTTTCCAAACTGTTGCATTCAAACTCAGGATTTCAGCAGCTAAACCAAGGATCAAAGTGCATAATTGGATTCCTCAGGTCCAAATTAGTGGGGAGGCAAAGTTTCAGAAATTTTCAAAAAGATTTGCTACCCATTTTTCCAAAAAGGATCCAAATATGCCAAGAATTCAAATATTTATTTGAATTTGGGGGAAATGAGCTCAACCATACAAATGTAGGTCAGTTTCAAACTCCAAATATTTGGATTCATCTCTGGCTAAGCTTTGGAGATCTTTTGAGGGGTGGGGGAGCACTGACAAGTGGGTCCCACATGTCATTGGGAAGGTTAAAATGGCACAAAAGTCAACAGCCTTAGGGGCTAAGTGTTGCACTCGGAACAGAGCCGAGGCTCCACCGCGACACGCCGTGAAAACGCCGGACGCCACCTCCTGCTCTCCCCTCGCGCGCTGGCGAGCTCCTTGTGCGGGCGCAGTAACTCCCAGCCGTGCCCCAGCTCGCCACGACCATGGGCCGACCCCCAGTCACTGCCCTCTCGCACGACAGAGCGCCGAGGAGCCGCCGCTGTGATCCACTCACTCGGGAGCGATCGTCTCTCGTGTACCAACGTCGGCAGCGCAACAAACCTATATCCTCAGACCTCCCACGCACTACCCGCATCACTTCCGGTCAAGTGAACCACTACCCACCGAGAAAAACCACGTTTTCGTGGCCGCCGGTGAGAACCGAGCAAAGGTGCTCCCGTGGGCAGCTCACACCAACCAGTTTCACGACTGAGCAAGAGCACCCCAAGGTGCGCCAACTCCCTGCGCTGCTCCTCTCCAAATTCCAGAGCAATCCGTGCGACGTAGCTTCGGAATTTCAAGTTTTCCCCTCGGACGAGGAAAACCGGACCGCGGGTAAGAACTGTGGAAATTTACGCTTAATTCTCGGTTAAAGTTGTTCATTTTGCACACACCAGAACTAGAGAGGATAGGGAACCTTTTCCCTCCACAACCCTAGCTAGAAACGCCGTGGTTACAGCTAATTTCGAGCTTTTCGGTCGGCGGCCATGGCGGGAACACGCGGGCGCACGGTGACGACCGGTTTGCCGTCGTTTCCGAGCCAGGTTGAGGCCACGCCGAGATTTCCTGACCTCCACTGATGCTTTAGAGCGGATCCGCCGAGCTTTTGGCGGGCTAATGTGCTCGGGCGACGGTGCCGATCATCACCGAAGGCCGCGGCTCGTCGCCAGCCTACTTCCGGCCACCGGCAGCCCAAAGCCAACCCCGTAGACTTGTTCCCCGACCCTGAAAACCCCCAGGCGGCGAGTCTCCGGCCGAAAGGTGGCCGGGAAGCCGGGTCCGGCGAGCTCCAGTACAGCGCCGGCGAGGGGGAGGCGCGGGAGCGAGAGGAGGAAGAAGACCCACCGGGCCCACGTGTCAGCAGCTGAAGATTAAAACCCCGGATCAGCTGTGGCGTGTGATCCCGTGTGGTGGCGCGGGAAAAAGGTCGGTGGCCCCCGTGTGGCGCGAGTCCGGCGGGTGACACGTGTAGGGTGGACCCACAGGCAGAGTTTGAACTTTTTCCGAATTAATTTGAATTCCAGAATTGGTTCAAACTTTGGAACTGCATAACTTTTGCTAGGAAGCTCGAAATTTAGTGATTCAAATTGGGTTGGATTCCTCTTGCCTAGTTCTGTCCAAATACACAACCCAATTTGTATGAAACCCAATAATTAATTCTGGAAAATTCTTTAAAGCTTTTCAGCAAAAGAATTTTAGAGGGAGTTTGGTTCAGCCAAAAATCCCCAAATTTTACCAGAATGTTCTTTAGGACATTAGTAAACCCCTGTAAAAGTTTCAGACCATGTGGAGTTGATTTGGTCAGAGCAATTCAAATTGGAAGGTGCTGTGTTCATTTGAATGCAGAAACCTTTTCAGAGAATTTCCAAAACTTGGAAATTCAATTCTGGGCAAACCTTGACTCCAAAAATGCTAGGAAAATTCATGCAAACTCTATGAGCTATAATAGAAATTGTAGTTCATTAAGTTGAACATGAACAGGGGTATTACCTCAGAATTAATTCTTCCTTGCTGATTTACCAAGAGAATTATTCTGAGCAAACCACTCCATGAAAAGTGCTAATGTTTGGTCCAGAGAGTTTTCTTGTGACAAGGAACTCACACAAAAATTCTCAGCTCTATTGGAGCTCTAGATTACCCCTGTCCTGTTTAACCACTTAAGGGATTAATATGGAAAAGGGGGAAAACCACTTAGCATTCAACCATGTGATTAAGTTCAAGCCAAGCCACCAACCCCAATTCATATTTAAATTCTTAAACAAAGTTCCAGGGGTTAGAGGCTGGTTATTATAACTAATAGTAGAGGTCTTACTCTAGGACTCACATTTGCATCTAAATTAACATATAGCATTTCATTAACGTGTAGCCGTTGAAGAAGAGACTCCGGAAGTGCTGGACTTCCTTCTTCCGGACGAAGACTTAACTCCTGACCAGCAGCAACAAGGCAAGCCCCGGTTTGCATTAACCCTTTTTAAGAGCTTTACTTTGTTTACATGTGTCATATGAAGTATGTATGTGCATTAGGTATAGAATGAATGAAACCCCACTTGCATAACCAAATGTTCCTAAAAGAGTGAGGGTAGTGTCAAGGACCTCGAGTAGACAGGCTATGCTTAATGAGTCATAGGACTTCGGTACAAGTCGAGTAGTTGGAATCTACTCGCGAGATAGGCTGGGGACACACGGGTTCGGTTGAGTGATGTGAGATCACTTTAGTAATGAAAATGAGACTAGGCAGGGGCTAGGGCGCAGCAAGAGAGAGTCTTGTGGGCGCAGCCCTGCCCGTGTCGATTGAGGACCGATCCGTGTGCGGCCCTGCTGAACAAGTATTGAACGTACCGAAGGCATATCGGATATATGGGCCCCGATAAACCGATGTAGCCTAAACCTCCGGGCGTCGAGGCATAGCACACCGATTTATAGGTGTAGGTTGAGGGCAGCAAGGTGGAAATCTGCCAACGGGCATAGAGAGATGCTCCGTGTGGGGAACCTCCTGCTCGTTTCGGTGCGACCGGTTCGACGTTTGGGCTGTTGGGTGAAAGGTTGTCCCGTACGACATCGAGTGAGCGTGCTGTGCAGCTCCACGGGTGGGCGTACGTGACGTGCTCTTTGGGTTTTCCCTGCAGGTGTATATCGAGTCGATTCGCCGTCCCTCGCGGTGACGAGTACTGCTTGTTCACTGCGTCGTAACATAGACTAATGGATGAAATATGTTGATTCAATGATGCTGATTGATATAATTGTATTGCTACATGTGTGCCACCAAATACTGCTTACTAAATTTCAGATTTCATGAACTGTTAACTTGTTGCTAAAAGATGAACTAAGGATGAACTTGTAGGCGTGTCGTTTTGCTGAAATGTTACTATCCTATGTCCATTGTACACCTCATGTAGAGTTTCATGCTTAGGTGAGTCGGTTAAGCCTTGCTGAGCCTTTGTGCTCACGGTTGCTGCTTAAGTGTTTTTCAGGTGAGGAGCCACCCACGGACTCGGAGTACGAGTTCACCGGCGAGGGTTACCCTCCGTCGGGGACCACGGCTGAGTGGGAGCCGTACACGCCGCGCTGAGCTGAGGAGTGCAGCTAGTGTGGGTTGCCCTAGGGCTGGGCAACCGACTTTTGCTAAATAGGCGGGCGTGAGTTGTATAGTGTAGTCTTCCGCTGTGTAATAGAACAATAGTTGTAACTGAAGTTTGTACCTGTTGGTACAGTTTCAGCTGTTTTCCCATGTAATATATTGCGTTCTTATGACGTGTGCTGTCGGGTGTCGCATCGCGCGGCACCACCCTCTGCGATCCTGGATGAGCGGATTCCGGTCCGCCACAGCCTGGTATCAGAGCTGCAGTGGGGATAGCACAGTACTAAAGGACTGCATTATGGGAAAAACTTAGGTATACGGTGAGGATTCGGTAGTTGCCCAAGTAAGGACTATATTAGCATAGTTACTTAAAGTGGCAAAGACTAACTTATGTGTTATAATTCTGAATTTCAATTATGTAACGACGCACCTACGCTCTGGTAAGTATGGTAGGGAACGCCACCGAAAGCGGTTCAATTTCGGTTAGCTCTCCCTGACGAGGAACGTGGTTCAGGGATTGATCTCACAGCTTGGTGTGAGATGTCAATATGAATCTCTTGGACTCTTCATGTCCCTGAGTTCATATGAAACGCTGATCCCTAGCGTGCATTAGGCAAGTAAGCGGAGACCCCATCGCGTGGTCAGTAACGCGAAAGTGTGTTCGTCTGGAAATAGCCCAGGAGGACATACGCAGCGCTTGCCATCGGCGTGCCCTGCAGGGCAGTAGGTGGTATCTGTTGGGTTGATAACATTCCCAACCGTGACGACCCGTTCATGACATACTCGGGTTCCCCGTCGTGTGGTGTTGAAACACGATCACGTGCCTTGAGACGTGACTTCGCTCAAGGACGGCCGTATGACAATGATACGGGCGTTTGTATCTACTTTTAAATATGGAACTGCCTGAAATGAACAACCGTTGAGTGCACCATCATTGTGTGGTCTTCTGCAGATACTAACCACGTATGTATCCGTGTAGAAAACGTGTGCGAGAGACCGTTTAGTGCCACACTTGAGACGTATATGCCGGTATGATCCGGTTAGGATTTTCTTTTGTGAGGAACGTAGTACCGAGATATTGTAGGCATATGCATGAGTATAATGATAACGAAGAATTAAAATCTATAGGTTCAACAGTTAGGACCCTGGTTGGGTATAAGAATGGGATAGGGATGAGTGTAGTTCCAAAAAGACTGAAAAACAGAGTGCTCGGTTTTGGGACAGCAAGTTTGCTGATCCTCAACAGGGCATAAGTCACAGGTCTTTTAGCCGAGAGAGGTGGCTAGATAGTTCTGGAAAGGTATTGAAGTACCCTACAACTTGGTTGTAGACTTCCAGAGCTGAAACTCACCTTAAGATGGCTAAAAGCCCAGAGAAATGTAAACTGTCCAAAACCAGGGCAGAGTAAAACATCCTCGGAACTAATCTGTTTTTCAAATATAACTCCCAGTAGAAAAATCTAAAATTGTCATATAATACACGCTTAGAAAGAGTAGAAGATGTGTGACATCTTTGCAATTCAAAGTTTCTGAAGTTTCAGCACAGAAATTAGGGGAAATTAGGGTTGGAGACAGCCACTTCCAAGGGAGGTGCTGTTAAAATTCTTCCAGAAATTCTGCTGACTTTGAATTAGCATAACTTTTTAGCCAAATCTGATCTGGGGGCAAATGCATACTCGTTGAAAAGATACTAAAGTTAACTTTAACTTTGGTATTCAACTTGAGTCATGAAAATGCACAGAACCAGATCAAAACTTGGGATAGGTAGAAACTGGTCAGTCTGACAGAAGAATGACAGTTGAGCTCATTGGAGAGGGTGTTGTACCCTAAGGGTGCGATATATGATGACAACGCGATAGTAATGTCTCGTAGTGACCAAACCTAGTTATGTTGAGCTTCCAGAGTGGAGGTTCATCAAGTTGGATTAAACTAGCTGGTGTTTGGTCTGGTAATGGTGTAGCTTGTGCAAAGTTATTACATTATCTGCTTACGAGATATATCACATGTTTTTGTTGTCATAATATTTTTACGCCCATCGTAATGGAACTGCATGCAAGTGTTGCGGAACTGATGTTATTGTCGTATGATTGCAGATGGTTCACACTAGGACCACGCACGAGGTAGGTGGCTCTAGCCAAGGGGGAGGCGATGACTCCCAGCCACCGGCCTACGACAGCACCCCGCAGCAGCAGCCACCACCGCCGCCTCCGCTTACTCTAGCGGATGTGATAGCGGCATTGGTGGGAGGTCGTGAGGAGCAGACCGACCTGCTCCACACGATCGTGCAGAATACGTCCCAGGCGGGAGGACGTCAAGAGCGAGGGCCTCGTGAGCCCCGCGAAGTGTCGTACTCGGATTTCATGAGTACGCACCCTCCAGTGTTCACCGAAGCTGAAGAACCACTGGAGGCGGACAACTGGCTGCGGACTATCGAGTCCAAGTTCGGGCTGCTCCCGTGTACGGAGCGGCAGAAGACACTGTTCGCAGCGCAGCAGATCCACGGTGCCGCTGGTGCGTGGTGGGCGAATTATGTCGCCTCACGACCGGCTGGCCATGCCGTGGAATGGCAAGAGTTCCGGGAGGCGTTCCGCGCCTATCACATCCCTCCCGGAATAATGAAGAGAAAGTTCCAAGAATTTTTGGAACTGAAGCAGGGCGGGAGGAGTGCCCACGACTACTCCCGTGCCTTCAACCATCTGGCGCAGTATGCGTCAGACTACATCTCCACGGAGGAGAAGAAGAGGGAGCACTTCTATCGGGGGTTACATCCCGAAATGAAGACCCACCTCGTACAATGGAACCGCGGCACATTCAACGACCTAGTCAATGCCGCCATCATGCAAGAGCACGCTCAGCGGGAGTTAGCAGCTGAGCAGAGGAAGCGTAGCGCTCCACCTAGCAGCGGTGGGAGTGGCGCTCCCCAGAAGTACCGTATGGTGTATCGGACACCATCCGGGCAGCAGTGGCAACCACCGGCGCGACCGCAACGGTTCGGGGGACGTCCCTTTCAGGCACCTCCGTTCCGTCCGCCGATGCCACCACCAAGACAGCAACAGCAGATGGTACCCCGGGCGTTTCCACCGCCGCAACGCGCCCGGGGTTTCCGTCCACCGATCAGCGGGGGACCGCCCCGTTTCACCTGCTTCACGTGTGGCCAGGCGGGCCACTTTGCGAAGGACTGTCCTCAGGGGCAGCAGAGCAGCGGGCAAGCCCCGTTCCAGGGCGGTGCTCGAGGCCGACCTCCGGTGAAGAAGGTTGGTCAGCGGACTGGGGGTGTCCGCAACCTCGACAGTGAGGACGCCCCAGAGGGAGACAACGTGCTGGCGGGTACGTTTACTCTCAACAATCAAGCCATCGTCATATTATTTGGTTCTGGTGCAACCCACAGCTTTATAAGTGCATCCTATGTGGCTAAACATCAATTGCAAGTCTTCCCAACCGACTGCACTTATATGATATGCTCACCGGGAGGGAAGATTTCAGCTAATATGATGATTCCAAAGGCACCTCTGTGCTTAGGTGGGAAGCTATATCCCACCACCTTGATAATCCTTATGGGACAAAAGATTGATGCAATCTTAGGGATGTCATGGCTGCAATACCATGGCGCTGTCCTAGAGACTCGGACACGGACGGTTCACTTAAATTCTCCATTCCACCGTCCGCATTCCATGGTGTTAGACACGCCAGTCCGGGAAGTTTTAGCAATTAATAATGCTGAAGTTCTCAAGTTAGAAGACATCCCCGTAGTCCGGGAGTATCCCGACGTGTTCCCGGACGATCTTCCGGGCATGCCACCTGAGCGGGATGTCGAGTTCAAGATTGAACTTGCACCCGGGACTACGCCCATCTCACGGAGACCATACAAGATGGCTCCGAGTGAGCTGGCTGAACTGAAAGAACAGCTCAATGATCTGTTGAGCAAGGGTTTCATTAGGCCGAGTTCATCGCCTTGGGGATGCTCGGCGCTATTTGTAAAGAAGAAGGATGAAACCCTGAGGCTGTGTGTGGATTACCGGCCGCTCAACGCCGTCACCATCAAGAATAAGTACCCACTGCCCCGTATTGACATCTTGTTTGATCAACTGGTGGGGGCAAGTGTATTCTCAAAGATGGACCTTCGCTCTGGATATCACCAGATCAAGATCCGGGCGGAGGATATCCCGAAGACGGCATTCTCGACGAGATACGGCTTATACGAATATCTCGTCATGTCTTTTGGTCTCACAAATGCTCCAGCCCATTTCATGTATCTCATGAACTCGGTGTTCATGCCGGAGCTGGACAAGTTTGTGGTAGTGTTCATCAACGATATCTTGGTTTACTCCAAGACAGAAGCCGAGCATGCCGAACACTTACGGATCGTTCTTCAACGATTGCGAGACCACAAGCTCTACGCCAAGTTCAGCAAATGCGAATTTTGGATCAGCCAAGTGCCATTCTTGGGACATATCATCTCAGCTGAAGGCATTGCGGTTGACCCAAGTAAAATAGAGCAAGTGTTGAAATGGAAAGCTCCCACTTCAGTTCATGAAGTCAGAAGCTTCCTCGGGTTAGCGGGATACTACCGGAGATTCATTCCAAGCTTCTCCAAGCTCGCTAAGCCGATGACAGAGCTGCTGAAGAAAGGGACAAAATATGTTTGGAACACGGCGTGTGAAGGAGCGTTCCGAACACTGGTGAAGCATCTCACAACAGCCCCGGTATTAGCTCAGCCGGATACAACAAAGCCCTTCGACGTGTATTGTGACGCGTCCGGTATTGGGCTCGGCTGCGTGTTGATGCAGGGAGGACATGTGGTCGCTTATGGCTCACGCCAACTTCGGAACCATGAGCAGCACTACCCGACCCACGATCTTGAACTTGCTGCCGTGGTGTTGGCACTGAAAATGTGGAGGCACTATCTCCTGGGGAACTTGGTGCATCTCTACACCGACCACAAGAGCTTGAAATACATTTTCACCCAGAAGGAGCTGAACATGAGGCAGAGGAGGTGGTTAGAACTGATCAAAGATTATGAGATTGAGATCCATTACCACCCCGGCAAGGCGAATGTGGTTGCCGACGCGCTGAGTCGGAAATCACATGTCCATCACCTCACCATTACACCGGTGGAGGAGGAAGAGCCAAGTTTATACTTGGTTCCTTATGGATCGCTGTACAACCTTGCCCTCATCCCTACTATTAGGGAGGACATCATTGCAGCTCAGAAAACGGATAAAGGCATGGCACATCTCCGGAGACGGATAGACAATGGAGAAATTAAATGTTTCCGGAAAGATGATGAGGGGACGCTGTGGTTCAATGACCGCATAGTCGTACCCCGGGATATGGAGTTGAGGAAAAAGATCCTCGATGAAGCTCACTTGTCTAAATACTCCATTCATCCGGGCAGCAACAAAATGTACCAAGATTTGAAAAAGAAATTTTGGTGGACACGGATGAAGCGGGAGGTAGCTAAGTACGTATCCGAGTGCGATACGTGTAGACGAGTGAAAGCTGATCATATGAAGAAATCAGGGCTGCTGCAACCCCTGAAGATCCCGGCATGGAAATGGGAAGATGTGAGCATGGATTTCATTGTGGGATTACCCCTAACAGCCAAAAAGCATGATTCCATATGGGTAATCGTTGATCGGTTAACCAAGACGGCTCACTTCATCCCGGTGAATACACGTTACAATGCCGGCAAATATGCGGAGCTATACATAGCGAAGATTCTATGCCTATACGGGGTACCCAAGACCATTGTCTCAGATCGAGGTGCATTATTTGTATCTCGCTTTTGGGAGCAGCTACACGCTGCATTGGGTACTAAGCTGATCAGGAGCTCCGCTTATCACCCTCAGACAGATGGCCAGACAGAGAGGGTGAATCAAGTTCTGGAAGACATGTTGAGAGCATGTGCCATCCACCATGGTAGGAACTGGGATGATCACCTACCATTGGCGGAATTCTCGTACAACAACGGCTATCAGGCGAGTATCAAGATGGCACCCTACGAAGCTCTCTATGGTCGCAAGTGCCGCACCCCGTTAAATTGGTGCGAGTCCGGTGAAAGGGTCACATTCGGGGTTGATGTGGTGAACGACGCCGAGGAGCGCGTTCGGACAATTCAAGCCAATTTGAAGGCCGCTCAATCCCGACAGAAGAGCTACGCTGATAAGAGGCGTAGGCCGTTGCACTTTGACGTTGGGGAACACGTGTACCTCCGCGTGTCTCCGATGAAGGGCGTGCACCGGTTCGGTGTGAAGGGGAAGCTCGCTCCCCGTTTCATTGGACCCTACGCTATCACCGAGAAGTGTGGACCAGCAGCGTATCGATTGGAGCTACCCGCATCTCTGGCTGGTGTCCATGATATTTTCCATGTTTTGCAACTGCGAAAATGCTTGAAGCATACAGCTGCTGTTCCTCCCGAAGACATCGGCGAGCTGAAACCGGATTTAACATATAATGAATATCCGGTGGGAATTCTTGATGAGAAAGCCAGGACCACGCGTAGCAGAACGTTGTGGTTCTACAAGATACTCTGGAGTAACCACACCGCCGAAGAAGCGACGTGGGAGAGCGAGGAGTTCCTTCGCTCAAGCTACCCGGAGTTCATGGCTTCTCAACCCGGGTAAGTCCTCATTACATCGCCATCTCTTCGTTTGTAATCTCGGGACGAGATTCTTTTAAGGGGGGAGGGATGTAAAAGGCCCAAGAAATGGGACTTGCAAAAACTTTTCTTCACTTCACCACACCTCAGCTCTTGTTGTGGATGGCTGGTAAGGAATGGGAGGAGCAAGTAACCTCTATCAAAGAAGTGGTTAGAGGGGAAACTTACACTTTCACAACATGGGAAAATTATACACATATGATCACACATGAGAGTGTGTTTCCAAACTGTTGCATTCAAACTCAGGATTTCAGCAGCTAAACCAAGGATCAAAGTGCATAATTGGATTCCTCAGGTCCAAATTAGTGGGGAGGCAAAGTTTCAGAAATTTTCAAAAAGATTTGCTACCCATTTTTCCAAAAAGGATCCAAATATGCCAAGAATTCAAATATTTATTTGAATTTGGGGGAAATGAGCTCAACCATACAAATGTAGGTCAGTTTCAAACTCCAAATATTTGGATTCATCTCTGGCTAAGCTTTGGAGATCTTTTGAGGGGTGGGGGAGCACTGACAAGTGGGTCCCACATATCATTGGGAAGGTTAAAATGGCACAAAAGTCAACAGCCTTAGGGGCTAAGTGTTGCACTCGGAACAGAGCCGAGGCTCCACCGCGACACGCCGTGAAAACGCCGGACGCCACCTCCTGCTCTCCCCTCGCGCGCAGGCGAGCTCCTTGTGCGGGCGCAGTAACTCCCAGCCGTGCCCCAGCTCGCCACGACCACGGGCCAACCCCCAGTCACTGCCCTCTCGCACGACAGAGCGCCGAGGAGCCGCCGCTGTGATCCACTCACTCGGGAGCGATCGTCTCTCGTGTACCAACGTCGGCAGCGCAACAAACCTATATCCTCAGACCTCCCACGCACTACCCGCATCACTTCCGGTCAAGTGAACCACTACCCACCGAGAAAAACCACGTTTTCGTGGCCGCCGGTGAGAACCGAGCAAAGGTGCTCCCGTGGGCAGCTCACACCAACCAGTTTCACGACTGAGCAAGAGCACCCCAAGGTGCGCCAACTCCCTGCGCTGCTCCTCTCCAAATTCCAGAGCAATCCGTGCGACGTAGCTTCGGAATTTCAAGTTTTCCCCTCGGACGAGGAAAACCGGACCGCGGGTAAGAACTGTGGAAATTTACACTTAATTCTCGGTTAAAGTTGTTCATTTTGCACACACCAGAACTAGAGAGGATAGGGAACCTTTTCCCTCCACAACCCTAGCTAGAAACGCCATGGTTACAGCTAATTTCGAGCTTTTCGGTCGGCGGCCATGGCGGGAACACGCGGGCGCACAGTGACGACCGGCTTGCCGTCGTTTCCGAGCCAGGTTGAGGCCACGCCGAGATTTCCTGACCTCCACTGATGCTTTAGAGCGGATCCGCCGAGCTTTTGGCGGGCTAATGTGCTCGGGCGACGGTGCCGATCATCACCGAAGGCCGCGGCTCGTCGCCAGCCTACTTCCGGCCACCGGCAGCCCAAAGCCAACCCCGTAGACTTGTTCCCCGACCCTGAAAACCCCCAGGCGGCGAGTCTCCGGCTGAAAGGTGGCCGGGAAGCCGGGTCCGGCGAGCTCCAGTACAGCGCCGGCGAGGGGGAGGCGCGGGAGCGAGAGGAGGAAGAAGACCCACCGGGCCCACGTGTCAGCAGCTGAAGATTAAAACCCCGGATCAGCTGTGGCGTGTGATCCCGTGTGGTGGCGCGGGAAAAAGGTCGGTGGCCCCCGTGTGGCGCGAGTCCGGCGGGTGACACGTGTAGGGTGGACCCACAGGCAGAGTTTGAACTTTTTCCGAATTAATTTGAATTCCAGAATTGGTTCAAACTTTGGAACTGCATAACTTTTGCTAGGAAGCTCCAAATTTAGTGATTCAAATTGGGTTGGATTCCTCTTGCCTAGTTCTGTCCAAATACACAACCCAATTTGTATGAAACCCAATAATTAATTCTGGAAAATTCTTTAAAGCTTTTCAGCAAAAGAATTTTAGAGGGAGTTTGGTTCAGCCAAAAATCCCCAAATTTTACCAGAATGTTCTTTAGGACATTAGTAAACCCCTGTAAAAGTTTCATACCATGTGGAGTTGATTTGGTCAGAGCAATTCAAATTGGAAGGTGCTGTGTTCATTTGAATGCAGAAACCTTTTCAGAGAATTTCCAAAACTTGGAAATCCAATTCTGGGCAAACCTTGACTCCAAAAATGCTAGGAAAATTCATGCAAACTCTATGAGCTATAATAGAAATTGTAGTTCATTAAGTTGAACATGAACAGGGGTATTACCTCAGAATTAATTCTTCCTTGCTGATTTACCAAGAGAATTATTCTGAGCAAACCACTCCATGAAAAGTGCTAATGTTTGGTCCAGAGAGTTTTCTTGTGACAAGGAACTCACACAAAAATTCTCAGCTCTATTGGAGCTCTAGATTACCCCTGTCCTGTTTAACCACTTAAGGGATTAATATGGAAAAGGGGAAAAACCACTTAGCATTCAACCATGTGATTAAGTTCAAGCCAAGCCACCAACCCCAATTCATATTTAAATTCTTAAACAAAGTTCCAGGGGTTAGAGGCTGGTTATTATAACTAATAGTAGAGGTCTTACTCTAGGACTCACATTTGCATCTAAATTAACATATAGCATTTCATTAACGTGTAGCCGTTGAAGAAGAGACTCCAGAAGTGCTGGACTTCCTTCTTCCGGACGAAGACTTAACTCCTGACCAGCAGCAACAAGGCAAGCCCCGGTTTGCATTAACCCTTTTTAAGAGCTTTACTTTGTTTACATGTGTCATATGAAGTATGTATGTGCATTAGGTATAGAATGAATGAAACCCCACTTGCATAACCAAAGGTTCCTAAAAGAGTGAGGGTAGTGTCAAGGACCTCGAGTAGACAGGCTATGCTTAATGAGTCATAGGACTTCGGTACAAGTCGAGTAGTTGGAATCTACTCGCGAGATAGGCTGGGGACACACGGGTTCGGTTGAGTGATATGAGATCACTTTAGTAATGAAAATGAGACTAGGCAGGGGCTAGGGCGCAGCAAGAGAGAGTCTCGTGGGCGCAGCCCTGCCCGTGTCGATTGAGGACCGATCCGTGTGCGGCCCTGCTGAACAAGTATTGAACGTACCGAAGGCATATCGGATATATGGGCCCCGATAAACCGATGTAGCCTAAACCTCCGGGCGTCGAGGCATAGCACACCGATTTATAGGTGTAGGTTGAGGGCAGCAAGGTGGAAATCTGCCAACGGGCATAGAGAGATGCTCCGTGTGGGGAACCTCCTGCTCGTTTCGGTGCGACCGGTTCGACGTTTGGGCTGTTGGGTGAAAGGTTGTCCCGTACGACATCGAGTGAGCGTGCTGTGCAGCTCCACGGGTGGGCGTACGTGACGTGCTCTTTGGGTTTTCCCTGCAGGTGTATATCGAGTCGATTCGCCGTCCCTCGCGGTAACGAGTACTGCTTGTTCACTGCGTCGTAACGTAGACTAATGGACGAAATATGTTGATTCAATGATGCTGATTGATATAATTGTATTGCTACATGTGTGCCACCAAATACTGCTTACTAAATTTCAGATTTCATGAACTGTTAACTTGTTGCTAAAAGATGAACTAAGGATGAACTTGTAGGCGTGTCGTTTTGCTGAAATGTTACTATCCTATGTCCATTGTACACCTCATGTAGAGTTTCATGCTTAGGTGAGTCGGTTAAGCCTTGCTGAGCCTTTGTGCTCACGGTTGCTGCTTAAGTGTTTTTCAGGTGAGGAGCCACCCACGGACTCGGAGTACGAGTCCACCGGCGAGGGTTACCCTCCGTCGGGGACCACGGCTGAGTGGGAGCCGTACACGCCGCGCTGAGCTGAGGAGTGCAGCTAGTGTGGGTTGCCCTAGGGCTGGGCAACCGACTTTTGCTAAATAGGCGGGTGTGAGTTGTATAGTGTAGTCTTCCGCTGTGTAATAGAACAATAGTTGTAACTGAAGTTTGTACCTGTTGGTACAGTTTCAGCTGTTTTCCCATGTAATATATTGCGTTCTTATGACGTGTGCTGTCGGGTGTCGCATCGCGCGGCACCACCCTCTGCGATCCTGGATGAGCGGATTCCGGTCCGCCACAGCCTGGTATCAGAGCTGCAGTGGGGATAGCACAGTACTAAAGGACTGCATTATGGGAAAAACTTAGGTATACGGTGAGGATTCGGTAGTTGCCCAAGTAAGGACTATATTAGCATAGTTACTTAAAGTGGCAAAGACTAACTTATGTGTTATAATTCTGAATTTCAATTATGTAACGACGCACCTACGCTCTGGTAAGTATGGTAGGGAACGCCACCGAAAGCGGTTCAATTTCGGTTAGCTCTCCCTGACGAGGAACGTGGTTCAGGGATTGATCTCACAGCTTGGTGTGAGATGTCAATATGAATCTCTTGGACTCTTCATGTCCCTGAGTTCATATGAAACGCTGATCCCTAGCGTGCATTAGGCAAGTAAGCGGAGACCCCATCGCGTGGTCAGTAACGCGAAAGTGTGTTCGTCTGGAAATAGCCCAGGAGGACATACGCAGCGCTTGCCATCGGCGTGCCCTGCAGGGCAGTAGGTGGTATCTGTTGGGTTGATAACATTCCCAACCGTGACGACCCGTTCATGACATACTCGGGTTCCCCGTCGTGTGGTGTTGAAACACGATCACGTGCCTTGAGACGTGACTTCGCTCAAGGACAGCCGTATGACAATGATACGGGCGTTTGTATCTACTTTTAAATATGGAACTGCCTGAAATGAACAACCGTTGAGTGCACCATCATTGTGTGGTCTTCTGCAGATACTAACCACGTATGTATCCGTGTAGAAAACGTGTGCGAGAGACCGTTTAGTGCCACACTTGAGACGTATATGCCGGTATGATCCGGTTAGGATTTTCTTTTGTGAGGAACGTAGTACCGAGATATTGTAGGCATATGCATGAGTATAATGATAACGAAGAATTAAAATCTATAGGTTCAACAGTTAGGACCCTGGTTGGGTATAAGAATGGGATAGGGATGAGTGTAGTTCCAAAAAGACTGAAAAACAGAGTGCTCGGTTTTGGGACAGCAAGTTTGCTGATCCTCAACAGGGCATAAGTCACAGGTCTTTTAGCCGAGAGAGGTGGCTAGATAGTTCTGGAAAGGTATTGAAGTACCCTACAACTTGGTTGTAGACTTCCAGAGCTGAAACTCACCTTAAGATGGCTAAAAGCCCAGAGAAATGTAAACTGTCCAAAACCAGGGCAGAGTAAAACATCCTCGGAACTAATCTGTTTTTCAAATATAACTCCCAGTAGAAAAATCTAAAATTGTCATATAATACACGCTTAGAAAGAGTAGAAGATGTGTGACATATTTGCAATTCAAAGTTTCTGAAGTTTCAGCACAGAAATTAGGGGAAATTAGGGTTGGAGACAGCCACTTCCAAGGGAGGTGCTGTTAAAATTCTTCCAGAAATTCTGCTGACTTTGAATTAGCATAACTTTTTAGCCAAATCTGATCTGGGGGCAAATGCATACTCGTTGAAAAGATACTAAAGTTAACTTTAACTTTGGTATTCAACTTGAGTCATGAAAATGCACAGAACCAGATCAAAACTTGGGATAGGTAGAAACTGGTCAGTCTGACAGAAGAATGACAGTTGAGCTCATTGGAGAGGGTGTTGTACCCTAAGGGTGCGATATATGATGACAACGCGATAGTAATGTCTCGTAGTGACCAAACCTAGTTATGTTGAGCTTCCAGAGTGGAGGTTCATCAAGTTGGATTAAACTAGCTGGTGTTTGGTCTGGTAATGGTGTAGCTTGTGCAAAGTTATTACATTATCTGCTTACGAGATATATCGCATGTTTTTGTTGTCATAATATTTTTACGCCCATCGTAATGGAACTGCATGCAAGTGTTGCGGAACTGATGTTATTGTCGTATGATTGCAGATGGTTCGCACTAGGACCACGCACGAGGTAGGTGGCTCTAGCCAAGGGGGAGGCGATGACTCCCAGCCACCGGCCTACGACAGCACCCCGCAGCAGCAGCCACCACCGCCGCCTCCGCTTACTCTAGCGGATGTGATAGCGGCATTGGTGGGAGGTCGTGAGGAGCAGACCGACCTGCTCCGCACGATCGTGCAGAATACGTCCCAGGCGGGAGGACGTCAAGAGCGAGGGCCTCGTGAGCCCCGCGAAGTGTCGTACTCGGATATGATGTTAATGGGTTTCGATTTCGTATAACTCAATTTGAAGCTCTTCGTCCTCTCGTGGCAACATGTAATACCAGAGTCGTGACGAGGACAATCGACTCTCAAGGGCAGGAAACTAATTACTATGGGATCATTAACAAAATCCTTGAATTTACTTTTCCCGGGAATAAGGAACTTCAAGTCGTCTTGTTTGACTGTGATTGGTTTGATAACAATCATAAAACACGACAAAACGAATTTTGCATGGTCGAAGTCAAACACAATGAACGACAACGAGTCTACGATACATTTGTTCTTGCACACTAAGTGGAGCAAGTGTATTATTTACCTTATCCATGTCAAAAGCTTAATGCATGGTGGGTGGTACATAAGGTGAATCCTCGTGAGCGGTTATATACTCACAAAGATGATGGTTATCGTGATATCAATGACGTTGATGAAGTTTATCAAGAACAAGAGTTGCGAGACTCATTTTGCGTCGAGCCTGGTGTTAAACTCGATTGCTTGGTTGGAGACGATGACAATGTAGAGACTTCTATATACGTAAACGAAAACGAAAACAAATTACAAAAAAAGATCGATGGTCTAGTTTAAGGAGTAGGGTTCATGATGTCGTTGAAATCTGAAACTAACTCCAAGTAACTTTTTATTCACTAAATTATAATAACTCTGTATATTTTCTTAGCATATTTATCAATTACTCAGTACAACAGGATGTCGTCAGAGAAAGTAAAAGTGAAGGGGGCTAGGGGCTTCCTAGGCAGGCACGGGACACCCTTTTTAGGGGAAGTTCGTTAGGTAAGAACAGATGCATTCAGCTGATGAGACACGTCCAAAACCTAGCGGGCAGACCTGTGGCCTTACAACGCACGGAGGTAAATTTCTATTGGGAATTATGATATCTTATATATCACTTACTAATTAACTATTCTTATCAATCCATCAATTTTACAGTCTGACTCAGAGTCATATCTGAGTCTGAGTTTGAGTCAGAGGCTAGGGCACCGCCACATCCTTCGGGGTTGCCTATTGCTGCCGCGAAGGCGCCTAGCGTGGAGCCTTCGGGCTCCAGTGGTGACCAGCCTTCCGGGTCACCAAACGTGGTCCCAGAGCAGAGGCGGCGGACGAGAATGACGCACCTTGTGTCTCCTTCTCCAGTTCCTACAGAGCGGGTCACTATTCGCCCGGTCGGAGACACGTAAGCAAACTATCACATAATATTCAACTTTTAGGTTCTTTTGTTTGTGGATACATTAATGAGTTCACTAAATTCTTGCAGCTCCTGGTACGACTGCTCGTTCACGGGTCACGGGCACCACAGACAGGTGTTCGGTTGCATAAGGTCTTTAGTGCTTCTGCACTATCTCGATGTGATCGACGGGGTCCCTGCGACGTCGTGGGACGACTACGCTCGTGTCTCTCACGAGGCGCACAACAACCTTCAGGGGGTTGTGTGGGCGGATTTTATGGAAATTCTGCTTGATAAAATTTTGTAAATTAGTATTCTTCAACTTGATTAAATTGTACCAATACTCAACCTTGCATATTTTGTTGGTTTATATTGCTGCTTAGGTCAAGATAATGAGGTGGTGTATAATGACCAAGACTTTGGACCCGAATAAGGTTTCTAGGTTCATGGAGACCCCCGGGCAACGCCTGTGACGGAGCCCTCAAGAATAATATTCCGCTGCTAGTTTATTTACTTGTGATGAACTTATTATTGTCCATTGAGACATTTGCGAATGTAAGAATTGTTTATATTCGACACCTGGCTTGTAATAAATGATGCTTCACTATTTGTCATCACATGTATGAGAAAATGATCCTGGCATACATGTGATATTCACTTGGTTGTTTCTTCGGAAAAACAAGGTTCTGACAGAAGTGGTATCAGAGCCCAGGTTGCCCGTAGGAACATGGACCTAGGTAGAAATGGACGTATTTAAGGGCCTTATTTTCCTAAAAACTATTTTTACAAGGTGTGTGTTGAAAAGTGTTATTTAATGAGTCACTTTCTTCATCTTACCCCAATTTTCATTCAAATTAGGATTTTGTTTAAAAAGTTTTATCTAACCTAAGTTTAAATGCTTTTTGTTTTAGATGGTTCGCATGATTCGCACCGCTCGCAAGTCCACAGGAGGGAGAGTTCCCGTAGTTGCCCTTGCCCAAAGAGAGGAGAGCCGTCCGGTGACGTACCTTTCCTACGGATTGGCAGTAGGAGGCTTGTTGCTCCGTCTTCGACGTATGCTCGAAGCCGCCGGCAATATGGGCAAGCTAATCATCCACTATAACTCCACCAGGACCATCCGTGAAAAGAGGGAAGAATGGAGTTCAGAGATGAGGATTATACACGAAAATCAGCTGCTTAAGATTCACCACTCTCCAGCTTGTAGAGCGACACAGGTCGATGCGGAGAAAGATGTCACGTGGGAGGCCATCACCTGCCAGAGTCACATCTATCGTCGCCATTTGGACAAAACTGAGTATATGTATGTCCTCCAATGTGAGAGTGGTACCACGGAATACAAGTACCCACCGGTGCAGCAAGGGACTTCCCATGAGCACATGGACTTGTGCTTGGAGGATGCTGCTATGCTCAGCACTCGACTGCAGGAGTGTCAACAAGAGCTTCAGGATGTCCGGGACACTCTGAAGGAAATGGAGGCGTTGCTGCGAGCCTGCTTGAGGGCGAGAGAAAGAGGAGATGGGAATGAACTGTGTGTCACCGTGAATGATACATGGACTCCTGACTCCCCGGATCGCCGACCGATCAGGCGTCGTCGCACTTCTCCACCAGCAGCTTCCCCACCCAAAGCAGAGTCAGAAGGAAGTCGAAATGATGAGGAAGATCCCGAGGAGCCAGCTCAAGAAAACGAGTAGTGTAGAGTCCCTCCCTTAGTCAGCAAGATGTCGAATAGGCGAGTCGTTAAGTTAAGTTAATGGTGTGATAATGCTTGGTGTGTGACGTGAGTTATGGAAGCCATGAGCAATTGTCCACAGTCTCGTCTTTAGATTGTTTTGTTTTGGTGTGTGAACCCACATGAAATAATATTGCATTTATTTTTGTGTGAAAAGTGAACCCTTAGAGAAGAATAACAAAGCCTCAACACTTCAAAGTACAAACAAATGAAAGTAGTAAGATTATACTAAATGCTTTCAAATTAACATTGGTTGATTCTGCCAGATGGCCGGAAGAGGAAAAGGACGTGCTGCCAACCCCGGCAACAACAACGATGAGGCATGCAACCCTCATCTTTCTGGAGGCCAGGACCGGGGTGGTCGCCGTGAAGGAATTGATCCCCTCCACCAAATGTTGGAGAATCAAAATCAGCTCATCCAGAACTTGACTCAAGTGGTGGCCAACTTGCATCAAGTTCCACCTCCACAAGCTGCACCACGCCAACCAAGGTTGAGTGAGTTTCTAGAAACTCAACCTCCAAAATTCGCAAGTGCTGCTGAACCTCTGGAGGCAGATGATTGGCTGAAGACCATTGAAAGTAAGATGAAGAACATACAGTGTCAAGGGTATGAGAGGGTGCTGTTTGCCTCTCATCAATTGCATGGACCTGCTGCTGATTGGTGGACCGCCTATGTGGCTGCCCATCATGACCCTGAGAACATCACTTGGGAAGAGTTCAAGCGTAGCTTCCGCAACCATTACATCCCAAGAGGTGAACTCAAAAACAAGAGGAAGGAGTTTTTGGGACTGCAGCAGGGAAACATGACGGTGAGGGAATACCTCACTAAATTTACTCAACTATCCCGTTATGCCCCACGGGACATAGAGACTGATGAGCAGAAACAAGATTGTTTTGTGGAAGGACTTACCGCAGAGATGCAGTGTGCAATGTCCTCAAATGAGTATGAAAGCTTTCAAAAGATGGTGGACAGAGCGTTTGTGGTAGAAAGGAAGCTGAAGGCCATGGAAAATGAGAACAAGAGGAAGGCCGGGTGGTCACATCAAGCCTCAGGGAGCAACACCCGCCCACGTCTGATGCAGCAACAGGCCGGGCAAACGAACCGTGCTGCGGTACCCTACTCAGCACCAAGGGGGTACAACCCAAACTACAGGCCTCCGGCAGCACCAGCACAGCCACAACGTCAGTTTGTACAGCAGCCTCGCCCCGCATATCCACCTCGACCAGCAGTACAAGGCCCTCCAAACCAACCCCAAGACAACAAAGGCCAGGCACCTAAGGTTGGGGTGCAATGTTTTAGCTGTGGAGAAGTGGGGCACTACACCCATAAGTGCCCAAAGAAGAAGCCCACGCAGCCACAACAGCAGAATGTAATGAGAGGACGGGTGAACCACGTCACTATGGAGGAAGCACAGGAGGCACCCGACGTGGTAGTTGGTAAGTTTCCTGCCAATTTACACCTTGCAACCCTGCTGTTTGATTCTGGTGCTACCCACTCGTTCATGCTCAAGGGTTTGTTAAGAAGCATGACCTAGCAACCACACAAATGAACCATATGCTAGCTGTAAACTCTCCAGGTGGAGAAATAAGGACAAGACAAGTGTGTCCCAAAGTGAACCTAGACATTAATGGGGTAGTATTTACTGCTAACCTCATAGTGATAGATTCACAAGGGATAGATATTATTTTGGGTATGGATTGGTTGACCAAACATAAAGGAATCATCCATTGTTCGACCAGAATGGTGGAACTAACTCACCCTAGTGGCACAAGAGTAAAGTTCATAACAATACACGAGCCTAGGAGGGACATTAAATTAAATCAAGTTGAGGTGAAAGTTGAGGAAATCAGAACCATCAGGGAATATCCAGATGTTTTTCTGGAGGAGTTGCCAGGTATGCCTCCCGATCGTGAAGTGGAATTCGTAATTGAGCTAGTACCTGGAACAGCCCCGATATACAAGAGACCTTATCGGATGGACTCCAAGCAGCTGGAAGAACTCAAGGATCATTTGAGAAAATTGCCGGAGAAGGGGTATATTCGTCCTAGTTCCTCACCATGGGGAGCTCCGGTGATATTTGTTCCCAAGAAGATCGGAACCCAAAGATTATGCGTGGATTACCGTACCTTGAATGAGGTAACCATCAAGAACAAGTACCCATTACCCCGCATTGAAGACTTGTTTGATCAGTTGAGGGGCGCTTGTGTGTTCTCGAAGATTGATCTCAGGTCGGGATACCACCAACTCAAGATAAGGCAAACTGATATTCCCAAGACAGCTTTCGTATCTCGGTACGGACTGTATGAATACACCGTCATGCCTTTCGGGCTAACTAATGCCCCGGCATACTTCATGTATCTCATGAACAAGGTATTCATGGAATATCTGGACAAATTTGTGGTGGTTTTCATAGATGACATTCTCGTCTTCTCCAAAGATGAAGAAGAACATGAGAAACATCTAAGGTTGGTGTTGCAGAGGCTAAGAGAACATCAACTATATGCCAAGTTAAGCAAGTGTGAGTTTTGGCTGAAGAGAGTTCCCTTCTTAGGACATATAATCTCGGAGGGAGGAATCTCCGTGGATCCTGCCAAAATCGAGGATATACAGAAGTGGAAGACCCCTGAAAATGTCGGGGAAGTTCGAAGCTTTTTGGGATTGGCTGGATACTATCGACAGTTTATTGAGGGATTCTCCAAGATCTCGAGACCTCTCACCAAACTGTTGGAGAAGGGAATCACATTCACCTGGACGCCACAGTGCGAGACGAGTTTTCGGGAGTTAAAGGAAAGATTGACAACAGCCCCAGTGCTCGTTATGCCAGATATGCAAAAGAACTTTACGGTGTACTGCGATGCCTCTGGAAACGGGTTGGGATGTGTTCTCATGCAAGAAGGGCATGTCGTGGCTTATGCATCCCGGCAGCTTCGGAAGCACGAGAAGAACTATCCTACACATGACCTAGAACTAGCCGCAGTGGTACACGCGTTGAAAATTTGGCGGCACTATTTGATGGGGAAGAGGACCGAGATATATACGGATCATAAGAGTTTGAAGTACATTTTCACACAGCCAGATCTCAACCTCAGACAAAGGAGATGGTTAGAGCTAATCAATGAATTTGATGTGGGCATCAACTATCATCCCGGGAAAGCAAACGTCGTGGCCGATGCTTTGAGTCGGAAAGTGCAGGTCAATAAGTTGAGCTTGAAGGACATGTCTGTAGAATTGAAGGACGAAGTTATAAGGCTCAATCTATGTCTAGTAAATAGTGGTGAAGCCATCGTCATGGAGGTGGACTCCACACTAGAGCGAGACATATGCGAGGGTCAAAAGAATGATGAGAAGATACGAGAGATCAGACAACTCACCAAGGAAAATAAAGCTCCGGGTTTTAGAGAGGATGAACAAGGAACGGTGTGGAACGGGAAAAGAATCTGTGTGCCAGAAGTAAGGGAGATCCGTGAATTGATTTTGAAGGAGGCTCATGATTCTGACTATTCCATCCATCCTGGGAGTACGAAGATGTACCAGGACCTTAAGAGCAGGTATTGGTGGTATGGTATGAAGCGAGATGTCGCGGAACATGTTGCCCTATGTGACACATGTCAGTTGGTGAAAGCAGAACATCAACGACCCGCGGGATTATTGCAACCACTCAAAGTGCCTGAATGGAAATGGGAAGAAATTAGCATGGATTTCATTGTGGGATTGCCTAGGACCCAATCAGGGTATGATTCAATATGGGTCATCATTGATAGGCTAACCAAGGTAGCTCATTTCATCCCCGTGAAAGAAAGCTACAGCGGATTCAAATTGGCACAGCTGTACATGTCAAGGATCGTGTGTTACCATGGAGTGCCAAAGAAGATAGTGTCGGATCGAGGGACACAGTTCACCTCAAGATTTTGGCAGAAGTTGCACGAAACCATGGGAACCCATCTGAACTTTAGTTCTGCCTATCATCCCCAAACCGACGGGCAGACGGAAAGAACCAATCAGATCCTTGAAGATATGCTAAGGGCATGTGCACTCAAAAACAATCGGAGTTGGGATAATAACTTACCATATGCGGAGTTTTCCTATAACAACAAGTATCAAGCTAGTATGAAGATGTGGCCGTTTGAAGCCTTGTATGGGAGGAAGTGCAGAACTCCCCTATTTTGGAACCAAACAGGGGAAAGTAAAGTGTTTGATCCCGAAGTACTACAAGAAGCCGAGGCGAAGGTGAGGGAAATTCGCAATAACTTGAGGATAGCACAGACACGCCAAAAGAGCTATGCCGATGTGCGAAGAAGAGAGCTCGTTTTCAACGTGGGGGACTATGTCTATCTCAAGGTGTCCCCTATCAGAGGACTTCATCGGTTCAAGGTGAAAGGGAAGTTGTCACCTCGATACATCGGACCCTTTCAAGTTTTGGAGAGGAAAGGCGAAGTGGCGTATCAACTAGAATTACCGGCTCACCTATCGGATGTGCACGATGTATTCCATGTGTCACAACTCAAGAAATGCCTGAGGACACCTGAAGAGGTGTTACCCATGAATGAAGTGGACGTAGCTGAGGATTTGTCTTATGCCGAGCAACCATACAAGATTTTGGAGACAATGGAACGCCTCACCAGAAATAAAAGAATCCGGATGTGCAAGGTGCAGTGGAAGCATCACTCAGAAGAGGAAGCCACCTGGGCGCGGGAAGATGAGCTCAAGGCACAATTTCCGGAATTGTTTTCTTAGACACACCAATCTCGAGGACGAGATTTCTTTTAAGGGGGGTAGAGCTGTAACACCCCAAAATTTTGATTCAAAACCCTAAATCCTGTTAAGAGGGGGATTTAAAAATTTTTGGACGTGTTGCATGTTTTGCAAAAATTCAAATTCAAACTGGAATTCAAATTTAACTCAAATCAGAAAAGAAATAGAAAAAGAAAAAGAAAAAACAGAAAAAAACTGGCCAGTGGGCCGAAACCCACCAGCCGACCCAGCCAGCGCCCGCGCCAGCCCGCAGCCGCGCGCGCTGCTGCCTCACACTGACAGGCGGGGCCCACCCGATCATCGTCTACCTCGCGCCAGCGCCGGACTCCCTCGCGCCCGAATCAAAACCGATCGGGATTTTGGCGTATCCCAGCTGAATTCTGTTCGTAGGCGACGCGGACATGATCTAAACCACCCCGCCGCCCTCCCCCGTCTATAAAAACCCCGGCCTCGTTCTGTTTTTCTCATGCAATCGGCCGATTTTCCTCCGGTGAGAACCGAGACTTCTCCGGCGAATTCTGGCCGATCTAAGCTCAGAAATTCCGATCTAACTCGTTGGTATTGATCCACCGCCTCCGGGGAACCTTGCAGGTGCAGAAAACTCAGTGACTTGCGGTGAAAACACAGCGCCGACGAGCTTCACCGTGGTTTCGCCTCGGACCTCGTCGCCGATCACTTTCCAGGACCTCCGAGCTCAAGAAAACCCCCAAGGTGAGATCCCCGACCTCCCCTCTACCGATCTATGCCATAAAATCACAGTTCTAGGAAGAATTCCCGAAGATCCGAAAGTTTCCGGCGAGATCGCCGCTTCCCGCCGCCGTGCGCCGCCGGCAGCGCCGCCCGCGCTCGGTCAGAGCGACGTGGCCGCTTGTGCGCCGTTTATTTTAAATCGCACGGTAGGGTTTAAACCCCCGCGTACCGGTTCGACGCTATAATCTCAGCCGTCGGTTTAAAATCGGACGGTCCACGTCATCCCCGCGTTATAAAGACTGGAAATCTTACGTGCTACCCCTGGGGTTCTCGGGAAATAAGTGCTAGCCCCGGAAACTTCTGATCTAGCCCCTGGAACTCCAGAAAATCATGTAAATTCATTTAAAAATCAGTTTTAGCCCCTGGACTTAATAAAAATTAGGAAAAACACCTCTGATAAGTGTAGCTAGACCCCTGGAAATTCTGAAAATGATATTATAGACCCTGTAATGGGGTGAGTTTACCTTTTTATCCCTGTTTAGTATTTAATTTAGGAAATTGAATATGTGGCTAGTGTTTAAAAATTAAAAAGTGGGACAAACATACTGTCATAATTAAATCAAAAACTTTTTCAGTATTTAGAAAACTTTGGAGTGAGATAAAAACATATTTTGGGCTGAATTGAATCTGTTTAATTTATTATTCACCATTAGGGACACATTTTTAAGTAAAGAATAGTTCTATAAAATAGGGAAAATAATTGTGAAATATTTTACATCAGAGGCAAAGGTCAAAATATGTTATTAAATTATTTAGGACCAGAACCTATTCTGTTTAGATGATGTGTCTTACTATTTTCATAATAAAGTACACATTTATGCATAAGAAAATAAATCTGAAAATATAGCAACTAGTAAATGATAAATGGAGTTTCTAAAATCCAAAGAGTTCAGTTTAGGGTTGGTAGAAATTATGAAGACACATATGGAGAAGGAAAATACCTTTCATGCTTATTTGGTAGTGAAAAGGTGTAGTAGTTGAATATAAGAAATTTACTTAAATTGGAAACTCATAAATGTAGTATGTAAGTATAAATATGAACACAAAAGTAGGAATCATATACACATGATTAAAAGTGCATGCAAGCCACAAATCAACACACATAGAGTAACCACAACACACCTAATGGTGAATGACTTTCATAAATATGAATGAGTGGTTTGTATGAAGTGGAAGTGTGAACTATGTCTTATGGGTTGTTATTTTTCTTTTGCTATGTGTGATGGTATGATGTAGAACCTGCTCAAGAGCAAGTTATTTCTTTCCAAGACCAGGACTACCCATTTCAAGAGCAGCAAGAAGGAGGCAAGTGTCCTTGACCACTTTGATCCTATACTAGGATGTTTAGATAGAATTATTGCATTGTCAAGTTAAATATGAAACCCATGCTAGGAAGTTTCCCTAGAATTGCATTACCTTGTTTCCTTGTAGCTTGGGTTGGGATTTATTTTATCATGTCATTTATTATTATGCATATGCTTAGCCATGCTTAGAATGGGGTACTTGGGATATGAGATCATCAGTTTATTTTACCATACTCTTGAATGAGATATTGTGAGTTATGTAGAGGTAGGGATCAAGGCAAGTTGGATGTTTTGGTTGTGTGCTGGGTGCACGAGACTCGGGTTTGTGTTTAGTACTTGCCTGGATCCTAAGGACCGGTTCATGGAGCATGTAACCTGGCTTTACAGTGCCAACCACATGCTGAGATGGGGCAGCTTGGCCAATTAATTAGGTGTATCCCCGGCGTAGTATGGGTGTGTTGGATGGTGCGGGGAATAGGTGTCAGCTGGACTACCATATGAACCGCAAGGCTCAAGAGGGGGCCACTGCAGCGGGGTTGGAGCCTCTTGTATGCTGTTAGGGGTGAAACCTCAGTGGGCCCACGCTCGTCGGGAATCCCTTTGTAAAGGCTTCGTAGTGATCTCCTGGCTACACACCTGGGAAGTGTGAATGTGGTTCGTAGCCACTGGCATAATGGAGGTTCTTTTAGTCCACCCGGCAACGGGGGATGAAATCACTACATGTGGGTACAGTGGTGCAAACTCTGCAGAGTCAAAACTGTCATGACAGCCGTGCTCACGGTCAAGAGCGGCTTGGACTTATTCATGATTAGAGGATTGATGGTTTTGGAAGTTTTGGATGTTAAGCGGGGAGCTTAACATTGGAAATGTTGTTATGGTTATTGGATTATGATGGGATGGGAGATTGGGACCATATCACTTGTAGTAATGTAGGTGCTTAATAAGCTAAGGTGATAGGTATTAAGTGCGTAGTGCTTTAACCATGAGTTCAACCTCTCCTTGATCTAGCCATGCATGATATAATTTTCCCACACTTGCTGAGTACCATTGGTACTCAACCTTACATATTTGTTGGTTTATATTGCTGCTCAGGTCAAGATATTGAGGTGGTGTATAATGACCAAGACTTTGGACCCGAAGAAGGTTTCTAGGTTCATGGATACCCCCGGGCAACGCCTGTGACGGAGCCCTCAAGAATAATATTCCGCTGCTAGTTTATTTACTTGTGATGAACTTATTATTGTCCATCGAGACATTTGCTATGTAAGACTTATTTATATTCGACACCTGGCTTGTAATAAATGATGCTTCACTATTTGTCATCACATGTATGAGAAAATGATCCTGGCATACATGTGATATTCACTTGGTTGTTCTTCGGAAAAACCGGGTGTGACAACACCGGACTAGTCCGGCCGCCAGGACTTTTGGAAACTTTGTATAAATAGAGGTGCACGGCCACACATTCACACAAGACGAACCCTAGCGCCGTTGCACGCCCCAAGAGCACAAAAGTACTTCTCTCCAATCATTCTAAGCCTAAAAAGATCAAATCTTTGGAAATTAGAGATTGGATCAAGGAGAGAATCGTTCTTCTCGACATTGAGCTCTTGGGTTGTTTTCTCTCACACAACGGTTGATCATTATTCTCTGTGTGTGGGGGGGGTGAGTTACTCATTGTAATCTTGTGGGAGCACTCAAATTGTGAGAACGCCCCACGTACGATCATTTGCCCCTGTGTGTGATTAGTGAATTTGAATCGGCCTTTGTGGCGATTCAACCAGGGAAGGGTTGGTAAAGACCCGGTCCTTTGTGGACTCCTCAACGGGGACGTAGATTCCTGGGTTGAATTGAACCTCGGGATAAAAACCTTGTCTCGTGTCTTCTTAATCTTTTGTCAATTATCAATTAGGGGTGCTAGTACTCATTTGATTTACATCGACATCTTGTGTTAAAATTGATAGTTCCTGTTTCTTACTTCATTACACTTGACTAGTCATTTATTTTCCGCTGCATAAACACTTGAAGTAAGAATAAGTCTAAATTTAACCTTTTAATTACGCTCATACCGGACTAGTCCGCACCTTATCGGACTAGTCCGGCCTACCTAGAATTGATCCATTCGCTAAGTGTTTCAAGAACCGTTAAAACATTCAAAGAGCCTATTCACCCCCCCTCTAGGCTACATTCAGTTGGCCCGAAGCATACCAATCTCTCTGCCAGATGTGGGCTAGCGATGCTTTCATCGCTAAGTGCAGGAGGGCTCATGGATGCAGAGGTTTCGACGAAAAGCACTCCTATGGCCCCGATGACTATGTGCGTTTGGCTAAACGCATGGTAAGAATAGTAACACTTCTTTGTATGTCTTCATAGTATAATTAGCATGCTAACACATATCTACAGGAGCACGAGACCGGTCAGGTACTGACCGCCACTCAACTCTAGAAGCGGGGTCATAAGGACACATCCCAGCTTGGGGAGTGCAGTCAGGTCGTGGCCGATCGACTGGTAAGATATCAAAACTCATCAATCCAATTGTTACTAATACTATTGTTGTTACTAATATGCAATTTTACTGCTTTTAGGAAAAGTATGGGTGGGAGGCCGTGAGTATACATGGAGAAGGGTAAAATTGGGAAAACGCACCAATCGACCGTCAAGCCGTGTACGCTAGCGGAGGCGGGAAGGCACATGGACGGTTAGTTGGTCATTTTCTTGTTTCATTTAAAATGTTACTTATTTTGATTATTGTTCTTTTACTCTTTTGTAGGTTTACCATATTCAATAGAGTTGTCGACTCGAGGGTAGCGCGACCTTCGATCGTCACTCTATCGACCGAGGGTTCGTCCTCGGCCAGACAAGTCGTCGTCTCTCTCAGAGCGAGATATAGGATCTCCATAGGGAGAGAGACGAGATCCGGAGAGAGAGAGAGGGGGGAGCTCCAGAGGCAGAGGGAGATGGACCTAGCCCCAGCCACACATGAGCAATAGGTTGCCTACATGGCAAACTACATGGATCAGATGCAGGCAGCGGTGGAGGTAAGTAATTCAATGTAATTTAATTTAAATTCGTACCATTGCATTAGTGTCTTTGTTTTAATATTTTGCAATTACAGGCCTTATGTCGATAGAGTGGGCAATAGATCCCGATCCCTACGTGGCAGCCGTCAGAGTTGGCCCCACCACAGGTGTCCCACCACATGGACTTTCAGATATACAGATAATTTGTTTTTATTTGCTATTTTCTAAACTAAGAAAAACTTAGTATGGTAGAGGGGAGAGAGTGAGGGTGAGAGTGAGAGTGAGCGGGGGAGGGAGGGAGTGAGAGTGAGAGATAGTGGTAGAGAGAGGGGGAGGGAGAGGGGGAGAGAGTGAAAAGGGAAAGATGGAGGGAGAGAGAGAAAGAGTGGTAGAGAGAGGGGGTGAGAGAAAGGGAGTGGTAGAGAGGGGGAGGGAGAGGGCGAGGGAGAAAGTGAGTGCAGGGGAGGGAGAGGGAGATAGAGTGAGAGTGCAAGGGAGGAAGACGGAGAGAGAGTGAGAGTAAGGGGGAGAGGGAGGGAGAGACAGAGTGGTAGAGAGAGGGGGTGAGAGAGAGAGGGAGTGGTAGAGAGAGGGGGATTGAGAGGGGGTAAAGAAATTAGTGAGTTAGAAGCTCAAACTCACTTTACCTATTTATTTGCATTGAAGGGATCGGCGATGGAGGCTCAAACTCCACTGTCACAGCTACCGGCACCGGAAGGAGGGCACGTAGAGGGATTCTTCGGCTCCGGAGCGAGTGGAGGAGCGAGTAGATCCGCGAGTGGAAGGGGTAGTGTTTAGCCCCTTGTTATTTTATATTTTAAATGATTGTAATGGAATATATATCTTGTTGTGTATATGAACTGTCCTGTGAGCTGGCCATCGTGTCAGAGTAGTTGTTTCTATTTTAAAAAAGAATTAAAAACCTTATTTACGATGGCCATCTATACAGTACTATCGTAAGTTAACCAATAACTTACGACAGCATGAGGCAAGCCGTCGTAAGTTAGGTGCCCAGCCCGCCACGTGGCACGGCCATGGGCGACGGCCCTTTGTTTA
Source organism: Neostapfia colusana (assembly GCA_030760725.1). Taxonomy (NCBI): domain Eukaryota; kingdom Viridiplantae; phylum Streptophyta; class Magnoliopsida; order Poales; family Poaceae; genus Neostapfia; species Neostapfia colusana. The sequence continues at coordinate 105,623,827 of JASWHV010000004.1, read as the reverse complement.
CGTCGGCTGGGAACGACCGTCGTAAGTTAGTTATTTACGATGGCGACAGTCGTAATTAAGGTTATTTTTGACCAGTTAACAGAAACGGCCAGAAACTGTCATAAATATGGAAAAACGTCATAAATAAGTATTTACAAAGGTTTTATCTTATTTACGATGGTTTCTAGCCGTTGTAAATTGATCGGTTTCCTGTAGTGCACCAATGTTGTCAATGCCCCACTGCCAGTGCACCTGCCACTACTAGAAAAAGTGTTTTCACAGCTGGCTTTAAACATATTATCATATGTGGTTTTGAAAACCATATGTGACAAATCGCCTATGAAAATAGCCGCGGCGAAATCCGCCTGGAAAAATATATTATCACAGGTGGTGGTTCTTCACAGTCGACCGTCTGTGAAAAAGCATTATCACAGGCGGTTCTTTACTACCGATCGCCTGTGAAGATATATATGCTATACAACACTACGTGCTATTATTTCTAGTTCTCACCTTAAATTCAAATACACATTCACATACAACACAAACTCTGTGATGGCTGTGCGGCCAGACCTTCAACCAAACAAGCCCACAACACCAACTTTTAACACTCATGCATGAAGTTGAATTATAGAGCTCAACGGTATCAGGCACACAAATAGTTCATTTTAGCATCTCAATGTGCATACAATGGAACCTAAAATATGATAGATCGAGAACATCAAAATTATAGGAGAATGGAACTCACGTTCTTGTCGCAGCCAGGGATGGAGATGTTGGCGTCGTAGTACTGTGTGCCCATGATGATCTCGATGTTGTGGGCGATGAGGTCGCGGGACTGCAAGCTGTAGCACATGCCCTGCGTGCCCATGTTGATGGTGTCACTGATGCCGACGGTGTTGAATCGAAAGGCCACCATGCCGGCCTCGCGGACGCCGTAGAGCACGGTCTGCGAGGCACCCTACGACTTGGGCTCAGTGATGTCGGCGCTGCTCATCGGAGACGGCAGTGGCTCGGACGTATAGGAGGCGGCAGCGGCGGCGGCCGAAGACCAGGGGATGGATGAGGAGGTGAGCACCAGGGACAGCATCACGGTGGCGGCGAGGTTAGATTTGGAATGGGGTTTTGGTTTTAGAGTGCAACCGGAGGAGGAAGCCGATGAGGCAGCTCAGCTCGGTTTTGCATCGGCCTTGCCCTGCGCTTGTAACAATCCATTATTCTGATGACACAAAATCAATTCAAAGTTCAAGAGTTAATTCTAAATTTGAATTTGATCCAATTCATCAGTGAGGTGAAATATAAGATTTTACACTCGATGACATGAACTCAATCCTTCGCATGAAATAACACCACTCTAAACATGTACAAAAATCTCTATTCTGAAATATGAGGTAATTTCTGCAAAGTATGATTTAAACATTTGTTTAGAAGAGAAAATTTATAATTCAAATTTTGCTTGGGCAAATTCAAATCTGATTGCACCTAAATGAAGATTTTATCGAGTAGAATCACTCTGCAATTTTTTATCATTTTTAGAAGCTTCTAGGTATTTCTTTTCGAATTAGAAAGTTGGTGCATGTTTGAAACTCGGGGAAAAAGAAAAAAATCTTTGTGGGACCCATCTGTCAGTGACACCACCACACCTTCTTCCTCCCTGGACAGGTGTAGCCATGCAAGCCTGCCACTCGACCATGCCCCTTCTCAGTTCTTCTTGCCCAAAAACCCCAACTGAGTGCCTATCGACCAGAACCCTTCTCAGTTCTTCTTGCCCAAAAACCCCAACTGTTCCACCTCGCTCACGCGCTCACCGTCGCCTTTGCCAACCCGGGCCAAGCTTCGCCGAGCCTCGCGTCCGCCTCGCGCCCCACCCTGCCGAGTACCCAAGCTGTGCGCCTCACCTTCAGGATCATTTTCCCTCAATCCATTTCCTCCCATCTCTAGCGACCAACCTGGATTTCGTGTTCTTCTCTAAGTTCAGTCATCGAAGGTTTGTCGCATCGCCGGCCAAATTCGTCCTCCCCGGAGCATGTGAGTACATTTCCTTCCACCTATAGCTTCCTCCCTCATGTATGTACCTCCCTAGACACTCTGTTCGGCTGGAAAACCAAAGCTCGCGTCGGATTTTGAGACTTTGACATCGCCGGCCGTGAGCCGCTCACACCCTCACCGATGCGCCCCATTTCCACTCATCAACTTCTCCAACCGACCTCACGACAGCATTCTCGGTGACGTGGTGAAGCTCTCCAACCAATCAGCGCGCCCCCTCGAGCTCTCACTTAGCCGCACAACGTCGCCGGAGCTCCGCAGCCACTGCTACCCGCCGCTAGCAATATCCGGTGAGCTTCCCCTCAAACTGACCACACAAATGAATTCCCCAAGTCCTATAGAGTATTTTGCCTCAAAAACCCGGCCAAAACACGTTGTAGTTGGCGCGCCGGTGAGCCACCGCCATCACAGCCGCCGGCAGCCATGGCATCGGGCGTGGCCACTGATCTGGTGTGCCACACTTTTGATCCGGTGTGCCAGCCCAGCCTGCAACCCTGTGTGGCGCTGTGCTGATTGGCTCAGCAATTTTCTTCTGAAAATTGCTGCAAGGTAGTAAAATCCGTAGAATATTCTAACAAAATCAGAAAAATGTGAAACCAGTTTTGTTGGACTCCTTAGGACCAAATCTACGCCGTGAAAAAGTTTATTTTTCATAAAAGTGATCTGTACTTGATTTACCAGTATTTTGAGTAATAATATGGTAAATTAATTATAGGCTGATATATACATTAGAAAAATCTGAGAATTTGCATAACATACCCTTGCATACTAAATATTTCAGCATAAAAGTTTCTTTCCATTTTGTTATGTGTATCTAAAGACACTGATTATTTATTTTCTGCTACCATGTAAATTCCAGAAATAAAATATGACTAAATAAATCTTCAAAATTTGTGTCACTTGTGCTCATAATGTTACTTACTCCCAGTAAATCACCTAGGTTAAGATTTCGACTGTAATAAGTATATTGCTTCAACCCCATGCAACTAGTTAAAGCAAGTTTATATTTCTCCTTAAATAGAAAGGCAGCAAACGAAATAATATTCACATGAAGGCAAATTGATCTGAAACTTTTTATACATCCAAATAATTAGATTAGCATCAGTTTTATGCTTGTTAAACTATAAATCAACTGTATTATTAATTTAGTTGCATTTGTGTGCATAACGGTAGAGCACGAGCTGACAGAGAACGCCGAGGAGCTCATCTTGGAGGAAGCCGCTGACCGGGTTGTTACTGACTTAATCCATGACCAAGGCAAGCCCCGGTTACATAAGCCAAGTTTTAAAATTTTTGTATTTTACACATGTATGTGTCGGTTATTGTTATGTATGTGCATTAAGTTTAGGTGTTGTGTTGGCACCCTACTTGCATGGCCAAATAGAAACCCTCTTGATCAATGAATAGGTCAGACCGAGCGGGTAGTCGCTACGCTAATTAGTCTCATGTAAATCGGTAGAAGTCGAGTGTGGGAATTCACTCGCGAGCTATAGGATTTTGGGATCAATTTGGATTGACTAGTGGAATTTGGATCATAATTTGGAAAATTAGAGACCGGGCAGGTGGTAAGTAGCAACAAGACGTGGTTTTGTGTGCATAGGCCTGCTCCTATCGATTGAGGATCGAGTCATAGTCGGCACTTCGGACAAGTATCGAACATACCAATGGCATGCTAGTGGTATGGGCACTAGTAAACTGATGTACCTTGTTAACCTAGGTGTCGAACGATCATGCCGCCGTCCTAGGTTGGAGTCGAGAGGACAGAGTGGGTGTAAATCCGCTAACGGATGACGTCCAGGACGTGCGTCACGTGTAGGGACCTACTGTCCAGGACAGTAGCCTTCTTTCGGCATCGGGTGTCTTGGGAAAGGTTGTCACATACGACAGCAGTGGAGTGCGCTGTGTGCGACTTCATGATGTGTGTATGTGTCGTGTTATTGGGTTATCCCTGCAGGAGTATAATGATTATAATCGCCGTCACTCACGGATATGAGTACCGCTTGTCTTAGCTGTTGGCACGTAGTAAGAAGATTTAATTTATATACTAATGATCAGATTTTGTTTGAATATAAATCATGTTTGAAACTTTTATGTGTTAGTTGTAGATGCCAACTAAATTTACATTTCACGTGTAACTAAAATATGCTGCTAAAATCTGAATATAAGGACCTAAATTTAGGCTCTATTTTTATGCAAGCTGCCTCTGTTACTAGTAATAACCGTTGCAGGCTAGAATAGGGTCTAGTTGTGGCGGACCGGGATCCGCTCATCCAGGATCGCAGAGGGTGGTGCCGCGCGATGCGACACCCGACAGCACACGTCATAAGAACACAATATATTCCATGGGAAAACAACTGAATTGTACAAACGGTACAATACTCAGTTACAAACTATTGTCTTTAGTACACAGCGGAAGTCTACTATTCTACAATTCACGCCCGCCTACCTAGCAAAAGTCGGTTGCCCAGCCCTAGGGCAACCCACACTAGCTGCACTCCTCAGCTCAGCGCAGCGTGTACGGCTCCCACTCAGCCGTGGTCCCCGACGGAGAGTAACCCTCGCCGGTGGACTCGTACTCCGAGTCCGTGGGTGGCTCCTCACCTGAAAAACACTTAAGCAGCAACCGTGAGGACGATGGCTCAACAAGACTTAACCGACTCACCTAAACATGGAACTCTATAGGAGGGATACAATGAACATAGGAGAGTAATAATGCAGCAAATGGACACGCCTACAAGTTCATCCTTAGTTCATCTTTTAGCAGCAAGTTAACAGTTTATGAACCTGAAATTTAGTAAGCAGTATTTGGTGGCACACATGTAGCCATACAATTATATCATAACAGCAATATTGATTCATAACATTCCATAAATTATCTACGTTACGACGCAGTGAACAAGCGGTACTCATCACCACGAGGGACGGCGAATCGACTCGATATACACCTGCAGGGAAACCCAAAGAGCACGTCACATACGCCCACCCATGGAGCTGCACAGCACGCTCACTCGATGTCGTACGGGATAACCATTCACCCAACAGCCCAAACATCGAACCGGTCGCACCGAAACGAGCAGGAGGTTCTCCACACGGAGCATCTCTCTATGCCCATTGGCAGATTTCCACCTTGCTGCCCTCAACCTACACCTATAAATCTGTGTGCTATGCCTCGACGCCCGGAGGTTTAGGCTACATCGGTTTATCGGGGCCCATATATCCGATATGCCTTCGGTACGTTCAATACTTGTTCAGCAGGGCCGCACATGGATCGGTCCTCAATCGACACGGACACGGCTGCGCACACAAGACTTCCTCTTGCTGCACCCTAGCCCCTGCCTAGTCTCATTTTCATTACTAAAGTGATCTCACATCACTCAGCCGAACCCGTGTGTCCCAAGCCTATCTCGTGAGTAGATTCCAACTACTCGACTTGTACCGAAGTCCTATGAATCATTAAACATAGCCTTGTCTACTCGAGAGCTTAGACACTACCCTCACTCTTATTGACAATTTCTGGTCATGCAAGTGGGGTTTTCATCCATCCTACACCTAATGCACATATACACTTCACGCTACGTATGTAAACAAAGTAAAACTTTATAAAAGGCTTAATGCAAACCGGGGCTTGCCTTGTTGCCGCTGGTCAGGGGTTAGTTCTTCTTCCGGAAGTAGGAAGTCGAGTACCTCCGGAGCCTCCTCGCCTTCAGCGACTACACGTTAATACAATACTACATGTTAATGAATATGCACATGAGTTTAGGGTAATACTTCTGCTATTAGTTCTAATAACCAGTTTCTAACAACTGGAACTCTGTTCAAGAATTTAAAATGGAACTGGGGGTTGGTGGTTTGGGCTTAGACCTAAGCACATGGTTAAGTGCTAAGTGGTTTCCCCCTTTTCCATATTAATCCCTCAAGTGGTTAAACAGGACAGGGGTGATCCAGAGCTCCAATGGAGCTGAGAATTTTTTTTGGGAGTTCCTTGTCACAAGAAAACCCTCTGGACCAAACATTAGCACTTTTCATTGAGTGGTTTGCTCAGAATAATTCTCTTAGCAAATAAGTAAAGAAGAATTAATTCTGAGGTAACACCCCTGTTCATGCCCCACTTAGTGAACTACAATTTCAATTATAGCTCATATAGTTTGCATGAATTTTCCTAGCATTTTTGGAGCTAAGATTTACCCAGAACTGAATTTCCAAGTTTTGGAAATTCTCTGAAAATGTTTCTGTATTCAAATGAACATAGCACCTTCAAATCTGAACTGCCCTAGTCAAATCAACTCCAAATGGTCTGAAACTTTTACAGGGGTTCACTAACCTCTTAAAGGACATTCTGGCAAAATTTGAGGGTTTTCTATGAATCAAACTCCCTCCAAAATTCTTTTGCTGAAAAGCTTTAAAGAATTTTCCAGAATTAATTAATGGGTTTCATACAAATTGGGTTGTATATTTGGACAGATCTAGGCAAGATAAATTCAACCCAATTTGAATCACTAAATGTGGAGCTTCCTAGCAAAAGTTATGGGGTTCTAAAGTTTGGGGGGAATTCTGGAATTTGAATTAACCGGGGAAAAGTTCAAATGCCTGACAGCGGGCCCGGCCCCCACGTGTCACCACCTCGGCTGCGCCACACGGGGCCGCAAGACTGTTCTCTGCATGGTCACAGCTGATCCGGTGCAACAGAAAATCCCCACGCTGTGCATCGAGGGACTGACGAGCGGGCCCGGCCGGCTCGTCTTCTTTCTCGCGCTCGCCCTTTTCCCACGCCGCCCCCTCGCCGGCACACCTCTGAAGCTCGCCGGACTTGGCTTATCGACCACCTCTCGGCCGGAAACTCGCCGCCTGGGCCTAATTTCGTGCGCTGAACACGATGGCACCGACTGCTCCGGTCGGCGGTGGCCCTAACCTAGCCGGCGACGGTGCAGCAGCTCGGACTCACTTCGGTTATGGCACCCGGCCAACTCAGCCCGCCAAAACCTCGGTGGAAAGGCTCTACAGCACCGGGGAATCTCAGAGAAGGTCGACAAGGCCATGCAAGGGCTCGGGAAGAGTTCTAACCTAGCCGTCACCGTGAGCCCGACACTTCCCGCCATAACCGTAGTTGGAAAACCGGGAAATACGCCGGCTACAGCCAGAACTAAGCTAGGGTTGCAAAGCAAACTTGGGCGCCATCGAGTCTAGCTCCTGTGAGCACAGTTTAGTGAACTGACAACGAGAAGGGAGTGGGAATTCGGAGGTCTCATACCGGAACGTCGTCCTGTGGTCGCCGGCAAAGTTTCTCCACATTCTTGCTCGGTGGTTTACGGCTGGTCTTGTGGTTTGGGTGGAAGCAGCAGTGCTCCCCAGCGCGTCTGGGGATGTCCCCGCTTGGGCGTGAAAGGGCCTGGTGTAGGCTCTCCACGTGCGCCCGGTCGCCGGTTAGTCTTGGCTTGCCGCGGACAACGGAATTCAGGGCTCGGACACTGCCAGAGCTTGCTAGCTCTCACGCTGGGAAGGTGAGGAATGAGGGTGTAGCTCTGTTGTGCAGGTCGGAGGGCGCTGTGGCACAGTTTTAGCTGGCTCCCGATGATTTCCCAGAGGTGGCGGCGAGCTCGGCTGTTTCTTGCGCGAAGGGAAAGAACAGGCGACGTTCTTCAGTACCGTGGGATAACAGAGGCGCGGCAGCGGGGCAAAGACGCCAGGCAGCTCTCCAGCGCACGGGAATTTCAGAGGAGGTGGCTGCCGGCTGCTCCTCAGTTTCACCCGCAGCGGCGTCGGCTGCTCGGTTTACTTCGCGTGGGAGGTAATCAATCAACGACCTTGTGCTTCACTGAGGACTTTTGCAATTGTTTATTTCCCCCAATGACAAGTGGGTCCCACTAGTCAGTGCTCCCCCTCCCCTCAAAAGATCTCCAAAAATTTGGCAAGTGATGAATTCAAATGTTTGGAGTTTCCAGCTGAGCTACATTTGTATGGTTGGGCAAATTTCCCTCAAATTCAAATGTATATTTGAATTCTTTGCACATTTGGATCCTTTTTGGAAAAATGGGTAGCAAACCTTTTCCAAAATTATTGAAACTATGCCTCCCCCCTAATTTGGACCCAAGGAATTGAAATATGCACTTTGATCCTTGTGTTAGCTGCTGCAATCATGAATTTGAATGCAACAGTTTTGAATCACCCTCTCATGTGTTATCATATGTGTAGAAAGTTTGAACTAATACCCTCTTGATGGAGGTTACTTGCTCCTCATAATTCTTCACAAGCTATCCACAACAAAAGTGTGGTGTTGTGAGGTGAGGAAAAGTTTTTGCAAGTCCCTTTTCTTGGGCTTTTACATCCCTCCCTCCTTAAAAGAATCTCGTCTCGAGATTACAAAAGAAGAGACAGCGATGTAACAAAGACTTACCCGTGTTGAGACGCAATGAACTCTGGGAAATTTGAGCGAAGGAATTCCTCGCTCTCCCACGTCGCTTCTTCGGCGGTGTGGTTGCTCCAGAGTATTTTGTAGAACCACAACGTTCTGCTACGCGTGGTTCTGGCTTTCTCATCAAGAATTTCCACCGGATACTCATCATAGGTCAAATCCGGTTTCAGCTCGCCGATGTCTTCAGTAGGAACAGCAGCTGTATGCTTTAAATATTTTTGCAGTTGTGAAACATGGAAAATGTGGCGGACCGGAATCCGCTCATCCAGGATCGCAGAGGGTGGTGCCGCACGATGCGACACCCGACAGCATATGTCATAAGAACACAATATATTACATGGGAAAAACAAACTGAACTGTACAAAAAGGTACAACTTCAGTTACAAACTAGTATTTATTTTACACAGCGGAAGTCTACTCTATACAACTCACGCCCGCCTATCTAGGAAAAGTCGGTTGCCCAGCCCTAGGGCAACCAACACTGGCTGCACTCCTCAGCTCAGCGCGGCGTGTACGGCTCCCACTCAGCCGTGGTCCCCGACGGAGGGTAACCCTCGCCGGTGGACTCGTACTCCGAGTCCGTGGGTGGCTCCTCACCTGAAAAACACTTAAGCAGCAACCGTGAGCACGAAGGCTCAGCAAGGCTTAACCGACTCACCTAAACATGAAACTCTACATGAGGTGTACAATGACATAGGATAGTGATATTGCAGCAAATGGACACGCCTACAAGTTCATCCTTAGTTCAGCTTTTAGCAACAAGTTAACAGTTCAGGAAACTGAAATTTAGTAAGCAATATTTGGTGGCAAACATGTAACAATACAATATTATATCATATCAGCAATATTGAATCATCATATTTCATATATTACTCTACGTCACGACTCAGTGACCAAGTGGTACTCTTCACCGCGAGGGATGGCGAATTGACTCGATATACACCTGCAGGGAAACCCAAAGAGCACGTCATGTACGCCCATCCGTGGAGCTGCACAGCATGCTCACTCGATGTCGTACGGGACAACCTTCACCCAACAGCCCAAACATCGAACCGGTCGCACCGAAACGGACAGGAGGTTCCCTACACGGAGCATCTCTCTATGCCCGTTAGCAGATTTCCACCTTGCTGCCCTCAACCTACACCTATAAATCGCTGTGCTATGCCTCGACGCCCGGAGGTTTAGGCTACATCGGTTTATCGGGGCCCATATATCCGATATGCCTTCGGTATGTTCAAACTTGATCAGCGTGGGCCACACACAGATCGGTCCTCAATCGACACGGACAGGGCCGCGCACACAAGACTTCCTCTTGCTGCGCCCTAGCCCCTGCCTGGTCTCAGTTTCGTTACTAAAGTGATCTCACATCACTCAACCGAAACCCGTGTGTCCCAAGCCTATCTCGCGAGTAGATTCCAACTACTCGACTTGTACCGAAGTTCTATGAAACATTAAGCATAGCCTGTCTACTCGAGGTCTTAGACACTACCCTCACTCTTATGGACACATTCTGGTCATGCAAGTGGGGTTCCATTCATCCTACACCTAATGCACACTCATACATCACCCTAATTATGTGAGCAAAGCAAAATTTGATAAAAGAGTTAATGCCAACCAGGGCTTGCCTTGTTGCTGCTGGTCAGGGGTTAGTTCTTCTTCCGGAAGTAGGAAGTCGAGTACCTCCGGAGCTTCCTCGCCTTCAGCGACTACACGTTAATACAATACTACATGTTAATGAATATGCACATGAGTTTAGGGTAATACTTCTGCTATTAGTTCTGATAACCAGTCTCTAACAACTGGAACTCTGTTTAAGAATTTAAAGATGAACTGGGTGTTGGTGGTTTGTGCATAGACCTAAGCACATGGTTAAGTGCTAAGTGGTTTTCCCCCTTTTCCATATTAATCCCTCAAGTGGTTAAACAGGACAGAGGTGATCCAGAGCTCCAATGGAGCTGAGAATTTTTGTTAAGTTCCTTGTCACAAGAAAACCCTCTGGACCAAACATTAGCACTTTTCATTATGTGGTTTGCTCAGAATAATTCTCTTAGCAAATAAGTAAAGAAGAATTAATTCTGAGGTAACACCCCTGTTCATGCCTAACATAGTGAACTAAAATTTCAATTATAGCTCATAGAGTTTGCATGAATTTTCCTAGCATTTTTGGAGCTAAGATTTGCTCAGAACTGAATTTCCAAGTTTTGGAAATTCTCTGAAAATGTTTCTGTATTCAAATGAACACAGCACCTTCAAACTTGAATTGCTCTGATAAAATCAACTCCAAATGGTCTGAAACTTTTACAGGGATCCACTAACCTCCTAAAGGATATTCTGGCAAAATTTGAGGATTTTTTGATTAACCAAACTCCCTTTAAAATTCTTTTGCTAAAAAGATTTAAAGAATTTTCCAGAATTAATTAATGAGTTTCATACAAATTGGGTTGTATATTTGGACAGAGCTAGGCAAGATGAATCCAACCCAATTTGAATCACTAAATTTGGAGCTTCCTAGCGAAATTTATGGGGTTCTAAAGTTTGAACTAAATCTGAAATCCTAAATAAACCGGGGAAAATTTTAAACTCTGACCGTGGGCCCGGCCCACACGTGTCACCGCTGGAGCTGAGCCACACGGGGCTACAGACCCCTTCCCGCACAGTCACACTTGATCCCGGGGCCACAGTAGATCTGGGTTTTAAACTCCCCGTCGCCGACACGTGGGGCCCGTGGGTCATCTTCCTCCTCGAGTTCCCGCGCCCACGCGACGCCGGGCTCGCCGGAGACACGCTGATACTTTCCGCCCAGCCGACTCTTGAGCTCTCCCTCGCCGCCAGGGCCTAGTTTCGTGCGCTGAACACGATGGCACCGACTGCTCCGGCTGGCGGTGGCCCTAACCTAGCCGGCGACGGTGCAGCGGCTCGGCCTCACTTCGGTTATGCCACCTGGCCAACTCAGGCCGCCAAAACCTCGGTGGAAGGGTTCTACAGCACCGGGGGATCTCCGAGAAGGTCGACAAGGCCATGCCAGGGTTCGGGAAGAGATCTAACCTAGCCGTCACCGTGAGCCCGACCCTTTCCGCCATCACCGCGGTTGGAAAACCGGGAAATACACCGGCTACAGCCAAAACTAAGCTAGGGTTGCAAAGCCAACTTGGGCGCCGTCGAGTCTAGCTCCTGTGAGCACAGTTTAGTTAACTGACGACGAGAAGGGAGTGGGAATTCAGAGGTCTCATACCGGAACGTCGTCCTGTGGTCGCCGGCGAAGTTTCTCCAAATTCTTGCTCGGTGGTTCACGGCTGGTCTTGTGGTTTGGGTGGAAGCAGCAGTGCTCACCGGCGCATCCGGGATATCCCCGCTTGGGCGTGAAAGGGCCTGGTGTAGGCTGTCCACGTGCGCCCGGTCGCCGGTTAGTCTTGGCTTGCCGCGGACAACGGAATTCAGGGCTTGGACACTGCCAGAGCTTTCTAGCTCTCGTGCTGGGAAGGTGAGGAACGAGGGCGTAGCTCTGTTGTGCAGGTCGGAGGGCGCTGTGGCACAGTTTGAGCTGGCTCCCGATGATTTCCCAGAGGTGGCGGCGAGCTCGGCGGTTTCTTGCGCGAAGGGAAAGAACAGGCGACGTTCTTTAGTCCCGTGGGATAACAGAGGCGCGGCAGCGGGGCAAAGACGCCAGGCAGCTCTCCAGCGCACGGAATTTTCAGAGGAGGTGTCTGCCGGCTGCTCCTCGGTGTCACCCGCAGCGGTGTCGGCTGCTCGGTTTACTTCGCGTGGGAGGAAATCAATCAACGACCGTGTGCTTCACTGAGGACTTTTGCAATTGTTTATTTTCCCCCAATGACAAGTGGGTCCCACTAGTCAGTGATCCCCCTCCTCTCAAAAGATCTCCAAAAATTTGGCAAGTGATGAATTCAAATGTTTGGAGTTTCCGACTGAGCTACATTTGTATGGTTGGGCGAATTTCCCTCAAATTCAAAGGTATATTTGAATTCTTTGCACATTTGGATTATTTTTGGAAAAATGGGTAGCAAACCTTTTCCAATATTATTGAAACTTTGCCTCCCCACTAATTTGGACCTAAGGAATCCAAATATGCACTTTTATCCTTGTGTTAGCTGCTGCAACCATGAGTTTGGAATGCAACAGTTTTGAATCACCCTCTCATGTGCATGTGTAAAATTCCCCCTTTGTGAAAGTGTAGGCTTTCCCCTCTAAACACTCTTTTGATGGAGGTTACTTGCTCTTCACACTTTTTTCACAATCTATCCATAACAAAACTGTGGTGTTGTGAGGTGATAAAAAGTTTTTGCAAGTCCCTTTTCCTGGGCTTTTACATCCCTCCCCCCTTAAAAGAATCTCGTCCCGAGATTACAAAAGAAGAGATAGCGATGTACTAGGGACTTACCCGTGTTGAGACGCCATGAACTCCGGGTAATTTGAGCGAAGGAATTCCTCGCTCTCCCACGTCGCTTCTTCAGCGGTGTGGTTGCTCCAGAGTATTTTGTAGAACCACAACGTTCTGCTACGCGTGGTTCGGGCTTTCCCATCAAGAATTTCCACCGGATAGTCATCATATGTCAAATCTGGTTTCAGCTCACCGATATCTTCAGTAGGAACAGCAGCTGTATGCTTTAAACATTTTTGCAGTTGCGGAACATGGAAAACATCATGAAAGCCAGCAAGGGATGACGGTAGCTTCAATCGATACGCCGCTGGTCTGCACTTCTCGGTGATAGCGTAGGGTCCAATGAAACAGGGAGCGAGCTTCCCCTTCACACCGAACCGGTGCACGCCTTTCATTGGAGACACGCGGAGGTACACGTGTCCCCCAACGTCAAAGTGCAACGGTCTACGCCTCTTATCAGCGTAGCTCTTCTGCCGGGATTGAGCGGCCTTCAAGTTAGCTTGAATCGCCCGAACACGCTCTTCGGCGTCGTTCACCACATCAACCCCGAATGTGACCCTTTCACCGGACTCGCACCAATTTAATTGGGTGCGGCATTTGCGACCGTAGAGAGCTTCGTAGACTGCCATCTTGATACTCGCCTGATAGCCGTTGTTGTACGAGAATTCTGCCAATGGTAGGTGATGATCCCAGTTCCTACCATGGTGGATGGCACATGCTCTCAACATGTCTTCCAGAACTTGATTCACCCTCTCTGTCTGGCCATCTGTTTGAGGGTGGTAGGCGGAGCTCCTAATCAGATTAGTACCCAAAGCCGTGTGTAATTGCTCCCAAAAGCGAGATACAAACAATGCACCTCGATCTGAGACGATGGTCTTGGGTACCCCATATAAGCATAGAATCTTCGCTATGTACAGCTCCGCATATTTGCCGGCATTGTAACGTGTATTCACCGGGATGAAGTGAGCCGTCTTGGTTAACCGATCGATGATTACCCAAATGGAATCATGTTTGTTGGAAGTTAGGGGCAATCCCACAATGAAATCCATGCTCACATCTTCCCATTTCCATGCCGGGATCTTCAGGGGTTTCAACATCCCTGATTTCTTCATATGATCAGCTTTCACTCGTCGGCACGTATCGCACTCGGATACGTACTTCGCTACCTCCCGCTTCATCCGTGTCCACCAAAATTTCTTTTTCAAATCTTGGTACATCTTGTTGCTGTCCGGATGAATGGAGTACTTAGACAAGTGAGCTTCATCAAGGATTTTTTTTCTCAGCTCCATATTCCGGGGTACGACTATGCGGTCATTGAACCACAGCGTCCCCTCATCATCTTTCTGGAAACATTTGATCTCTCCATTGTCTATCCGTCTCCGGAAATGTGCCATGCCTTTATCATCTTTCTGAGCTGCAATGATGTCCTTCCTAATAGTAGGGATGAGGGCAAGGTTGTAAATCGATCCATAAGGAACCAAGTATAAACTCGGCTCTTCCTCCTCCACCGGTGTAATGGTGAGGTGATGGACATGTGACTTCCGACTCAGTGCGTCGGCAACCACATTCGCCTTTCCGGGGTGATAATGAATCTCAATTTTATAATCTTTGATCAGTTCTAACCACCTCCTTTGCCTCATGTTCAGCTCCTTCTGGGTGAAAATGTATTTCAAGCTCTTGTGGTCAGTGTAGAGATGCACCAGATTCCCCAGGAGATAGTGCCTCCACATTTTTAGCGCCAACACCACGGCAGCAAGCTCAAGATCATGAGTCGGATAATACTGCTCATGGTTCCGAAGTTGGCGTGAGCCATATGCGACCACCCGTCCTTCCTGCATCAACACGCAGCCGAGCCCAATACCGGACGCGTCGCAATACACGTCGAAGGGCTTTGTTGTATCCGGCTGAGCTAAGACCGGGGCTGTTGTGAGATGCTTCACCAATGCTTGGAACGCTCCTTCACACGCCGTGTTCCAAACATACTTCGTCCCCTTCTTCAGCAATTCTGTCATCAGCTTAGCGAGCTTGGAGAAGCTTGGAATGAATCTCCGATAGTATCCCGCTAACCCGAGGAAGCTTCTGACTTCATGGACTGGAGTGGGAGCTTTCCATTTCAGTATTTGCTCTATCTTGCTTGGGTCAACCGCAATGCCTTAAGCTGAGATGATATGTCCCAAAAATGGCACTTGGCTGATCCAAAACTCGCATTTACTGAACTTGGCGTAGAGCTTGTGGTCTCGCAATCGTTGAAGAACGATTCTCAAGTGTTCGGCATGTTCAGCTTCTGTCTTGAAGTATACCAAGATATCGTCGATGAACACTACCACGAACTTGTCCAGCTCCAGCATGAACACCGAGTTCATGAGATACATGAAATGGGTTGGAGCATTTGTGAGACCAAACGACATGACGAGATATTCGTATAAGCCGTATCTCGTCGAGAAAGCCGTCTTCGGAACATCCTCCGCCCGGATATTGATCTGATGATATCCAGAACGAAGTTCCATCTTGGAGCATACACTTGCACCCACAAGTTGATCAAACAATATGTCGATGCAGGGCAGTGGGTACTTATTCTTGATGGTGACGGCGTTGAGCGGCCGGTAATCCACACACAGCCTCAAGGTTTCATCCTTCTTCTTTACAAACAGCGTCGAGCATCCCCAAGGCGAGGAACTCGGCCTAATGAAACCCTTGCTCAACAGATCATTGAGCTGTTCTTTCAGTTCTGCCAGCTCATTGGGAGCCATTTTGTATGGCCTCTGTGATATGGGCGTAGTCCCGGGTGCAAGTTCAATCTTGAACTCGACGTCCCGCTCAGGTGGCATGCCCGGAAGATCATCCGGGAACACGTCAGGGTACTCCCGGACTACGGGGATGTCCTCTAATTTGAGAGCTTCAGTATTGTTGATTGCTGAAACCTCCCGGACCGGAGTGTCTAATACCATGGAATGCGTACGGTGGAATGGAGAGTTTAAACGAACCGTCTGTGTCCGAGTCTCTAGGACAGCGCCATGGTATTTTAGCCATGACATCCCTAAGATTGCATCAATCTTTTGTCCCATTAGGATTATCAAGGTGGTGGGATATAGTTTCCCACCTAAGCACAGAGGTGCCTTTGGGATCATCATATTAGCTGAAATCTTCCCTCCCGGTGAGCAGATCATATACGTGCAGTCGGTTGGGAAGACTTGCATTTGATGCTTAGCCACATAGGATGCACATATAAAGCTGTGGGTTGCACCAGAATCAAACAGTATGATGATGGCTTGATTGTTGAGAGTAAACGTACCCGCCAGCACATTGTCTCCCTCTGGGGCGTCCTCATTGTCGAGGTTGCGGAGGCCCCCAGTCCGCTGACCAACCTTCTTCACCGGAGGTCGGCCTCGAGCACCGCCCTGGAACTGGGCTTGCCCGCCGCTCTGCTGCCCCTGGGGACAGTCCTTCGCGAAGTGGCCCGCCTGGCCACACGTGAAGCAAGTAAAGCGGGGCGGTCCCCCGCTGAACGGTGGACGGAAACCCGGGGCGCGTTGTGGCGGTGGGAACGCCTGGGGTACCGTCTGCTGCTGCTGCTGTCTTGGTGGTGGCATCGGCGGTCCGAACGGAGGTGACTGAAAAGGACGTCTCCCGAACCGTTGAGGTCTCGCCGGTGGGTGCCACTGCTGCCCGGATGGCGTCCGATACACCATCCGGTACTTCTGGGGAGCGCCACCCCCACTGCTAGGTGGAGCGTTGCGCTTCCGCTGCTCAGCTGCCAACTCCCGCTGAGCGTCCTCTTGCATGATCGCAGCATTGACTAGGTCATTGAAGGTGCCGCGATTCCACTGAACGAGATGGGTCTTCATTTCGGGGTGTAACACCGATAGAAATGTTCCCGCTTCTTCTCCTCAGTGGAGATATAGTCTGACGTGTATTGCGCCAGATGGTTGAAGGCACGGGAGTAGTCATGGGCACTCCTCCCGCCCTGCTTCAGCTCCAAGAATTCTTGGAACTTCCTCTTCATGATCCCGGGAGGGATATGATAGGCGCGGAACGCCTCCCGTAATTCCTCCCATTCCACGACATGGCCAGCCGGACGTGAGGCGACATAGTTCGCCCACCACGCACCAGCGGCACCGTGAAGCTTCTGCGCTGCGAATAGAGTCTTTTGCCGCTCCGTACATTGGAGCAGCCCGAACTTGGACTCGATGGTCCGCAGCCAGTTGTCAGCCTCCAGTGGTTTTTCAGCTTCTGTGAACACTGGAGGGTGCGTACTCATGAAATCCGAGTACGACACTTCCCGGGGCTCACGAGGCCCTCTGTCTTGACCCCCCCCCCCCCCCACCTGGGACATATTCTGCACGATCGTGCGGAGCAGGTCGGTCTGCTCCTCACGACCACCCACCAGTGCCGCAATCACATCCGCTAGAGTAAGCGGAGGCGGCGGTGGTGGCTGCTGCTGCGGGGTGCTGTCGTGGGCCGGTGGCTGGGAGTCATCACCTCCCTGTTGGCTAGAGCCACCAACCTCATGCGTGGTCCTAGTGCGAACCATCTTCAACTATACGACAATAAACATCAGTCCCGCAACATATTGCATGCAGTCCAATAACAATAGGCGTAAAAACATAATGACAATGAAACATGCGATACATCTCGTATGTAGATAATGTAAAACTTTGCACAAGCTACACCATTACCAGGCCAAACACAAGCTAGTTTAATCCAACTTGATGAACCTCCTCTTCGGAAGCTCACCACAACTAGGTTTGGTCACTACAAGACATTACTATCGCGTTGTCACCACGTATACTACCCTTTTATCTTCAATACGACACAAACATGGTCTCTAGTAAAAGAAACTTGAGTGAGACCTATACTCAGATCTTTCACTAGTTGAAGATAACCTCTCAGGAGTATGTTCTACCCCATTGGGAGTACTCAAACCCCCTCTAGGGTACAACAATCTCTCAAATGAGTTCAACTGTCATTCCTCTGTCAGAATGACCAGTATCTACATATCCCAGATTATGATCTAGTTCTGGGCATTTTCATGACTCAAGCTGAATACTAAAGTTAAAGTTAACTTCATTATATTTCCAACGAGTACTTATTTGCCCTCAGATAAGATCTGGTTAAAAAGTTATGGTAATTCAAAATCAACGGAATTTCTGGAAGAATTTCAACAGCACCTCCTTTGGGAAGTTGCTGTTTTCAACTCTGATTTCTACTGAATTCTGTACTGAATTTTCAGAAACATTGAATTGCAAAGATGTAACACATCTTCTACCCTTTCTAAGGATATATCATATGAAAATTTTTGATTTTTCTACTGGAAGTTATGTTTGAAAAACAGAACAGTCCAGAGAGTGTTTAACCCTGTCCTGATTCTGGACAGTTTACATCCCTCTGGGTTTTAGGCCATCTTAAGGTGTGTTTTAGCCCTGGAAGTCTACAACAAAGTTGTAGAGTACCTAAATACCTTTCCATAACTATATACCACACCTCCCTGGGCTAAAAGACCTGTGAGTTATGCCCTGTTGAAGATCAGCAAACTTGCTGCCCAAAAGAGAGCACTCTGTTTTTCGGTCTTTTGGAACTACACTCATCACCCTCCAATTTTTCTACCCAACCAGGGTCCTAAATGTTGAACCTAGTGATTTTAATTCCTTGTTATCATGATTTTTCATGCATATGCCTATGATATCTCGGTACTACGTTCCTCACAAAAGAAAAGCCTAACCGGATTATACCGGCATATACGTCTCAAGTGTGGCACTAAACGGTCTCTCGCACACGTTTACTACACGGATACATACGTGGTTAGTACCTGCAGAAGACCACACAATAATGGTGCACTCAATGGTTGTTTTTCATTTCAGGCAGGATCATATTTAAAAGTAAATACAAACGCCCGTATCATTGCCATACGGCCGTCCTTGAGTTAGGTCACGTCTCAAGGTACGTGATCGTGTTTCAACACCACACGACGGGGAACCCGAGTATGTCATGAACGGGTCATCACGGTTGGGAATGTTATCAACCCAACAGATACCACCTACTGCCCTGCAGGGCATGCCGATGGCAAGCGCTGCATATGTCCTCCTGGGCTACTTCCAGACGAACACACTCTCGTGTTACTGACCACGCGATGGGGTCTCCACTTACTTGCCTAATGCACGCTAGGGATCAGCGTTTCATATGAACTCAGGGACATGAAGAGTCCAAGAGTTTCATATTGACGTCTCACACCAAGTTGTGAGACCAATCCCTGAACCACGTTCCTCGTCAGGGGAGCTAACCGAAATTGAATCACTTTCGGTGGCGTTCCTTACCATGCTTACCAATCGTAGGTGCGTCGTTACATAATTAAAATTCAGAATTATAACACATAGGTTAGTCTTTGCCACTTTAAGTAACTATGCTAGTATAGTCCTTACTTGGGCAACTACCGAATCCTCACAGAGGGTGGTGCCGCACGATGCGACACCCGGCAGCACACGTCATAAGAACACAATATGTTCCATGGGAAAACAACTGAACTGTATAAACGGTACAATACTCAGTTACAAACTATTGTCTTTATTACACAGAGGAAGTCTACTATTCTACAATTCACGCCCGCCTACCTAGCAAAAGTCGGTTGCCCAGCCCTAGGGCAACCCACACTAGCTGCACTCTGTAAAAGCCCAAGAAAAAGGACTTGCAAAAATTTTTCTTCACCTCACAACACCACAGTTTTTATTGTGGATATCTTAGGAAAGGTTGTGAAGAGCAAGTAACCTCCATCAAAAGGGTAATTAGAGGGGAAAGCCTTCACTTTCACAAAGGAGGATTTCTACACATGAACATGAGAGGTTGAGCTCACCCCTAGAATTTGAAAAGTCTTGGGGAGGTTCAGTCCAAGTTTCATGTAAATTCAACACTTTTTGAGGAACTTTTGGAGGTATTTGGAAAAGAGGCCAATTTGAATGTAAATTCAAATTGCAGCAACTTTCATCACTCAAATTCAAAAGTTAGCTTAATATTCAAACTCACCACATTTTTCTGAGTAAGCCCACCAATTTTCCTGTCCATTGGAGTTCATCTTGTCAAGAGCTAAATTTGCAAGAATTCAAAACTGAATTTGAATTTCAGTTTAAACATGCAGCAAATTTAGTGAAACACAGTTCAAATTTGAGAATTCAAATTTAAACCAAGACTTGGTGACTAAGTCTCACATTAAATTGTGAGTAGCTGGTGGGATAAGTAGCAAAAACAGAAAAGAATTATTAGAGAAAAATGAGTAAGGGGGAGGCCCACAGGTCAGTGGCACACACGAGGGGCAGTCGGTTGCTGCAGCCAACCTCGACTTCGCGCGCAAGCAAGGGAACAGTGGCGAGCCACCGAGGCAGCAATCGGCCACCTCACGGTGCCAAACCGCGGCTCAAAGGCCAGCGCACAGCCCGCGCCGCCTTCCTCCTGTTTCCCAAACAAGAACCCCCCCCCCCCCCCCCGACCGAGCTTCTTTCTCGATTCCGCGCGAGCACAGAAACGCCACCCTCTCTGATCGCCGGCGTCCGGCCAGCACAGCCGCTTCCGTGCCCGACACGCAAAACAAGAAAGGACCGCTGCGAGGTACTGATCACGACCATACCGACCTCACCCTCTATCTCGCACGATCGGCAAAGTATTTGAGGGATTAGCGCGTCGGGGTGTTTAGAACCGAACCGTGAGGAATTCGGAAATTCACAGCAAGTAAGCCACCACTCCTTAGGCCGAGCTAAGGACATGATCTAGACTCGCCCACGCATCTCTGGGATCAGAAATCATCGAGTTTCATCGAGTAGGGGCGATGTTCGTCGAGCTTTTTGCATCGGCGCCGATTTCCGGTCTAGGTCACCGGTGAGGTCGTAGTTGCAGCTGTTTCCACAGAGATCGGTGCCCATATCCGTGATCAGCGGGTGTCAGCGGAGCTCCCCGAGCAAACCGCATCGAAAAAGGTGCAGGGGATGCTGAGTTCGACGTCGCCGGTGAGCTTCCGGCCGCTGTTGCCGTCGGGAGCCCTGTTCCGGCCGTTGTCAAGCTCCGGTGAGGGCACCAGCGTGTTCTCCGAGTCGAGTTAGGCACAGGCGGCGAGAATAAGCAAGCTCCGAGGGCCAGAACCCCTCTCCGGCAAGAGCTCCAGCGAGCTCGGCGGCGGGGAGCCGCGGGAGCGCGAGGTGGAAGAAGCCTTGCGGGCCCCGCGTGTCAGTCGCTGCTGAGGGCGCTCGGGATTTGCTGCGGCACCGGGATTCCGTGTGGCTGCGCGGGTGATTCTGCGTGCTCCGGTATGGGTTAGCTGAGGAGCTGACACGTAGCCGGGGGACCCCACCCGCAGAGTTTAAATTTTATTCGAATTTCCAGTTTTAGTTCAAACTTCAAATGAATAGAACTTTGGCTAGGAAACTCCAAATTTGATGAACCAAATTTTGCTGAACTCAAAATTCTGAGTACTTTCCAGCAATACCAAATTCAGCTCATGAAAGTGAATAGTTTTCCAGAATTAAATCCCTAAAATGTAAACTATTGGGAATTTTATCTGGAGAACTACTTTATGAAAAATTCTGAAATTTGGCTGAGAGGTTCAGTAGAAAATCCCTGAATACCAGTAAAATTTTCAGACTCATCCAAGTTAATTTAGTTACCCTAATGGGGTGATTAAGACAACTGCCCTGAGAAAATAGAAAAATGTACAGAAACATTTTTCAGATTTTCTCCAATCTTAAGTAGGGCATAACTTTCAGTAGAATTCTTCAAATGACATGAAACCAATTCCATTAGAACCATCTTAAAGTCAAGTCTCCAGAAAGTAATGGTTGTAGCCATGAAAACCCCTGGAATTATTCAGAGGCTCAAATATTGACCAAATGGGCTTTTATTTGTACAAGGTTCAAATGAACTTTGTTTCAAATGAAACCTGGTCACAACTCTGGTTAGGACCCTACCAATCCACCATAAAAATTTCAGAACCAAAGGGGAGGGCTAGCTAGAGTTATTAGCAATTATGTATTTAAGTTCACACATTGCATTTAAATTAACATGTAGTATTTCATAAAACGTGTAGTCACTGAAGAAGAGACTCCGGAAGTGCTGGACTTCCTACTTCCGGAAGAGGAACTAACCCCTGACCAGCAGCAACAAGGCAAGCCCCAGTTTGCATTAACCTTTTTATAAGTTTCACTTTGTTTACATGTCTCATATGAAGTATGTATGTGCATTAGGTATAGGATGAATGAAACCCCACTTGCATAACCAAAGGTTCCTAAAAGAGTGAGGGTAGTGTCAAGGACCTCGAGTAGATAGGCTATGCTTAATGAGTCATAGTATTTCGGTACAAGTCGAGTAGTTGGAAGCTACTCGCGAGATAGGCAGTGGGACACACGGGTTCGGTTGAGTGACGCGAGATCACTTTAGTAATGAAAATGAGACCAGGCAGGGGCTAGGGCGCAGCAAGGGGAAGTCTTGTGTGCGCAGCCCTGTCCGTGTCGATTGAGGACCGATCCGTGTGTGGCCCTGCTGAACAAGTATTGAACGTACCGAAGGCATATCGGATATATGGGCCCCGATAAACCGATGTAGCCTAAACCTCCGGGCGTCGAGGCATAGCACACCGATTTATAGGTGTAGGTTGAGGGCAGCAAGGTGGAAATCTGCCAACGGGCATAGAGAGATGCTCCGTGTGGGGAACCTCCTGCTCGTTTCGGTGCGACCGGTTCGACGTTTGGGCTGTTGGGTGAAAGGTTGTCCCATACGACATCGAGTGAGCGTGCTGTGCAGCTCCACGGGTGGGCGTACGTGACGTGCTCTTTGGGTTTCCCTGCAGGTGTATATCGAGTCGATTCGCCGTCCCTCGCGGTGACGAGTACCGCTTGTTCACTGCATCGTAACATAGACTAATGAATGAAATGTTATGATTCCATAATGCTGTTATGATATAATTGTATTGCTACATGTGTGCCACCAAATATTGCTCACTAAATTTCAGCTTCATGAACCGTTAACTTGTTGCTAAAAGCTGAACTAAGGATGAACTTGTAGGCGTGTCCATTTGCTGCAACATTGCTACCCTACGTCATGGTACACCTCATGTAGAGTTTCATGCTTAGGTGAGTCGGTTAAGGCTTGCTGAGCCTTCGTGCTCACGGTTGCATCTTAAGTGTTTTTCAGGTGAGGAGCCACCCACGGACTCAGAGTACGAGTCCACCGGCGAGGGTTACCCTACGTCGGGGACCACAGCTGAGTGGGAGCCGTACACGCCGCGCTGAGCTGAGGAGTGCAGCTAGTGTGGGTTGCCCTAGGGCTGGGCAACCACTTTTGCTAGATAGGCGGGCGTGAGTTGTATAAAAGAAACTTCCGCTGTGTAATAAAAGTATCTAGTTTGTAACTGAGAAGTGTACTATTCTGTACATTCAGTTTGTCTTCCCATGTAATATAATGTGTTCTTATGACGTGTGCTGTCGGGTGTCGCATCGCGCGGCACCACCCTCTGCGATCCTGGATGAGCGGATTCCGGTCCGCCACAGCCTGGTATCAGAGCTGCAGTGGGGATAGCACAGTACTTAAGGACTGCATTATGGGAAAAACTTAGGTATACGGTGAGAAATCGGTTAGTTGCCCAAGTAAGGACTATATTAGCATAGTTACTTTAAGTGGCAAAGACTAACCTATGTTTTATAATTCTGAATTTCAATTATGTAACGACGTACCTACGCTCTGGTAAGTATGGTAAGGAACGCCACCGAAAGCGGTTCAATTTCGGTTAGCTCCCCCTGACGAGGAACGTGGTTCAGGGATTGATCTCACAGCTTGGTGTGAGATGTTAATATGAAACTTTTGGACTCTTTATGTCCCTGAGTTCATATGAAACGCTGATCCCTAGCGTGCATTAGGCAAGTAAGTGGAGACCCCATCGCGTGGTCAGTAACGCGGGAGTGTGTTCGTCTGGAAATAGCCCAGGAGGACATACGCAGCGCTTGCCATCGGCGTGCCCTGCAGGACAGTAGGTGGTATCTGTTGGGTTGATAACATTCCCAACCGTGACGACCCATTCATGACCTACTCGGGTTCCCCGTCGTGTGGTGTTGAAACACGATCACGTACCTTGAGACGTGACCTAACTCAAGGACGTCCGTATGACAATGATACGGGCGTTTGTATTTACTTTCAAATATGGGACTTCCTGAAATGAATAACCATTGAGTGCACCATTATTGTGTGGTCTTCTGCAGGTACTAACCACGTATGTATCCGGGTAGAAAACGAGTGCGAGAGACCGTTTAGTGCCACACTTGAGACGTATATGCCAGTATGATCCGGTTAGGATTTTCTTTTGTGAGGAACGTAGCACCAAGATATTGTAGGCATATGCATGAAAATAATGATAACAAGGAATTAAACTCTATAGGTTCAACATTTAGGAACCTGGTTGGTATAAGAATGGGATAGTGATGAGTGTAGTTCCAAAAGGGCTGAAAAACAGAGTGCTCTGTTTTGGACAGCAAGTTTGCTGATCTTCAACAGGGCATAACTCACAGGTATTTTAGCCCAGAGAGGTGTGCTATAGTGTTCCGGAAAGGTATTTAAGTACTCTACAACTTTGTTGTAGACTTCCAGAGCTGAAACTCACCTTAAGATGGCTTAAATCCCAGAGGAATGTAAACTGTCCAGAACCAGGACAGAGTAAAACATTCTCTGGACTGTTCTGTTTTTCAAACATAAATCCCAGTAGAAAAATTTAAAAAATTTCATATGATACATCCTTAGAAAGGGGAGAAGATGTGTGACATCTTTGCAATTCAAAGTTTCTGAAGTTTCAGCACAGAGTGCAGTGGAAACTCGAATTGAAAACAGCAACTTCCAAGGGAGGTGCTGTTAAAATTCTTCCAGAAATTCTGCTGACTTTGAATTGGCATAATTTTTTTAACCAAAGCTGATCTGGGGGCAAATGAGTACTCTTTAGAAAGATACTGAAGTTAACTTTGACTTTGGTGTTCAGCTTGAGTCATGAAAATGCCCAGAACCAGATCAAAATTTGGAATAGGTAGAAACTGGTCATTCTGACAAAAGAATGACAGTTGAACTCATTGGAGAGGGTGTTGGACCCTAAGGGTGGTATACGTGATGACAAAGCGATAGTGATATCTCGTAGTGACCAAACCTAGTTATGGTGAGCTTCCAAAGAGGAGGTTCATCAAGTTAGATTAAACTAGCTTGTGTTTGGTCTGGTAATGGTGTAGCTTGTGCAAAGTTATTACATTATCTACATACGAGATGTATTGCATGAATTATTGTCATTATGTTTTACGCCTATTTTCTTTGAACTGCATGCAAAATGTTGCGGGACTGATGATTATTGTCATGTGGTTGCAGATGGTTCGTACTAGGACCACGCACGAGGTTGGTGGCTCTAGCCAACAGGGAGGTGATGACTCCCAGCCACCGGCCTACGACAGCACCCCGCAGCAGCAGCCACCACCGCCGCCTCCGCTTGCTCTAGTGGATGTGATAGCGGCACTGGTGGGAGGTCGTGAGGAGCAGACCGACCTGCTCCGCACGATCGTGCAGAATACGTCCCAGGCGGGGGGACGTCAAGATAGAGGGCCTCGTGAGCCCCGTGAAGTGTCGTACTCGGATTTCATGAGTACGCACCCTCCAGTGTTCACCGAAGCCGAAGAACCACTGGAGGCGGACAACTGGCTGCGGACTATCGAGTCCAAGTTTGGGATGCTCCAATGTACGGAGCGGCAGAAGACCCTGTTCGCAGCACAGCAGCTCCACGGTGCCGCTGGTGCGTGGTGGGCGAATTATGTCGCCTCACGTCCGGCTGGCCATGCCGTGGAATGGAAAGAGTTCCGGGAGGCGTTCCGCGCCTATCACATTCCTGCCGGAATCATGAAGAGGAAGTTCCAAGAATTCTTGGAGGTGAAGCAGGGCGGGAGGAGTGCTCATGACTACTCCCGTGCCTTCAACCATCTGGCGCAATATGCGTCAGACTACATCGCCACCGAGGAGAAAAAGCGGGAGCACTTCTATCGGGGGTTACACCCCGAAATGAAGACCCATCTCGTTCAGTGGAATCGCGGCACATTCAACGACTTAGTCAATGCCGCGATCATGCAAGAGGATGCTCAGCGAGAGTTGGCAGCTGAGCAGAGGAAGTGCAGCGCTCCACCTAGCAGCGGTGGGAGTGGCGCTCCCCAGAAGTACCGTATGGTATATCGGACACCATCCGGGCAGCAGTGGCATCCACCGGCGCGACCTCAACGGTTCAGGGGACGTCCTTTCCAGTCACCCTCGTTCCGTCCGCCGATGCCACCACCAAGACAGCAACAGCAGCAGCAGACGGTACCCCGGGCATTTCCACCGCCACAACGCGCCCCGGGATTCCGTCCACCGATCAGCGGGGGACCGCCCCGTTTTACCTGCTTCACGTGTGGCCAGGCGGGCCACTTCGCGAAGGACTGTCCCCAGGGGCAGCAGAGCAGCGGGCAAGCCCAGTTCCAGGGCGGTGCTCGAGGCCGACCTCCGGTGAAGAAGGTTGGTCAGCGGACTGGGGGTGTCCGCAACCTCGACAATGAGGACGCCCCGGAGGGAGACAACGTGCTGGCGGGTACGTTTACTCTCAACCATCAAGCCATCGTCATATTATTTGATTCGGGTGCAACCCACAGCTTTATAAGTGCATCCTATGTGGCTAAGCATCAAATGCAAGTCTTCCCAACCGACTGCACATATATGATCTGCTCACCGGGAGGGAAGATTTCAGCTAATATGATGATTCCAAAGGCACCTTTGTGCTTAGGTGGGAAACTGTATCCCACCACTTTGATAATCCTTATGGGACAAAAGATTGATGCAATCTTAGGGATGTCATGGCTACAATACCATGGCGCTGTCCTAGAGACTCGGAAACGGACGGTTCACTTAAATTCTCCATTCCACCGTCCGCATTCCATGGTGTTAGACACGCCAGTCCGGGAAGTTTTAGCAATTAATAACGCTGAAGATCTCAAGTTAGAAGACATCCCCGTAGTCCGGGAGTACCCCGACGTGTTCCCAGATGATCTTCCGGCCATGCCACCGGAGCGGGAGGTCGAGTTCAAGATCGAGCTAGCACCCGGGACTACGCCCATATCATGGAGACCATACAAAATGGCTCCCAATGAGCTGTCTGAACTAAAATAACAGCTCAATGATCTGTTGAGCAAGGGTTTCATTAGGCCGAGTTCCTCGCCTTGGGGATGCTCGGCGCTGTTCGTGAAGAAAAAGGATGAAACCCTGAGGCTGTGTGTGGACTACCGGCCGCTCAACGCCGTCACCATCAAGAATAAGTACCCACTGCCCCGCATCGATATATTGTTTGATCAACTTGTGGGTGCAAGTGTGTTCTCCAAGATGGACCTTCGCTCTGGATATCACCAGATAAAGATCCGGGCGGAGGATATTCCGAAGACGGCCTTCTCGACGAGATATGGACTATATGAATATCTCGTCATGTCCTATGGTCTCACAAATGCTCCAGCCCATTTCATGTATCTCATGAACTCGGTGTTCATGCCGGAGCTGGACAAGTTCGTGGTAGTGTTCATCGATGATATCTTGGTTTACTCCAAGACAGAAGCCGAACATGCCGAACACTTGCGGATCGTTCTTCAACGATTGCGAGACCACAAGCTCTACGCCAAGTTCAGCAAATGCGAGTTTTGGATCAGCCAAGTGCCTTTCTTAGGACATATCATCTCGGCAGAAGGCATTGCGGTTGACCCAAGCAAAATAGAGCAAGTGCTGAAATGGAAAGCTCCCACTTCAGTTCACGAAGTCAGAAGCTTCCTCGGGTTAGCGGGATACTATCGGAGATTCATTCCAAGCTTCTCCAAGCTCGCTAAGCCGATGACAGAACTGCTGAAAAAAGGGACGAGATATGTTTGGAACACGGCGTGTGAAGGAGCATTCCGAACATTGGTGAAGCATCTCACCACAGCCCCGGTCTTAGCTCAGCCGGATACAACCCTTCGACGTGTACTGTGACGCGTCCGGTATTGGGCTCGGCTGCGTGTTGATGCAGGAAGGACGTGTGGTCGCCTATGGCTCACGCCAACTTCGGAACCATGAGCAGCATTATCCGACTAATGATCTTGAGCTTGCTGCCGTGGTGTTGGCGCTAAAAATGTGGAGGCACTATCTCCTGGGGAACTTAGTGCATCTCTACACCGACCACAAGAGCTTGAAATACATTTTCACCCAGAATGAGTTGAACATGAGGCAACGGAGGTGGTTAGAATTAATCAAGGACTATGAAATTGAGATTCACTACCACCCCGGCAAGGCGAATGTGGTTGCCGACGCGCTGAGTCGGAAATCACATGTCCATCACCTCACCATTACACCGGTGGAGGAGGAAGAGCCAAGTTTATACTTGGTTCCTTATGGATTGCTGTACAACCTTGCCCTCATCCCTACCATTAGGGAGGACATCATTGCAGCTCAGAAGACGGATAAAGGCATGGCACATCTCCGGAAACGGATAGACAATGGAGAGATCAAGTGTTTCCGGAAGGATGATGAGGGGACGCTGTGGTTCAATGACCGCATAGTCGTACCCCGGGATATGGAGTTGAGAAAGAAGATCCTCGATGAAGCTCACTTGTCCAAGTACTCCATTCATCCGGGCAGCAACGAAATGTACCAAGATTTGAAAAAGAAATTTTGGTGGACGCGGATGAAGCGGGAGGTAGCTAAGTACGTATCCGAGTGCGATACGTGCCGACGAGTGAAAGCTGATCACATGAAGAAATCAGGGCTGCTGCAACCCCTGAAAATCCCGGCATGGAAATGGGAAGATGTGAGCATGGATTTCATTGTGGGATTACCCTTAACATCCAACAAACACGATTCCATATGGGTAATCGTTGATCGGTTAACCAAGACGGCTCACTTCATCCCGGTGAATACACGTTACAATGCCGGCAAATATGCGGAGCTATACATAGCGAAGATTCTATGCCTATACGGGGTACCCAAGACCATCGTCTCAGATCGAGGTGCATTATTTGTATCTCGCTTTTGGGAGCAGCTACACGCTGCATTGGGTACTAAGTTGATCAGGAGCTCCGCCTATCACCCTCAGACAGATGGCCAGACAGAGAGGGTGAATCAAGTTCTGGAGGACATGTTGAGAGCATGTGCCATCCACCATGGTAGGAATTGGGATGATCACCTACCATTGGCGGAATTCTCGTACAACAATGGCTACCAGGCGAGTATCAAGATGGCACCCTACGAAGCTCTCTACGGTCGAAAATGCCGCACCCCATTAAATTGGTGCGAGTCCGGTGAAAGGGTCACATTCGGGGTTGATGTGGTGAACGACGCCGAAGAGCGCGTTTGGACGATTCAAGCTAATTTGAAAGCCGCTCAATCCCGGCAGAAGAGCTACGCTGATAAGAGGCGTAGACCGTTGCACTTTGATGTTGGGAACACGTGTACCTCCGCGTGTCTCCGATGAAGGGCGTGCACCGGTTCGGTGTGAAGGGGAAGCTCGCTCCCCGTTACATTGGACCCTATGCTATCACCGAGAAATGCGGACCAGCAGCGTATCGATTGGAGTTACCGGCATCTCTTGCTGGTGTCAACGATGTTTTTCATGTTTCGCAACTGCGAAAATGTTTAAAGCATACGGCTGCTGTTCCTACCGAAGACATCGGTGAGCTGAAACCGGATTTAACATATGATGAGTATCCGGTGGCCATTCTTGATGAGAAAGCCCGAACCACACGTAGCAGAACGTTGTGGTTCTACAAAATACTCTGGAGTAACCACACCGCCGAAGAAGCGATGTGGGAGAGCGAGGAGTTTCTTCGCTCAAATTACCCGGAGTTCATGGCTTCTCAACACGGGTAAGTCCCTATTACATCGCTATCTCTTCTTTTGTAATCTCGGGACGAGATTCTTTTAAGGGGGGAGGGATGTAAAAGCCCAAGAAAAAGGACTTGCAAAAATTTTTCTTCACCTCACAACATCACAGTTTTTATTGTGGATATCTTAGGAAAGGTTGTGAAGAGCAAGTAACCTCCATCAAAAGGGTAATTAGAGGGGAAAGCCTTCACTTTCACAAAGGAGGATTTCTACACATGAACATGAGAGGTTGAGCTCACCCCTAGAATTTGAAAAGTCTTGGGGAGGTTCAGTCCAAGTTTCATGTAAATTCAACACTTTTTGAGGAACTTTTGGAGGTATTTGGAAAAGAGGCCAATTTGAATGTAAATTCAAATTGCAGCAACTTTCATCACTCAAATTCAAAAGTTAGCTTCATATTCAAACTCACCACATTTTTCTGAGTAAGCCCACCAATTTTCCTGTCCATTGGAGTTCATCTTGTCAAGAGCTAAATTTGCAAGAATTCAAAACTGAATTTGAATTTCAGTTTAAACATGCAGCAAATTTAGTCAAACACAGTTCAAATTTGAGAATTCAAATTTAAACCAAGACTTGGTGACTAAGTCTCACATTAAATTGTGAGTAGCTGGTGGGATAAGTAGCAAAAACAGAAAAGAATTATTAGAGAAAAAGGAGTAAGGGGGAGGCCCACAGGTCAGTGGCACACACGAGGGGCAGTCGGTTGCTGCAGCCGACCTCGACTTCGCGCGCAAGCAAGGGAACGGCGGCGAGCCACCGAGGCAGCAATCGGCCACCTCACGGTGCCAAACCGCGGCTCAAAGGCCAGCGCACAGCCCGCGCCGCCTTCCTCCTGTTTCCCAAACAAGAACCCCCCCCCCCCCCCCGACCGAGCTTCTTTCTCGATTCCGCGCGAGCACAGAAACGCCGCCCTCTCTGATCGCCGGCGTCCGGCCAGCACAGCCGCTCCCGTGCCCGACGCGCAACACAAGAAAGGACCGCTGCGAGGTACTGATCACGACCATACCGACCTCACCCTCTATCTCGCACGATCGGCAAAGTGTTTGAAGGATTAGAGCGTCGGGGTGTTTAGAACTGAACCGTGAGGAATTCGGAAATTCGGAGCAAGTAAGACACCACTCCTTAGGCCGAGCTAAGGACATGATCTAGACTCGCCCACGCGTCTCTGGGATCAGAAATCATCGAGTTTCATCGAGTAGGGGCGATGTTCGTCGAGCTTTATGCATCGGCGCCGATTTCCGGTCTAGGTCACCGGTGAGGTCGTAGTTGCAGCTGTTTCCACAGAGATCGATGCCCATATCCGTGATCAGCGGGTGTCAGCGGAGCTCCCCGAGCAAACCGCATCGAAAAAGGTGCAGGGGATGCTGAGTTCGACGTCGCCGGTGAGCTTCCGGCCGCTGTTGCCGTCGGGAGCCCTGTTCCGGCCGTTGTCAAGCTCCGGTGAGGGCACCAGCGTGTTCTCCGAGTCGAGTTAGGCACAGGCGGCGAGAATCAGAAAGCTCCGAGGGCCAGAACCCCTCTACGGCGAGAGCTCCGGCGAGCTCGGCGGCGGGGAGCCGCGGGAGCGCGAGGTGGAAGAAGCCTTGCGGGCCCCGCGTGTCAGTCGCTGCTGAGGGCACTCGGGATTTGCTGCGGCACCGGGATTCCGTGTGGCTGCGCGGGTGATTCTGCGGGCTCCGGTATGGGTTAGCTGAGGAGCTGACACGTAGCCGGGGGACCCCACCCGCAGAGTTTAAATTTTATTTGAATTTCCAGTTTTAGTTCAAACTTCAAATGAATAGAACTTTGGCTAGGAAACTCCAAATTCGATGAACCAAATTTTTCTGAACTCAGAATTCTGAGTACTTTCCAGCAATACCAAATTCATCTCATGAAAGTGAATAGTTTTCCAGAATTAAATCCCTATCGTTTAAACTATTGGGAATTTTATCTGGAGAACTACTTTATGAAAAATTCTGAAATTTGGCTGAGAGGTTCAGTAGAAAATCCCTGAATCCCAGTAAAATTTTCAGACTCATCCAAGTTCATTTAGTTACCCTAATGGGGTGATCAAAAGAACTGCCCTGAGAAAATAGAAAAATGTACAGAAACATTTTTCAGATTTTCTCCAATCTTAAGTAGGGCATAACTTTCAGTAGAATTCTTCAAATGACATGAAACCAATTCCATTAGAACCATCTTAAAGTCAAGTCTCCATAAAGTAATGGTTGGAGCCATGAAAACCCCTGGAATTATTCAGAGGCTCAAATATTGATCAAATGGGCTTTTATTTGTACAAGGTTTAAATGAACTTTGTTTCAAATGAAACCTGGTCACAACTCTGGTTAGGACCCTACCAATCCACCATAAAAATTTCAGAACCAAAGGGGAGGGCTAGCTAGAGTTATTAGCAATTATGTATTTAAGTTCACACATTGCATTTAAATTAACATGTAGTATTTCATAAAACGTGTAGTCACTGAAGAAGAGACTCCGGAAGTGCTGGACTTCCTCCTTCCGGAAGAGGAACTAACCCCTGACCAGCAGCAACAAGGCAAGCCCCGGTTTGCATTAACCTTTTTATAAGTTTTACTTTGTTTACATGTCTCATATGAAGTATGTATGTGCATTAGGTATAGGATGAATGAAACCCCACTTGCATAACCAAAGGTTCCTAAAAGAGTGAGGGTAGTGTCAAGGACCTCGAGTAGACAGGCTATGCTTAATGAGTCATAGGACTTTGGTACAAGTCGAGTAGTTGGAAGCTACTCGCGAGATAGGCAGTGGGACACACGGGTTCGGTTGAGTGACGCGAGATCACTTTAGTAATGAAAATGAGACTAGGCAGGGGCTAGGGCGCAGCAAGGGGAAGTCTTGTGTGCGCAGCCCTGTCCGTGTCGATTGAGGACCGATCTGTGGGGACCACCCCGTGGTTCACCCACTCCAGGATCGCATAGGGTGGTGCCGTACGATGCGGCACCCAACAGCACACCAGAAAAGAATAAAGAACAACATACAAATTTTTATTTAATACAAAACAGCGGAAGTCTTTTACAAAATATAACTATACAGCGGAAGTAATGTACATTAGTAGCCTCTCATCCTAACTATGCAAAAGTGCAGCCGTCCAGCCCGGGGACGCTACACGCTAGCAGCATGGAACCGGAGAAATCACGGCGGCGTGCAGGGCTCCATCTCGGCCGTGTACCCTGACGGGGGCATTGCCTCATCCTCGGAACCCTCCTCATAGCTCTCACCTGCATACAGCTCAAATATTGCAACCGTGAGCACGATGTCTCAGCAAGGCTTAACCGTCTGACCTAGGGATGGAACTCTACATGCAGGGAGGTGTATGATAGGAAAAGGAATTTGCGACAAATACACGCCTATAAGTTGATCCTTACTTTCAGTTTTATAGCGGCAAATTTATGTGCCTTAGGCAGCCCTCACATCAGAAGTCCACAATCAAACAAGAAACGCTTTCCTCCGATGTGGTGATGCCCAAAGCGGAAAGTAACTTAATTAGCTCTACATCTACAGCAGACATGGTTTCCAAAACATTAATATATCATCACAGCATATTATCATTCAACTGGCTTACTTCACTTCTTACTACGTCACGAAACAGTGAACAAGCGGTACTCAAATAACCGCGAGGGACGGTGATTGCAATCAGGAGACACCCGGACAACACGTTGCATACACCCACTTTCAGAAGCGTGATTCCACACCCCTTCCTACTCTGTTGTATGCAACCACCTTTCAAAGGCAACCCAAACACCGAACCGGTCCATCCAACGGGTAGGAGGTCCCCGCGTAGAGCGTGACTGTGCCAACCGGCAGATTTACACCTTGCTACCCTCAACCCACTCCTGTTTACGGTTGGGTAAGCCTTGGCACCCAGGTTAACCATTTACATCGGTTTCCTGCTTATGTCAGTATGCCATCTGGTACTGTTCGATACTTGTTCAGCAGGCCCGCACACGACTCGGTCCTCAATCGACACCAACAGGGCTACGCACGTGAGACCTCCACTCACTGCTTCCTACCCCCCTGCTGGGTCTCATTTTTACCACTCTTAAGCCATTTTCTATTCTGACCAAACCGTGTGATAAACCTGACCTCGCGAGTAGATTCCAGCTACTCAACTTCTACCGAGGTCCTAAGCATATTAGCGGGGCCTTGTCTACTTGTCGGCTCTGTAAGCTACCCAACCCTTCATAGGATTTAAAAGGTTATGCAAGTGGGGTTTCAAACACCTTAACTCTAATGCAAACATTCACCCTAGACATAAGTGATACAAATAAAGAATTTTATAAAAGGTACTTAAGTGCAAACCGGGGCTTGCCTGGTTGCGAGTCAGAGAAGAAGTGAGCTTCTGGTGGGAGGACGTCCAAGGGCTCCGGTGCGTCCTCAACTTCGGTCACTATTATGAAATGTAATAAAATACATGTGTAAGTATTAAGGATTTATAAGAATTAAACTACTATTCATAGCTATTGCTATTTAGGATCCTTAATTGGCTTTGGGATTTTTACAGTAGATACTAGACTCTCTAAGAATGATTTAAGCCAAATTTGGAGACATGTCATTGCACAATGTAGTCTTTAAAATTCCTACAAGTACAATGCTTCTCTGAATTTTGAGCCCAGTTCAGAAGCTTTGACATAGCTAATAGTGGAAGATCTGATTAGGGTAAGTCTCCATGGTTCTAACAAAATTTGTTTCACCATTTTTGGAGCTACCATCAGAGAGATATGAATTTTTGAAGTTGGACAGGAGTTCTGAAAAGTTTCTGTTTAAATTTGAATTTCCAAATAAAGGCTGAACTTTGGAAGGTAATTTGACCCAGCAAATTAACTCCAATGAAGCTCAAATTTTTACTGGAGATCATTAATGTCATGAGGAACTTCCTGGCCAAATTTGAAGAAATTCCATAAGAGAGATATTCTGGACTAAATTCCCAAATATTTAACTTTGATGAATCTTGGAGAAATATCCAGAGATCTTCAGATCAATTTCTTTGCATTTCTGCAGAGTAATGACTGAGAGAAATCCAACAAAATTTGTTTCACAAATTTTGGACATCCCTACAGAAAGTTATGGAGGTATGAAGTTTGAACCAATTTTCTGGAAATCAATTCTATGATTTTTAGCTAATTTATCTAATCCTGAGATAACCTACTGATTAAGCCATCTAAATAAGCTCCAAAAATCCTAAAAATTTTACTGGAGGTCAGACACTATGAAAAGGACTAGCTTCCCAGATTTGGGAATATTTCATAAAGAATTGCTCCTGTAATAAATCCCTAAAGGATTTACTAAAAACAATTCTACAGAAATTCCTGGGTATTTTCATAGCATGAAATTTGTTCCTCTGTAAAGTACTCCTCCTAAGTATTCAGACAAAATTTGTCTCACCCTTTTTGGAGCTGTCTACACAAAGTTATGAATTTTTCAAACTGTGATAGCTCTCTGTTTAAAATCTACACAGAGACTTAACAGGGGGGCCCACTGGTCAGGTCCTTCTTCAACCTTCCGCCAGAGGCGCGCGTGCACACCAGTTCAAATCGTGGCATGGCTCGTTCTCCCTCATTTCTCCACCAAATTAGCTCCGGTTTCGCCCTACATGCTCCTGGGAACATGGCGCAGCTGCCGGGCAAGATTTCCACGCATGAAAACGGCCGAAAACAGGCCGACACTGGTGGGGCGGCTCGGGAGCTCGGCATCAACGCGTTCTTGCGCGTCCGAAGCTTCTCCCGGCGAGCTACCTTGCCCTAAAGCATCACCAATGATCGGGGAACATGGAACGCAGACTAAACCTTGCAGCAATTGGCCGGAACATAGGGTTCACCGGAGGACCGACCCATTTTCGCCGCCGCCGGCGATTTCTCGTCGCCCGGGCGTGTGGTGGACGGTTTGATGCGTGCCTTGGCGTGGGAGGGCGCCAGGATCCCTAGTTTCTGTGGATTGAATTGTAGAACCGATGATCAACCGCGTTACACGAATTTCCAGTTTTGGTGTGGGTCGGTTCTTCACGTGTACCGGCGCCAAAATCCAAATTCCAGCGAGACAGTGATGGGGAAGGGAAAGGGGACTGCGGTAGCATGATCTACACACCTTGGCGCACCTTAGGGAGGTGCTGGACGTGCAGGAGAGGCGTTGGAGCGGCCGGAACGTGAGGAGCAGTGAGGGGCGACGTGCTCTGTGTTCTCCCGGTGAAGAACGGCTCGGGCACTGCGAGGGGAGCTCGGGGATGAGCTGAGGAGCGGTGGAACACGTTGAGGAGGCGCCGGCGCAGCTCCTGGGGCGATCAACAGGTGCTGGGGGTGGCTGGAGGGTGCTGAAGCACGAGCACAGAGGGAGCTCGTGTGTTTCCTTCGCTGGACGCTCGAGAGCTGGGGCTGAGGAGGCTCCGGTTGAAGGCAGAGAAGAGAAAGGAGACTGCGCTGCTGTTTTATCACCCACGTACGAGTTGCCTTTGGGAGGAAGCCTCTGCAAGCTGCTCGGTGGAAGCAGCGCAGCTTGGTGGCGCACGGTGAACAGCCCAGGTGAAACACAGAGGAGAAAAAAGGAAACTGTGTGGCTGACATGTGGGTCCCACCACCTCAAATTGTTATCCAGTTACCACTGATATTTTTACCCCAGCAACTCAACATTAAAGACTTTACTTCATCCCAAAGTTAAGTTTGAATTTGCAGAATTCAAATGGTTTGAATTCTGGTGTAGAATTTGAATGTGGTTTGATCATTTGAATTTGAAAATGAGTTTGAATTCTCCACTTTGTATTGCCTCAAAAATAAAGCAAACCAGTTCCAAAATTTCCAATTTTTGGCATGGCTGCTCATTCAAAGGTGGAGAACACATTTGTGAAACCTAATTTTCAAATTGAGGGAATTGGAATTTGAAACTGAATTTGAAATTCAGATTAGAGGGCTCTTCCTTTTAATCCCAAACAAATATTGAAACTCCTCCAAATGAGCTGAAATTTGGAAGGGTGAATATTTGGACTATGAAGATCCAAGCTGTGCATTTAGATCCCCATGTTTGGAAGTTTTGGGAAGTCTAAACCCTCACTTTGAACTTACCCCATTATAATTCAAAGTTTTAATTCTCCTCATTTTTCATAAGTGCACATGAGCAGAATTTTCTTGCTACCACTTTTGGGGATTTTACACGATCCGTGTGCGGCCCTGCTGAACAAGTATTGAACGTACCGAAGGCATATCGGATATATGGGCCCCGATAAACCGATGTAGCCTAAACCTCCGGGCGTCGAGGCATAGCACACCGATTTATAGGTGTAGGTTGAGGGCAGCAAGGTGGAAATCTGCCAACGGGCATAGAGAGATGCTCCGTGTGGGGAACCTCCTGCTCGTTTCGGTGCGACCGGTTCGACGTTTGGGCTGTTGGGTGAAAGGTTATCCCGTACGACATCGAGTGAGCGTGCTGTGCAGCTCCACGGGTGGGCGTACGTGACGTGCTCTTTGGGTTTCCCTGCAGGTGTATATCGAGTCGATTCGCCGTCCCTCGCGGTGATGAGTACCGCTTGTTCACTGCGTCGTAACGTAGACTAATGAATGAAATGTTATGATTCCATAATGCTGTTATGATATAATTGTATTGCTACATGTGTGCCACCAAATATTGCTCACTAAATTTCAGCTTCATGAACCGTTAACTTGTTGCTAAAAGCTGAACTAAGGATGAACTTGTAGGCGTGTCCATTTGCTGCAACATTGCTACCCTACGTCATGGTACACCTCATGTAGAATTTCATGCTTAGGTGAGTCGGTTAAGCCTTGCTGAGCCTTCATGCTCACGGTTGCTGCTTAAGTGTTTTTCAGGTGAGGAGCCACCCACGGACTCGGAGTACGAGTCCACCGGCGAGGTTACCCTCCGTCGGGGACCACGGCTGAGTGGGAGCCGTACACGCCGCGCTGAGCTGAGGAGTGCAGCTAGTGTGGGTTGCCCTAGGGCTGGGCAACCACTTTTGCTAGATAGGCGGGCGTGAGTTGTATAAAAGAAACTTCCGCTGTGTAATAAAAGACCCTAGTTTGTAACTGAGAAGTGTACTATTTTGTACATTCAGTTTGTCTTCCCATGTAATATAATATGTTCTTATGACGTGTGCTGTCGGGTGTCGCATCGCGCGGCACCACCCTCTGTGATCCTGGATGAGCGGATTCCGGTCGGCCACACACTCCTCAGCTTAGCGCGGCGTGTACAGCTCCCACTCAGCCGTGGTCCCCGACGGAGGGTAACCCTCGCTGGTTGACTCGTACTCCGAGTCCATGGGTGGCTCCTCACCTGAAAAACACTTAAGCAGCAACTATGAGCACGATGGCTCAACAAGACTTAACCGACTCACCTAAACATGGAACTCTATAGGAGGGATACAATGAACATAGGAGAGTAATAATGCAGCAAATGGACACGCCTATAAGTTCATTCTTAGTTCATCTTTTAGCAGCAAGTTAACAGTTTATGAAGCTGAAATTTAGTAAGCAGTATTTGGTGGCACACATGTAGCCATACAATTATATCATAACAGCAATATTGATTCATAACATTCCATAAATTATCTACGTTACGACGCAGTGAACAAGTGGTACTCGTCACCGCGAGGGACGGCGAATCGACTCGATATACACCTGCAGGGAAACCCAAAGAGCACGTCACGTACGCCCACCCGTGGAGCTGCACAGCACGCTCACTCGATGTCGTACGGGACAACCTTTCACCCAACAGCCCAAACGTCGAACCGGTCGCACCGAAATGAGCAGGAGGTTCCCCACGCGGGGCATCTTTCTATGCCTGTTGGCAGATTTCCACCTTGCTGCCCTCAACCTACACCTATAAATCGGTGTGATATGCCTCGACGCCCGGAGGTTTAAGCTACATCGGTTTATCGGGGCCCATATATCCGATATGCCTTCCGTATGTTCAATACTTGTTCAGCAGGGCCGCACACGGATCGGTCCTCAATCAACACGGACAGGGATGCGCACACAAGACTTCCTCTTGCTGCACCCTAGCCCCTGCCTAGTCTCATTTTCATTACTAAAGTGATCTCATATCACTCAACCGAACCCGTCTGTCCCAAGCCTATCTCGCGAGTAGATTCCAACTACTCGACTTGTACCGAAGTCCTATGAATCATTAAGCATAGCTTGTCTACTCGAGAGCTTAGACACTACCCTCACTCTTATGGACAATTTCTGGTCATGCAAGTGGGGTTTTCATCCATGCTACACCTAATGCACATATACACTTCACGCTACGTATGTAAACAAAGTAAAACTTTATAAAAGGCTTAATGCAAACCGGGGCTTGCCTTGTTTCTGCTGGTCAGGGGTTAGTTCTTCTTCCGGAAGTAGGAAGTCGAGTACCTCCGGAGCCTCCTCGCCTTCAGCGACTACACGTTAATACAATACTACATGTTAATGAATATGCACATGAGTTTAGGGTAATACTTCTGCTATTAGTTCTAATAACCAGTTTCTAACAACTGGAACTCTGTTCAAGAATTTAAAATGGAATTGGGGGTTGGTGGTTTGGGCTTAGACCTAAGCACATGGTTAAGTGCTAAGTGGTTTTCCCCCTTTTCCATATTAATCCCTCAAGTGGTTAAACAGGACAGGGGTGATCCAGAGCTCCAATGGAGCTGAGAATTTTTTTGGGAGTTCCTTGTCACAAGAAAACCCTCTGGACCAAACATTAGCACTTCTCATTGAGTGGTTTGCTCAGAATAATTCTCTTAGCAAATAAGTAAAGAAGAATTAATTCTGAGGTAACACCCCTGTTCATGCCCCACTTAGTGAAATACAATTTCAATTGTAGCTCATAGAGTTTGCATGAATTTTTCTAGCATTTTTGGAGCTAAGATTTACCCAGAACTGAATTTCCAAGTTTTGGAAATTCTCTGAAAATGTTTCTGTATTCAAATGAACACGGCACCTTCAAATCTGAATTACCCTGGTCAAATCAACTCCAAATGGTCTGAAACTTTTACAGGGGTTCACTAACCTCCTAAAGGACACTCAGGGAAAATTTGAGGGTTTTTGATGAACCAAACTCCCTCCAAAATTCTTTTGCTGAAAAGCTTTAAAGAATTTTCCAGAATTAATTAATGGGTTTCATACAAATTGGGTTGTATATTTGGACAGAGCTAGGCAAGATGAATCTAACCAAATTTGAATCACTAAATTCGGAGCTTCCTAGCAAAAGTTATGGGGTTCTAAAGTTTGGGGGAAATTCTGGAATTTGAATTAACCGGGGAAAAGTTCAAATGCCTGACAGCGGGCCCGGCCCCCACGTGTCACCACCTCGGCTGCGCCACACGGGGCCACAGGACTGTTCTCCGCGTGGTCACAGCTGATCCGGTGCAACAGAAAATCCCCACGCTGTGCATCGAGGGACTGACGAGCGGGCCCGGCCGGCTCGTCTTCTTCCTCGTGCCCGCCCTTTTTCCCACGCCGCCCCCTCGCCGGCACACCTCTGAAGCTCGCCGGACTTGGCTTCCCGACCGCCTCTCAGCTGGAAACTCGCCGCCTGGGCCTAATTTCGTGCGCTGAACACGATGGCACCGACTGCTCCGGTCGACGGTGGCCCTAACCTAGCCGGCGACGGTGCAGCAGCTCGGACTCACTTCGGTTATGGCACCCGGCCAACTCAGCCCGCCAAAACCTCGGTGGAAAGGCTCTACAGCACCAGGGAATCTCAGAGAAGGTCGACAAGGCCATGCAAGGTCTCAGGAAGAGTTCTAACCTAGCCGTCACCGTGAGCCCGACCCTTCCCGCCATAACCGCGGTTGGAAAACCGGGAAATACGCCGGCTACAGCCAGAACTAAGCTAGGGTTGCAAAGAAAACTTGGGCGCCATTGAGTCTAGCTCCTGTGAGCACAGTTTAGTGAACTGACGACGAGAATGGAGTGGAAATTCGGAGGTCTCATACCGGAACGTTGTCCTGTGGTCGCCGGCGAAGTTTCTCCAAATTCTTGCTCGGTGGTTCACAGCTGGTCTTGTGGTTTGGGTGGAAGCAGCAGTGCTCACCGGTGCGTCCGGGGATGTCCCCGCTTGGGCGTGAAAGGGCCTGGTGTAGGCTGTCCACGTGCGCCCGGTCGCCGGTTAGTCTTGGCTTGCCGCGGACAACGGAATTCAGGGCTCGGACACTGCCGGAGCTTGCTAGGTCTCGCGCTGGGAAGGTGAGAAACGAGGGCGTAGCTCTGTTGTGCAGGTCGGAGGGTGCTGTGGCACAGTTTTAGCTGGCTCCCGATGATTTCCCAGAGGTGGCGGCGAGCTCGGCTGTTTCTTGCGCGAAGGGAAAGAACAGGCGATGTTCTTCAGTACCGTGGGATAACAGTGGCGCGGCAGCGGGGAGAAGACGCCAGGCAGCTCTTCAGCGCACGGGAATTTCAAAGGAGGTGGCTGCCGGCTGCTCCTCCCGCAGCGGCGTCGGCTGCTCGGTTTACTTCGCGTGGGATGTAATCAATCATCGACCGTGTGCTTCACTGAGGACTTTTGCAATTGTTTATTTTCCCCCAATGACAAGTGGGTCGCACTAGTCAGTGCTCCCCCTCCCCTCAAAAGATCTCCAAAAATTTGGAAAGTGATGAATTCAAATGTTTGGAGTTTCCAGCTGAGCTACATTTGTATGGTTGGGCAAATTTCCCTCAAATTCAAATGTATATTTGAATTCTTTGCACATTTGGATCCTTTTTGGAAAAATGGGTAGCAAACCTTTTCCAAAATTATTGAAACTTTGCCTCCCCACTAATTTGGACCCAAGGAATCCAAATATGCACTTTGATTCTTTTGTTAGCTGCTGCAATCATG
The DNA here is from genome assembly GCA_030760725.1 of Neostapfia colusana. Lineage (NCBI taxonomy): Eukaryota > Viridiplantae > Streptophyta > Magnoliopsida > Poales > Poaceae > Neostapfia > Neostapfia colusana. The sequence goes on along the minus strand of JASWHV010000004.1, from coordinate 105,582,272 downwards.
AATTTGAATGCGACAGTTTTGAATCACCCTCTCATGTGTTATCATATGTGTAGAAAGTTTGAACTAATACCCTCTTGATGGAGGTTACTTGCTCCTCATAATTCTTCACAAGCTATCCACAACAAAAGTGTGGTGTTGTGAGGTGAGGAAAAGTTTTTGCAAGTCCCTTTTCTTGGGCTTTTACACTAGTGAGTCCTTCGTCGGGTAAGTATTGCTGAGTATTAGTTGCTCGGGCTTTGTGGATTAATGTTTTCAGGTGAGTATGCTTGTGATGTTGATTATGCTAGCAAGAGCTTTTCGGAAGAAGCATCGCCTCCCGCAGGGTGGACGGTGCAATGGGAGCCCGACTTGCCGCTTGTCGAAGTGTGTGGTCGACACTTCCCCCGGACCTGCACTGGGCAGCCCGCGGAGGTTCTTTTTTCGGAGGGGCTAGTCACTTGCGGAGAGCTTGAGCGTAGGGACGAGTTAAGGAGGAGCTTGACACGGCGAGTTTTACGTGGTTCAGGCCGCCGGAGCGTAAAACCCTACGTCCATGGTGAGTTGAGGTGCTCGCTGTATTGCTTGTTGCTCAGAACCGGAGTCCTGAGCTTCAGGATGAGTTATGTCTAGCGTATGGATGGCAAGAGTGTGAACCCTTGCTAACGTCGCCTACCCGAGCCTTTTATAGTCCAAGACTCGTGTGGCTTACAAGGGGGGCCTGGGACCCGACAGGTGGTCCCGGGGAGATTGCCTGCCGACTATCATATCCGCAGTTATGCCGGTAGTTGTCTCTGGCGAAGGCTTCTGAGTCTTCGTCTTGCCGCCCTGCCCATGCCGCACGCTAGTCGTAGTGGTTGATGACGGCGGAGGCGGCAGGGGATGTCTTGTCGTTGTGTTTATTGGTTGGCAGGTTCTGACACCGCGCGCCAGTCTGTAATGTGACTGGGCGCAACGGCACCTGACAGAGGCGTGCTCGGCGTCTCCGCGTCTTGGGAAGGCGCGGGCCTTGAATACCTTGTACGAGCAAGGTATGGGGCGTCTTTACGCCCGCCGCCTACCGCTCGGGGCAGGCAGCGCTCTTCTGCCAGACACGTGGCGGGCCCGGAGCCCTCCTCTGAGGAGAGGGAGGTCCGGCCCCGCAGGACACGTGGAGCCTTCGGACCTCTCCCCGCGGAGGGGGAGGTCCGGCTTCTGTCGGCCATGTGGCGGGCCAGAGCTCTCCTCTGAGGAGGGGGAGGTCCGGCCCCGTTGGACACATGGCGCCTTCGGACCTCTCCCCCGCGGAGGGGGGAGGTCCGGCTTCTGTAGGCCACGTGGCGAGCCCGGAGCTCTCCTCTGAGGAGAGGGAGGTCCGGCCCCGCCGGACGCGTGGCTCCTTCGGAGCTCTCCCTGCGAAGAAGGGCGAGATCCTCAGGCATTTTCCCCTGTGCGCGGGGGTACCCCATATCGCGGGTACCGATAGTGGCCCCCGGGCCCATCTCGGGGGAGATAGCGAGCCCGAGGTGGGACCTCCGTCTCTTCTGTTCCGCGCACTTTCTCTAAGTCCCGCATTGACCACTGCCGGAGTACGAACAGTCGTGGGATCGTGGGAGCGTGCACCCACTTGATGGTTGCTTTTACTGCGACGGTTCCCAAGACTGCCACTTCTGCACGTTGCGGCGCTTTCTTCGGGAACCGCCGGAGTGCCTTGCCAGCTCGTCTTCTTGGGAGGCTGACTCCTTGACCCACCGCTTCAGTTGGGTGGCTTGGGTCCACCTGTCACCGGCGCTCGGTCTTGGAGCCGAAGCGGTTGCCGATGCGGCGTATTCGAAGAGTTTCGAATCGCTTGGAATTGCACCTGGGAAGTTTTAAGAGGGGATCTTACCCGCATTGTGGCTTCCCTTCACACTTCCCAGCGCTTTTTCTTGGACTCTTGTGCCTTTGTCTTCTTGCCTTTGAGTCCTCCCTCGTCATGGCTTCCAACCCGCCACCAGAGAAGAAACGCGCTCGATCTCCTCCAGTGGCGGCATCTGTGCCAAGTCGAGGATCTGGGGTGCCTGCACCTCCTGCTTCTGGAGATGGCACTCCTTCCGGTGGCGACACAAAGAGGCCCCGGGCTGATGCGTTGAGAGGAGCTTCTGGAGCATCCCCTGCTCCGTCAGTCCAGGCGACTGCGGAGCGGCCGTCGGCGATGACGGCAGGCTCTGGGGGTCCTGCCCCGGCTCGGAAGTCGGGGTTCAAGGCCCGCTGGAGTGTTCACGCTTCTCGGCCGTCCCCGGCCGGTGGGGGATCGGCACCGTTGCGCTCGGGAACAGGGACAGCTGCCACGGCCCCCGAGCCAGCGCGAGTTTCTCCTGTTCCAGTGTGCCCGGATTCCACGGCTGCGTCATCTCCTCCTGCCGAGACAGCTGCCGCGGCCCCCAAGCCAGCGCAGGTCAACCCTGTACCAGGCGACCCAGATTCTACTTCAGCGTCGGGTGAGAGTTCGGCGGGTCCGGCGGTCGGAGTCCCGGCGCCAGCTTCTCCTAACAGGCGTCTCATCCCGGTCGCTGGTGCATCGCCTACTCTTGAGGATGAAGTGATGGAGGAGGTCGGGGGTGCTGCTCCAGCCTCTGCTGCCCCGCTGCCTCTGGCGGATGCCTTCGCGCTCGCCCAAGCGAGCGTCCGGCAGGTCTTGGCCGCACTTGGTCGTGAGCGGGAGGAGCACACGTTTGAAAGGGATCGCCTCCTCATCTGGGGGAACCTTTTGCGGGAGCGGACCACGAAGGTCAAGGGCGAGCTCGATTCCAGGCAGGAGTCGCTTGACTTCAAGGAAGCGCTCCTCGACCGGCTGAAATGGTCTGTTGACCGCCTGGACGCCGAAACGTGATGGCTCCACCGGGAGGCCCTCGAGGTACATGCCTAGGCCGAGGAGAGTCTCTCCGAGGTGGAGGAGATACGTCAGGGGCTGGAGCGCCGCAAGCTCGCCGTCGAGAACCAGGAGCGTTCTACGGCTACCGAGGCGGAGAGGGTCGCCGCGCGCCTGGCGGCGGGCGAGGCTGACCTGCGAGCTCGGACCAGGGGGCTAGAGGCCTGGAAGGCAGACCTGGCCATGAGGGAGGAACAGGTCTCCCGCGAACGCCAGGCGGTCCTGGACCGGGAATTGGCTGCCGACTTCCAGGTTTCTGAGTTGGAGCGGCTTGCCCAGTCTCTTCGCCTTCGGGAGAGCTCCCTGGCTGCTAGGGAGAAGGAGTCCTCCGAGGGAAGCCGCGACGCCCTGCGAGCAGCCCGCCGCGAGGTAGAGGAGCTCTTGGCTTCGCGGTCCTCCGAGGCCCGTGCAGTTTCGAACTTCGTTGACCAGGCAGGGTCCGCCTTGGTCCCTCTTGGCTTCAGCCCGGTGAGGGCGATGGCTCCTGTGCTGAATATGGCTGAAGTGATTCCCGCACTGGAGTCACTTGGCGCCAAGCTGAGCAGGCTGGACTCAGTGGTCGCCAGCGAGCTTGAGGCAGAGGGGCGGGGCCTGGCCTTGGAGGTTGCCACACATGTGCTGGCCTGCTTCAAGAGCCGGGACCCTTCCTTCTCACTGGAGCGAGTGAAAGACGGTCCTGTCGCGGAGCGGGAGGAGATGGCCAGGGCCGAAGTCGGGGAGGTGGCCGCCCTTGTAGCCTCCAGGTTCCGACGCGAGCCAGGAGGCCCCTAGGACTCGCTTCTTTCTTTTTATCGAGTCTGTAGACCAGCTCGTGGAGCCATGAATAAATAGACTCTCTTGATTGTTTGTGCCTGTGATGCTTTTTGTCTTCTTCATGGTTTTGCCTGGCCGAGTCCTTAGCTCCGCAAGGCACTCAGAGGCCTTTACCAATCTTGAAGCTCTGCACAGGCACCTTCTCCGGGTCCTTACTGTATTAAGGACCCCGGAGGTCTCCGGAGCTCACCCCATGGGGAGGTCCGGATCTGCCGGCCACATGGCGGGTCCGGAGCCCCCCCCTGAGGAGGCGGGAGCTCCGGCCCCGCTGGACACATGGGGCTTTCGGAGCACCCCTCATAGGGGGAGGTCCAGTTTCCGCCAGCCACGTGGCGAGTCTGGAGTGCCCCTCTGCAAGGCGGGAGCTCCGGGCCCGCTGGACACGTGAGGCCTTCGGGCCTCGCCCCTGTGGAAGGGGGCGGGACCCGGACCTTCCGATCCTATGCTGGAGTAGTTAGTAGCTCCTTGCCCCTTGCTTCATGCAGCCCCCGTTGCTGTAACCTGGAGGTCCTGCACACAGGTAGAGGAAACATAATTCTCCTCGGGGGGTCCTCCCCTCCCGTCTCTTAGTCTTATTCGACTTACGATCCTGATCCGTTATACGGGGCTTGGGCAATTCTGTGCGCGAGGCGCCGGGGCTCCGGCTCCCTCCAAGGTCCGGGTACGATCGTCCGATCCCTAGTACCGGACCGTGCACCGGGGAAGCAGAGTGCACAGGCTTTAGGTACGGAACCAGGCAAAGCGGCTGTACTCCCCTGGACCTCCGGAAGGCAGGATGCGCACGCTTTGAGCACAGAGTCGGCTAAGCGGGATATGCACCCTGGACCCCCCATGCACGGCGCAGGCCTTTCCTGGAGATGACCAACTGGCACCGCAACACCTGACTGGGGGAGGCCCGAGAGACCCACTTGTCCATCGGCAGGTGCCTCAAGCGCAGCCGCCTTCGGTAGGATAGCAAATGCTGACTATGGATGAGTGCGGGAGAGAGGGAGCTAGATGTACAATGAACATACATAGAGAGTGCGACCATAAAAATTAATGCGTAATTTAAATGAGCACATGAGAGAGAGCGAAGTAGAATAGGTTTCTGTGTTAATGCCCATAGGTGGAAGTCTGGCTGTACATGGAGGCAATGACCCGCCTCGTCAAGAAGGGAAGCAAGACTCTACGCGCTTAGGGTCAGAACCAGGCTAAGTTGGACGTGGTCCTAGACCGTCCCTTGAGACTTAGCTGCCCCAAGCGTTGTTCCTAGAATCTATGGGATTTATTACGGAAGGGAATGACCCTGTTCTACTAACGCTCGGGGGGTAGGACTTACAGTATTGTTCCATGTCAAGGATTTTGGCAACGGATCCCACACTCAGTTGAAAGGCATGTGTACCTGGGACGGCAGCTTTCGTGACTCGGAAGGGACCTTCCCGGTCGGGGAGAGTTTATAGGTCCTTCTCGGGAAAGTGCGTGCCGCGGCACCAAGTTGCCTTCCTGCAGGTCCCTGACGCGTTTGGTCTTTTGGCGGTAGTGCTAGAGCAGCAGCCGAGACCGTGCGTTGTGGGGTGTCACCTGCAGCCGAGCCTCGTCGACGAGGTTGTCATCTTCACGCTGGATCAGGTCCTGCGCGGCTTCTCCTGGACGCCCCGGGGATCTCTCACCTTCTGGCTAAGGCCTTCAAGGGGTAGGAGGACCCGGACTCTTCTTGGGAGACCCAAGGCGTCCTCCCTTTCTGGCAAGGCCTTCAAGGGGTTGACAGACCCTGGGCGGCCCCCAGGAGGTACGACCGAGGCACGGAGGTGTGCACTCGGGTGGAGCTGGTGCTTGGGCTGCTGTGACTACTTGGAGATCCTCCAAGGTTGATATCGCAGCAGTGCAGTCTCCACTGAGGTTGTCATCTTCACGCTGGATCAGGTCCTGCGCGGCTTCTCCTGGGCGCCCCGGGGTACCCTCCCCTTCTGGCTAAGGCCTTCAAGGGGTAGGAGAACCCGGACTCTTCTTGGGAGACCCAAGGCATCTTCCCCTTCTGGCAAGGCCTTCAAGGGGTTGACAGACCCTGGGCGGCCCCCCGGAGGTACGGCCGAGGCACAGAGGCGTGCTCTCGGGTGGGGCTGGCCCGATCCTGCACCGTTGAGATTGGTGCTTGGGCTGCTGCGGCCACTCAAAGCTTCTCCAAGGTTGACGCCGCAGCAGTGCAGCCTCCACTGACTTTTCGGGGTATCCACAGTTGGCTACCGCCCCGGCCCGTCACCATCGGAGCTGGGGTCCTCACCGTTGTGCACCGTCTTCATGACGCGCTGAGGCTCCTGAAACCCCACCTGGTGGCCGGCGCTGACTGAGGCGTCGACTTTCTGCTTCCCTCCCTCTGAGGGAGGGGCGGGCCCTCAGCTCTCTGCTGCCTCCCTTTGCGGAAGCGCTCTGCGGGCCTCTGGATATCCCAGCACTCGGCAGCAGTATGGTTGTCGGCGCCGTGCACGGGGCACAGCTCGCCTTTGTCACCATCTGGAGCCGATGACTGTCACGGCCTTTTGTCGGGGTGCGGCCCCCGAGCCCCACTGGGTGCCGCTGCTGCGGGAACGGGAGCCGCGGCCGATGCCTTCATCTTGCCACTCCCCCGGTTCTTGGCCTTCTTGCCGCCTCCATAGGAGGCAGCGCCGGACCCGGGCTGCCCTCCTGACTCGGAGGCTGGCAGAGAGTGCCAGTTCCGCCCTTCGGCTGCTCTGGCACACTTGTCCGCCAGGTTGAAGAGCTCGAAGATGTCGCGGACCTCTCTGGTCGCGAGCTTCTCAAGCATTTTCTCATCCCGGACACCCTGTCGGAACGCCACCACCACAGAAGCACTTTGAATATGCGGGATGGTGTTACGTACCTGGGAGAACCGCTGGATGAAGGAGCGCAGTGATTCCCCAGATTGTTGCTTGATGGCATGGAGGTCAAGCTCCGTGCCAGGACGGTGTAGGAGCTGCCGAAGTTGGCGATGAACTGCCGGCAGAGCTCTCCCCAGGAAGTTATGGAAACCTGGGGGAGGTTCATGAGCCAAGACCGGGCTGGGCCGGTCAAGGCGACGGGGAAGTAGTTGGCCATGATGGCCTCATCCCCTCCTGTGGCAAGTACGGCGGTGGAGTAGATCTGGAGAAACTCCGTCGGGTTGACGCTGCCGTCGTACTTCTCGGGCAGGTGCGGCCGAAACTTGCGCGGCCACCTCATGAAGCGAAGGTGGGGCGCCAAGGCCGCACATCCTGCTCCTGTTGCTGCAAGCATTGGCGCCGCGAACGCTTGGTTCGCCGCTGGCACAGTGTACCCCGGTATGGGCAAAGCGGCACCATAGACCGGGGGCACCGTTTGCAGGGCATATGGTGGTGGCATATGCTGCGCGGCGCTGGGGCAGCGCTCGCGTGGCGAAGATCTGCTCTTCAGGCTGGGTCGAGGCCGACGTCATGCTGTCGCCAGCCTCTTGGTTGCGACGCCTTTCTCGATGTCGCTCGAGGTACACCCGGGCATCCTGGCCCAAGTGGCACCGTTCCAGCTCTGTCCTCAGGTCCGTCAACGGAAGCCTGGTGGAGCTGGAGTCCGCTGTCTGCCCGTCAACCGTTGACGTGCGCGTCAGCGACACTGCCGGTTGGCCGGAGTGTCGTCCCCACCGAAGTCGAGGGTTTGCGGCGGCGACGACGAGGCGGTCTACCTCGCGTATCCACTGCTGGGTCGCTGAATGAGGTGCATCCCCAGCAGGTGGGTTGCGCAGTAGCGCTCTTGCTGCAGCTAGCACACCCCTGTGGGGTACGCTTATCGCTGCAGAAGATCTCACACTGGTTGGGGCCTGCATTGCCGGAGTCGGCGTTGCCGGAGTTGGCTGTTAGCTTCCAGCTTGCGCCGACACACTCCGTCCAGAGTGTGTCGACACGTACTCCCCGCTGGTCACGGTCCGCCGTGAACGCGGGGGAGGAGAGCTTGCCGCTGAAGGAAGCTTCGTCATCTTCGTCGGCAGAAGCTCGTTGCGCAAGGGAAAAGCCCCCTACCTGGCGCGCCAAATGTCGAAGTGTGTGGTCGACACTTCCCCCGGACCTGCACTGGGCAGCCCGCGGAGGTTCTTTTTTCGGAGGGGCTAGTCACTTGCGGAGAGCTTGAGCGTAGGACGAGTTAAGGAGGAGCTTGACACGGCGAGTTTTACGTGGTTCAGGCCGCCGGAGCGTAAAACCCTGCGTCCACGGTGAGCTGAGGTGCTCGCTGTATTGCTTGTTGCTCAGAACCGGAGTCCTGAGCTTGAGGATGAGTTATGTCTAGCGTATGGATGGCAAGAGTGTGAACCCTTGCTAACGTCGCCTACCCGAGCCTTTTATAGTCCAAGACTCGTGTAGCTTACAAGGGGGGCCCGGAACCCGACAGGTGGTCCTGGGGAGATTGTCTGCCGACTATCGTATTCGTAGTTATGCCGGTAGTTGTCTCTGGCGAAGGCTTCTGAGTCTTCGTCTTGCCGCCCTGCCCATGCCGCACGCTAGTCGTAGTGGTTGATGACGGCGGAGGCGGCAGGGGATGTCTTGTCGCTGTGTTTATTGGCTGGCAGGTTCTGACACCGCGTGCCAGTCTGTGATGTGACTGGGCGCAACGGCACCTGACAGAGGCATGCTCCGTGTCTCCGCGTCTTGGGAAGGCGCGGGCCTTGAATACCTTGTACGGGCAAGGTATGGGGCGTCTTTACGCCCGCTGCCTACCGCTCGGGGGCAGGCAGCGCTCTTCTGCCGGACACGTGGCGGGCCCGGAGCCCTCCTCTGAGGAGAGGGAGGTCCGGTCCCGTAGGACACGTGGAGCCTTCGGACCTCTCCCCACGGAGGGGGAGGTCCGGCTTCTGTCGGCCACGTGGCGGGCCTGGAGCTCTCCTCTGAGGAGGGGGAGGTCCGGCCCCGTTGGACACGTGGCGCCTTCGGACCTCTCCCCCGCGGAGGGGGGAGGTCCGGCTTCTGCAGGCCACGTGGCGAGCCCGGAGCTCTCCTCTGAGGAGAGGGAGGTCCGGCCCCGCCGGACGGGTGGCGCCTTCGGAGCTCTCCCTGTGGAGAAGGGCGAGATCCTCAGGCATTTTCCCCTGTGCGCGGGGGTACCCCATATCGTGGGTACCGACACTGCTGGATTGAATGGGTGTTGCTAGTGCATCGTGACAATTAGGCAATGATACGATGCTAATGCATAGACCACGTAGGGAGTGTTGTAATATTTTGCTACGTATATTCCGCTGCAAAACTTTATATATTTTGAAGTTATCTCTTATGTATCAAACTTGTGAACTATGGCCCTTTGGTATAAAATTGGGGTGTCGCAGTGTGTGGCACCACCCAAACAAAAGATCATGTTGTCGTGGTGTGACCCTCACAGCGCTATTGTTAAATCGTGGATGCCTTATTTTGCACTTGAAAATTTCTCTTCTCTCATCATAGTCATCACTTGTGAAAAGATATTTTCATGGGCGGACGTTATTAAAAATTGTTTGTGATAATGGTCAATATCACATGCGGTTTTTTACACCGACCCCTTGTAAAATACATATCTTTTCACAGACGGTTTTTTGTTACAGGTCAACAGGTATTAACAAATGTGACTTGGATTATACATACGTTTTTTTAACGAACCGCCTGGAAAAAAATCTTTAGTGTGCTGGCTGCTGCTACGAGCACCGCGACAAGCACTGGCGTTGCCGCTGGCCACAACTTCGGGACATCTCATTTAGAACGGACGAGGTGGCTGATCGCGGAACCGGGAACGGCAGCAATGCCGTACCGTCGGCGCCGGAGGCGGCAAAGACGGCCTCTCACCAGGGACTTCTTGGGGCTACGGGTATTCTCCCACGGCTACATACTCAGCATCGCCGGATTCCATCCCTGCATGTCGTCGGCCTCGTCCGCGGCGGCGTACGAGCAAGGGCACCAGAGCAGCAAGCCCTGGCATGTGTAGTCGAGTAAATCTCATCGCTGGCCGCCATGAGCGAATCATATCCCAAACGATGCAGCATGCATGCATGGACATTTCTCGATCATGTCGAGATGGATACTGGGTAAGTCGGGTGGATCGATATCCAGTTTGCCTTTGTTGCTTGGCACTTATTTCGAGATGTTCATTTGGGGGGTATGGGCTATTCAATTCTTATGGAAGTTCAAGGTGCTATATATGTGTCCCAAAATGTCCATGCTATATTTTTTTCGAAAGGCCTCCATGCTATATATTATAGTTAATTGATGTTTTTAGTGGGAATTATCCATTTGTGATCTTTAGTGCTGCATTGGTAAGCTGGGAAGCTCAACATGCAAATTCATCTTTTATGGATTACTTGATATGTTATGTGTATATATGGTTGACCGCACTTGATCAGAGTCGAAGTTCATGTGTTTCCGTTATCTTCCAAGCGTACTACTATAGTTTAAGCTAAGAGCTCCTAGCTGGTGGAATTTATCAACGACAAGCATGTTCAATCTGGTAAATTTTCTGACTTTTTTACATGTCTAGCTTTGTATGATTACAATGCATTTTTTTCTGCAGATATATATACTCTGTTTAAAAAAGCTTCCAAGCTTCTTAGGCGGCCGCATAAGTGCCGCTAGGCACTGAGTGCCACCGAACCGCTTCTCTTTTTGCTAGGCGACGGTATTAAGCGGTCATGCCACCGCTTTGTCTCCGCTTCACTCCGTTTTTTTTTATTTTCTTCAACTTAATTCAGCTTTCCACTGCTTTGTGTCCCTATCGGTAGCGGTTGTTGTTCGAAGGATGGTAGTGCACTACCCTAGTGCCTAGCTGTCTGCACAAGACAGTGTCACACTCTATCTCATTTTATCTCATTGATTGAATATTTTTAAATTTAAAAATCTCCATAAATGTAATATATTATATAAATTGAACTTCACTTTTTGTGAAACGCCTAGGCTGCCTAGGCGCTAGGCGGAGCTCCTGCGCTCGCTTTTTTCTATTGCTTTTCTAGACACTGTGTATATAATGTTTAAAAAATAACTCTTAAGTAAATCAGTTAAGTATACGTTTAAGTCGTTTGGGCGTTGTGTGTCATAGATTGATTTAAAATTACTTATTATTTTTGGGATAATATTACATATCTATTTCTGACGACGTTTAAGCTGAAGTAGTGCCCTCCCTCCCCTGTCCTGTTACTCCTATAAAAATATTCACAATATTTGTTTGTAACAGTATTGTATTGCACATTAATATGTATCTTTTTATCAGCTTGCAGCATCATTAGAGTGCTGCTACTTGACTAGACCAGCACATGATGATCTTAGGGAGATGGTATTTTCCTACGAGAGATTAACTAATTTTGCTCTATTGCCGGTAGCTAGTCTAGACATGGTAACAGCAGAGGTAACGTAAAGTTGCTCTCTTGCTATGAGAAATATATAAATGCAGACATCTTCGATTCATTGTGTGGGCATTCTTCACGCATGGCTCAGAAAAAGTGGCTTTTTCCTTAAAAGAAATTGAAAAATATTACCGCAAGGTTCAAGGTGAAAGGAATGGGCAAGGAATGCCGCATCTGCAGTTGTTCCAGATGCACATCATTGCACACGCAGAATCTGGTTGTACAGAAGTTTCTTTTTCCTTTCGGCCAGGCCTCGGCGATCATAAAATGTTTGCATATCTCTTGCAAGTTTCAAAACGCCCTATCATTCAAATCCGGCGTGCCCAAATTAGGAGCTTGTTTCCACTGTCCACGTGTGAGCGTGAATGAATGGATGGTACGGTGCTAGTACTACTACCAGTAGCATGAGAAAGAAATAAAAGGAAAGAAAAAAAAACAGAGAAAGAAATCATATTGCTGCTACAGTACTAGAGCAGGCTTGCAAGTTTGGAATTGCTGCTATCCTTTCCACATCAAATGTATATTCGGCGCATCAGTTTGGTTTGGGCGTGGCTCCAAGGGCTAGACGACAAATCCCAGGCGAGACGTCGTAATTCAGGCAAGACTTGCCATCCATAACTCACGCTCCCTGCTACCGGAACACACACTGTCATCACACCTAACACACGCACATACGTGCATACAAATAAACTGACCCACAAACATCAAGTTTACTGCTAACACCCAAATCCTCTGCAGAGAGAGAGAGAGAGAGCGCTTGCTAGATGGCCGTGTGAACATGATGGTGATCATAAGACCATTGGCGCTACTAGGATCATTTGTAGACACATGTCTTTGTCATTCATCCTTTTAGGTTCCGGATCTTGTTGTATCAATGTGACGCTGCTTTCAAACGAAAAACTTCACATTTTCATTTAGCAATGGTAATTCCGTGATAATTCTTTGGCACCTAAAAGCCCATTGAAAAGAAGCGTAAACTTGCTGCACCAAGGAGAAGCAAAATTTTCATCTCCGGCCCATGAACGGTGTGATGGGCTGATCATGAGACTGTATGGAGCCATTACACTAAAGTTCCTTTACTGTAAATTTAGAGTAGAGAAATCTCATAACCGTTATTCTAAATGTTAGTAGAAATAGATGATGAATAATTGAAAACTACTAGAATTCAAACAGTTTTCTGGTGTAATCATATAAAAATCTTTTCTAGACTACACGACCTCCATCCTATGGTGATCGTATTTTTACACTATACCTCTCACCTTCATACATTATTTTTTAATTTATGTTATCAGGTGGAAGTGTTTAAGTGTAAAAATATGGTCATAAGATAGAGATCGTGTGGTATATAAGAGATTTTTGCATAATTGCACTATAAAATTGTTCACATTATAGTCGTTCACTGAGTAATGTTCACCTAAAGTTAAATAACACTATTCATCCTCTAAAATGCAAGTAAGTGGTTCATAGGTGGATTTCTGTTCTGTCTTGATAGTATAGAGTAGGATATAAAGGATAGCAATTGTAGGATACTGTAAAATAGAGGAAAAGTCTTTTTAAATAACTATAAAGGACAAAATATTCTTTTAGAAGAACAAATGTGGACAATCTCATAACTAACTCAGGTTCTGCCATTGTGCGTGCTATATTTTCATGCGAAAAAATGCAGGCATGTAAACGAGTAATATTCAGTGGTTCCAGGTGCAAAATCAGAGTTCTACTCAATAGGCATCTGACCATTTTATATTTTTTGAGTTGGAATTAATCAGTAATAACAACTTGTCAGAGGTCATTATAGAAAAAAAAATTGTCAGAGGTCGGAACCAAGAAGCTATCATCCTCTCCAGCGGCTGTTAGTGTATACAAAGGGAAGAAATCCACAAGGTCAACCGAAATGTAGTTCGAATCTATACATAAATAATCCTACCAACCGGAACTGGACAAACAAAAGATTGCAACAAATAAACAACTAAACAAAAGCACTAAATAACTCAAAGATGTAAGTGGATGAGGAGTATCAGTATGTAACTGATCGATCCGGGCAGATCACATCTGAGCAGAGGTTACCAAATCTCCAATATCACGTCTCAAGTTCCACTCAGATCTCTAACGACCCCGAGCTATAGCTTGTCACCAGATGGACAATTTACAAAGTTTGCCTGAAACTCTTATTTCCAATCAACTGAATGGCTTGTCTCCTCAAGACCAGAAAGTTGAACAAAACAACATCATCTACCGCTGTACTGTGAACGTGTCTCGTAATCTGGTGAGAAACCATGCTCACTCATGCTACCCCTTGACAAGCTTCGCAACCTCTGCCAGAACTTCCTGTTCTTGCCTGTCACCAGGGGGCCTGAGCTCGATTGCTTGCGGAAAGAACATGTCTCAGCAGCTGGAGTGAAGACAGGTGTCGAGCCAAATATCTCAGATAATAGAACCCGCTCTGCTTCCATGCCAGTCGCATCGTAAACTGCTGTAGTTTGCACCGGCAACTCCTGGCTGAATCTTCCCGAACCAAGGGCATCATCACCCTCACCGCAGACAAGTTTCAAGGCCTGAACAACTTCGCCCATACTGGGGCGGTGTGCGACCTCAGGTTGCACACACATTTGTGCGACGGCGGCTGCTTTTGCTACACTGTCCAGTGGTACACTAGGGTCAAGAAGCGGATCAACAGCTTGGCGTAGGCTCACCACATTTGTTAGAAGGGGGCGAGCCCATGCGACAAGGTTTTCTTGCCCTGCAGGCCGAGACATGTCCACAGGCTTTCTACCAGTGAGGAGCTCGATCAATACAACTCCATAACTGTACACATCACTCTTTACAAGAAGATGCCCCGTCATGGCATACTCTGGTGCAACATAGCTGAGAAAGAAGAAAGAGCAAGAAATCACATTTCTGTCGATGAAATAAATTTCATCAAAACAAAGAAGGATATGGTTCGAACCCAAATGTCCCCATGACACGAGTGGAGATGTGCTGGTTCCCCTCCCCCCTAGCAGTCTTGGCTAGTCCAAAATCCGATACTTTTGGTGTGAAATCATGCTCCAGAAGAATGTTACTTGACTTGAAATCTCGATGAATCACACAAGGGCTTGAATCTTCATGTAGATATGCAAGTGCTCGTGCTGCCCCCAAGGCTATTTTCATACGGGCACTCCAATCAAGTGGAGCTGACTCACGGTCTGCTCCTAAGACGAGGATATGGGAAAACATGAAAAGTCATTGCAATTAGTCAAATCAGAAGCTTCTACATATTGAGGGATCATGGACTTAAATATGCAAATACTTACCATGCAGATGGGATTCAACACTGCCATTTGGAATAAGCTCATATATCAGACACCTAGCATTCTCCTCTACGCAGATGCCTAACAACTTGACCAAATTCCGATGATGCAACCGTCCTAGCATTTCAACCTCAGCCACAAACTCTCGCTCACCCTGGCCATCATATCTCCTCAGAACCTTTACTGCAACCTTCGTTCCATCTTCAAGTGTGCCCTGATAGACACATCCAAAGCCACCTTCTCCAAGTACCCTTGAATCATCAAAGCCGTCTGTAGCCCTGTCAATCTCAACAAATTTGAATGTTTTTGCCTGTCCTGTGTATGTTGCTATGCTTGAGCCTAGTGAACCTGATGGACCTGAAGGGGAACTATAGCGGCCAGCTAAATGCGTGTGACCTGTCCCTGAAATCATTAGAGATGTTTCAGAAGGAAACTAGTACAGGCTAAAAATTTACATATATTAATTCTAACAAGGACAGCAAAAATGACAGGAAAGCCTTTTAACTGAAGTATCACAATTACTGTTCACTGGCATTTCAAATTAACTAACTAATTTTATGAGAACGGACCTGCCAAATAATATTTCTGTATGAACTGGAGGAGAATAACTGTTACTCTACCACGAATCAAGCAGCCAATGCAATTACACCATAGTATGGTACAACTAGAAAAAGGAACTAGGGGCCTAGTTAGTAGTTAAGCTTACCAGATGATCTGGAAAATTTTGGAAATACACAATGTGGAAATCTCTCAGATATGTCACTCGAACCTCTGAATCCAAGTATCAGCAGCCATGCAGCCAGATAGCAAATAATCAATGCTATAACGGTAGATAGGACAGCGATAGCAACTAGGCTGCCGTTCACTTTTTTTGGAGGCCTCCTTACATCGACTCCAAGAGGCTTCATTGCCCCCGAATTTCTGTTCTTACCAAGTGCCCCATCGCCAACACTTCCCGGTGCTGAAGGTGGTGAAGGAGGTAGCCCTGCACAAAATTCATACTTGGTGAAAACTAGAGAACAGAATTTAACATGTTCAATGATGAATTGATGAGTTAGAGCATAATAAGGGTAACTTATTGTATGACACTGAATTGTTCATTGTATGATCATGCAATCAAGTGACAATAAGTTGATGCATCAATTAGCAAGAAAATGACCAAATGCAAAAGGAGTCAGGAAAACTAGCCAGATTACAAACCTGGATATATGACATAGAGAATCTCATAGTCCCCAAATACAGATTGTTTTAAAGGAAGTCTTTTGCTCCACAATCTTTCAAATGCTGAAAATGCTGTAGCACCGTCAAACTTCACTTGCATTGGTACAAGATCAACCAGAACCACCGTCTTGCCAGGTTGATCATTGGCTACATTTGCACCCATTACACGGACCTGCCTCTGTGCCATGTTTACCCCAGAAGACACCTCCGCAGCAAAATCAGAGACCAACGGAAAGAATGAATAAAGGTCAACACTTAGTCGAATTGAGACTTTGATTGGTAGAACACAAGTACATGGGGCTCCAGAAGGTGGATCTGTTAAAGGCTCTGGGCACGATAACGATTTGCAATCTGCGTTTCACAGTCATCAGATAAGCAATCATTAAATCACACACCAAGCAGATAATATTACATCCAATATATAAGTTTTGAATGATGAACATA
This sequence comes from Neostapfia colusana, assembly GCA_030760725.1. Taxonomy (NCBI): domain Eukaryota; kingdom Viridiplantae; phylum Streptophyta; class Magnoliopsida; order Poales; family Poaceae; genus Neostapfia; species Neostapfia colusana. The sequence goes on along the minus strand of JASWHV010000004.1, from coordinate 105,566,305 downwards.
TAAGAACATAAAACTACCTAGATTAGGTGGTGGTGGAGGTAGTGTCCAAATAGGATGAGCTGATGGTGCTTTTGGCTCCAGTTCAGGAGGAATGGGTGGAATAGGAGAAATGTGGTTCCCTGAAAAAGCCAGTAGTTTCAAAAACTTGTATTGGCTCGATAAAGGAATAAGAAGTGAGGCAAAGAAATAAGGGACCGAAAGTACTTTTGTGTCCACTAGTTTGACCCCTTGATGGTACTGGTGAAGGTGATGGAGAATGTACTGGAAAGCTTGGATGACCTGGAGAAGAAAAATGCATGAAAATTGTATCAATTCGATGTGTTAAAACAGGATTTATAGCGTACATTACCTTGAGATATTGGTGGAGGTGCAAGGTGATTTCTCCTTTTAGTTCCAGGCTGTCTTCGAGTTCGTGAGACTCTGGGCCCTGTAAGCGTGACTTTTTAGACCAATGGTCAGAATGGACAACATAAGCTGTGGTGAAAATATTTTGTCAAACCTTGAGCATGAGATGGTGGGTAAGTTGGGGCAAATGATGGAGTTGCTCCATTCTTGGGGTTATTGGATTTTCCTCCTCGAGTATGAGATATACTAGTTGGTGCTGACTTAGGAGGTACACTCAAAGGTGGGGGTTGGGCATGTGGAACTGACGAAGCATTCTTTGGGGTAGAAGACATGTTTGTGTTCTGGGGCAGAGGAGTTGTTGCAGGTGCAGATACTGAAACAAGTAATTTGGTTGTAAAGCTACATTGTTGTACACAAGCATGCAGACATGCAGCCCTTTTTTCTTTTAACTGGGATTACCTGTAATTGGTGATCTATGTACTGGGGCAGTTTGACTACTAGATTCCTTTGGAGGATATGCATGATGGTTCCTGAGATTCCCAGGAGGGGAATTATTTGCAGGGAGCACAGTGTTTCCTAAATATGAACATAAAGTCAAATATGTCAGAAAACAAGGGACTCTACAAACACAATAAGATAGATCAAAATGAGTAATATAATACTCACCATCAATATGCTCACTACTTGGAGCTGCTGCCTTCTGCCGCGGTGCTTGTGCAGTAACAGGCGATGCAGTCGGAGGATTTACATATGGAACTGATTTTCAAAGATGGTAAAATTTTAAGAGATATGGTACCTGAGTAATTTGATCTACATTCTGGGAAAACATTTACCTGAGGTTGAAGGAGGAATGGCAGGAAAACTTTCTGTAGGTCGGTACGGCAGAACATCATTCCTCAAAGGGGGAGATGTGAGCAGCGGATAAGGAGGGACTACAAATATTCAAAGAAGTGACGTGAGCCTTTCTGCAAAAAAATATATCAATGAAATTAAGGGTTTTAATAACTTATGCCATTAGTCAGAACATATACCAGACCCAACCGGCCTACTTGGTTGATTGTTCACAGACGGAGGTGGCACGACGGGTGGTTTAGGCTTGAAGGAAGCAGATGGAGCAGGAGCTTGAACAGAAGGTAGTAATGGAGGTGTCCCAGGAACTATTGGAGAGGGATTAACCAGCGTACTTGGTTGATTGTTCACAGATGGGGGAGGCACGGACGGTGGATTAGGCTTGAGGGCAGCAGATGGAGCAGGAGCCTGAACGTAAGGTTGCGATGCAGGTGTCCCAGGAAGTGTTGGAGTGGGATTTTCGACTGCATATTGTGGTGGAGCTACTGGCGGGGGAACCTCGCCAGTGGGATCAGGGGGTGCAACATCTGCAGTTGAAGGGGGTGCACTGTATTCTACAAACATAAGTTAACAATGTACCAAATTAGGACTGGAATATCATATTAACAGCTGGGAAAACAGAAGATGAGCAACCTTTAGAGGGGGTTGCTGGAATCGGGGCATTTTGCAGCTTAGTGGGAACAGCAGGGCTAACAGCTCCCTTCTCTGGGGCAGGACTTACTGGAGCAGCAGGTGGTGCTGAAACAAAGCAATGCAAAGGATTACATTCAAATGTTGATTATGTTCTGAGAACATAATGTCACACAGTATTAGGAACTCAGTTACCTGTTGGAAGGATTACTGGACCAAGAGCGATTACAGGTTCAGGAGGACTAGAATTTTGTCCTTGATTTGCAGGAGAATCACTAACAGCTGGAGAATGAGCCAGAATACTACCTACAACAAAGTAAAGAACACAAGTTCATGGCAAGGACTACAACTCTGTAGACTACTCTGCAGTTACTAAGATCAGGGTCTACAGTAATCAGGTTACTAATAGAGGAGAAGTATCAGTGTTTTTTTAACCATATGAAAGTAATATATTTCAAAGCAACTGCAATGATGATCCAAAGCATGTGACACGGAAAGGCCGAGCATATGCTTATCCAAGGGAAACGAGATATGTAGTCATCCTAAGCATTTTTGTTAGACTAGCACAGCGAAGACAGGAAATGAAATGCCAAGCCGCCGACATCGCACTATGCATCTTTCTTGGAATCCAGAAACTGAAATCCCATTTTCTAAAAAGATATAAGAGCATCTCCCCCGAATTGGCTCAAAATTTGAAGCAAAATTCAGACAAATGACATGTGCATCGCAGAGAGAATTCTTCAACCCACTATTTACCCTGACCAACTCACATAACATCCTCCAAGGATGCACAACCGAGGCCTGGAAGGGACAAGAATGCGTAGAGATCTCCTCACCTCTGGATCCAAGAACCGGAGCAAGAAGAAGCAGAACGAGAGCAAGAGGCCGCATCTCTCCTTCCCACGCGCGCACAAGAGTGGGAACCGCAAAGCTCAGCAGCAGTCGTCAATGCGCCGCCACAGATCACAGCCATGGCTCCTCAGGCGCGGCGCCGCTACTCCTGCCACAGACCCGGGAAGCGCCGGGAAACGACGGAGCTTGACTGCCATTTTGGCACCACGCCATGGACGACATCGAACCCATGTGGAAAGGCGGAGGACAAGGGAGAGCAGTGGGGGGGAGGTGAGGAGGAAGAGGGGAAGGTGTGCAGGAGGCCAAGACAATGCCACATGCGTCCTCTGTCCCTCTCGCTGTAGATTCGTGGCCCGCGGGTGCGGGGCGTTCCCCTCGTGCTGCGCCGCACCGCAGCTGCGTCGGGCAGTGGGGGTCAGGTGAGTGCGTGAGCGTGCTCGCCCGGCATGGCCAGCCTGTTCAGAGTTACTGCTGCTTCCCCGTTTTACTGTGCGTGCCTGCGTTCTCTGCTTTCCGGGGTTGGACGGGCGTGCCCTGGAGTTACGGCGTGACGGCGTTTCCTCCGTGCCACGGCAGAGCGTGCCCGATCCGCCGTCGTGTCGGTCGCCCACGAGCGCGCGCGGCACGGCACGCGTAAATGAGCGAGCAGCGGGCGGACCACGGCGTCATCGGACGCCGCGCTGTGAACACTTTCGACGCCGTGCGCGGGGCCACGACCTGTTCTGCGGGGACGGTTTAGCAGCTGATGCGCCTGGTCTGGGGGCGGGCGTTGTGGCGTCGCGTTCGCTGACATGGACTGCTGCCCACGACTAACTTGCAAGCTTGCACGGCAGCTAGGCACCCATGGTGGGCCGGGGTGCTGCCTGCTGTTGCCTTGTACTCGTCGCAGATCCTAGCAATCAACAAAGGACGGATTGTTCATCTTGATAACCACACTAACAAGAGAATAAGCAGCTGTCAGGCCAGGAACGGACGCATGGGTTCAGAAGTAGGCAGCGTTCACAGGAATAGCTTACATGTAGCTAGCTCGATTACATAAACAAGTCAGAAGCGGCCCTGTCATCAGCCTGACACTGCCGCGCTCGTGATAACGGAGCAGACCAACGCCATGGACGCACCCGTGGTCGGCTGGAGCAACTCCAAAACTGTTAACGCCAACAAATACTGCAGGGTACTAGCTGACTCACCCGTGGGAGACTGCCTGTCTTCTACTGCATCGCGCAAAAGAAAATTCGCGCGCCTGAACCTGCACTACTACATGCTTCTTGTCCACTTCTCATGTGGCAAAACTCTGAAGCAAGCGAGCACGCCAATCGGCAGTTTCGCGTCACTTTCTCTTGAGTGTAACTCGATTCAGTAGCAAGCAACAATGTTTCTGACGGTTCTAAATGTCGTTGCAGACCCCCTGCATTTCATTTCCTACATGGTGTATGGTGCTCCTGGAACGGAGCTACTAGAACAAAGATGATTCTTGATTCTAGACATTGCAACAGATCTTGTGATCAGTAGTTTTTCCTTGCGTTGCAAGGTTCATGTAAGGTCTCGTTAGATTCCTCCTGTTCTTTCAAAAAAAAGGTCTCTTTAGATTGTGGAGAATTTTCTTGAACCCTACGTAGTTCCTATGAAATTGAACTGTTTTATATAGAATTCCTATATATAATTTCTGTGAAAATCCTATGGTGATTGTTGGCTCTAACATTGTAACATCAGCCTGCATACACACAAAGCTCGAGACATAATGCAGCAAAAGGAACAGGCTGATATTTTTCATGTCATCGGACTGGTTGATGGCCGTAGGCGTCGAGCCGTCGACAGGTTGCGTGACATGCAAAGTTAGCAGCTCCTTTGCTTGCCAAGTTGCCATGCGTCCACGTGCACGGTCGTTTATCACGTGGTAATGTGGATACACGAATCATTCTAGTTTTTGCAGCGTGCGATTGATCTCAGATATAATAGAGATTTTTATCTTACTTTTTCAGGAGAAAATGAGAGCCAACAGTTCAGTTGGGACTTGGAAACTCAATTGGAGGAAACAGTTAAACATTATTTATCGTGTCCCAAATCGGGCCTTAATAAGTTGAGGAGTGTATGATTGAGTCCAGATAAGAATGGACCCAACTCTATGTCCTTCCAATAGCCGGTCCAGGCACTGAAAACAAGGGACAATAAACTCTATCTTGCCTAGCTTGATCATGTTGCCAATGGGACGCCACCAAATCACAACGGAAACCCTTACGTATCAAAGCACTAACGTGTTCTGCCCCGGGTATAATTGGTATCTCTTTAATATTAATATATTTATTTTGTTAAAAATATAAAGACGTTCTGCCCATTCAATAATCCTCCAGATGTGTAGTCGGCACGAAAACCCAAAGGGGGTTACTTGCTCTCCAAAGCAACTGATACTACTAGTATGCAGCATTGATCTCCTGCACTTTTAATTTCCTTCGTTTCCAAGACATGAAAGCATGTATGATGCGTCGACGTCAACATCTGGAGGTAGTTGCAGATGCTCATATATATCTCTCATAGGGATCAAGTAATTTTTCTTGTAGTAGTTAGCTTGCGTCTTCCTTGGAATAATATATGTGTAAAGGCCTTGGCTTTTGTAGTGAGTCAGTAAGTAACACCAATGCGTGCAGTCAACTCTAAAAGATTCTTTACAGTTCATTTCTCTACACTCGTTCATCTCTAAATCGAACATCTATATCAACAAACACTTATTTTATATCATATCACACAATCACATTCTTTTTTATATTATATCATATTACTACTAAAATTTTAATAATATTTTATTTACAATTTAAAAATACATTGAATTCTTTTTTCATTTTGCTTTCTCTTTTACTTTTTTCTCCTCTTTTTTCTTTTTTTTTCTATTTTTCCTTCTCTCTATCCTCTTTCACTAGGGATGGCAATCCCACCCGCAGGTGCGGGTACCCGACGGGGTTTTCCACCCGTGGGTCTAACCCGCACCCGACCGGGCTTGTCGCGGGTGCGGGTTTTATTTTGCACCCGCGGATAATAGAAATAATTTATGTTTATAATTTGAAAGTTAAATTTAATTGTTTTCTATAATTTAATTGCTTCATCTTACTTATCGCAACCTATATTTACAATCTTTATAAGCAAATAAATATTTTTTTATTGTATTCTCATTCAAAATGTATGATTTTTTAGACTTATTTATTAAACGTTGTAGTATGTTTATAAAAAAGTCAAATCCGATGGACACCCTAAACCCGTGTGTCGAGTGTGTGAGTTGCGACACTCTTCTCGCCCTGCTACGGAAGCAGCCCGCGAGGTTCTTTGATTGGAGGGGGCTTGGTGCCCCCATGCGATCGGGCTCGAGGGAGCGGATGAACACCAAAATTTATATGGTTCGGGCCGCCGGAGCGTAGTACCCTACGTCCATGGGACTGCTTGCTATATTGCGTGCTTGTATGAGTGTGAGAGGGTGCTGGGTTGCGAACCCCTTGTCGGGTGGTCACCCCGGTCCTTTTATAGTCCAAGGCCGGGGTGATTACAATGTGGCTTGGGGCCCGACAGGGGGCCATGAAGCTAGGCGAACCCTATATAAGATCTAGGGTTTTATACTCTAAGTAGAGTAGTCGGAGGGGGAGTTAAGTCCCGCCGCCTAGCGCGCTGAGCGTACCTATCCGTGTGTTAGGTAATGATGAAAACGCCGTCTTATCGCCGCGTCTTCTTGCCCTCCTTGGGCAGCTACGTGCCGTTGGGCGGTACTGTACCGCTATCACGCCTTGTCATCCTGTCTTGTCACCGTAATGGCGAACGGGCAGAGGACGGAGGCGTGCATAGTGCGCCATGCTTTTGGGAAAGGCGCGAGCCTTAAATGCGCAGCCTGACAGCGCACTTCCACCTTGACTTCGTCAACCCATGGCCCACGACGGATCGTGGGGCACGTGGCAGCTTCGGAGCTCTTATCGACGGGTTTGGAGCCAGGAGACACGTGGCACCTCCGGAACTCACCTTGGCGGGGGAGGGCTCGGACCGAAGTCCAAGGCATGTGTCAGCTCCGGAGCTCTCCTCAACAGGGAGGAGTGACGGAGCCCGGATACAAGTGGCAGCCCCGGACCTCACCTCAGCGGGGAGGCTCGGACCGAAGCCCCGGGCACGCGTCGGCTCCGGAGCTCTCCTCAGCAGGGAGGAGTGTCGAAGCTAGGATACACGTGGCAGCTCCGGACCTCAGCTCAGCGGGGAGGCTCAGACCGGAGCCCAGGGCACGTGTCGGCTCCAGAGCTCTCCTTAGCAGGGAGGAGTGTCGGAGTCTGAATACACGTGGCAGCTCCGGACCTCACCTCAACGGGGAGGCTCGGACAGGATCCCAGGGCACGTGTTAGCTCCGGAGAACCTCCTTAGCAGGGAGGAGTGTCGGAGCCCAGATACACGTGGCAGCTCCGGACCTCACCTCAGCGGGGAGGCTCGGACCGGGGCCGGGGGCACGTGTTAGCTCCAGAGAACCTCCTTAGCAGGGAGGGGGTTCTGAGTCTAGAAACACGTGGCAGCTCCGGACCTCACCTCAGCGGGGAGGCTTGGACCAGAGCCTAGAGCACATGTCAGCTCTGGAACTCAAGCGCACGTGCAGCCCCAGGGCTGACCTTGGGGCCAAGTGCACGTGGCTACGCCAGGGCCCCCCTCAACAGGGAGGCGGGGCCTAGACTGTCTTTTACCCTCTACACCGGGGTACCTGGTCTGCAAGGTACCGACAGTGGCCTCCGAGCCCATCGCGGGGGAGACAATGAGCCCACAGGTGGGCCCTCCATCTTTCCCGCGTGGTGGTTTTGACCCTGCACTTTGGAAACCGAAGTGGTGGCAAGATTTTTGCATAGCGAACGAGTGCTTATACCTCGGAGATGAGAAGGTTGCACATCTTTGGTGTAGTGGGCACATTCGCTAGTCAAAGCAGTAGTGCGTCGTCATGTCTACTCTTGATTAATGGGTCACGTCAACGCACTCGAGGGATTGCCTCGGGGTAATTACTGCGGCAGCCCATGGGTCGGTCGCTGCAGGTCCACCGCGCCGCTCTTCTCAGGAACCGCCGGACGTTCCCGAGAAGTTACCCGCCTAGGTCCTAGTGTGTGACGGGTCGACCTGGGTCCTACCCATCATTGGGGAAGGCGAGTACTGTGGCAACGTGCTCGAGGGGTTGCCTCGGGGCACTTACTGCGACAACCAACGGGTTGGTCGCTACAGCTCCACCACACCACTTTTTCTCGGGGACCGCTGGACATTCCCGAAAGGTTACCCTCGCGTCTAGGAGGCGAATAGCCCGCGGCGTGCAGTGGTGGAAACCCAATCGCCGCACTTGTTGCCCTGCCAGAGGTTGCGGATGTGTATAAAATGAGCCCATTCTGGTGTAGGGTAGTACCTTCCTTAATCATGCGCCCTTTGTCTTCCTCTTGCGCGCTGGAAGCCTCCGCTTCCCAGCGCTCTCATCCACCTTATGCCCTTACACCAGTGGCCTTCTTCGTCCACTTTTGTGAGATGTTCGTGTGCGTGTGGCCTTCGGTTGGCTCTCCGAGGTGTCCTTCTCCTTAACGGTCCCAGATAGAAGCACAAGCCATCCGAATGGTATGTCGATGGTAAGGGAAGCCGTCAGGGACAAGATCCTCGATTTGCCGGGTGTCTCCACGCCAGTGTTGGGGGTATTAGGTGCCTGACAGAGGAAGGCTTGACCTTCCGGTGCCGCCAGATCGCTCTTCTCCTGCAAGGCATCTAGAGGACATGGCCCACACGACATTGGACGTCATCGTGGATAACCAAGTCTGCTATAGATGGCGTCTGGCCCACACGACATTGGACGTCACCGGCGTCGCTATACGGCAGATCGGTGATGTCTAACGAAAATTGAGGCGTTAGACTGATCTGTTTGCTGGTCGTCCTTGGGCTTATAGAGGTGACCGCCTTTTTGTACAGAGATTGGTTTGGGGGACATCCAAGTCTGCCATGGAGTAGAAGATTGCCCGACTTGTAGCTGCTAGGTTCCTCAATTGCTTTGTATCCCTCTTTGTATGCTGGAACTCTGTCATTAATGAATATTCTTTGTTTCAAGCCTTGTGTGTTGAGTTATTGATGTAGACTTCGGACCCTTGGTAGCGCAAAGGTCCAGAATGACTTAGTCGACGTGGATAGCTCTTTGCCGATGTCTTGAACTTGTTCCTCTAGGTCCTTAGCAGCGTAAGGATCTAGTGCGCTCCGGCAGTGTGGCTACCACTTCTTCTGGGTCCTTGGCAGCACAAGGACCCGAGGGAAGTTCAGCCCGTGTCTTCACCTTGTCGTAGCTGGTGCTTCGAGTCTTCTGCTTGCTGCTGCAGTGTTCCGACGTCCTGCCCGCGTGGTTCTCCATGATGCCCCCTCGTAGGTGTGGCCCTTGTGTTGGGGCGCACCTACTACTGGATGAGGCAGGACATCCGCATCGGGCCCCCTGGTAGGTTCGGGACGCCCAGGACCTGTTCGGACCTGCAGACATGGTAGAAAGGAGGAGTAATCGTGCTCTCTGGTCACTCTTCCTTGTTTGGTAGCTTTACTGTGGCTTACGATCCTCAGCTGAGCTACGAGGCTTGGGTAATTCAATGTGGGTCATCCGGGCTATGGTTAAAGCCATGCCCGGGGGTATGTGCCGTCCGGTTCCCCAGTACTGAGCTATAGTGCTGGAGAGGCAGGGTGTACACGCTAGGGGTACAAAACCAGACATAGCAGGCTACACACCCTAGACCTCCCGCTGGCGTAAGCCTTTCAAGGGAGGGACCATTCTGCGCCATAGGGCCCTAGGCAATGAGAGAACCAAAGGTCCCCAAGTTACGGTTAAAAGTTTGCTCAGGGGTATGAGCCGTCCGGCTCCCCGGTACTGAGCTGTAGCGCTGGAGAGGCAGGGTGTGCACGCTAGGGGTACGAAACCAGGCATAGCACGCTACACACCCTGGACCTCCCGCTGGCATAAGCTTTTCAGAGGAGGGACCATTCGGCGCCATAAGTCCCCCGAGCAATGAGACAACCACAGGACCCATGGTACGCCACAGATACCTCAAGCAGGCCCGCCTATAGAAGGATATCACATCTCTTGCTATGGTCGAACACAAGAAAAAGTGACTGGCCACACGGCCAGAGCAATATAGAAAGAAAGCACGAAAAGAGTGGGGGCAATGTCTGGGGTCCGGTTACTTTTCTTGTTCGTAGGCGTGTTCTTTTTGGTCCCCAAATACTCAGTTGTAGCGCAGGGGAGGCAGTGTGGCAGGCTTAGGGTACGGAACTAGGCTAAGCAGGCTGCGCGTCCTAGACCTCTCGCGCGCGTTAACCTTTCAGCGAGACCTTCCAGTGCCACGAGGCCTAGTACAAGTATGTAGGACAGGCTCCGGACATGCAATTTACAGTTGATATGCATGAATGAGCACAAACTGTAAAGAAGATACGCACGGTAGGATAATTTTTTCTTATTTTTGGCTTCCTTCGGGTGATAGGATGAAAAAGGCCATGCAAGAAGGCAGCGACCCGTCCCGGATGACAAGAGTAGCGGGACTCCTCCAGAGCTTAGCTGTTCTAAGCAATGTTCCTTGACACTATGACACCTTTACAAAGAAAGAGAAAAAGAAAAAATACCCTACCACTGCACTAAGGATAGAACTTATGGAGGTGTTCTATGTTCTGTGGATTGGGTAGAGATACCCATCCTATGTGTCTAGGTGGGCGCACCTGGGGCGGCATACCTGTGCTGTTCGGAAGGGACCCTCCCAGCTGGGGGAGGGTTTGTCACCCCTTCCCGAGAAAGTATTAGCCGAGGCACCAGGTGGCCCTACCTTGGGTTGTCTACTGTGCGCGTACCGTTGCTGATACCGCAGGAGCGTTTTGTGGTGTAACACATTTCGAGCAGCCTCTAGCCATGTTTCCTCACCGACGAGGTTGATATCTTCATGCGGAAGCTGGTCCCGAGCGGCTTTTGTCGTATGTATGGACACGGGATGAGCCCTTAGTGTGTTCTGGGGGGAGGGCGGCCTCGACCCCCTACACAAGTGTAAGAGGGCGTTTCCCTTGTCGGATGACGGGGGAACGTTTGGCTAGACGTGGAGCGTCTTGCGTCGCTCGCTGTCGGCGCTGGAGTCAGAGTCGGAGTGGCCGTAGATGGCTTTCAACGCCCGCTCGACGTCTTGATACTCCATCTCCTGCTCAGCGCTGGCCTCAGGTTTGGCCTTTTGTTTGCCCTCCAACTGGCGGGAGGGTGCGCCGTCTTGGCGTGGCCGCTGTTGTTGAACCTCACGGAAGCGCTCCGCTAGCTTTTTGATCTCACGGCAATCGCTAGCGTCGTGGCGGCTGGAGTTGTGCATCGGGCGCCACTGGCCGTTGTCGCTGGCAGACGACGGTCGTGGGCGCTTGTCAGTGCGTGGGGCTCGACCTCAACCCGCCGCTGCTAGGGCGGCAGTGGGTGCCCTGGCCAGAGGCTTGTTCCTGCCCATGGTCTTGTTCTTCTTACTGCTGTGCGGAGCAGCAGCCTCTCCGACACTCACTGCTGCGGAGGCAGCGCATGAGTGCCAGTCTCGGCCTTCCACCGCCCTGGCACACTTGTCGGCCAGGCTGAAGAGCTCGGAGATGTCCTGCACGTCATGCATGGCCAGCTTCTCAAGCATCTTCTTATCGCGGACGCCTTGCCGGAAGGCGATGATGACGGAGGCGTTGGAGATGCAGGGGATGGTGTTCCTAACCTGGGAGAACCGCTGGATGAAGGATCGCAGCGATTCCCCATCACGCTGACGCACGGCGTGGAGGTCGAGCTCGGTGTCGGAGCGTGTGTAGGAACTCCCAAAATTGGCTGTGAATCCAGCACAACTCTTCCCAGGACGTAATGGAGCCTGGGGGAAGGTTCATGAGCCATGACCGGGCTATGCCGGTCAAAGCCACGGGGAAGTAGTTGGCCATGACGGCCTCATCCCCTCCTGCAGCTAGGATGGAAGTGGAGTAGATCTGCACGAACTCGGCGGGGTTGACTGTCCCGTCGTATTTTTTCAGCAAGCGGGGCCGGAACTTAGGTGGCCATACCACCATACGAAGGTGCGGGGCGAGCGCCATGCAGCCCCCTACTGCCCCCAGAGAGGCAGGTGTAGGCGGAGAGCGACCCGCTGGTACGGCGCTCGAAGAGCCGTACCCTCCTTCGAGGTTGCGACGCCTCTCTCGGCATCGTTCGATGGTGATGTGACCATCTTCGCTTGCAAGGCGACGGTTTAGCTCGACTCTGAGGTCAGCTGTGGCCGTTGCGTGTGTGCCTGCCGACCACGGGCCACCGTCGGCGTACACGACTGGGCAAGTGAGGGTTCAGCCCGCTGTCTCCTGTAGGCAGGAGAGTTCATGGCAGCAGCAACGAGATGGTCGACGTCGTGTTGCCACTACTCTACCGCCTCGAGGGTGGCACCCTCGCCTGGAGGGTTGTGGAGCAGAGCGCATGCTACGGCCAGCACGCTCTCCGGGCTCGATCATGGTGGTGCTGTCGCCACCGTTGGAGTAGAGGGCCGCCGAGAGGAATCGGCCACTGGCTGTGTGAGCGCCGAGGGCACACCGACCGTACGGTCGCTGGCCCATCCTGACCTGGGCGCCGTCGGGACACCAACGATATGGTCGCCGGTTCGGCCGGATTTGGGCGCTGTGGGCGCAGCTGGTATTCCGGTTGTCTAATCACCGGCGAGGCCAGACCTGCCCGCTCTAGAGAGGGAGGTAGCCTCATCGTCTCCCACCTGGAGACGACGGCGAGTTGGGCGAGAAGGCTCGCCATTGGAAGTGATGTTTACCATGGTCACATCGAGAGCGCGAAAAGCTCCCTTACCTGGCGCGCCAAATGTCGGAGTGTGTGAGCTACGACACTGCTCCTGGCCTGCTACGAAAGCAGCTCGCGAGGTTCTTTGATTGGAGGGGGCTTGGCGCCCTCGCGCGATCGGCCTCGAGGGAGCGGATGAATACCGAGATTTACGTGGTTCGGGCCGCCGGAGCGTAATACCCTATGTCCACGGGAATGCTCGCTGTATTGCGTGCTTGTATGAGCGTGAGAGGATGCTGGGTTGCAAACCCCTTGTCGGGTGGTCACCCCGATCCTTTTATAGTCCAGGGGCGGGGTGGTTACAAGTGGCTTGGGGCCCGACAGTTAGCCCTGAAGCTATGTGAACCCTATACATGATCTAGGGTTTTGTACTCTGAGTAGAGTAGTCGAAGAGGGAGTTAAGTCCCGCCGCCTGGCGTGTTGGGCGTCCCTGTCCGTGTGTCAGGTGATGATGAAGATGTCGTCTTATTGCCACGTCTTCTTGCCCTCCTTGGGCGGCTTCGTGCCGTTGAGCGGCAATGTACCGCTGTCACGCCTTGTCGTCCTGTCTTGTCACCATAATGGCGAACAGGCAGAGGACGGAGGCGTGTGTAGTGTGCCATGCTTCTGTGGAAGGTGCGAGCCTTGATTACGCAGCGTGACAACGCACTTCCACCTTGACTTCGTCGACCCACGGCCCACGACGGATCGTGGGGCACGTGGCAGCTTCAGAGCTCTTATCGATGGGTTTGGAGCGAGGATACATGTGGCAGCTCCGGACCTCACCTCGGCGGGGGGGGGGGGGGGGGGGGGGTGGCTCGGACCGGAGCCCAAGGCACGTGTCAGCTCCGGAGCTCTCCTTAGCAGGGAGGAGTGACGGAGCCCGGGTACAAGTGGCAGCCCCGGACCTCACCTTAGCAGGGAGGCTCGGACCGGAGCCCAGGGCACGTGTCGGCTCCGGAGCTCTCCTCAACAGGGAGGAGTGTCAGAGCCCGAATACACGTGGCAGCTCCGGACCTCACCTCAGCGGGGAGGCTCGGACCGGAGCCTAGGGCACGTGTCGGCTTTGAAGCCCTCCTCAGCAGGGAGGAGTGCCGGAGCTCGGATACACGTGGCAGCTCCGGGCCTCACCTCAGTGGGGAGGCTCAGACCGGAGCCTAGGGCACGTGTTAGCTCTAGAGAACCTCCTTAGCAGGGAGGAGTGTCGTTGCCCAGATACACGTGGCAGCTCCGGACCTCACCTCAGCGGGGAGGCTCGGACCGGAGTCCAGGGCACTTGTTATCTCCAGAGAACCTCCTTAGCAGGGAGGGGGTTCTGAGCCTAGAGACACATGGCAGCTCGAGACCTCACTTCAGCGGGGAGGCTCAGACCGGAGCCCAGGGCGCGTGTCAGCTCTGGAACTCAAGCGCACGTGGCAGCCCTAGGGCTGACCTCGGGGCCAAGGGCACGTGGCTACGCCAGGGCCCACCTCAGCAGGGAGGCGGGGCCCAGACTGTCTTTTACCCTCTACGCGGGGGTACCCGGTCTGCAGGGTACCGACACCGTCCAAACCCGACGGGTGCGGATTTTATTTTGCACCCGCGGGTAACCAAAATAATTTATGTTTATAATTTTAAAGTCAAATTTGATTGTTTTCTATAATTTAATTGTTTCATCTTACTTATTGCAACCTATATTTACAATCTTTATAAGCAACTTAATATTTTTATTGTATTATCTTTCAAAATGTATGATTTTTAGACTTATTTATTAAATGTTGTAGTATGTTTATAAAAAAAGTCAAATCCGATGGACACTCTAAACTCGTCCAAAACTCGACGGCTGCGGGTGCGAATTCTCAGCCGCGGGTGCGGATTCGGGTGCGAGTTTCAAATTCCACCCGCAACCTCTTTTGTTTCAGGCGAGTTTTTGCTCCACCCGATCCGAGCCCGACCCATTGTCATCCCTATCTTTCACCAGCAGCACTAGCCTATCCATTTCTCTTCTCTCTCCTGTTTTCAGTTGCAAGCCTCCACTTTACAGTGGTTTTGTAGCAGCCAGCACTTTAGAGTTTCCTGTGAAGTCACGGCTGGAGAGGACCGCTAGCAATGGCACCTGTAAATTTCCAGTCTCCTTTGGAATGCAGGAATTCCACATAACTAGTTCAGGAATTTCACAGGAAACGATTTTGATTTCATAGGAAGAACGAAGGGTTCAGAAAAAAATTCCTGTAATTAATCCAAAGGAGGTCTAACAAGTCATCTTGTGTCATTACGACAGTAAACTAGCTGGTGCTGGAGAAACCAAGAGAACTGCAGAACAACACTCCATTCTGCTACTGTTGTGCTTTGCAGTTAGATGTAGCCGTGACAGGATCAGGAAGCGCATCAAGTCAGTTCGGCTGACATGTCGTGTTTACCGTACCTGAATGATCTGAATTTGCCAAGTATAACGATGCGCTGCTACCTAGTACCGCTCTGTAGAGAATATGAACTGCAAGTAGTTAGTAAGTGTTCAAAACTTGTGGTTTCGAGCCTGTTGGGAGAACTAGAAAGGACAATTTAGTCGGGCCTGACAAGTGGCATGCATGGTGTAATGTTGATCCAATATTTCAACGATTCAATATTTGATCCAATATTTCAACGATTTCAACGATGCATCGCTCAGTTGTGCTTTTAGCATGCGCTGAAACCAAGTTGTATTCGCGAAAAGCCAGCTTGATGATTGTTTTGGTATCTCTCCGATTTGGGTGTTCTGATTTCCGAAAAGACGGAATCAGAATTTCTTAATCGTCATGTGCTCCATCCCCCCTTTGTGGAAGAGGGATAAGGCACACTGCCGGCATAATTCGTTCATTATCATTGCTTCATTATATTTTTGTGTCTGTCGCATGAACCATATAAAACTCCCCCCCCCCTTTGTGGAAGAGGGATAAGGCACACTGCCGGCATAATTCGTTCATTATCATTGCTCCATTATATTTTTGTGTCTGTCGCATGAACCATATAAAACTCTCTCCGATCTGCTGTACTGTTCACTAATTAGCTCGCGCGTGCTGTCCCTTTTTGGTTTGTTTCTCATCTTACGCGTGCCTGAATTGGAGCCTTTTGTCGTTCTTGATTCGGATCTGAACTCGCAAATCGTCTCTGGCATCCACACAATTAACACGGCGTCAGTGAATCGAAGAAACAGATAGATGAGCAGCACAAAGGAAAAAACGTCTGCTCTGTGTACGTTGCTGTAAAGCGGAAAGGGGCAGGCAGGCATTCACCACATGGCCGGGCTTTAAGGTTCCACCTCCTTGTGCCAGCACGTGCAGGGTCGTGACAGAACTCACACTGCTACGACATCGACCACCGCTACCGGCAGCACAATGGTGAGCAGGGTGACTGCTGCTGCACATTAACCAAAGACAGGGGCTAATAAATCCGAGACCTCGTAGGAAGCACTAAAACGGGATTTATTTCTATATAAAATAAAATTATAAATATATACCAATGTAAATATAGGATATATCAAGAAACATGCGTATTTTAAACTCTTGGCTCTTAAATGCATAATGTTTATCTAAATAAACAAACCAATCTCTATCGTAATGCTCCTCATTTAATAGAACTTTGTTATAGAGCAATGCAGAAAACCTTCCATGGTGCATCCTATGGTGGGTCTATTGAATTTAAAGTCTTGGAGACCTAGGCGGCAGGCGCAGTTACAATCAGATCGAAATTCTAAGGTCAAAGCGGAGACGGATTGGTGATGTGAGGTGGGCGAAAGATGAAGCGGTCCACGGATGACGAAAAAACCTTATAGACCTAATTATTTAGATGTACTAGAATCTATAAAATTAAGGGCCCCTAAAAAATGGGGTCCTGTTCATTCCAACTGGTGCACACGCATGGGGCTCGGGCCTCACCAGAAACAATTAAGATCTATTACTGAAGGAATATATGACAATCTTTAACATTGCGGTAATATGACACTTTTAAACAATAATACTTATAATTGTTAAGAAAATTTAACATATAAACAAATATGACTGTTAAAATTGAATAGTTTAATGTGTGTAACTAAAAATTATACATATACATGATCGGAATATAGATACTAATTCAATGGACAAGTTTTGGAAAAGGGAAAATCTCTCGAGCTATAACTCATCCAATTAAGATGCTGATCTCATCTGATCTGCGGACGTGAGCCGTCTACCAGAAAAGTGATCGAGGAGACTGGAGGAGGTGCGACGCTCTGTCGTGCGGCGTGGATGCGTCGCAATGTAACACCACTGGCATCGGCATGCATGCAGGCAGGCAGGCAGGCAGGCATGTGGGCGAGGGCACGCAGGCACGTCCCTTTGCCCCCTCGGCAATCAGCGCCCAAGCCCCAAAGCAGCGGCGGCAACTTTTCCTTTTTGGGCCCGCAGAGAAACTAGGAACGAACCATCGTATCATGGCGTCGCTTTGCCGACTTGCCGTGCCGTGCCTTGGCTCGTAGTTCTACCCGTCTCAGTTAGAGTCACATCAGCTCAGGATGCACTGAGCATGGATGATGCGTCGGTCGGGTCGCATGCAGGATGACGTAGCATGCATGAGGCTACACCAGACAACTGAACTCAAAATCAGGCAAGAGGCTAGGGGCTTCTCCAGGAAGCTTCTGTTCCTCTTCTCTTTTCGCGCGACGAGACAAGCGATGCACTAAAGAACGGCTGCTTCCAAGAAACGAAAGCGTTTCCCAAAGTTCCTGCCGAGATTCTTCATCATCTCGTTTCGATTTTTTTCCTTTTTGTTCTTTTGCTCTTTTGTGGCGTGCTGGTAGTAGTACGTGAGTAGCATGTTGGGTTTGTAGCTTGGGATGGAACCAGACCATGTGGCAACCATTACGGGCCCGAATCGGTGGGTTAAACAGCCTGCATGCCAAATTGAAGTTGTATTGAGTGTGTATTCCGTCCAATACGACGCGCAGATCGTTGCGGCCCATGAAGATGAAGGTGCCACGCTTCTGTGGATCGACGGAGGCAGGGACGGCAGGAGGCGGAGCAGCACGCAGGAGATCGACCCCAATCTCCCCCGCCGTGTATAGCAATGGAAACGGACGGATATAACGGATAAATACTTTTTCATATTCACATCTATATAAAATTTTTGGAAACGGATTTGTATCGTATATTGTCGGAAACGGATATGGTATCAGATATGTCGGATGTATCGAAGTTTCAGCGGATCGAAAAATTATGGATATCGGATGGATTCAAATATTTATTTTGGAAAAAAAATAATTCACATGCAACATGTAATTTATAGTTCATACATATAATCCATAACACATCCATATCGAATACATATATGATTCATACATGAAACACACAAATAGTTCATACATAATGCATATATGATTCAAACATATAAATATATAGTTTGTCATATCAGAACCCGGGTATGGTGTTAAGTGGGCAAGGGCCAGGTCGCCACCGCCTTAGTGGCGCGCCATATCGGAACCCGGATATGGTGTTAAATGAGCAAGGGTCGAATCGCCACCACCTTAGTGGTGCGCTACATCATCGCCCGGATGTAGTGATAAGTGAGCAAGGGTCTTTGCATCTTACTCGACGGGTGCAAAGCGTAAGGAAGCTAGCCGAGGAACATAGATTTCGGCTGGGTAGTTGGAATGTAAGATCCTTGACGGGGAAGCTACGTGAGTTAGTAGATGTTGCCATTAGAAGACGAGTAAATATCCTTTGTGTACAAGAGACTAGATGGGCGGGTCAGAAGGCGAGAGAAGTCGAGAATACCGGTTTCAAGCTTTGGTATTTTGGATCGGCTGGGACTAGAAATGGCGTAGGTGTTCTAATAGATAGGAGTCTTAAGGATGGAGTAGTGGATGTTCGAAGACGAGCGTATAGGATCATATTAATCAAGATAGTAATTGGGGACATTGTCTTGAACGTCATTAGTGCTTATGCCCCACAAGTTGGGCTCAACATGAGTGCTAAGAGGCAATTTCGGGAGGACTTGGAGGATATGGTTAGTAGTGTACCGATAACCGAGAAACTCCTCATAGGAGGAGATCTCAATGGTCATGTGGGTGCAACTAACCTAGGATTTGAGGGAGTACATGGAGGCTTTGGATGCGGCGATAGAAATCAAGAGGGTAAGGACATCCTAGACTTTGTCGTAGCCTATGATCTGTTGGTAGCTTAACACCCTCTTTAGGAAGAGGCAATCTCACCTAGTGACCTTTAGTAGTGCCCAACACTCTAGCCAGATTAACTTTGTCCTCACTAGGAGAAGGGATAGACGGGAGTGTCTAGATTATAAGGTGATCCCCGGGGAGTGTGTTGTGACACAACATAAGCTTGTGGTAGTTGAATTTCGCTTCCATACATGTTCTTTGTGGAACAAAGGTGTAAAAATCACAAGAACAAAGTGGTGGAAGTTGAAAGGAGAACCACAAGAATCCTTTAAAAATAGGGTGATCACAGAAGGACCCTGGGCAGAAAATGGAGATGCAGATAGTATGTGGGTGAAGATGGCAACTTGCATTAGTAAGGTAGCTAGTGAGATGTTCAGTGCGAAAAAAGGAAGGAAACTTATAGATAAAGACACTTGGTGGTGGAATGAGAATGTACAAAAAGCCATTAAGGAGAAGAAGGAGTGTTTCAAGAGTTGGCATAATGATAGAAGCGCAAGCAACATGCTTAAGTACAAAGAGGCCAAGAAAAATACAAGGCGGGCTGTGAGTAAGGCAAGAGGACAGGCCTATGATGAGTTATATGAGAGACTAGAGACAAAAGAAGGTGAAAAGGACATATACAAGATAGCAAAAATCCGCGAGAGAAAGATGAGGGATTTCAATCAAGTTAAATGCATCAAAGATGAGACTGACCACATTCTAGTGAAGGATGAAGAGATTAAGAATAGATGGCGGGATTACTTTAATGGGCTATTCAATGATGGGAATGGGAGCACTATGGTTGAGTTGGATGACTCCTTTGATGACTTCAACAGGCGGTTCGTGCGGAGGATACAAGAGTTTGAGGTTAAGCAGGCCTTAAAAAGGATGAAAGGAGGAAAGGCTCTCGGCCCTGATGATGTCCCTATTGAGGTGTGGAGATGCCTTGGGGAGTGGGGACGTGGCAATAGTATGGCTCACAAAGCTATTCAACCACATTTTTCAGTCAAACAAGATGACTGAAGAATGGAGGAAAAGTATATTAGTACCTATCTTCAAAAATAAAGGTGATATTCAAAGTTGTACTAATTATCGAGGGGTTAAGCTTATGAGTCATACTATGAAGCTTTGGGAGAGAGTGATTGAACACCGCCTGAGGAAAGTGACCAATGTCACTAAAAACCAGTTTGGTTTTATGCCTGGAAGGTCTACAATGGAGGCGATTTTTTTGCTTCGTCACCTTATGGAGAGATATAGGGAGCAGAAGAAGGACTTGCATATGGTGTTCATTGACTTGGAGAAGGCGTACGATAAGATACCAAGGTCAGTCATGTGGTGGGCACTAGAGAAACATAAAGTTCCAATAAAGTACATTACCCTTATCAAGGATATGTACAATAATGTTAGGACACGTGTGCACGTAAGTGATAGTGAGACTGATGCATTTCCTATCACGGTAGGACTACATCAAGGATCAGCTTTGAGCCCATACATCTTTTCCTTGGTGATGTATAAGGTGTCGAAGGATATACAAGGGGATATCCCTTGGTGCATGCTCTTTGCCGATGATGTAGTGCTGGTAGATGAAACTAGGGATGGTGTTGATAAGAAATTAGAGTTATGGAGACAAACCTTAGAGTCCAAGGGGTTTAGACTTAGTAGGACCAAGACCGATTATATGAGGTGTGACTTTAGTGGTGTTGCTCATGAAGAGGGAAATGTTAGTCTACAAGGACATGTAGTACCTAGAAGGGACTCTTTCCGATACTTAGGATCAATGTTACAAAGCAATGACGATATTGATTAGGATGTTTGCCACAGGATCAAGGTAGGGTGGATGAAATGACGACAAGCCTCTGGAATCCTATGTGATAGGAAGGTCCCACAAAAGCTAAAAGGGAAGTTCTATAGGACGGTGATCAGACCCGCGATGCTTTACGGGGCGGAATGTTGACCAACTAAACGGCAACATGTCCAACAAATGAGTGTCGTAGAGATGCGCTATGCTACGCTGGATGTGCGGGCACACGAGAAGAGACCGAATAAGGAATGAGGGGATTCGTGATAAGTTAGGGGTGGCGCCGATTGAAGAGAAGTTAGTCCAACATCGACTTAGGTGGTTTGGACATATCCAGCGGAGGCCTCCAGAAGCACCGGTTAACAGTGAGATTTTAAGAGGTAGAGAAAATATTAGGAGGGGTAGAGGACGACCAAGGTTGACCTGGGAGGAGGCGGTAAAACGAGATTTGAGAGATGAAAATGTATCTAGAGACTTAGCTCATGATAGGACCGCATGGAAAGTAGCAATTCATGTGCCAGAACCTTAGTCTTGTTTTTTTCTTTTTCTTTTTCTCTATTTTCTTCTTTTTTTTCTTTTTTTCTTTTTTTCTTTTCCCCTTTTTTCCTTTTTTCCTTTTTTTCTATTTTTTCTTTTTTCTTGTTCTTATATCTCTTCCTCTCTTTTACTTCATTGATATTGGGTTTCATGTCTAGCCGACCCCAACATGCTTGGGATAAAGGCTTGGTTGTTGTTGTTGTTGTTGCATAGTTCATACAAATTACAACACCAAGACATCAATAAAACAACACCCATGCAACAACAAGACAGCAACAAAACAACATACATGCAGCACGGGACTCAACCAGGAGTCGCCGAGTGAGGAAGACGGCTACGGGAACGGGGTCGGGACTGGATGTCTGAATCGGGACAGGACGGTTAGGGTTAGCCGATTTGGGCCAGACCGCCAGTGTACAATTGGCCAAAAATCATTCGAATATTTTTCGGATTATGATTCCGATATATGCGATGAAATATGGATATCCGACTATTCAGACGAATATTAAGTCATACTGTTTCTGATCCATATCCGATTGAGGTCCGACAAAAACTGATATGGACCAGATATATTCGGATCCGAAACCCGGACGGATCGAGAAATATTCGATCCGTTTTCATCCCTAGTTGTGGAGGCTAAGGGATTGTTTGGGTATAATAAATTCTTGTGCATAAAAGTAGAACGAAATGGAAAATAAACTAATTTTTATTTCAATCCTCCCAGTCCACTTTAAATAGAGAGTGTTTAACTCTGTCCAAACAAACGTTGTTCTTCTCATCCGGCCCACTGCATCTTATTTTGTCGGCTCGTTTAAGGCCTCTTTGATAGCCCACAATCCCAGAGAAATTTCATCCAAATCCATGGGCCAGAAACCTCGGGCCAAAATTTCTCGAAGATGCATTTGGAAACCGATTTTCCCGGTCAAATCCGCGTGGGAGCACAGGTTTTTCTACCTCTGCCCGACCGGGCAGGAAAACCCTCGCTCTGCTCGCTCCCCCCGCACCACTCGCCTTTCGCCGTCTCTGCTCGCGCTGCCTCGTCGCTCCCCCACTCGCCTCCCCAGCCCCGACCCCGACGCATCTCCTTGCGCCGCCTCGTCGCTCCCCCACTCGCCTCCCCAGCCCCGACCCCGACGCATCTCCTTGCGCCGCCTCGTCGCTCCCCCTGCTCGCCTCCTGCTGCCTCTGCTAGCGCCGCCTCGCCACTCCCCCACCCGCCTCCCTAGCCCCGCTCGCCGCACCCCCACCTGCGCTTCTCGCCACTCCCCAGCTCCTCCTCACGCTCCTCGCCTCTTGGCCTTCGGCCGCCAGTTCGCCTCCAACCAGCGAGCGGCGTGCCATGGCCAAGCGGCGGCGGCGACGTCCCGACCCAGGGGAAGAGCAAGCGCGAGCTTGCGGAGGGAAAGCAGGGGTCGGTGCAAAGTGGAAGACCAAACAGCCGCATGGCTTCGCCGCTGAGGTCGTGGCTAGGAGAAGCTGAAGGAGCCCGTTAGGCCTAGGGAAAAGCGCCTGGCGGTCAAGATTTTTCTGATTTTTAATATCATTTTTGTATCTCAATATTTCTATCCCCCTCATTCCCAAATAGACATAGGGGTCTTCTACCCTGGGTGAGAATTCCACCCAGAGGGCAGGGGTGATTTGCTGGGGATTTGCTGCCGTAGTTTTTTGGCCCTACCTCCAAAATGAAGCCTTAGCGTTATCCGTTTATATCTTTCATAGAACTCCCGTTCTCCTCTGTATCTCCATGTGAGTCGGTGGCAGGGATCTATATGGGGACGAGTCAATCTTTTGCTGAAGACAATGCAGCTGAAGACGAAACACCTACTCTATTCAAGTACTGTTTTCTCCTAAGCGATTTCAGGATGTAGTACAATGTATTAATGACGTGCATAAGTGTTTCCTCGTATTCTCGATTTGATTCTTCAGTCTACTTTTTTTTTACCCTTCTAGCTCTCTTAGTTTTTCTGGAAGGAGTGAATGAGTTGGCTTCATTTTCATATTGAGATGCCTTTTTCGTGATCTTTTTTTATTCCTTTCACTTCCCCTTATTTGCTCACGTTGATTTTGCTTGGTCACTTCATGTTCTATCCGAGCGATTAGTCTCTAATTTAAAGAGTTTGGCTCTAATACTAATGATAAGTTGCTTAGTGAAGGGTGAATAGGCAAACAATACCTTAAACTCACTTAATTCAAAAATCAATTGAAGACAAGACTTGTCCTCACCCTGACTAGCCTGTACAAGTTTGAACTAGTTCTAGATTGTTTGGATAAGTCTAATATATACGCAATAAATAATTAAAATATGAATTAAGTGAACCGTTGAGTAATCTAGTTCAAGAATGAGCAATTACACGATGCTAGCACTTATATAAAGAAGAGTCATGCTTAAAAGTCTAACAATTATAATGATACTAGTAAATTAAAGATGAACCCTAGTAATATTTATTAAATCTGAAAGTAAACGAATAAGAGACAAAACATAATGATTTTTACCAAAGTTCGGTTCCACAAATAATCCTACGTATCCGTTGAGAAGTCTAGACAAGACGAGTTCCTATAAACCCTCTACCTCTCTCAGCAATCACCAAGATCAAGCTCGGTTCTTCATTATCAACAGTTTGGGTGATACAAACTTCTCAGTCTCCTGCAACAAGATCGGGTTCAAACAGGAGATGCCTAGTCGTCTAGAAAAAGAATCCTAAGAGTAACAAGCACAAAGCAATAAGACAGCGATGAGGTCTTATTAATAGCTCAATTCAAGGTTGTCCCACACTCAAAGCCTTCAAATCTCACTAACTCCCACTAAGATCAAATTTGAACACTTAGAGATGACAGACAAGGTGTTAGAAAGCCTCAAAAACATGTGCGGTTGTGCTAGGTTAGCTTCATACGGATGGGGAATGAAACCCCCCTTTTATAGGGGTCCTCGATGATTTTATAGTTACTTCAATAAGTCCGGACTAGTTCAGTACCCGATATCGGACACGTCCGAATGCCACTTTAAGATTACATATGTCAGTACCCTACAGACCAGGTACCCCGCGTAGTGGGTAAAAGACAGCCTGGGCCCCGCCCCCCTGTTGAGGCGGGCCCTAGTGTAGCCACGTGTCCTTGGCCCCATGGTCAGCCCTGGGGCTTCCAAGTGCATTTGAGTTCCGGAGCTGACACATGCCCCAGGCTCAGAGCCACCTCCCTCCTCGCTGAGGTGAGGTCCAGAGCTGCCACGTGTCCCTTGGCTCAGAGCCACCTCCCTCCTGAGGACAGCTCTGGTGCTGACACGTGCCCTAGGCTCCGGTCTGAGCCTCCCCGCTGAGGTGAGATCCGGAGCTGCCACGTGTCCCCTGGCTCAGAGCCACCTCCCTGCCGAGGACAGCTCCGGAGCTGACACGTGCCCCGGGCTCTAGTCCGAGCCTCCCTTCTAGGGTGAGGTCCGGAGCTGCCATTTATCCCCAGGCTTAGAGCCACCTCCCTGTTAAGGACAGCTCCGGTGCTGACACGTGCCCTGGGCTCCGGTCTGAGCCTCCCCGCGGAGGTAAGGTCCGGAGTTGCCACGTGTCCCCTGGCTTAGAGCCACCTCCCTACTGAGGACAGCTTAGGTGCTGACACGTGCCCTAGGCTCCGGCCCGAGCCTCCCCACTAAGGTGAGGTCCGGAGCTGCCACGTGTCCCCTCGCTCAGAGCCACCTCCCTGCTGAGGACATCTCTGGTGCTTACACGTGCCCTAGGCTCTGGTCTGAGCCTCCCCGCTGAGGTGAGGTCCGGAGCTGCCACGTGTCCCCTAGCTCCAAACCCGTCGATAATAGCTCCAGAGCCACCACGTGACCCACGATCTGTCGTGGGCCGTGGGTCGACGAAGTCTAAGAAGGAAGTGCGTTGTCAGGCTTCGGGTCGGTACCCGCGATATGGGATACCCCCGCGCACAGGGGAAAATGCATGAGGATCTTGCCCTTCTCCGCAGGGAGAGCTCCGAAGGCGCCACGCGTCCAGCGGGGCCGGACCTCCCTCTCCTCAGAAGAGAGCTCCGGGCTCGCCACGTGGCCTGCAGAAGCCGGACCTCCCCCCTCCGCGGGGGAGAGGTCCGAAGGCGCCACGTGTCCAGCGGGGCCGGACCTCTCTCTCCTCAGAGGAGAGCTCCGGGCCCGCCACGTGGCCGACAGAAGCCGGACCTCCCCCTTCGCGGGGAGAGGTCCGAAGGCTCCACGTGTCCCGCGGGGCCGGACCCCCCTCTCCTCTAAGGAGGGCTCCGGGCCCGCCACGTGTCCAGCAGAACAGCGCTGCCTGCCCCCGAGCGGTAGGCAGCGGGCGTAAAGACGCCCCATACCTTGCCCGTACAAGGTATTCAAGGCCCGCGCCTTCCCATGACGCGGAGCACGCCTCTGTCAGGTGCCGTTGCGCCCAGTCGCATCACAGACTGGCACGCGGTGTCAGAACCTGCCAGCCAATAAACACAGCGACAAGACATCCCCTGCCGCTCCCGCCGTCATCAACCATACGACTAGCATGCGGCATGGGCAGGGCGGCAATACGAAGACTCAGAAGCCTTCGCCAGAGACAACTACCGACATAACTGCAGATACGATAGTCGGCAGACAATCTCCCCGGGACCACCTGTCGGGTCCCGGGCCCCCCCCTTGTAAGCCACACGAGCCTTGTACTATAAAAGGCTCGGGTAGGCGACGTTAGCAAGGGTTCGCACTCCAGCAACTCATACCCTAGGCATAACTCATCCTCAAGCTCAGGACTCCGGTTCTGAGCAACAAGCAATACAGCGAGCACCTCTGCTCACCGTGGACGTAGGGTTTTACGCTCCGACGGCCCGAACCACGTAAAACCCGCGGTGTCAAGCTCCACCCTAACTCGTCCCTACGCTTAAGCTCTCCGCAAGCGACTAGCCCCTCCGAGAAAGAACCTCCGCGAGCTGCCTAGAGCAGGTCCGGGGGAAGTGTCGACCACACACTTCGACACTTCGCATTCAAGGCTTGTGCCTTCCCCAGAAGCACGGCGCACTGCACACGCCTTCGTCCGCCGCCCGTTTGCCATTACGGTGAGAAGACAGGACGACAAGGCGTGACAGCAGTACAGTGCCACCCAACGACACAAAGACGCCCGAGCAGGGCGAGAAGACGTGACGACAAGACGACATTTTCATCATCACCTGACACACGGATAGGGGCGCTCAACACACCAGGCGGTGGGACTTTACTCCCCCATCAACCACTCTACTCATAGGACGAGGCCTTAGATCATGTATAGGGTTCACATCGCTTCGGGGCCACCTGTCGGGCCCTAAGCCTCATTGTAACCACCCCAGCCTTGGACTATAAAAGGACCAGGGTGACCTCCCGACAAAGGGTTCACATTATAGATCCCGCAACGCACAAGCACACACGCACAAGCAATAGAACAAACACTCCCGTGGACGTAGGGTATTACGCCCCGGCGTCCCGAACCACGTAAATCTCGGTGTTTATCCGCTCCCTCGAGCCCAGGTCGCGTAGGGAACCAAGCCCCCTCCGATCAAAGAACCTTGCGGGCTTCTTCCGAGCAGGCCGGGAGGAGTGTCGCAGCTCACACACTCCGACATTTGGCGCGCCAGGTAGGGGTGCTTTCCACGCTCTCCACGCGACCATGGTGAACATCACCTCCCGTGACGAGCCTTCTCACTCAACTCGTCGTCATCTCCAGACGGGAGATGATGAGACTACCTCTCGCTCCAGAGCGGGCAGCCCCGAGCGCCCAAATTCGGCCGAAACGACGGCCAGACCGCTGGTGCCCCTGTGGCGCCCACGGCGCCCAGGTCAGGATGAGCCGGTGACCGTACAGATGGTGTGCCGCCGGCGCTCATACTGCCAAAGGCCACATCCTCTCGGCAGCCCTCTACTCCAACGGTGGTGACAACTCCACCACGACCGAGCCCGAAGAGCGTGCTGGCCACAGCACGCGCTCTGCTCCACAACCCTCTGGGCGAGGGCGCCACCCTTGAGGCGGCAGAACCGTGGCGACACGATGTCGACCATCTCGTTGCTGCTGCCATGAACTCTCCTGCCTACAGGAGACAGCGGGCTGAACCCTCGCTGGCCCAGTCGCGTACGCCAACGATGGCCCGTGGGACGGCAGCCCCACATGTGACGGCCACGGCTGACCTCAGGGTCAAGCTGAACCGTCGCCTCGCAAGCGAAGATGGTCACACCACCATCGAGCGACACCGAGAGAGGCGTCGCAACCTCGAAGGAGAGTACCGATCACCGAGCGTTGTACGAGCGGGCCGCGCTCCGCCTACCCCTGCCTCTCTGGGGGCAGTAGGGAGCTGCATGGCGCTCGCCCCGCACCTTCGTATGGTGGTCTGGCCACCCAAGTTCCGGTCCCACTTGCTTGAAAAATATGACGGGACAGTCAATCCCACCGAGTTTCTGCAGATCTACTTACCTCCATCTAGCTGCAGTAGGGGATGAGGCCGTCATGGGAAACTACTTCCCCGTTGTCCTGACCGGCACAACCCGGTCATGGCTCATGAACCTTCCCCTAGGCTCCATCACGTCCTGAGAAGAGTTGTGCTGGAGGTTCACAACCAACTTTGGGAGTTCGTACATGTGCCCCGGCACCGAGGTCGACCTCCACGCCGTGCGTCAGCGTGATGGGGAGTCGCTGCGATCCTTCATCCAGCGGTTCTCCCAGGTCAGGAACACCATCCCCCGCATCTCCAACGCCTCCATCGTCGTCGCCTTCCGGCAAGGCGTCCGCGAGAAGAAGATGCTCGAGAAGTTAGCCACGCACGACGTGCAAGACGTCACCGAGCTCTTCAGCCTGGCCGACAAATGTGCCAGAGCGGCGGAAGGACGAGACTGGCACTCACTACCTGCCTCCGCGACAGGGAGTGCCGGAGAGGCTTCTGCTCCGCGCAGCAGCAAAAGGAACAAGACAGGAGGCAGGAACAAGCCTGTGGACGGGGAACCCACTACTACCCTAGCAGCGGCTAGTGGGGGCCGAGCCCCACGCACTGACAAGCGCCCAAGACCATCGTCTGCCAGCAACGAAGGCAATTGGTGCCTGGTGCACAACTCCGGCCGCCACGATGCTAGCGACTGCCGTGAGATCAAGAAGCTTGCGGAACGCTTTCGTGAGCTATAACAACAGCGGTCGCGCCAAGACGACGCTCCCTCCCTCCAGCGAGAGGGCAAACAAAAGGCCAAACCCGAGGCCAACGCTGAGCAAGAGATGGAGTATCAAGACGCCCAACGGGCATTGGAAACCATCTACGACCATTCCGAATCCGCCTCCAGCGCCAACAACGAGAGACGCAAGACGCTCAACGTCTAAACCAATCGTCCCCCCTGTCGTGCGACTAGGGAAATGTAAAATCCCCAAAAAGTGGTAGCAAGAAAATTCAGCTCATATACACTTATGAAAAATGAGGGGAATTAAAACTTTGAATTATAGTAAGTGTGAGTTCAAAGTGAGGGTTTAGACTTCCCAAAACTTCCAAACATGGAGATCTAAATGCACAACTTGGATGTTTATAGTCCAAATATTCAACCTTCCAAATTTCAGCTCATTTGGAGGAGTTTTAATATTTGTTTGGGATTAAAAGGAGAAGCCCTCTAATCTGAATTTCAAATTCAGTTTCAAATTCCAATTCCCTCAATTTGAAAATTAGGTTTCACAAATGTGTTCTCCACCTTTGAATGAGCAGCCATGCCAAAAGTTGGAAATTTTGGAGCTGGTTTGCTATATTTTTGAGGCAATACAAAGTGGAGAATTCAAACTCCTTTTCAAATTCAAATGATCAAACCACATCCAAATTTCACACCAGAATTCAAACTATTTGAATTCAGCAAATTCAAACTATGACTTGGGGGTGAAGTCAATTCTTTAATGTTGAGTTTCTGGTGGGAAAATATCAGAAAAGTTTGACTAAATAAAAGGGGAGGTGGGGCCCAATTGTCAGCCACACAAAAGCAACTCAACCGACTGTTTTCTCCCCGGGTGATCCCAGCGCGCCAGCGCTCGACGTTTTCCCCGTGCCCGATGCTCCACCGAGCTGTTCTCGCTGCCTCCGACGTCGGAGCGCGCGTGGGTGATCAGAGCGACCGCCCCAGCGCCCCAACTCTATTTCCCTTCCCCCTCAGCTCGTGCAGCGCCGCGACAGTCTCATTTCCGCTGAACACCGCCGCTCAGCTCTCTCCGATCGACCACAGCCCTCCAAGCTCGATTGCTCGAGCGCTCCACAGCAAAGAGCATCGCCTGGACGTGCTCTAGCCCTTGCCAAAGCCCCTTCGAGGTTTGCCGGTCCGAACTGCTCGAGAAACGCGGATTGGCGCCAAAGCTTCAAGGTGCCCGGACCTCGCCGTTTCGGCTCTCCGTCGACAGCAGCAACCGGCCACCCTCTCCCCCGACTTCCTATACAGGAAAGGTGCGTGGACATGTCCTGGTCGTGTAGCCGGAGTCCGTTTAGCGTTTGCTTGGACCGGTGGCGAGAATTCCACCGTTTCCCCAAACGGTACACCGACAAGTAGTGCGCGGTCTAGCCAAAAATTCGTTGCTCGATCCTTTAGACCTCGAGTAAGCCTGCCAAAGCTTCTCTACTTCCTAGCGCCTCTCCTCGATGAAGAACCAAGCAAAAACATCAAGAAACGAGGGAGCCCTAGCTGTTTTCGTAGTCGCCGGTGCAAAAGCACCTCGGGTCGCCGTGGAGCCCTCGGTTGCCGGCAGTTTCACCGGCGTCCAGGACCCTTACGGGCTCCTACATCATTCACTGATGCTCTAGAGCCCAAGAATCGATCGAATGATAGAGGAATAAGGGTTCCCGACCTCGCCGGAGTTCAAAACTTTGCTGTCATCGGTGCGCGATGGTTTCGGGTGAGCCACGGCCGCCCGCGACCCTCCCACAGTGTCCAGCACGGTTAAAAATGGGGGAGCGGCGAGTTTGACGAAGTTTAGACCGCGGGAACCCCGTTCCGGCAAGCCTCGCCGGCGTGCACCACCGCGGGAGGCGCGGGCAGCGCGAGGAAGACGAAGGAGGGCCGGGTCCCACCGGTCAGCCTCCGGGTTCGCGCGAGGATCGGCTTGTGGCGCCGGATCTGGTGCAGCTGCGCGGGAATAACCCCGTAGCCCCCGGTGTTGCTAAAATCTGACTGGTCCGAATTAAAACAGTGGGCCCAGCCCAATTATTTGAAGTTTCTATTAGAGAAATAATTCCAGGAATTAGCTGATCTTTACAAGGCCATAACTTTGTGTAGAAGACTCCAAAAAGAGTGAGACCAATTTTGTTGGATTCCTCATGAGGAGTACTTGACAGAGAAACCAATTTTTGGCTATGAAAATGCCCAGGAATTTCTGTAGAATTGTTTTTTGTAAATCCTTTAGGGATTTATTACAGGAGCAACTCTTTATGAAATATTCCAAAAATTGGGCAGCAAATCCTCTTCATAGATAATGATCTCCAGTAAAAATTTGGGCTTCATTGGAGTTCATTTTCTAGGTAAAATTACCCTCCCATGTTCAGCTTTTATTTAGAAATTCAAATTTAAACAGAAGCTTTTTTAGAACTCCTGTCTAAGTTCAAAAATTCATATCTCTCTGATGGTAGCTCCAAAAATGGTGAAACAAATTTTGTTAGAACCATGGGGACTTACCCTAATCAGATCTTCCATTTCTAGCTATGTCAAAGCTCCTGATTTAGGCTCAAAATTCATATAAGCATTGTACTTGTAGGAATTTTAAAGACTACATTATGCAATGACATGTCTCCAAAGTCGGCTCAAATCATCCTTAGAGGGTCTAGAATCCACTGTAAAATTCCCAAAGCCAATTAAGGATTTTAAATAGCAGTAGCTATGAGTAGAAGTCCAATTCTTATGAATCCTTAATACTTATACATGTATTTTATTACATTTCATAATAGTGACCGAAGTTGAGGACGCGCCGGAGCCCTTGGATGTCCTCCCACCTGAAGCTAACTTCCCGTTTGACTCGCAACCAGGCAAGCCCCGGTTTGCACTTAAGTACCTTTTATAAAGTTTTTCATTTGTATCACTTATGTCTAGGTTGAAATGTATGCATTAGAGTTAGGGTGATTGAAACCCCAATTGAATAGCCTCTTGACTCCTATGGTGGGTTGGGTAGTTTACAGACTCGACGAGTAGGGAAATGCCATGCTAATGTTTAGGTTTTCGGTAGAAGTCGAGTGGTTGGAAGCTACTCGCGAGATAGTACTTATCACCGGAAAGAAAAGAGGTAGATAATGGCTTGAGTTGTATGAAAATGAGACCCAGAAGGGGGGATAGGAAGCAGTGAGCAGAGGTCTCACATGCGTAGCCCTGTTGGTGTCGGTTGAGGACCGTCCGTGTGTGGCCCTGCTGGACAAGTATCGAACAGTACCGGATGCATATTGGCATATGGGAACCAGGAAACCGATGTAATTGGTTAACCTGGGTGCCGAGGCTTACCCAACCGTAAATAGGAGTGGGTTGAGGGTAGCAAGATGTAAATCTGCCGGTGGGCACAGTCACACTCCACGCGGGGACCTCCTACCCGTTACGGATGGACCGGTTCGGTATTTGGGTTGCCTTTGAAAGGTTGTTGCATACAACAGAGTAGGAAGGGGTGTGGAATCACACTTCTGAAAGTGGGTGTATGTAACGTGTTATCCGGGCGTGTCTTGATTGCAATCACTGTCCCTCGCGGTTATTTGAGTACCCGCTTGTTCACTGCGCTGTGACGTAGTAAGAAGTAAAATAAGCCAACTAAAAATGCTGTATTGATCTTAATGTCTTGAATACCTTGATTGTTGTAGATATAGAGCTAATTAAGTTTATATTCCACTTTGGGCATCTCCACATCGGGGGAAAGCGTTTCTTGTTTGATTGTGGACTTCCGATGTGAGGGCTGCCTAAGGCACATGAATCTGCTGCTATAAAACTGAAAGTAAGGATCAACTTATAGGCGTGTCTTTATTGCAAATTCCTTTTCCCATCTTACATATCCTTGCACGTAGAGTTCCATGCCTAGGGTTGACGGTTAAAACTTGCTGAGCCTTCGTGCTCACGGTTGCAATATTTGAGCTGTGTGCAGGTGAGAGTTATGAGGAAGGTTCCGAGGACGAGGCGATGCCCCCGTTGGGGTACACGGCCGAGCTGGAGCCCTGCACGCCGCCGTGATTCTCCGGTTCCATGCTGCTAGTGTGTAGCGTCCCCGGGCTGGACGGCTGCACTTTTGCTTAGTTAGGATTTGAGAGCAACTATGTATATAACTCCCGCTGTTAATTAGATTTTGTAAAAGACTTCCGCCGTTTTATATCAAATAAAAGTTTATATGTTGTTCTTTATTCTTTTCGTGTGTGCTGTTGGGTGCCGCATCGCACGGCACCACCCTATGCGATCTTGGAGTGGGTGAACCACGGGGTGGTCCCCACAGGCGTGGTATCAGAGCCGCATTGGGAATGGCACGCTCGAAAAGAGCCTATTTTGAAAACTTAGAAGTAGTCGAGTGAGGATTAGTCATTAAGCTCATATAAGGTCTATGATAGTAGTAGTTACTAAGGTGGAAAGGCTAACTTATGTGTTATACATTCTGTAACGACGCTCCGACGTCAGGTAAGAGGTAAGGTACGCCACCGCAGGCGGATCAATTGCGGTAACTCACCATACGAGAAATAGTATGGAAGGATATACCGTGGCTTGGCACGGTAGTGAATATGAGTCTCTGAACCTTTCCATGGTTCTGAGAGCATATGAAAACGCTGATCTCCAGCGTGCTTTAGGCAAAAGTGAGAATACCCCATCGTGTGGTAAGCAACACGATAGTATGCAACTCTTGAACGTTCAATGTTCAAAGGGCCATACGCAGCGCTCGCCATCGGCGTGCCTCAACGGTCATGAGGCAGTAGGTGGTATCCGTTGGGTTTATAAAATTCCCAACCGTGACGACCCGTTCGCGCTCTACTCGGGTTCCCCGTCGTGTGGTGTGAAAACACGACCATGTACCTTGAGACGTGACTTGACTCAGGGACAATCCGTATGGCAATGATACGGACCGCATGTTTTTACTATGATATGGAACTGCCTGAAATGCTAAAACCTTTGTGTGCACCATTATTGTGTGTTTTTCTGCAGGTACATTAACCACGTTAGCGCATGACCTGTAGAAACCGTTTGTGAGTGACGTCTTTAGTTCCACCATGTGACCCGTATATGCCGGAATACCGGTTTAGGATTTTTCTTTGGTGAGGAAACGTAGTACCGACTGCATAAAAGTTTATTTTCAAAGAAAAGTGTCACAATGATGTTTAGGATTTCATTTAGAGGTTAGTAAACTACTATATTGAACTAAGAGTCAATTGGGAGTATAGATTCAATCTCAAAAACTTAGGAACAATCTCCCCTGTTTTTGGCAGAAACTTTTGTTGAATTGAACAGGGCATAACTTAGGATTGGTTAAACCAATGGAGGTGTGAGATACCATTCTGGGAAGGTTTTGAAGTCCTCTACAATTTTTCTGTAGAGTCCCAGAACAAAATCTCCCTCCAATGGGATGAAAATCTCAGATGAGTAGGTACCGTCCAGAAACAGTGCAGACCAAATGCTCCCTGGAATTTTCCGTATTTCGACCAAAACACTTAGTTTCACCGTTCGACGTCCAGTGGCTGTTGTAAAACAGCGAGTTGGAGTCGAAGGGTTTATGCATTTGACATATCACTTCGAGTTAGTACATGTTTGGGTCCAATACAATAGCGAGGAATTACACATGCTAACACACTTAACATCCCGTGGTGACCCCGATGGTCGAAATGAACTTTTAACCTATAAAGTTCAATACTTTGGAACTCGATCGTGTGACATGGTCCAGGGATGTATATGTTGTATAAAGTTTATACTTTATCCATATGTGTGATTGATATGCACATTGTTTATCCCATTGCATTACTATTGTATAGACCGGATGAGCTAAACCCACATGTGCTGATTATTTGAGTGGTATGAATGCAGAATGGTGCGGACACGTTCAACGCAAGAGGAGGGAGGTCCGAGTCAAGTTCGTGGTGATGAGTCTCCACCTCCGGAGCAGACCACGACACAGCAGCAACCACCTCCTCCACCGCCAGAACTTCCAAGGAATCTTGCGGAGGTCCTCGCCGCAGTGCTCGGCTCGCGCGATGAGCAAACCGAGTTACTGCGGATGTTGGTGCAGCAGAATGCGTCCCATCAGGGAGGACGCCAAGACAATGGGCAACGCCAGCCCCAACAAAGTTCATATTCAGAATTCATGGTGACCCATCCACCGGTCTTCACGGAGGCCGAAGAACCTTTGGAGGCGGACAGCTTTATCCGCACTCTGGAGGCAAAGTTCGGGCTGCTACGATGCACCGAACACCAGAAGGCGCTGTACGCAGCGCAACAGCTTCAAGGAGAAGCCGGTACCTGGTGGGCGAATTATACCGCCTCCTTACCGGCTGGACATGCCGTCACATGGACGGAGTTCCGGGAGGCGTTCCGCGCCTATCACATACCCCCCGGTGTGATGAAAATGAAGCTCCAGGAGTTCCTGGCGCTCCAACAAGGCGAGAGGAGTGCTCATGAGTACTCCAGGTTATTCAACCGGCTGGCGTAGTATGCACCAGGATTTGTGGGCACGGAAGACAATAAGAGCAATGCGTTCTTCCGGGGCCTGAACTCCAAGATGAAGGTCCATCTCGCCCAGAGTAATCGCGGCACATTCAACGACCTAGTTAATGCCGCGATTCTACAGGAGAATGCTCAGCGCGAGCACGGTTCTGACAAGAGGAAACGCAGCGCGCTGACAAGCAGCAGTGGTGGGACGCCCCAAAAATACCGCGTGGTGTATCGCTCACCATCCGGTCAGAGATGGCAGCCACCGGCGCGACCGCCTCAGTTCCGCGGTCGACAATATAATGCGCCGGGCTTCCGACCGGCGTATCCACCACAGCAACAGCAGCAGCAAAGGATGGTTCCGCGTGCACCTCAGTTTCAACAGCATGCACCGGGATTTCGTCCTCAAGTCGGCGGGACCCCGACACCTTACACGTGCTACACGTGTGGCCGTGCCGGGCACATTTTGAGGGACTGCCCCGAGCCGCGACAGGGCAGGGGTGCAGCACCATATCAGGGTGCTAATCAGCCCCGCAACCAGCCCAAGAAACCAGCACCAAAACCCGGAAACGTCCACCACTTAGCTATCGAAGACGTGCCGGAAGGCGAACCCGTCCTCGCGGGTACGTTCTCTTACCTAGATCATCCCGTAGTCATACTTTTTGACTCTGGTGCCACCCATATTTCATAAGTCAGTCTTATGTTATTAAATATCAACTGCCTATCATTCCCACAAATAATTCATATTTGATATGTTCTCCGGGTGGGAAAATAACAGCTGATAGAATGGTCTATAGAGCACCATTACAGTTGGGTGGAAATCTATACCCGACGTCTCTGATCATGTTAGAGAGCCAAAAACTCGATGTCATTTTAGGAATGTCATGGCTATATCGCCATGGTGCTGTTCTTGACATCATTCCACGTGTGGTTCGTTTAAACTCTCCACTTCATGAACCACACGTTCTTATTCTTGACCGTTTGGTTCAAGAAACCCAGCCACATATAACACGGAAGTCACGAAACTTGAGGATATTTGTGTGGTCCGTGAATACCCGGATGTCTTTCCGGATGATCTTCCGGTCATGCCACCCGAAAGAGATGTCGAATTCAAGATTGAACTCGTACCTGGGACGACGCCGATATCACGGAGACCATACAAGATGGCTCCCAACGAGCTGGCTGAACTGAAGGAGCAGCTCAACGATTTGATGAAGAAGGGTTTCATTTGACCGAGTTCCTCGCCATGGGGATGCTCGGCGCTGTTTGTGAAGAAGAAGGATGAAACCTTGAGGTTATGTGTGGACTACCGACCTCTCAACGCCGTCACCATCAAGAATAAATATCCACTGCCCCGCATCGATATTCTCTTCGATCAACTTGTGGGTGCGAGTGTATTTTCCAAGATGGATCTTCGCTCCGGATATCATCAAATCAAGATCCGAGCGGAAGATATTCCGAAGACGGCCTTCTCGACGAGATATGGGTTGTATGAATACCTCGTCATGTCATTTGGTATCACCAACGCCCCGGCACACTTCATGTATCTCATGAACTCAGTGTTCATGCCGGAGTTGGACAAGTTTGTGGTGGTGTTCATAGACGACATCTTGGTTTACTCCAAGACTGAAGAAGAACACGCCAAACACTTGCATATCGTACTTCAACGATTAAGAGACCATAAGCTTTATGCCAAGTTCAGCAAGTGCGAGTTTTGGATCAGCCAAGTGCCATTCCTTGGTCATATTATTTCTGCAGAAGGCATTGCAGTTGATCCAAGCAAAATTGAACAAGTGCTGAAATGGAAGTCCCCCACATCAGTCCACGAAGTCAGGAGTTTCCTCAGGTTAGCAAGATATTATCGGAGATTCATACCAAATTTCTATAAGCTTGCCAAGCCGATGACTGAACTGTTGAAGAAGGGGATCAAATATGCTTGGAGCTCAGCTTGTGAAGAAGCTTTCCAAGCATTAGTGAAGCATCTTACAACAGCCCCAGTGTTAGCTCAACCGGATACGACCAAGCCCTTCGACGTATATTGTGATGCGTCCGGTATCGGGCTTGGCTGTGTATTGATGCAAGGCGGAAGAGTGATCGCCTATGGCTCACGTCAACTCCGTAACCACGAGCAGCACTATCCGACTCATGATCTCGAGCTTGCTGCTGTGGTAGTGGCCTTGAAGATGTGGAGGCACTATTTGCTTGGGAACTTAGTGCACCTCTACACTGACCACAAGAATTTGAAGTATATCTTCACTCAAAAGGCGTTGAATATGCGGCAACGGAGATGGCTAGAACTGATTAAAGACTATGAGATCGAGATTCACTACTATCCCGGGAAGGCAAACATGGTTGCCGATGCCTTAAGCCGCAAATCCCATGTCAATAGTCTGTCCATCACCCCACTTGAAGAGGAGGAGCCGAGTCTGTACTTGGTTCCATATGGGGCATTATGTAATCTTGCTCTCATCCCAACCATAAGAGAGGAGATTATGGAAGCTCAGAAGAAGGACATGGGAATGTCGCACATTCGGAGGAGAATGGAGAATGGCGAAATGAAATGCTTCCGAAGAGATGAACACGACACGCTATGGTTTAAAGACCGTATAGTGGTACCCCGTGACATGAAGCTTCGGAAGAAAATCTTGGACGAGACTCATTTGTCCAAGTATTCTATTCATCCGGGCAGCAACAAGATGTACCAGGATCTGAAGGCCAGATTTTGGTGGACACGGATGAAGAGAGAAATCGCAAAATACGTATCCGAATGTGATACGTGTCGGCGTGTGAAGGCCGACCATATGCGTAAAGCCGTACAGCTGCAACCATTGAACATTCCGGCGTGGAAGTGGGAGGATATCAGCATGGACTTCATAGTCGGGTTACCTCTCACGTCTCACAAGCATGACTCGATTTGGGTGATAGTCGATCGACTAACCAAGTCGGCTCATTTTATCCCCGTACATACAAAGTACGTGGCCAAGCAATATGCGGAGTTGTATATTGCAAGGATCTTGTGTTTGCACGGTGTTCCCCACTCCATCATTTCAGATCGCGGTGCGTTGTTCGTCTCTCAGTTTTGGGAACAGCTGCACGCATCATTGGGGACCAAACTGATCCGAAGCTCCGCGTATCACCCGCAGACAGATGGTCAAACTGAACGGGTGAATCAAGTGCTTGAAGACATGCTACGCGCTTGTGCCATCCACCACGGCAAGAATTGGGACGATCATTTGCCGTTGGCGGAGTTTTCTTACAACAATGGCTATCAAGCTAGCATCAAGATGGCGTCGTATGAAGCTCTCTACGGCCAGAAATGCCGCACACCTCTCAACTGGTGCGAGTCTGGCGAGCGAGTTATCTACGGCATTGAACTTGTGAATGAAGCTGAAGAACGAGTGCGAGTAATACAAGCCAATCTTAAGGCTGCTCAATCTCGTCAGAAAAGCTATGCGGATAAAAGACGCCGACCTCTCCACTTCGACATCGGGGACCATGTTTATGTCCGTGTGTCTCCGATGAAAGGAGTTCACCGTTTCGGAGTGAAGGGTAAACTTGCGCCATGATTCATTGGCCCGTTCACTGTCGTTGAAAGATGCGGACCCGTGGCCTATCGCTTGGAGTTACCAGCGTCGCTCGCAGGGATTCACAATGTCTTCCACATCTCTCAGTTGAGGAAATGCCTCAAACCCTCAGCTGAAATCCGCACTGAAGACATAGAAGTTCTTCAACCGGACCTCACGTACACGGAGTATCCGATCCGGATTATCGATGAAAAGACTCGTGCCACAAGAAACCGGACCTTATGGTTCTACAAGGTCGTGTGGAGTAACCATACCGCTGATGAGGCGACATGGGAAAGCGAGGATTATCTACGAACGTATTATCCGGACTTGCTATCATCCTATACCCGGTAAAGTTTTTCCTACTTTGCTTTTCCTTTGGAATCTCGGGACGAGATTCTTTTTAAGGGGGGAGGGATGTAAAATCCCCAAAAAGTGGTAGCAAGAAAATTCAGCTCATATACACTTATGAAAAATGAGGGGAATTAAAACTTTTAATTATAATAAGTGTGAGTTCAAAGTGAGGGTTTAGACTTCCCAAAACTTCCAAACATGGATATCTAAATGCACAACTTGGATCTTTATAGTCCAAATATTCAACCTTCCAAATTTCAGCTCATTTGGAGGAGTTTTAATATTTGTTTGGGATTAAAAGGAGAAGCCCTCTAATCTGAATTTCAAATTCAGTTTCAAATTCCAATTCCCTCAATTTGAAAATTGGGTTTCACAAATGTGTTCTCCACCTTTGAATGAGCAGCCATGCCAAAAGTTGGAAATTTTGGAGCTGGTTTGCTATATTTTTGAGGCAATACAAAGTGGAGAATTCAAACTCCTTCTCAAATTCAAATGATCAAACCACATCCAAATTTCACACCAGAATTCAAACTATTTGAATTCAGCAAATTCAAACTATGACTTGGGGGTGAAGTCAAGTCTTTAATGTTGAGTTGCTGGTGGGAAAATATCAGAAAAGTTTGACTAAATAAAAGGGGAGGTGGGGCCCAATTGTCAGCCACACAAAAGCAACTCAACCGACTGTTTTCTCCCCGGGTGATCCCAGCGCGCCAGCGCTTGACGTTTTCCCCGCGCCCGATGCTCCACCGAGCTGTTCTCGCTGCCTCCGACGTCGGCGCACGCGTGGGTGATCAGAGCGACCGCCCCAGCGCCCCAACTCTATTTCCCTTCCCCCTCAGCTCGTGCAGCGCCGCGACAGTCTCATTTCCGCTGAACACCGCCGCTCAGCTCTCTCCGATCGACCACAGCCCTCCAAGCTCGATTGCTCGAGCGCTCCACAGCAAAGAGCATCGCCTGGACATGCTCTAGCCCTTGCCAAAGCCCCTTTGAGGTTTGCCGGTCCGAACTGCTCGAGAAACGCGGATTGGCGCCAAAGCTTCAAGGTGCCCGGACCTCGCCGTTTCGGCTCTCCGTCGACAGCAGCAACCGGCCACCCTCTCC
This sequence comes from Neostapfia colusana, assembly GCA_030760725.1. Lineage (NCBI taxonomy): Eukaryota > Viridiplantae > Streptophyta > Magnoliopsida > Poales > Poaceae > Neostapfia > Neostapfia colusana. Next base: position 105,526,729 of record JASWHV010000004.1, on the reverse strand, counting down.
CCCGACTTCCTATACAAGAAAGGTGCGTGGACATGTCCTGGTCGTGTAGCCGGAGGCTGTTTAGCGTTTGCTAGGACCGGTGGCGAGAATTTCACTGTTTCCCCAAACGGTACACCGACGGGTAGTGCGCGGTCTAGCCAAAAATTCGTGGTGCTCGATCCTTTAGACCTCGAGTAAGCCTGCACAGAGCTTCTCTACTTCCTAGCGCCTCTCCTCGACGAAGAACCAAGCAAAAACATCAAGAAACGAGGGAGCCCTAGCTGTTTTCGTAGTCGCCGGTGCAAAAGCACCTCAGGTCGCCGTGGAGCCCTCGGTTGCCGGCAGTTTCACCGGCGGCCAGGACCCTTACGGGCTCCTACATCATTCACTGATGCTCTAGAGCCCAAGAATCGATCGAATGATAGAGGAATAAGGGTTCCCGACCTCGCCGGAGTTCAAAACTTTGCTGTCACCGGTGCGCGATGGTTTCCGGTGAGCCACGGCCGCCGGCGACCCTCCCACAGTGTTCAGCGCGGTTAAAAATGGGGGAGCGGCGAGTTTGACGAAGTTTAGACCGCGGGAACCCCGTCCCGGCGAGCCTCGCCGGCGTGCACCACCGCGGGAGGCGCGGGCAGCGCGAGGAAGACGAAGGAGGGCCGGGTCCCACCGGTCAGCCTCCGGGTTCGCGCGAGGATCGGCTTGTGGCGCCAGATCTGGTGCGGCTGCGTGGGAATAACCCCGTAGCCCCCGGTGTTGCTAAAATCTGACTGGTCCGAATTAAAACAGTGGGCCCAGCCCAATTATTTGAAGTTTCTATTAGAGAAATAATTCCAGGAATTAGCTGATCTTTACAAGGCCATAACTTTGTGTAGAAGACTCCAAAAAGAGTGAGACCAATTTTGTTGGATTCCTAATGAGGAGTACTTCACAGAGAAACCAATTTTTGGCTATGAAAATGCCCAGGAATTTCTGTAGAATTGTTTTTAGTAAATCCTTTAGGGATTTATTACAGGAGCAACTCTTTATGAAATATTCCAAAAATTGGGCAACAAATCCTATTTATAGATACTGATCTCCAGTAAAAATTTGGGCTTCATTGGAGTTCATTTTCTAGGTCAAATTACCCTCCCATGTTCAGCTTTTATTTGGAAATTCAAATTTAAACAGAAGCTTTTTCAGAACTCCTGTCTAAGTTCAAAAATTCATATCTCTCTGATGGTAGCTCCAAAAATGGTGAAACAAATTTTGTTAGAACCATGGGGACTTACCCTAATCAGATCTTCCATTTCTAGCTATGTCAAAGCTCCTGATTTGGGCTCAAAGTTCAGATAAGCATTGTACTTGTAGGAATTTTAAAGACTAAATTATGCAATGACATGTCTCCAAAGTTGGCTCAAATCATCCTTAGAGGGTCTAGTATCCACTGTAAAATTCCCAAAGCCAATTAAGGATTTTAAATAGCAGTAGCTATGAGTAGAAGTCCAATTCTTATAAATCCTTAATACTTATACATATATTTTATTACATTTCATAATAGTGACCGAAGTTGAGGACGCGCCGGAGCCCTTGGACGTCCTCCCACCTGAAGCTAACTTCCCGTTTGACTCGCAACCAGGCAAGCCCCGGTTTGCACTTAAGTACCTTTTGTAAAGTTTTTCATTTGTATCACTTATGTCTAGGTTGAAATGTATGCATTAGAGTTAGGGTGATTGAAACCCCGATTGCATAGCCTCTTGACTCCTATGGTGGGTTGGGTAGTTTACAGACTCGACGAGTAGGGAAATGCCATGCTAATGTTTAGGTTTTCGGTAGAAGTCGAGTGGTTGGAAGCTACTCGCGAGATAGTACTTATCACCGGAAAGAAAAGAGGTAGATAATGGCTTGAGTTGTATGAAAATGAGACCCAGCAGGGGGGATAGGAAGCAGTGAGCAGAGGTCTCACGTGCATAGCCCTGTTGGTGTCGGTTGAGGACCATCCGTGTGCGGCCCTGCTGGACAAGTATCGAACAGTACCGGATGCATACTGGCATATGGGAACCAGGAAACCGATATAATTGGTTAACCTGGGTGCCGAGGCTTACCCAACCGTAAATAGGAGTGGGTTGAGGGTAGCAAGGTGTAAATATGCCGGTGGGCACAGTCACGCTCCACGCGGGGACCTCCTACCCGTTACGGATGGACCGGTTCGGCATTTGGGTTGCCTTTGAAAGGTTGTTGCATACAACAGAGTAGGAAGGGGTGTGGAATCACGCTTCTGAAAGTGGGTGTATGTAACGTGTTATCCGGGCGTGTCTTGATTGCAATCACCGTCCCTCGCGGTTATTTGAGTACCCGCTTGTTCACTGCGCTGTGACGTAGTAAGAAGTGAAATAAGCCAACTAAAAATGCTGTATTGATCTTAATGTCTTGAATACCTTGATTGTTGTAGATATAGAGCTAATTAAGTTTATATTCCACTTTGGGCATCTCCACATCGGGGGAAAGCGTTTCTTGTTTGATTGTGGTCTTCCAATGTGAGGGCTGCCTAAGGCACATGAATCTGCTGCTATAAAACTGAAAGTAAGGATCAACTTATAGGCGTGTCTTTATTGCAAATTCCTTTTCCCATCTTACATATCCTTGCACGTAGAGTTCCATGCCTAGGGTTGACGGTTAAAACTTGCTGAGCCTTCGTGCTCACGGTTGCAATATTTGAGCTGTGTGCAGGTGAGAGTTATGAGTAAGGTTCCGAGGACGAGGCGATGCCCCCGTCGGGGTACACGGCCGAGCTGGAGCCCTGCACGCCGCCGTGATTCTCCGGTTCCATGCTGCTAGTGTGTAGCGTCCCCGGGCTGGACGGCAGCACTTTTGCTTAGTTAGGATTTGAGAGCAACTATCTATATAACTCCCACTGTTAATTAGGTTTTGTAAAAGACTTCCGCTGTTTTATATCAAATAAAAGTTTATATGTTGTTCTTTATTCTTTTCGTGTGTGCTGTTGGGTGCCGCATCGCACGGCACCACCCTATGCGATCTTGGAGTGGGTGAACCACGGGGTGGTCCCCACAGGAAACACCCTCTTACGTTGGTGTAGAAGGTTGAGGACGCCCTCCCCCCGAAACATAGCAAGGGCTCATCCTACGTTCGAACATACGACGAAGCCACGCAGGACCAGCTTCTGCCTGAAGAAATCGACCTCGTCGATGAGGTAACGTGGTTAGAGGTTGCTCAAAACGTGCTACATTGCTAAGCTCTCCGGCGATACCAGCAATGGTAAGCGCAGAGTAGACATCCCAAGGTAGGGCCACCTGGTGCCTCGGCTAAACACTTCCTCGAGAAGGGGTGACAAACCCTCTCCCAGCTGGGAAGGTCCCTTCTGAGCAGCCCAAGTACGCCGCCCCAGGTTCACCCACCTGGCCCGGAGGATGGGTACCCCTACCCAATCCGTACAACATAGAACACCTCTGTATGTTCTAACCTTAGCGCAACGGTAGGGTATTTTTTCATTTTCTCTTTCTTTGTAGAGGTGGCACAGTGTCTAGGAATAGCGCTTAGAACAGCTAAGCCCCGTAGGGGTCCTACTACTCTTGTCATCCGGGGCAGGTCACTGCCTTCTTGCACGACCTGTTTCCTTCTATCACCCGAAGGAAGTCAGAAATAAGAAAAATTTATCCTACCCTGCATACCTTCTTTACAGTTTGTGCTTGCTCTATGCATATGAACTATAAATGGCATGTCCGGAGCCTGTCCTACACACTTGTCCTAGGTCCCGTGGCGCTGGAAGGTCTCCTCGCCGAAAGGTTAAAGCCCGCGGAAGGTCCAGGGCGTGTAGCCTGCTATGCCTGGTTCCGTACCCCTAGTGTGCACATCATGCCTCCCCTGCTCTACAACTCAGTACTTGGGGGCCAGAAAGAACACGCCTACGGACAAGAAAAGTAACCGGACCCCGAACATTACCCCCCATACTCTTCATGCTTTGTTTCCATACCGCTCCGGCCGTGTGTCCAGTCACTTTTCTTGTGTTCAACCATAGCAAGGGCTATGCTATCCTTCTATAGGAGGGTCTGCGTAGGTACCTGTGGTGTACTCGGGGGTCATGTGGTTGTCTCATTGCTCGGGGGCCCTATGGCGCCGAATGACCCCTCCTCCGAATGGCTTACGCCAGCAGGAGGTCCAGGGTGCGTAATTTGCTATGCCTGGTTCCGTACCCCTAGCGTGCGCACCCTTCCTCTCCAGCGCTACAGCTTGGTACCGGGGAGCCGGACGGCTCATACCCTTGAGCAAAGTCCTAACCGTAACTTGGGGACCTTTGGTTGTCTCATTGTCTAGGGGCCCTATGGCGCCGAATGGCCCTCCCCTGAAAGGCTTACACCAGCTGGAGGTCTAGGGTGTGTAGCCTGCCATGCCTGGTTCCGTACCCCTAGCGTGCACACCCTTCCTTTCCAGCGCTACAGCCCGGTACTGGGCAACCGGACAGCTCATACCCCTGGGCAAAGCTTTAACCATAACTCGGACGACCCACACCGAATTACCCAAGACGCGCAGCTCAATTGAGGACCGTAAGCCACAGTAAAGCTACCAAACAAGGAAGAGTGGCTAGAGAGCACGACTACTCCCTCTTTCTGCCATGACTGCAGGTCCGCACAGGTCCTTGGCATCTCGGACCTCCCAGGGGGCCCGATGCTGTCGTCCTGCCTCATCTAGTGGTAGGTGCGCCCCAACACAAGGGCCACACCTACCAGGGGGCCATCATGGTGAACCACGCAGGAAGGACGTCGGACCACTGCAACAGTGAGCAGAAGACTCGGAGCATCAGCCACAACGAGCTGAATACAAGGGTCGAACTTCCCTTGGATCCTTGCTCCGCCGAGGACCCGGAAGGAGTGGTAGCCACACTGCCGGAGCGCCCTGGGTCCTTAAGCTGCTAAGGACCCGGAGGAACAAGCTCGGGACATCGGCAAAGATCTATATACGTCGGCTAAGTCATCCTGGACCTTTTCGCTGCCAAGGGTCCGAAGTCTACATCAACAACTCAAGACAACATAAGACTTGGAACAAAAAGTCTTCAACAACAACAGAGCTCCGAGATACATAGGAGGATACAAGGCAAGCGGGAGTCCTAGGAGCTATAGCGCTGGAACCTAGCAGCTACAAGTCAGGCAACCTCCTCCACGGAATACTTCACCACCCCTCGACAACTCTGCGCTGTCGCCTTGCACCACAGGTTCCAGGGAGATGCTGGGGTCGTAGCTCCAAAGGCAAGTGAGCACATGCCCTACCACCATTTGGGCCAGAGCTTTGCCTTTAGCCTCCAGATGCTCCCCGATAATATTCTCCAGCGTCAGGAGCCTCTCCCCGACTAAGTCCAGGGCAGGGAGCACCTGGCTCACCTCTTGGACCGGCCCTTCGGGGCGCAAGGGGCCGAAGTCGAAGGGTTCCAGAGCCGCCTCCGCGCGGCCGAGGATGTCCCAGACCTTCTCTACCTCAGCAGCATGAGAAGCCCGGAGATCTTTGACCTCCTTGGCGGAAGAAGCCAACTCCCCGGCCGAACTCCTCCTCGCTAGCTCCTGTTCCCGAGTGGCTAGCTCCAGCTCCCGAGCAACCAGGGCTTGCTCCTTGGTGGTCAGCCACGCGGTCTGCTCGCCCAAATTAGATTCCCTGGACGCAACGATGAGCTCCCGGTCCTGGACGCCCTGAAGTCACTCATTCAGGCACCCTGCTCCTCCTCATGGTCAGCCAGGCGGTCGGAGAGCTCCCTCTCCCTTACATCCACCTCCTTCTCCTAATGAAGGAGTGTCTCCCGGAGCCCCATCAGGACCACGAGACGTGCTTTCGGGGGAGGCATGGAGGCTCTCGGCCTCAGCCTGGAGGTTCGTTGCATTCTTGTGGAGGCTGGCGACAGCGACCTCTTTCTGCTCCAAAACCTTCTCCCGAGCCTCGAGCTGCTCCTCCCGAGCACTAGCCTTCGCCCTGGCAGACTGGACCCGCACCTTCAGCAGCTTATCCTAGTCTTGGAGGCGCTCCCGCTCAGACCTCAGTTCGGCCCACTCCTGCTCGCGCGCGTCCTGCATCTGGTCCAGACTAGAGCGTACGACTCTTGCTGCCCTGGGGACCGAGATAGCCTTCGGCATGGTCAGGCGAGGTACTACCTCGACACCATCCGGCTCTTTGCACACCGGTGGGATTGCCACCATGGCAACTTGCGAAGGGAGAGGAGGAGGGCTAGCAGCCTGCCCAGCAGCAGCCGCATTGCTACCAGTAGCGTCCGCGCCCACCGGTTTGCTGGCCTCGGGGGCCCGGGTGCCGACATCCAGAGCTGCCCTAGGCACAGGCTCAGGCACTACCGCCGGTGTTGGAGCTTCGGCAGAAAAGGAGCTCCGGCTCCTGGACTGCTCCGGCGGAGGAGGAACAGAGGTGCTCTGCTGAGGAGCCCTACAAAAGTAAGCACCGAGCGTCAACTACGCCACCCAGCGGCTCAGTACACAGCCCTACGAGGTTGAGCCGTACCTAGAGGTATGGAAGCTCCACTCCACGTGGAGGTTCTTAAGCGGAAGGCTCGAGCCACTCGCCCCCACCGGCGTTGAGGTCGCCTCCGCTGGCTTCGGAGCCGGCGGAACCTCAGGGGTCTTCATCGCCGAAGACGGTGCAGTATGAGCCTTCCCTGCCGAGGACCTCAACACTGAAGATGCGCCCTGAGCTCGGGCTGCCCTTGACGGCTGAGAAGGCAACAACGTTGCTGGAACCTTCGTCACCGCCGACGTCACCTCAGGAGTCTTCCCCGATGAGGGCTTCCGAGCCAGGGACGCGTCTGAAGACTTCTTCTGCATCATGGGTGTGTCGGCGGCCCGTATTGAAGGTCCAGCACCATTAGACGCCTTTCCCGTGGCCGTCAAGACTGCTTCGGCAGCGGCAGCTCCAGAACTGCCCCCGACGCGAGTCACTCAGCCCGGTGCGGGACCACAGGAAGCCTGGGAACCCCCTACCCCCCCCCCCCCCCCGCCTGGGGCCAGAGACAAAGCTTCTGTCAGGACGGACCTGCTTCCTCTTCAGCGCCCTGTTCGACTCTAGGGCATCCATGGGTGGCGAACAAGGGCGCGTCGCAGGCACAGGCCTCCCTGCCGAGTCCTTTCCTCTGTCTGGGAGTGAGTTCTGCGCAGGCCCTGCCTGACCACCAGCGCCGTCTGCTCCGGGGATCTCGATGCCCCACGAGGGATGACCGATCTGCCGCACTGCGACATCGATGTCGTCCAGCATTGGCAGTTCCCTCAGCAGCCTCGACCGCTCCTGGGGGTTCAGGTAGACGGGCTGGCAGTTCGCCGACGGGGTGATGGCATCGTCGGAGATCGGGTCACAGGAGAGCTTCTGCATCATCATCTCCAGCATCTCTCGATCCGGCGATGACCCTGCTCTGCGCTCCAACCGGGTCATGCCGCCCTCCCCGGTGTACTGCCAAGTGGCCCGGACGCGCTGCTGGAGAGGAGCGATCTGGCGGGACAGGAAGTCAGCCAGAACCATCAGCAAGGTCAGGACTTTCTCCGCCAAATATCTGATCCTCTCCAGCACCGGTGTGTAAGCAGCCCACAGGTCGGGGATCTCATCCCCAATGGCCACCTCGGCCATCGGCGGGCCACCCGGCAGCTCCAGGCGGTCGTGGACGTCGGTCTGGGCAATCACCCAGTCCTCCCTCCAGTGCTCCCACTTCCCGGGAGTAAAGGGCACGATGTAAGGCAAGGAGTTCCTCCCTCGGTGCTGGAAGTAGTAAGCCATTAGCTGACTTGTGCTTCTCCCCGAGGCCCTTAAGGAGAAGAACACCCTAAAGAGCCACACCGAAGGCCGCACGCACACGAGCATCTCGCAGAAGTGGACGAAGACGACCACTAGTGCGACGGCATGCAGCGTGAGGTGCTACAGCTAGAGCCCATACACCTCCAGCAGGGTGAGGAGGAAGGACGATGCCGGGAGTGCGAATCCGGACAACACATACAAGGTAAAGAGAACCACCTTGGTGGGTTGCATGTCGATCAGCAAAACCCTCCCGTGACGGATTTTTCCGTCGAACGTGGCCGACTGGAAGCCGAGCAGGCGCCTCACAAGAGCGATGTTGCCATCACTGCAAAACTTGGATGGACGGTGGCCAGAATACATGGTGGCGAGAAAAAGGGTTGTGAGCGTTGGGGGGAGCGGAGGCTTTGAGCGCGCAGTAGGAAGACGAAGATTGCAAAAGGCAGAAGGGAACCGTCCTCCTCCGTAATGCTTCTTTTATGCGTCCGCAACCTCTGGCAGGGCAACAGGCGCGATGTTTGGGTTTCCACCGTACCATGCCGTGGACTGACCGCCTCTCCCAACGATGGATAGGACCTAGGTCAACTCATCAGACATTGGGTGCCAGGCGGGTAACACCTCGGGGACGTTCAGCGGTTCCCAAGAAAAGCGACGCGGTGGAACTGCAGCGGTCGACCCGAGGGCTGCTGCAGTAAATGCCCCAGGGCAACCCCTTGAGCACGTTGTCACAACCCACCAGTCAAGAGCAAGCGTGTGCCCACTACGCCAAGGACGTGTAGCCTTTTCGTCTCCCAGGTACAACCACTCGTCCACTACGCGAAAATCTCACCACCACTTCGGTTTACAAAGTACAGGTTCAAAACCACCACACGGGAGAGATGGGGGCCCCACCTGCGGGCTCGTTGCCTCCCTCGAGATGGGCCCGGGGGCCACTATCGGTACCCTGCAGACCGGTTATCCCCACATAGTGGGTAAAAGACAGCCTGGGCCCCGCCTCCTATTGAGGCGAGCCCCAGCGTAACCACGTGTCCTTGGCCCCATGGTCAGCCCTGGGGCTGCCACGTGCACCTGAGTTCCGGAGCTGACACGTGCCACGGGATTCGGTCCGAGCCTCCACGCTGTGGTGAGGTCCAGAGCTGTCACGTGTCCCCTGGCTCAGAGCCACCTCTCTGCTGAGGACAGCTACGGTGGTGACACGTGCCCTGGGCTTTGGTTTGTGCCTCCCCACTGAGGTGAGATCCGGAGCTGCCACGTGTCTCGTGGCTCAGAGCCACCTCCCTGCTGAGGACAACTCCGGAGGTGACATGTGCCCGGGCTCCGGTCCAAGCCTCCCCGCTGGGGTGAGGTCCGGATATGCCACGTGTCCCCAGGCTCAGAGCCACCTCCCTGCCGAGGACAACTCCGGTGCTGACACGTGCCCTGGGCTCCGGTCAGAGCCTCCTCGCTGAGGTAAGGTCCAGAGCTGCCATGTGTCTCCTGGCTCAGAGCCACTTCCCTGCTGTGGACAGCTCCAGTGCTGAGACGTGCCCTAGGCTCCGGTCCGAGCCTCCCCGCTGAGGTGAGGTCCGGAGCTGCCACGTGTCCCCTAGCTTAGAGAAACCTCCCTGCTAAGGACCATTCTGGTGCTGACACGTGCCCTGGGCTCCGGTCTGAGCCTCCCCACTGAGGTTAGCTCCGGAGATGCCACGTGTCCCTTGGCTCCAAACCCGTTGATAAGAGCTCCAGAGCCGCCACGTGCCCCACGATCTGTCGTGGGCTGTGGGTTGACGAAGTCAAGAAGGAAGTGTGTTGTCAGGCTTCGCATTCAAGGCTCGCGCCTTCCCTAGAAGCATGACGCACTATGCACTCCTTCGTCCGCTGTCCGTTCGCCATTACGGTGACAAGACAGGACGACAAGGTGTGACAGCAGTACAATACCGCCCATCGGCACAAAGCCACCTGATCAGGGCGAGAAGATGCGACAACAAGACGACATATTCATCATCACCTGACACACGGACAGGGCGCTCAGCACGCCAAGCGGCATGACTTAACTCCCCCGTCAACCATTCTACTCAGAGGACAAAGCCCTAGATCATGTATAGGGTTCACATAGCTTTGGGGCCACCTGTCGGGCCCCAAGCGTCACTGTAACCACCTCGACCTTGTACTATAAAAGGACCGTGGTGACCACTCGATAAAGGGTTCACATTCTAGATCCCGCAACACACAATCACACACGCGCAAGCAATAGAACAAACACTCCCGTGGACGTAGGGTAGTATGCTCCGGCAGCCTGAACCACATAAATATCGATGTCCATCCGCTCCTTCGAGCCCAATTCACGTAGGGCGCCGAGCCCCCTCCGATCAAAGAACCTCGCAGGCTGCTTCCGAGCAGGCTGAGAGGAGTGTCGCAGCTCACACACTCTGACATCATATACTTCTTGTCTTTAGACAACTGCAGACTATTGTGGTATGTGTGCACTAGTCCGTCCCAAGGCCTGGACAATTCCGACCCTTACCCAAATGTCTAGAGGCTACTAGTTCGTAGTCATTCTCGGATTACTCTAGCAAGTCCCAACTAGTCCGGCCCCGAGGTTTGGACAAGTCCAGCCCAGACTAAAATGTCTAGAGTATCCTATTCCAATCACTATTTTGGATTCTTCTGGTATCAGAATAGTCCGATTATAGGGTCTGGACAAGTATGGTCACTAAGACCAGACAAGTACGGTCTATTGACTTGAAATACACTAAGACTTATTTCTTAACCTAAATCTAGGATTTTTGGATTGAGCTTGACCATATTCTTCATACCACTCATTGGTGTGTCCTCCTTGGTAGTACGAAATTCCTATACTAAATAAAGATAATAGAAAAATCCTATCACTAAGTATGTTTCTTCGCCACTTTTCTCTTTTTCACATGAGGGTCCATATGGCTTTTCACTCAATCCGCTCCTACACAATATCTCATCTAAATTCATCAGTTCTTTAATTTTTGCCATTAATCATCTAAAACCCACACATAGAAACTAGATGTATTTTCAAATAAACTATATATATATATCACCTTTTCATATGGATGTTCTATATTTTCATTAAAATAATCTCAATTTTTTAATAAATGATGTTAATATAACTTTTCTCAGTTCAGTCTTGACTAACAAATCAAAACTTTTGTAGTTTAATTTTAATTTTTTAATCAAGGTGCCAAAGTACACCCATTTAGTATATACTAACTCTGTCACTCGAAAATATGAATTCGGTGCCTTAGAATTGTATGGGAACAGAACATGCGTTACATTGTATTATCTCTACAACATGTTTATGAACTCTGGGCAGAATAGGGAGATAGAACATGTAATTTCTAACATTCATAAGAATTTATTTGAAATAGACAAGTGATTTTCCAAACTCATTAAACAGTTGTTCCATAAATATAGCTTATTCGTTCCATCATCCAAAAAAACTTTGAGCTTACTAAATAATTTGTTCTAGTCATTTAACTTTCTCTTTACCTCACCTATTCAAATAATATGTTTCGCAAGTACAACTTATTTGTTCTAGCTCATAGAAAAAGTAATGGACGAATGCGCATGTGCAGACAACAACTTCTGATCTCTAAAAATATTTATTCCATTTTTTTAAGTTTTTGAATGATTTGTTGAATGAATATAGCTTATTTATTTCAGCTTTATAAGAATATTGTTCATTTCAGATTCCTAAGATTAGTGTTCCATGCAAATGATTTATTAGTTCAAACTTTCTAATTTAAAAAAGACTGACATGTAGTGCAGACAATAAATTCTGGTTTCTAAAAACATCTATTCCATTTTCCGGTTATTTCAATGATTTGTTCATCGAATATAACTTTTTTATCTCATATTTATATGAGAAATACAGATGCGTGATGACAGAGCAATTTCTAACATATGTAAGAATTTATTTGAGACATACAAATGTTTTTCCTAGCTCATTGAACATTTTTTCCATAAATGCAGCATATTTGTTCCATCATCCAAAGAAAGAAAAGATGTATACATGCATAGAGAAACTTTGAGTTTTCTAAATAATTTGTTCTAGTCATCTAAATTTTTTTTGCTTCACCTCTTCAAATAACTTTTTTTTGCAAGTGTAATTTATTTGTTCTAGTCTACAACAACAACAACAAAGCCTTTGTCCCAAGCATGCTGAGGTAGGCCTCATTTCCATGAGAATGGCTGAGTGTAGTTGTTGGCTCGCCAATAGGGACGAAAACGGATCGGATATTTTCCGATCTGTCCGGGTTTCTGATCCAAAAAATATCCAGTCCATATCCATTTTTGTCGGATCTCAATCGGATATGGTTGGAAACAGTATGGCTTAATATCCGTCCGAATGGTCGGATATCCATATTCGACGGATATATCTGAATCATAATATGAAAAATATCCGAATGATTTTTGGCCTATTGTACACCGCGCGGCCTAACCCAAACCGGCTAACCCTAACCGTCCCGATCTAGACATCCAGCCCCGACTCCCGTTTCCGTAGTCGTCTCCCCGACTCGGCGACTCCTGGCCGAGTCCCGTGCTACATATGTGTTGTTTTATTGTTGTCTTGTTGTTGCATGTGTGTTATTTTCTTGTTGTCTTTGTGCTGTAATGTGTATGAATTATGAAAAACTATATATTTGTGTGTTTGAACCTATGCACTATGTATGAACTATTTGTGTGTTTCATGTATGAACGATGTATGCATTTGATGCGGATGTGCTATGGATTACGTGTATGAACTATGAATTACATGTTACTTGTGAATTGTTTTTTGTTAAATAAATATCTGAATCCGTCCGATATCTATAATTTTCAGATTCGATGAATCCGTTTCCGATACATCCGACATATCCGATACCATATCCGTTTCCGACAACGTACGAATCCGATTCCGTTTCCGAAATTTTTATATAGATATGGATATAGAAAATCATTTTATCTGTCCATATCCGTCCGTTTTCATCCCTACTCGCCAAGCCTATCACAACCCCTCCTCTTTTACCCGGTCTTGAGACCGGCTATATCTTACAACATAGGCGGAATGTGCTCCTAAAGCAACTTTCAAGTTTCTATAAGGAGCTTTTCCTAATAAACCAATAATTATTTTTAGTTTTTTTAAATAATTTATTCCACGATGCAACTTATCTACTCTAACTCTGGCACTACCATTTTGGGGCTGATGGCTTGTAACGATTCCAATCGGTGGGCTCAAGAATCCTCCGAACGTGAAGCCCATGGGTAATTCATTCGATTAAATAGAGAAGGCCTACTCTAGCAGAAAAGAGGACTTCCATTCACATATGGGCACATGGCTCGTCAGGCACGCACTGCGTTTCGCCGTCGCGCCGTCGCCGTCTGAACTGGTTAGATTGGGCTGCAGCTGCATTGCGCGGCATGCAGGAGCGAGTACGGAGTAGTGACGAGCCACCTGTGACGTACTGACGTGCAGTGTGCAGGTTGTCTGTGAAACCCTGTGAGAGAACGTCGATGGAGTATCCCGATGCGAGTGCCCATCAAAACTTGGCTGCCAACCTGCCACCGTTCAGCCCATGCCGGCTGCCGCTGCTCTCAGTACCGGTGCCAGCAGGGGCCTAAAAGGCTGTCAAGCCTGATCCTGAAGCGAAGCCAGAGCGCGCAAACCTCTGGCCCATCGCATCGCATTGTTAGGCTGTCTTTGTTGCTGCTCTTCAGGTCATTTCCGTGTTATGTATTCCCTCTCTTCCTTTCTATGTATAGAGTGGCTATGGATTTAAAGTTAGTATCAAAATATTAGAGATTTTAGAGTTTTGGTGGAGCCATCGGCTGAGGCAAACGCCGTCGTCCGCAGCTCGCTCCTCGCCATCGCCATCCGCGCCTCCCTCCCTCAAGCGAGTCCCCCGCCATCGCCCTCAGTCACCGCGTCCTCCTGCGACGGCGTGGGCGGTTGGCATCTGAGTGGCGGCCATGGAGGAGGCAACCGCCAGGGGCTCATGCAACGCGAGAACCTCCGAGCAGCGGTGCTAGCTGTAAACGCCACCGGATCGAATCCATGGTCACGCTGTCGGTTGACAGTCGGTGCACGGCGTCGGCGCGGCTGGGACAGGACCGGAGAGGCAGCGACTGACGCTGACGACGGTTCACACGCACGTCTGCAGGCACGAACTGGAACGTTTGCTTTGCTCGCCTGGTGCATAGTCACTCGTTACTTGTCTACCTCCAGACCAGTGACCTGCCGATGTTCCGCTCGGTACTCTGTCGATGATGGTGTTGGATGAGCCACTACGGCGTGAACCGGTCTGTAGGCCGGTCAGGTCTACCAGCGTCAAGTAGTCGTGTTAAATTAGGATTGTTAGTTTACATTAGAGATAAGAGTTTTATAGATAGATTAGATTTGTTACAAGATAAAGATTATGGAGTCTTTTAGAGATAAAGTTAGCTATAAATAGCCAGCATTTACCGAGCATAAATCATCTCTTTCAGTTTATGCTCTCTACTTTTCCTCCTGCGTCAGGCTTCTCCTTGCAGATCAGCTCCAACAGCTTGTGCAGCAGCAATTCTGATGAGAAGATACCAAAATTCCAACATTCATATGATCAGAGTCGGGTTTGACCTACGAAAAGGGGCGTGCAGCATGCAAGAAGAATCAACATCCAGGCACAACCCCATGCACGGCTTTGGCGGAAGTGTGCGCATAGGCGACGACAATAGCAGTGCCACGGAAGGCGTTCGTGTGATTTGTGAGATGAGCCAATAGCTACTCCGTTCTCACCAAGACCAATTATGCGCAGTAGGCGACCATGATGATCACCCTCAAGCTGCCGATGCTGTGAAAGGCCATCGAGGAGGGCATCATGGACGAGCAAGGAGACATGATTACGCTGGACATCTTAGTTAATACCTTGTTAGAGGAGCTCGCCATGACCACGATCTGCAAAAATAATTCAGCAAAGTAGGCTTGGAAGGCAATGAATAATATGCATGTCGATGAAGACCGTGTGAGAAAGACAACGACATAATAGTTGTCTCAGGAGTTCAACCTTACCACCTTCAAGGGTGACAGAAACGTGGAATAATTCTCTTTCCGCCTGAGCGATATGGTGCCGCGCCTCGCGACACTCTCTGAGATGCTAGAAGAGTCCAAGGCAGTGGAAAAACTGTTGCCACTGCAACACTTCAATCAGATCGTGGTGCTATTCAGACACTACTAGATGTGTCGTCACTCACACACACAGTTGACCTATCATTTGAGGGTGGCAGAGATGCATTCGATGAGTCACTAACCAAGGGACACCACGATGGCAAGTTGATGTCACTCAAGAGGAATAGAAGGCATGAATGGAGGAGGAGCGTGCTAACACAAAGGTAGCTGGTTTGTCGAAGACGGACACCCGCAAGAGAAGCTCACGATAAAAACTCATCACGCGATAGCGAGCACATGAAGACTAGTTCGAGCCGAAAGCTCGCTTAGGATCAATGTTAGAGATGCGAAAAGCGAGGCCACTGTGCTAGAGAGAGTTCATCCAAACTCAACCAGGTGGGGGCACACGTGATGATGGCCGAGAAGGACACCTTGTTGTTGCCAAGGGTGTCTTCTATTAAAGCTTGTCCGATAGAGGGGGACAAGGTGTGGCCACCACCTGTGGAGCTGGTGAAAGCGCAGATCTTCACGCATTTCAGTAAACATGACAACCTTGACGACGCACTATGCACTATAGAAAAAGCACCATTTACGACGGTAAAACTAATTTACGACGGGCTTAGGGTTAGCGGTTGTAAACAACGTTATTTACGACGGCTGGATGTGGCCGTCTTAAATTAGTCTATAAATTGAGATTAATTTACGACGGCCAACCCTAAGGCCGACGTAAATAAATTGGCCGTTGTAAATATCAAGTTATTTACGATGGCTCGGGACCGGACCGTCATAAACTACGGGTTTATACCTGTCCGGGCCGGGATCGGCGTGGGCATTCACGCCTGCGCCGACCTCGACCCGCCGCCGCCGCCGCACGCACGCCGCTCGGCCTCACCCGCCGCGCGCCGTCCGTGCCCTGCCCGGCCTCCCCCACCGCCGCCGCCCGCGCGCTGCCCCCGGGCACCGCCTTTCGTCCTCCCCCGCCGCCGTCGGCAGCGCGCCGCCCCTAGGCGCCGCCTCTCGGCCTCCCCCGCATCGGCCTCCCCCGACCCCTGCCGAGCCACCCCGGTGCGCCCCTGGCCCCCCCACGCCACCACCACCGCTCGGCCCCGAGCCCGCCCCGCGCTTGCCGCCACTTCGAGGTAAGTGTAATCTAATTTTGTGTTAGTTGTATAATTAGTTAATTAGTTCATTTGTTAATTAATCTAGTTACTTTACTAATTAGTTTAGTTAATAAGTTAATTTTTACTTAATTTAGTTACTTAATTATAGTTTAGGTTACAATTAAGTTAGTTTAGTATTTATTTAGTTTATTGTTAAGTTAATTTATTATTAAGTTAGTTTATTATTTATTTAGTTTATTATTTAGTTTAATTGGATAATCTTGGTGATGGTTTATTTGTTTAATTAGTTAGTTGTATGGTTAATTGGTAGGCAAATTACTCAGTTCGTTATTTAGTTTAGTTACTTGATTATTTAGTTGTAAATTGTCCTTGTTTATTATTTAGTGTGTTTATTTTATTAATTATTTGTTTAATTTCATTATTTAGTTTAAAATTGTTATAAAATTGAGTGTAATTATTTGCTTCATGACGGTTAATTAGCTATATACACTGTTATGAGAGCACGTATAATATGTTATTTAGGACGGTAGTAGGACATTAATTAGTATGACAACCGTCGAGGCAGACACGGAGGCGAACAAGACCGGTGAGGACGCCAAGCACTCGTTGGCGCCGCCGCTACGCGTGCCCCTTGTTCGGATGCTAAGCCGCGCTCCTCGCGCCCCCCGCTAGGACGCTAAGTCGCGGTTAGTCGTCCATATCGGTCGCTGACGGTCGATCAGAGACAACGACGCGATCAGGACGACTAGAAAACTAGTGGTCCGACTAGTCGTCCGGTCAGGGCTAAAAAAAACAACTTGGACGACTAGGAGCTCGACTAGGGGTCGACCTAGTCGCCCTAGGGTCGATTAGTCGACTTAAAAACTTTGGCATGGACGTAGACTCGTGCGTTGATGGTCACCCCTATTTTTCTCCCCCTCTCTCTCTTTTGTTCTTTCCTCTCTCTCTCTCTCTCGTAAATTACTAAAAAATGAATGAGTAACATAAACATTTAGATTATGCATCACCCGTTTTGGACCGGCCCGTCGCACATGCGTTACGCATGTGAGCCGGGTAGGTTCTGAATTGTCTCTTTTTGAACAGCCTGGGAGTGACCGAGGGGGCTGCCTATGACGAGACGCGGGTCTGAATGCGTACGAGATTTCGACAGCGTAACCCTAATGTTCCCCGCTGCACCATTATCGGGCATGCAGTTGAAGAATAGTGGGGTCATGCTGCTGAAATTTCGTCTGGATTCGAACCTGGCGTCTCGTAAGAAGCACGTTCCTCTCGGTCATTCTTGGGTGGTAGGACATATCCATCCCAATAGAAGTAGGGTCATGACATATAGTAAAGTATAAATTTACGATATTTTCCCTGTCTTTAGTCTGTAGCCTCAAACATGGGTGAAGACCGTAGTTGGATGCATACTTATTGGAACAAGAAAGGTGGTCACTCAGATGAATGGTTCGCAAAGACAGATACTTTTGTAGATCAAGCTTTTTCGTTGTCGACAATAGATAAGGTGCGGTGCCCATGTATGAAATGCCGAAACACAAAGTGGTTTGATAAAATGACTCTTTCGATACACTTGTGTCGAAATAGTTACATGTCACATTATGAGGTGTGGAGCTTTCACGGCGAGATAGCTTCTCAAGCAGTACAATAAGTGCAAGAGGATGATGACAACGCGGGGTTGATCGGATGGATGAGATGCTACAAGCTATTGAACCAGAGGCTACGGAGGATCCTCCAACAACGGAGGTAGAAGCGTTCTTCAAGCTTCTTAAAGCATCAAAAGAGCCGCTTCATGAACACACAGAAGTGACTCTCCTAATGTTCATCACTAGACTTACGGAAATTAAGTCTAAGTACTTCTTTTCCAACAACTTTTACAACGATCTAATCAAATTGATCGGTAATATCCTTCCACAACCCCACAAAGTGCCTAAAGATATGTATCGGTCGAAGAAATTGTTGTATGTTACCGCTATGTAATATGAGAAGATTGATGTGTGTCCAGACAATTGTATTCTTTTTTGGAAAGAGCATGCAAAAGAGAACAAGGGCTTAAATATGGTAAATTAAGGTTTGTCAAAGTTGTTAATGACGATGGTGATAATGTAATGACAGAAGTTGCACATAAGCAACTTCGTTACTTACCACTGACACCCCGATTGAAGCGGTTGTTTATTTCAAAAAGAACAGCCAGACACATGAGATGGCACAAAGAAGGTGTACGTCAGAACAATGGAGTCATGACGCACCCGTCCGATGGTGAGGCATGGAAGTTGCTGGACCGCTTCGATCCATACTTTTCCTGTGATGCGAGAAATGTTCGCATCGGGTTGGCGACAGATGGCTTCTCGCCGTTTAGTACAAACGCCACGCCATACTCGTGTGGGCCCATTTTTATTATTCCATACAACCTACCACCATCTCTTTGTATGAAGTATGAATTCATGTTTCTTTACCACATCATACCTGGACCGAATCATCTTGGGCCACGTCTAAACGTGATGTTGAAACATTTGATTGAAGAACTACAATTTTTGGAGACGGGAGTCGAAGCGTACGACTATTATAAGAAGCAGAAATTCAACCTGCGAGCTACTTACTTATGGTCCGTCCATGATTTTCCAACATACGATATGTTTTCTGAATGGAGCACTCACGGTCGTTTGACGTGTCCGATATGTGCTTCGAACACGGATTGCTTTCGACTTACTCATGGGGCAAGATATGCTACTTCATTTGTCATAGACGTTGGTTGTCTCGAAATCACGTGTTTCGACAACAGAAGAATGTCTTCAGAAAGGATCACAGTTGTAACAAAAGGACCACTGAAACATCAAAACGGTACAGAAATTTCTGATATGTTGGACAAACTAGTGGCAGATGATAGTCATCCTAGATATTTTGTAGGTTACGGAGAGGAACACAATTGAACTCATATATGTGAAATTTGGGAGCTTCCGTATGTGAAGTTCTTTTAATGCACAACATTGATGTTATGCATCAGGAGCGTAACATGGGTGAATGTATATTAAGCACATGCATGGATATGCTGGGCAAAACTAATGATAATATAAAGGCTCGAAAGGATCTGGCAGAGCTTTGTAACCATCCAACTCTTGATCTCTCCGAAAGCAGTGGTAAGCCACGTGCTTCTTTCTGTCTTCGATCTAAACATAAGAAAGAAGTCATGAAATGGTTGAAAAGTTTGAAATTCTCAGATGGTTATGCAGTTAGTCTGAAATGAGCCGTGAATATGAAGACGGGAAAGATCACTAGGTTAAAAAGTCATGATTACCACATAATCATGGAAAGACTCCTTCCTGTCATGTTTCGCGGCTATTTTGATGATGCGGTATGGAAGGTGTTAGCCGAGCTTAGCTACTTCTATAGACAGCTCTGTGCTAAAGAAATCACGGTACAAATGATGAATAAGTTGAAGAAGGAGATACCAATACTATTATGTAAGATGGAAAAAATTTTCCTCCAGGTTTCTTCAATCCAATGCAACATCTCTTTATCCATCTTTGTAACAGCCCTAACTTTTGTAAAGTTCTATTTCACTTTATGAACACAAAGTTAAGGCAAAGGAAAGCTTGAATTTGTGTCACATGAAATGATGAACACAAAAAATGGACATGTGAGGGAGTTAAAAATTTTCTTTAGCTCATGATCAACACATGTTAACATAGGGAAGCACTTCACCCCCTAAATTACACACATGTGCATACCCTCTATGAGTAAAGTGGAGGAAAATTTAAACACAAATTTGAATCTTTAAAAAGAATTCATGTTTAGATTGTCTAAATGCATCCAAGTGAATTCACAGATGCATTCCCCATATATCAAAGAGCTTATATTCCAAATTTGGGTACTTTTAGAGCTCATACACTATTTATTCAAAGGATTAATTGAGAGCACATTCAAATTCAAATTTGAATTTGGAAACTAAACCAAATTTGCTCAATTTAAAAATCTGAGTTCAGATTTGAGTTCTCCATATTTGGTTTAGCCTACCCTCCAAATTTGGTGAGAATCGGATAATGTTTGTGTGGGAATCTCAAAGAACAGGGAATAGAAAAGAAATGAGGTGCTGTGGCCCACATGTCAGTCTCCCAAATTGAGAACCGCCTCTGTTCTTTTCTTTCCTCAGCTGAGCGCGCGACAACTGCTCGGTGCAGCCCATTCCTGATGAATTGCTGGCGCCACCTCCTGCTCTTCGGGTCGGTTTACCTCTGCGTTTATCTCCCACGAAGGCTGCACAATCAAACTTCTACTCCTATATTTCGCTCGCGCTCCTCTCTCTGTTTCTCTCCCCGCAAGAACCCCGGTGCCACTCTCGGTGTCGCCCGATCGCACACCACAACCGAGCTGTGAGGGACCCAGACCCGATCACGGGGCCGTGCTGCTCGCCCTAGAATCGCATTGAGTGGTGCCGTGCGATGCGGCACCCAACAACACACATAATAAAGCATCATATTACATAAATCATGCGGAAGTTTACAAAGTGTGAATTTTTACAAATACTTCTCAAAATATTCTACAGCGGGAATACTAATACAACTCATGTCTCATATCTATGCCAAGCAACAGAGAAGACGTCCAGCCCGCGGACCCTTCTCACTAGCAACACGATCATATTAGCAGCGGCAGGGGTTTCTATGATTTTACCACTCGGAGAGTTCTGAGTCTCATTGGACAACCGTACTCATCAGCGTAGTGTTATTACCTGCAAAACAACTCGTATAGTATCCATGAGCATAACACTCAGCAAGACTTAACCGTCGACCCTAATCATGAAACTCTACATGAGGGTAAAGACATAACATAGGATAGTACATTGCATATGAACTCGCCTAAACATGGATCCTTACTTTCAGTTATTATTAGCATCAAATTAAACATAACCTTGGGCACCTCACATCGAGAGCTCACAATCAAACAAGAAACGCTTTCTCCCGGTGTAACTTTCTCAAGGTGGAAAAAATCGAATTTGCACTAACCTATTCATACAAGACAACATTCCATTACTAGTATCACCTTCAAACCAATAGTGATTTATTCTTATCTCTGTGCAAGTTACCTCTACGTCATGACTCAGTGACCAAGTGGTACTCATAACTGCGAGGGACAGCGAATCGACTTGATATACACCTGCAGGGATACCCGAACAGTACGTCACGTACGCCCATACTCCGAGCTGCACAGCACGCTCCACTGACGTCGTACGGGACAACCTTTCACCAAACAGCCCAAACGTCAAACCGGTCGCACCCAAACGGACAGGAGGTTCTCTACACGGAGCATCTCTCTATGCCCGTTAGCATATTTCCACCTTCCTGCCCTCAAGCTACACCTATAAATCGGTGCGTTATGCCTCGACGCCCGGAGGTATAGGTTACATCAGTTTATTGGGTCCCATATATTCGATGTGCCTTCGGTACGTTCAAACTTGATCAGCATGGGCCGCACACGGATCGCTCCTCAATCCACACGGACAGGTCTAAAGCACCCAGGCCCCCATGTCCTGTTGCTCCTACACCCTGCCCGGTCTCATTTCAACTTACTAACAACTTTTTGAACCAATCCCCTGTGCTCCCAATTTCCTATACTCGCGAGTAGCGTCCAACCACTCGACTTCTACCAAGTCCTACTTAATCATGGCAATTTCTACACGGTGGAAGGACACCTACCTCAAATACTCCATAGATTTTCTGGTCATGCATGAGTAGTATCAAACATCTAGACTTAATGCACAATTCATCCTAACCGACGTAGTGTATGCAAAGTAAAAACTTAGTGGCAGTTAAATGCGAACCGGGCCTTCCCTGTTTTGCAGGGTCTAATACTATATAAATCAGTTAGAGTCTTGTCTCCCTTGAGGCTTGATCAACTGATCCACTTCAATGGATCCACTCCGTCGAACTTTTCCGTTGAGTGCCTCCTTTGTAAGTCCTATTGACATGTATATGCACATGTTCTTATAATGCAATTTAAAGAAGTAAAGACTCGACTCATTAATAACAGGGAACTGTGTGGAAGTACTAAGAATAAAGTTCGTGTCCCTGTTGTGCAGAGGAATTAGAGGAAAAACCACCTGTCCATAAGGAGTTCCATTAACATGTTCTATGGTTCCTAATGGACATGTAACATGAGTTGAAATGGTTTGAAAGGAACTAAAGGTCCTGATCTCCAATGAATTTGAAATTTTTACGTGAAATCATACACTACACAGAGACTTAGCTTTCCAAATTGCAGCTAATGTGGGTGGAAATTGTGTGTCCCATAATTCCCACCATAATTCTCTATGTGTTGCTCACATACATAAGCATGGAGAACAAGAACAGGGAGATCTAAAGCTCAATTTGAGCTGAAACTTTACATGTGAGTTCCTGGTCACATGAAAGTAATTTGGTCCAAAATTCAGGACTTTTCATTGAGTAGTTCCTCCATAATAATTCTATAAGCAGTTATGCTACAAGGAATTAATTCTGAAGTAATGTGCATTTTCATGCCCAAACAAGTGAATTACCATTTCAAGTATGAACCATAGAGCGTGTCTTAATTTTCCTATTATTTTTTGAGCTAAGGATTGCCCAGAACTGATTTTACATAGGAAGATCATTTTCTGAAAAAGTTTCTGGACAATTTTGAGCTCAGCAGATTTTACTCTGGAAATTCCTACTCAAATTAACTCCAAATGATCTGAAATTTTGCTATAAGTTCAATAACCTCCTAAGGAATATTATGGAAAAATTTGGGGATTTTTAGATGAACCAAACTCCCTCAATAATTCTTTTTCAGAAAACATTCAAAGAATTTTCCAGAATTTATTATTGACTTTCATACAAATTGGGGTTCTATTTGGATAGATCTGTGCAAAATTAATCCAACCCAATTTGAATCATTAAATTTGGAGTTTACTACACCAAGATATGAATTTCTAAAGTTGGAGCTAAATCTGGAATTGTTTATCAATTGCTAATGAATCGGGCCCACGGTTTCAACTCCGGCCACTGGGATTCCAGCCACACCGGGCCACACCATTTTGGCGCGCAGCCACAAGGGATTCCAGATCCACAGTTGATCAGCTTTTTAAAATTTTTGTCGCTGATACGTGGGACCCACCCGAGTCTTCTCCTCCTCCCGCTCTCTCTCTCTCTCGCGCGCCACCCTCTCGCCGGACCAAGGCGGTGCCTCACCGGAGGGAGTCCCCCGGCCGCCAATCGGCCGGAGGCTTGCTGCCTGGGGGTTTTCGGGGTCGGGGAATTCGGTTGTGGGGTCGGTGTGGGTGCTAGGGAACCGGAAATGTGCCGGCGACGTGCGGCGGCCTCGAGATTGGTTCGGCGCCGTCGGCCAGTGGTCCTAGCCCGCCAAAATCTCAAGTGATCGGCTCTAGAGCATTCTTGGATGCTAGGGAAGCTCGGCAAGTAAGAACCGGCATGTGAAAACACCTCCAAATGGGTTCTCACCATGCGCCTGATCGATGCCGCCATGGTTGAGCTCGGAAAAGATAGAAATTGATCGGTCTACATGGCGTTTAAGGCTAGGGTTGTGAAGATAAGTTGGTCGTCGACTACTCTAGCTCCTTTGTGCACGATTTTCTAAACTCTAAGTGAGAATTGAGTGTGAATTTTGGAATTTCATACCGAAAGGTCCGTGGAGGTGCCCCGGGAGAAGAACAACAAATTTAGCCGCTAGGGTTCACGGCTTGCTACAAGTTTTGGATGGAAGCAGCACCAAGGTAGGGCGCTTCCACGGCCGTGCTTGCTTGGGCATGAAAACCTCTGTGGAGAGCTGTCCACGTGCACCCGATCGCCGGCTCTTTTTAGGTTGCCACGGAGGAAACCGTTCTAGGGTTAGGGAGGCCGGAACTCGGCTGTTTTTGTGTCGGGGAAGTGAAGAGTGAGCACGCGATGCTGTTCAGCAGCTCGGAGGGGAGCTGTGTACGAGTCTTGCAGGGTTCCGATTGAGAACCGAGGAGCGGCGGTGTGGGGGAGGCTCTGTTCATGCGTTGTTCTCGAGGAGGAGGAGGCAAAGTGCGTTTGCTTCGGTCAGTGAGGAGAAGATCACGTGGATAGGGGGATGACACAGCCAACCGGGTCGCCAGCGTGAGGGAACACTCACGGGAGGTGGCTCGGCAGCAGCCCTCGGTGGCGCCTGTTGAGCGTTCGGCTGCTCGAGTGAAACAGAGAATGTCGGTTGCTTCAGTGGAAACAGAGAAGAGTTGCTTAGGGTGCAAGTCAAAATTTTTTCTCAATGACATGTCGGGTCCCACTGTCCCCCTTATCCCCTCAACTTTTCTCAAAGTTGGCAAATGACTCCATTCAATTGTAGGAAGTTTGAATCCGAACTGAATTTGAATAGTTGGACAAGTTTCATCCAAATTCACATTTGAATTTGAATTCCTATGCAATTTAAAGTCCATTCAAAAAATGGGTAGCAAAACATTTCAAAAATTCATGAACTTTGCTTACCCACCAATTTGGACCTAAGGAATTCAAATATGAAATCTGATTTTTGTTTTGGCTGCTGCAAATGAGGTTTTGAGCACAACAGTTTGCATTCCTATTTGTTGCCCTCATTTGAAATTTGAGTTGAACAATTTGAAACTCTGAATTTCATTCCCCCTTGCACATGAGAGCTTACACATGAGTTTTAAATTGACTTTGTCTCCCAAACACTCAATTTCTCCCAGGCTAGAGTGGTGGGACACTCATGTGTGTCATCACATGTGGAAAAATTTAAACAAGTCTCAATCTTTATGAACCCGAAACACAATGATGCTCAAACATCCGTTTCTTTGCATTCACGTTTTTGGGAGTTTTACATCCCCCCTTAAAAAGAATCTCGTCCCGAGATTCCAAAAGAATAACGAGACAGGATAGGTAATTCCAAGCTGTACGATGATAAAAGTTCCGGATAGTTCATGCGGAGGTAATCTTCACTTTCCACGTTGTTTCTTCCATGGTATGATTACTTCACAGCATCTTGTAAAATCTTAATGTCTGGTTCCAGGTATTCCGGATCCATCCATCGATAGTCTGAACTGGTCGCTCGGTGTAGGCATGACCGGCTTTAACTCGTCGATTTCTTCGGTGCGGACAGCAGCGGTAAATTTGAGGCAGTTCCACCGCTGTGACACATGGCTATGTCGTGGACACCTGCAAGACATGCCGGTAGTTCCAGCCGGTAGGCTACGGGTTCACACTTCTTCGTGATAGCAAATGGATCTAAAGCTCGGGGAGCAAAATCTCCCATTTACATCAAACTGGTGAATTCCTTTCAACGGAGACACACAAAGATAAACGTGTTCTCCGATGTCGAAATGCAACGGTCTACGCCTTTGATCATCGTAGCTTTTCTTTCGGGATTATTCAGCCTTCAAATTCGCTTGTATTAAACGAACTCGGTCGTTGGCTTTGTTGACTAAATAAACCCCGAGTAGTACTCTTTCGCCGTATTCACACCAACTCAGCGGTGTGCGACATTTCCGGCCATAGAGCTCTATATTACGAGGTATAACTATACGGTCTTTAAACCATAGAGTACCCTCATTGTCCTTCCTGAAACCCCTCATCTCTCTGTTGTTTTCTCTTCTCCGTATGCGAGACATACCCTTGTCTCTCCTTTGAACCTCAGCAATCTCTCCTCAGATTGTTGGAATGAGAGCAAGGTTATAGAGTGCTCCATACGAAATGACATGGAGACTTGGTTGCTCTTCTTCCAACTCATTAATCCCCAAGTTGTGAACGTGGGTTTTTCGATTAAGCGCGTTGGCAACCACGTTCACTTTTCCCGGATGGTAATGGATCTTGATGTCATAATCTCTTATGAGCTCCAACCATCTTCGAGAATACCCTTGCACCAACTAGTTGGTCGAGTAAACTAGTGATGCGGGGCAGGGTACTTGTTCTTTATAGTGATGGCATTGAGCGAACGATCATAAACACTTCCGCTTAGTGTCTCGTCGTTCTTCTTAATGAACAGCAAACCCCAAGGTGATGAGCTTGGTCGTATAAAACCTTTGCTCATGAGTCACTTAGTTGCTCCTTCAACTTCGCCAGTTCATTGGGTGCCATCTCGTACGGCCTCCGTGAAATCGGTGTTGTTTCCGGCGCCAATTCAATCTTGAACTTGATGTCCCATTGGCCGGCATTCCTGGTAACTCATCGGAAACACATCGTTATTCATGTACCACCGGAATATCCTCGAATTTAGTTACTTCCGTGTGGTACGCCTAACTAGCCCTCTTTGCTGTGCAGAACAGACCCGTCTGTCCTAACCCAGATTTTGATCTGTTTAATAGTATTTTCATAACTCGAGTTGAATACCAAAGTTAAAGTTAACTTCAGTATCTTTCCAATGAGTACTCATATGCGTATAGATCATTTCTGGATCAAAAGTTATGATTTTACAAAGTTGACAGAATTCTTGGACAAAATTTGCCAGCATCTCCTTTGTATGTGGCTATTTTCATCACAGTTGTATATATAAATACAATAAGAATCTGAACAAGTTTTGAACTACAACAATGTTTCATATTTAATAACCTTTCCAACGGTGTATCATAGGCTCCTTAGGGATTTTTCTACAGAAAGTTATGGCTAAAAACAGAAAGGTCCAGAGAGGTTTTGCTGCTGTCCTGGTCCTGGACAGTTTGCCTTCAACTGGACTTTTCACCAACTCAACGTGTGATTTTGCTCTGGAGGTATACAGATAAGATGTAGAGCAGTTAAAAATATTTCCATAACTGTATCATACATCTTAGTTGGGTAAAGCTACTCAGAGTTATGCTCTGTCAAAGTCTAGCAAGAATTCCTGCCAGAAACAGAGCACTCTGTTTTTGAAATCTTTGAAGCCTAGTTATTCTCTCATTTGAATCTTAGCTCAAAATAAGAGTTCAGTAACTTATATTTGTTTAAAACTTCCATTTTTAGTTGAAAGTTATTTCATGAGTCATTTCTTCATAGGGAAGAGGTTATTAAGTGTAGTACGGTGTCGATGCACCGTAAGAATCATGTCGGTACTACGTTGCCTCACCAAAAGAAAATCCTATCCGGATTATATGGCCTATCCATATTATCGGTGCACTAAGACAGTCACTCGCAAACGTGTGCTACTCATACTACGGTTTCGTGGTTAAACCTGCATAAATGACACACAATCATCAGGTTTGGCTGCACACCGAACCGGCCCCAATACAGTTCGTACACCCGTCCGTCATCACTGGCATAGGTGTTCTCAAGCCAAACACGCCTTGAGCTACGTGTTCACGTTACTAACCACGTGACGGGATCTCCCATACTTGCCTGTAGCATGCCAGGGAAAGGCGTTGCTCGAATACCCCAAATGACATGAAGAGTCGTAGAGGATACCAAAGCTGGCCAGGTTACCTTCCACCCGTGAGGCTCCACCCTTTAGATTGTGCGCACTGGTAGACAGCGCTTACATGCACCCCCCAAGACATATGAAGTCCCGAGATGCATGTTTTTCTGACATAGACAAGTAAGTTAGGTTGCAACCTTCATAATATACTAATATAGTAGTCCTTATGTGGGCCTAGTACCGTTTCCTCACCGTATCCTAAGTTTTTATCGTAATACAATCCTTATTTCGTGCGCTATTACCAATGCGGCTCTGATACCACGCTACGAGGGACCCGGACCCAATCACGGGGCCGTGCCACTCGCCCAGGAATCGCATTGGGTGGTGCCGTGCGATGCGGCACCAAGCAGCACACATAATAAAGCATCACATTACATAAATCAAGCGGAAGCTTATAAAGTATGAATTTTTACAAATACTTCTCAAAATATTCTACAGCGGGAAGACTAATACAACTCACGTCTCATATCTATGCCAAGCAACATAGAATACGTCCAGCCTGCGGACCCTTCTCACTAGCAACACGATCACATTAGCAGCGGCATGGGTTTCCATGAGTTTACCACTCGGAGAGTTCCGAGTCTCATTGGACAACCGTACTCATCAGCGTAGTATTATTACCTGCAAAACAACTCGTATAGTATCCGTGAGCATAACGCTCAACAAGACTTAACCGTCGACCCTAATCATGAAACTCTACATGAGGGTAAAGACATAACATAGGATAGTACATTGCATATGAACTCGTCTAAATATGGATCCTTACTTTCAGGAATTATTAGCATCAAATTAAACATAACCTTGGGCACCTCACATCGAGAGTCCACAATCAAACAAGAAACGCTTTCTCCCGATGTAACTTGCTCATGGTGGAAAAGAATCGAATTTGCACTAACCTATTCATACAAGACAACATTCCGTTACTAGTATCAACTTCAAACCAATAGTGATTTATTCTTATCTCTGTGCAAGTTACCTCTACGTCACGACTCAGTGACCAAGTGGTACTCATAACCGTGAGGGACGGCGAATTGACTCGATATACACCTGCAGGGATACCCGAACAGCACGTCACGTACGCCCATACTCGGAGCTGCACAACACGCTCCACTGACATCGTACGGGACAACCTTTCACCAAACAGCCCAAACGTCAAACCGGTCACACCCAAACGGACATGAGGTTCCCTACCGGAGCATCTCTCTATGCCCATTAGCAGATTTCCACCTTGCTGCCCTCAACCTACACCTATAAATCAGTGCGTTATGCCTCGACGCCCGGAGGTATAGGTTACATCAGTTTATTGGGTCCCATATATCCGATATGCCTTCAGTACGTTCAAACTTGATCAGAGTGGGCCACACAAAGATCGGTCCTTAAACGAACGGACAGGTCTAAAGCACCCAGGCCCCCATGTCCTGTTGCTCCTACACCCTGCCCAGTCTCATTTCAACTTACTAACAACTTTTTGAACAAATCCCCTGTGCTCCCAATTTCCTATACTCACGAGTAGCGTCCAACCACTCAACTTCTACCGAGTCCTACTTAAGCATGCAGTTTCCATACGGTGAAAGGACATCTACCCCAAATACTCCATAGGTTTTCTGGTCATGCAAGAGTAGTATCAAACATCTAGACTTAATCCTAACCGACGTAGTGTATACAAAGTAAAAACTTAGTGGCAGTTAAATGTGAACCGGGCCTTCCGTGTTTTGCTGGGTCTAATACTATATAAATCAGTTAGAGTCTTGTCTCCCTTGAGGCTTGATCAACTGATCCACTTCAATGGATCCACTCCGTCGAACTTTTCCGTTCAGTGCCTCCTTTGTAAGTCCTATTGATATGTATATGCACATGTTCTTATAATGCAATTTAAAGAAGTAAAGACTCGACTCGTTAATAACAGGGAACTATGTGGGAGTACTAAGAATAAAGTTCTTGTCCCTGTTGTGCAGAGGAATTAGAGGAAAAACCACTTGTCCATAAGGAGTTCCATTAACATGTTCTATGGTTCCTAATGGACATGTGACATGAGTTGAAATGGTTTGAAAGGAACTAAAGGTCCTAATCTCCAATGACTTCAAAAATTTTACGTGAAATCATACACTACACAGAGACTTAGCTTGCCAAATTGCAGCTAATGTGGGTGGAAATTGTGTCTCCCATAATACCCACCATAATTCTCTATGTGTTGCTCACATCCATAAGCATGGAGAAAAAGAACAGGGAGATCTAAAGCTCAATTGTGGGGACCACCCCGTGGTTCACCCACTCCGGGATCACAGAGGGTGGTGCCGTGCGATGCGGCATCCAACAGCACACAAGAAAAGAATAAGAGCAACATACAAACTTTTATTTGATATAAAACAGCGGAAGTCTTTTTACAAAACTTAATTATACAGCGGAAGTCTTATACATGGATAGCCTCTCATCCTAACTATGCAAAAGTGCAGCCGTCCAGCCCGGGGACGCTACACGCTAGCAATATGTAACCGGAGATCACGGCGGCGTGCAGGGCTCCAGCTCAGACGTGTACCCCGACGGGGGCATCGCCTCGTCCTCGGAACCTTCCTTATAGCTCTGACCTGCACACAGCTCAAATATTGCAACCGTGAGCACGATGGCTCAGCATGTCTTAACCGACAACCCTAGGCATGGAACTCTACATGCAAGGATGTGTAAGATAGGAAAAAGGACTTTGCAATAAAGATACACCTACATGTTGATCCTTACTTTCAGTGTTATAGCAGCAGTTTTATAAGCCTTAGGCAGTCCCCACATCGGAAGTCAACAATCAAGCAAGAAACGCTTTCCCCCGATGTGGTGATGCCCAAAGTGGAAGATAAACTTAATTTGCTCTATGTCTACAGCAGACATGGTTTCCAAACAGTAATAGTTCATCATGGCATATTATCATTCATCTGGCTTATTTCTATTTTTACTATGTCACAGAACAGTGAACAAGCGGTACTCAAATAACCGCGAGGGACGGTGATTGCAATCAGGAGACACCCGGACAACACGTTGCATACACCCACTTTCAGAAGCGTGATTCCACACCCCTTCCTACTCTGTTGTATGCAACAACCTTTCAAAGGCAACCCAAATGCCGAACCGGTCCATCCGTAACGGGCAGGAGGTCCCCGCGTGGAGCGTGACTGTGCCCACCGGCAGATTTACACCTTGCTACCCTCAACCCACTCCGATTTACGGTTGGGTAAGCCTCGACACCCAGGTTAACCAATTACATCGGTTTCCTGCTTATGTCAGTATGCCATCTGGTACTGTTCGATACTTGTTCAGCAGGCCCGCACACGACTCGGTCCTCAATCAACACTAACAGGGATACGCACGTGAGACCTCTGCGCACTGCTTCCTATCCCCCTGCTGGGTCTCATTTTCACCACTCTTAAGCCATTTTCTACTCTGACCAAACCGTGTGATAAAACCTTACCTCGCGAGTAGATTCCAACTACTCGACTTCTACCTAGATCCTAAGCATATTAGCACGGCATTCACTACTCGTCGAGTCTGTAAACTACCCAACCCTCCATAGGATTTAAAAGGTTATGCAAGTGGGGTTTCAATCACCCTAACTCTAATGCAAGCATTCACCCTAGACATAAGTGATACAATAAAGAATTTGCAAAAGTATTTAAATGCAAACCGAGGCTTGCCTGGTTGCAAGTTAGATGGGAAGTCAACTTCTAGTGGAAGGACGTCCAAAGGCTCCGGTGCGTCCTCAACTTCGTCACTGTTATGAAATGTAGCAAAATATATGTATAAGTATTAAGGATTTATAAGAAGTAACTTCTATTCATAGCTACTGCTATTTAGAATCCTTAATTGGCTTTGGGATTTTTCCAGTGGATACTAGACTCTCTAAGGATGATCTGAGCAAAATTTGGAGAAATGTCATTGCACAATGTGGTCTCCAAAATTCCCACAAGTACAAGGCTTCTCTGAATTTTGAGCCCAAATCTGGAGTTTTAATATGTCTAACAGTGGAAGATCTGATTAGTGTAATTCTCCATGTTCTAACAAAATTTGTTTCACCATTTTTGAAGCTAACAACAGAGATATATGAATTTTTGAAGTTGGATAGGAGCTCTTAAAAAGTTTCTGTTTAAATTTGAATTTCCAAATAAGGGCTGAACTTTGGAAGACAATTTAGCCTAGCAAATGAACTCCAATGGAGCTCAAATGTTTACTGGAGATCAGTAACTATGAAAAGGATTTGCTGCCCAAATTTGGGAATGTTTCATAAAGAATTGCTCCTGAAATAAATCTCCAAAACATTTAGTAAAAACAATTCTACAGAAATTCCTGGGCATTTTCATAGCAAGCAATTTATTCCTCTGTGAAGTACTCCTTATGAGGATTCCAACAAAATTTGTCTAACCCTTTTTTTGAGTTCCCTACACAAATTTATGGGCTTGCAAATATCAGCTAATTTCTGGAATTATTTCCCAACAGAAACTTCAAATAATTGTGACCAGGCCCACTGTTTTAAACCGGACCAGTGGAATTCCCACAACACCGGGGGCTATGGAGTTAACCCGCGCAGCCACAGCCGATCCCGTGCCGCACCCCGATCCCGCGCCTGGGCCGTGCCGCTGATAGGTGGAACAGGCCTCCACCGTCGTCTTCCTCGCGCCCGGGCGGCCACCTCGCCGGAGCAACGGTGGTACCTCGCCGGAACGGCTGCCCAGTGCCCTAGACGGCCCAAATCTCGCCGCCTGTGCCCAAAACCCGACGAGGAATATGCTGGAAAGCTCGGTGGCGGCGCTAACTGGCCGGAAATACCTTCCCGACGGCGGC
Organism: Neostapfia colusana; assembly: GCA_030760725.1. Lineage (NCBI taxonomy): Eukaryota > Viridiplantae > Streptophyta > Magnoliopsida > Poales > Poaceae > Neostapfia > Neostapfia colusana. The sequence continues at coordinate 105,494,533 of JASWHV010000004.1, read as the reverse complement.
AGCGGCAAACTCTACCACGGCGCCGTCGTTCTCGCATGGGAGACGAGTATTCCGGTTGGGAAGAGCACCACAAGCAGCAGGGTGATGTTAGGAGCACGTTTTTGCATCCAAAGATGGGTGAAAACTCGTGCAAATTATAGCTCGACGGTGCAGCTAGGGTTGTGCGTCGACGGCCAGAAAAACTCAGCCTACAGCTTCATTTCTCTACGGCTTCTGATGGTTTTTCGTCGAGGAGCTGCGCTAGGTCGTGTAGAAGCATCGGGCCAAAGCAATTAGACTATGGATTCACCTTGGAAACGAATTTCGGGGTAGACGGTCGGCCGTTCTTTCGGTAGCTCGGAGCAAACGGTCCGCGATCGCAGCTGGAGAGGAACCGCAGCTGCCCCTAGCTTGGACAGTGGCACCCCGCACCGCCGGCGACCTTGCTCAACCGAAGAAACCCCGTGCTAACGCAGCGCGAGAGCAGAGGAACGGGCGAGTTCACGTTCAGCAGTGAAAACAGAGGAACCGACGTGCGCGGTTTCTTCACCGAGTGAGTGGAGACCCTGACAGCTGCTTTGATGCTCGGCTCGAGCACGGCTGCACCGAGTGATGCAGTGTCTTCGGTGCCAAGCAAACGGCGTCGCCGTGGCGCACTGCGTCACTGTGGCGTCTGCGGAGGAAACCGGGAAAACCGAAGTTGGCTCGGTGGAGGCTGAACAGCTGACCCCACATGTCATTCTCTCTTTCCCCCTCTTAATATTTCTGCTCTTCTATTTCTGCCACCAACTTTTGTCCAAAAATTCTAGATATTTGCAGGGAAGCCAAATTAAATATGTGGAATTCAAACTTTACCTTCAATGCTACATTTGATCAAGTTTGGTTCAAGTTCCAAATTCAAATTTAAATTCTAAGGATTTTTGGTGTCCCCCCTAAATTTAAATAGCAAACCCACCTCCAAAGTTTCTCATTTTTGGCATGGATGCTAATTCAAATGTGGAGAACACATTTGTGGACCCAAATTTGCAAATTGAGGAAATTGGAATTTGAAACTGAATTTGAAATTCAGATTAGAGGGCTTCCTCTTTTAATCCTAAACAAATATTGAAACCCCACCAAATGAGCTGAAATTTGGAAGGTTGAATATTTGAAATATGAAGACCCAAGTCATGAATTTAGATCTCCATGTTTGGAAGTTTTGGGAAGTTTGAATCACCACTTTGAACTTACACCGTTATAATTCAAATTTTTAATTCCCCTCATTTTTCCTAAGTGTACATGAGCTGAATTTTTCTTGCTACCACTTTTTGGGGATTTTACATCCCTCCCCCCTTAAAAAGAATCTCGTCCCGAGATTCCAAAAAAATGCAAAGTTGGGGAAACTTTACCGGTTATATGATGATAGCAAGTCCGGATAATTGGTTCGTATATATTCCTCGCTTTCCCATGTTGCCTCATCAACGGTATGGTTACTCCACAAGACCTTGTATAACCATAAGGTCCGGTTTCTTGTGGCGCGAGTCTTCTCATTGATAATACGGATTGGGTACTCCGTGTATGTGAGGTCCGGTTGAAGAACTTCTATGTCTTCCGTGCGGATTTCAGCCGAGGGTTTGAGGCATTTCCTCAGCTGAGAGACATGGAAGACGTTGTGAATTCCTGCTAGCGACGCCGGTAAATCCAAGCGATAGGCCATGGGTCCGTATTTTTTAACGATGGCGAATGGACCGATGAACTGTGGCGCAAGTTTGCCCTTCACTCCAAAACGATGAACTCCCTTCATCGGAGACACACGGACATAAACATGGTCCCCGATGTCAAAGTGGAGAGGGCGGCGTCTTTTATCCGCATAGCTCTTCTGATGAGATTGAGCAGCCTTTAGATTGGCTTGTATTACTCGCACTCGTTCTTCAGCCTCATTCACAAGTTCAATGCCGTAGATAACTCGCTCGCCGGACTCGCACCAGTTGAGGGGTGTGTGACATTTCCGACCGTAGAGACATTCATACGGCGCCATCTTGATGCTAGCTTGATAGCCATTGTTGTAAGAAAACTCCGCCAGCGGCAAATGATTGTCCCAATTTTTGCCGTGGTGGATGGCACAAGCGCGTAGCATGTCTTCAAGCACTTGATTCACCCGTTCAGTTTGACCATCCATCTGCGGGTGATACGCGGAGCTTCGGATCAGTTTGGTCCCCAAAGACGCGTGCAGCTGTTCTCAAAACTGAGTGATGAACAGCGCACCGCGATCTGAAATAATGGAGCGGGGAACACCGTGCAAGCACAAGATCCTTGTAATATACAGCTCCGCATATTGCTTGGCCACGTAATTTGTATGTACTGGGATAAAATGAGCCGACTTGGTTAGTCGATTGACTATCACCCAAATTGAATCATGCTTGTGAGACGTGAGAGGTAACCCAATTATGAAGTCCATGCTGATATCCTCCCACTTCCACGCCGGAATGTTCAATGGTTGGAGCTGTCCGGCTTTACGCATATGGTCAGCTTTCACACGCTGACACGTATCGCATTTGGATACGTACTTTGCGATTTCTCTTTTCATCCGTGTCCACCAAAATCTGGTTTTCAGATCTTGGTACATCTTGTTGCTGCCCGGTTGAATCAAATACTTGGACAAATGAGCTTCGTCAATATCTTCTTCCGAAGCTTCATGTCACGGGGTACCACTATACAGTCTTTAAACCATAGAGTACCGTGTTCGTCCCTTCGGAAGCATTTCATTTCGCCATTCTTCATTCTTCTCCGAATGTGCGACATTCCCACGTCTTTCTTCTGAGCTTCCATAATCTACTCTCGTATGGTAGGGACGAGATCAAGATTATATAATGGCCCATGTGGAACCAAGTATAGACTTGGCTCCTCCTCTTCAGTTGGGGTGATGGACAGATTGTTGACATGAGACTTGCGGCTTAAGGCGTCAGCAACCACGTTTGCCTTTCCGGGATGGTAGTGAACCTCGATCTCATAGTCTTTGATCAGTTCTAGCCATCTCCGTCGCCTCATATTTAACTCCTTTTGAGTGAATATATACTTCAGACTCTTGTGGTCGGTGTAGAGGTGCACTAAGTTCCCGAGTAAATAGTGCTTCAACATTTTTAAGGCCAACACCACAGCAGCGAGCTCAAGATCATGAGTCGGATAGTGCTGTTCGTGATTACGGAGTTGACGTGAGCCATAGGCGACCACTTTTCCTCCTTGCATCAATACACAGCCAAGCCCGATGCCAATAGCATCACAATATACGTCAAAGGGCTTGGTTGTATCCAGTTGAGCTAACACCGAGGCTGTTGTAAGATGCTTCACTAATGCTTGGAAAGCTTCTTCACAAGCTGAGCTCCAAACATATTTGATCCCCTTCTTCAACAGTTCAGTCATCGCCTTAGAAAGCTTTGAGAAGTTCGGTATGAATCTCCGATAATATCCTTCTAACCCGAGGAAACTCCTGACTTCATGGACTGATGTGGGGGACTTCCATTTCATCACTTGTTCGATTTTACTTGGATCAACTGCAATGCCTTCTGCAGAAATAATATGACCCAGAAATGGCACTTGGCTGATCCAAAGCTTGCACTTGCTGAACTTGGTGTAAAGATTATGGTCTCGCAATCACTGAAGCACGATATGCAAGTGTTTGAAGTGTTCCTCTTCATACTTGAAGTAAACCAAGATGTCATCTATGAACACTACCACAAACTTGTCCAACCCCGGCATGAACACTGAGTTCATGAGGTACATGAAATGTGCCGGAGCGTTGGTGAGACCAAAGGACATGACGAGGTATTCATACAGCCCATATCTTGTTGAGAAGGCCGTCTTCGGAATATCCTCCGCTCGGATCTTTATTTGGTGATATCCTGAGCGAAGATCCATCTTTGAAAATACTCTTGCACCCACAAGTTGATCGAAGAGAATATCGATGCGGGGCAGTGGATATTTATTCTTGATGGTGACGGCGTTGAGAGGTCGGTAGTCCACACACAACCTCAAGTCATCCTTCTTCTTCTTCACAAACAGTGCCGAGCATCCCCATGGCGAGGAACTTGGTCGAATGAAACCCTTCTTCATTAAATCATTGAGCTGATCCTTCAGTTCAGCTAGCTCATTTAGAGCCATCTTATACGGTCTCTGTGATATCGGTGTCGTTCCGGGTACAAGTTCGATCTTGAACTCGATATCCCTTTCGGGTGGCATGCCCGGGAGATCATCCGAAAAGACATTCGGGTATTCACGGACCACACGAATATCCTCAAGTTTTGTGGCTTCCGTGTTATATGTGGCTGGAGCTTCTTGAACTGAACGGTCAAGAATAAGGACATGTGGTTCATGACGTGGAGAGTTTAAACGAACCACACGTGGAATGATGTCAAGAACAGCACCATGGCGATGTAGCCATGACATTCCTAAAATGACATCAAGTTTTTGACTCTCTAACATGATTAGAGAAGTCAGATATAGATTCCCACCCAACTGTAATGGTGCTCTATAGACCATCCTATCAGCTGTTAGTTTCCCACCCGGAGAGCATATCAAGTATGAACTATTTGTGGGAATGACAGGCAATTGATATTTAATAACATAAGACTGACTTATGAAATTATGGGTGGCACCGGAGTCAAAAAGTATGACTACAGGATGATCTAAGTAAGAAAACATACCCACAAGGACGGGTTCGCCTTCCGGCACGTCTTCGATGGCTAAGTGGTGGACATTGCCGGGTTTTGGTGCTGGTTTCTTGGGCTGATTGCAGGGCTGATTAGCACCCTGATACGGTGCTGCACCCCTGCCCTGTCACGGCTCGAGGCAGTCCCTCGAAATATGCCCGACACGGCCACACGTGAAGCACGTGTAAGGTGTTGGGGTCCCTCCGACTTGAGGACGGAATCCCGGTGCACGCAGTTGAAACTGAGGCGCACGAGGGACCATCCTTTGCTGCTGCTGTTTCTGTCGTGGATACGACGGTCGGAAGCCTGACGCATTATATTGTCGACCACGGAACTGAGGCGGTCGCGCCGGTGGCTGCCATCTCTGACCGGATGGTGAGCGATACACCACGTGGTATTTTTGTTGCGCTCCACCACTGCTGCTCGTCAGCATGCTGCGTTTCCTCTTATCAGAACCCGCTCGCGCTGAGCATTCTCTTGTAGAATCGCGGCATTAACAAGGTCGTTGAATGTGCCGCGATTGCTTTGGGCGAGATGGACCTTCATTTTGGAATTCAGGCCTCGGAAGAATTCGTTCCGCTTATCTTCCTCTGTTCTCACAAATCCTGGCGCATACTGCACCAGCCGGTTGAATGACCTGGAGTACTCATGAGCACTCCTCTCGCCTTGTTTTAGCGCCAGGAACTCCTGGAGCTTTCTCTCCATAACACTGGGAGGTATATGGTAGGCCCGGAATGCCTCTCGGCACTCCATCCATGTGACAGCATGGCCAGCCGGTAATGATGCGATGTAGTTCGCCCACCATATACCGGCTTCTCCTTGAAGCTGTTGCGCTGCATACAACGCCTTTTGGTGTTCGGTACACTGAAGTAAACCGAACCTTGCTTCAAGAGTGCGGATGAAGCTGTCCGCCTCCAACGGCTCTCGGCCTCCGTGAAGACCGTGGATGGGTCGCCAGGAATTCTGAATATGAACTTTGTTGGGGCTGGCGTTGCCCATTGTCTTGGCGTCCTCCTGGACGGGACACATTCTGCTAAACTAGCATCTGCAGCAACTCGGTTTGCTCGTCGCGTGAGCCGAGCACTGCGGCCAGAACCTCCGCAAGATTCCTTGGAAGTTCTGGCGGTGGAGGAGGTGGTTCTTGCTGCGTCGTGGTTTTCTCCGGAGGTGGAGACTCATCACCACGAACCTGACTCAGACCTCCCTCCTCTTGCGTGGACCCCGTGTACGCACCATTCTGCATTCATACCATTCAAACAATCAGCACATGTTGGTTTAGTTCATCCAGTCTATACAATAGTAGTGCGAGAATGAAACAAATAATATGCATAACAATCACACATATGGATAAAGTATAAACTTTATACAACATATACATCCCTGGACCGTGTCACACGATCAAGTTCCAAAGTATTGAACTTTATGGGTTAAAAGTTCATTTCGACCATCATGGGTCGCCATGGGATGTTAAGTGTGTTAGCATGCTTAATTCCTCGCTATTGTACTGGACCCCAAACATATACCCGCTCAAAGTGATATGTCGAATGCATAACTTTTCGACTCCACTCGCTGTTTTACAACAGCCTCTGGATATCAAAAGGTAAAACTAAATGTTTTGGTTGAAAAACTTCAACATGGTGTTCATTCCAGTTTCTGGTCCAGCTGACCAGTCTGGATGAATTTAACTGTTTTGGCCACATCGGAGGCAAAATCTGGACTAGAGTTCAACAACAAAATTGTAGTAACCTCAAGAAGGAATCCAGATTGTCTTTACTTGCCTCCATAGACTTCCTAGTTCATGAGTTATGATTTTTACATGTTGACAGAATTTTCTCAGGAATTTTGACAGCACCTCCTTTGCAAGTCGCTGTCTTGTTCACCACATTCCATCTATTTCTGCCCTCAATCTAGGAAAACATTGAACTGCAAAGTTATAGTACATTTCCTATACTTTCCAACGATGTCTTACTTGACCCTTAGAATTTTTTCTACAGAAAGTTGTGGTTGAATTACAGAAAATTCCAGAGAGCATTTTGGTGTGCCCTGTTTCTGGACAGTGCCTATTCCTCTACGATTTTCATCCAATCTGGAGGGAGATTAGGTCCTGGAGCTCACAGAAAAGTTGTAGAGGACTTCAAAACCTTTCCAGAATGGTATCCCACACCTCCATTGGTTCAACCAATCCTAAGTTATACCCTGTTTAAGTTCAGCAAAATTTCTGCCAAAACAGGGGAGGTTGTTCCTGAGTTTTTTAGATTAAATCTATACTCCCAATTGACTCTTACTTCAATATAAAAGTTCAATAACCCCTAAATGGAATGCCAAACTTCATTTTTAACTCTTTTCTTTTAAAAATATCCTTTTATGCAGTCTCGGTACTACGTTTTCTCACCAAAAAAAATCCTAAGCCGGTACTCTGGCATATACGTGTCAAATGGTGGAACTAAGAACGTCACTCACAAACGGTTGCTAAACATCATGCACTAACTTGGTTAATGTTCCTGCAGAAGAACACACAATAATGGTGCACACAAAGGTTTTTGACATCCCAGGCAGTTCCATATCATAATAAAAACATACAGTCAGTATCATTGCCATACGGATCGTCCTTGAGTCAAGCCACGTCTCAAGGTACATGGTCGTGTTTTCACACCACACGACGGGGAACCCGAGTAGAGCGTGAACGGGTTGTCACGGTTGGGAATTTTATCAACCCAATGGATACCACCTACGGCCTCATGACCGTTGAGGCACGCCGATGGCGAGCACTACGTATGGCCCTTTGAACATTGAACGTTCAAGAGTTGCATACTATCGTGTTGCTTACCACACGATGGGGTATTCTCACTTTTGCCTAAAGCACACTGGAGATCAGCGTTTTCATATGCTCTCAGAACCATGGGGAGGTTCAGAGACTCATATTAACTACCGTGCCAAGCCAAGGTAAACCATTCCATACTATTACTCGTATGGCGAGTTACCGCAATTGATCCACCTGCGGTGGCGTACCTTACCTCTTACCTGACGTCGGAGCGTCGTTACAGAATGTATAACACATATGTTAGCTTTTCCACCATCATATCTACTACTATCATAGACCTTATGTGGGATTAATGACTAATCCTCACTCGACTACTTCTAAGTTTTCAAAATAGGCTCTTTACGAGCATGCTATTCCCAATGTGGTTCTGATACCACGTCTATGGGGACCACCCCGTGGTTCACCCACTCCGGGATCGCAGAGGGTGGTGCCGTGCGATTCAGCATCCAACAACACACAAGAAAAGAATAAGAGCAACATACAAACTTTTATTTGATATAAAACAGCGGAAGTATTTTTACAAAACTTAATTATACAGCGGAAGTCTGATACATGGATAGCCTCTCATCCTAACTATGCAAAAGTGCAGCCGTCCAGCCCGGGGACGCTACACACTAGCAACATGTAACCGGAGATCATGGCGGCGTGCAGGGCTCCAGCTCGGCCGTGTACCCCGACGGGGGCATCGCCTCGTCCTCGGAACCTTCCTCGTAGCTCTCACCTACACACAGCTCAAGTATTGCAACCGTGAGCACGATGACTCAGCAAGTCTTAACCGACAACCCTAGGCATGGAACTCTACATGCAAGGATGTGTAAGATAGGAAAAAGGACTTTGCAATAAAGACACACCTACATGTTGATCCTTACTTTCAGTGTTATAGCAGCAGTTTTATAAGCCTTAGGCAGCCCCCACATCGGAAGTCCACAATCAAACAAGAAACGCTTTCCCCCGATGTGGTGATGCCCAAAGTTGAAGATAAACTTAATTAGCTCTATGTCTACAGCAGACATGGTTTCCAAACAGTAATAGTTCATCACAGCATATTATCATTCATCTGGCTTATTTCTCTTTTTACTACGTCACAGAACAGTGAACAAGCGGTACTCAAATAACCGCGAGGGACGGTGATTGCAATGAGGGGACACCCGGACAACACGTTGCATACACCCACTTTCAGAAGCGTGATTCCACACCCCTTCCTACTCTGTTGTATGCAACAATCTTTCAAAGGCAACCCAAATGCCGAACATGTCCATCCATAACGGGCAGGAGGTCCCCGCGTGGAGCGTGACTGTGCCCACCGGCAGATTTACACCTTGCTACCCTCAACCCACTCCTATTTACGGTTGGGTAAGCCTCGACACCCAGGTTAACCAATTACATCGGTTCCCTGCTTATGTCAGTATGCCATCCGGTACTGTTCGATACTTGTTCATCAGGCCCGCACACGACTCGGTCCTCAATCGACACTAACAGGCCTACGCACGTGAGACCTCCGCTCACTGCTTCCTATCCCCCCTGCTGGGTCTCATTTTCACCACTCTTAAGCCATTTTCTACTCTGACCAAACCGTGTGATAAAACCTTACCTCGCGAGTAGATTCCAACTACTCGACTTCTACCGAGATCCTAAGCATATTAGCACGGCATTCACTACTCATTGAGTCTGTAAACTACCCAACCCTCCATAGGATTTAAAAGGTTATGCAAGTGGAGTTTCAATCACCCTAACTCTAATGCAAGCATGTACCCTAGACATAAGTGATACAAATAAAGAATTTGCAAAAGTATTTAAATGCAAACCAGGGCTTGCCTGGTTGCGAGTTAGATGGGAAGTCAACTTCTAGTGGAAGGACGTCCAAGGGCTCTGGTGTGTCCTCAACTTCGGTCACTATTATGAAATGTAGCAAAATATATCTAAGTATTAAGGATTTATAAGAAGTAATTTCTATTCATAGCTACTGCTATTTAGAATCCTTAATTGGCTTTGGGACTTTTCCAGTGGATACTAGACTCTCTAAGGATGATCTGAGCAAGATTTGGAGAAATGTCACTGCACAATGTGGTCTCCAAAATTCCCACAAGTACAAGGCTTCTCTGGAATTTGAGCCCAAATCTGGAGTTTTAACATGTGTAACAGTGGAAGATCTGATTAGGTTAAGTCTCCATGGTTCTAACAAAATTTGTTTCACCATTTTTGGAGCTAATAACAGAGAGATATGAATTTTTGAAGTTGGATAGGAGTTCTGAAAAAGTTTCTGTTTAAATTTGAATTTCCAAATAAGGGCTGAAATTTGAAGGCAATTTAGTCTAGCAAATGAACTCCAATGGATGTCAATTTTGTACTAGAGATCAGTAACTATGAAAAGGATTTGCTACCCAAATTTGGGAATGTTTCATAAAGAATTGCTCCTGAAATAAATCTCCAAAGGATTTGCTAAAAACAATTCTACAGATATTCCTGGGCATTTTCATAGCAAGCAATTTGTTCCTCTGTGAAGTAATCTTTATGAGGATTCCAACAAAATTGGTCTAACCCTTTTTGGAGTTCCCTATACAAAGTTATGGGCTTGCAAAGATCAGCTAATTTCTGGAATTATTTGCCTAACAGAAACTTCAAATAATTGTGACCGGGCCCACTGTTTTAAACCAGACCAGTGGAATTGCGGCAACACCGGGGGCTACGGAGTTAACCCGCGCAGCCACAGCCGATACTGTGCCGCACCCCGATCCCGCGCCTGGGCCTTGCCGCTGACAGGTGGGACATGCCTCCACCGTCGTCTTCCTCGCGCCCGGGCGGCCACCTCGCCGGAACGGCTGCCCAGTGCCCTAGACGGCCTAAATCTCGCCGCCTGTGCCCAAAACCCGATGAGGAATACGCTGGAAAGCTCAGTGGCGGCGCTAACTGGCCGGAAATACCATCCCAACGGTGGCAGTGGCAAACTCCACCACGGCGCCGTCGTTCTCGCATGGGAGACGAGTATTCCGGTTGGGGAGAGCACCACAAGCACCAGGGTGATGTGAGGAGCACGTTTTTGCATCCAAAGATGGGTGAAAACTCGTGCAAAGTATAGCTCGACGGTGCAGCTAGGGTTGTGCGTCGGCGGCCGGAAAACTCAGCCTACAGCTTCATTTCTATACGGATTCCGGTGGTTCTTCATCGAGGAGCTGCGCTAGGTCGTGTAGAAGCATTGGGCCAAAGCAATTAGACTATGGATTCACCTTGGAAACGAATTTCGGGGTAGACGGTCGGCCGTTCTCTCGGTAGCTCGGAGCAAACGGTCCGCGATCGCAGCTGGAGAGGAACCGCAGCTGCCCCTAGCTTGGACAGTGGCACCCCGCACTGCCGGCGACCTTGCTCAACCGAAGAAACTCCAGGCTAACGCAGTGCGAGAGCAGAGGAACGGGCGAGTTCACGTTCGGCAGTGAAAACAGAGGAACCGACGTGTGCGGTTTCTTCACCGAGTGAGTGGAGACCCTGACAGCTGCTTCGACGCTCGGCTCGAGCACGGCTGCACCGAGTGAAGAGGTGTCTTCGGCACCAAGCAAACGGTGTCGCCGTGGCGCGTTGCGTCGCCATGGCGGCTGCGGAGGAAACCGGGAAAACCGACGTTGGCTCGGTGAAGGCTGAACAGCTGACCCCACATGTCATTCTCTCTTTTCCCCTCTTAATATTTCTGCTCTTCTATTTCTGCCACCAACTTTTGTCCAAAAATTCTATATATTTGCAGGGAAGCCAAATTAAATATGTGGAATTCAAATTTTGACTTCAATGCTGCATTTGATCAAGTTTGGTTCAAGTTCCAAATTCAAATTTAAATTCAAATGATTTTTGGTGTCCCCCCTAAATTTAAATAGCAAACCCACCTCCAAAGTTTCTCATTTTTGGCATGGCTGCTAATTAAAATGTGGAGAACACATTTGTGGACCCAAATTTGCAAATTGAGGAAATTGGAATTTGAAACTGAATTTGAAATTCAGATTAGAGGGCTTCCTCTTTTAATCCTAAAGAGATATTGAAACCCCTCCAAATGAGCTGAAATTTGGAAGGTTGAATATTTGAAATATGAAGACCCAAGTCATGCATTTAGATCTCTATGTTTGGAAGTTTTGGGAAGTTTGAATCACCACTTTGAATTTACACCGTTATAATTCAAAGTTTTAATTCCCCTCATTTTTCCTAAGTGTACATGAGCTAAATTTTTTTGCTACCACTTTTTGGGGATTTTACATCAATTTGAGCTGAAACTTTACATGTGAGTTCCTGGTCACATGAATGTAATTTGGACCAAAATTCATGACTTTTCATTGAGTAGTTCCTCCAGAATAATTCTATAAGGAGTTATGCTACAATGAATTAATTCTGAAGTAATGTGCATTTTCATGCCCAATCAAGTGAACTACCATTTAAAGTATGGATCATAGAGCATGTCTGAATTTTCCTATGATTTTTGGAGCTAAGGATTGCCCAGAACTGATTTTTCAAAGGAAGATCATTGTCTGAAAAAGTTTCTGGACAATTTTGAGCTCAGCAGATTGTACTCTGGAAATTCCTACTCAGATTAACTCCAAATGATCTGAAACTTTGCTAGAAGTTCAATAACCTCCTAAGTAATATTCTGGTAAGATTTGTGGATTTTTGGATGAACCAAACTCCCTCAATAATTCTTTTTCAGAAAAATTTCAAAGACTTTTCCAGAATTTATTATTGACTTTCATACAAATTGGGGTTCATATTTGCATAGATCTTTGCAAAATTAATCAAACCCAATTTGAATCACTCAATTTGGAGTTTCCTACGCCAAGATATGAATTTCTAAAGTTGGAGCTTAATCTGGAATTGTTTTTCCATTGCAAATGAATTGGGCACACGGTTTAAACTCCAGCCACTGGGATTCCAGCCACATCAGGCCACACCATTTTGGCGTGCAGCCACAAGGGATCCCAGAGCCACAGTTGATCAGCTTTTTAAAATTTTGGTCGCTGACATGTGGGACCCACCCTAGTCTTCTTCCTCCTTCCGCTCTCTCTCTCGCGCGCGCCACCCTCTCACCGGACCGAGGCGGTGCCTCGCCGGAGGGAGGCTCCCGGCCGCCAACCGGCTGGAGGCTTGCCGCCTGGGGGTTTTCAGGGTCGGGGAACTCGGTTGTGGGGTCGGTGTGGGTGCTAGGGAACCGGAAATGTGCCGGCGACGTGCAGCGGCCTCAGGAGAGGTCCGGCGCCGTCGGCCGGTGGTCCTAGCCCACCAAAAGCTCGAGTGATCAGCTCTAGAGCATCCTTGGATGCTAGGGAAGCTCGGAAAGTAAGAACCGGCGCGTGAAAACACCTCCAAATAGGTTCTCACCATGCGCCCGATCGATGCCGCTATGGTTGAGCTCGGAAAAGATGGAAATTGATCGGTCTACATGGCGTTTAAGGATAGGGTTGTGAAGAGAAGTTAGTCGCCGACTACTCTAGATCCTTTGTGCACAATTTGCTGAACTCTAAGTGAGAATTGAGTGCGAATTTTGGAATTTCACACCGAAAGGTCCGTGGAGGTGCTCCGGGAGAAGAACGGCAAATTCAGCCGCTAGGGTTCACGGCTTGCTCCAAGTTTTGGATGGAAGCAGCACCAAGGTAGGGCGTTTCCGTGGACGTGCTTGCTCAGATGTGAAAACCTCTGTGGAGAGCTGTCCACGTGCACCGGATCGCCGGCTCGTTTTAGGTCGCCGCAGAGGAAACCATCTAGGGTTAGGGAACCGGAACTCGGCTGTTTTTGTGTCGGGGAAGTGAATAGCGAGCACGCGGTGCTGTTAAGAAGCTCGGAGAGGAGCTGCATACGAGTTTTGCCGGGTTCCGATTGAGCACCGAGGAGCGGCAGTGTGAGGGAGGCTCTGTTCGTGCGTTGCTCGCGAGGAGGAGGAAGCAATGTGCGTTTGCTTCGGTCAGCGAGGAGAAGATCACGTGGAGAGGGGGATGACACAGCCAACCGGGTCGCCAGCGTGAGGGAACACTCACGGGAGGTGGCTTGACAGCAGCCCTCGGTGGCGCCTGTTGAGCGTTCGGCTGCTCGAGTGAAACAGAGAATGTCGGTTGCTTCAGTGGAAATAGAGAAGAGTTGCTTAGGGTGCAAGTCAAAAGTTTTGCTCAATGACATGTGGGGTCCCACTGTCCCCCTTATCCCCTCAACTTTTCTCAAAGTTGGCAAATGACTCCATTCAATTGTGGGAAGTTTGAATCCGAACTGAATTTGAATAGTTGGACAAGTTTCGTCCAAATTCACATTTGAATTTGAATTCCTATGCAATTTAAAGTCCATTTGAAAAATGGGTAGCAAAACATTTCAAAAATTCATGAAATTTTGCTTACCCACTAATTTGGACCTAAGGAATTCAAATATGAAATCTGATTTTCGTTTTGGCTGCTGCAAATGAGGTTTTGAGCACAACAGTTTTCTTTCCTATTTGTTGCCCTCTTTTGAAATTTGAGTTGAACAATTTGAGTTCAAACTCTGAATTTCATTCCCCCTTGCACATGAGAGCTTACACATGAGTTTTAAATTAACTTTGTCCCCCAAACACCCAATTGCTCCCAGGCTAGAGTGGTGGGACACTCATGTGTGTCATCACATATAAAAAAATATAAACAAGTCCCAATATTCATGAACCCGAAACACAATGATGCTCAAACATCCGTTTCTTTGCATTCACATTTTTGGGACTTTTACATGAGCCTCGTATGATCGAGCTCTCCACAGCAAAGATCATCGCACACGCGTGCTCTAGCCGGCTAACTTCTTGTCTCCACGGCTCTGTGCTCGTTTGCGCCCGAAACTTCAAAGTTGCGACGAGCTCCCGAGGTGCACCGGCGGACTCCACTTCGGGTCACCGTGGACAGAGCGCCATGGCCATCGTCGCCTCCAACTCCCTGCACAAGAAAGGTGCGCTATGCTCCATAGATTTTGTAGCTGAAACCCTCTTAGCAAATGATTAATCGGTTGATGAGAATTCCTACTTTTCTCGAACCCTAGTGTAGAATAGCCGAGCTCGGTTGAGACCCGAATTCGAGTTACACGATCAACCAACACTCGAGCTGATTTGCACGTAGCTTCTACACTCCCTTGTGCCCCTCCTCAAAGAATAACCGAGAAAAATGTCAAGAATTGACGAAGTTCTAGCCGTTTTTCTAGCCGCCGGTACAAAAGCGCCTCGGGTTACCGTGGAGCTCGGTGTTGCGGGCCGTTTCATCGGAAGGGGGGGTCCATTTTCAGCATCCTCGAGCTTCCACGCTGCTCGCCAAGCAATCCCCGACCATTTTTGTGCTGTGTAGAGCGGGACCGACCTCGCCGGAACCCTAATTGAGGCTGTCGCTGGTGCGCGCGTATTTCCGGCAATCGCCGGCGGCCGGTGACGCTCCAAATGAGTTCAGCGGGTTAATTTGGGGGGGGGGCGAGTTTGACCCCGGGAGGTAGCTGGAAACTCGGTCCCGGCGACCCTTGCCAGAGACCGCCGCCGCTCTGTTCGGTTGGTGCGAGTTTGAAGAAGGCCTGTCGTGTGGGACCCGCTTTCAGCGTTTAAACTTTTTCAGAATTTCCAGATTTCAGTTCAAAGTTTTAAATAGCCACAAATTTGTGTAGGAGTGTCCAAAAGTTCCCAAATAAATTGCGTTGGATTCCTCTCAGTAAGTACTATCAAGGGGTGAGCCCAATATTTATAAAAGTCCCTGGATTTGGCTCATTAATTCATTTAATAAAAAGCTTAGGGAATTTATTACAGGAGTTCTGTTTATTGGAAAAATCCCAATTTTGGGAAGTACCTTCCTATAAATATACTTGAACTCCAGTAAAAATTTCAGAGGCATTGGACCTCATTTGCTTGTCCAAATGTGGTGTCAAACTTTTATGTCTCTAAAAATAGGAAAAAGGACAGAACCATTTTTAGACTTTTATCCAAACTTGTAAAATTCATATCTCCATGTAGGAAACTCTAAAAATGGTAAAACCAATTCCTATGGACTCAGGACATTTTTTAATTCACAAAAAGGTCACTTTTCAGCATAGGAAAGCTTAATATCTAGGGGGTAAAGGCACATTAGTTAAAACCACATAAGAATTTTTTGTGATCACATTGTGCCCTTTCATGAGCTCAAATTGTGCACACTGCCTTAATACCTTCCCTGGAAGCTGTGGTTAAATTTTCAGCTTCATTGGACTCCTGGAACTTTAGCTACCATTCTTTAGGTTTAAGTGTTCATATGAGGACTTTATCACATGGTGATTAATTTTACCTCCCTTTTCACCTAGCATTCTTCCTCTTTAAGGTTGTAGATCCAAAAACAGAAACCTTGCTGTTGTTTGTCCCTCTTAAGTGTGAGTTAACTTGTGCAACAGTTTGTAAAGCATTTTCCAAGAACTTTTGAAATATATGTGCGTTGCATCTTAATAGCTCACGTGACGTCAATGTTCGATGAGGACTCAACTCAGCAGAGAGTATGTCCATCTCATAACGAGTTTGGTGTATTCTCTGGAGGAAGACTAACTCCTAGCCTCAAACAAAACCGTTGAGAAAGGCAAGCCCCGGTTTGCATATAATTACCGTTTTAAATTTTGCTTTACTTTCACCTAATGTTGTTAGACTTGATATTGTGCATTACGTTTAGGATGCTTAAAACTCAAACTGCATTACCATGAAATCCCTGAGTAGATGGTTATCATAGGCTTTGCCTCGTCGTAGATGCTAGGCTAATGTTGTAGCTAGCTCAGTAGAAGTCGAGTAGTAAAAAGCTACTCGCGAGGAAGGTCGAGTAACGGAGTTTACTCGCGAGAAGTTGATGATAAGAGTACCCTCATGAAAAATAAGATGGGGACGGGGAGTTCCTGCAGGATGGAGCGCTCAAGGTTGTCTCGGCCTGCGATGGGTGTGACAATGCTTGAGACCACATTGGGACTGGGCCGGGAGGGTAAGGCAAATATGGAGGTTGGTTTGTAGCCCCATTCGTGTCAGTTAAGGACCGCGCATATGCGGCCCAGCTGAACAAGATTGAGCTGTACCGGATATATTGTGGCGTGTGGGACCCATGAAACCGATGTAACTCGATGGACCGTGATATAGAAATTCATCCTTCGCGTGAGAATGGCGTTGAGAAGGCAGGAGGTGTAAATCCTTTAGCGGGCAACTTCAACGTGTCCGCGTAGAGGACCATCCTGCTCGGCGCGAAATGTTTTTCTATGTCGAGGTGTCGTGTGAAAGGTTGCTGCATACAATGTTAGAAAGAGTGTTTCTTTCAAGGTGGGTGTATGTGTCGTGTATTCCGGGTTGTTATTGATTCGAATCACCGTCGCTCGCGGAAGAGGATTGAGCATACTTGCCCACTGCGCCGTGACGTAGTAAGAAGAGGAACTAAGTCTCTTAACATGTTGTTTATGGCTTAATCATTGTATTGGAATCTTGACTGAATTAGATATAGTACCAACTAAAGTTTTATTCTGCCTTAGGCTAGCAACATCGGGATAAGCGTTTCTTGTTTGATTGTAGACTTCCGGTGTTGTGAGGCGTGAGGACTACAAAAATGAATGCTATAAGAATCTAAATATAATGATCAAGTTTAGTCAAGCTTCATTTTGCAAAGTTCACATTCCTATCTTCTTACTACTCTTGCATGTAGAGTTACATGTTTAGGATTGACAGTTAAGACTTGCAGAGCCTTAGTGCTCACGGTTGCTTCGTAGTTGTTTTTGCAAGTAGCAGGATGCCTGCTATGAATATGGTTGTTCGGTGAGACGTCGAACCCCACGGTTCATTTAACTCACCGGAAACCTAGCCGCTGCCTTACTTTGGTGAAGCTAGTAGGAAGCGTTCACAGGCTGAACAACTTCTCTTTGGCGTAGTTAGGTCGAGAGTGAGTAGATGTCCAGCTTCTATATTCCCCTGCATGTGTACATTATGTTGTAAAAGAGCTTATGTTGAGTAATAAATCATTTCATATGTTTTTCCCATCTTTTCGTGCATGTTGTTGGGTGCCGCATCGCACGACACCACCCAATGCGATTCCTGGAGCGCGGACCCCGGGCGGGGCCACGACAGCGTGGTATCAGAGCCACATTGGGATAGCACGCATGAAAAGAGCATATTTTCGAATACTTAGAAGTATACGAGTGAGGAACTTGTAGTAGGCCCACATAAGGACTATTATTAGCATAGTTACTTAAGGTGGCAAGCTGACAGTGTGTTAATATTCAGTATTTCGATTCTGTAACGAAGCACCTACGTGGAGGTAAGCATGGTAAGGAACGCCACCGAAAGCAGATCAATTTCAAGTTAGCTCCCCCATATGAGGAAAGTAGTGTGGGATGTCCCGTTCCGCAATGGACGGGAAGTGAATATGTTTTCTAAGACTCTTCATGTATTAGAGACATATGAAATGCACTAGACTCCAGTGCGCAAACCCAGGGGCAAGAGGAGATCCCATCGTGTGGTTTGTAACACAAAGTATGTTCTCTAGGACTCTTCATGTCCTATGAGTCTTACGAAAGCGCTGTTCCACCAGTGTGCTTAATTGCCAAGGGTGTGGAGCCCCCGTCGGGTGGTAAATAACCCGATCATGTACCTTGAGACGTGGCTTGACTCAAGGACGACCCGTATGGCAATGATACGGGGCATATGTTTTTTACTATGATATGGACCTGCCTGAACTGACAAACCATTGTGTGCATCACTATTGAGTTGTTTTATGCAAGTACCTTAACCATGTTAGCACATGTCGTTTAGAAAACGTGTGTGAGTGATCGTTTTAGTGCCACCACTTGAGACGTATATGACGGTATAAAGCCGGTTAGGATTTTTGATCTGGTGAGGAAACGTAGTACCGTGATGTCGAAGTGTTCGCTACGACACTTCCCCCGGTCTGCTCGGAAGCATACCGCGGAGGTTCTTTTTTCGTGGGACTAGAGGATCACGAAGGTCTAAGCACAATGGCGAGACAGACACGAGGATTTACGTGGTTCAGGCTGCCGGAGCGTAAAACCCTACGTCCACGAGAGTGCTTGGTGAGTTACTTGCTCACGTATGAGAATGAGTTGGTTGGGTCGCGAACCCCTTGCCCGGAGGCTGTTCCGGTCCTTTTATAGCTCAAGGCTGGGGCAGTTACAATGCAGCCTGGGGCCCGATAGGTGGCCCCGCGGCTATCTGTGCCTATACATGATCTAGGCATTTACAGCTACACGTATCGTCACTGTCGGTAGAGTTACAGTGCGCCACCTGTCCCGCTGGGCGCCTCTGTCCGGGTAGCAGGTGATGATGAAGTGCCTGTCTTGTCGTCGCGTCTCCTCGCTCTGTTAGGTGGCTCTGTACCGTTGGGCGGCACTGTTGTTCCGTCACGCCTCGCTGCTCTGTCTTTCACCGTAATGGCACGCAGACGGGGGACGGAGGCGTGCGTCGTGCGCCATGCTTCTAGGGAAGGCGTGATCCTTGAATGCTTGGCCTCACAATGACCTTCCTCTATACTCCCGGGCCATCTGCCCGTTCCCTGCCAAAGTGGCGTTCGGGCGGACGGCCCCCGAGACATGTGTCTCCACCGGAGCAGTCTTGTGGAGTAGTGGGCAGTCTGGAGTTGTTGGGCACGCGGCAGCACCGGAGCCCTCCCATGCTGGAGGTCGGATTCGGAGTTGCAGTGTAACACCCTCAAATTCATTTCCATGCATTGCATACATTTTTCATGTAGAGAAACATTATAAAAGAAGTAGAAATGGAGAAAGAACTATAGAAATGGAGAAAGAACTATAGAAATGGAGAAAGAACCATAGAAATGGAGAAAAGGACCATTGAAATGGAGGAAGGAATCATAGAAATGGAGGAAAAACCACAGAAATGGAAAAGGGAATATAGAAATGGAGAATGGGGCATAGAAATGGAGAAGGGCAATGTAGAAATGGAGAATGGGACATAGAAATGGATAGGGGAATGTAGAAATGGAGAATGGGACATAGAAATGGAGAGGGGAATATAGAAATGGAGAATGGGACATAGAAATGGAGAGGGGAATGGATAAATAGAACAAGTGACATAGAAATGGTGAGGAATGGGAAAAAGATAGCTGAAATGAGCTATTCCCAAATTTCCCCCAAAATTTCTAAATTCCTCAATTCGCTAAAGGGGAATTTTCCCCACATTTTGGGGATAAAATCCCCAAGGCTGCCACACCACAAGAGATAAGTTTGTTAAGATCGAAAAAAAAATGAATAGGACTCTTATGTGAGCTCCAATTGGAGTAGGACTCTCCTTTTCCCCCTTATAAATATAACCCCCACCCCCTTGGCCGACCCCTCTCTCTTTTGGTCGCCCCCCTGCTGCCAAGCCCCCTTCCTTGCTGCCAAGTCACCAAGTTTCCCCACTTGCCGGAATTTGGCCGTCGTCGAGCCCCGTCGAGCCCCACCGTCGCCGGAGAAGAAGCCCTACGATCTGTCCTACCAAAGTTTTTCATAGAAAAATTCCCCACTGCTGCCACTGCTAGGAGGAAGGCCCTGCCACCAAAAGGAAGTGAGGTAGGTCCCCATTACCTATCTTACGACTTCACCGCTGTTTCTACGCATCCGTTTTCTTCGCCCCTTTCGAACAGAAACTTTTTTCGTGTGGACAGATCGCGTTTTGATCGATTTTTGACGGTGGAATTGATCTAGATCTTGAGTCAAGATCATCACCACGTCCACACTTGATCCCTATACCCTTGTCCATAATAAAACCCCATGAAAGCCCATTAAAACATGCAAGAACACGTACAAACTGGTTTAATAAAACAGCACCATAGGATTTGCATTCATCTACCCCATTGCATCTTGAGTAAAGTTTATGCATGATGATTGATTGCTGTGAATTTTGTACGTGCGTGAGTGTGAGTAGAATAACAAGCTCAAGAGGCCATCTACGAAGAACTACAGCACCAAGACTTCGAGACGCTTGAGCAACAAGAGCCACGGGAGCAAGGAAAGTGCCCCTTGACCATATTGATCCCATGTTTTGAAACTGTTTTGTTTGCGAAAACTCGTATGCTTGAGTCAACTTGATGGGACACCCTTTTATAGGAGTTTACTAGTTTTGTTAACCATCCTTGTCGCCGGGAAAGTTGATGAGTCGGGTATGGTCATTTTTCCTTTTTTGCTTCGCTTAATCTACGGGATACGGGAAGCTGAATTAAAACATGTTTAGCTACTGCACTCATATGAATAATGATGATGAGAACTTGATGATGTTATGAGCATGGAATCGGGGAGATCTAGGCAAGATTGGTTTGTGGATGTTGCTGAATGAGATGGTGGTTTACTTGCCGTAGATCTAAGGACCGGTTCATGCCAGCACATGCCAGAAAAACAGTGCCACCACAAGGCCAAATATGGGTGCGGCTTAGCTGATTAATTAGGTGTGTTGCTAGCTTGTTATGGACCGTGGATGGCGCGGGGAATGGGAGTCGAGCGGGACTTCCCTGGGAACTGCATGGGCACAAGAGGGGGCCTGTGGGTGGGAGAATGGTGATTCGAGCCTGCCGATGAAACCTCAGTGAGTCCATACATCTAGTAGCCCCTTTGTAAAGGCTGTTTTTTTATCTCTTGGTCATACACTGATGGTTGTGTACTGGTATAATGGAGGTTCTGTAGTCACCGACGGGTGAAGAAATCACGAACTTGTGGGTAAAGTGATGCCACCTCTGTAGAGTGTAAAACTATCATGATAGCCGTGCTTCCGGTCACAAGCACCTGGCCAACTCACATGATTAGAGGCAAATTTGGGATGCTTATTCGGTATGGTTATGGTGTGGTCATTGGGATTGGTTTTTGGACTGTTTTGAGTCATGACGATGAGTTTGGATTTGGTTATATGAATATGAGATGGTTATGAATATTTATGAGCATGAGATTAACTTGAGAAAGATTAATGGCTGGATGAGACTTGATAAATGGTGAATCATGATGAAAGAATGTTGCTGATTCACTTGGTTATATTGGGATTAAACTCATCTAGACTTAGTTGCTGTTTTTATCATGTTTGTGAAATAAAATTTGCTTGCTGCAAATGAGCCTTTTTATTTACATACCTTGTTGTAAGCTACATTTCATACTTTTCCTGCACTTGCTGAGTACGACATGTACTCACCCTTGCATTACCACATAAATATCAGCTACAGGAGATGAGTACTTCGAGGACCATGTGGAGTACTAGGCGTGCGAACTACCGTCCACATGCATGTGGAGTTGAAGTTGGAGCCTGCTGTTTAGTTATTTCCTCTGTCGTTTAGAGTCTTCCGCTGCGAGAATAAGTTAGAGATTCATGAGTGAGACATTGAGTCATTGTAATAAAGTACTTAAACACTATTTATTCGTGGTTATATTCTGAATTCAGTTTGTGGATTACATGTGTATGTGTGATGAACATGCTGGACACACATATGCATTCACTTGGTTCTATTTTCGGAACCGGGTGCCACATGCAGGACACATGGCACATCCAGTGCCATGCCCAGGGGGAAGGTATGCTCGGAGTCGCTGCTCACGTGGCAACACAAGAGGCCTCCATGCTGGAGGGCGGATCTGGAGCTGCAGGACACGTGGCACCTCCGGAGCCCTCTTCGGCTGGGAGGTGTGACTCGGAGGTTCCGGGCACGTGGTAGCGCCGGAGCCCTCCTCGGTGGAGGATGGGGTCATGTCGGAGTGTCAGCTCCCGAGCCACCCTAGACCGGTAGTCAGGCTCAGAGCCTAAAGACACATTGCAACCCTGGGACATCCCATGGGGCATAGAGCGCGTGGCTTACGCTGGGGCCCGCCTTAAGCTAGGAAGATGGGGCTCGGGTGCTTTTTACCCCCTACGCTGGGGTACCCAGTTCGTAGGGTACCGACAGTGGCCCCTGGACCCATCTTGGGAGAGGCATTGAGCCCGCAGGTGGGACCCCTATCTATTCCCGCTTCATGGGTTCAGTCTTGCGATTCCTGAGGATTGAAACGGTGGGAAATTTTCGCATAGTGGACGAACGGCCATCCTCGGGAGATAAGAGGTTGTTTGCCCTCGGCGTAGTGGGTGCACTCGGTCAAAATGGCAGCGCATCGTCGCGTTCACTCTGACTTTACTGGTCACACATGGCAGTCGAGGGGTTGCCTCGGGGCTATTACTGTGACCACCCGTGACTGCAGGAGCACTGTGCCACTTCCCTTGGGAACTGCCGGACGTCCTTGAGTTTGTACTCGCCTGACCCGCCGATGCCTGACTGGTGGTCCTGGGCCCTACCCATCATTGGCGAGAGCTAAAGCGGCGTGCTCGAGGGGTCACCTTGGGTTATCTACTGCGGCAACCGATGAGTCGGTCACGCCGCTCTCCTCGGTTACCGCCGGACGTTTCGGGGGGGGGGGGGGTATCCTCTCGACTCCCGGTGACTGACGGGTGGTCCCGGATCCATCCCGTCACTAGAGGAGGTGAATAGCCCGTGGTGTGCAGCGGTGGAAATCCAATCGCCGCGTCTGTTGTGTTGCCTGAGGTCGTGGACGGGTATAAAAGGAGGTCTTGTGGTGTAGAATTGTACTCCTCCTCACAATGTGGCCTTCGTTCTCCTCTTGCGTGCTGGAAGTCTCTGCTTCCAGACGCTCTCGCCCACCAGATGCCTTCCCACCGGTAGTCCTCTTCGTCTACTTCTATGAGATGTTCGTATGTGTATGGCCTTCGGTGAGGTTCTTTGGTACATCCCTTTCCCTGACGGGCCTGGATAGAGGCACAAGCCATCCTGATGGCACGCCGATGATCGGGGAGGCCGTCGGGGATAGGGTCTTCGACCCGCGGTGAGCCCCGACATCAGTGCCGGGTGGAGCACGTCCTCTAGGAGCTTTGTCGCAAGAGGGCTGTCTACCGGTACCGGAGGAAGGCTAAGTCGAGAGTGATCAAGCCTTCCTCCTAGTACCGTTGTGGACAACAAAAATCTCTCATAGACGACGATTTTGCCCACCCTGTACTGGATGTTACTACTACGCGGTCTAGCATGCATCGCCTGATACAACACAAGGATGTCATCGTTGTCTTAGTCCAGCAGGCATTGTGGCCGACCTCGGTCTAATAGCTGATGGCCGTCTCACTGCTCAGAGATCAGCTCGGGGGACAACCAAGCAGTCCGTGGAGTAGAAGACTACTCAACTTGAGTTCCTTAGTTGTCTTGTATCCTCTCTTGTATGTCGGGACCCCAATGTTAATGAAAATGTTTCTGCTCTAAGTCCTTCATAGTCTTGTCTTGTATTTCTGTACTGATGAATGAAAAAAATTGAATCTGTTGATCTCCCTTCTATCGATCACTTGGCGCTGGGTCCGATAGGCAGAGCCATCTTCAATTCCTGCGAGGCCCCCTGACCCTCGAAGCCGCCAAGATCGGATGATCCATTAGCTTGCCAAAGCAGTTGTCGTTTTTTTGTTGCTTGCCGTAGATATGCACCGGCTTCTTTTTACAGGTTGCCCGGGTCCGAATGTCTTGCTAATTTTGACTAGTCACGATGACCCCCTGGCAACGGGTACCAGTGTAGGACACAAACTTCGGGGCCTCCGGGAGGCGTCAGCTTTTGGGAGTCCGAGAGTGGCTTCCTTGGGAAAGTTGGAGTTACGACCCTATGGACCGGAGCCTTGTGGCTCGCACAGACACTAAGGGCAAAGGATACTCCATGCGGTGTAGTTGCATTTTCTCTACTCGATGGCTCCATTATGAGTTATGGTCGTCTGCTAAGCGACGGGGTCTTAGCAATTCAGTGTATTGACATCCGGACCCCGGTTACCATCCTTCCCGGGGAGGTGTGCCGTCTGGGCCCCCCGCACTCTGGGTGCTGCGCCTACAGGAGCAGGGCGCACCTTCTTAGGACGCAGGACCAGTCTAAGCAGCTACACCCCAGACCTCCTGCTGACTAGACACTCTGAAGAGGGGAGGCGTCCTTCCGACACTACTAGACTCTGGCTGGGAGGTAGCCAGGGGGTTCGAAGGTAATATAGGTGCCTCAGGCGTTTCCGCCTTGTAGCAGGAATTTAGCCAAGGGCGAGGCAGATAAACGACATTATATGCATGTCGTGGGGCATGCAAAAATATACACAAGCTTGGAAGGGAAGCTGTATTGGTAAGGGAGCGCAAAGGTCCAGAATGACTTAGCTGATGCGAGCAGTACTTTGCTAATTTCCCAAGCTTGCTCCTCTTGTCACTTAGCGGCGTAAGTACCCAGGGCGCCCGGGCAGCGTGGGTATCTCTCCTTCTGAGCCCCTGACAATGTGGGGACCCTAGGAGAGTTCAGCCCTTGTCTTCAGCTTGTCGTAGCCAGCGCTCTGAACTTTCTGCTCGTTGCTGGAGTGGTCCGATGCTTTGCCTGCGTGATTTTCCGAGATGGCCCCCTAGTAAGTGTGGTCACCTGGTGGGGGGCGCACCTACCAAGTAAACTGGATGAAGCAGGGTGTTAGCATCGAGCCTTCCACGGGGGTCCGAGTTGCTGTGGACCTATTGAGACGACCCAGGCTTGGGTGACGTGGTCGCCCAGGACACAGTTGATGCTTTGTCCAGGGGCATGTGCCACATGGCTCCCCGACACTGCTAAGCTACAGCGTTGGGGTGCCCAGCCATCATGCCTCTACCAGTCATGAGGATAGGGCAATTTGCAGCGTCTGCACCGGTGTGTGGATCTGCTTGGCACGGAACTGATATGCCTCGCATCTCTTGACCAACTCGACGTCATCCAGGGGGGGCTATCGGCCAGTAAAAACCATGCCGGAAGGCTTCACCGGCCAGCATATGGAACACAGCGGTTGCCACACTTGCCCTCATGGATCTCTGCGAATATCTCGCAGCCCTGCTCCCGAGTAATGCACCGCAATAGATCATTGTCAGCGCCACATTGGTAGAAATCTCCGTCTACCAGTATGTATCTTCTAGACATACGAATGATCGGTTCAGCGGATACACGTTCATCAGGAAGGATATTGTCTTTCAAGAAGGTCCGGACCTCCGTGATCACTTCATCAGACCTACTTGAGCTTTTCGGATCTTGGGCGCCGGGTCACACGGAGCCCCCGGTGACGCATACGGTCCTTGGAAGGCGCCATGGTTGCAGGGCCGTCGGGACTACCAGCTTTGAGGTGCTGGGCTCGCCCCCTTTCGCCTGGTTCGGCAGGCCAGGCTGTATGGCGCAGTAGCTTCCTTTCAAAGGTGCCTTTGGGGACTGGAGTCCATGCAGAGGCTTTTATTGAAAGGTTGTATGCTACCGCGTTGTTGGCGCAGGGGATATGGCGCTACCCCAAAGCATGAAATCCCTTTTCTAAAGTAGGCAACTAGCTATGGACCGGTATAAGTATACTCTTGCTCGCCCTGTTTGATGGCGAGTCAGGAGTCTACTTTTAGCTAGCTTCTGCCGTATTTCAAGAGAAAGGGCAATACTTAAGCCAAATACAAGGGCTCCATACTTTGCCATGCTATTGGCAGCCTTGGAGTCAAGATGCACCATGTACTTGAACTGCTCTCCTTACTGCGAGGTGAGCAGGCCCCCCGCTTTGGCACCTCGCTCGCGTGAGGGCCGTCGTAGTAGAATGTCTAGCGGGGTCCGGTAGAAACTAGGGCCACCGTCGTCTTGACCCCTAGACGATTTGGAGACGGAACCAATTCCGTCTCAAATATGTAGGTCTAGCGTATAGGACTAGCATGTAGGACGGCTCCGAACATGCCATCTATAACTGCTATGCATGAGCCAATGTAGGCTGTAATGGGGCACACAGGTCAGGATCATTTTTTCTTATTCCTGGTTTCCTTCGGGCAATAGGGGATTACAGGCCGTGCAAGAAGGCATCGGTTCGTCCCGGATACCGAGAGTGCCTAGACCCTTCCGGGACTTTAGGTGTTCTAAGCTCTGTCCCCGGTCCCTATGTTACCCTCACAAGAAAGAGAAAAAGAAAAAATAGTCTACCACTACTTGGGAGCAGACTTACAGAGGTGTCCTATGGCCCGTGGCAGAGTAGAGGTCCCTGCCTTTTACAGCAAGACGGACGCACCTGGGAGACATGCTCGTGCCGGCCGGGGGTTAAGCTTGACACTCCTCCTTGAGAAAACTCCACCGAGGCACCAGGCGGCCCTTCCCTGGACCGCTTGCTCTTCCCGTCAGAAAAGGGACCGCCTGGTCAGGTGTGGAGTGCCTTCCGTTGCTCGCTATGGTCGGAGCCTAAGTCCTCTTCCTGATCGTAGAGGACCTTTAACGCTCGCTTGGCGTCTTGGAATTCCATCTCCTGGTCGTCGTCATCCTCCGGACCAGCCTTCTGTTTGCCCTCCCACTGGCGAGAGGGCGCACCGTCCTGGCGTTGCTGTCAAAGCTCTCGGAAGCGCTCTGCCAGCCTCTGGATCTCCTGGCATTCGCTGGCGCTGTGCTGGTTAGTGTCGTGGACCGGGCACCGCTGGGCACCATCGTCGCTGCCAGATGGCTAGCGTGGGCGCTTGTCGGTGCATGGCCCCCGGCCCCCTACAACTGCTACTGCTTCTGTAGTGTGAGCCCTAGCCAGCGGCTTGTCCTTGTCACCGGTCTTCTTCTTGCCGCCAGAACTCTCCCTGGCGGACTCACCCCCCTTGCTGGGCGGGTGTGCCAGTTGCGGCCCTCAGGGGCCTTGGTGCACTTGTCCGCCAAGCTAAGGGCTCAGAGACATCCTGCACGTCATGCATAGCCAACTTCTCGAGCATCTTCCAGTCGCGGACGCCTTGTTGAAAGGCGAGGACGACGGACGCGTTGGAGATGCGAGGAATGGTGTTCCTGACCTGGGAAAAGTGCTGGATGAATGAGCGCAGCGACTCCCCCGGTTGCTGTTGTATGGTGTGGAGGTCAGCCTGGGAGCCCGACCGGACGTAGGAACTCCCAAAGTTGGCCATGAACTGACGGCACAACTCTTCCCAGGAGGTCACAAACCCCTGGGGCAAGTTCACGAGCCATTACCAGGCTAACCCGGTCAAAGCTACTGGGAAGTTGTGACACCCGGTTCCGAGAATAGAACCAAGTTAATGCATATGTGTGCCCAGGATGTTCATCACACATACACACGTAATCCACAATTTGAATTCAGAATATAACCACGAATAAATAGTGTTTAAGTACTTTATTACATCGACTCATTGTCTCACTCATGAATCTCTAACTTATTCTTTGCAGCGGAAGTCTCTAAACGACAGCGGAAATAACTAAATAGCAGCAGGCTCCATCTTCAACTCCACAGACATGTTGACGGTAGTTCGCACGCCTAGTACTCCACATGGTCCTCGAAGTACTCTTGTCCTGTTGCTCATGTTTATGTGATAATGCAAGGGTGAGTACATGTCGTACTCAGCAAGTGCGGGAAAAGTATGACATGTAGCTTACAACAAGGTAGGGAATAAAAAAAAGGCTCATTGCAGCAAGCAAATTTTATTTCACAAACATGATAAAAACAGCAACTATTTCTAGGTGAAATTTATCCCATCATAATCAGGTAGTTCAGCAACATTCTCTTATCATAAATTGCCATTTATCAAGTCTCAACCAGCCAATAATATTTCTCAAGTTCATCTCATACTCATAAATATTCATAACCATCTCATATTCATATAACCTAAACCAACTTCATTGTCATGACTCAAAACAGTCCCAAAACCAATTCCAATGACCATACCATAACCATACCGAATAACCATCCCAAGTTTTCCCTTCTAATCATGGTAGTTGGCCAGGTGCTTGTGACCGGAAGCACGGCTATCATGATAGTTTTACACTCTACAGAGGTGGCACCACTTTACCCACAAGTTCGTGATTTTGTCACCCGTCAGCGACTGCAGAACCTCCATTATACCAGTACACAACCGTCGGTGTATGGCCAAGAGATCACAAAATAGCCTTTACAAAGGGGCTACTATATGTATGGACTCACTGAGGTTTCACCGGCAAGCTCGAATCACCATTCTCCCACCCACGGGCCCCCTCTTGTGCCATGCAGTTCCCAGGGCAGTACTCCTCGACTCCCATTCTCCGCGCCATCCACGGTCCATAACAAGCTAGCAACACACCTAATTAATCAGCTAAGCCGCACCCATACTTGGCCTTGTGGTGGCACTGTTTTCCTGGCATATTCTCGCATGAACCGGTCCTTAGATCTACGGAAAGTACCACCATCTCATCCAGCAACATCCGCGAACCAAGCTTGCCTAGATCTCCCCGATTCCATGCTCATTAACATCATCAAGTTTTCATCTTCATTATTCATATGAGTGCAGTAGCTAAACATGTTTTAATTCAGCTTCCCGTATCCCGTAAATTAAGCGAAGCAAAAAGGAAAAATGACCATACCCGACTCATCGACTTTCTCGGTGACAAGGATGGTTAACAAAACTAGTAAACTCCTATAAAAGGGTGTCCCATCAAGTTGACTCAAGCATACACGTTTTCGCAAACAAAACAGTTTCAAAACAAGGGATCAATATGGTCAAGGGGCACTTGCCTTGTTCCCGTGGCTCTTAGTTGCTCAAGCGTCTCGAAGTCTTGGTGCTGTAGATCCTCGTAGATGGCCTCTTAAGCTTGTCCTTCTACTCACGACCACACACATACAAAATTTACAGCAATCAATCATCATGCACAAACTTTACTCAAGATGCAATGGGGTAGATGAATGCAGATCCTATAGTGCAGTTTTATTAATCCAGTTTGTATGTGTTCTTACATGTTTTAATGGCCTTTCATGGGGTTTTATGATGAACAAGGGTGTAGGGATGAAGTGTGGACGTGGTGATGATCTTGACTCAAGATCTAGATCAATTCCACCACCAAAAATTGATCAAAACGCGATCTGTCCACATGTAAAAGTTTCTGCTCGAAGGGGGCGAAGAAAACAGATGCGTAGAAACAGCGGCGACGTTGTAAGATGGGTAATGGTGACCTACCTCACTTCCTTTTGGTGGCAGGGCCTTCCTCCTAGCAATGGCAGCAGTGGGGAATTTTTCTATGGAAGATTAGGGCAGGACAGGTCGTCGGGCTTCTTCTCCGGCGATGGCGGGGCTCGACGGAGCTTGACAGCGGCCAAATTCCGGCAAGGGGGGGGACTTGGCGACTTGGCAGCAAGGAAGGGGGCTTGGAAGCAGGGGGTGACCAAAAGAGAGAGGGGTCGGCCAAGGGGGTGGGGGTTATATTGATAAGGGGGAAAAGGAGAGTCCTACTCCAATTGGAGCTCAAATAAGAGTCCTATTCAAATTTTTTTATCTTAACAAACTTATCTCTTGTGGTGCTGCAACCTTGGGGATTTTATCCCCAAAATGTGGGGAAAATTCCCGTTTTTGGGAATTGGGGAATTTAGAAATTTTGGGGGAAATTTGGGAATGGCTCATTTCAGCTATCTTTTCCCATTCCTCACCATTTCTATGTCACTTGCTCCATTTCTATATTCCCCTCTCCATTTCTATGTCCCATTCTCCATTTCTACATTCCCCTCTTCATTTCTATGTCCCATTCTCCATTTCTACATTCCCCCATTTCTATGTCCCATTCTCCATTTCTACATTGCCCTTCTCCATTTCTATGCCCCATTCTCCATTTC
The DNA here is from genome assembly GCA_030760725.1 of Neostapfia colusana. Classification (NCBI taxonomy): domain Eukaryota; kingdom Viridiplantae; phylum Streptophyta; class Magnoliopsida; order Poales; family Poaceae; genus Neostapfia; species Neostapfia colusana. The sequence goes on along the minus strand of JASWHV010000004.1, from coordinate 105,464,490 downwards.
TATATTCCCTTCTCCATTTCTGTGATTTTTCCTCCATTTCTATGGTTCCTTCCTCCATTTCAATGGTTCTTTATCCATTTCTATGGTTCCTTTCTCCATTTCTATGGTTCTTTCTCCATTTCTATGGTTCTTTTCTCCATTTCTTTGGTTCTTTCTGCATTCTACTTCTTTTATAATGCTTCTCTACATGAAAAATGTACGCAATGCATGGAAATGAATTTGAGGGTGTTACAAACCTACCCTCCTTAAACTAAATCTCGCCCTCGAGATTCGATAGAGTGGAGAATAGATGAGAGAATTCTGCCTTGAGATCTTCCTCACGCTCCCATGTAGTTTTGGCTTCCGCGTGATGGCTCCACTGTACCTTGCACCAACGGATCACTTTGTTCCTCGTGACCCTTTCCTTCACGTACAAAATTTTGATGGGATGCTCCGCGTAGGTCAGATCCTCTTGAAGTTCGAGTTCATCCATCGGTACTTGTTCTTCCGGTACTCTTAAGCACTTCTTGAGTTGGGATACGTGAAACACATCGTGCACGTCGGAGAGGTGCGTTGGCAGCTCTAGTTGATAGGCTACCTCTCCTCGCTTGCCCAAAATCTTGAATGGCCCGATATAGTGAGGTGCTAACTTGCCTTTGACGTTGAACCATCGTTGGCCTCGGACAGGCGATACTTTAAGATACACGAAGTCTCCCACTTCGAAGGTCAATCTTCTTCGCCTATTGTCCGCATAACGTTTTTGTCGTGACTGAACAGCCTTCAAATTTTCTCGTATCGTTTGGACTTGCTTCTCGGCGTCTTGCAGCACTTTGGGTCCAAACACTTGGCTCTCTCTGGTCTCATTCCAAATATTACGTCAATCCCTTGGGAATCCAAGACAATAAGGTTGGCAATAAAGTCTACCCCCATTATTTTAAGGCTTACTTTCGAATAGAATTCAAAACTGAAAGAAGTGATTTCCCAACTATATGCATCAAGGTGTATGAACTAGGCAACTTCTTTCATTAATATCAGCTTATACGAGGATGTGAACAAGTGTCGAAGCATCTCACATATCTCTACTATGTGTGGATGTGGACTTTCGCAGAAGCGTCCCACAACTCACACCCAAGCACACAAACATAAGCAATCATCACAAAAATTTAGCACACCACTCTTATTCAAACTACTATGATCTAAACGTTCCTATTGCAGCTTTATTCAATGGAAACCTAAACTTAATCATGAGAACCGGTGATGTTCTCCCCGTGTGATGGCGGTTGTCCATACACGGGCGCACGCCATGGTGAGTCAGTTGTCCATGTAGGGATAGATGACGCTGGTGCTCCATTTGCTCCCGCGTTGGCACAAGTCTCCTCTTGTTTCTCCAGCAATACAGCTTTTTGCAGAGGTAACGGATCTCTTCTTGTGTGCTTGCATAGCGGTTTCCTAACTCCACGAGCAACCTCTGAGACTTGTCAGCATCTTGTGGGTTGGAAAGAGCTGTTACATGGGGTCCAATGATCTCCCTTATACCACTCTTCCGATACGGGTGCAGCTCAAAAGTTGTGCCCTCAAGCTGCTCATGGAAGGCGTAGCACAGTCCGGTGAGTGCTTCCCATACAGCATCATCGATAGCTTCTGCCCTTTTAGCTCTCCATGTGGATGTGAAGTGCCGGGTGACAACGCTACCGTTAGATAGGATGGTTACTTCAGCATTCCACTCTTATGTCCGAGACGAGGGACTTTCTTGAGACGATATTCCGGGTATAGGCTGCAGCAATCCAGAAATTCTTTGAGCCCCTGGATATGTGTCCTCCTTCCATACCGTCGGACTGATATTCTTGAACTGAATGGTTGGCCTATTCGTCATCTTCATTATTGGCCTCAGCAAGTGTTGGCTCCTCTTCGGATTCATCTCCTCCTGACATAGCTTCATGAGGCTCCACGGGGTATAAGCCCACGTGAAACTCCTCCTGAGGTGCGTACCAATGTTGTCCTTGTGGATCATCCTCCATGTCGTCTTTGAATGGTTCCACCTCTTCTGGATCCTCTTCCTCATGCATAGAGCTATTGACTTCATCTTCATCATGAGGTTCCATATTCACCTCCTCCCAATATGGTCCATTGGACACCTCAATGGGGCTAAGTGCATTCCCACGTGGTGGTGGACGATCCTTATGCGTGCCATGCTCCTGATCACCGGCATCTATAAATAAGACATGAGAAACTTTATAGAAGGAAGAAATAACTCCAAAACTTCAGAAGCTATGGAGAAAAAGTGTTGCTGTCCAAAAGAAGAGAAAAGAGGGGCTGAAAATAGCACTTTGCGGTGGCTGAATTGACAAGTGAAGTGCAGTAGCAAGCAATTTTCGAAAATAACAGTTTAGAGGGGTGTTCCTATGTGTTTTAGATTGTCCATTCTACCTAGGCTTGCGTCCTATGGTCAACGTGGCTCTGATACCAAAAGAGAGAGGGGTCGGCCAAGGGGGTGGGGGTTATATTTATAAGAGGGAAAAGGAGAGTCCTACTCCAATTAGAGCTCAAATAAGAGTCATATTCAATTTTTTTGGATCTTAACAAACTTATCTCTTGTGGTGCGGCAGCCTTGGGGATTTTATCCCCAAAATGTGGGGAAATTTCCCGTTTTTGGGAATTGGGGGATTTAGAAATTTTGGGGGAAATTTGGGAATGGCTCATTTCAGCTATCTTTTTCCCATTCCTCACCATTTCTATGTCACTTGCTCCATTTCTACATTCCTCTCTCCATTTCTATGTCCCATTCTCCATTTCTACATTCTCCTCTCTATTTCTATGTCCCATTCTCCATTTCTACATTCCCCTCTCCATTTCTATGTCCCATTCTCTATTTCTACATTGCCCTTCTCCATTTCTATGCCCCATTCTCCATTTCTATATTCCCTTCTCCATTTCTGTGGTTTTTCCTCCATTTCTATGGTTCCTTCCGCCATTTCTATGGTTCTTTCTCCATTTCTATGGTTCCTTCCTCCATTTCTATGGTTCTTTCTCCATATCTATGGTTCTTTTCTCCATTTCTATGGTTCTTTCTCCATTTCTATAGTTCTTTCTCCATTTCTAGGGTCCTTTCTCCGTTTCTACTTCTTTTATAATGCTTCTCTACATGAAAAATGTATGCAATGCATGGAAATGAATTTGAGGATGTTATAGAAGTAGTTGGCCATGATGGCCTCATCCCCTCCTGCAGCTAGAATGGCGGTGGAATATATCTGCAGGAACTCGACGGGGTTGACCGTTCCGTCGAACTTCTTTGGCAAGTGTGGCCGGAACTTGCGTGGCCACAATGCCATACGAAGGTGCGGAGCCAGAGACATGCAGCCTCCCACTGAGCCTGGGGAAGCGGGGTTCTGGCCCGCGTAAATGGGGCGCACGGTGCCTGGGGTACCACACTCCTCCCCTAGGCTACGACGCCACTCGCACTGTCGCTTGATGGTGACGCGGCCATCTTCCTTCTGAAGGCGATGATGGTCCAGCTTGCCCCTGAAGTCAGCGATGGGGAGCCTAGACGTTGCCCTCGAGTGGGTTATCGCCGTCCTGTAATCCTTTGTTAGGTTACGGGGCGGCAGCTGTCCCGACCCCGGTCGTCGTCTCTGGTGGCACGGCGAGTTGAGCGCGGCTACGACCAGGTGGTCGACGTCGTTGCGCCATTGCTCAGCAGCGGACGGGAAGCCCCCGCGTTCGGGGGGCTGTGCAGGAGCGCGTGGGCTGCTAACAGCGCGCTTTCCAAACTAGCTTTGGTCGGCGCTTGCGATGCTGTCATCGTCGGCGCCGAGGGCTGCGAGGTGGCAACGGGTACCATCACTGTAGGAGCCGGTGGCGGTACAGAAGGTACCACTCTGGGACCAGAGGATGCCTCCTGCTCACTCTGCCACTTGCGGCACGAGGGGCGGGAAGAGCCTACAAAAGGCTGGATGTTCACCATTCTGTGCTTCTCGAAAGACTTCAAGAACCAAAAGCCCAATACCTGGTGCGCCAAATGTCGAAGTGTTCGCTACGACACTTCCCCCGGTCTGCTCGAAAGCAGCCCGCGGAGGTTCTTTTTTCGGTGGGGCTAGAGGATCACGAAGGTCTAAGCACAATGGCGAGACAGACATGAGGATTTACATGGTTCAGGTCACCGGAGTGTAAAACCCTACGTCCACGGGAGTGCTTGGTGAGTTACATGCTCGCGTATGAGAATGAGTTGGCTGGGTCACGAACCACTTGCCCGGAGGCTGCCCCGGTCCTTTTATAGCTCAAGGCCGGGGAAGTTACAATGCATCCTGGGGCCCGACAGGTGGCCCCGCGGCTATCTGTGCCTATACATGATCTAGGCATTTACAACTACACGTATCGTCGCTGTCGGTGGAGTTACGATGCGCCGCCTGTCCCGCCAGACGCCTCTGTCCAGGTAGCCGGTGATGATGAAGTCTCCGTCTTGTCGCCGCGTCTCCTCGCTCTGTTAGGCGGCTCTGTACTGTTGGGCGGCACTGTTTTTCCGTCACACCTCGCCACCCTGTCTTTCACCGTAATGGCACGCGGACGGGAGACGGAGGCGTGCGTCGTGCGCCATGCTTCTGGGGAAGGCGCGATCCTTGAATGCTTGGACTGACAACGCACCTTCCTCTTTACTCCTGGGCCATCTGCCCGTTGCCTGCCGAAGTGACATTCGGGCGGATGTCCCCCGAGACACGTGTCTCCACCGGAGCAGTTTTGTGGAGTAGTGGGCGGTCTGGAGTTGTTGGGAACGCAGCAGCACCGGAGCCCTCTCATGGTGGAGGTCGGATCCGGAGTTGCAGGACATGTGGCACATCCGGTGCCTTCCCCAGGGGGAAGGTATGCTCGGAGTCGCTGCCCACGTGGCAGCACCAGAGGCCTACGTGCTGGAGATCGGATCTGGAGCTGCAGGACGCGTGGAACCTCCGGAGCCCTCTCCGGCTGGGAGGTGTGACTCAGAGGTTCCGGGCACGTGGTAGCGCCGGAGCCCTCCTCGGTGGAGGATGGGGTCCTGTCGAAGTGTCGGCTCTCGAGCCACCCTAGACCGGTAGTCAGGCTCAGGGCATGAAGACACGTTACAACCCTGGAACAGCCCATGGGGCATAGAGCGTGTGGCTTACGCTGGGGCCCACCTTAAGCTGGGAAGGCGTGGCCCGGGTGCTTTTTACCCACTACGCGGGGGTACCCGGTTCGTAGGGTACCGACACGTGATATGTTCTTAACTGCATGAAAAAGGAAGTTAAGAAAAGAGTAAATTTAGAGTCTAGGATTCCATTAGGGGTTAATGAACTCCTTTATTGAAAGAGTCAATTGGGAGTATAGATTCATTCTAAAAGACTTCGAAACAACCTCCCCTGTTTTCAGCAGAACTTTTGTTGAAATTGAACAGGACATAACTTTTGTTTGGTTGAACTAATGGATGTGTGTCATAAATTTATGGAAAGGTTTTGAAGTCTTCTACAACTTTTCTGTAGAATTTCAGATCAGAATCACCCTCCAAATGGATGAAATTCTCAGACGACTGTCAACTGTCCAAAAACAGGGCAGACATAAAATGCTCGCTGGAAATTTCTGTATTTTGACCATAATTTCCTGTAGAAAAATTTATAAGTATCATGTAATACACCGTTCAAAAGCTTATGATATGTTCTAAGACTTTGTAGTTCAAAGTTTCTCCAGATTTGGAGTCGAATTGTATGAAATCATGCGGACAAAACAGTCACTTTCAAAGGAGGTGCTGTCAAAATTGTTCCAGATTTCTGTTAACTTTGAAATATCATACCTTTTGATCCAGAACTGATATGAAGGCAAATAAATACTCATTGGAATATATTTAAGTTAACTATAACTTTCTTATTCAACTTGAAACATGAAATTGCCAATTTCATATTCAAATTCTGGAATTAAGACCAACTGGTCATTCTGAATAGAGCATTGCTTATTGCCATTTAGCTTAGGACTTGTTGTGGACTGAGATGTTTTAGACTTCTCTAAGTTCCATAACATGTTCTTGAGTTATTTTTTCAGTTTTTCCTACTATTGGAATTAAGGGTTTGGACAAACTTGCTCACGTTTGATAGGTTTTAAAATTGTCAAAACCCTAGTTAGCTTGTGTAATGCTGCAATATTGATGTGATGCTTTTACGGTTATGTTTTCAATGCAAGTTGAGTTTGACTTTGAATTTTAACCGTAAATTGATCACTCTTGCAGTATGGATCGCACTCGTTCTAGGAGTGAGATTGGTGAGTCGAGTCACGACGGAAATAATTCGCCACGACAACAAGTGCCGACATCATCAACCGGATTGGCGAAAATTTTAGGAAAGATGGCTGAGTCTCTCGATTTGTTGGTGCAACAAAGCATACAGCAGGAGACACTACAGCGTAATCCACCATCAAGTACTTATCTGGATTTCCTAGCAACACAACCACCAGTTTTATCGGAAGCGAAAGAACCATTGAAGTCGGCTCATTGGCTCCAATATATTGAAGCCAAGTTCGATATGCTTGAGTGCAATGAATATCGGAAGACTCTATTTGCCACTCAACAACTCCACAGAGCCGCTGGAGCTTGGTGGGCGGAGTATATCGCCACTCTTCCTGAAGGTCATCGTGTGACGTGGGATGAATTCCGGAATGTTTTCCGGGCACGCCACCTTTGTTCGGGAATTCTTCAAACAAAGTATCAAGACTTTCTGGAGTTAAAGCAAGGAGAAGGGAGTGCGCACGAGTACTTCAAAGAGTTTGAAGACTTGATGCAATATACCACTCATATTGTAGACTCGGAAGCGTTGAAGTGTGATTATTTTTTCTGAGGTTTGAATGTCGATCTTAAAGAACAAGTGGCCTTGTTCAATAACGGTATTTACAATGAGTTGGTAAATGCCGCTATTATTAAAGAAGACATGCATCTCCGTTACCAAGCGGAGCTGAAAAGGAGTATAACGCCGGACAGTGATATCGAGGTTCCTCCGAACTATCGAGTGCGGTATTACTCGCCAGTCAGGCAAGGAATTCAGCCTGTGGTGCAACTCTCATAACCACGGCTGGAGTTAATCACTTATGAGCCTCCACCTCAACAGCAGCAATTAGAGGTTATTTGTGCAACCCTACCACAACCAGATGTGCACATAATATCTCCACCTCGTTGTGACACCCTCATCTCGGGTATCAGCATATGTTCATGTTCTATGAAGAAGAAAAACATTTTAAGAAAAGAAGGAACAGAGACAAGTAGCAAAAGGATAGCCAATAAAGCTCTCCGAGAGCGCCGAAGGCAACTTCCACGACCAGCAGACCACGTGGCGTGTTCGGAGCTCATCCCCGAGAAATTTGGGAGAGGTCCGCCGTTAAACTAGCTACGTGGCAGGCTCGGGGGTCACCTCCGCATTTGGAAAGAGGTCCGACCCTGTGGGACACGTGCTGCCCACGGAGCTAGCCTCTGCGGAAGAAGCAAAGACATTTTTCATAGGACACGTGTCATCCCCAGAGCTAGCCCTCGCGGAAATAAGAGGACCAGTCATGCGGGATACATGTCAATCTCGGAGCTCATCTCAGAGAAGTCCGGATCTATCGAACACGTGTCGCCACCGGAGCTAATCACCGGAAGGTCCGTCGCAGCTAAACACGTGTCGACCTCGGGGCATGTCCCTGAGGAAAGGAGAGCGGAAAGACCGGCACCCACACGTGGCGTGCGCGGAGCTCGTCTCCGAAGAAGAGGGAGGTCTCGATCGATTGATACGCGGCACAACCGGAGCTCGTCTCTGCGGATGAGGAGATACCAGGCCCGGAGGACACGTGGAGCTTCCGGAGCTCATCATCACGGAGGTAACGAGTTCTGGAGCAGCTGTTACGCGTAAGGACACCGGTACGCCACAGAAACCGATCTAAAATCCACGATGATTACCAAAGATGAGACGTTAGGATCCAACAAAGATCTGAGTAAGACTCTTATTCGGGATCCAATCAGATTAGGACTCTTCTCCCCCCAATTATAAATAGAACCCAAAACCTCTGGCCGAAACCACGAACTTCTCTTTCAACTCCTGAGCCGACGACTTAGAGCCCTAGCCCTAACTCGCCGAGCAAAACATCGCCGAAGCACAACAAGGGAGATCATCAGAGGAGAACCAAGCGGTCTGAGGAGGACCCCGAAGACAAGAAGAACGTGAGGTAGGACTTCAATACCACCTTACGACATCATATTGTTCATCTCTTTGCATCTGTTCTTCGATTCCTTTCGAACAGAAGCCTTTTTGTGGGCAGAACACTCGATGATCAGTTTGATCTAAAGACAAGATCATCGCCACGTTCATCTTTGATCTGAACACCTCTGACCATGCAAGCCGTGCAAGAACAACAGATCAATCTAATAGAACTAATCGTAGGATAGCATGCATGTGCATCATCGCATCTAGTTTAGGGTTTGTGCATGATATTGATTGCTGTGAATTTGTATGCACGTGAATCCTACATAGCAGGACAAACTCAGGAAGCTGTCTACGACGAGCTGCAGCAACAAGGTTTTGAGAATCAAGAACAACCGGAACCGCAAGAACAAGGCAAGTGCTCCTTGACCATGTTGATCCTATGTTTTGGGTAAAACTATTTTGTTTTGCAAAAATGTGTGTGTGCTGAGTCAAACATGATGGGAAACCTTTTTATAGGAGTTTACTAGTTTTGGTTAAACCACCCTTGTCGCCTGAGAAGTTTATGAGTCGGGTATGGTTTTTGCTTTATGCTTCGCTGAGTCTCTGGGATCAGGAAGCGAGATAGATGTGTCTAGCTAACTGCACTCGTACTGATAATAAGTAACTGATGAGGTTAATGAACATGGATCGGAGGGAGATCTAGGCAAGCCTGGGTTTGTGAATGAGGTAGCATGAGATGGTGGTTTTACTTGCCGTAGATCTAAGGACCGGTTCATGCATGCACATGACAGGATAACAGTGCCAGCACAAGGCCAAATATGGGTGCGGCTTAGCTGAGTAATTAGGTAAGTTGCTAGAGTGTTATGGACTGTGGAAGGCGTGGGGAATGGGAGTCGAGTGAGGACTGCCCCGGGAACTGCATGGCACAAGAGGGGGCCCTTGGGTAGGAGAATTGGAGATTCTAACCTGCCGGTGAAACCTTAGTGAGTCCATACATCTAGTAACCCCTTTGTAAAGGCTATTTTGTGATCTCTTGGCCATACACCGACGGTTGTGTACTGGTAAAATGGAGGTTCTGCAGTCGCCGACAGGTGACGAAATCACAAACTTGTGGGTAAAGAGGTACAAACTCTGCAGAGTTATTAAAACTATCATGATTGCCGAGCTTACGGTCACGAGCACCTGGCTAAACTGCCATGATTAGATGGGATGGTTATTGGAATGGTTATTGGGAAGTTTCTTGGTTATGGTTATTGGTTATGGTTTGGTTTGGGACTGTGGAAGATGAGATGGTTGCATGACTGATGGGTCATGACATGAGATTGGTCTCGGTGCGAGACGAGGTTGTTTTATGAGGTGAGATGGTAGCGAATACGAGGAGGTATTCGTGAGTATGAATAAAAGATTGGTTAATGTTCGGATGGAACACGGGAAGTGATGGAGGTATGTTGGTAATTTAATACATGTTGGGATTACATTTAAACTTAAGTTGTTGTTTTATCATGGTTTTTACAGAACTGCTTTTCTGCAAATAAACCTTTTATGCCTACCTTGTTTATGAGCTGCATATCATGTGTTTTCCCGCACTTGCTGAGTACATCATTGTACTCAAACTTGCATTATTATTTCTTCATCAACAGCAAGAGAAGACTACTATGAAGACCGAGTAGAGCATTATGGCGTGTGATCTGTTCTCAACCTTGCCTGTGGAGGGAGTAGAGATGGAGCCACTTCTGCTTAGTTTTGCTTCCGCATTAGTTTTTGCTTCCGCATTTAAATAAGGACTTCCGCTGCATAGAATTAAGATTTCCACTGTAAGCATGAGTCCAAGACTCATGAGGTGTTGTAATAAACTATGTTATTCGTGGTAATATATAATCTAAATTCAGTTTGTGGAACGTATGTGTATGTGTGATGAACATCCTGGGCACACATATGCATTAGTTCTCGGTTCCGTGGTTTTCCACAGAATTGAGGGCGTCACAGATTGGTATCAGAGCCACGGGTTGACAGTAGGTTACACGCCTAGATAGAAACCTTAGATTGATATTGGAGCCATAGGTTAACAGCAAGTTACACCCCTAAATAGAAGTCACAGGTAGCTAAGCTACGCTGACCAAAGGAAGCATCCTAGGATGAATAGCTTAGATTGGCCTTGAAACCACCTTGGCATAGGGAACCATCCTTGAATAGGAGTTGTGTGGGCCCTTTTGATGATTATTTGTGATTGCGTACTTAGTATGAGTTGTGGGACGTCTCAAAAACGTTGTCCATATCCATACATAAGAAGAAAGAGGTGTGAAATGCTTCGACACTTGATCACATCCTCATAAGGGCTAATATATATAGTCCAACTCACCTTGATGCATATAGTTGAAAAGACCTACCTAACCTCTAACCTTCTATTCTATTTTGACCTCTCTCACAGATGGTGAGAGGAAACGCCGGCCAAAGGAACGTCCGTGACAACCAAGAGGATGATCACGAGGAAGTTCCTGCTAACCCCGAAGCTGGCGAAAACAATCTAGAAAGGTTGATGGCCATGCAAAACCAGCTTATGCAAACCATGATCCAAACTTTGGGTCAGTTGCAGGCCAACCAACACCCCGTTCCGGCACCACCGCCACCACCACCGTCGGCTCATAACAGGTTGGGAGAGTTCATGAGAACTCGACCACCCACCTTTGCTCAAGCAAGCGATCCAATGGAGGCCGATGACAGGTTGAAATCCATGGAGAAGAAGCTTGCCATTGTACAGTGCAACGACCGAGAGAAGGTTCTCTTTGCGTCGCACCAACTGATGGGAGCAGCTGCTGACTGGTGGGATGCCTTGACCAACGCCCATGCCAACCCGGAGACAATCACTTGGACTGAGTTCAAGGAAAATTTCCGCTCCCACTACATCCCTTTTGGCGTAATGATGCTCAAGAGGCAGGAGTTTGAAGGTCTCCGCCAAGGGCAGAAAAGTGTGAACGAATATCTCAACAAGTTTATACAATTGTCCCGGTATGCCCCCGAAGATGTCAACTCAGATCAGAGGAAGCAGTACCTGTTCATGAGAGGGTTGAACAATGAGATCCAAGTTCAGCTCCTCAACAATGACTACGTAAGCTTCCAGAAGCTGGTTGATAAGGCTATTGTGGTTGAAAACAAGATCCGGGAGATCGAGCGAGAATGCAAGAGGAAGATGCCATACCAGCCCCAAGGGAGCAACGTACGACCTAGATGCATGCCCCCTGCACCGCAGTATGGATCGACCACTCCTACGAACCGCCCTGGTCAGCCACCACAGCAACGGTTCGTTGCACCAGCACCTCGTGTGCCCATGCCTCCTGCGCCCCGGCCTAACAATGGCGCTCCTGTTCAAAACCCCCGCCCCAACGTACCTGCTGCCGTAGGCAACAGGGCATGCTTTGCATGCGGGGAAGTAGGCCACTTCGCTAACCAGTGTCCGAAGCGAGGCCCTGGACAGCAAGGTAACGTGCCCAAGCAGAACCAGCGACCAAACGGAGGGGACAACCAAGGGAACCGTGGACCGCAGAACTATGCTCGTGGCCACGTTAACCATGTCACTGCTGAGGAAGCACAACAGGCTGAGGACGTCGCAATTGGTATGTTCCTTGCCAACTCCAACCCAGCCACCATTTTATTTGATTCCGGAGCATCACATTCCTTCATATCGTCCAAATATGTTGCCAAACATCATCTACCCGTATCCCACTTAGGATGTGCTATGTTAGTTAATTCTCCCGGAGGAGAAATGAGGACTAGTATAGTATGTCCTAAGGTAAGCCTTAAAATAAGGGGGGTAGACTTCCTTGTCAACCTTATTGTCTTGGACTCCCACGGAATTGACATCATACTCGGAATGGACTGATTAAGCAAGCACAATGGAGTAATCCAATGCGCTGAGAGAAGCGTGCAGTTGACAAACGAACACGGTATCCGTGTCGAGTTTGAGTCAGCCCAGCAAGCAACCGAACGGGCCGATTTGAACCATGTTGAAGGAGTAGCATTGGACAACATTCCAGTGGTTCAGGAATTTTCGGACGTGTTCCCGGAAGAACTTCCAGGTATGCCACCTGACCGGGACATCGAGTTTGCCATAGATTTGGTACCTGGAACTGCACCCATAGCTAAGAGACCATATAGGATGCCCGTCAATGAGTTAGTTGAACTAAAGAAGCAAATTCAAGAACAGTTGGAGAAGGGTTTTATCCGTCCAAGTTCGTCACCGTGGGGAGCCCCGGTACTCTTTGTGGACAAGAAGGACGGAACCCAAAGAATGTGCGTGGACTACAGGTCCCTCAACGAGGTAACAATCAAGAATAAATACCCTCTGCCCCGTATAGAGGACCTGTTCGATCAAATGAAAGGAGCCCAAGTATTCTCCAAGATTGATCTTCGGTCGGGATATTTCCAGCTGAAGATTAAGCCCTCCGATATACCTAAGACAGCCTTTCGGACACGGTATGGTTCATATGAGTATACCGTTATGTATTTTGGATTGACGAATGCACCCGCGTACTTCATGTACCTTATGAACAAGGTTTTCATGGAGTACTTGGACAAGTTCGTCGTGGTTTTCATCGACGACATTATGGTGTATTCAAAAAGTGAGGAGGAGCATGAAGAACATCTGAAATTGACCTTGCAGAAGTTGCGTGAGCATCAATTGTATGCCAAGCTCAACAAGTGTCAATTTTGGCTTAAGGAAATATATTTCCTAGGCCACATCATCTCCAAGGAAGGGGTATCGGTTGATCCTGGAAAGGTGAGAGATGTTCTAAAGTGGGACCAACCGAAGAGCGTGAGGGATATTCGAAGTTTACTTGGGATGGCAGGATACTATCGGCGCTTCATTAAAGACTTCTCTAAGATAGCAAAACCTATGACGGAGTTATTGATGAAGGGAAAATTCTTTCAATGGACACAAGCCTGCCAAGAAAGTTTTGAGGAACTCAAGAAAAGGCTAACCACAACACCAGTTCTAGTATTGCCAGACGTAAGCAAGAGCTTTGACATATATTGTGACGCATCTAGACAAGGGCTCGGGTGTGTACTCATGCAGGAAGGACAAGTGGTAGCCTATGCCTCACGACAATTAAAGAAGCATGAGCTTAATTATCCTACGCATGATTTGGAGTTAGCAGCAGTGGTGCATGCATTGAAGATTTGGAGACATTATATCCTTGGTCATCGATGTGAGATCTATACGGATCATAAAAGCCTCAAGTACATATTTATGCAAACGGACTTGAATTTGAGGCAACGTCGATGGTTAGAACTCATCAAGGATTATGATGTGGGAATCAACTACCACCCCAGGAAGGCCAATGTAGTAGCTGACGCATTGAGCAGAAAGGGAGCATGCCACCAACTCACGGTTCGGGAGCTACCACCCAAACTACGTAAGGAGTTCGAACGGTTACACCTCGGATTCTTGAATAACGTGGAGATAATAGAGATCCACTCCCCATTGGAGCAAGAAATAAGAAAGGGCCAAGCAATGGACGAGGGGATCAAGGAAATCAAGGAAAGAATCCGACAAGGGGTAGAGAAGGATTTCAAGGAGGATGAAAAGGGTACACTTTGGCTAGGAAAAAGGATTTGTGTGCCAAACTTAAGACACCTTCGCGACATGATATTAAGGGAGGCACATGATTCACCCTATTCCATACATCCAGGGAGCACCAAAATGTACAAGGACTTGAAAACTTGCTATTGGTGGGATGGTATGAAGAGGGATATAGCCGAATACGTTGCCCTATGCGACACATGCCAACGGGTGAAAGCTGAACATCAAAAGCCCGTTGGATTGTTGCAACCTTTAAAAATACCTGAATGGAAATGGGAAGACATTAGTATGGACTTCATCGTCGGATTACCACGAACTCAGTCAGGGTACGACTCCATCTGGGTCATTGTGGACCGGTTGACGAAAACCGCCCATTTTCTTCCGGTAAAGACCAGTTACAACATTACACAGTTGGCAGAGTTGTACATGGAGCAGATCGTGTGCCGTCATGGAGTTCCGAAGAGGATAGTCTCAGATCGAGGTTCTCAGTTTACCTCTAGATTCTGGAGGAAGCTGCAGAAAGCCATGGGTACACGACTGGATTTTAGCTCCGCCTATCACCCACAAACAGATGGGCAAACCGAGAGGACGAACCAAATTTTGGAGGACATGCTGAGAGCTTGCGCCTTGAAACGTGGGCGTAGTTGGGATAGGCGTTTACCGTATGCCGAGTTCTCCTATAACAACAGCTATCAAGCTAGCTTGAAGATGTCGCCTTTCGAAGCCTTATATGGTAGACGGTGTAGAACGCCACTGTTCTGGAACGAGACTGGAGAGAACCAGGTGTTTGGACGCGAAGTACTACAAGAGGCTGAAAAGCAAGTCCAAACGATACGGGAAAACTTAAAGGCTGCTCAGTCACGACACAAAGGCTATGCGGACAATAGGCGTAGGAAGTTGACCTTTGAAGTAGGAGACTTCGTATACCTTAAAGTATCGCCTATCCGAGGCCAACGACGTTTCAACGTCAAAGGCAAGTTAGCGCCTCGCTACATCAGACCATTTAAGATTTTGGACAAGCGAGGAGAAGTAGCCTACCAACTAGAGCTCCCAAACCACCTCTCCGACGTACATGACGTGTTCCATGTATCCCAGCTCAAGAAGTGCTTGAGAGTACCAGAGGAACAAGTGTCAATGGGAGAACTTGAACTTCAAGAAGACCTGACCTACGCAGAACACCCTGTCTGAATCTTGGACGTAAAGGAAAGGGTCACCCGAAACAAAGTGATTCGATGGTGCAAGGTACAATGGAGCCATCACACTGAAGCTGAAGCCACATGGGAACGTGAAGAGGATATCAAGGCAGAATTTCCCCATCTATTTCCTACTAACGAATCTCGAGGGCGAAATTCAATTTAAGGGGGGTAGATTTGTGACACCCTCATCTCGGGTATCAGCATATGTTCATGTTCTATGAAGAAGAAAAACATTTTAAGAAAAGAAGGAACAGAGACAAGTATCAAAAGGATAGCCAATAAAGCTCTCCGAGAGCGCCGAAGGCAACTTCCACGACTAGCAGACCACGTGGCGTGTTCGGAGCTCATCCCCGAGAAATTTGGGAGAGGTCCGCCGTTAAACTAGCTACGTGGCAGGCTCGGGGGTCACCTCCGCATTTGGAAAGAGGTCCGACCCTGTGGGACACGTGCTGCCCGTGGAGCTAGCCTCTGCGGAAGAAGCAAAGACATTTTTCATAGGACACGTGTCATCCCCGGAGCTAGTCCTCGCGGAAATAAGAGGACCAGTCGCGCGGGATACGTGTCAATCTCGGAGCTCATCTCAGAGAAGTCCGGATCTATCGAACACGTGTCACCACCGGAGCTTATCACCGGAAGGTCCGTCGCAGCTAAACACGTGTCGACCTCGGGGCATGTCCCTGAGGAAAGGAGAGCGGAAAGACCGGCACCCACACATGGCGTGCGCGGAGCTCGTCTCCGAAGAAGAGGGAGGTCTCGATCGATTGACACGCGGCACAACCGGAGCTCGTCTCTGCGGATGAGGAGATACCAGGCCCGGAGGACACGTGGAGCTTCCGGAGCTCATCATCACGGAGGTAACGAGTTCTGGAGCAGCTGTTACGCGTAAGGACACCGGTACGCAACAGAAACCGATCTAAAATCCACGATGATTACCAAAGATGAGACGTTAGGATCCAACAAAGATCTGAGTAAGACTCTTATTCGGGATCCAATCAGATTAGGACTCTTCTCTCCCCAATTATAAATAGAACCCAAAACATCTGGCCGAAACCACGAACTTCTCTTTAACTCCTGAGCCGACGACTTAGAGCCCTAGCCCTAACTCGCCGAGCAAAACATCGCCGAAGCACAACAAGGGAGATCATCGGAGGAGAACCAAGCGGTCTGAGGAGGACCCCGAAGACAAGAAGAACATGAGGTAGGACTTCAATACCACCTTACGACATCATGTTGTTCATCTCATTGCATCTGTTCTTCGATTCGTTTCGAACAGAAGCCTTTTCGTGGGCAGAACACTCGATGATCAGTTTGATCTAAAGACAAGATCATCGCCACGTTCATCTTTGATCTGAACACCTCTGACCATGCAAGCCGTGCAAGAACAACAGATCAATCTAATAGAACTAATCGTAGGATAGCATGCATGTGCATCATCGCATCTAGTTTAGGGTTTGTGCATGATATTGATTGCTGTGAATTTGTATGCACGTGAATCCTACATAGAAGGACAAACTCAGGAAGCTGTCTACGACGAGCTGCAGCAACAAGGTTTTGAGAATCAAGAACAACCGGAACCGCAAGAACAAGGCAAGTGCTCCTTGACCATGTTGATCCTATGTTTTGGGTAAAACTATTTTGTTTTGCGAAAAGGTGTGTGTGCTGAGTCAAACATGATGGGAAACCTTTTTATAGGAGTTTACTAGTTTTGGTTAAACCACCCTTGTCGCCTGAGAAGTTTATGAGTCGGGTATGGTTTTTGCTTTATGCTTCGCTGAGTCTCTGGGATCGGGAAGCGAGATAGATGTGTCTAGCTAACTGCACTTGTACTGATAATAAGTAACTGATGAGGTTAATGAACATGGATCGGAGGGAGATCTAGGCAAGCCTGGGTTTGTGAATGAGGTAGCATGAGATGGTGGTTTTACTTGCCGTATATCTAAGGACCGGTTCATGCATGCACATGCCAGGATAACAGTGCCACCACAAGGCCAAATATGGGTGCGGCTTAGCTGAGTAATTAGGTAAGTTGCTAGAGTGTTATGGACTGTGGAAGGCGCGGGGAATGGGAGTCGAGTGAGGACTGCCCTGGGAACTGCATGGCACAAGAGGGGGCCCGTGGGTGGGAGAATTGGATATTCTAACCTGCCGGTGAAACCTTAGTGAGTCCATACATCTAGTAACCCCTTTGTAAAGGCTATTTTGTGATCTCTTGGCCATACACCGACGGTTGTGTACTGGTAAAATGGAGGTTCTGCAGTCGCCGACGGGTGACGAAATCACAAACTTGTGGGTAAAGAGGTACAAACTCTACAGAGTTATTAAAACTATCATGATAGCCGAGCTTACGGTCACGAGCTCCTGGCTAAACTGCCATGATTAGATGGGATGGTTACTGGGATGGTTATTAGAATGGTTATTGGGAAGGTTCTTGGTTATGGTTATTGGTTATGGTTTGGTTTGGGACTGTGGAAGATGAGATGGTTGCATGACTGATGGGTCATGACATGAGATTGGTCTCGGTGCGAGACGAGGTTGTTTTATGAGGTGAGATGGTAGCGAATACGAGGAGGTATTCGTGAGTATGAATAAAAGATTGGTTAATGTTCGGATGGAACACGGGAAGTGATGGAGGTATGTTGTTAATTTAATACATGTTGGGATTACATTTAAACTTAAGTTGTTATTTTATCATGGTTTTTACAGAACTGCTTTTCTGCAAATAAACCTTTTATGCCTACCTTGTTTATGAGCTGCATATCATGTGTTTTCCCGCACTTGCTGAGTACATCATTGTACTCAAACTTGCATTATTATTTCTTCATCAACAGCAAGAGAAGACTACTATGAAGACCGAGTAGAGCATTATGGCGTGTGATCTGTTCTCAACCTTGCCTGTGGAGGGAGTAGAGATGGAGCCACTTCTGCTTAGTTTTGCTTCCGTATTAGTTTTTGCTTCCGCATTTAAATAAGGACTTCCGCTGCATAGAATTAAGATTTCCGCTGTAAGCATGAGTCCAAGACTCATGAGGTGTTGTAATAAACTCTGTTATTCGTGGTAATATATAATCTGAATTCAGTTTGTGGAACGTATGTGTAGGTGTGATGAACATCCTGGGCACACATATGCATTAGTTCTCGGTTCCGTGGTTTTCCACAGAATTGAGGGCGTCACACTCGTGTTAGTAGAGAGCTGAGGATTTCTGTAGCACGAGATCGTCGTGGAGCTGAGCAGAGCCACACTCGTGTGCCGTCTCACAAATGCTCAGATTAGCACCATAACCATTCAAAGAAGGTTCTTTCAAAAGCTGGCAGGGTTAACTACACTACTATTGAGGATATTGCAGAAGACGAACCAGTTTTGGCGGGCATGTTTACTTTGCATGAACAGCCCCCTTTCATTTTGTTTGATTCCGGAGCCACCCACAATTTTATTAGCAGAGACTTTGTGCTGCAGAATCATCTTCCATTTAGCACAGTCAAGCACCCGTTTCATATCAGCTCACCTGGAGGCAAGATATCAACTGATGAAATGGTCTCTCAGGCACCTTTGTGTTTGGGTGGAAACATCTATCCTGCGAGCCTTATCATACTCAAAGGCCAAAGGATTGATGTTATTTTGAGGATGTCATGGTTGAGACATTGTGGGACTATCTTCGATATCAGCTCTCAGACTGTCCAACTGAATTCCCCAATACACGGTTGCAACACATTGAATCTTGTGGATCCATCACAACGAGTTGCAGCAGTGCATCAAATTGAAGCTCCTAAACTTGAGGATATTCCAGTGGTATGTGAATATCCAGATGTGTTTCCCGACAATTTACCGGGCATGCCGCCCGAACGTGATGTAGAGTTCAAGATTGAACTAGCACCGGGAACCACACCTATTTCTCGGCGCCCATACAAAATGGCACCATGGAGCTAGCAGAATTGAAGGAGCAGCTGAATGACCTCATGGACAAAGGTTTTATACGCCCAAGTTCATCACCTTGGGGCTGTTCCGCACTCTTCGTGAAGAAGAAGGACGATACTTTGAGACTATGCGTAGATTATCGTCAATTGAATGTTATCACTATCAAGAATAAGTATCCACTACCGCACATCGATATTTTGTTTGATCAACTAGTGGGTGCTAAGGTATTCTCCAAGATGGATCTTCGGTCCGGGTATCACCAGATAATAATCCGGGCGGAAGATGTACCGAAAACGGCATTCTCGACAAGATATAGACTTTATGAATATCTTGTCATGCCTTTTGGGTTGACCAATGCTCCAGCTCATTTTATGTATCTCATGAACTCGGTGTTCATGCCGGAGTTAGACAAGTTCATCGTGGTTTTCATCGACAACATCTTGGTCTATTCAAAGTCAGAAGAAGAACAAGCTGAACATTTACACATTGTACTCCAACGCTTGAGAGATCACAAACTCTATGCAAAGTTCAGTAAATGTGAGTTTTGGATCAGAAAAGTGCCGTTTCTTGGGCATATTATTTCAGCGGAAGGCATCGCTGTTAACCCAAATAAAATCGAGCAAGTGCTGAATTTGAAATCTCCAAGATCTGTTCATGAAGTGAGGAGTTTCCTAGGTTTAGAGGGTTATTACCGAAGATTCATTCCAAATTTCTCCAGAGTCGCTAAACCTATGACGGAGCTGTTGAAGAAAAGCACCAAGGGTGATTGGAGCAATTTATGTGAACAAGCTTTTCAAGCTTTAGTGAAGCATCTCACCATAGCTCCGGTTTTGGCCCAGCCGGACACAATGAAGCTTTTTGATGTGTATTATGATGCATCCGGCATTGGTTTGGGTTGTGTGCTGATGCAGGAAGGACGCGTGGTCGCGTATGGATCCCGACAACTCAGGGGTCATGAGCAGAATTACCCGACGCACAACCTTGAACTAGCTGCAGTGGTCCTTGCATTGAAAATATGGAGACATTATTTACTAGGCAATCTAGTACATCTCTACACTGACCACAAAAGCTTGAAGTACATCTTCACACAGAAAGAACTGAATATGAGGCAGCATTGATGGCGCGAATTAATTAAGGATTATAAATTTGAAATTCATTACCATCCGGGCAAAGCGAATGTGGTTGTCGACGCACTTAGTCGTAAAGCCCACGTTCACCATGTAGCCATGGCTGCACATGAAGAAGGAGAACCAAGCCTGCGCTTAGTTCCATACGGATCGCTGTTCAATCTTCCTCTTATTCCTACAACCCGAGATGAGATTGTAGAGGCTCAGAAGAGAGACACAGCTATGTTTCATCTTCGGCGAAGAGTGAAAAGCGGTGAGTTGAAAATGTTTCGCAAGAACGAAGAGGGTACGCTCTGGTTTAACAACCGAATAGTTGTACCCCAGAATATGGAATTGCGGAGGAAGATATTGGATGAAGCGCATTTATCCAAGTACTCCATTCATCCAGGAAGCAATAAGATGTACCAGGACTTGAAATCTAAGTTCTGGTGGACACGGATGAAAAGAGAGATTGCAAAATATGTATCCGAGTGTGATACGTGTCGGCGAGTTAAAGCCGACCATATGAGGAAAGCCGGACCACTTCAACCGTTGAAGGTTCCAGCCTGGAAGTGGGAAGACATAAGTATTGACTTCATCGTAGGATTACCCATGACCAACAACAAGCATGATTCTATTTGGGTAATCATCGATCGTTTGACCAAGACAGCTCATTTTACTCTAGTCCATACGAAATATGTGGCAAACAAATATGCAGAGCTGTTCATCTCGAGAATCGTGTGTTTACACAGGGTTCCCCGCACCATCGTCTCTGATCGAGGTGCGTTATTCGTATCCAGATTTTGGGAGCAACTACATGCTTCATTGGGAACCAAGTTAATTCGGAGTTCAACGTATCATCCGCAAACTGATGGTCAAAACGAGAGAGTGAATCAGATTCTGGAGGATATTCTATGGGCATGTGTCATCAATCATGGAAAGAATTGGGATGACCATCTACCATTAGCAGAATTCTTATATAATAACGGTTATTAATCCAGCATCAGCATGGCCCCGTATGAAGCTCTTTAAGGCCGGAAGTGTCGCACACGACCGAATAGTTGTGAGTCCGGCGAGAGAGTGGTTTACGGGATTGATCTTGTGAATGAAGCCGGGGAACGAGTGCGAGTGATTCAAGCCAACTTAAAGGCTGCTCAATCTCGGTAGAAGAGCTATGCAGACAAACGATGTCGACCTCTCCACTTCGACATCGGGGACCACGTTTATCTTCATGTCTCTCCGATGAAAGGGATTGTCACACCCGGTTTTTCCGAAGAAACAACCAAGTGAATATCACATGTATGCCAGGATCATTTTCTCATACATGTGATGACAAATAGTGAAGCATCATTTATTACAAGCCAGGTGTCGAATATAAATAAGTCTTACATAGCAAATGTCTCGATGGACAATAATAAGTTCATCACAAGTAAATAAACTAGCAGCGGAATATTATTCTTGAGGGCTCCGTCACAGGCGTTGCCCGGGGGTCTCCATGAACCTTGAAACCTTATTCGGGTCCAAAGTCTTGGTCATTATACACCACCTCATTATCTTGACCTGAGCAGCAATATAAACCAACAAAATATGCAAGGTTGAGTACCAATGGTACTCAGCAAGTGTGGGAAAATTATATCATGCATGGCTAGATCAAGGAGAGGTTGAACTCATGGTTAAAGCACTACGCACTTAATACCTATCACCTTAGCTTATTAAGCACCTACATTACTACACAAGTGAAATGGTCCCAATCTCCCATCCCATCATCATAATCCAATAACCATAATATCATTTCCAATGTTAAGCTCCCCGCTTAACATCCACAACTTCCAAAACCATCAATCCTCTAATCATGAATAAGTCCAAGCCGCTCTTGACCGTGAGCACGGCTGTCATGACAGTTTTGACTCTGCAGAGTTTGTACCATTGTACCCACATGTAGTGATTTCATCCCCCGTTGCCAGGTGGACTAAAAGAACCTCCATTATGCCAGTGGCTACGAACCACATTCACACTTCCTAGGTGTGTAGCCAGGAGATCACTACGAAGCCTTTACAAAGGGATTCCCGACGAGCGTGGGCCCGCTGAGGTTTCACCCCTAACAGCATACAAGAGGCTCCAACCCCGCTGCAGTGGCCCCCTCTTGAGCCTTGCGGTTCATATGGTAGTCCAGCTGACACCTACTCCCCGCACCATCCAACACACCCATACTACGCCGGGGATACACCTAATTAATTGGCCAAGCTGCCCCATCTTAGCATGTGGTTGGCACTGTAAAGCCAGGTTACATGCTCCATGAACCGGTCCTTAGGATCCAGGCAAGTACTAAACACAAACCCGAGTCTCGTGCACCCAGCACACAACCAAAACATCCAACTTGCCTTGATCCCTACCTCTACATAACTCACAATATCTCATGGTAAAATAAATTGATGATCTCATATCCCAAATATCCCATTCTAAGCATGGCTAAGCATATGCATAATAATAAATGACATAAAAAAATAAATCCCAACCCAAGCTACAAGGAAATAAGGTAATGCAATTCTAGGGAAACTTCCTAGTATGGGTTTCATATTTCATTTGACAATGCAAATAATTCTATCTACACATCCTAGCATAGGATCAACAAGGACACTTGCCTCCTTCCTGCTGCTCTTGAAATGGGTAGTCCTGATCTTGGAAAGGAACAACTTGCTCTTGAGCAGGTTCTACATCATACCATCACACATAGCAAAAGAAAAACAACAATCCATAAGACATAGTTCACACTTCCACTTCATACAAACCACACATTCATATTTATGAAAGTCATTCACCATTATGTGTGTTGTGGTTACTCTATGTGTGTTGATTTGTGGCTTGCATGCACTTTTAATCATGTGTATATGATTCCTACTTTTGTGTTCACATTTATACTTACATACTATATATATGAGTTTCCAATTTAAATAAATTCCTTATATTCAACTACTACACCTTTTTACTACCAAATAAGCATGAAAGGTATTTTCCTTCTCCATATGTGTCTTCATAATTTCTACCAACCCTAAACTGAACTCTTTGGATTTTAGTAACTCCATTTATCATTTACTAGTTGCTACATTTTCAGATTTATTTTCTTATGCATAAATGTGTACTTTATTATGAAAATAGTAAGACACATCATCTAAACAGAATAGGTTCTTGTCCTAAGTAATTTAATAACATATTTTGACCTTTGCCTCTGATGTAAAATATTTCACAATTATTTTCCCTATTTTCTAGAACTATTCTTTACTTAAAAATGTTTCCCTAAATGTGAATAATAAATTAAACAGATTCAATTCAGCCCAAAATATGTTTTTATCTCACTCCAAAGTTTCCTAAATACTGAGAAAGTCTTTAATTAAATTTTGACAATATGTTTGTCTCACTTTTTAATTTTTAAACACTAGCCACATATTCAATTTCCTAAATTAAATACTAAACAGGGCTAAAAAGTTAAACTTACCCCACTACAGGGTTTATAATATTATTTCAAGAATTTTCAGGGTCTAGCTACTCATAACAGAGGTGTTTTTCCTAATTTTTATTAAGTCCAGGGGCTAAAAGTGATTTTTAAATGAATTTACATGATTTTCTGGAGTTCCAGGGGCTAGATCAGAAGTTACCGGGGCTAGCTCTTATTTCCCGAGAACCCCAGGGGGTAGCACGTAAGATTTCTAGTCTTTATAACGCGGGGCTGACGTGGACCGTCCGATTTTAAACCGACGGCCGAGATTATAACATCGAACCGGTACGCGGGGATTTAAACCCTACCGTGCGATTTAAAATAAACGGCGCACAAGCGGCCACGTCGCTCTGATCGAGCGCGGGCGGCGCTGCCGGCGGCGCACGGTGGTGGGAAGCGGCAATCTCGCCGGAAACTTTCGGATCTTCGGGAATTCTTCCTAGAACTGTGATTTTATGGCATAGATCGGTAGAGGGGAGGTCGGGGATCTCACCTCGGGGTTTTCTTGAGCTCGGAGGTCCTGGAAAGTGATCGGCGACGAGGTCCGAGGCGAAACCACGGCGAAGCTCATCGGCGCTGTGTTTACACCGCAAGTCACCGAGTTTTCTGCACCTGCAAGGTTCCCCGGAGGCGGTGGATCAAGACCAGCGAGTTAGATCGGAATTTCCGAGCATAGATCGGCCAGAATTCGCCGGAGAAGTCTCGGTACTCACCGGAGAAAAATCGGCGGATCGCGGGGGAAAAACAGAACGAGGTCGGGGTTTTTATAGACGGGGAAGGGCGGCGGGGTGGTTTAGATCGTGTTTGCTTCACCCCCGAGCGAAATTCGGCTGTCATCCGCAGCAATTCCGATTGGTTTGGATTCGGTGAGAGAGAGTCCGGCGCGGGCGCGAGGTGGAAGACGATCTGGTGGGCCCCGCCTGTCAGTGTGAGGCAGCAGCGCGCGCGGCTGCGGGCTGGCGCGGTTGCTGGGTGGGCCGGCTGGTGGGTTTCAGCCCACTGGCCGGTTTTTTTCTGTTTTCTTTTTTTCTTTTTCTATTTCTTTTATGATTTGAGTTTAATTTGAATTCAAGTTTGAATTTGAATTTTTGCAAAACATGCAACACGTCCAAAAATTTTTAAATCCCCCTCTTAACATGATTTAGGGTTTTGAATCAAAATTTTGGGGTGTTACAGGGATTCATCGTTTTGGAGTGAAGGGAAAACTCGCTCCGCGGTTCATCGGGCCGTTTTCCATCATCGAGATATGCGGACTCGTGGTCTATCGTCTGGAGTTACCGGCATCACTTTCAGGGATTCATAATGTTTTCCACGTCTCTCAGCTGCGGAAATATCTTAAGTATCCAGCTGAAGCTCGTATGGAGAACATCGAGGATCTTCAACCGGATCTCACTTATTCTGAGTATCCGATCCAGATTATTGACGAGAAGACTCGCGCCACAAGAAATCGGACATTGCGATTTTACAATGTCTTGTGGAGTAACCATACCGCTGATGAAGCCACGTGGGAAAGCGAGGATTTTCTCCATTTAAATTTTCCTTACTTGTTTGTACCATATGTCCAGTAGTATTTATCCCTTCATCTTTCTTTTTGTAATCTCGAGACGAGATTCTTTTAAGGGGGGAGGAATGTAACAGCCCTAACTTTTGTAAAGTTCTATTTCACTTTATGAAAAAAAAAAGTTAAGGCAAAGGAAAGCTTGAGTTTGTGTCACAAGAAATGATGATCACAAAAAATGGACATGTGAGGGAGTTAAATTTTTTCTTTAACTCATGATCAACACATGTTAACATAGGGAAAGCACTTCACCCCTAAATTACACACATGTGCATACCCTCTATGAGTAGAGTGGAGGGAAATTTAAATACAAATTTGAATCTTTTAAAAGAATTCATGTTAAGATTGTCTAAATGCATCCAAGTGAATTCGCCGATGCATTCCCCATATATAAAAGAGCTTATATTCCAAATATGGGTATTTTTAGAGCTCATACACTATTTATTCAAAGGATTAATTGAGAGCACATTCAAATTCAAATTTGAATTTGGAAACTAAACCAAATTTTCTCAATTTAAAAATATGAGTTCAGATTTTAGTTCTCCATATTTGGTTTGGACTACCCTCCAAATTTGGTGAGGATCGGATAATGTTTGTGTGGGAATCTCAAAGAACAGGGAATAGAAAAAAATGAGGTGTTGTGGCCCACATGTTAATCTCCCAAATTGAGAACCGCCTCTGTTCTTTTCTTTCCTAAGCTGAGTGTGCGACAACCGCTCGGTGCAGCCCGTTCCCAATGAATTGCCAGCGCCACCTCCTGCTCCTCGGGTCGGTTTACCTCTGCGTTTATCTCCCACGAAGGCTACACAATCGAAGTTCTACTCCTCTCGCTCGCTCGCGCGCCTCTCTCTATTTCTCTCCCCGCAAGAACCCCGGTGCCGCTCTCGGTGTCGCCCGATCGCACACCGCAACCGAGCCTCGGGTGATCGAGCTCTCCACAGCAAAGATCATCGCACACGCGTGCTCTAGCCGGCTAACTTCTTCCCTCCACGGTTCTGTGCTCGTTTGCGCTCGAAACTTCAAAGTTGCGATGAGCTCCCGAGGTGCACCGGCGGACTCCACTTCGGGTCACTGTGGACAGAGCGCCACGGCCGTCGTCGCCTCCAACTCCATGCACAAGAAAGGTGTGCTATGCTCCATAGATTTTGTAGCTGAAACCCTCTTACCAAATGATCAATCGGTTGATGAGAATTCCACCTTTTTCCCGAACCCTAGTGTAGAATATCCGAGCTCGGTTGAGACCCAAATTCGAGTTACACGATCAACCAACACTCGAGCTGATTTGCACGTAGCTTGTACACTCCCTAGTGCCCCTCCTAGAAGAAGAACTGAGAAAAAATGTCAAGAATTGATGAGGTTCTAGCCGTTTTTCTACCCGCTGGTACAAAAGCGCCTCGGGTCACCGTGGAGCTCGGTTTTGTGGGCCATTTCATCGTAAGGGGGGGGTCCATTTTCAGCATCCTCGAGCTTCCACGGTGCTCTCTGAGCAATCCCCTACCATTTTTTTGCTGTGTAGCGTGAGACCGACCTCGCCGGAACCCTATTCGGGGCTGTCGCCGGCGCGCGTGTTTACGGCGATCGCCGGCGTCCGGTGACGCTCCAAATGAGTTCAGCGGGTCAATTTAGGGGGGCGACGAGTTTGGCCCCAGGAGGTGGCTGGAAATTCAGTCCTGGCGACCCTCGCCAGAGACCGCCGCCGCTCTGTTCGGTTGGCGCGAGGTTGAAGAAGGCCTGTCGTGTGGGACCCGCTGTCAGCGTTCAAACTTCTTCAGAATTTCCAGATTTCAGTTCAAAGTTTAAATAGACACAACTTTGTGTAGGAGTGTCCATAAATTCCCAAATAAATTGCATTGGATTCCTCTCGGTGAGTACTATCAAGGGGTGAGCCCAATATTTATGGAAGTCCCTGTATTTGGCTCATTAATTCATATAATAAAAAGTTTAGGGAATTTATTACAGGAGTTCTGTTTATTGGAAAATTCCCAATTTTGGGAAGAACCTTACAATAAATATACTTGAACTCCAGTAAAAATTTCATAGGCATTGGACCTCATTTGCTTGGCCAAATGTGGTGTCAAACTTTTAAGTGTCTAAAAAATAGGAAAAAGGACAGAACTATTTTTAGACTTTTACCCAAACTTGTAAATTTCATATCTCCATGTAGGAAGCTCCAAAAATGGTAAAACCAATTCCTATGGACTCAGGACATTTTGTAATTCACAAAACAGTTCACTTTTCAGCATAGGAAAGCTTAATATCTAGGGGGTAAAGTCAGATTAGTTAAAACAACATAAGGATTTGTTGTGATCACATTGTGCCATTTCATGAGCTCAAATTGTGCAAAGTGCCTAAATACCTTCCCTGGAAGCTGTGGTTAAATTTTCAGCTTCATTGGACTCCTGGAACTTGAGCTACCATTCTTTAGGTTTAAGTGTTCATATGAGGACTTTATCACATGGTGATTAATTTTACCTCCCTTTTCACCTAGGATTCTTCCTCTTTAAGGTTGTAGATCCAAAAAAGAAACATTGCTGTTGTTTGTCCCTCTTAAGTGTTAGTTAACTTGTCCAACAGTTTGTAAAGCATTTTCCAAGAACTTTTGAAATATATGTGTGTTGCATCTTAATAGCTCACGTGACGTCGACGTTCGACGAGGATTCAACTCAGCAGTGAGGATCTCCACATCGTGACGAGTTTGGCAGATTCTTCGGAGGAAGACTAACTCCTAGACTCGAACAAAACCGTTGAACAAGGCAAGCCCCAGTTTGCATATAATTACCGTTTTAAATTTTGCTTTACTTTCACCTAATGTTGTTAGACTTGATATTGTGCATTACATTTAGGATGCTTGAAACTCCAACTGCATTACCATGAAATCCCTGAGTAGATGGTTATCATAGGCTTTGCCTCGTCATAGATGCTAGGCTAATGTTGTAGCTAGCTCAATAGAGGTCGAGTAGTAAAAAGCTACTCGTGAGGAAGGTCGAGTAACGGAGTTTACTCACGAGAAGTTGATGATAAGAGCACCCTCATGAAAAATGAGATGGGGACGGGGAGTTCCTGTAGGATGGAGCGCTCAAGGTTGTCTCGACCTGCGATGGATGTGACAATGCTTGAGACCACATTGGGCCTGGGCCAGGAGGGTAAGGCAAGTGTGGAGGTTGGTCTTTAGCCCCGTCCGTGTCGGTTAATGACTGCGCGTATGCGGCCCTGCTGGACAAGATTGAGCTGTACCAGATATATAGTGGGATATGGGACCCATGAAACTGATGTAACTCGACGGACCATGATAGAAATTCATCCTTCGTGTGGGAATGGCGTTGAGAAGGCGGGAGGTAAATCGTTTAGCGGGCAACTTCGACGTGTCCGTGTAGAGGACCTACCTGCTTGGCATGAAACGTTTTTCTATGTCGGGGTGTCGTGTGAAAGGTTGCTGCATACAACGTAAGAAAGAGTGATTCTTTCAAGGAAGGTGTATGTGTCGTGCATTCCGGGTTGTTATTGATTCGAATCACCGTCGCTCGCGGAAGAGGATTGAGCATACTTGCCTACTGTGTCGTGTCGTAGTAAGAAGAGGAACTAAGCTCTTAACATGTTGTTTATGGCTTAATCATTGTATTGGAACCTTGACTGAATTAGATATAGTGCCAACTAAAGTTTTATTACACCTTAGGCTAGCAACATCGGGATAAGCGTTTCTTGTTTGATTGTGGACTTCCGGTGTTGTGAGGCATGAGGACCACTAAAATGAATGCTATAAGAATCTGAATATAAGGATCAAGTTTAGTCAAGCTTCATTTTGCAAAGTTCACATTCCTATCTTCTTACTACTCTTGCATGTAGAGTTACATGTTTAGGATTGACGGTTAAAACTTGCTAAGCCTTAGTTCTCAGGTTGCTTCTTAGTTGTTTTTGCAGGTACCAGGATGCCTGCTATGAAGATGGTTGTTCGGTGAGACATCGAACCCCACGGTTCGTTTAACTCACCGGAAACCTAGCCGCTGCCTTACTTTGGTGAAGCTAGTAGGAAGCGTTCATGGGCTGAATGACTTCTCTTCGTCGTAGTTAAGATCGAGAGTGAGTAGATGTCCAGCTTTTATATTCCGCTGCGTGTGTACATTATGTTGTAAAAGAACTTATGTTGAGTAATAAATCATTTCATGTGTTATTCCCGTCTTTTCGTGCATGCTGTTAGGTGCCATGTCGCACGGCACCACCCAATGCGATTCTTGGAGCGTGGACCCCGGGCGGGGCCGCGACAATCTTCCATTTGAGGCTAAAGTGGGCGGTCCTGTGCAATATAGATGAATGTATCACATTGAAAGAGCACTTAGATATCTGAAGCCAATGGTTGGCAACTAGCAAGGGTGGAAGGGTGCATCGCCGAAGCATTTACCCTTAAGGAAGTGGGATACTTTTCAAGTGTTTACTTTGCAGAGGAACACAATATATATACTTTGGCGATGCGATACTGTCAGAGTGCGTGAGCTGCGACACTTCTCCGGGCCTGCTCGGAAGCAGCCCGCGAGGTTCTTTTATTGGAGGGGGCTTGGCGCACTACGCGACCGGGGCTCGAGGGAGCGGATGAACACCGAGATTTATGTGGTTTGAGCCTTCGGATCATAATACCCTACATCCATAGGAGTCCTTGTTCTATTGCTTGAGCGTGTGTGCTTGTGCGCTGCGGGATCTAGAATGTGAACCCTTTGCTCGGTGGTAACCCCGGTCCTTTTATAGTTCAAGGCCAGGGTGGTTACATTGAGGCTTGGGGCCCGACAGGTGGCTCAAAGCTATGTGAACCCTATACATGATCTAGGGCTTTGTCTCCTGAGTAGAGTGGTTGACGGGGGAGTTAAGTCCCGCCGCCCGGTGTGCTGAGTGCCCCTGACCGCGTGTCAGGTTATGATGAAGATGCCACCTTGTCGCCGCGTCTTCTCGCCCTGCTTGGGCGGCACTGTACTGCTGTCATGCCTTGCCGTCCTGTCTTATTACCATAATGGCGAACGGGCAGAGGACGAAGGCGTGTGTAGTGTGCCATGCTTCTGGGGAAGGCGCGAGCCTTGAATGCGAAGCCTAAAAGTGCACTTCCGTCTTGACTTCATCGACCCACGGTCCACGATGGATCGTGGGGCACGTGGCGGCTCTGGAGCTCTCATCGACGGGTTTGGATCCTGCGGACATGTGGCAGCCTCGGACCTCACCTCAGCGGGGAGGCTCGGACCGGAGCCCAGGGCACATGTCAGCACCGGAGCTGTCCTCGGCAGAGAGGTGAATCTGAGCCAGGGGACACGTGGCAGCCCTGTACCTCACCTCAGTGGGGAGGCTCGAACCGGAGCCCAGGGCACGTGTCAGCACCGAAGCTGTCCTCAGCAGGGAGGTGGCTCTGAGCCAAGGGACACGTGGCAGCCCTGTACCTCACCTCAGCGGGGAGGCTTGGGCCGGAGCCCAGGGAACGCCTCGGCTCTTGAACTCAAGCACACGTGGCAGCCCCAGGGCTTACCTTGGGGCCACATACACGTGGCTACGCTGGGGCCTGCCTCAACAGGGGGCGGGGCCCAGACTGTCTTTTACCCACTACGAGGGGGTACCCGGCCTGCAGGGTACCGACAGTGGCCCCGAGCCAATCTCGGGGGAGGCATCGAACCCATAGGTGGGGCCCCCATCTCTCCTGCGTGGTGGCTTTGAACCTGTACTTTGGAAACCAAAGTGGTGATAAGATTTTTGCGTAGTGGATGAGTGCTTATACCTGGGAGACGAAAAGGCTGCATGTCCTTGGCGTAGTGGGCGTATTCGTTAAGCAGCAGCATGTCTTCGTGTCTACTCTTGATTGACGGGCCACGACGATGCACTCGAGGGGTTGCCTCGGGGTAATTACTGCGGCAGCTCATGGGTCGCAGGTCTACCGTGCTGCTCTCCTTGGGAACCGCCGGACGTTCCCGATATGTTACCTGCGTGGCCCTAGTGTCTGACTGATGGACCCTGGGTCCCACCTGTCATTCGGGGGGAGTGCCAAGGCGACGTGCTCGAGGGGTTGCCTCGGGGCACTTACTGCGGCAACCAACGGGTTGGTCGCCACAGCTCCACCACACCGCTCTTCTCGGGAACCGCCGGACATTCCTGAGATGTTACTCGCCTAGCCCCCACTGTCTGACGGGTGGACCTGGGTCCTATCCATCAAAGGGGGAGGTGAGTGTTTAGGCGTCGTGCCCGAGGGGTTGCCTCGGGGCACTTACTGTGGCAACCAATGGGTTGGTCGCACCGCTCTCCTCGGGAACCGCTGGACTTTCCCGAGAGGTTATCCGCCCAACCCCCAGTGTATGACGGGTGGACCTATGTGTCCTGAATACATTGGCTTTGACGATAAAAGTTTTAAATACTACTAAAACACCTTTTTAACAAGGTCCGACTCTAGGTCCGAGCTCCTGCAAGGTCCGACGATAGGTCCGACTTGTTTTGGGTAGCTCCGGCAAGGTCCAACGTGCTTTGTCTGGGTCTGACTTATTTTGGCTAGGTCCGACTTGTTTTTGCAAGCTCCGATGCTAGGTCTGACTAGCTTTGGTAAGTTCCGTGCTAGGTCCGACTAAGTTTTAGTAAGCTCCGGCGCTGGGTCCGACTAGCTTTGGTAAGCTCCGGTTCAAGGTCCGGTTAGCTTTGGTAAGGTTCGGAGCTTGATTGCAATGTTTCGAACTTGCTTTACTCTTATGGAAAGTTTGCTTAGTATTATTTTACTAAGTTTTTGGTGTGTTTTGGTGGTTATGGCTGATATCATTTTGCTATGGTTTACAACATGCTTATGTGAGGTGCTCACGTAAGATGTTGTAGTTTCGGAACTAACGAGAGTCAAGTCGAGGACTTGTGCTCGGAAGTATTGGTTGTTTATTTATGTGCAGGTGTTGCTTGAGTTCAAGACATGGCTGGTGATGGGATCTATTGAACTAGTCTTAGGGAGAAGATGAGGTTCAACAACCAAGTTCGGGAGGAATTATGGTTGAGTTGATCGGGAGGTCACGCAGCATGTTTGGATCAAGAACAATGCATATGAAGGTATCGTGGACGTTGTTGGAAGGTGTTTGCACATGTGCAAGGAGTGCATGGACGTGGAAAAATAGTTCCAAGGCGTGGTGAAGAGATATGGAAGTGGAGATATGGTTGAAAAGGTTCAACCGGCTGGATTTTGCGCTCAGGCTGCGGCTGAGGCGGTTATCGATTGTTTATGGAAAGTTTCGAGTTGGTTATAACAGGATTTTGTGTTAGGCATGAAGTAGAGTTGTTTTAGGAATATTTGGGACGTTCCTAAGGTATTTGGAAGTCTTAAGATTGCTTCTATCTGCGTATAGAAGAGTCTTGAGCAGTATTGGAAAGTTACAGTTTGAATCCAAGTAGGAGTAGGAGTCCTAGTTTGAATTGGATTGACCATAGAGCTGGTTATATAAGCAAGGGAGGCCAAGGCTCGTGGAGAGCACGACTTTAGGGCTGTTCCTCTTGTGTTTTGATAAATAAAATTTGTATTCTAAAGGAACTTTTGTGCCTTGTTCGTCCGACTTGTTTCAGATAAGTTTTTCTCGTCGAGTTTCTGTTCAGCACTACCTTGCTTCGGTGGTTTTATCATAACTCAAATTTTACAGATCCAATAGATGTGATTATTTTTGGGTTGTCTTCACAACTTGATTATATATCATCTATGAAAATTTCACGGTCATTGAATTTGTGGTTTCTGATCTACATGAGTTTCTTTGCAGTATTCCAGAACTGTTTTTCTCGCGTAGGACAGAATGACCTTTGTTCGATCCTTCGATCGTAACTTGAGTTTCTCACAACGGATTTTCATGATTCTTGTTGTGACGTCTTCGTGACTTGATTCTCTACAATCTATACTAGTTTTGTCACAGTTGAACACGTTTAGATTAGTCGCACACATGGTTTCTTTAACAGATTGGTTTTCTGCTGAGAGGTGTTTTGTTGCTTCCGCTGAAAAGTTTTTATCTACCATTCACCCACCCCTCTGGTAGCTTTACACGTGTACTTCGATCCTACAATTGGTATCAGAGCCAGGTTGCTCTAATCTTTGTGATTTGCACGTGTTTTGACCAATCATCATGGAGAAATACTCCGCCAAACCTTGTGTGTTTAGTGGTATTGATTTTCAGGTTTGGAAGGCACGTATGGAAGCTTTCATCCAGGCGCAAGGCTTTGCAATATGGGAAAAGGTGTACAAGTCTTACGATGTGCCTTCAAACGATCAAGTCACAGCTACAAACATGAGATATGTCGATAACAACAACAAGGCTCGGAACTTGATCATACAAGGACTAACTCAGAGTGACTTCGACCGTGTTGCACACCTCCGATCGACATACGATGTGTGGAGAGCACTTTTTGACTACCACGAAGGATCCAACATGATCAAGGAGGTAAGACAGGATATGTTCAAGAAAGAATACATGCGCTTTGAGATGCAACCCGGTGAGTCCATTGATGACCTCTTTGCTCGCTTTAATAAAATTCTCAGCAACTTGCGTAGCGTCAATGTTAATTTTTTCAGATGCTGAAAATGCTAGGCAATTACTAAGTGCATTAGACATGTCAATTCAGGAGATGAAAGTAACATCCATACGTGAATCCACTGTCATGAGTACTCTTACATTAGATGTGCTTTATTCTAAGCTAAAAACTCATGAAATTGACATTATATCACGTAAGAACCCAAATAAGACTATTGCATTTGTCTCACAACGTGATTGCCTAGCTCCGGCCAATCATCTAGCAATACACTTGCCTTGCTGTCTTCACTAACCCTGGAACAGATTGAGGAGTTTCCAGAGGAGGAGCTAGTACTTCTTTCTACTAGGTTCTCAAAAGCATTGCAAAATGTGAGAACTAGAAGGAGAGGAAGCCCTGGACCTCGACGATGCTTTGAATGTGGTAAGATAGGACACTTTCATACAGATTGCCCTAACCTTTCAGATCCTTCTAACCGTGATGAAAAGCAGAATAAAGTCAAGTCCTCTTTTGGCAACACCAACAAGAAAAAGAAGGGTTTTACAGGACACAAACTGATAAACAGTTTCATCACCGCACTTCAAGAACTTGGCTCGAGTGATGTAGACATTGGAAGTGATGAAAATGAAGATGATCTGGCAAACTTGTGTTTCATGGCGGGCAAATCAAAATCAAGTATGGAGGATGCAGAACACAACAGTGACAACGAAGAGGTATGTCCTACTTGCGAAGAAATGTGTGATGCTATTTCTCGTGCCACTATTATTGTTAAGAAAAAGGACAAAAAGCTTAGGGACAATGCCGTTAAAATTGAGTCACTAGAATCTGAAATTAAAAGTTTAAAATCCTTGATTCCTAGTGATGATTCTTGTTCCTCATGTGATTTAATATATGAACAATTGTCCTCTCTAAGAAGTGCACACACCTCCACACTTGATAAACTTGAACTTGAAATCAAAAAGAACAAAAAGCTTGCTGCACTTAATGATAAAACTTGAAAGGTGCTTGTTGTTCTACAATTGATTTGCATTGTTCTACTTGCGATGATCTTGATAAGAAACTACAAGATGCTATGAAAGAAATTTCTATATTGAACAATGCTTTACGTTCTCATGAAGTTAAATATTGTTCCAATTGCAAACTAAAAGGAAAAACTTCATGTAAAAATTGCCTTGATCTATCAAATAAACTTGATAACATGCATAAGACATTAGATCGTTTTGTAATGGGAATAAGAAGCTAAACTTGCTGCTGAATTCTTCCAAGTCTTGCAATGATAAAACTGGTTTAGGTTTTGATTCACATGCTCATGCTAAGGAACATCCACCTAAAATTGTAAAATCATTATGAAGTGGTTTGATTCAAACAGTTCCTAAACAAAAAGAAGTGGTTTTTAAATCTGCAGGAGTGTTGTCACATTCGGATTCAAATAAGTATATTGCATGCTCATCTAGACATGAACACAAAGTTAAATTTCATTGTACCTATTGTGGTAGAGATGGTCATGTCATAGATTTTTGTTATAGACTAGCTAAACAACATAAAAAGGAAACAATGCAAGCTAGATCTTATAACTCTCATGCAGAATTTGCTGCACATACTAAACTGAATGTCAGGAACATGCAACCTGCTGTTATGAGTCAGAAATATTCAAAGTTTACCTCCGGAGCTTCAGTTTTTGCCTCCGGAGCTTCAGTTTTTTCCTCCGGACCTTCTGTTTTTGCCTCCGGAGCTACTGATTTTCGTGCTATACAAGTAACACCTCATAGGTCAGTAGTTAAGAACAAAAAATCTCAAACTTTGACTCATAAACCTGCTGTTTTATCTCAGCTTTCGCATGTTATTCCTGCTGGACATCGTATGACTCAGTACTGGATTCCTAAATGCCTTTTAACTAACCCCAGTATTGAGTCATCGACGTATTGTGCTTCTATGTAGGTTACACGCTTGAGGAAGGAGAACATTTGTATTGTGGATTCAGGTTGCTCACGCCACATGACCGGTAACAAAGAATGGTTCTCCTCTCTCTCTTTTGTGTCACGTGTAGAGAATGTTACTTTTGCCGATAATTCTTCAAGTCATATAATTGCTAAGGGTTCGGTTAGAGTAAATGATCACTACACTTTGAAGGATGTGGAACTTGTCAAAATTTTGAAATACAACTTGCTTTCTGTTTCACAATTGCTAGATGAAAATCTAGAAATTATTTCAATAAAAACTGCTGCAAAGTTGTAGGTTCAAAGAGTAAGCTTATTTTTAACATGTCTCGGTTTGGAAGAGTTTTTAAAGCTGATTTTGATATGTCTTCCTCTAAGCATAGATGTCTAGTTGCAAATGATTCTAAAGATTTATATTTTTGGCATCGTAGACTTGGTCATGTAGGCTTTGATCATGTCACGCGTGTTAGTGCTCTTGATCGCATACATGGGCTGCCTAAGCTTAAAGGGGACAAAGAAATTGTGTGCTCTTCTTGTAGACATGCTAAGATGGTTGCAGGTTCACATGCTCCTCTCACAATGACCATGACAACTGAACTGGGTCAACTTTTACACCTTGACACCGTAGGACCTTCACGTGTTCAATCCTTCGGAGGTAAATGGTATGTTCTTGTGATTGTTGATGAGTATTCTAGATACTCTTGGGTTTACTTTATGGCATCTAAGAATGAAGCTTTTAGTCACTTTAGAACTTTATTTCTTAGATTATCAATTGATCACCCAGGACCTTTAAGGGCAATTAGAAGTGATAATGGAACCAAATTTAAAAATCAATCGTTTGATCACTTTTGTGCTGAAAATGCAATAGATCATCAATTTTCTTCACCATATGTACCTCAACAAAATGGTGTTGTAGAGAGAAAGAACAGAACCTTAGTTGAGATGGCTAGGACTATGTTTGATGAATATCAAACTCCTAGGAAATTTTGGGCTGATGCAATTGCAACCGCTTGTTATGTCTCAAATCGTGTTTTCTTGCGTGCTAAGCTAGGTAAAACACCATATGAGCTCAGGTTTGGACATAGGCCTAGTGTCACACACTTTAGGGTCTTTGGTTGCATATGCTTTGTTAAGAAACATGGTAATCTTGATAAATTTAAAGCTAGATCTGTTGATGGCATGTTTCTTGGTTATCCATCTCATACTAGAGGCTACTGTGTGCTTTTACTTGATACTAACAAAATTGTGGAGACTTGTGAGGTTTCTTTTGATGAAGCTAGCCCAGGTACTAGTTCAAATATTGCAGGTCCGGATCCATATCCGCAGGGGGAGAGTATTTTCATTAAAGAAGAGGAAGAAGTGGTGCTGCTGCCCGAAAATTCAGCAGCTAATGACATTGTTCCAGCTCCTAATCTTGATTCACAGCCAGCACCGACGACCACCATTGCTGGTCCAGATCCTCCTCACGTCACAAGCTCATCTATTTGTGATGAACATGAAGAAGAAGAAGCTTGTGAAGTATCCACTCCCCTCCGGATTCTCAAAAGTCATCCTCCACAACAAATTATTGGAAGCTTGCATGAACGAGTTACAAGATCCAGGTTTTTCGACCCCAATTCTCATGCTCATTCTGCTTTTGTTGCTTATTTTGAACCCAAAGATATATCACACGCACTCACTAATGAATCTTGGATTATTGCCATGCAAGAAGAGTTAGAAAATTTTGAAAGAAATAATGTTTGGAAACTTGTACCTCCACCTCAAGGTCACACTTTAATTGGAACTAAGCCGGTGTTTAAAAATAAACAAAGTGATGATGGGGTTGTGGTTAGGAATAAGGCTAGGTTGGTTGCTCAAGGTTTCACACAAGTTGAAGGTCTAGATTTTGATGAAACTTTTGCTCCTACTGATAGATTAGAAGCCATAAGAATTTTGTTAGCTTTTTCTGCATCTAAAGGTTTTAAGCTATATTAAATGGATGTTAAAAGTGCTTTTCTTAATGGCTACATAGATGAGGAGGTTTATGTCAAACAACCACCTGGTTTTGAAAATCCAAATTTTCGTAATCATGTTTACAAACTGTCCAAAGCCTTGTACGGTCTCAAACAAGCCCCTAGAGCATGGTATGATAGGTTAAAAACATTCTTACTTGAAAAGGGGTTTACCATGGGCAAGGTTGATAAAACTCTTTTTGTGCTTAAGCATGGCAATGACTCATTATTCGTTCAAGTGTATGTGGGTGATATTATCTTTGGTTGTGCTTCTCATGATCTTGTGTCCAAGTTTTCAGCTATGATGAGTTCAGAATTTGAGATGAGTATGATGGGAGAACTCACGTACTTTTTGGGGCTGCAAATCAAGCAAACCAAGGAGGGTACCTTTGTGCATCAAACAAAGTATACAAAAGATCTCCTAAGGTGCTTCAACATGGACAAAAGCAAGCCTCTTCGGACACCAATGGGAACAGCAACAACACTTGAACTTGATGAAGATTGTGATCCCGTTGATCAGAAAGAATAGAGAAGCATGATCGGATCACTTTTGTATCTCACGGCATCAAGACCGGACATACAATTCAGCGTATGTCTTTGTGCACAGTTTCAAGACTCCCCACGTGCTTCACATCATCAAGCCGTCAAAAAGATTCTGAGGTACTTACATGGAACTCAAGAATTTGGTATTTTCTTCCTTCTTCCTTAACCGTTACTTTGAAAGCTTTTTCTGATGCTGATTTTGGGGGTTGTAGGATTGATAGGAAAAGTACTTCTGGTGCTTGTCATTTTCTTGGTAATTCACTTGTTGCCAGGTACTCTAGAAAACAAAGTTCAGTTGCACAATCCACAGCCGAATCTGAATATGTAGCTGCTGCTAGTGCTGGCTCACAAATTCTTTGGATTGTTCAAACACTTAAGGACTATGGGGTTGATCTAGATAGTGTTCCACTGTTTTGTGATAACACTAGTGTCATTTGCATTGCTTAAAACTCCGTGCAACATTCGAGAACTAAGCACATTGACATTAGGTATCACTTTCTCCGTGATAATATCGAAAAAGAGAACATTGGGCTTCACCATGTAGATACCGAACAACAATTAGCTGACATTTTTACAAAACCTTTGGATTTCACT
Organism: Neostapfia colusana; assembly: GCA_030760725.1. Lineage (NCBI taxonomy): Eukaryota > Viridiplantae > Streptophyta > Magnoliopsida > Poales > Poaceae > Neostapfia > Neostapfia colusana. Next base: position 105,425,938 of record JASWHV010000004.1, on the reverse strand, counting down.
CCTTTTTCACATTCGTAGTGAAATAGGGGTTATGCATCCTCATGGCTTAAATTGAGGGAGAATTTTGAAACTTGGGAAGTATATGTGTGAATCTGAAATTAAAATAATATGAGCATAGTATTTCATGCATATATGACTTTGTGATTCCTTTTTCATGCTGAAAGTTCTTACTACATTACTCGTGTTATACATTTTGTAGTTTTTATCATGTCTAGTAATTGGAATAATTACTTACACTAAATCTGGTCATGGTCGAACTTTCTTGCTGTTTTGAACTTGTTGCATGCTCACAAGTGCTTTTAATCATAAAGAATTAATCAAGTAATCAACTCACATGTTGGGTTTTTATGTTCAAATAAAAAATGAGAAAAGATCAAGAAAATATGCATGCATCGCACTTCTTCTTTTGAGATGGCTTATCATTGCACTTAGATATGAACTTGAAAGGAGTTGTGTATGACTAAAACCATGTCCTTAAGCTTCTGACTGTCAAATGACATAGGCTTGGCTTGGTTGGTTAGAATAAGGTTGATGCTGCATATAATCTCTTGCAAATGTCATAAGATCAAAATTGGTGCTTTAAATGATAAATAAAATGCAGCAACAAGTGTCATATTTTCAGGTCTTGAAATAGTTAAGTTTATGAGATCATGACTTGCTTAAATTGAAAATTACACTTGATCTCTAGCATGGCTTACACTACTTTATGTATCTCATTGATGTGATAGTGTAAATTACTTGATAGTATGATTTGGATGAGCTTTGTTTTATATGTATATGTTATAATGTGCTCATAACAAATTAAAATTTCTCTTTTGTACCTTGCTGAATACATTGTCAAAGGGGGAGAAATTGATCACACATTCACAAGTGTTTTGGCACGATTCTTCTCAGGGGGAGAATTTTTGGTATTTTTGTTTTTATTCTCATTTTATTTCTGATTTACAAAGGGGGAGAAATTGTTTTCAAAATTTTCATGTGAATAAGCCAATGTTCGGATTTTAAGTGGTGTTGCCAATGCATTCATCAAGGGGGAGATTGTGAGACCTATGTGTGTTGAATACATTAGCTTTGACTATAAAAGTTTTGAATACTACCAAAACACCTTTTAACAAGGTCCGACTCTAGGTCCGAGCTCCTGCAAGGTCCGACGATAGGTCCGACTTGTTTTGGGTAGCTCCGGCAAGGTCCAACGTAAGGTCCGACTTCCTTTGTCTAGGTCTGACTTATTTTGGCTAGGTCCGACTTGTTTTTGCTAGCTCTGGTGCTAGGTCCGACTAGCTTTGGTAAGTTCCGTGCTAGGTCCGACTAAGCTTTAGTAAGCTCCGGCGCTGGGTCCGACTAGCTTTGGCAAGCTCCGGTTCAAGGTCTGGTTAGCTTTGGTAAGGTTCGGAGCTTGATTGCAATGGTTCTGCTTTTAACTTGCAATGTTTCGAACTTTCTTTACTCTTATAGAAAGTTTGCTTAGTATTATTTTACTAAGTTTTTTGTGTGTTTTGGTAGTTATGGCTGATATCATTTTGCTATGGTTTACAACATGCTTATGTGAGGTGCTCACGTAAGATGTTGTAGTTTCGGAAAACGAGAGTCAAGTCGAGGACTTGTGCTTGGAAGTATTGGTTGTTTATTCATGTGCAGGTGTTGCTTGAGTTCAAGACATGGCTGGTGACGGGATCCATTGAACTAGTCTTAGGGAGAAGATGAGGTTCAACAACCAAGTTCGGGAGGAATTATGGTTGAGTTGATCGGGAGGTCATGCAGCATGTTTGGATCAAGAACAATGCATATGAAGGTATCGTGGATGTTGTTGAAAGGTGTTTGCACGTGTGTAAGGAGTGCATGGACGTGGCAACATGGTTCCAAGGCGTGGTGAAGAGATATGGAAGTGGAGATATGGTTGAAAAGGTTCAACCGGCTGGATTTTGCGCTCAGGCTGCGGCTGAGGCGGTTATCGTTTGTTTATGGAAAGTTTCAAGTTGGTTATAATAGGATTTCGTGTTAGGCATGAAGTAGAGTTGTTTTAGGAATGTTTGGGACGTTCCTAAGGTGTTTGGAAGTCTTAAGATTGCTTCTATCTGCGTATAGAAGAGTCTTGAGCAGTATTGAAAAGTTACAGTTTGAATCCAAGTAGGAGTAGGAGTCCTAGTTTGAATTGGATTGGCCATAGAGCTGGTTATATAAGCAAGGGAGGTCAAGGCTCGTGGAGAGCACGACTTTGGGGCTGTTCCTCTTGTGTTTTGATAAATAAAATTCGTATTCTAAAGGAACTTTTGTGCCTTGTTTGTCCGACTTGTTTCAGACAAGTTTTTCTCGTCGAGTTTCTGTTCAGCACTACCTTGCTTCGGTGGTTTTATCATAACTCGAGTTTTACAGATCCAATAGATGTAATTCTTTTGGGTTGTCTTCACAACTTGATTATCTATCATCTATGAAAATTTCACGGTCATTGAATTTGTGGTTTCTGATCTACATGAGTTTCTTTGCAGTATTCCAGAACTGTTTTTCTCGCATAGGACAGATTGACCTTTGTTCGATCTTTCGATCATAACTTGAGTTTCTCTCAACGGATTTTCATGATTCTTATTGTGACGTCTTCGTGACTTGATTCTCTACAATCTATACTAGTTTTGTCACAGTTGAACATGTTTAGATTAGTCACACACATGGTTTCTTTAACAGATTGGTTTTCTGCTGAGGGGTGTTTTGTTGCTTCCGCTGAAAAGTTTTTATCTACCATTCACCCACCCCTCTGGTAGCTTTACACGTGTACTTCGATCCTACAACCTGGATCCTACCCATCGTTGGGGGAGGCGAATAACCCGCGGCGTGTAGAGTTGGAAACCCAATCGTCGCACGTGTTGCCCTGCAAGAGGTCGCGGATGTGTATAAAAGGAGGCCTTCCGGTGTTGGGTGGTACCCTCCTTCATCATGTGGCCTTTGTTCTCCTCCTGCGCGCTGGAAGCCTCCGCTTCCCAGCACTCTCGCCCACCTGATGCTCTTACGCCGGTAGCCGTCTTCGTCCACTTTTTGCGAGATGTTTGTGTGTGTGTGGCCTTCTGGGGCGTCCTTCTCCTTGACGGTTCCGGATAGAAGCACAAGCCATCCGAATGGCACGCCGATGGTGAGGGAAGCCGTCGGGGACAGGATCCTCGACTCACAGGGTGTCTCTACGCCGGTGTCGTGTGGGACATGTCCTCTAGGCGCCTTGCCGGAGAAGAGCGATCTGCTGGCACCGGAAGAAGGTTAAGTCCAGAGTGGTCAAAACTTCGTCCACCGGGCACTGTTGTGGACAACCAAACCTGCCATAGATGGTGTTTGGCCCACACAACACTGGATATCACCATTGCCTCAGTGCAGCAGATCGGTGACGCCTGACGAGAACTGAGGCGTCAGACGATTACGTTTGCTGCCGTCCTTGGCCTTATAGCAGGTGACCGTCTCTCTGCGCAGAGATTAGCTTGGGGGACAACCAAGTATGGCATGGAGCAGAAGATTGCTCGACTTGTAGCTGTTAAGTTCCTTAGTTGCCTTGTATCCCCTTTTGTATGCCGGAACTCTGTTATTAATGAAAACTCTTTGTTTAAAGTCTTGTATTATCCTGAGTTGTCGATGTAGACTTCGAAACCTTGGCAGTGCAAGGGTCCGGAATGGCTTAGCCGACGTGGATAGCTCTTTGCCGATGTCATGAGCCTGTTCCTCCGGGTCCTTAGCAGCGTAAGGACCCGGGGCGCTCTGGCAGTGTGACTACCACTCCTTTCGGGTTCTTGGCAGCGCAAGGACTCGAGGGAAGTTTGGCCCCCGTCTCTATCTTGTCCCAAGGAGACACGTAGAAGATCCGGACCTCACCTTAGGGGAAGTCTCTAGACCGGAGCCTAGGGCACGTGTGAGCTCCGAAGCTATCCTCAGCGGGGAGGAGACTCTGAGCCAGGGGATACGTGGCAGCTCTGAGCCTCACCTCAGCGGGGAGGCTCTGGACTGGAGCCCAGGGCACGTGTGAGCCCCAGAGCTATCCTCAGCGGGGTGGAGGCTCTGAGCCAGGTGACGCGTGGCAGCTCCGGGTTCCACCTCAGCGGGTAGGTTTCGGACCGGAGCCCAGGGCACGCTTTGGCTCCGGAACTCAAGCGCACCTGGCAGCCCCAGGGCTGACCTTAGGGCCAAGGGCACCTGGGTTGCCCATTTACAGTTGATATGCATGAGCAAGCACAAACTGTAAAGGGATGATGCACAGGGCACGTGTGAGCTCGGGAGCTATCCTCAGCAGGGAGGAGACTCTGAGCTAGGAGACACGTAGCAGCTCTAGACCTCACCTCAGTGGGGAGGCTCTGGACCAGAGCCCAGGGCACGTGTGAGCCCTGGAGCTATCCTCAGCGGGGAGGAGGCTCTGAGCCAGGTGACGCGTGGCAGCTCCGGGTTCCACCTCAGCGGGGAGGCTTCAGACCGGACCGCAGGGCACGCGTTGGCTCTGGAACTCAAGCGCACGTTGCAACCCCAAGGCTGACCTTAGGGCCAAGGACACGTGGCTTGTCTGTTTACAATTGATATGCATGAGCAAGCACAAACTATAAGGGGAGGATGCATAGGGCACGTGTGAGCTTGGGAGTTATCCTCAGCAGGGAGGAGACTTTGAGCCAGGAGAGACGTGGCAGCTCCGGACGTCACCTCAGCGGGGAGGCTCTAGACCGGAGCCCAGGGCACGTGTGAGCCCCGGAGCTATCCTCAGTGGGGAGGAGGCTCTGAGCCAGGTGACGCGTGGTAGCTCCGGGTTCCACCTCAGTGGGGAGGCTTCGGACCGGAGCCCGGGGCACGCGTCGGCTCCGGAACTCAAGCGCACGTGGCAGCCCCAGGGCTGACCTTAGGGCCAAGGACACGTGGCTTGCCCGTTTACAGTTGATATGCATGAGCAAGCACAAACTGTAAAGGGTGGATGCACAGGACAAGGCAAAACTTTCTCACTTTAGGCTCCCTTCATAGGAGGAAACAGACCGTACTAGAAGGCAGCGACCCGCCCCGGATGTCGAGAGTATCAGGACTCCTTGGGGGCTTAGCTGTTCTAAGCGCTGTTCCTAGTCACTATGACACCCTTTCAGAGAAAATAAAACCCTACCGTTGCGCTAAGGATAGAACTTACGTAGGTGTTCTATGTTCCACGGATTGGGTGGCTAGGCGCATGCACCCGGGGCGGCATACTTGTGTCACTCGGAAGGTCCCCTCCCAGCTGGGGGAGAGTTTGTTTCCCCCTTCTCGAGAATGTATTCGCCAAAGCACCAGGTCACCCGCCTCGAGTTGTCTACTCCACATGAACCGCTGCTGATAACGCCGGAGCGCTTGACGGTATTACGCGTTTCGGAACAACTGCTTGCTACCTTCGCTCATCGACAAGGTTGATATCTTCACGCCGGAGCTGATCCTGCGTGGCTTCGTCGTACGCTCGTACAAGGGATGAGCCCATGGTGATTTCCGGGGGAGGACGGCCTCAGCCCCATACACCAGGAAGAAGGGTGTTTCCCTTGCCTAGCGATTGAGGGACCTCTGGCTAGCCCACAGTGCACACGGAAGCTCTTCAACCCAATTGGCACCGTGCTTCTTCAAGCTGTTGTAGGTACGCGTCCTGAGTCCTCTGAGTATCTCATCGTTTGCTCTTTCGGCTTGACCGTTACTCTTTGGGTGAGCAACAGAAGAATAACAAACTTGGATGTCGGGGTCTTCGAAGCAGTCTTGGAATACTGCACTGGTGAATTAGGTCTCGTTGTCGGTGATGATTCTGTTCGGGGCCCCGAACCGGCAGATGATGGACTTGATGAACTTTACTAGTAACTGCTTATTGATAGTTACTACAGGGGTAGCTTTTGGGCACTTGGTGAACTTGTGTACGGTGACGTAGAGGTACCGGTATCCTTCGACGGATCTAGGAAATGGTCCCAGGATGTCCAACCCCCACACACCGAAGGGCCATTAGGGCGGGATCATCTACAGCGTTTGCGCTGGTATGTGGATATGCTTAGCGTGGAACTGGCACGCCTTGCATCTCTTAACCAAGTCGACGGCATCCTAGAGAGCTGTCGTCCAGTAAAACCCATGCCAGAAGGCTTTACCGACCAGCGCGCGGGAAGATGCATGGTTCCCACACTAGCTTCCATGGATCTCTGCGAGCAGGTCGCAGCCCTCCTCCCGGGTGATGCACTGCAATAGGACGCCATTAGCGCCACGCCGGTAGAGATCCCCTTCTACCAGCGTGTATCTCTTAGCCAATAGAGCGATCCATTTAGCGGATACATGTTCATCGGGAAGGAAATTGTCTTTCAAGTAGTCTCGGATGTCTGTGATCCATGCGTCGAGACCTACTTGAGCACATGGATCTTGAGCGTCGGGTTGCATGGAGTCCCCGGTGATGCTTACGATCCTTGGCGGGCGCCATGGTAACATGGCCGCAAGGATCGCCAGCTTCGAGGTGGTGGTCTCGCCCCCTTCGCCTGGTTCGGCTGGTCAGACAGTAGGCCGCAGCAACATCCTTTCAAAGACCCCCTCAGGCACCAGAGCCCAAGTGGAAGCCTTCGTTGACAGGTCGTTGGCTATTGTATTATTGGCACAGAGAACATGGCACAAAGCCAAGGATAAGAAGTCCTTCTCCAACTTCTGTACTTGGAGGAGATAGGCTGCAAGCTGTGGGTCGTTGCAGGAACACTCTCCCTTGACTTGCTTGATGATCAACTGAGAATCACCCTTGACCAACAACTGCTGGACACTGAGGGATAGCGCGGTCTTTAACTCGAAGACGAGACCTCATACTCCGCCATGATGTTGGTTGCCTTGAAGTCAAGTCACACCATGTATTTGAACTGCTCTCCGGTTGGTGTAATGAGCAGAACCCCCGCTCTGGCACCTTGCTTCCGCGATGAGCCATCGAAGAAGAGAGTCCAGTAGGGCCCAGTGAAGACCAGAGCTCTGAGCTCTGGTTCACCGATGTTCTGGCCCCCTGGCTGGCATAGTGGTGGAGTCTACTCTGCCATGAAGTCAGCTAACGCCTGACTTTTCACCGCATGGCACGGTAAGAAGTCCAGCTCGAACTCCACCAACTCCGCAGCCCATTTAACTATGTTTCCAGTTGGGGCTGTGGAGGAAGGTTCTCAAAGGTATGAGGTAACCACCGAGATCTTGTGAGCTTGGAAGTAATGGCGCAGCTTTCTTGATGTAACGAGGACTGCATAGAGCATATTGTACACCTCCAGATATCTTGTCTTGGCATCGTGGAGGACCTCGCTGATGAAGTAGACCGGACGTTGGATAGTTCAGACCCTCCCGGAATGGTCCGAAGCGTCTTCTTGAAGAGGTCTGGGACCTGGGGGCCAGGCCCCCGTGTCCGGGACTGCACTCCGGGAGCTTGGACCCAGATGCACACCGGTTGCCAGGTCTAGATGGCTGAGACCCGACAAGTTCTTCTTGGGGAGGTCCGGGACTCGAAGCCCTGAGGCCCCCGGATCCAAGACTGCATTCAGGGAGCTTGGACCCGGATATGAAATTGATCATCTGGTCCGCCTGTTTGGAACCTGATTATCTCCCCATCCCAAGGGTTTCCTATGGAGTCTGAGCCCTAGGGCTTTAGACCAACGGCAGCAGGATCCTTTACTGGGACTTGAGGCCGATAGAGTTCTGGCCGCTCCGCAACCAGAACCATGATCACGACCTCAGTTGTGGCGGCGATGTAGAGGAGTAGAGGCTCGGCTTATTCCGGGGCCACCATGATTGGTAGCATTGTGAGGAACTTCTTCATCTCCCGGAATGCCTCATCCGCCTCCTCGGTCCATACGAATGGACCAAATTGCGTAGAAGCTTGAAGAATGAAAGAGCTCGCTCGACCAGTCTAGAGATAAACCGACTGAGTGCAGCCAAGCATCCGGCAAGCTTCTGCACGTCCTTGACGCGGGCAGGGGGACACATCAGTTCCATCGTCTTAATCTTCTCTGGTTAGTTTCAATTCCTCGGTGTGAGAACAAGAAACTGGGCAGCTTACCGGCAGAGACCCCAAAGACACATTTGTCTGGGTTCAACTTCGTGCGTGTCGAACGCGGTCTGTCAAAGACTAGGGCTAGGTTGTCGAGCAGAGATGCTTGCGACTTAACCTTTACTACGATGTCATCGACATAAACCTCTACCAGGTCCCGAATGAGGTTCCCGAATGTATTGGGCATTGCACGCACAAAAGTGGGAAGGGCATTCTTAAAACCATAAGGCATGGACAATTAGCAGTATAGACCATCTACTGTGATGAAGGCGGTATGTTCTTCATCTTCCCTAGACATTGGTATCTGGTGGAAACCTGAATATGCGTCTAGGAAACACAGTAGATCACAGCCGGATGTAGAATCGACTATTTATTCTATGCGGGGGAGAGGGAACAAATCCTTTCAACATGCCTTATTGAGGGTGGTGTAGTCGATGCACATGCATAGCTTCCCGCCAGCCTTGGGGACGACAACAGGGTTGGCCAACCATCGTGGATGGTGGACCTCTCAGATGAACCATCGTCGAGCAGCTTCTTGATTTCTTCACGGATGAAGTCTTGCCGCTTGATGGATTGCTTCCGAGGCTTCTGTTGGTGCAGCCTGGCGTCGGGATGGATCTTCAGTTTGTGCTCAATCACCTCCCTGGGGATCCCGAGCATTTCCGATGGTTGCCATGCAAACACGTCGACATTGTCCCGGAGGAAGGTGACGAGCGCGTCTTCCTATTTGACACCAGGGCCCCCGGCCATTCGGGTGGCCTGGGCGACATCAGGACCCACTTGGATGACCTTGACTGGTACGTCCTCGCAGTCCGAGGGCTGCACACGGGGTGCAAATGTCACACCTCGTTGACGCATTCTTAGAGGCGGCCGGCTAGCTTTAGCGTGACCGGAAGCGGCCTCCTGTGCTGCTGCCAGCGCTTGGAGCTTTTCCTGCGCTGAGACAGCTGCGGTGCGATCACCGGTACAGAGATGGTCTATCGATTATGGCATTGAAGGGGAGGCTGACCTCCGCAACGTCAAAGACGACGCTTTTCGTACGGTAGTTCTCATGCGTCCCGAATGTCACCGGGAGGGAGATGCTACCACACGGGAAGATTGGGTCCCGACCTACCCCCGAGAATGGTCTTGAGGGGGTAAGCTGGGACATAGGGGTTTGCTGCTTCTTGAAGGTTGCGAGGCTGATAACGCTAAGAGATGCCCCGCCATCGATCAGCACGTGGTAGAGCTCTACGTTCGAGATGGTCGGGGCAACGAGGAGAGGCAGCTGCCCGGCGCCTTCCATGTTCTTGGGGCAGTCGGGGACATTGAAGTTGATCGGCGTCTCCATCCACTTGCGATGCGGCGCCGGCCCCGGGACTGGGGCGGCCGCTGCCACTGCTCGACAGAGGGTCTTGGCGGCTCGCCTGGACGAGATGTTGGAAGAACCCCCGTACATCACGCATAGGACGCCAGCCGTTTGGCTGCCGGCTTGGCCAGGCCTGCCTGCTCTGGAGCGGGAGGTAGCCTCGTCGTCTCCCGTCTAGAGACAACAGCGAACTGGGCGAGAAGACTCGCCATGGGAGGTGATGTTCACCATGTCGCGTGGAGAGCGTGAAAAGCCCAATGTCGGAGTGCATGAGCTGGGACACTCCTCCCGGCCTGCTCAGAAGCAGCCCGCAAGGTTCTTTTATCGGAGGGGATGAACACCGAGTTTTACGTGGTTCGGGTCGCCAGAGCGTAATATCCTACGTCCACGGGAGTGCTTGTTCTATTGCTTGAGCGTGTGTGCTTGTGTGTTGCGGGATCTAGAATTCGAACCCTTTGCTGGGTGGTCACCCTGGTCCTTTTATAGTTCAAGGTCGGGGTGGTTATAATGAGGCTTAGGACATGACAGGTGGCCCCAAAGCTATGTGAACACTATCCATGATCTAGGGCTTCGTCCCCTGAGTAGAGTGGTCGACGAGGGAGCTAAGTTCCACTGCCTGGACGCCTGAGCGCCATAGACCGCGTGTCAGGTGATGATGAAGACATCGTCTTGTCGCCGCGTCTTATCGCCCTGCTTGGGCGGCTTCGTGCCGTTGGGCGGCACTGTACTACTGCCACACCTTGCCGTCCTGTCTTGTCACCATAATGACAAACGGGCAGAGGACGAAGGCGTGTGTAGTACACCATGCTTCTGGGGAAGGCGCGAGCCTTGAATGCGAAGCCTGACAGCGCACTTCCTTTTTGACTTTGTCGACCCACGGCCCACGACGGATCGTGGGGCACGTGGCGGCTCTGGAGCTCTCATCGACGGGTTTGGAGCCTGGGGACACGTGGCAGCCCGGGACCTCAACTCAGCGGGGAGGCTCGAACCGGAGCCTAGGGCACGTGCCAGCACCAGAGCTGTCCTCAGCAGGGAGGTGGCGTTGAGCCAGGGGCACATGGCAGCCCTGGACCTCACCTCAGCAGGGAGGCTCTGACCGGAGACCAGGGCACGTGTCAACACTGGAGTTGTCCTCAGCAGGGAGGTGGCTCTGAGCCAGGGGACACGTAGCAGCCCAGGACCTCACCTCAGTGGGGAGGCTCGGGCCAGATCCTAGGGCATGCGTCGGCTCTGGAACTCAAGCACACGTGGCAGCCCCATGGCTGACCTTTGGGCCAAGGACAGGTGGCTACGCTGGGGCCCGCCTCAACAGGAAGGCAGGGCCCGGGCTGTCTTTTACCCACTACGTGGGGGTACCCGGTCTGCATGGTACCGACAAATACAATATGGATGAACATCCACCTTGCAGTGATCTCTCTATTTTTGCAATGAGGGACACAACTGTTGGTGGTAGCCGGAGCTACAATTGTACCGCAAATGAAAGAACGGCCGCTTTCCTCTACATGTATGCTCATATAGATAAGATGGGCAAATACTTCGAGTAAGTTTTTTCTTAACATTGATGCTTATCGGCATATTATGCAACATTTATATTCATGGAAGTTTTTTTCTGTCCAGTGAGTTCCACAAGCGAAATTAGACACATATGCATCAAATTACGAGCAAACAAGTAGAAAATACGCGACGGGACGGAATAAATGGACGACCTAATTTCCTTTCCTGGTTCCGAGAATATGTAACGTTTTCTCGTTGACTTATGGGTATTTATAAAGTACTCTTATAACTTATAAGTATTATAAAGTATTCTTAAAACTTTGTAATTTGGACAGTGTGTGAAAGAGCCCGACGTCCATGAAGACTTGTGACAACTGTCCTATGGATTGGTTAAAGTTAGAAGATATGGCCAATATGATATCAACGGGTTTTGATTTTGTACAACTCAATTTGAAGCTCTTCGTCCTCCTGCAGCAACATGTAATACCGGAGTTGTGACGAGGGCAGTCGACTCTCCAGGATGTGAAACTAATTACTATGAGATCATTGACAAAATCCTTGCATTTACTTTTGTCGGGAATAAGGATCTTCAAGTCGTCTTCTTTGATTGTGATTGGTTTGACATGAATCATGGAGCACTAGAAAAACGAATTTGGCATGGTGGAAGTCAAACACAATGAATGACTACGAGGTTACGATACATTTGTTCTTGCACACCAAGTGGAGCAAGTGTATTATTTACCTTATCCATGTCGAAAGCTTAATGTTTGGTGGATGGTACATAAGGTGAATCCTCGTGAGCAGTTATATACTCCAAGAGATGATGGCTACCATGATATCAATGAATTGACGAGGTTTATCAAGAACAAGAGTTGCCAGACTCGTTTTCCATCGAGCATATGTTGAACTCAATCACTTGGTTGGAGACGTTGACGATGTATAGACTTATGATATGCGCAAACGAGAATAGAAACAAATTACGAAACAAGATCGATGATCTGGTTTAAAGAGTAGGGTTCGTGATGTCGATGAATTCTGAAACTGACTCCAAGTAACTTTTTGTTCACTAAATTATCGTAAATTCGTATATTTTATTTGCATATTTATCAATTACTCCTTACAATAGGATGTCGTGACAGATGGGAAAAGGGAAGGGGGCTAGGGGATTCCTCAGGCAGGCACGGGACACCATTTTTAGGGGAAGTTCGTTAGGTGAGAGCAGACGCTCTTAGTTGATAAGACACATCCCAGACCTAGCGGGCTGACCTATTGCCTTACAGCGCACGGAGATACATATCCATTTGGGAATTATGTTATCTTATATATCACTTACCAATTAACTACTCTTATCAGTCCTTCAATTTTATAGTCCAACTCAGAGTCATCTAAGTCAGAGTCAGAGGCCAGGGCGCCGCCACAGCCTTCGGGTCGCCTATGGCAGCCGCGGAGGCGCCTAGGGTGCATCCGCCTAGCGTGGAGCCTTCGGGCTCCAGTGGTGACCAGCCTTCCGGGTCACTAGACGTGGTCCCAGAGCAGAGGCGGCGGGCGAGGAGGACGCACTTTGTGTCTCCTTCTCTAATTCCTACAGAGCGGGTCACTATTTGCCTGGTCGGAGACACGTAAGCAAACTATCACATAATATTCAACTTTTAGGTTCTTTTGTTTGTGGGTACATGTCACACCAGTTTTTTTCGAAGAAACAACCAAGTGAATATCACATGTATGCCAGGATCATTTTCTCATACATGTGATGACAAATAGTGAAGCATCATTTATTACAAGCCAGGTGTTGAATATAAATAAGTCTTACATTGCAAATGTCTCAATGGACACTAATGCTTCATCACAAGTAAATAAACTAGCAGCGGAATATTATTCTTTAGGGCTCCATCACAGGCGTTGCCCGGGGGTCTTCATGAACCTAAAAACCTTCCTCGGATTCAAAATCTTGGTCATTATACACCACCTCATTATCTTGACCTGAGCAGCAATATAAACCAACAAATATGCAAGGTTGAGTACCAATGGTACTCAGCAAGTGTGGGAAAATTATACCATGCAGGGCTAGAACAAGGAGAGATTAAACTCATGGTTAAAGCACTACGCAATTAATACCTATCACCTTAGCTTATTAAGCACCTACATTACTACACAGGTGAAATGGTCCCAATCTCCCATCCCATCATCATAATCCAATAACCATAATCATCATTTCCAAATGTTAAGCTCCCCGCTTAACTTCCACAACTTCCAAAAACCATCACTCCTCTAATCATGAATAAGTCCAGGCCGCTCTTAACCGTGAGCACGGCTGTCAAGACAGTTTTGACTCTGCAGAGTTTGTACCACTGTACCCACAAGTAGTGATTTCATCCCCCGTTGCCGGGTGGACTAAAAGAACCTCCATTATGCCAGTGGCTACGATCCACATTCACACTTCCCAGGTGTGCGGCCAAGAGATCACTACGAAGCCATTACAAAGGGATTCCCGACGAGCGTGGTCCCACTGAGGTTTCACCCCTAACAGCATACAAGAGGCTCCAACCCCGCTGCAGTGGCCCCCTCTTGAGCCTTGCGGTTCATATGGTAGTCCAGCTGACACCTACTCCCCGCACCATCCAACACACCCATACTACGCCGGGGATACACCTAATTAATTGGCCAAGCTGCCCCATCTCAGCATGTGGTTGGCACTGTAAAGCCGGGTTACATGCTCCATGAACCGGTCCTTAGGATCCAGGCAAGTACTAAACACAAACCCAAGTCTCGTGCACCCAGCACACAACCAAAACATCCAACTTGCCTTGATCCCTACCTCTACATAACTCACAATAGCTCATTCAAGAGTATGGTAAAATAAACTGATGATCTCATATCCCAAATATCCTATTCTAAGCATGGCTAAGCATATGCATGTAAATAAATGTCATGACAAAATAAATCCCAACCCAAGCTTTAAGGAAACAAGGTAATGCAATTCTAGGGAAACTTCCTAGCATGGGTTTCATATTTAACTTGACAATACAAATAATTCTATCTACACATCCTAGCATAGGATCAAAGTGGTCAAGGACACTTGCCTCCTTCTTGCTGCTCTTGAAATGGGTAGTCCTGATCTTGGAAAGGGTTAACTTGCTCTTGAACAGGTTCTACTTCATACCATCACACATAGCAAAAGAAAAACAACAATCATAAGACATAGTTTACACTTCTACTTCATACAAACCACACATTCATATTTATAAAAGTTCTTTACCATTATATGTGTTGTGGTTACTTTATGTGTGTTAAGTTGTGGCTTGCATGCACTTTTAACCATGTATATATGATTCCTACTTTTGTGTCCACATTTATACTTACATACTATTTATATGGGTTTACAATAAATTTCTTATATTCAACTACTACACCTTTTTACTACCAAGTGTGTATGAAAAGTATTTTTCTTCCCCATATGTGCCTTCATAATTTCTACCAACCCTAAACTGAACCCTTTGGATTTTAAAAACTCCATTTATCATTTACTAGTTGCTATATTTTCAGATTTATATTCCTATGCATAATTGTGTATCTTATTATGAAATTGGTAATACACATCACCTAAACAGTATAGGTTCTGGTCCTAAATAATTTAATAACATATTTTGACCTTGGCTTCTGATGTATACTATTTCATAATTATTTTCCCTATTTTTCTATAGCTATTCTTTACTTAAAAATGTGTCCCTATACTAATAAATGTGAATAATAGATGAAACAGATTTATTTCAGCCCAAAAATATATTTTTATCTCACTCCAAAGTTTTCTAAGTACTGAGAAAGTTTTTAATTAATTTTGACAATTATGTTTGTCCCCCTTTTTAATTTTTAAACACTAGTTACATATTCAATTTTCTAAATTAAATATTAAACAGGGCTAAAATAATGAATTCACCCCATTACAGGGTCTATAATATTATTTTCATAATTTCCAGGGGTCTAGCTACACTTATCAGAGGTGTTTTTCCTAATTTCTATTAAGTCCAGGGGTTAAAACTGATTTTTAAATGAATTTACATGATTTTCTGGAGTTCCAGGGGCTAGATCTGAAGTTTCCGGGGCTAGCTCTCAATTCCAGAGAACCCCAGGGGGTAGCACGTAAGAATTCCAGTCTTTATAATGCGGGGCTGACGTGGACCGTCCGATTTTAAACCGACGGCTGAGATTATAACATCGAACCGGTACGCAGGGTTTTAAAGTCTACCGTGCGATTTAAAATAAACGGCGCACAAGCGGCCACGTCGCTCCGATCGAGCGCGGGCGGCGCTGCCTGCGGCGCACAGCGGCGGGAAGCGGCGATCTCGCCGGAAAGTTTCGGATCCTCGAGAATTCCGCCTAAAACTATGATCTTATGGCATAGATCGGTAGAGGGGAGGTCAGGGATCTCACCTCGGGGGTTTTCTCGAGCTCGGGGGTCCTGGAAAGTGATCGGCGGCGAGGTCCGAGGCAAAACCACGGCGAAGCTCGTCGGCGCTGGATTTACACCGTAAGTCTTCGGGTTTTCTGCACCTGCAAAGTTCCCCGGAGGCGGTGGATCAAGACCAGCGAGTTAGATCAGAGTTTCCGAGCTTAGATCGGCCAGAATTCACCGGCGAAGTCTCGGTGCTCACCGGAGCGAAAATCGGCGATCGCGTGAGAAAAACCGATCGGGGCTGGGGTTTTTATAGCCGGGGGAGGGCGGTGGGTCAGTTGTGATCGAGTTGGATTCTTCTGGGACCGGAATTCGGGCTGCGGGACGGGTTTTCCGATCGGTTAAGATCGCGCGCGCTCGGGGAAAAGTCCGGGGTCGCGGGGTTAGGGATGACAGGCGGGTCCCACCCATCTGTGAGAGGCAGCGCGGCGCGCGCGGGGGCGGGCTGGCGCGGGGAAGCTGGGCCGGCTGGCGGGTTTCGGCCCACTGGCCGGTTTTTTTCCCGTTTCTCTTTTTCTTTTTCCATTTCTTTTCTGTTTTGAGTATAATTTGAATTCCAGTTTGAATTTGAATTTTTGCAAAACATGCAACACGTCCAAAAATTTTTAAATTCCCCTCTGAACATGGTTTAGTGTTTTGAATCAAAATTTTGGGGTGTTACAGTACATTAACAAGTTCACTAAATCCTTGCAGCTCTTGGTATGACTGCTCGTTCACGAGTCAGGTCCACCACAGACCGGTGTCTGGTTGCATCAGGTCTTTAGTGCGTCTGTATTACCTCGGTGTGATCGACGGGGTCCCTGCGACGTCATGGGACGACTACGCTCGTGTCTCTCACGAGGCGCACAACAACCTTCAGGGGGCTGTGTGGGCGGATTTTATGGTAAGTCCGCTTAATAAAATTTTGTAAATTAGAATACTTGATTAAATTATTAATGCATATCTCTTTAATATTTGTTTTCTTATAGCCGAGGTACCGTTTAGAGCACACGAGCCAGAGCATGTTGGACCATGCTAGAGCCATTTTCAACAGGAATGCGTGGAAGCTTGCAACGCAAGCGTTATCGTACGCTCGTATTCAAGCCGCGAACGAGTACCTCAAGCGGCACCAGGAGTACCGGTCAGGGCCGTTTAGGAGGGCCTCAGACACGTACTTAACGGAGGAGCAGTACGCGGAGGTAAGATATTTGTGTTCAATTATTTCAATACTTAGTTATGTAAATGGTATGTAAATGACATAATAAATATGTGCAGGTTAGTATATCCTAGCTAGAGGGTCGGCCCAAAGCATACCGATCTCTCAGCCAAATGTGGGCTAGCGATGCTTTCATCGCTAAGTCCAGGAGGGCTCATGGATGCAGAGGTTCCGACTCAAAGCACTCCTATGGCCCCGACAGCCATGTGCGTTTGGCTAAGCGCGTGGTAAAATAATAAACCTTCTTTGTTTGTCTTCATAATATAATTAGCATACTAACACATATCTACAGGAGCGTGAGACCGGTCAGGTACCGACCGCCACTTAAGTCTGGGAGCGGGGTCATAGTGACCCATCCTAGCCTTGGGAGTGCAGTCAGGTCGCGACCGATCGACTGTTACGTTATCAAAACTCATCAATTCAATTGTTACTAATACTATTGTTGTTACTTTTAGGAAAAGTATGGGCGAGAGGCCGTGAGGATATACGGGGAAGGGTACGATTGGGAAAACGCGTTAATCGACCCTCAAGCCATTTATGCTAGCGGAGGCGGGAAGGCACATGGATGGTTAGTTCGTCATTTTCTTTATTTCTTTAAAATCTTGCCTCTTCTAATTATTATTCTTGTATTCTTTTGTAGGTTTTCCATATTCGATGGAGTTATCAACTCAAGAGTAGCGCGACCTTTGATCGTCACTCCATTGGCTGAGGTTTCCTTTGTCGGCCAGACAAGTCGTCGTCTCTCCCAGAGCGAGATAGAGGAGCTCCATAGGGAGAGAGACGAGATCCAGCGAGAGAGAGAGAGAGGAGCTCCAGAGGGAGAGGGATCTAGCCCGGGCTGCACAGGAGGAACAGGCCACCTAAATGGCAAACTACATGGCTCAGATGCAGACGACGGTGGAGGTAATTAATTCAGTATAAATTAATTTAAATCCATATCATTGCATTAGTATATTTGTTTTAATATTTTGCAATTACAGGCATTAGCTCGATAGAGTGGGCAATAGATCCCAGTCTCTACGTGGCAGCCGTCAGAGTTGGTCCAGCCACAAGTGCCCCACCACATGGACTTTCAGGTATCCAGGTAATGTGTTTTTTATTTGCTATTTTTTAATCTAATAAAAACTTAGTGTGGTTGAGGGGAGAGAGTAAGAGTGAGGGGGAGAGGGAGGGAGTGAGAGTAAGATATAGTGGTAGAGAGAGAGAGTGAGAGTAAAAAGGGGAAGAGGGAGGGAGAGAGAGATAGTGTGGTAGAGAGAGGGGGTGAGAGAGAGGGAGTCGTAGAGAGAGGGGGAGGGAGAGGACGAGGGAGAAAGTGAAAGTGCAGGGGGAGAGAGGGGGAGAGAGTGAGAGTAAGGGGGGAGAGTGAGGGGGAGAGAGACAGAGCGATAGAGAGAGGGGTGAAAGAGAGAGAGTGTGTGGTAGAGAAAGGAGGGCTGAGAGGGGGTAAAGAAATCAGTGAGTTATAAGCTCAAACTCACTTTACCTATTTATTTGCATTGCGGAATCAGTGACGAGGCTCAAACTCCACCGCCATAGCTACCGCCACAGGGAGGAGGTCGCGGAGACGGATTCTTCGGCTCCGGAGCGAGTGGAGGAGTGAGTGGATCCGCGAGTGGAAGGGGTAGTGTTTAGGATCCCCTTGTTATTTTATATTTCGGATGATTATATTTTGGATGATTATCTTGTTGTGTATATCCCTTGTCCTATGAGCTGGCCATCGTGTCAAGGTAGTTGTTTTTTGTTTTTTAAAAAAAAATTAAAAACCTTCTTTATGACGGCCAGGTATACAGGGCCGTTATAAGTTAACCTAATTAATTTATGACGACTTCAGGCGGGTCGTCGTAAGTTAACATACATAACTTATGACGGTCAGGGGTCTAGGCCGTCGTAAGTTAGGTGTCGAGCCCGCCATGGGCGACAGCCTTTTGTTTGCGACGGCTGGGAACGGTCGTCGTAAGTTAGTTATTTACGACGGTGACCATCGTAATTAACTTTATTTACGACCAATTAACGAAAACGGCAAGAAACCGTCGTAAATAACCTTATTTACGACGGTTTTCTCTTATTTACGACAGTTTCTGACCGTTATAAATTGATCGGTTTCCTGTAGTGATGACACTTCACTACAGGAAAAGGGTAATAGGTCGTCGGTTTATTTATAGGCTTCGGGACCGTCGAACATAGAAAACTTAAAGTCGTCGGTTTACGGACCCGACAAGCATAATATTATAGTCGTCGGCTATAACTAAAGCTGTCGGCCTAGCTGACAGAGCCGAAGGCTCTACTTATAGCCATCGTTCCTGGAGTTTAGGCCGTCGGCCTTTTACTCGTTTTCCGTAGTGCTTTCACACAGGCGTGACTAATCACATAATTGGGTCGTGTGCCGTATTCTTTGAGTTTGACAACAAGATAGTTGTCACAACAAGGCTCGACAATAACTGGATCGTCAATATCGAGAGGCAAGGCATGGTGACTAACACGTATAGGACGGGGACACTAGTGTTTACCTCATTCCTCGGCTCGATAGAAACATAATCAACATGAGGAGGGCCACGATATCAACATCTACGATGGGATGATGAAGATACACGAAAAGCATGGTCGACTTCTTGTTACCTCCGAAGCGCCAAGTAATCATGTACTCCTAGTTTAAATAGAGATAAGAGTGTAAACATAGTTTAGATCTGTTATAAAATTATAAAAGGGTTAGGGAATCCTTTAGGAATAAAATTGGTTGTAAATTTGGCTATAAATAGCCAGTGATTAAATCATCCCTTTCAATTTATTTCCCTTGTCCACTCTACGTAAGCTCGCTCTCCTGCCTGTAGGCTGTAGCTCACGCCACCATACTGGATACGTGATCCGCAGCCCAGGCATCCGTGATCTGCCCCAGCCTCCACGCGCACACACACACGTACATCTGCGGAGCCAACCTGCTTGCTGTCAACCTAGCTACGAACGTTGCAGATCCAGGCATCCGTGATCTGCCCCAGCCTCCACGCGCACACACACACGTACATCTGCGGAGCCAACCTGCTTGCTGTCAACCTAGCTAGAACGTGCACAACTTTAGTCTGGTCGCCCTCTTGCACCTATATAAAGAAATCTTCTTAGCCTTTTATAGTCAACTCTAAAAGGCTACTATTTTATAGTTCAATTCTCTACACTCGTTCATTTCTAAATCAGAACTTTATATCACCTATTTATATTAGATAATACAACTATCTCATATTTTATAATATTTCATAACTACTTTTATGTTGATAGTATTATATTTACAACTTATTAAAAATCACCAAATCTATTTTTGCTTTCTTTTTTGTCTCTTTTATTTTTATTTTTTATTTTTCACTTTTTTCTCCTTTTTCCTTCTTTCTTTTTTTCCTTTCCTTTTTCCTACTCTTGTTTTTTCTTCCTTTTTTCTTTCCTTTCTTCTCTTCCTCTTTCTTTCTTTCTCTCTCTTTTTCATCTGCTGGCGCTACAGAGAAGCGACTAATGGGCACGCCGCTTGTAGCGTCCTGGGAATTAGCGCCCCGCTACCGGCGCCCGCTGCAGGACGCGCTACCAGCGCCACTGCTGGACTTGGCAGGCGAGCGTGGGTAGCGGCCCTAGTGTGGCCAGCCTTACGCTATTCGTACTCATGGACCTCTATATCATACCTATAAATAAATATTCTTAGTTATTTACAGTCAACTCTAAAAGATTACTACATTTACAGTTTATTTATTAGCACTCGTTCACCTCTAAATCGGACCTCTATGTCAACTATCATTGATTTTCTATTATATTGTCGGTACCCTCGATATGGGGTACCCCCGCGCACAGGGGAAAATGCCTTAGGATCTCGCCCTTCTCCGCAGGGAGAGCTCCGAAGGCGCCACGCGTCCAGCGGGGCCGGACCTCCCCCTCCTCAGAGGAGAGCTCCGGGCCCACCACGTGGCATACAGAAGTCGGACCTCCCCCTCCGCGGGAGAGAGGTCCGAAGGTGCCGCGTGTCCGGAGAGGCCGGACCTCCCTCTCCTCACAGAGGAGCTCCGGGCTCGCCGCGTGGCCAACAGAAGCCGAACCTCCCCCTCCGCGGGGAGAGGTCCGAAGGCTCCACGTGTCCTGCGGGGCCGGACCCCCTCTCTTCTGAGGAGGGCTCCGGGCCCACCACGTGGCCAGCAGAACGGCGCTGCCTGCCCCCGAGCGATAGGCAGCGGGCGTAAAGACGCCCCATACCTTGCCCGTACAAGGTATTCAAGGCCCCCGCCTTCCCAAGACGCGGAGATGCGGAGCACGCCTCTGTCAGGTGCCGTTACGCTCAGTCGCATCACAGACTGGCGTGCAGTGTCAGAGGCTGCCAACAAAGAAACGCAGCGACAAGACATCCCATGCCGCCCCCGCCGTCATCATCCACTACGACTAGCATGCGGCATGGGCAGAGCTACAAGACGAAGACTCAGAAGCCTTCGGCACAGACAACTACCGGCATAACGGCAGATACGG
This sequence comes from Neostapfia colusana, assembly GCA_030760725.1. Taxonomy (NCBI): domain Eukaryota; kingdom Viridiplantae; phylum Streptophyta; class Magnoliopsida; order Poales; family Poaceae; genus Neostapfia; species Neostapfia colusana. Next base: position 105,404,961 of record JASWHV010000004.1, on the reverse strand, counting down.
TAGATATCAGTCAATCTCCCCGGGACCACCTGTCGGGTCCTGCCCCCCCCCCCCTTGTAAGCCGCCCGAGTCTTGGACTATAAAAGGCTCGAGTAGGCGACGATAGCAAGGGTTCGCACTCTAGCCATTCGCACCCTGGGTTCGCACTCTAGCCATTCGCACCCTAGGTTCGCACTTTGCAACTCATACGCTAGCCATACACTCCCAAGCTGTAACTCACCCCCAAGCTCAGGACTCCGGCCCTGAGCAGCAAGCAATACAGCGAGCTCCATAGCTCACCGTGGACGTAGGGTTTTACGCTCCGACGGCCTGAACCACGTAAAACTCACCGCGTCAAGCTCTTACTAACTCATCCATCCGCGCAAGCTCTCCGCAAGGGACTAGCCCCATCGAAAAAAGAACCTCCGCGGGCTGCCCAGTGCAGGCCCGGGGGAAGTGTCGACCGAACACTTCGACATTTGGCGCGCCAGGTAGGGGCTTTTCCCCTTGCGCGACGAGTTTCCGCCGACGAAGATGACCAAGCTTCCTTCAGCGGCAAACTCTCCCCCCCTGCGTCCGCGGCAAACCGTGACCAGGGGAGAGTACATGATGACACACTCAGGACGGAGTGTGTCAGGGCAAGCTGGGAGCCAGCAACCGGCTCTGGCAGCGCCGACCCCGGCAATGCAGGCTCCAACCAGCGTCAGGCCTTCAGTAGCGCCGGGCGTACCCGGTGGGGGTGCGCTAGCAGAAGCAAGGGCGCTATTGCACAATCCGCCTGCTGGGGACGCGCCTCAGGCAGCGACCCAGCAGTAGATTCGCGAGGTAGACCATCTTGTCGTCACCGCCGCAAACCATTGAATTTGGCGGGGATGACGCTCCGGCCAACCGGCTGTGTCGCTGACGCGCATGCCAACGGTTGACGGACAGACGGCGGGTTCCAGCTCCACCAAACTTCCGTCGACGCACCTGAGGACAGAGCTGGAACGGTGCCACTTGGGCCAAGATGCCCGAGTGTTCCTCGGGCGACGTCGAGAAAGGCGTCGCACTCAAGAGGCTGGCGACAACATGACGTCAGCCTTGACCCAGCCTGGAGGGCAGACCTTCGCTACGCGAGCTCTGCCCCAGGCGTACGCCGCACAACATAAGCCACAACCATGTGCTCTGCAAGCGGCGTCCCCGGCCTATGGCGCAACCTTGCCCATACCGGGGTACACTGTGCCAGGCGCAACCAAGCGTTCGCGGCACCAGTACCTGCACTGGGAGCCAGCAACCGGCTCTGGCAGCGCCGACCCCGGCAATGCAGGCTCCAACCAGCGTCAGGTCTTCAGTAGCGCTGGGCGTACCCGGCGGGGGTACGCTAGCCGCAACAAGAGCGCTACTGCACAATTCGCCTGCTGGGGACGCGCCTCAGGCAGCGACCCAGCAGTGGATTCGCGAGGTAGACCGTCTTGTCGTGGCCGCCGCAAACCCTTGACTTCGGCGGGGACGACGCTCCGGCCAACCGGCTGTGTCGCTGACGCGCACGCCAGCGGTTGACGGGCAGACGGCGGATTCCAGCTCCACTAGGCTTCCGTCGACGGACCTGAGGACTGAGCTGGAACGATGCCACCTGGGCTAAGACGCCCGAATGTTGCTCGAGCGGCGACGAGAAAGGCGTCATAGCCAAGAGGTCGGCGTCAGCATGAAGACTGCCTCAACCCTGCCTGAGGCGCAGACTTTTGCCACGCGAACTCTGCCCCAGACATACGCCACGCAGCATATGCCACAGCCATATGTCCTGCAAACGGCGCCCCCGGTCTATGGCGCAGCCTTGCCCATACCGGGGTACACTGTGCCAGCGGCGAACCAAGCGTTCGCGGCACCAACACCTGCAGCAACAGGGGCAGGATGTACGGCCCTGGAGCCCCACCTCCGCTTCACGAGGTGGCCGCGCAAGTTTCAGCCGCACCTGCCCGAGAAGTACGACGGCAGCGTCAACCCGGTGGGGTTCCTCCAGATCTACTCCACCGCCGTACTTGCCGCAGGAGGGGATGAGGCCGTCATGGCCAAACTACTTCCCCGTCGCCTTGACCGGCCCAGCCCGGTCTTGGCTAATGAACCTCCCTCAGGGTCCTATAACTTCCTGGGGAGAGCTCTGCCAGCAGTTCATCGCCAAATTCGGCAGCTCCTACACCCGTCCCGGCACGGAGCTTGACCTCCAAGCCATCAAGCAACCACTTGGGGAGTCGCTGCGCTCCTTCATCCAGCGGTTCTCCCAGGTACGCAACACCATTCCGCATATTCAAAATGCTTCTGTGGTGGCGGCACTTCGACAGTTTCCAGGACAAGAAGATGCTTTGGAGGCTTACAACCAGAGAGGTCTGCGATGCCTCCGAGCCCTTCAGCCTGGCGGACAAGTGTGCCAGAGCAGCCGAAGGGCGGAGCTGACACTCACTGCCAGCTTCCGAAGCCGAAAGACAGCTCGAAGACGGCGGAGTTCAAGCTGAGCTCCCGACCACGTCAGACAGCCAAGAGCCAAGCACTGGCTGACTTCGTGGCTGAGTGGACGCCAATGAAGGCTGACCCAGGGGGCCGCAAAGACGGTGAACCAAAGTACCGAGCTCCGGTCTTCACCGGGCCTCACTGGACGCTCTTCTTCGACGGCTCCTCGCGAAAGCAGGGGGCCGGTGCCGGCGTACTGCTTCTCATGCCATCGGGGGAGCAGTCTGGGTACATGGTGCGTCTCAATTCCAAGGCAACCAACAACTTGGCAGAGTATGAAGCACTCATCTTTGGCCTAAAAGACAGTCCTGTCTCTGGGCGCTCGCTAGTTGTTGGCGCAGGGCGACTCCCAGCTAGTTATCAAGCAAGTTAAGGGTGAGTGCCCCTGCAATGACCCACAGCTAGCTGCTTATCTACTTCACGTGCGGATGTTGGAGAAAGAATTCCTCGCCTTGGACCTGCACCATGTATGGCACGCTTGCAGGGCCGCAGCTGACGACCTCTCAACAAAAGCCTCCATCGGAGCCCCTGCGCATGAAGGAGTCTTCGAGAGGACATTGCTGCGGTCCACAGCCAGGCCCGCCGAGCCGGGCGAAGGGGGTTGAACCAGTGCCTCAAAGCCAGGCAGTCCCGGCGGCCCTGGATGCCGCCAAAGGATCGTAAGAGTCACTGGGGACTCCGTGCAACCCAGCGCTCAAGATCCAGAAGCTCAAGTAGTCCCGATGCATGGACCACGGAGGTCCGGGACTCCTTGAAGGACATCCTTCCTAATGAACGTGCATCCTCTGAACGGGTGGTGCGGATGGCTAAGTGCTACGCGGTGGTATCTTTACTGGCGTGGCGCCACGACATCCTATTGCGGTGCATAACCCAGGAGGAAGGCTGCGATTAGCTCGCAGTAGTCCAAGGAGGCGAGTGCCGGGAACGCTCATCGTCCCGCACGTTGGTCGGTTAAGCCACCCGGCATGGCTCCTACTGACCGAGAGCCACCTGGATGCCGTCAAACCGGTTAGGGATGCAATGGGTGCCAGGTCCACGCCAAGCACACCCACACAACCGGTGCAAACGCGCTCCCAGAGCCGTCGGGAGATACCTGCTCCTCCATGTCGAGGGCCAGCCGGATTTCCCAGGGCCGGGTCACGGGAACTACCCTTCCACATGGTATGCGGGGCCGAAGCCATGCTTCCCCCTGATATAGCCATGGGGGTCCCCCTGTGTCCGGCGTACGACGAAGCCACGCATGACCCGCTCTGCGTGAAGACAGGCGCTCCGACGCTACCCAGTAAGTTCACCATGCTTACTTAGGTGTTTATTTAAATTACGCATTAATTTATATGAACACCTCCCCACGCTCTAGACAGTGTGTGTCCATTGTACACTCGGCTCCTCTTTCCGGCTCTCATGCATAGTCGATATTTGCCGTCCTGCCGAAGGCGGTAGTGCTTGGGGTACCTGCCAGAGGCCCGGTGGCCTTTTGGATCTCCCCCTATAAGGGTACTGCACCGTCAGTTGGTCTCCTCCGAGAAAAGACCTACGCTAGAACAGGGGATCAGGAGCCTTGCTTTGCCCGGTCTTGCACCCAAAGCATGCGCACTCTGCCTCCCGGCGCTACAGTCTGAGTACCAGGGGGTCGGGCGGTTACACCCTGACTGGGGCTGGGGCCAGACCTCCGGGACCAAGTGCACTGGATTACCCAAGCCCCGTATTCCGGCCTGGGACAGTAAGCCAAATGAAACTAAGGGATAGGAAAGGGGGGGACCACTGAGCAGTTCCGGACCTCCGCCCTCACAGCTGGGCCGAGCTCCGAGGCCAGCCCTCGCCCTCCTTTCAGAGGCGAGCGCTGATGCCGGACCTCACGCCCTTCGCTGGCCTGAGCTCCGATGACTTCCGGACTCCGCCTCCACAGCCAGGCCGAGCTCCGAGGCCAGCCCTCGCCCTCCTTTCAGAGGCGAGCGCTGATGCTGGACCTCACGCCCTTCGCTGGCCTGAGCTCCGATGACCTGCGGACCTCACGCCCTTCGCTGGCCTGAGCCCCGATGACTTCTGGACTCCGCCCCCATAGCTGGGCCGAGCTCCGAGGCCAGGCCGAGCTCCGAGGCCAGACCTCGCCTTCCTTTCAGAGGCGAGCGCTGACGCCGGACCTCACGCCCTTCGCTGGCCTGAGCTCCGATGACTTCCGGACTCCGCCTCCACAGCCAGACTGAGCTCCGAGGACAGCCCTCGCCCTCCTTTCAGAGGCGAGCGCTGATGCCGGACCTCACGCCCTTCGCTGGCCTGAGCTCCGATAACTTCCGGACCTCCGCCCCCACAGCCGGGCCGAGCTCCGATGTCAGGCTTCACCCTCTCCTAAGAGGCTGAACACCGAAGCCGTCAAGACCCTGCCAGCACAGGGAGTACTCAAGACAAGAAAGTGCGCGGATCAGAAGAGACGAAGGTCCCACCTCGGGCTCGCTATCTCCCCCGAGATGGGCCCGGGGGCCACTGTCGATACCCTCGATATGGGGTACCCCCGCGCACAGGGGAAAATGCCTTAGGATCTCGCCCTTCTCCGCAGGGAGAGCTCCGAAGGCGCCACGCGTCCAGCGGGGCCGGACCTCCCCCTCCTCAGAGGAGAGCTCCGGGCCCACCACGTGGCATACAGAAGCCGGACCTCCCCCTCCGTGGGAGAGAGGTCCGAAGGTGCCGCGTGTCCGGAGAGGCCGGACCTCCCTCTCCTCAGAGAGGAGCTCCGGGCTCGCCGCGTGGCCAACAGAAGCCGAACCTCCCCCTCCGCGTGGAGAGGTCCGAAGGCTCCACGTGTCCTGCGGGGCTGGACCCCCTCTCTTCTGAGGAGGGCTCCGGGCCCACCACGTGGCCAGCAGAACGGCGCTACCTGCCCCCGAGCGATAGGCAGCGGGCGTAAAGACGCCCCATACCTTGCCCGTACAAGGTATTCAAGGCCCGCGCCTTCCCAAGACGCGGAGACGCGGAGCACGCCTCTGTCAGGTGCCGTTGCGCCCAGTCGCATCACAGACTGGCGTGCAGTGTCAGAGGCTGCCAACCAATAAACGTAGCGACAAGACATCACATGCCGCCCCCGCCGTCATCATCCACTACGACTAGCATGCGGCATGGGCAGAGCTACAAGACGAAGACTCAGAAGCCTTCGGCACAGACAACTACCGGCATAACTGCAGATACGGTAGATATTAGTCAATCTCCCCGGGACCACCTGTCGGGTCCCGACCCCCCTTGTAAGCCGCCCGAGTCTTGGACTATAAAAGGCTCGGGTAGGCGACGATAGCTAGGGTTCGCACTCTAGCCATTCGCACCCTGGGTTCGCACTCTAGCCATTCGCACCCTGGGTTCGCACTTTGCAACTCATACGCTAGCCATACACTCCCAAGCTGTAACTCACCCCCAAGCTCAGGACTCCGGCCCTGAGCAGCAAGCAATACAGCGAGCTCCATAGCTCGCCGTGGACGTAGGTTTTTACGCTCCGGCGGCCTGAACCACGTAAAACTCACCGCGTCAAGCTCTTACTAACTCGTACATCCGCGCAAGCTCTCCGCAAGGGACTAGCCCCACCAAAAAAAGAACCTCCGCGGGCTGCCCAGTGCAGGCCCGGGGGAAGTGTCGACCAAACACTTCGACATATATAATATAACTAACTCATATTTTCTATTATTACATATAACTACTTTTATGTTAATAATATTATATTACAACTTATAAATAATCACCAAATTTTTTCTTACTTTTTCTCTCCTTTCTTCTTGTTTTTTTCCTCTTTCTTTCTTTTCTACCTTCTCCCTCCCTTCTTTCTTTTTTATTTCCCCTTTATTTCTCTTCTTTCTTTTTTCTTTCCTTTCTTCTCCTCTTTTCTTTCTCTCTCTTTTTTTTCCTCTTCTACCAGCGCTACAGTGCGCAGTTTGGGTCGGGCGCCCGTGCGGTCAGCTTAGAGTATCGAACCGCTTGTGGAGGAGCGGTTCCGGCGAGAAGGTCGCCAGATTTCCACCAGAAAACACCGGATTAGGTAGCCGGTCGCACCGGATTCCATGGCTAGATCATTACGCTTTGCTTGTCCTACGATTTGGACGGTTCCAGTTCGGACCAACAGCAGTTCTGAGACTTGGCAAAGCACGGTACAGCAATGTGCAAGTCTGAGAAACATAGAACAGAAGCGCGACAGCAACCTGATACGAGAACCATTTACACTTGTTACATGTATTGCGTTGCAGTTAGATTAGTACTAGATGTCACTATCGAATTTACCGTTACCGATTTCTGCATTCCAGCCAGAGGGAGCACCGAACACGATGTGCCGTGTCCATCATACCCATACGGTGGTGACTTGGTGGTGCCACGGTAAGGAAGGCCAGCAGTTGATGCTCGATGACGTCGCGCCACGTCGCGTCGCGCCAAAACGAAGCACCCCCATTTCGTACTGTGCAAGTACAACAATACAGAAAGGGTAAAAGCGTCCCTCCTCTGCTCTGCTCACCTAGTACAAGGCAGAGCTAACCCCCCCCCCCCCCCTCCCCCTTGGAGCGGGGGCCCGCACGCCAGCAGCTCCGCCAGCCACGCCTCGTCGGCCATCCCCTGCTTCGGCGCCGCCTCGGGGGCCGGCCAGGGCACGGGCGGCGGCGGCAGCTCCACGGAGCGCGTGTCGACGGAGGCCATGACGGTGGACGCCGCGCAGGAGAAGGACGGCCCGCAGCTCTCCTCGTTGCCGTTGATCGTGACGAACCCCTCCGCCGGCGCGTCGTCGGAGATCTCCGCCTCCAGCCACCGCATCAAGTCCGCGACGGCCTCCTCCGCGATGCCCTCGTAGCACCCGTCGTCCTCATCCAGCAGCAGGCCCTGCTTCTCGCACACGCCCAACTCCGGCTCCAGCTCAACCGCCGCCTCCACTTCCATCCCGGCGGCCTCCTCGCCGCCTCCGCCGCGCTTCCGCTTCCGCGTGCCGGCCGCTTCCTCCTCCTTCCCCGCCGCCTCCTCTCCATCCATCTCGCCCCCGCAGCAGCCCCGCCGGAGCCTACTACTACTGGCACTGGAGCCTGGAGCGCGACGAGAGAGAGAGAGAGCGGCTAAAACTACAAGTTGGGTGTGGTCGGCGCGGGGGGACCACGACTGCGCGTATATATAGCCGCGGGGCGCAGCGACGTCGTTGCGCGGCGTGTCCCGTCTCCCGTGCCGTCGGATCCGCATGCGGGGGCCGGCCGTGCTAGTGAGTAATGGCGCGCTCGTCCAGTTTCTTCCTCGCATACAACAACCACTGGCACCGCCGCTGCCGAGCAGCATGGACACGGCCCGGCGCCAGCTAGCGTTTCATATCCGTCCATGGTTACTAGTGTCAGTACTGGCAGCAGCGCACTGCAGGCTGCTTTTGACCGGAAGGCGAAAGAGAACGAGCGGGGCAACCGCGGAAGGATGCCCGCGCGGTGACGTTTACCATTAACACGGTACGGCTAGGCCGCGGCTCGCAAAGACGGGGAATCTGCCGGGTTCACATGACCCGGGCGCGCTGCTACGAAGAATGACGCGCGGGATCGGGAAACTGACGGGGCAGGTTGAAACGGCGATGGACACCAACACCAACGCGGCAGTTTGTGCTTCGTCTTTCCCTCCCATCGTGCGCTCGCGAGCTGGGCTGGGCAAGCCGGATTCGCCTCGCGTGTAGAACCAGTCACAGATCGCGGTCTGCACGGGACGCGAGTCGAACGGATCGACCGACGGCGCGGAGGAAGCGTGCGAAGCCAGCGTGAGCCCGAGGCGCGCAAGTTTCTGCGCCACGTATGGGCGCGCGTTATGACGTGTTGTTGCGAGTACGCGAGCAGATTAAGCGGCCCGCCTCGCGACAACCTTGGGTTGGGTTGTTCGATGCCGCCACATGGAACGGCGGGGCGGCGGGCGCGGGGCGGCTAGCACGAGAGCTGACCCACAATGGAAGAATCCGTGACGAAGCGATGATGACGAGGACGAGCCTGTGATCTCGAGGCCTCTCCTCGTGCCTTCATTTCACGTACCAGGTTGGACCGACCGGCTCAAGTATGCCTGGGCCTATTTGCAAACCTAGTTTAAGGCCGTTGAAAATGGAGCCCGTGTTGACAGTGTCAGATTGTCAGCTGCGACTCCAGCTACTCTATGAAGTGCACTTCTCGCTAGCAAAGAGACCATCAGCAGCGCCCTGACTAGGACCGCTGTCCAAGTGTGGTGATGGCCATCAATCATTCTAACGTGTTTGGCATAGCTCTAGAGTTAAACTCCAGTTAAGAGCTGAAAAAATATAACTAAACATCTCAATTCTACAAATTAGTGCAGCTGGCCAACTTTACGGAGTTGGTGGAGTTCTAATTCATTTTTCTAAAGTACCTCTTTTCTTGCTCCTGAACCAGTTTATATGGATCTATACCCGGAGTTAGAAACTGGTTAAAAAAAACGGTTCATTTTTTCTGCCCTCGGTAGCCCCTGCAACTCGCGCCTGAACCCTAGGCGTGTCAGCCCGCCGTGCTGCCACACGCGCTTACCTCTCGGCTGTCGTGCAGCCTGCGGGCCCTCGTCCACCCGCCGCTCCCTCCTTCCCCCGTCGCGCCGCCCGCCGCTCCATCCTTTCCCAAGCCCGCCGAGCCGAGCGCACGCGCCGACCGCTGCACCGCCCGCCAACAGTCGTATGGCCCACCACGCTGCCCTCAGCCTGCCGCGCTTTCCCTCTGCCGGCCGCACCTTCAATCCGTTGTGTCGTGCCGTCCTTCCGACCGCCGCTAGAACCATGTCTTAACCCAATCGATCAACGTGCTCCTGAGATCATTGAAGATAGCAGCTCCATGAGCAGCCCCATCGAGCAATGGTGGTGGGTGCACCTGATGACCAGGCGATGTTCATCAGCACTACGGCTAGGAACATCTGGAAATAGCAGAGATGACCGGGCGGTGTTCATCAGGTAGGATTGGATGCTTGGGATCTCAGGACACCGTATCAAATGCTTTTTTAATGGCAAGCTTTAACAGCAGAGCTTCCCTTTTTATTTTGCAGCTCTCTACGCCAGATCATCAACAGAAAGCAAAATTATCCGCAATACATCTCTTCTCGACGAAACCCGTTTGGTTTATGTCAACCAAATTTGCTATTTCCTCTTGTAGTCACATAGATAAGTATTTATTAAGCAACGAGATAGGTTTATGTAAGCATCTGGAGAAAATGCATCCCTTTTCTTTTTTCAACAGCGCCATATATGACCTGTTAGTTCTGTCTACTTGCAAGGATCCGTCGCAAAACCCATCGAGCATTCTCAAGATGACATCTCTAACAATATCCCAAACAGCCTTGACGGAATCTCGCAGAAGCTCGCGCGAGCATGACAAAAGGATCAGATTCTTCATCTCCTACTACACACCACGTCGCTTTACCCGTTTGCCGAGCTTGATAATAAAGAAGTTTAAGTTATTTGTATAAAGACAAAGATTATGTACTATGCTATCATTTTATTATTCATATATGGTTGAAACAATGTTTGAATAAAAAATAGTTGCATACACATCATTATAATTGTACCAAGTGTTTGAATATAAAGTAGTGAAAATTCTCATTTTTCCTTCAATAATATAAAATCTAACATATTTTATGAAATATTTTATAAAAATAGTCGCATACACATCATTATAATTGTATCAAGTGTTTGAATATAAAGTAGTGAAAAATCTCATTTTTCCTTCAATAATATAAAATTTAAAATATTTTATAAAATATATACACTGTATTTTTCTCAAAATTTATACAATCAGCGGAACATGGGTAATAATGATATTACACCCTCCAAACAGTATTTCAGCCAAACATCAGAATAAACACCTCTAACTTCACATCAGAGTTGCTCCACTCCAAAGTGTTGAAGCAGAGTTGCTCTACTGTTGGAGATGAGCCATGCCAAACCCGCCCTAAGCATCTTCAGCTTCTCAACGCAACGTGATTAGCACAGCTGACGCTCTTGGCCTAGGCGTGTCAGCTGGTCACCGGTACACGATGTGAACCGCCTTTTGCTTTTGTCACCTAGGCGTGTTGGGAAAAGACAACCAACCATGCTTTAGTGGTCGTTTTGACCTTTAACTACGGAAGGCCTCGCTGATCCCGATTAACTAACCAACCCCTCATGCTTAAGCAGGAGATGGCTCCTCGCGAATCATGCACCGAGTCTATTCGCCGCTTTGGTTGTGTTAGATTTCTCGAACCACTACAGTATACGTGTCCCTCCCCACAGGTCAGGTCGTGGAACCCAAAGAAATATGCTAATACTGCTCGCATTGGTGATATGGAAAGTCAGCGGACCTCCAAAAATTGTCCCGGCACGAAGAGGTCGCCCGTAGATGGTTGTCTCGGAATCACCGGTCGCTACATTCGACCGGTGTTTTCCCCGTTTCCTCGGTCAAACGGCATGCAGCTCGACTAAGATGGTTGTTGCTCGGCGCCTGACGGAGCAATCACGAGCTGTGAGGAGCGACGGGGGAGGGGAGCATGAGCATGGCTAGCGGACGTGTCAAGGAGATGAGGAGGTAGACGGCGAGACGAAGTGAAGCGGTGCGGGGAGGTAAAGCTTGGAGAGTATATTTAGGGACGAAAACGATTGAAAACAGTCGAAAAAATAATTATATTGGTTTTCTTTTTATATTTTTTATCGGTATGAAAATGGAAACGAAAAAAATACGGTTAGGATGCGAAATCGGGATTATCGGTTATTCGAAAACGAACAAGTCGGAACGAAATTGTATCAAAAACGATCGAAAGCAAGCATTCAATTCGGGATGATGATAAAAACAAACTAACTAAACTTAATATAACCTTACATCTTATACATGACATTTTCATTCGTAGTCATACATCATATATAATCATACACCGTATTTAACCATACATCATACATAATATTCATAATACATCATACTTAGCCAACAAAATATAGAATAGATAGTGTCCATAATATCATCATCCAACAAAATAGGTTTAATAAAAGTAGCATCCACTTTGCACATTTTTCTTCAGCTACATTGATAGTAAAAAATTATATTAGTTAAGAAAAAAACTAAATTTAGAATTCAAACAAGTATTCTATTTATGAGCAACAAACAAGTATATGAGCAGCAAACATTTAACCTGCCAACATGGGGCATTGAGACTTGCTTGTGGGCTGGTTTGGAACAGCAAAAACAATCGGGAAAACTACTATACCATTTTTGATACCGATCCGGATTGTCTCCGACCCGTTTTCATAGCGAATCCGAATAATTTCCGAAAAATTCAAAAACGAACAGGTGTAAATCGCTATACGGGACGGGATTTTTCCGTCTCGTTTTCATCCCTAGGTACAACGGGATTGAATAGATAAGGAATATAAGGAGACGTCAATTGGTACGAAGTTAAGGAGAGAGAATTAAAAAAAGATAGGAAAACCGAATATTATTGATAATATAAAATAGAAGATAGTTATATGATGTATTAAAAATATATGGTATTTGATTTAGAGGTCGATTAGTGTATAGAACTAAACTCGAAAACTAAAAATCTTTTACAATTTACTGTAAAAAGTTAAAAGTACTTCTTGATAGTGTAAATTAGTGATCTCCATGTTTGCAAGTTGCAAACACCTCACTATCCTTCACATGATTTGACATCTTTAGCATTTTTTATGTACAAGAATTAGTCAAACACTGGCGAGATCAGCCTCACCGACACTGCAGTTCGATCTTCATCGCATAACGCTGCATTGCCCATTCAGCTCTTTTCTTTGTACGGGATTTACTCATGGAACACCAGGTGTTTTTTAAAGAACACACACAGTCACAGAAAATGGAGAGTGCTTTAGCATTATAACAAAAAATTGACAGTACAGTACTACTACTACATTGAATGTGGCTACCAATTATACATCCAGATGATTTGGATTACATAGTTAAAAATAACAATCCCCAAATTGTACTTGTACTAACAACCAGAAGATCAAAATAAAAGAGAATCATACTACAAAAGGAAATAGGAAAAAACAAATATTTCAAGCCTATCACACTGACCAGCCACTGCATAATCCACAAGCTTTCCCTTCTGACCACATCACCTTCTTGGCTCTCACCCCCCGCAAAAATTCGTAAAATCCAAACTGGAAAAAGAATTTACAGCGGCCGACGGTTGATTCTGCTTCGGTTTCCTAAGATTTTAATCGACATGAAAAAGTAAACAAGTTTTTTTTTACCCCAAATTTTGCAATGTGGCCCTCGGAGGCTGGCGACGAGACTAGAAGGTCCACTTCCAGATCTTGACTCGGATCCTGACCTGGCACACGCGCGCGACGGTGGTCGCCGCCTCAGCCGCGGGCGGCGCGTCGTCCACTGCCGCCGGCGATGGCGCGTCTGCAGCTGACTTTGATGGCGACTTCGATGGCGCGTCAGCGGCCGCCTTGACTAACTTCTTTTTCTTCGCCAGGGGCGGCGGCGCGAGCGCGGCCACCTTGATGCCGTCGCAGTGAACTTGGATGCCAATCTTCTTGGTCTTGAGCCCGCCGACCTTGACGCCGGCCTTGGTCTCCAGGTCCAGGGTGATGGGGAAGCGGCCGGACTTCTTGATGTCGGAGCAGGCGGCGGCCGGGTCGACCGTGAGCGCGGATGCGGAGATGGTCCCGTTGATGACGGTGATGTTCCCGGCCTCGTGCGCGAACCCGGGCACGGTGGCCTCCCCGAGCGAGACGGCGTTGGCGGCCGTGGCCGCCGTAACGCTGAAGTCATCGTAGAAGTAGACGAGCTTCTTGTTGGGGTTCCTGGCGGTGAGCGTGAAGTCGATGGCGTTGGTGAGCTTGGGCACGGTGGCGGAGGAGGAGAGGCTGAGCTTGGATACCCGCGCGATGGAGAGGGTGAAGGCCGGTCGGTGCGGGCGGTAGAGGAGGTAGAATGCGCCACCGACGACGGCAGCGATGAAGGCGAGGAGGAGGATGACGAGGACCGCCCAGAAGAAGAAGCAGCAGCAGCTGAAAGGGCAGGAGCGGCCTCGGCGGAGCTTGGCGGCCGCCTGCTGCGGGCGGTAGATGGGCCGCTGGTATATCTTGGGCGGGCCGGCGGCGGCGTTGCTTGCGGCCGGCGGCTGCGGGATGAGCTTGCCGTTGGAAGACATTTACCGTTGCAGCTACGGCTCCGCGCGCGCGCCGCGGGGGACGACGGGGTCAGGGGCGGCGCGCGGTGTGTCACCAGGATTCCGTGAGCTTGGTGGTGACGAGGCGTAATGGAGGAGATCTATAGGCGAAGGGAGATGAGGAGATGGAGAAGGTGAAGGCAAAAGGGACGGGACACCTCACGGATGGTTCGTCCTCACCACAGTCATTTGTTGCTTGCTACTGCTGCTGCTTTTCCTATCACTTTCGTTCACTGGTAGCAGTTTTTTTATCCCGGGAATTATTCTGTCTGATTGGTGGATCAAACTGGTATTTGCAGTTTTGAACTGCACCTCAACTAGGGCAGCTGGGTAACTAGTGTAAGTCATAGTCAACGAAATGAAGAGGAATTGCCCTACTCTCAGGAAGAAAAAAGGAAGTTTTGCATTAGTGTTAGCAAAAATGTTTGGTAAAACTGAAAGTTGGTGTGAAGGATGTACAGCTAGCAGAAACCTTGCCTCGTAAAGCATCGAAGGTGTTTGGTTTTGCATTTCATGCCTAATTTTATTTGCTTTCTACTACTAGCATCTAGGACCACGGTAACAAATAAGAACTAGCTAGACTGTTTTTCAGTGACATGCAAGTCCTCAAGGAGTAACTGACGCCAGTGTTATTACTGTGGTGACCTGCATCATTGATCCTTCCTTGCAAATCATATACTAGTACATGTGGGGCCTCGGCAAGTAGTGTAGTGAACAGCATAATTACAAACAGGTCTGCCGTTTGACCTACAGAGAGCAGAGAAGTTAATAAAAATCTATGTGGAACCAAACTAATTCTTCAACTGTCAAGCAGGGATATGGACATGTGATCTGGGTTTGCGCAGGAATTCCTGGGATCCAGACGACAGTTAAACAAATAGTGCTGAGCTCGCCAGGGCGCAATGCCTTCGCCATCTGGTAAGGGCCCGTTTGGTTAGCTGCATAAAAGCCTGGCGGCCTAACTTCCAGGATTCAGCCATGCGCTGTTTGGTTGTCTGGATCCTGATTTGCCCTGGCCCGTGGTGTGCAAAGGAGCCCGGGATCCTGGCTGCCGGGAAGCGAAAATGAAGGGCATGTTTGGTTGGAACTTAAAGTAGCCACACCTACTAGTCAGCCACAATTTTTTTAATTGCAGTGTTTGGTTTCTGAGTCTGGCTAACTTGTTAGTCACTTGGCCCACATGTCATACACCAATTTTTTGCAACACTTTGGCTAAGGTTAGTTCACCAATTTTCTTGCCACACTTTTGTAGCAAGACTAACCTTAGTCACTTTAAGCAAGAATGTGTGGCAAACTTAATCTCCAACCAACCATGCCCGAAATCCGTTTCATGGCCGCCTGCCTCACATGGGACGTGAGGGGGCGCGCCGCATTCAGAAAGATTGGCTCCGACGCGGAAAGCTAGGGTTACGCCCGCCAGTTATGTTAATCCCTCGCGTTTGGCTAGGTGGCGTAGCGCAACTGATTCGAGGCCGCACCGGCATGCAGGGAGTTGTACTGGAACGACCCGCACACTACAGTAGTGCGCGATTGGTAGCATATCCAATCCGTGCTGGATAATCTCTCTCATGGTGGTCGTTGTAGTTCGCGGGAGCGCAACGTAGGGAGTTCTCGGGCAGCTGCGAGATGAGCACCCGGTTTGAGCAGGAGCCAACGGGAGGGACCACAGCGGGCGGAGGCGGCGGCCGTCGAGAAGCCCGATACCTTGCGCCGGTGAGCCCGTAGTGCACGCTCTCCAACTTCAAGGAGCCGCCGGCCTCTACCCCCGATGCTGAGACTGCCTCCACGGTCGTGTCCGTAGTGGAGCCACCATTCTGCATCAAGGAGAAGGTGCTTGTGGCCTGCTCTCGCGGCATCACGTTCTGGTAGGAGCTGCTCCCTCTTGTGACTAGTATCAAATTAATAGTTTCTGATTTTATAGTTGAAATTAACAGAAGGATCTTTATATTGGATAATCAATCCCCTGGTGGATCATCGGTGAAATTTCTGCTTAATGTCGTGTTTTTCACACTTTGTAAATTAAGGATTTTTATTGTTTGTTGTATATTATCCTGTGAATTATTAGTGTCTTACTGATGAGAAACAATCTGTTCTCCAGCGTTGCTTTCCATTTTAGCATTGACTTAGATGAACAATCGCCTATGTTGATTCTATTCTTTCTCTTATGATTGTGTGAGAACAAACCCGACCAACGAATAAGATTTGTGAAAGTATTTTTGTTTCTAAAGCTACATATAATTATTAAAACTATTTCTTAATAATGTTAGTGTTTATAAGTGAAAAGACAAAAATGAAAAGATATGTTAAAGAATGAGTAGTAGTTGATATAGAGTAGAGATTTAGAGAACGATGAGTGCGGGACATGTGTTGGATAGTAAAGAATTTTTTTAGTGTGCTAAAAAGATGTGAGAATATTTTTTGGAGTAGACTTTTGGAGTATTACAGGTGCGGTGAGTCTTATATCCTCACCACCATCGGCACCACTCCCTCATTCTTGTTGTCGCTCACTCCCGCTCTCAATCTTGCCGCCCTCTCCTCCCTCCTTCGCCCTCCTTTGGTAGAGCTTCACAATCTGATTTTTTTTGAATTCACTTCTAATTTTCTAGTGGAGCGGTTCTTCTGATTCTCTTAGTGAATCAAAATCTATTTATAAAAATCGTTTGGCAAGATAACTAAATTCGTGATTAGATAAAATAATTTGGTGTTCGATGATATTTGCGGTTAAATAGATAGCAAGTATAAGGAGGGGTTTGTATTTGGTTGGTTGAGAAGCTGTTTTGAGGTTGGAGAAGCAGGTATTTTTGGATTCACAGTTCCTTCACAAAAAACGAAGAATAGATTCACCCGATTCCATCGTTAATCTGGTACGCAAATTGTTAGGAAAGTCTTTTCTATTTATGTTATATCTCTAGAGTTTGGTTCTAGTTTGATTTGGTTGTATCTCAAGTCCATATTGAACTCTGTAAACTCTTGGTCTATAAATATAAACCACGATCACCCGGTTGGGTATCGCCTTCTATTCCCTAACATGGTAACAGAGCCTACGACTCCTGATCACGTCTAGCTCTTCGAATTTGTTCGGCGACATATATCATCGGCGACTCTTGTTCATCAAGATGTCTCTCCATGTGACTTCTTCATCACAATCTGTGGTTATGCAGATCATTGATCATCCCATCTCAGAGAAATTAATTAGAGATTTTTTTTTTGGTTTGGAAGGCTCAGGTGCTTCTTGCGATATGTGGTGCACAGCTCACGGGCTATCTTGACAGATCAAAGTCACCACCGCCGAAGAAGATCATGGTCGAAAAGAGTGACAGGACCAAGGAAGAAATAGACAATCCCGAGTATGCGCAATGGATTGCTCAAGATCATATCGTTCTTGGTTATTTAAACTCGGCGTTATCAAAAGAAGTCATATCCCAAGTGGTTCGTTTTGAAACTGCGCATGATGTTTGGATGTGTCTCTCCGGTATGTATTCTTGTCTCGAAGTAATGCATTATTTAGATTAGATCTCAGCTGGCTAGGGAACAAAAGGGAGAACAAACCGCATCTACATATTTCTCCAAGATGTTAACCTACGCAGATGAACTTGCAGCAGCTGCCAAGCCTCTTGAAGAAGAAGAGATTATATCATATATCCTCACGGGTTTAGATGCTGATTACAACCCTTTTGTCTCCTCAATAACCTGAGAGTCAGATCTAAAAATAAGTGAATCATATGCATGTACTTTGAGGCAAGACTTGAATCGCAAAACAGTGGAATGCAATTCTCCTCATCTGCAAATGCTGCTTCTCATAGCCGTGGCCGTGGGCGCGGTCGGGGAAGATTTGCTCGTGGATGTTTCGATGATAGAGCTGGACGTGGTGGATGTGGAGGAGATGGACCCAGGATAATGTGGCAACTTTGTGGTTACAAAGGTCACATGGTTCAAACCCGCCGAAGAAGATTTGATAGAAATTTCATGGGAATTTTTTCGGGAGAAGACAACTCTCAAAGAAGTTTTGTTGGGTCGGCTACAACTCCTTTCTATGGCGTCGACACTAACTGGTACTCAGATACAGGTGCGACAGATCATATAACAGGGGAGTTAGATAAACTCACCAGAAAGAGAGATATACTGGACATGATCAAGTCTAAACTGCCAGTGGGTCAGGTATGACAATTACTCGTGTTGGTCATGCATCTTTTCATACTCCTCTTTGAGATCTGCAACTCAAAAATATTCTTCGAGTATCTAACTCTAAAAAAGTTTTGTTTCTATTCATCAATTCACTACTTACAATAATGCTTTTGCTGAATTTTATCCTGATTTTTTCTGTTTTAAGGATCCAACAACGAAGAAAATCCTCTTTTCCGGCAGATGCATTAATGGTCTTTACCCAATTCCTTATCATGCAAAGCAAACTCTACACACAAGCAAACACTCATCAGATCTTTGGCATGGACGCTTAGGTCATCCCTCCTTAATAGTTGTTCAGAAGGCTTTATCTAGAAGTCATATTCCTATCAATAAATCAGAGTATAATTTAGTTTATGATTCGTGTCAGATGGCTAAAAGTCATCAACTTCCGTATAATCAATCTCATAGTACTATTAGCAACCCTTTAGAACTCACCTGCTCAAATGTATGGGGACCTGCCCCAAAATCTGTTGGAAAACACAAATACTATGTAAGCTTTGTGGACACCTATAGTAGAGATATACATGGATCTATCTATTGAAAAATAAATCTGATGTGTTCCAAGTCTTCCTAAATCTTCAACAACTTGTTGATAGACACTTCGATAAGAAAATCAAAACCGTGCAAACAGATTGGGGGTGAAAATCAAAGACTCCACTCCTTTCAGAAAATAGGGATCGTTCATCGTGTATCCTGTCCATATGTGCATCAGCAAAATGGCCTCATTGAAAGAAAACATAGGCCCATTGTAGAAGTCAGCCTAGCCATCCTAGCCCATTCCTCTATGCCTCTCAAATTCTGGGATGAGGCTTTCTTGACAGCTACTAATCTAATCAACAGAACCCCCTCCCATGTTCTTGGATATGAGACACCTTTAGAACGACTATATAAAGAAAATCCTGACTACTTTGCTCTAAAAATGTTTGGTTGTGCTTGTTGGCCAAATCTTCAGCCATATAATCAGTATAAACTCCAATATCGGTCAAAACAATGTGTTTTTCTTGGCTATAGTACCCTTCACAAAAGGTTACAAATGCTTATATGTGTCTACAGGACATGTGTACATCTCTAGAGATGTCACATTCAATGAAACTGTTTTTCCCTTTTCCAAACTTCATCCAAACGCTGGCTCCTCCTTGAAATCGGACACATTCCTTCTTCCTAATTTTCCCCTAAATCCGAGTGCATCTCAAAGGGGTATGAGAGATCATACTAATATAGGTGATTGTTATGCTAACCACGCTGATGAAATCTCTGGAGATAATACTATGCAGATTCTAGGATATTTGATTGAAAATTTGGTATCAAATTTGCAAGAAACTCAGCATGAAATACAGCCACAACATGACAATATGGGCGCTGACAACGAAGCTGATTCTGGCCAGCATCTGTCAGTACCGGTGCAGTCTGAACTCGGCGTCGGATCCGAGGATGATACGGGCAGTGGTCCTGCTATTCCATTGCGCTCATTTATTCCCGCATCAGCGTTGGGGCCTACGGCTGCTCCTTCTGCGCGATCTGATGAGGGATTCGTTGCGGCCGAAGGGGGTGTAGTCTCCGGTACACTAACAACATAGGATGAGCACAACAATGTAAGTTATCAGCTTAATCAAAATGACATTGTTCTGCTTGATCATTCTAGACCCCAAACAAGATTATCTTGAGGAATTCGGCAACCTCGAGTTCTAACAGATGGCACGGTCAGATATGAGATTAAGAAAGGAAAAAGTTCAATATGGTATGTTAACTACGGTGGTAACCAACGAGTTGGCAAGAAGCAATAGCAAATAAGAAATGATGTGCAGCTATGGATGATGAATATAATGCCTTGATACAAAACAAAACCTGGCATCTTGTGCCTCCACAACCAGGACTCAATATTATAGATTCAAAATGGGTATACAAAATTAAAAAGAAAGCATATGGATCGATTGATCGTTACAAAGCAAGATTAGTAGCTAAAGGTTTTAAGCAGAGATATGGTATTGACTACGAAGATACTTTTAGTCCTGTGGTAAAAGTGGCAACCATAAGACTTATTTTATCTTTAGCTATGTCAAAGAATTGGTTGATTCGGCAATTAGATGTGAAGAATGCTTTTCTTCATGGGATCTTGGAGGAAGATGTTTTTATGCGCCAACCTCCTGGACAAGGCAATTTATGGACTGAAATAGGCACCTCGTGCTTGGTATGCTCGGCTAAGTAACAAGCTTGTACACTTAGGATTTATGGCATCCAAGGCTGATACTTCTTTATTCTTTTATACAAGGAACAAGGTAACTATGTACCTTCTTATTTATGTAGATGATATAGTCCTAGTCAGCTCGGACTCAGGGGCCGTGGACAAGTTGTTAGCAGAACTGCAAGCTGAGTTTGCATTAAAAGACTGGTCACTTACATTATTTTCCAGGTATTGAAGTTACTAGAAATAATAATGGCCTTGTGTTGTCTCAAGGAAAGTATGCATCATAATTGATAACAAGGACAGGCATGAAGAATTGTAAACCAGTTTCAACACCATTATCAAGTTCAGAAAATTATCAAAACATGAAGGAATTCTGCTAAATTTAGAAGATATCACCAGGTATAGAAGTATAGTAGGGGCTCTTCAATATTTAACTATAACAAGACCGGATATTGCCTTTTGCGGTAAACAAGGTGTGCCAATTTCTTCAAGCTCCTACTACTTTACATTGGTCTGCAGTGAAAAGAATCTTAAGATATTCGAATAATAGTGTACATCTTGGAGTAGCCACTGTGCCATCAAAATCTTTGCTAGTTTCTTGTTTTTCGGATGCGGACTGGGCTGGGTGCTCTGACGATAGACGATCTACCAGGAGTTTTGCAGTGTTTGTTGGTCCAAATCTCATAGCATGGAGCTCAAGAAAGCAAGCAACGGTGTCTCATTCTAGTATTGAAGCTGAGTACAAATCATTGGCCAATGCAACTGCATAAATCATTTGGATTCAGACATTGTTTCAAGAATTATTGTTGCCACAACCACAAGCTGCTGTGCTATGGTGTGATAACATCGGGGCTACCTATTTATCAGCAAATCCAGTCTTCCATGCTAGAACAAAGCATATAGAAGTTGATTATCATTTTGTAAGAAAAAGAGTGCATAGAAAACTTCTTGAGATTCGACACGTTACTTCTGATGATCAGGTGGCAGATGGTTTTACCAAAGCTCTAGGGGGAAGAGTTTTTAGAAAGTTTCAAATCAATCTAAACTTAACTGATGCTAAAGTTTAGATTGAGGGGGTGTGTTAGGAAAGTCTTTTCTATTTACATTATATATCTAGAGTTTGGTTCTAGTTTTTATTCGGTTGTGTCTCAAGTCCATATTGGACTCTGTAAACTCTTGGTCTATAAATACAAACCATGATCACCCTGTTGGGTTCGCCTTCTATTCCCTAACACAAATCACCCGTTTGTATCTTCTCTATCCGTTCGTTTGTATCTCATTCGATCTTTCTAACATCTAGGCAACGAAACATATGCATTCGTATTTCAGATTCAGAAGTTTCTAGTTCGTGCGGCCATCCAAACTAAATCTCTACAGTGGTCCAGTCAACCAAACTTTACCATGTTGCATGCACCAAGCCTGTCTCAGCTCGACCTAGCTCCCAATCACTCCAGGAATCACGACAATAGATGACGGCCAGAATTATTGACGACAGTGTCGTCGTCAATAAACATATTGATGATGGCTGGAAAACACCCGTCGTCAATTGATCATTAATTGACGACGGTTAACCTAGTACTGTCGTCTATAAGTTCTTGGGAATTATAGACGACGGTACACCGTCGACAATAAAGGCCCGAGCCTACCCGAGGCTTTATAGACGGGGTTGGCCTACACCGTCGTCAATAAGCCTTGTAGACGATGGTGTAAGCGCACCGTCGTCTTTAAGGCCCGATATACTCGGACGGCGGCCGCCACTCGGTTCTCTCTCTCTCACTCAGCACCACCGCCTCACTCTCTCTCACTCGCGCCGCTGCCGCAGCCGACCTTAGGTACGTCGCCTCCCTCCCTCCTCCCCTCCTCCGCCCTTGTGCGTGCAGCGCCGACCGCCGCTGCGCCGCCCTTGGCCGCCCCTGCGCCCTCGCTGGCCCTTGCACCCCCCGGCCATCCCTGCGCCCCCCTCGGCCGCCCCTACGCCTCTGCCCCTGCGCCCTCACCGGCCGCCGCTGGCCCTTGCGCCCCCGCCGGCAAGCCCCTGCCCCTGCGCCCCGTCGGCTGCCGTCGCCCCTACGCCCCCCACCGCCGCTGCCCTTGCGCCGCCGCCGGCAGCCACCGCCCCTGCGTGCCCTACCGCCGGTCGCGCCCGCCGGCCGCGCCACTGCGCTCCACCCGGTCGATGCCGCCCCTGCAAGCGCTACCGTCGGCCGCCTCCCAATGTTTTCAAGTCATCGCCGTGCTTGGACGCCGTCGTTGAAAGTTTCCTTGAAGGGGGTGAATAGGCTAATAAAACCTGAAACTATTGCAAACAGTGGATTAAACTTGAAGGAGGCCGGACTAGTCCGGTCTGAGGGCGGACTAGTCCGGTCTAGGTATAAAGTCGCGTTTTAGGTTTTCTTTTTAAGTTTGTTTAAGCGGAAAATATGTAGTAGTCAAACAATCTCACTAATTAGTTGTGAATGATTAGATTGCAAGACAACGGAACAATTCACAAGTGTTAACAAGACGAAAGCTTAACAAGTAATTCTAGTGAGCGAGCGAGAAGGTAAAGGAGCCAAGAGACACGATTTATCCCGAGATTCGATTCCACACAGGAATCTACGTCCTCGTTTGAGGAGTCCACAAAGGACCGAATTTTTTAACCCTTCCCTCACCGAGCGATCACCAAGATCAAGCCCATGCTCTTTCACTATCTATCAATTGTGAATACAATGATCTTAGGGGCTACTCACAACTTGAGGCTCCCTACAACAACCTAGCAGTTCCAGGAATCAAAATACAACTGTCAAGAACTCAAATTAACAATTAGAGTGCAAGAGAGTCAAACTGAGAGCTCAAACATCGATCACCACGTCTCTCCTCTCACAAATCCACAAACCCCTTAAGATCCAATCTTAGGGGTCAAGAAGGTGAGGAAAGAGGCTTAGAAGAGCTCTACAAATGAGTTTTCAACGCTAGGGTTGTTGCTTTTCCAATTCTCAGCTGGGGAGTCTCCTTTTATAGAAATCCCGACATCTAGCCGTTACCTACTAAAGTCCGGACTAGTCCGGTCCGAACCCCGGACTAGTCCGTTCTTGAGGGACCACTCACGTCACAAGGCTACCAACTAAAGTCCCATGACCGTTGGATTCAAACGGTCATAAAATCCCAGACTAGTCTGGTGAAGAGCGGACTAGTCCGATCTCAGTCAGGAACCTTTGTTCCGTATGAGAATGGACTAGTCTGGTAGGGGCGGACTAGTTCGGCCCCGAGGGTGGACTAGTCCGGTCTTACCAGACTTAGTCTCAAAAACTCTCTAATCTAGGACTGCGGACTAGTCTTGCCAACTTCGGACTAGTCTGAGCTCACACAGGAACATTTGTTCTGTCCTAAACCGGACTAGTCTGAAGGGACCGGACTAGTCCGGCTTATGGAGCGGACTAGTCTGAGGTCACTCAGAGACTCCTTCTCCGGACCTAAACGGCTTAGTCCGCTTAGCGTTCTAGTCCGGCCACATGGGTGTACTAGTCCGGCCTTCTGAGAGTTAATCTCATAAAGGCTCAGACTCACTCGACAACGGACTAGTCCGGCTTAGAACGGACAAGTCCGAACTCACTCAGGAACTTCTTGTCCGGACTAAAACGGAGTAGTCCATGTTAGAACGGACTAGTCCGGACCCCATTCGGACAAGTCCGGTCTTCCTTTTCCAACCATACCTATGACTACTTCCTCTAACGATTCTAACTTTAGTTTGAGCTCTCTAATGATTCTCAAGCACTCTAAAAGAGGAGACCTTGTACACAACTAGAAAATGTAAAACTCAATAAAGAAATCCTATTTTCTACTCTTGCGAGTCTTCTTATTTTCCTTTTTGCTTCTTGAGAGACTCCACATCCTTTCATTTTGATAAGCACCTGTGCTCATACTCAGTAAAACTCATTAGTATCTTAATTGTCGTCATCAATCATCCAAAACCCACGGGGATTACCTAGATGCACTTTCAATCTCCCCCTTTTTGGTGATTGATGACAACACATTAAGATTCTCAATAAATAGATATAATAGATTGTTTTCATAACACATGTGTGTATGGTTCACTCCCCCTAAATGTGTGCACAAAAGATTGTCAAGGAAAAATATGCACAAGAGTGAGTTCTTTGGGGATTTTATACATACATGTGTTATGGTGGGGTGGCTAAGTGTGATGTGATAAAGTGAATAATAAACGCATTAAGGAGGATATAACATTTACGAACAAAATCATCTTAGTATGGCATAATATGAAGACATAAAATGGCATAGTCATTAAAAGAACATAACGTGGCATAATGCGGCATAGATATTACAAACTAACATAAAGTGAGTGTTAAAGAGCGAGACTAAGGACTAAAGAGCTAGACTAGACTACTCCCCCTTATCCCCCCCCCTTTGGCATCAAAGCACCAAAAAGGGAAAGAAAAGAGAGAAAGACCTAATCGCTAGCATCTCCATCTTGATCTTCGTCTTGGTCACTCTGAGTTTCCTCGTCCTCATCTTCATCTTCGTCTTCATCGTCATTCTCTTGATGAGCATGGGAGGTAGGAGGAGCAACTGAGGAGGAACCAAAGTAGGCAAGCTCGTCCTCGGTGATAGTGGGAAACTCTGTCACTTCGTCATCGTCCGATGACGGTGGAGACATAGGTATCTCCATCTTGTCGCACATTGCCTTAAGATACTTCTCTTAGCGTTGCTTCATTTTCTGCGTGCGAACTTCCACTTTCCGGCACGAGGAGAAAATGGCCTTGAATATTTTGAGCAGCCCACTAGAGGAGCCACTCGATGATGAAGTATCAGATGGCCCAGCTGAGGAGGATGGAGCTGCAGAGGAGCTCCTGCCCAAAGACGCAGGAGGGCGAGGAAGGGGAATCGGCATCTGTGTACTAAGCTTCCTGTGCTTCACATCCTTTGCAAATTCCAGGCTTGTGACTTTCTCTATCATGCATATGATGTACGGCGCATATCCACAGAACCTGTTCGGGGTGTAGGAGATATTGAAGATATCATTGTCGATGTAGTCGAAGACGTTGAATCGTTCTTCTTCATTGAGGAGCTTCAACAAGTTTCTGAGATACCTTTGTATCATCCCTGCATCTCCATCTTTCGGAGCTAGAGTCTTCCTCAGGATTCTGTTTAGCACTCCAAAGAAGGGTTTGATGTTGTGGGTTGAGGATGGCTCATAGGTGAGATATGAGGGATACATGAAGTCCAAGTCATCCTTTCCCAAGGTCCTCTCATTGTGAACTATGATCTCATAATTCAAGTGCTCCTCAAGTCCAAGGGTCCTAGCAAATTTATCATACAACACCGAGTATACCACACCATTTGTCATCCAAGTGATTTTTCTGTTTCCATAGGTGTGGAAGTAGAAGGTAGTGTAGAATTGAACTATCACCTCGATATTCCAATCATACTGAAAAGCCATTAAATCCTTGATCCCATGGCATTCTGCTGCTTCAATTACTGCATCAAAAGCTTGATGCTTCTTGTTTGCCATGTAGGGCCAATCCACCCACTAAGCATCGACTACCGGTGTCTTCATTAGGAGATAGACGAGCCGGTAGTAGTCACAATATAAGTCACACCAGAAACGAGGGTCTGGTGTGGACTTCTCATATTTGTAAACCTCCTCTTCTCTGAACCTTCAGGCTTTGTCAGCTCCTTTCCCTTTGAAAGTTGCACTCGCCAAATTGGGTTGGCGGTTTGGATTGTACATAGGAGGTGCCCTCTCAAGTGGCCCAATAGGTCCTTGTGGGGGGTTCTCCCTTCAACGTCTAGGGTTGTCACGAATGACAAGTCTCCTGTTGGCCAAAGCCTTTTTTCTGGGAGGATCAGCTGCTTTTCCCTTTCCTTTGTCTTGGGTTGTTCTTTGGGATTCAACATGTTGTTTCTCCTTCAATGTTACTAGCCTCTTCCTCCTTGGAGGATCAACGGACTGAGAGGCTTGTGCTTCTCTGCCAATCCGTTTCTTTGTCCGAGCCTCTCTTGCTGCATCCTCTCCTGCCTCTACCTCGGCTGCCGCACGCTAAGCGGCTTGGTGGGCCGCTTCGGCCTCAGGATTTGGAAGAGGACTGTCTTCGGATCCTAACATGATCTGGTGATAGATGAAAGGAAAGGATTAGATGTGAGAGCATTGCATTTGAAATAGTTTAAATTTCCAAAGTTAGGGGCTAAAACTGCATCTGCTGGACTTGTCCGGGTTAGGGGCGGACTAGTCTGCCCTGGTCGAACTTGTCCGGTTGGGGTCCGGACTAGTCCGGACTCTACAGTTTTAAACCCTAACTTAAGTGATTTGATCACTAATTCAGCGAATTAGACGCAATGCTATGAGGGATTACAACAATATGGCGTAGGAACATCAGGAAAGGCATAAGGCACTAAAGGTATGACCTAGAAACAAGAGTTTCGTGAAAAATCAAGGTTAGGTCAAAAAGTACCTTATAGTGAAGAAATTTGATGAAATCCACGGATCAAAGGAGCGGAGATGGTTGGAGAAGGATTCCCCGCACTCCACAAGCCTTGAATCGAGGATTCCTTCGAGGGATTTGAGGGAGAGCTCCAAAATTGCCAATGGGGACGAGTTTTGGAGGAGAGGAGTCGAGAAGAGGTGAATGAGAGAGGGAGGGGGGGGGGGGTCAGCCCGACCCTTGGAGGTTAAGTCTCCAGGGGCCGGACTAGTTCGGTCCTCAGTCCGGACTAGTCTGGTCTGTCGGACTACGTCCAGACTAGTCCACCGTCCGAACTTGTCTCGGTGCAGTCCAGACTATTCCGTTTTTGACTTGTCCGCTGCATCTCGTACTATTTAGGATACCCGGACTTGTCCGGCCTCTAGGGCGGACTAGTCCAGCTCTTTGAGGCTGAGAAATTCTTATATATTAGAATTTTGCCCGTGATTGCTGTGAATTTACTTGCACATTCTATTAGTTAGCTATGGTGTATATATATATATATATATATATATATATCAAAACACACAATTATATGATGACCACAATATAGCCAAAAAAATAATATGAGAGAAGGATTAGAGAGAGAACAAATTTTTCACAATCGTGCACATTTTTGAAATTTGTGAAAATTTTTGAAGACTTCTAATTGTTAGCATTCAGATGCACAACTTTTCAACTCACATTCCTAGAGTCTAGGATATTTAGTTCATTTCGAAGTTCACAAAATCATTTTTTATCTAGTGGCTTGGTGAAAATATCGGCTAGTTGTTTTTCGGTTCTTACATGTGAGATAGCTATGTCTCCCTTTATAGAATGATCTCTCAAAAAGTGATGTCGGATGTCTATGTGTTTGGTCCTAGAGTATTCAACGGGATTATGGGCTATCTTAATGGCACTCTTATTGTCACATAGGAGTGGTATGTGGTTCATATTGTAACCACAATCCCTTAGAGTTTGTCGCATCCAAAGAAGTTGAGCACAACAACTTCCGGCTGCAACATACTCCGCCTCGGCTGTGGAGAGGGCAATGGAGTTCTGTTTCTTGGGTGACCATGATACTAGGGACCTCCACAAAAATTGACAAGTCTCTGAGGTGCTTTTTCTATCTATTTTACATCTGGCGTAATCCACATCAAAGTATCCGATGAGATTAAACTTAGATCCCTTTGGATACCATAATCCTAGGTTAGGTGTGTGAACTAGATATCTTAGGTTCCTTTTAACGGCTGTTAAATGACATTCTTTAGGTGATGCTTGAAATCTTGCACACAAACATAGACTAAACATGATATCGTGCCTAGATGCACAAAGATAAAGCAACAAACCAATCATAGAGCGATATACCTTTTGATCCACGCTTGGTCAATCTTCATGGAGGTCAAGGTGCCCGTTTGTTGCCATTGGTGTCTTGATGGGTTTGGCCTTGTCCATATCAAACTTCTTGAGTATGTCTTGTGTGTACTTTGTTTGACTAATGAACGTGCCTTCCTTGAGTTGCTTGACTTGAAATCCTAGGAAGAACCTCAACTCTCCCATCATGGACATCTCAAACCTATCCGTCATTATCTTACTAAACTCATTACGAAAAGATTTGTTAGTAGAACCAAATATAATGTCATCGACATATATTTGGCACACGAAGAGATCATTATCTACATTCTTTATAAAATGAGTATAATCTGCCTTGCCTATCTTAAAGCCATTATCAATAAGAAAGTCTCTAAGACACTCATACCAAGCTCTATGAGCTTATTTTAGGCCATAGAGAGCTTTATGCAGTTTAAACACATAGTTAGGATATTCTTGATCTTCAAAACCGGGTGGTTTCTCTACGTACGCCTCCTCCTTGATTGGACCGTTTAGGAAGGCACTTTTCACATCCATTTGATAGAGTTTGAAATCATGGTGAGTAGCATAGGTCAATAGAATACGAATGGACTCAAGCCTATCTACGGGAGCAAAGGTTTCATCGAAATCCAAACCTTCGACTTGAGCATATCCCTTTGTAACAAGTCGGGCCTTTTTTTTTTGTCACCACTCCGTGTTCATCTTGCTTGTTGCGGAACACCCACTTGGTGCCTACCACATTTGCATTTGGTCTTTTCACCAGCTCCCATACTTGGTTTCTTGTGAAGTTGTTCAATTCTTCTTTCATGGACACCACCCAATCCAGATCCTTGAGTGCATCTTCCACCCTAAATGGTTCCAAGGATGACACAAAAGAGTAATGTGCACAAAAGTTAGTTATTCGAGAACGTGTTGTTACCCCTTTTGTGATATCTCCAAGGATGTTGTCAACGGGGTGATCCCGTTGAATGCTTTGATGAACCCTTGGGTGAGGCACTTGATTTCTTGGGTGGTCTTCTTCTTCTTCTCCTCCTTGTTCAACATCATGGTTTCGATTTTCTCCTTCTTGAAATTTACCGTCTTGATCTTGGGGTTCTTGAGTTTGATCTTGAATGAGAGGTGCCGATTGTGATGAGCTTTAGCATCTTGTCCTACATTTTCTTGGGGACGGACTTCTCCAAGCCCCATTCTTCTTAGTGCTTCACATGGTGCTTCTTCTTCATCTAGCACACATTGATCAACTTGCTCCACTTGGGAGTCATTAGTTTCATCAAACACCACGTCACGTGCAATTTCAACACAACCGGAGGTCTTGTTGAAAACACAATAGGCGTAGGTGTTTGAGTCATAACCAAGTAAGAAACCTTCATCGGATTTCAAAGCGAACTTTGAAGTGCTAGGCTTCTTGTTGAGAATGTAGCATTTACTTCCAAAAACTCGAAAGTAAGAGATGTTGGGTTTGTTACCAGTTAGGAGCTCGTATGAGGTTTTCTTCAAAAGTCAATGGAGATAGAGGTGGTTTGTAGCATGACAAGCGGTGTTGACTGCTTCCGCCCAAAACCGATCCGAGGTCTTGTACTCATCAAGCATGGTTCTTGCCATCTCTATGAGCGTTCGATTCTTCTTTTCGGCCACCCCATTTTGTTCGGGAGAGTAGGGGACCGAAAACTCATGCTTGATGCCCTCTTCATCCAAATATTCTTATACTTGAGTGTTCTTGAATAAGCCGTTGTCACTCCTTATTTTTTTGATTCTTGAGGAAAACTCGTTTTGAGCTCTCCTCAAGAACTTCTTTAGGACACTTTGAGTTTCTCCCTTATCATGCAAGAAAAACACCCAAGTGAAACGAGAATAGTCATCAACAATTACTAAACCATATTTGTTACCGCCAATGCTTATGTAGGTGACAGGGCCGAAGAGGTCCATGTGGAGCATCTCCAATGGTCTTGTTGTCGTCATCACATTCTTGGCGGGATGAGCTGCTCCTATTTGTTTTCCTGCTTGACAAGCGCTACATGGCCTATCTTTTTCAAAAGCAACATCTTTTAGTCCACGGATGTGATCCCCTTTAGAATTTTTGTAAGTTTCTCATGCCAACATGGGCTAGTCTTCTATGCCACAACCATCCCATGTTAGTTTTTGCTATTAAGCATGTGTCAAGTTGAGCTTTATTCGTGGAAAAGTCCACTAAGTAAAGCTTTCCCTTTAACACACCCTTAAATGCAATCGAGTTGTCACTTCTTCTAGAGATGGTCACACCTTCGTTAGTAAACAAGCAATTATAACCTTTTTCACATAGTTGAGATATGGAAAATAGGTTATAATCTAGTGATTCAACATGTAGAACATGAGAAATGGAGTGTTGAGAAGAGATTACAATTTTACCAATACTGCCACCCTTCCTTGGCTGTTATCGCCGAAGTAGATGCCTTCACTTGGATCATCATTTTCTTCATACTCAACGAACATCTTTCTCTCTCCGGTCATATGGTTAGTGCACCCACTATCTAGCACCCATTTAGTGTCACCGGAGGAGTAGGGATGCAAAACAATTTAAACTTTGGTCTTAGGTACCCAAACTTGGTTGGGTCCTTTGAGGTTAGTCACAAGGCATGGGCACCCACACACAAGTTTTTGCATATACTCTACCATACTTGCTTTTCATAAGAACATAAGATGCATCAAAATTATGAAATACGATAGATTTTACATTTTTGGCAATTTCTAGTGAGGTAGATGCAAGGTTGTCACTCTTGACTTGAGTTTTCTTTGACAAAGGCTACGCATTTGCTATTATTTTTAAGGATTCTAGCGTTTTGCTTTCCTCCCTAGTATAACCAAGTCTATCTTTGATGAGAGGAGATCTTGTGATTGAGTATGCACTACGTGCATATTTGATCTTCTCCTTATCAAAGATGCCACTCTTGTGTGCACTCTTGCTTTGTGTCTCTTTGAGCTTATTTTTTAAGTTTAAACCAATGTTAGCACATTTGCAAGTTTTAGTGTTGTATTCCATATTTGTTGAGAGGGAGTTTTTAGAGGATGAATTAGTTGAGACACTTGACTTAAGTGAGTTAAATTGTGCTTCAAGATTCTTGTGAGTTTTGGTTAAACTCATAAGTTCATCTTGAAGTACTACATTCTTACTCTTAAGCTCAACATAAGTTTCCTTGCTCATGGCAAGTTCGCTTTCGAGTGCTCTATTATTATCTCTCTCAAGTTCAAGGAGCTTCTCAATCTCAAGGTTTCTTTCCTTTTCAAGGATAAGCAATTCTTCTTGTTGATTGAGAAACTCTTCTTGTTCAAATATTTCGTCTGGTAGCAATTTCATTTTAGCTATAGCCTTTTTGTTTAATCCTTTAAACATGAATTCATTTTCACTACTACTATCAAAGTCACTATCATCTACAGTATGTAACTTGAAAAGTTTAGACATTACCTTGCGCTTTCCTTCCTTTTCCATGAAGCATGTGTGACTAAGGTTCTTCCAATCACCCTTGTTTGGCAAGAGTGATTTCTTCATGGTTGGCCTCTTGATGGCGACGGTTGCCACCTTTTCTTCATCTTCGGAAGAGGATTCTTCGTTTGAATACTCTTCTCCAATGTGAGCTTGTCTATAAGCCTTCTTCTTTGTGAAGATTTTCTTGTCTTGAGGCTTCCCATCCTTATTCTTCCTCTTTTCATCTTCCTTGCTATGGGGACAATTCACAATGAAATGCCTATGTTCGCCACAGTTGTAGCAAGTCTTCTTTATTCTTGACTTGCCTTTGTCTTTGCTCTTGTTCTCATAGTGATGACTTCTTCTTTTCCTCATCAACCTTTTGAATCTTTTGATAAAGAATGCCATTTCTTCATCATCCATGTCCGTGCTCTCATCATCACTTTCTTCATCTTCACTTGTGAGTTGTGTTTCTTTTCCTTTGGACTTGGATGTGGCCTTGAGAGCAATGCCCTTCTTCTTGGATGAAGTGATCTTTGCTAGGTCGTTGACGTGTTGGGCTTCCTTCTTCATCATCTCGTAATTAATGATCTTCCCTAGCTCTTCATCCGGAGTCATCATGTGAAAGTTTGGACTTTCCCGGATTAAAGTGCATAGGGTCACATTGCGAGGCATAAAAGCTCTTATCATTCTCTTGACCACCTCATGGTCATTCTATTTCTTGCATCTGTACGCTCGACTCTTGTTGATGAGAGTTTTGAGCCGGTTGTACATTTCTTGAGGTGTTTTGCCTTCTTCCATGGCGAACCTTCCAAGCTCTCCTTCTATCATCTCGATCTTGGCTTCCCTCACGGATTGGTTTCCTTCATGTGCGATCTTAAGGGTGTCCACCGAGTTGGTCTCCCTTGAAATTGCCTACATGTCATGTCATTTCCTCACTAGCTGAGTACTCTAAGTACTCATGTGTTTTTGTTGCTTCTCTATTGGAAACAATTGTTGCTCAGGCTATGGAGAAGGAGTGGAGTACGATGAAGACGATGGCTTCAACCCTGGTGCGCAGTACTAGGCGGGCGTGCCCCCGGACAACGCCTGTGATGGAGCTCTACGCTTAGATTATCCGCTGCTATGTATCTTTTCTTTTTAGACTATGAGTTTATTATAAGATTGTAATAAACTTGGCTTTTATATATATACATGATACATCGTTTTTGTTAACACATGTATGGTATAACTGATCCTGACGTACATGTGTAGCATGTCTGGTTGTCATACAGGAACCAAGCGTGACAGCCGCCCAAGCGCCGCTCGACACCCGACAGCCATCCGAGCACCACCCATCGCCCAAGCGACGATGGCGCCCGCCGCCCAAGCGTCGTCCTCCCGACAGCCATACAAGTCGTGCAAAATCACTATCTAAGAGAAAAAATAAATGATATTGAAAGCTAAGATAGTCATCCTAATCAGATTTTATAAAAAAATTCTAGATCATGCGATTTACGTTCTACAACCACTGTATTTTTGCACTTAATTTCTTTCTCCGGCAATGGCGTACACATTTTACTTCTTGGATGGCCCCATGCTCGCCTTGTTCTTAATTCCTGTCGTTTATTATTTTTTTGGTGGAAGTAGCACTTTGGGGCTAGGGAGGATGGATTCGAAGCTTCGGTCTATCCTGATTTCTGATGAAATTTTATCTCCATGTGTGCTCTGTCTCTGCAGGGCTGCTTCGGCATCTAAGCAGGTCGAGGTGAAACGCCTGCCTGGTGGTAAGGTCAAGAAAAAGATTGGTTCCCCCACTGTTCCAACTTCAAACAAATTCACTAGGTTAGAATTCAAGCAATTACAAGCCATGGCCCATGGTTTGGAATCCTATATTCCTATTGATCTTTGGGGTGTTAAAAATCACTGTGTGAAGTAAGGGTTTTCTCCTCTTTCCCTTATTCAGCTACGCGGGACTGATACAGATATGCTGATACACCATTTCTAAAAAAAAACGATATGGATACGTTCCATAATTTTTCAAAAATAACTTAAAAAGCTAAACTCTACTTGAAGTTCTTCTGCATTAGCATAACATACGAGTGTAAAGCTCAGAAAATGGTAAACTAATGTTTATTAAAGAGATAAAAGATTGAAAGCCTGCAACTCCAAGCTCAGTAGCTCACGATCCTCCACCAGTCCAGCTGGGTTCCTGCATTTTCATTGCCACCAACAACATCAACCTCAACATCTCTAAAAGA
Source organism: Neostapfia colusana (assembly GCA_030760725.1). NCBI lineage: Eukaryota > Viridiplantae > Streptophyta > Magnoliopsida > Poales > Poaceae > Neostapfia > Neostapfia colusana. The sequence goes on along the minus strand of JASWHV010000004.1, from coordinate 105,371,493 downwards.
CACAGCTTGCAACTCAGGTTCATCAATAGAGACTTCAGCAGCCTTGAGAATGCCTAAACCACTGAGAGACAAAAGTTGCATCTCCATCTAACATTGCCTCCACCTGTCACTGGTTTCTCCAAAATGGTCACAAAATCCCACTCTGGGGCCTTGGGTCAGAGATGGATAGAGCAGAAACACGACTACTGGAACCAGTATTTGACATCTCAATTCCCGAGTAGTGACGCGTCAATTCGTGGAATGGCAGTGGCCGGTGGCGAGATGGTTTGTCAGGAGCGCGTCGTCCAGTGAGGTGTCAAGGAAGAGCGTCTTCCGGCAGTGTGGCATTGTCCGCCATCATCAGGCGACGGTCTTCATCAAGTGGCCGTCATCATCGATGTCGAGCAGGCATCTGTGATAGGTGATTTGGCATCACCATGTTTGTTCGTGCCCCTGGGGTCCAACTAGTTACGGTGTTGAATCGTTATTGCTAACAGGAGTTGAATCGTATACCTAGGTCTTGTCCTGTAGGGAGCTTTGCTGGACCAATCGATCTGCTTGAGCTGCCTGGGCTCTATCGAATGTCGGCCCAGAATGTCTCCAAGGTGTATCCAGTGTTTTTTTCTTATACTCCTGGGATATATCAGCAACATATACAAGCCATATCCAAGTCCATCAGTGTTTCAGACACAGATACATCACCTCCCTCACGTATAGGTGTTACATAGGTATTCAGGTTAACCAAGTTCAGTGCCAAGTCTAACAAAGTAGCAACAATTGGTTTAGCTTGTCGTTGAATGGCTATTGTGCTAATATTTTCTGATTTGGAGCTGAGACAATTTAAATTCTGTATACAGTATTTCTGACTGCTTTCTGGATAAAATTCTGTTAGTGATAACATCCTTCTTTGGTGTGCAGGAGAAGCAAGAGGTTGTGATCGAGAAGATTGTCCGTAACAAGCGCAAATGTGTTACTGTGGCCAAGGGCCTTGAATTGTTTGGTGAGGCATGTTCTCATAAATGTTTATGGGGAAAATGATTACGTAGAAGCATTGTAAAATTGGTTGTAGATCTAGGGTTAAAAAACAAATCCTTCAATATCTACAATGGCAACTGTTTTCATACCGATCTTATGTTTTTTTCCTGAAATTTTAGGTGTAAAACTGAGTGATGCTTCGAAGAAGCTTGGGAAGAAATTTGCAACTGGAGCTTCTGTTGTTAAGGTCTATTGCTGTTTTCTTTGATTTTACTGTGGATTTTGATTCATTTGAAGCATTTTTCAAGATACATCTTTATTTTTGTTCATCAGGGTCCAACTGAGAAGGAGCAAATTGATGTGCAAGGGGACATATCATATGACATTGTGGAGTTCATTACGGATACATGGCCTGATGTAATATATCTGTAAACTCTGCCTATTATTATTGACTGCATGCATCTTCAACTTCATAATCAGTTTTCGTATCTGCTATTAATTGGATTTAGCAATCATATACATGTCAACAAAATAAATAAATTAAGTTCTAGAATATAGGATTACTTAATGATGAAGTGGAAGAGCACAATTTTTTCTCTCGTCGATCGATATTGTAGGCATAAAGTGGTTTTATGACTGATGAACAAAATTGAGGCCGGCACATGTATTTTCAGTGTTTTTCTTCAGTCTTTGCATAGCAAAGTCTTGTTGGGAAGTAGTAATATATCTTGTTGAGCTCATGTTCGTGGAACAATAACTGGACTCTTCCATCCATAAAAACTGCCATTAGTTCATGTTCTTAATGCAAGTATGCTTGTGTCATTCAAGCAGTTCCCTCTAGATAGTCTCTTAGCATGTCTAGGCTCTAGGGAAAACCAGATAGCTGCCTGGCTGATATACGCAGGTAGGCAGCTTTCTAGCTCCACCAAATTGCTGATTAAGTGCTAGTTGCTGTTCTGCATTCCCACTAGTGGGGACCACATTTAAGGAGAATCGTGTAACCATATTGAAAGGTCCCTTTTTTAGACTAGTGGGATGCTATTTTAATTGTAGTGTTGATTCTAGGCCTGGGCGCCGCTACCTGCAAAACCCCAAAGCCCAAACTGAACCGGACTACAACAAATTAACCGTAATTTGTGATTAAATCGGTCGTCAGTTATGAGTGCGGTTTTAAATTTTGCGCTGTTCAGTGATCGGTGATCGGTGCAGTTTTGAACTGGTATTAACTGAATAGCCGAAATAATCAGCTAATTATCTTTTATTCAAGTATGTCGTGTATGAGAACTAAGTTTAGCATCATGTTTGTAATGTTCTTTATGTGACACTGTGATTGTGATGTGCAATTATTTGTGTTGGATTATGCATCAGACCATGTTATTTCACTTGATTGTTTGATGAATTATGCACTGATGGAAGTATTCATGTGTTTTTACGGTTAACCAAAAAACACACCAAATAAACCACAACCGAACTATGCCATTTTAGCTTTCTATCCTGATCAGTTGCCAATTCTCAATAACCAAAGTTCTCGACCCAACTAACTGAACCATATAAACTGAATCAACCGAATGCTCAGACCTAGTTGTTTCCTCTGTTGAACTATGGCACAAATCTGACTAGAGAATAATTTCCTGTGTAAAATCGCTAAAAGGGATAATCAGTAATCTGAGTTGTTAAGTATCACATTATGATTATACCAGTCACCACATGTCATGGACTATTGGGATTTTTATCAAAGGACATATGCTTTTAGTTGAGATTTACCCTTTTCTGGCTGTTTTTCAGGTTCCCGAATCGGCCATTTTCTTCATTGGGGATGGAAGGAAAGTTGCTGCTGCGTGATGATACATGGTTTGCGAGGCATTGAAGCAATAGCAGTGGACTTACAGATATAATAGAAATATACAAGGCAAGACTGGCTGTTAAGGCAGTCTTCGTCATGAGTTCAACTCTGTGCCAGAAGACATGCGGTTGTTTTAATTTCTGGGGAAGTGAATAAACATCACTATTTAACTGAAATTCTCTTCTCCAGACCTCATACTGTGTGGGGGCTTTCGGTACTGAATACACTCTTCAGTGATGTTTTATTGTCAAGTGTACTCTTTTCTTATATTTTGTTTAATAGTTGATTTCATGCAATGAATATCCGTCTGAAATGTTCCGTGCACAAAGAAGCTCACATTTCTTAACTTTAGATGAATTTTGCCTTATTTATTTTTGAGTATGCAAAAGGCCATGTAAATTCTTTTACCTCTGCCTTAACATAAGCATAAAATCAAGATATTTAGCATCGTAAACCACCAGGATTTTGTAACAGTTTAGACTGTGTGGCCTGACCTGTCTTCTCTGCTGCATCTACAGTCTATAATTGTCGAGCTAAAGCTCCAAGGGACCAATAATGGCTAGATTAGCTAATGCGTAGTTAATTGAATGGTAGAATATAAACTTTCTTTGGCGAGGGCTGAAACAATAAATATAAATACTGCTCAAATTTTCGTAGGTGCGACTCAAATTAAAGTGACTTCACGCAGGTACCGACAAGTTACATCTGTAAAACTCATTCCGACAGGGGTTTATAGAGCTATCACAATTTTTAAATTATTATTGTTTGTACAAGTTTGATTTATTTTTAAACTGGAATCTTGTCCTAATAATAAAAAACAGAGAGAATAGCATAACAAACATGGTCTATAAATAGAGAGGGCTGCAAACAGAAAGCAGAGAAATGAGATCATTGAGGTGAGCCTTTTTATTTCACTTTTGATATTATATGCTCTGAAAACGAGGTCAGATATAGGGGAACAATGGTACTGAGTCTACTTCAAGTTCATCACTTTCACTAGACCAGATATTATATATACTGTTCAGGTTCAGCAGGTATGCCTCTATATGAATGATCATGGTGAGTTGGTCGCATATTCTGATACTGATTGGGCTGTTTGTCCCGACACACATCGTTCTACCTCTGGATATGGTGTCGTTTCTCAGTGATAATCTGGTTTCCTGGTCTTCAAAGCACCTGCACACGGTCTCCTCCAGCGTGGAAGCAAAATATCGTGTCATCGCTAACACCGTCGCAGAGGCTTTTTGCCTACGTCAGCTGTTGGAGGAACTTTATTGTCCATTGCAAAAGGTCACTTTGGTTTATTGTGATAACGTGAGTGCAATTTATGTCTCGACCAATCCGCTGTAGCATCAACACACCAAACATATCAAGATTGATTTGCATTTCGTTAGGGACAAAGTGGTTGTTGGAGCAGTTTGGGTTCTTCACGTTCCTACCAGTTCATACTATGCTGATATCTTTACCAAGAGCCTCTAATTTTTGGTGTTTATGGAGTTTCAATCTAGTCTGAATGTTCTAGATAGTAGACGTTCAAACTGCGGTGGTGTTAGATAAATAGTCACACATTGGTTATGTAACCAAAGAGGATCCCCTTATCCCCTTATAAATATGTACTCACCCCAGGATTTTAATCAATCTAATTATTATTTTCTCATTTATTTCTATCAATAATTGGTGGATCAATCTTTTAAAAAAACAAGAAGTATAAAAGAAAAACGTTTTTTCTTTACAAGAAGGTTGGCGCAGAAGAGCAAGATGATTTGATTGATCAGTGTCTGAAAACGTGTTAGAGGCTAAATTCAGATTGTGTCTCGCACTACATGTTATATAACAAACGAACATTGCTGCAATACCAAACGACCAGTATATAAAAGGCTTCTTAATCACAGCAACTGCTGAGAAAGAAAAACATTAATTTACACGCCAGGTGGATGTCTCGGCAAGCCAGCGTTCGGTGCAGTTCCAGTAGTCGGTCATTTTCAGCGTGATTTCTTGATTATGGAGAAAAGGGAGAGGAGGAGAGTATAAATAGAATGGGGCCATGTTTGCTTCATACAGTAAGAGCAGCACTAGTTGCAAAATCATAGAGGACGATGACCATGTCGCACATGCACATGCTTGCATGGCAATACGGTATGTTAGCGAGAAATGAAAAAAATTAAAGCCTTCGACTTCGACACCTAGGAAACATCGAGTATGTTAAGGAGCTAGTAGGAGTGCCATTTCTCAGGAAGAAGAATACAAGTTTAAGTGATGTTCGAAGCTTTTTTTACTCTAAAATATAGAAGAAGGTTGATTGGTTATTACGTTTATTACTCTATTGTTTTGCGGTCCCATAATATTAATAAGATACATATTAAACTTGTATTGCCAGAGAGAGATAAGTTGGTTCTCCATAGAGTACATATGCCCGAGAATGGAAGAAACACTCAATTTCATAAAAGATACTCCCCTGTTCTGAAATAAATTAAAAGTGTTATTCTAAACGTCATTTATTTTAAGGAGGGAGTAATAGATGTTTGTACTTCTAGGAATATGAAGAGGACAAATGATGCATGTACTCCAAGTGTATGGATGGAACCGCCACCATAGATCTGTTTTTGGATTCTGTGTGAACATATTTGCTCTCTGAATTTGGCATTCATTCAGACAATAACTGGAGTAAGCTAAATCATGCGAAGGATTGGCGGGGAGCTGGTGATGTGATGCTCTGCTTATAGCGTGATTATAGTATTTTGCTTCCCTGTGGAGTCTGGCTCGCATTCACTACAATAATCGCGATAATAGACGACATCCAGAAACCGTCGTCTATAAGAACCAAACCGTCGTCTATAGCTTATAGACGATGATATACGCTTATAGACGATGGTTTTCAGCCGTCTACGTTTTTTGTCATCTATAAGCTTAATGATGACGTACCGCCGTCTATAAATTAATTGATGATGACCAGATTTAGCTGTCGTCAGCGGGGGAAACTTATCGACGATGGTAGACCAGACCGTCGTCTATAATATATCTTATAGACGACAGTTTATAGGGTACCGTCGTCGATACTGGAAATTTATCGTCGACGAGCTCTCGCACACCGTTGACGAGAACTGTCCAGTATCGACGACGGCCGCCAGAGAACCGTCGTCGATAAGGTTTGCAGTTTTTTTTTAAAGTGAAAATGTTGCCCTCGCTTCAAAGCTAGCCCTGGCTCGATGGCTAGATCACACAGGCATATAAAACAGACATCACACATGCATAAATATAGCAATAAGCATTTCAAAACACTATACACACTCCAGTACACACTTTGCGAGTTCGTGACTATAAGACGCTACCCTGTCCGCTGCCACCGGAGTTCGAAAAGTCATCCTCCCGCAGTCGTCCAAGCGCCGGAATCTGAGGCGACGGAGTTTGAGCCTCCGTTCCTGATCCCTATGATGTGCAAGTGTGGTTAGACATGTTACAAGTAAAAAAAATACATATTTTACTAAATTTGAACAAGTTTAACTAGTCTAAGCTATTTTGAATAATTTTGTACCTGGGCTGCTGTCGTCGGCACCACTGGCAGCTCTATCGCTGGCGGCGCCCATTGCGGAAAGACAGTCGGCTGTCCTGCACTTATAGCCTGCAAACATAAAGCAAATCATTATACGTAACCACACTGTTCTCTACTGCACGCCAGAAAATGGTGCAGCAGAGAACAACAGGGTTATGCTATCGAAATTTTGTCCAGATCCAGACCCGCGTCTCGTCACAAGTCATGCCCCTCGTTCACTCTCAGGCTATCCAAAAAGGGACAATTCCGAACCTTCACGTCTCACATGCCAATAGCATGTGAGACGTGCCGATCCGAAACGGGTAATGCATTGCTATAGGTTACGTTACTCATTTTCATTTTTAAGTCATTTACGAGAGAGGAAAGAACGATACAAAAAGAAGAGAAGAAGAAAAGTTGATCTTAAATGACAGTTCCACGTCCGAATCCACCGTCCACGCAATCGCGGGTGATTGATGTCCTCACCATCGCCGTTCGCTTCCGTGTCATCTCGACGCTTACGTTATGATTACAACTGTCTATACGGCACGAACGCATTTATTGCGTGTCGTGTCGGGTCAGGTCGGGCCGACCCAAAACCCGTTTTTTACATATTAATAAAATAACTAACTAATAAACAATTATAAATATGAAACAATTATAATAAAGCAAAAATGTAAATCTCATATATATCATAATGTCTGATTAAGCCCATTATTCCTCATACATACAAAAATCAACTATAGAGCAAAAATGGCTAATCAAAGTGCTAATAAAGCAAAAATGATCCTCATCAACTATAGAACATGAATAAATCAAAATTGGTGCTATAGAACACGAATAAATCAACTGTAGAACATGAATAAAGCGAAAATGGTGCTAAATCAAAGTGCTAATAAACTCTAATAAACATTTCTAATCAAACATTAATCTCTAATAAACATTGCTAATCAAAGTGTTAGGCCACGACGGGGATGGAGCGGCCACAGTGGGAGGGGGGAGGGGCAGCCACAGTGTGGTGGGGGGCGGACACGCGCGGTGGGGGGGGGGGGGGGGGGGCAGCCACGTTGTGTGTGAGTGGGGGGGCAGCAACGGTGGGGTGGGGGCGGACACGGTTGGGGGGGCAGCCACGGTGTTGTGACGTCCCGTGGCCGTGCGGCACTACCACGCCAGCGTGAGATTGAAACGATGTCTGCCGCCGAGCTTCAGCGATCAAGTCTCCTCCTCTGTCGATATCCTCGCAGGCGTCTTGAGTTGAGTCAAGCGAACCACCATTGGGTTGGGCCTGGGCCGCTTGAAGCCTGATTTACGTGAACCATCGGATGAGATCCGACAGCCCACATTCTAGATCAGCTATATAAAATAACACCTTGACTTTACCCTAACCCTAAACTTCTCACTCCTCTACGGCGGCAGCCAGGTGCGAGGCAGTGACGGCGGCGGTGGCTAGGCGCAACAACGGTGATCGCGTCCAAGCGCAACAGCGACGACTGAAAGTGCATCTAGGTAATCCCCGTGAGTTTTGGATGATTGATGATGACAATTAAGATACTAATGAGTTTTACTGAGTATGAGCACAGGTGCTTATCAAAAGGAATGGATGTGGAGTCTCTCAAGAAGCAAAAAGGAAAAGAAGAAGACTCGCAAGAGTAGAAAATAGAATTTCTCTATTGAGTTTTACATTTTTCTAGTTGTGTACAAGGTCGCCTATTTTAGAGTGCTTGAGAATCATTAGAGAGCTCAAACTAAAGGAGACCCCCGGCTGAGAATTGGAAAAGCAACAACCCTAGCGCTGAAAAACTCATTCCTAGAGCTCTTCTAAGCCTCTTTCCTCACCTTCTTGACCCCTAAGATTGAATCTTAAGGGGTTTGTGGATTTGTGAGAGGAGAGACGTGGTGATCGACGTTTGAGCTCTCGGTTTGACTCTCTTGCACTCTAATTGTTAATTTGAGTTCTTGACAGTTGTATTTTGATTCCTAGAACTGCTAGATTGTTGTAGGGAGCCTCAAGTTATGAGTAGCCCCTGAGATCATTGTATTCACAATTGATAGATAGTGAAAGAGCACGGGCTTGATCTTGGTGATCGCTCGGTGAGGGAAGGGTTAAAAAAACCTGGTCCTTTGTGGACTCCTCAAACGAGGACGTAGATTCCTGTGTGGAATCGAACCTCGGGATAAATCGTGTCTCTTGGCTCCTTTACCTTCTCGCTCGCTCACTAGAATTACTTGTTAAGCTTTCGTCTTGTTAACACTTGTGAATTGTTCCGTTGTCTTGCAATCTAATCATTCACAACTAATTAGTGAGATTGTTTGACTACTACATATTTTCTGCTTAAACAAACTTAAAAAGAAAACCTAAAACGCAACTTTATACCTAGACCATACTAGTCCGCCCTCAGACCGGACTAGTCTAGCCTCCTTCAAGTTTAATCCACTGTTTGCAATAGTTTTAGGTTTTATTAGCCTATTCAGCCTCCCTCTAGGCAACTTTCAATTGGTATCAGAGTCTAACTCTCCACAAAAGCTTAACCGCTTGGAGAGGAGATGGGGGACAAGACCGGTAGCCAAATTGATCTCATCAAGGGAAAAGGAGCAAGTACGAGCAACTTTGAAGAACAAGGTTCTAACCCGTCTTCACGATTACTCCTCCACAAGACATTTCAATCTCAGAAGAAGATGAAGAAGTTCTTCGTCTCATGGCTCTCCTAAAGAAGAAGAAGGAGGAGGCTAAGAAGAAAAAGAAGGAGAAATTGGAGAAGAAGCTCAAGAGTAGTCAACAAGACTACTCGTGATATCCTTTTAATTATGAACGCTTAAATTCTCACTCTAGTCATTTATCAATTCCCCTAGGCAAACCACCTCACTTTGATGGAACTAACTACACAATGTGGAAGCACAACATGAAGTTGCATCTAATTTCCTTGAACCCAAGTCTTTGGCATGTTGTGTATACAGGTATAGATATTCACGAAGATGAGGATGAACTCACCCAAGAGCAATAACAACAAATCCACCGCAATGCACAAGCGGCAGCCGTACTCAACTCATCTCTGAGCATTGAAGAATTCTCGGGTAGTCGACGATCCACCCAAATTCTCTTCGGCCGTCGCCCAAATCATCAAGCTAAATCGTCAATAGCCTCCACGGGACCGCCGGTGAGTGATTTCTAGTCTTGCCCAATGTGGATCGCTGCTTGCAACACCACCGCACCGGTCGCCGGTGAGTTTTCCGCCCGTCGCCGATGTTCCTCCATTTTCGTTGGGTTTTCCACCCCACTGACAGCGTCTACACCATCGCCTGGTGATGGAACACTTTGCGGGAACGAAGATGTCGCGAGATCTTCGCCGAGGCGACGTAGCACCGAAGACTCGAGAAGAATTCTGCCCCTTTCCATCGCGAGCCCGTTTGCGCCGCCTCCGAGCCTTCGAAATTGTCCTAGGTGAGCTCCCTAGGTCCCCCTTTTTCATTTTTGGCAATTAGCTTAGAGTTTAGGGCACAAGAACGCAAATTTGAGTGATCTCCGGCGAGATCCGGCCGCGCGCATGGCGTCCTGCCGCACGCCGAGTCGTCGGCGGTCAGCTGGGGGGAGGATGCACCGCCACCGTCCGATCCTGAATGAGCGGCCACGATTAGATTGTGGGATACCGCTTCGGATTTAAAATCCCAGCCATCCGCGGCCGATCCAACGGTCCTAATTCAAACCCGGTTTTCCTGCTAGCAGTTTTATGCTCAGCCCCCTAGAAGTTTTGGTGAGCAGCAAAGGGGCCCCTAAGACTTGTAAAAACACCCCCGGGCTCTCTAAAATTGGATAATTCACTGTAAATTGAGTTTAAAGCCCCTGGACAGTTTTGTTTTTGCACATCACACCTCCATATACACTGATTTTTGTAGAGACAACCCTGGAATAGGCAGAAATGATGTTTAGTCCCCTGCAATTAACTAGTTTAGCAGATTGACCCCTGTATTTAGCTGATTTAGCAGTTTAGTCCCTGTAGAAGTTAGAATTTTGTAGAAAACCTCTGTATAAGGCTAATTTCACCCAATTGGCCACCACCACATAATTATTTTTGCAACTAGGACCCTGCATTACTCTCTTTTGTAGTTTTGACACTTAATATATGCTGGATAATTACCAGAATGTCCCTCGGGTAACTGTTTTGCAGATTTACCCCTGTAAGTTAATTTTTATTAGGTTCTAGCCTCCGTGTTATGCTGAAAATAAGCAGAAACACCCCTGCCCATGCTAGTAATTACCAAAACCCCCTTAACAAGGCTAAAGTTATTTACTAACCTTTGCATAATGCATTTTCACTAAGTTGACCTTTACAACATGATGATTCCACACCTAGGCCCATAGTAAGTGTTGATTTTACTTAAAATGACTTCATAAATGTCTATATTAACTTTTAATTTTTATTTTAACATCACAAATGCATGCTAACAAAGTAAATGCTTAGTTTTAGGGGTAATGCTTATTTATCCATGTAGATAAGAATACTTTAATGCCATGTCTTATTTATTTCTTGTTATTTAGCTATGTGTATGATGAATTGGGTAGAGCCAGTCCCGGAGCAGGCCTTTAATTTGCAAGATCAAGACTTTGACGTTGGAGAGGAGCAGCTACTTTTCGGAGGCGAGTGTCCTTGACCACATTGTTCCCGTTCTAGGCATTAAGTTAGGATTTGCATGCATGTCTTAATATGAAATCCTATGATAGGGTGTTTACTAGAGAATTTCCATATTATTCCTTGTATCCTGGAAAAGGGATTTGGTGGGGATTTACTTTATGTCATTTACTCATTGCTTAGCCCTGCTTAGATAAATGGGATGGGGGAAACTTTACATTAATGCTATTATCATCATCTTTGAAGTATGGTGTGGTGCTATGTATGGTATATACATGGTTAGTAGTGATAGGAGTCTAGCAAGCTGGTTGGTATACGGTTGGTGCGTATGCACGAGACTCGGATTGGAGGTTAGTGCCTGTGTAGATTCTAAGGACCGGTTCGTGATATCCTGTGATCTATCTAATCGTGCCACCACAAGACCGGTATGGAACGGTTTGGCCAATTAAGTTTACTTCTACCTTATCTTGTGTACACCATTGAGATGTTTGTGTGGTGCAAGAGGGGGCTTCTGCAGCGGAGATAAAATAGACTCGGTGAAACCTTAGCGGGTGTATAGGAATTTGGTAGTGCAATGTAAAGGCCTCATAGTGATCCCCTGGCCACACACCATAGGAAGTGTGAGATGTGATTCGTGATCACGGTCAATCAGGGAGACTTTAGTCCACTTGGTGACAAGGGACAAAATCACGACTTGTGGATAAAGGGTACAAACTATACAGAGTCAAAACTGTCTAGAAAGTCGTGCTCACGGTCAAGAGCGGGCTAGTAACTCCTTCATGATTAGTTGGGTATGGGAAGGTTGGTGTACTTGGTTGGCAGTGGAAATGGATTATTGGGGTGACACCTGGAGGGAGAATCACTTAGTAAATAGGGTGCTATTACAACCTAGGGATAGGATGCTGCATAGTGCTATTACAACCGGCGGCGGCAACTTCTTGCGAGCAAAGGGGGCTAACCCCTAGGGTGTACCGAGGTATATATCAAGGGGGCGGCGGCTGCAGAGGCTGGCTAGCAGTGAAGGCCGAATTTAATCGGCGATTTTCCGTTTCCGCGCGAGATCAGTGGAGGGAGTGCGCGCGTTGAAGGAGAACGGGGAAAGGGGATCGGGGAAGGAAGGGGAAAAGGAAAGAGAGGAAGCTGACAGGCGGGCCCCACTGGCAGAGAGAGAGAGGAAAGGGTGGGGAGCTAGGTTGGGCTGTGGTGGGCTGCCGGCTCGGCTCAGGAGGAAAATAAGATGGGTTTGCAGCCCATCTAGTGTTTGAAATTTCAGATTTTGGATAAATTTCCTTATGTGAATTTCAATTTAAACTTGGGTATTACAACTCTACCCCCCTACAAAGAATCTCGACCCGAGATTAGTAGACTTACGAAAAGAGATGAGGAAACTCTGCCTTGAGATATTCTTCCCTCTCCCAAGTGGCTTCCTGCTCAGAATGGTGCTTCCATTGAACTTTGCACATGGGAACCCTCTTGTTTCTGGTGATACGCTCCGCCCTCTCGAGAATCTTAACAGGGTACTCAGCATACGACAAGTCTTCCTCCACCGTGAGATCATCCATTGGCAGTTGTTCCTCGGGTGCCTTGAGACACTTCTTCAACTGCGACACATGAAACACGTCGTGGACGTCTGACAAACGAGGTGGCAGCTCCAACTGATATGCAACCTCTCCCCTTCTGCTTAGCACCTTGAATGGTCCAATGTATCTAGGTGCAAGCTTGCCCTTTACTTTGAATCGTCAAAGCCCTCTGATGGGTGACACTTTGAGGTACAAAAAGTCCCCAACCTCAAAAGTCAACTTTCGTCGTCTCCTGTCAGCATAGCTCTTCTGCCTGGACTGAGTTGTTCTTAGGTTCTTCCGAATCTCTTGTACCCGCCTCTCAGCTTCTCTCAATGATTCTGGCCCAAACACCTGACTTTCTCCAGTTTGACTCCAAAATAGTGGTGTCATGCATCTCCTCCCATACAATGCCTCAAAAGGTGACATCTTCAAGCTAGCCTGATAGCTGTTGTTGTAGGAAAATTCCGCATAGCATAGATTCCTGTCATAACTCCTACTATTCTTCAAAGCACATGCCCTCAACATGTCCTCTAGGATCTGATTAGTGCACTCCATCTGGCCGTCCGTCTGAGGGTGATAGGCTAAACTGAAATTAAGATGGGTACCCATATGTTCATGCAACTTCTGCCAGAACCTTGAAGTGAACTGTGTACCCCTATCAGGCACGATCTTCTTAGGAACCCCATGCAAGCACACAATCCTTGACATGTACAATTCTGCCAACTGTGACCCATTGTACTTCTCTTTGACTGGGATGAAATGAGCAACTTTAGTTAATCGATCCACAATTACCCATATTGAGTCATATCCCGACTGGGTCCTAGGTAACCCAACGATAAAGTCCATACTGATTTCTTCTCACTTCCACTCTGGCACCTTAAGTGGTTGTAGCAACCCTGCAGGTCTCTGATGCTCTCCCTTCACGAGCTGACACATGTCACATAGAGCCACATATTCTGTAACATCTCGCTTCATACCGTGCCACCAATAACGGTCCTTTAAGTCCTGGTACATCTTAGTACTCCCAGGGTGAATGGAGTACTCTTACTCATGAGCCTCTCGCAATATCGTTTGTCGTATGCCCTTATCGTCTGGTACACATATCCTCTTACCCAGCCATAATGTTCCCTGCTCGTCTTCTCGGTAACCGGGAGCCTTATTTTCCTTCATCAGTCGCCTGATCTCGCAAAGCTTCTCATCATTCTTCTGTCCCTCTCGAATCTCACGCTCCAAAGTGGAGTCCACTTCCATGACCACTGAATCTGTGCTGGACACCAAGCTGAGATTAAGCTTCGCAAAGTCTTCACACAACTGAGGTTACAACATCAAAACATTGCAAAGCGCCTTTCGGCTCAAGGCATCGGCTACCACATTGGCCTTCCCTGGGTTGTAATTAATCCCCACATCAAAGTCATTAATAAGCTCCAACCATCTACACTGTCTGAGATTTAGATCCGGCTGTGTGAATATGTACTTGAGACTCTTATGATCTGTGTAGATTTCTGTCCTCTTTTCCATCAAGTAATGCCTCCAAATCTTTAGTGCATGAACCACAACTGCCAGTTCCAAGTCATGCGTCGGATAATTTCTCTCGTGCTTCCGAAGCTATCGGGAAGCGTAGGCCACGACATGTCCTTCCTGCATAAGGACACATCCCAGTCCCTGCCCAGAGGCATCACAGTAGACTGAGAACTCCTTCTGCATGTCTGGCATGATCAATACGGGAGCTGAAGTCAACCTCTTCTTCAATTCTTGAAAGATTTTCTCGCACTCGGGCGTCCATCTGAAAACTGCCCCGTTTTCAAGCATCTTAGTGAGTGGCCGAGCAATCTTTGAGAATCCCTCAATAAAGCGGCGATAATACCCTACCATACCCAAGAAGCTTCTGATCTCCCCCACATTCTCTGGTGCACTCCACTGCATCACAGTGGCTACCTTGCTTGGATCAACAGATATTCCTCCTGCTGAGATGACATGCCCTAAGAAAGTCACTTCCTTCAACCAGAACTCGCACTTGCTAAGTTTGCCATACAACTGGTTTTCCCGAAGCTTCTGCAACACCAACCTCAAATGTTCCTCATGCTCTTCTTCATTTCTCGAGAAAACCAGAATGTCATCAATGAACACCACCACAAATTTGTCCAAATACTCCATAAACACCTTATTCATAAGGTACATGAAGTAGGTTGGGGCGTTAGTCAACCCGAAAGACATGACCGTGTACTCGTATAGACCATAGTGAGTAACATATGATGTCTTCGGAATATCTGAGGCTCGATCTTCAATTGATGATACCCGGAGTGAAGATCAATTTTTGAGAATACACTTGCTCCCCTCAATTGGTTAAACAAGTCCTCGATATGTGGCAACGACTACTTGTTCTGATGGTCAGTTCATTAAGAGCCCGATAGTCGACACATAATCTCTGAGTCCCATCATTCTTTGGCATGAATATAACCGGGGCTCCCTAGGGTGAGGAACTAGGTCAAACATACCCCTTATCTAGCAGCTCTTGGATATTCTCCTTGAGTTCTGCAAACTAATTAGCATCCATCCGGTATGGCCTCTTACATATAGGAGCTGTGCCAGGTACTAAATCGATGATGAACTCAATATCACGATCTGGTGGCATACCTAGTAATTCCCAAGGAAAAACATCCGGGAACTCGCTAACCACTCGAATTCCCTCTGTTGTCTCAAGTTGATTTAGCTGGATCTTCTCGTCTATCACACGGATTGACTTGAACTCTACCTTGCTGCCGTCGGTGTGAGTCAAACTGACAGTCTTCGATGCACAATGTATCACACCATTATACTTGGCCAGCCAATCCATCCCCAATATGATATCTAGGCCCTGTGACTCCAACACAAGGAGGTTTGCACATAAGACCACCCCCATGATGTCAAGACTCACTTTTGAGCACACAACATTCGTCTTGAGTTCTCCCCAGGAGAGTTGACCACTAGCGTACGGGTCATAGATGTAGTCTTCATATTATGCTTTTGTACAAAGTTCTTAGCAATAAAAGAATGAGTAGCCCCTGAATCAAACAAGACTGTAGCAAGGTGGGAATCGATGGAGAACATACCAATCACCACATATGGAGCATCCTGAGCCGCCTCCAAAGCTACATGCTTCACACGACCATGCATGACATTCTGCTGTTATTGCTGTGGCTGTTTCTTATTTGGGCAACGGTTGGAGAGATGCCCATTCTCGCTGCAATTGTAACACGGCCCAATCATCCTACCACTCAGAGTCTTGCTGCTCTGCTGCTGACTCTACTGGAACTGACCAGCCGGACGGGGTGGCAAAGTAGGACGCGTCTGCTGAAACTGTGGACGCTGCTGCTGAGTCTGCGACGCTGACTGCCTGAAAGCCGGGGTAGGGTACCTCGGCGCCTGATACAAGCCCATGGGACGGCTCTCCTGTCCCACTGGCGTCGGTATAAAACGAGTGCGAGTGCTGCTGCCAAAAGACTGGCCCTGCCAAGACGTCTTTCGCTTCCTGTGTGCTTCTAACTCAGGCCTCTGCTTCTCCATAACAAAAACTTTATCAGTCATCTTCTGGAAAGCTTCATAGTAGCTGGAGGAAAGTGCATTCTTCAATTATTCATCTAGCCGTTGGATAAAGCAGTCCTGCCTCTTATCATCAGCGTTTACATCTTCAGGCGCATAACGAGACAGCTGCGTGAACTTCTGAAGGTACTCCTGAACTGTCATGTTACCCTTCCTCAGACTCAAAAACCCCTTTCGCTTCATCTTTATTGCCCCAGCTGGCACATAATGACTGTGAAAGCTCCTTGTGAATTCCTCCCAAGTGATACTCTGTGAGTCTTCATGGGCGGACGTGTAAGCTGCCCACCAGTCCACTGCGAGACCTGAAAGCTGGTGGGAGGCAAGCAACACCCTCTCCCGACCCTGATACCGAACTAACTGCAGCTTGCTTTCAATGGTCTTCAACCAATCATCAGCATCTAGTGGCTCCACGGAGTTAGAAAACACTGGTGGATGAGTACTCTGAAAGTCCCTCAGTCTGGGCCGGGGTTCAGGCACTGGCGGTGGTGGAGGAGCTTGATTCATGCTGGCCACCACTTGAGTCAGATTCTGCAGAAGCTGGGTCTGTATAGCCATCATCCGCTGCATCCCCATTGGAACAGCTCCCCCGCGAGCACCTCGACCATTCCACGGTGGAATCTGGAATGCGGGAGGAGCATTACCCTCCTCGGGCACCCCACGGCCACGACCTCGTCCACGTCCCCTGCCTGCCATCTGATATATACGTATATAGTGCCAGATAAATGAGAACCAACGTTAAGACTAAATAATAGAAAAGAATAATAAAAGCCCATATATATAAATATTTGAAATATAGCAAGTCAACATATCGCTATCAATTTTTCACACAAAGCATCCCAGATCATTAAGTAACACAAAACGTCAACTTTTACGGTCTCTACGACAAGGTGACCCACATATGTGGATATATTTCTAAATTTGCAACTGTTGCTAACTAGGCTTGCGGCCTACGGACAACCTTGGCTCTGATACTATTTTGTCACGCCTGGTTCCTGTATGATAACCAGACATGCTACACATGTATGCCAAGATCAGTTATACCATACATGTGTTAACAGAAACGATGTATCATGTATATATATAAAAGCCAAGTTTATTACAATCTCATAATAAACTCATAGTCTAAAAACAAAAGATACATAGCAGCGGATAATCTAAGCGTAGAGCTCCATCACAGGCGTTGTCCGGGGGCACGCCCGCCTAGTACTGCGCACCGGGGTTGAAGCCATCGTCTTCATCGTACTCCACTCTTTCTCCATAGCCTGAGCAACAATTGCTTCCAATAGAGAAGCAACAAAAACACATGAGTACTTAGAGTACTCAACGAGTGATGAATGACATGGCATGTAGGCAATTTCAAGGGATGCCAACTCGGCTAAAGCACTATGCAGCATCCTAACCCTAGGTTGTAATAGCACCCTATATACTAAGTGATTCTCCCTCCAGGTGTCACCCCAATAATCCATTTCCACTACCAACCAAGTACACCCAACCTCCCCATACCCAACTAATCATGAAGGAGTTACTAGCCTGCTCTTGACCTTGAGCACGGCTGTCTAGACAGTTTTGACTCTGCAGAGTTTGTACCCTTTACCCACAAGTCGTGATTCCGTCCCTTGTCACCAAGTGGACTAAAGTCTTCCTGATTGACCATGATCGCGAATCACATCTCACACTTCCTATGGTGTGTGGTTAGGGGATCACTATGAGGCCTTTACATTGCACTACCAAATCCCTGTACACCCGCTAAGGTTTCACCGCTAACAACATACTTGGAGTCTATTTTACCTCCGCTGCAGAAGCCCCCTCTTGCGCCACACAAACATCTCAATGGTGTACACAAGATAAGGTAGAAGCCAACTTAATTGGCCAAACCGTTCCATACCGGTCTTGTGGTGGCACGATTAGCTAGATCACAGGATATCACGAACCGGTCCTTAGAATCTACACATGCACTAACCTCCAACCCGAGTCTCGTGCATACGCACCAACTGTATACCAACCAGACTGCTAGACTCCTATCACTACTAACCATGTATATACCATACATAGCACTACACCATACTTCAAAGATGATGATAATAGCATTAATGTAAAGTTTCCCCCATCCCATTTATCTAAGCAGGGCTAAGCAATGAGTAAATGACATAAAGTAAATCCCCACCAAATCCCTTTTCCAGGATACAAGGAATAATATGGAAATTCTCAAGTAAACACCCTATCATAGGAATTCATATTAAGACATGCATGCAAATCTTAACTTAATGCCTAGAACGGGAACAATGCGGTCAAGGACACTCGCCTCTGGGAAGTAGCTGCTGCTCTCCGACGTCAAAGTCTTGATCTTGCAAATTAAAGGCCTGCTCCGGGACTGGCTCTACCCAATTCATCATACACATAGCAAATAACAAGAAATAAATAAGACATGGCATTAAAGTAGTCTTATCTACATGGATACAGAAGCATTACCCCTAAAACTAAGCATTTACTTTGTTAGCATGCATTTGTGATGTTAAAATCAACATTAAAAGTTAATATAGACATTTATGAAGTCATTTTATGTAAAATCAGCACTTACTATGGGCCTAGGTGTAGAATGAGCATATTGTGAAGGTCAACTTAGTGAAAATTGCATTATACAAAGGTTAGTAAATAACTTTAGCCTTGTTAAGGGGGTTTTGGTAATTACTAGCATGGGCAGGGGTGTTTCTGCTTATTTTCAGCATAACACAGAGGCTAGAACCTAATAAAAATTAACTTACAGGGGTAAATCTGCAAAACAGTTACCCCAGGGACATTCTGGTAATTATCCAGCATATATTAAGTGTCAAAACTGCAAAAGAGAGTAATGCAGGGTCCTAGTTGCAAAAATAATTATGTGGTGGGGGCCAATTGGGTGAAATTAGCTTTATACAGAGGTTTTCTACAAAATTCTAGCTTCTGCAGGGACTAAACTGCTAAATCAGCTAAATACAGGGGTCAATCTACTAAACCAGTTAATTACAGGGGCCTAAACATCATTTCTGTCTATTCTAGGGGTGTCTCTACAAAAATCAGTATATATGGAGGTGTCTTGTGCAAAAAATAGAACTGTCCAGGGGCTTTTAACTCAATTTACAGTGAATTATCCAATTTTTAGAGAGCCCGGGGGTGTTTTTACAAGTCTTAGGGGCCCCTTTGCTGCTCACCGAAGCTTCCAGGGGGCCGAGCGTAAAACTGCCGACGGGAAAACCGGGTTTGAACCGTGACCGTTGGATTGGCCGTGGATGGCTGGGATTTTAAATCCGAAGCGATATCCCACGATCTAATCGTGGCCACTCATTCGGGATCAGATGGTGGGGGTGCATCCTCCCCCACCCCCCCAGCCGGCAGCCGACGACTCGGCGCGCGGTGGAACGCCATGCGCGCGACCGGATCTCGCCGGAGATCACTCGGATTTGCGTTCCCGTGCCCTAAACTCTAAGCTAATTGCCAAAAATGAAGTTGGGGGACCTCGGGAGCTCACCTAGGACAATTTCAAAGGCTGGGAGGCGACGTAAACGGGCTCATGATAGAAGGGGGTGGAATTCTTCTCGGGTCTTCGGTGCTACATCGCCTCGGCGAAGATCTCACGACGTCTTCTGTCCGCAACGTGTTCCATTACCAGGCGAAGGTGTAGACGTTGTCAGTGGGGTGGAAAACCCAACGAAAATGGAGGAACATCGGTGACGGGCGAAAAACTCACCAGCGACTGGTGCGGTGGTGTTGCAAGCAGTGATCCACGTAGGGCAAGACTGGAAATCACTCACCAGCGGTCCCGTGGAGGATATTGACGATTTAGCTTGATGATTTGGGTGACGGCCGTAGAGAATTTGGGTGGATCGGCGGCTACCCGAGAGAAACAGGCGGTGGCGACTTCTTGCGAGCAAAGGGGGCTAACCCCTAGGGTGTACCAAGGTATATTGCAAGGGGGCGGTGGCTGCAGAGGCTGGCTAGCAGTGAAGGCCAAATTTAATCAGCGGTTTTCCGTTTCCGCGCGAGATCAGTGGTGGGAGTGCACGCATTGAAGGAGAACGGGGAAAGGGGATCAGGGAAGGAAGGGGAAAAGGAAAGAGAGGAAGCTGACAGGCGGGCCCTACTGGCAGAGAGAGAGAGAGGAGACGGTGGGGGAGCCGGGTTGGGCTGTGGTGGGCTGCAGGCTCGGCCCAGGAGGAAAATAAGATGGGTTTGCAGCCCATCTAGTGTTTGAAATTTCAGATTTTAGATAAATTTTCTCTTTTGAATTTCAATTTAAACTAGGGTGTTATAGCAGCGGCCGCCATCATCTCGCGAGCGATAGGCGGCGCTTAGACGGCTGTTGTGAGGACGACGCTCGACCGGCAGGCGTCTGTCGGGAGGACGACGCATGGGCAGCGAGCTGCGCGCAAAGGGCGGCGATCGGGAGGACGGTTGCGGTTGGGAGGACGGCACTTGGACGGAGAGCAGCCGGAGATTGTGTTGCGCGTGTGTAGGAAACTTCATCGCCGACTGCTTGTCCTCGGCGCATCCTCCCTCCCTTTGTCGCTCTCGCTTCACCAGCCCCTCCCTGTTGGAAGCGCGCGATTTCTTCGTCGTGCCCGCCGCCGAAGCTCCCGACAGTCTGGAGGCTCACTCCCCCTACTATGCCCGCACGAAGCATGACTGCCACTGGTTGGATCCTTTGCCTCCCTGCTCGGCTACCCTGCAGCTTCTGTCACGACGTCTGCTCCATCCTCGGCTCAGCTGAGCGATATCCGTGCGAACATGAGATTCGCACGCGAAGAAGGACAGCAAGGTCGAGTCCAAGCAGAGCAAGGGCACCACGCTAAACAAGCTGCACAAGCTACGGAGCAGTTCTAGCTGCTTTTTCTTCGAGGTATAGTTCTTCCACTTTGTTGCCTTTTTGTGCTATAGTTCCCAGCTGACTCTCTTCTTCGAGGTTGAAATGCAGTTAATCGTACATGTACTCGACTAGAGCTGTGCAGTTCCTTGGTTATTGCGATCAAACAATTTAGTTGTATGTCTGCGAACCAGGTTTGGCAATATAATATCTCAGTTGTAGTTCTTGAATTAGGGTGGATTATGTTGGAGATGGGTTTATCTCCGACTCGGGCGAGGCCCAATGGCCCAACCCGAGTCCATCTCTCCCTCTACGCGCTTAGATCGGAGGCGCCAACCAACTTGTGGTTGAGGCCCCCTCTCACGCCCGCGCAATATATAAGGGTGGGCTCGAGCACACGAAACAAGGTTCGTCGTGCCCATCACGCCTCAACACCCGTTTTCGTGACCCGATCTAAGGCGTCGGGAAATGAGGGGACGACCCTCGAATCCTCCGCCGTCACCGCTGTCTGCACCTCTATCACATCGAAATGGCTTCCATGTCATCTACACCCGAAGGTATGTTCTACACATTATCGTTCTCGTTCATCAATGGGCAAGTTTTATGTCGGTACCCTGCAGACCAGGTACCCCCGCGTAGTGGGTGAAAGACAGCCTGGGCCCCGCCTCCCTCCTGGGTGGGCCCTAGCATAAGCCACGTACCCTGACCTCCATGGACGGCCCTGGGGCTACCACGTGCGCTAGGGCTTTAGAGCTGACACGTGCCCTGAGTCTCGAGCCCGATCACCTGCTAAGGAAGGCTTTGAGGCTGCCACGTGTCGTCAGGCTCTAAGCCTCATTACCGGTCGAGGGTGGCTCCGGAGCCGCCATGTGTCCAGTGGTGCCGGGCCCGACCTTCAGCCAGGAAGGGCTTCGGGTATCCCCGCATGTATGAGCAAAAGTAGACATACGCCACCACGTATGCAGAAGATATGGACCCAACCTGTAGGCTGGGCCCAACCACCAACTAGGGAGCACTCATGAGAAGGTGCGCGCCCTAGGCCTCGGGTCCAATCACCCGCTAAGGAGGGCTCCGAGGCTGCCACTTTTCTTTAGGCCCTGAGCCCAACTACCCGTCGAGGGTGGCTCCGGAGCCGCCACGTGTCTAGTGGTGCCTGGCCCGATCTTCCTCCAAGGTGGGCTCCGACGCTGCCACGTGTCCGGAACCTCCGAGCCACACCCCCCGCTGGAGAGAGCTCCGGAGGTGCCGCGTGTCCTGCGGCTCTGGGTCCGACCTCCAGCATGGGAGGGCTCCGGTGCTGCCACGTGGGCAACGACTCAAGGTGTACCTTCCCGCCAAGGAGAGCTCCGGAGGTGCCGCATGTCCTACGGCTCCGGGCACCTCCAGCATGGGAGGTGTGACACCCGGTTCCGAAACAGAACCAAGTTAATGCATATGTGTGCCCAGAATGTTCATCACACATACACATGTAATCCACAAACTGAATTCAGAATATAACCACGAATAAATAGTGTTTAAGTACTTTATTACATCAACTCATTTTCTCACTCATGAATCTCTAACTTATTCTTGCAGCGGAAGTCTCTAAACGACAGCGGAAATAATTAAACAACAGCAGGCTCCATCTTCAAATTTACAAGCATGTTGACGGTAGTTCGCACGCCTAGTACACCACATGATCCTTGAAGTACTCTTCTCCTGTTGCTGATGTTTATGTGATAATGCAAGGGTGAGTACATGTTGTACTCAGCAAGTGCGGGAAAAGTATGACATGTAGCTTACAACAAGGTATGGAAAAAAAGGCTCATTGCAGCAAGCAAATTTTATTTCACAAATATGATAAAAACACCAACTAGTTCTAAGTGAAATTTATCCCAACATGACCAAGTAATTCAGCAACATTTTCTCATTATATTTCACCACTTATCAAGTCTCATTCAGCCGTTAATCTTTCTCCAGTTCATCTCATGCTCATAATATTCATAACCATCTCATATTCATATAACCAAACCAAACTCATTTTCATGACTCAAAACAGTCCCAAAACCAATACCAATGACCATACCATAACCATACCGAATAACCATCCCAAGTTTTCCCTCTAATCATGTGAGTTGGCCAGGTGCTTGTGACCGGAAGCACATCTATCATGATAGTTTTACACTCTGCAGAGGTGGCACCACTTTACCCACAAGTTTGTGATTTTGTCAGCCGTCGACGACTGCAGAACCTCCATTATACCAGTACACAACCGTTGGTGTATGGCCAAGAGATCACAAAATAGCCTTTACAAAGGGGCTACTAGATGTATGGACTCACTGAGGTTTGACCGGCAGGCTCGAATCACCATTCTCCCACCCACGGGCCCCCTCTTGTGCCATGCAGTTCCCAGGGCAGTCCCTCTCGACTCCCATTCCCCGTGCCATCCACGGTCCATAACAAGCTAGCAACACACCTAATTAGTCAGCTAAGCAGCACCCATATTTGGCCTTGTGGTGGCACTGTTTTCCTGGCATGTGCTGGCATGAACCGGTGCTTAGATCTACGGCAAGTAAGACACCATCTCATTCAGCAACATCCACGAACCAAGCTTGCCTAGATCTCCCCCGATTCCATTCTCATTAACATCATCAATTTCTCATCATCATTATTCATATGAGTGCAGTAGCTAAGCATGTTTTAATTCAGCTTCCCGTATCCTGTGGATTAAGCGAAGCAAAAAGGAAAAAACGACCATACCCGACTCATCAACTTTCCCGGCGACAAGGATGGTTAACAAGACTAGTAAATTCCTATAAAAGGGTGTCCCATCAAGTTGACTCAAGCATACGAGTTTTCGCAAACAAAACAGTTTCAAAACATGGGATCAATTAGGTCAAGGGGCACTTGCCTTGCTCTCGTGGCTCTTGTTGCTCAAGCGTCTCGAAGTCTTGGTGCTGTAGTTCTTCGTAGATGGATTCCTGAGCTTGTCCTTCTACTCACGACGACGCACATACAAAATTTACAGCAATCAAACATCATGCACAACTCTACTCAAGATGCAATGGTGTAGATGAATGCAAATCCTATGGTGCTGTTTTATTAAACCAGTTTGTACGTGTTCTTTCATGTTTTAATGGGCTTTCATGGGGTTTTATGATGAACAAGGGTGTAGGGATCAAGTGTGGATGTGGTGATGATCTTGACTCAAGATCTAGATCAATTCCACCGTCAAAAACCGATCAAAACACGATCTGTCCACACGTAAAAGTTTCTGCTCGAAGGGGGACAAAGAAAACGGATGCGTAGAAACAACGACGACATCGTAAGATGGGTAACAAAGACCTACCTTACTTCCCTTATGATCGTCGGCTCTTTTCCGGTGACTGCGAGGCGTGACGGGGCTTGTCGGCGGGCTCACCGGCGAATGAACTCCGACGAGGGGGGGGGGGGGTGTCCAACTCAGTGAGTTGGGGGCTAGGGCCTCTAAGTCGTTGACTTGGAAGGGGGAAAAAGGAAGGGGTTACGGCCAGGGGGGTTTGGGTTCTATTTATAAGGGGGGGAGTCCTATTCCAATTAGAGCTCAAATAAGAGTCCTATTCAATTTGTTTTGGATCTTAACAAACTTATCTTTTCAGTTATGTGCAGCTGCCTTGGGGATTTTATCCCTTCCAAATGTGGGGAAAATTTGGGGAAATTGTGTCGGTACCCTCAGTACCGGGTACCCCCGTGCATAGAAGGAAAAACTTCCTAAGGACCTCGCCTCCTCCGCAGGGGTGAGCTCTGGAGGCGCCACATGTCCAGCAGGGGCCGGGCCTCCCCTCTCCTCAGAGGCGAGCTCTGGGCCTATCACGAGGCCAGCAGAGCCGAGCCTCGCTCCCTCTGCAGGGGGGAGCTCCGAGGGCGCCACGTGTCCGGCGGGTCCGGGCCTCCCTTCTCCTCAGAGGCGAGCCCCGGGCCTGCCACGTGTCCAGCAGTGCCGGACCTCCCTTCTCCTCAGAGGCGAGCTCCGAGGGTGCCACGTGTCTAGTGGAGCCGGGCCTCCCTTCTCCTCAGAGGCGAGCTCCGAGGGCACCACGTGTCCAGCGGAGCCGAGCCTCCCTTCTCCTCAGAGGCGAGCTCCGAGGGCGCCACGTGTCCTGCGGGGCCGGACCTCATTCCTTCCGCAGGTGTGAGCTCCGAAGGCCCCACATGTCCCGCGGGGCCGGACCTCATCCCTTCCGCAGGGGTGAGCTCCAAAGGCGCCACGTGTCCCGCGCCCCGGAGAAGTGTCGACAACACACTTCGACAAATTGGAATTGGCTCATTTCAGATATCTTTTTCCCATTCCCCACCATTTTTATGATTCTTTCTCCATTTCTACTTCTTTTAAAATGTTTCTCTATGAAAAATGTAAGCAATGCAAGGAAATGAATTTGAGGGTGTTACAAACCTACACCCCTTATACTGAATCTCGCCCTCGAGAATCGATAGAGTAGAGAATAGGTGAGGGAATTCTGCCTTGAGGTCTTCCTCACGCTCATATGTAGTTTCGGCTTCCGTGTGATGGCTCCACTGTACATTGCACCAACGGATCACTTTGTTCCTCGTGACCCTTTCCTTCACGTCCAAAATTTTGACGGGGTGCTCCGCGTAGGTCAGATCCTCTTGAAGCTCAAGCTCATCCATCGATACTTGTTATTCCGGTAATCTTAAGCACTTCTTGAGTTGGGATACGTGAAACATGTCGTGTACGTCGGAGAGGTGCGTTGGCAGCTCTAGTTGATAGGCTACTTCTCCTCGCTTGCCCAAAATCTTAAATGGCCTGATGTAGCGAGGTGCTAATTTTCCCTTGACGTTGAACCGTCGTTGGCCTCGGATAGGCGATACCTTAAGGTACACGAAGTCTCCTACTTCGAAGGTCAATCTTCTTCGCCTATTATCCGCATAACCTTTTTGTCGTGACTGAGCATCCTTTAAATTTTCTCGTATCGTTTGGACTTGCTTTTCGGCGTCTTGCAGCACTTCGGGTCCATACACTTGGCTCTCTCCGGTTTCATTCCAGAACAGCGGCGTTCTACACCGTCTACCATATAATGCTTCAAAAGGTGACATGTTGAAGCTGGCCTGATAGCTGTTGTTGTATGAGAGTTCAGCATACGGCAAGCTCCTATCCCAATTGTGCCCATGTTTCAAGGCTCAAGCTCTCAACATGTCTTCCAAAATTTGATTTGTCCTCTCAGTTTGCCCGTCAGTTTGCGGGTGGTAAGCGAAGCTGAAATTCAGCCGTGTACCCATGGCTTCATGCAGCTTCTTCCAGAACCTAGAGGTAAATTGAGAACCCCGATCTGAAACTATCCTCTTCGGAACTCCATGGCGACACAAGATTTTCTCCATATACAGCTCAGCTAGTTCTGATACGCGGTACGTGGTTCTAACAGGAAGGAAATGGGCTGTTTTCGTTAATCGGTCCATAATAACCCAAATAGAGTCGTAACCCGATCGAGTGCGTGGCAATCCGACAATGAAATCCATGCTGATGTCTTCCGACTTCCACTCGGGTACTTTCAGTGGCTGCAACAGTCCAGCGGGTCTTTGATGTTCGGCCTTCACCCGTTGGCACGTGTCGCATAAGGCAACATATTCAGCTATGTCCCTTTTCATACCATCCCACCAATAGCAAGTTTTCAGGTCCTTGTACATCTTTGTACAGCAGGGATGTATGGAATAAGGTGAGTCATGTGCCTCCTTTAATATCGTGTCGCGGATGTGCTTCACGTTAGGCACACAAATCCTTTTCCCTAACCAAAGCGTGCCCTTCTCGTCTTCCTTGAAATCCTTTTATATGCCTTGTCGGATTCTTTCCTTGATTTCCTCATCCGTTGCTTGGCCATCTCGTATCTCTTCTTCCAGCAAAGAGTTGAGTTCTATAACTTCCATCTTGTTCAAGAACCCGAGATGTAACCGTTCGAACTCCTTGCGCAGCTCGGGCGGTAGCTCCCGAACCGTGAGTTGCTGACATGCTCCCTTTCGGCTCAACGCATCAGCTACTACATTGGCCTTTCCGGGGTGATAGTTGATTCCAACATCATAATCCTTGATGAGTTCCAACCATCGACGTTGCCTCAAATTCAGATCCATTTGCGTGAATATATACTTGAGGCTTTTGTGATCCGTATAGATCTCACATCGGTGGCCAAGGATATAATGCCTCCAAATCTTCAAGGCATGTACCACGGCTGCAAGTTCCAAGTCATGTGTGGGGTAATTCAGCTCATATTTCTTTAGTTGTCTCGACGCATAGGCTGCCACTTGTCCTTCTTTCATGAGCACACATCCAATCCCTTGTCTTGATGCGTCACAATATATATCGAAACTCTTGCTCACGTCCGGTAATACCAAAACCGGCGATGTGGTTAGTCTTTTCTTGAGCTCCTCAAAGCTTTCTTGGCACACTGATGTCCACTGAAATGCTTTTCCCTTCATTAGCAATTCAGTCCTAGGCTTCGCTATTTTGGAGAAATCCTTGATGAACCGTCGGTAGTATCTAGCCATCCCAAGGAAACTCCAAATATCTCTCACATTCTGCGGTTGGTTCCACTTCAGAACATCTCGCACTTTTCCGGGATCAACCGATACTCCTCTTTCAGAGATGATGTGGCCTAGGAATGATATCTCCTTTAGCCAAAATTGACACTTGCTGAACTTGGCATACAATTGATGCTCTCGCAGTTTCTGCAATGTCAATCTCAAATGTTCTTCATGTTCTTTCTCGCTTTTTGAATACACAATGATATCATCAATGAAAACCACGACGAACTTGTCCAAGTACTCCATGAAGACCTTATTCATGAGGTACATAAAGTATGCGGGTGCATTCGTTAACCCAAAAGACATAACAGTATTATTCATACGAACCATACTGTGTTCAAAATGCAGTCTTGGGTATGTCAGAGGGCTTAATCTTCAGCTGGAAATATCCCGACCGAAGATCAATCTTGGAGAAAATTCGGGCACCTATCATTTGGTCGAATAGGTCCTCTATACGGGGCAGTGGGTATTTATTTTTGATCGTCACCTCATTGAGAGACCTATAATCCACACACATCCTTTGGGTCCCATCCTTCTTGTCTACGAAGAGCACGGGGGCTCCCCACGGTGACGAGCTTGGGCGTATAAAACCCTTTTCTAGCTGCTCCTGAATTTGCTTCTTAAGTTCCACTAGTTCATTAGCGGACATCCTATATGGCCTTTTCGCTATAGGTGCAGTTCCAGGTACTAAATCAATGGCAAATTCAATGTACCAGTCAGGTGGCATACCAGGAAGTTCTTTCGGGAACACATATGAAAATTCTTGAACCACCGGAATGCTTTCCAATGTTGCTTCTTCGACGTGGTTCAACGCTGCCTTCTCAGTTGCCGGTTGGGCTGACTCGAACTCAATACGAGTACCATGCTCATTTGTCAACTGCACGCTCCTCTCAGCACATTGAATTACTCCGTTGTGCTTGCTTAACCAATCCATTCCGAGTATTATAGTAATCCCTTGGGAATCCAAGACAATAAGGTTGGCAAGAAAGTCTACCCCCCTTATTTTAAGGTTTACTTTCGGACATACTATATTAGTCCTCATTTCTCCACCGGGAGAATTAACCAACATAGTGTGTTTCATGTGTGATATGGGCAGATTATACTTGGCAACATACTTGGATGATATGAATGAATGCGATGCTCCGGAATCAAATAAAACAGTGGCTGGGTTGGAGTTGGCAAGGAACATACCAATCACGACGTCCTCAGCTTGTTGCGCTTCCTCAGGGGAGACATGATTCACGTTGCCACGAGCGTAGTTCTGCTGCCCGCGGTTACCTTGCGTAGCTCCTCCATTCGGCCGTGGGTTCTGTCTTGGCGCGTTGGTCGGCTGTCCAAGGCCTTTCTTCGGGCATTGACTAGCAAAGTGTCCCGCCTCTCCGCATGAAAAGCATGCTTTGTTGCCCAAAACAGCAGGAACGTTGGGGCGAGGCTGGTTTTGAGCATAGGCGCCCATGTTGGGACGGGGCACAGGAGGCAAAGGCATACGAGGTGCTTGCATAACAGGACGTTGCTGCGGTGGTTGATTAAGGCGAGGTGGATTTGCAGGGCAGAAAGTAGAAGCGGACGAGCCATACTGTGGTGCAGCTGGTGGCATGAAACGGGGATGTACATTGCTCCCTTGTGGCTGGTATGGCATCTTCCTCTTACCCACTTGCTCGATCTCACGGATCCTGCTCTCGACCACTATAGCTTTGTCCACGAGCTTCTGGAAGTTTGCATAATCATTGTTGAGCAGTTGTACTTGGATCTCATTGTTCAATCCTCTCATGAACAAGTATTGCTTCCTTTGATCCGAGTTGACGTCTTTGGGAGCATACCTTGACAGCTGCGTGAACTTGTTGAGGTACTCATTCACGCTCTTCTTTCCTTGGCGGAGACCTTCGAACTCTTGCCTTTTAAGCATCATGACTCCAGCAGGGACATAATGAGAGCGGAAACTCTCCTTGAATTCAGCCCAAGGGAAAGTCTCCTTGTTGACATGAGCATTGCAAAGAACGTCCCACCAGTCAGCGGCTGCTCCCATAAGTTGGTGCGATGCGAAGAGAACTTTCTCCCGATCATTGCACCGAACAATAGCAAGCTTCTTTTCCATGGATTTCAACCAATCATCAGCCTCCATGGGGTCATTAGCTTGTGCAAAAGTAGGCGGTCGAGTCCTCATGAACTCTCCCAATCTGTTGTGAGCCGGCGGCGGCGGTGTTGGTGGTGGTGGGGGTGCAGGAACGGGGTTAGGATTGTTGAGGTTGTTGGCTTGCAGCTGTCCCAATGTTTGTATCATAGTTTGCATGAGCTGGTTCTGCATAGCCATCAACTGTTCAAGGTTGTTTGCATCAGCCCCGGGGTTGGCATTTTCAGGAACTTCAACGTTGCCATCCTCTTGTGGTTCATGGTTACCACGCACGTTCCTCCTTTGACGGCTGGCGTTTTCCCTCACTATCTAGGAGAGATAGTTGAGTAGAATGAAAGATAGAAGTTTAGACTGATCCCCCCAACTATATGCCTCAAGGGTATGAACTAAATATCTTTATTAATTTCAGCCTATATTAGGATGTGAACACATGCCGAAGCATCTCACCTCTCTCCACTATGTGTGGATGTGGATATTTGCCGAAGCGTCCCACAACTCACACCAGCACACAAACACAAGCAATCATCACAAAAGTTCAACACACCACTCCTATTCACGCTACTACGATTTAACGTTCCTGTTACAGCTTATTCTATGGGAATTCTAAACTTAATCATGTGAACCGGTGCTGTTCTCGTCGTGTGACGGAGGTGGTCCATACATGGGCGCACGCCATTGTGAGTTGACATTCCATGTAGGGTTAGATGGCGCTGGTGCTCCTAGTCACCGGCATCTTATAATAAGACATGAGAAACTTTAGAGAAGCAAGAAATAACTCCAAAACTTCAGAAGTTATAGGGCAAGAAAGCAAAGGTGTTTCTGTCCAAAAGAAGAGAAAAAGAGGGGCTGAAAATAGCATTTTGCGGTGGCTGAAGTGACAAGTAAAGTGCAGCAGCAAGCAATTTTCGAAAATAGCAGTTTAGAGGGGTGTGCCTATGTGTTTTAGAGTGTCCATTCTACCTAGGCTTGCGTCCTACGGCCAACGTGGCTCTGATACCAATCTGTGACACCCGGTTCCGAAAACATAACCAAGTTAATGCATATGTGTGCCCAGGATGTTCATCACACATACACATGTAATCCACAAACTGAATTCAGAATATAACCACGAATAAATAGTGTTTAAGTACTTTATTATATCGACTCATTTTCTCACTCATGAATCTCTAACTTATTCTTGCAGCGGAAGTCTCTAAACGACAGCGGAAATAATTAAACAGCAGCAGGCTCCATCTTCAACTCCACAGGCATGTTGACGGTAGTTCGCACGCCTAGTACTCCATATGATCCTCGAAGTACTCTTCTCATGTTGCTGATGTTTATGTGATAATGCAACGGTGAGTACATGTTGTACTCAGCAAGTGCAAGAAAAGTATGATATGTAGCTTACAACAAGGTATGGAATAAAAAGGTTCATTGCATCAAGCAAATTTTATTTCACAAATATGATAAAGACAGCAACTATTTCTAAGTGAAATTTATCCCAACATGACCAAGAAATTCAGCAACATTTTCTCATCATAATTCACCACTTATCAAGTCTCATTCAGCTGTTAATCTTTCTCAAGTTCATCTCATGCTCATAAATATTCATAACCATCTCATATTCATATAACCAAACCAAACTCATTTTCATGACTCCAAACAGTCCCAAAACCAATCCCAATGACCATACCATAACCATACCGAATAACCATCCCAAGTTTTCCCTCTAATTATGTGAGTTGGCCAGGTGCTTGTGACCGGAAGCACGACTATCATGATAGTTTTACAGTCTGCAGAGGTGGCACCACTTTACCCACAAGTTTGTGATTTCGTCATCCGTCGGCGACTGCAGAACCTCCATTATACCAGTACACAACCGTTGGTGTATGGTCAAGAGATCACAAAATAGCTTTTACAAAGGGGCTACTAGATGTATGGACTCACTGAGGTTTCACCGGCAGGCTCGAATCACCATTCTCCCACCCACGGGCCCCCTCTTGTGCCATGCAGTTCCCAGGGCAGTCCCTCTCGACTCCCATTCCCCGCGCCATCCACGGTCCATAACAAGCTAGCAACACACCTAATTAGTCAGCTAAGCCGCACCCATATTTGGCCTTGTGGTGGCACTGTTTTCCTGGCATGTGCTGGCATGAACCGGTCCTTAGATCTACGGCAAGTAAACCACCATCTCATTCAGCAACATCCACGAACCAAGCTTGCCTAGATCTCCCCCGATTCCATGCTCATTAACATCATCAAGTTTTCATCATCATTATTCATATGAGTGCAATAGCTAACCATGTTTTAATTCAGCTTCCCGTATCCCGTGGATTAAGCGAAGCAAAAAGGAAAAAAATGACCATACCCGACTCATCAACTTTCCCATCAACAAGGATGGTTAACAAGACTAGTAAACTCCTATAAAAGGGTGTCCCATCAAATTGAATCAAGCATACGAGTTTTCGCAAACAAAACAGTTTCAAAACATGGGATCAATATGGTCAAGGGGCACTTGCCTTGCTCCCGTGGCTCTTGTTGCTCAAGCGTCTCGAAGTCTTGGTGCTGTAGTTCTTCATAGATGGCTTCCTGAGCTTGTCCTTCTACTCACGACCACGCACATACAAAATTTACAGCAATCAAACATCATGCACAACTCTACTCAAGATGCAATGGTGTAGATGAATGCAAATCCTATGGTGCTGTTTTATTAAACAAGTTTGTACGTGTTCTTTCATGTTTTAATGGGCTTTCATGGGGTTTTATGATGAACAAGGGTGTAGGGATTAAGTGTGGACATGGTGATGATCCTGACTCAAGATCTAGATCAATTCCACCGTCAAAAACCGATCAAAACACGATCTGTCCACACGTAAAAGTTTCTGCTCGAAGGGGGACGAAGAAAACGGATGCGTAAACAGCGACGACGTCGTAAGATGGGTAACGAAGACCTACCTTACTTCCCTTATGATCGTCAGCTCTTTTTCGTCAACGGCGAGGCATGACGGGACTTGTCAGCGGGCTCACCGGCAACTGAACTCCGGCAAGGGGGGGGTGTGTCCAACTCGGCGAGTTTGGGTCTAGGGCCTCCAAGTCGTCGACTTGGAAGGGGTTACGGCCAGGGGGGTTTGGGTTCTATTTATAATGGGGGGGAAGAGTCCTACTCCAATTGGAGCTCAAATAAGAGTCTTATTCAATTTGTTTTGGATCTTAACAAACTTATCTTTTCAGTTATGTGCGGCAGCCTTGGGGATTTTATCCCCCCCCCCCCAAATGTGGGGAAATTTGGGGAAATTGTGTCGGTACCCTCAGTACCGGGTACCCCCGCGCACAGAAGGAAAAACCACCTAAGGACCTCGCCTCCTCCGCAGGGGTGAGCTCTGGAGGCGTCACGTGTCCAGTGGGGGCCGGGCCTCCCCTCTCCTCAGAGGCAAGCTCCGGGCCTGCCACGCGGCCAGCAGAGCCAAGCCTCGCTCCCTCCGCAGGGGCGAGCTCCGAGGGCGCCACGTGTCTGGCGGGGCCGGGCCTCCCTTCTCCTCAGAGGCGAGCCCCGGGCCTGCCACGTGTCCAGCAGTGCCGGACCTCCCTTCTCCCCAGAGGCGAGCTCTGAGGGTGCCACGTGTCCAGCGGAGCCGGGCCTCCCTTCTCCTCAGAGGCGAGCTCCGAGGGCGCCACATGTCCTGCAGGGCCGGACCTCATCCCTTCCCGCAGGGGTGAGCTCCGAGGGCGCCACATGTCCCACGGGGCCGGACCTCATCCCTTCCGTAGGGTGAGCTCCGAAGGCGCCACGTGTCCCGCGCCCCGAGGAAGTGTCGACAGCGCACTTCGACAAATTGGAATTGGCTCATTTCAGCTATCTTTTTCCCATTCCCCATCATTTTTATGATTCTTTCTCCATTTCTACTTCTTTTAAAATGTTTCTCTATTAAAAATGTATGCAATGCAAGGAAATCAATTTGAGGGTGTTACAGGAGGGCTCCGGTGCTGCCACATGTCCAACGACTCCGGACCCTTCGCTACTTCGCAAGATACCTTCGGTGGAGACGCGTGTCCCGGGGGCTAGCCACCCGGACGCCGCACTGACAAGCAACGGGCCGATGCCAAGGAGTAAAGAGGAAGGTGCGCTGTCAGGCCGTGCATTCAAGGTTTACGCCTTCCCCAGAAGCATAGTGCATGACGCATGCCTCCGTCCTCTGTCTGCTCACCATTATGGTGAAAGACAGGGCGGCAAGGCGTGATGGCACAACAGTGCCGCCCCGCGGCACTGAGGTGACGCGGAGACAAGACGGGCACTTCATCACCACCTGCAACCCGGTCAGAAGCGTCCAGCAGGACAGGCGGCACACCTTAACTCCACCGACAGTGACAATACATATAGCTGTAAATGCCTAGCTCATGTATAGGGCACATATTGCCGCGGGGCCACCTGTCGGGTCCCGGGCCACCTTGTAACTGCCCCGACCTTGGACTATAAAAGAACCGGGGCAGCCTCCGGGCATGGGGTTGGCACTTTGTTCGCAACCCAGCCAACTCACTCTCTCACACTCAAGCTATACAACAAGCACTCCTGTGGGCTTAGGGTATTACGCTTCGGCGGCTCGAACCACGTAAATCTTTGTGTCCCTCTCGCAGTTGTGCTCCGACCTTTGATAACCACTAGCCCCTTCGAAAAAAGAACCTCCGCGGGCTGCTTCTGAGCAGACGGGGGGAAGTGTCGTAGTGAACACTTCGACATTTGGCGCGCCAGGTATGGGGCTTCTGGTTTCTGAAGCTGTTCGACACCCACAATGGTGAACATCCAATCTGTCGGAGGATCTTCCTGCCCCTCGCGCCGCTAGCGACAAAGCAAGCAGGAAGCATCCTCTGGTCTCAAAGCAGGACTGTCTGCGCCACCGCCAATCCCTACAGCGACGGTGCCCATTGCCTCCTGGCAACCTTTGGTTGTGACGACATCGCAAGTACCGACCGAAGCCAGCCCGGAGAGCACGCTGCTAGCAGATCGCGCGCTCCTTTACAACCCCCGGAGTGTGGGGATTCCCCATCTGCTGCTGAGCAGTGGCGCAACGACGTCGACCACCTGGTCGTCGCCACACTCAACTCGCCGTGCCACCGAAGACGGCGGCCAAAAACGGTGCAGCTGCCACCCCGTACCCTAACAAGGGATTACAGGATGGCGACGACCCACTCGACGGCGACGTCCAGGCTCCCCACCACAGACCTCAGAGCCGAGCTGGACTGCCACCACCGTCAGAAAGAAGATGGTCGCATCACCATCGAGCGACAGTGCGAGTGGCATCGCAGCCTCGAGGAGGAGTATGGTACCCCAGGTACCATGCGCCCCATATGCGCGGGCCAGAATCCCGTCTCCCGAGGCTCAGTGGGAGGCTGCATGGCTCTGGCTCCACACCTTCGTATGACGGTGTGGCCACATAAGTTCCGGCCGCACCTGTCGGAGAAGTTCGACGGGACAGTCAACCTCGTCGAGTTCCTGCAGATCTACTCCACCGCCATCCTAGCTGCAGGAGGGGATGAGGCCATCATGGCCAACTACTTCCCCGTGGCCTTGACCGGGTCAGCCCGGTCATATCTCATGAACTTGCCCCAGGAGTCTATAACCTCCTGGAAAGAGTTGTGCCGTCAGTTCACGGCCAACTTCGGTTTCTTACACCCGACCGGGCCATGCGCTCAACTAACTAACTAAGGTAAACACCTTGTTGTGTTAAACTGCGGTATTTAAGATTTAAGTAATTGGATTGAGAATTTAGTTTTAACAAAACTGAAAATCGTTTTGCATATTATCGGTTTAACATAAGTTTATAGTATAATTATCTCCTGTAATTAGCAACTTTCATGGTAAAATAATTTTCAGTCATATTTTTAGTTAATTCTGCTGCTGTGGATAATTAAGAGTAATTACGTACATTTTAAGCTTCCGTTGTTGTATTCAAGTTTATTAGTTTTCTAATTAAACTTCAATTTGGAAATTTAATTAGGAAAGTTTTTATTAAGTTTTCAGTCAATTATTTCATAGCAATTTTGTTAAGTAGCCAACACGAACAACAAAATTGCTACGTTTTAAGTTTAATGTAAGTTATTTTATGGAAATTTTATTGAGTAGCTAACATGAAAAATAAAATTTGCCATGTTTTAGTAGAAAATTTCAAGATAAAACACAACATTTTTGGTTGATCAAGATTATTTAAGTTCATAGAAACTTTTGGTTGAGTGGCCAATGTGAAAAGCAAAATTTGCTATGTTTCGAAATGTTGTATTTTGTTAGTAGACAACGTGAAAGACAAAAGATGACATTTTTATTTTGTTTAAGTTTTACTATGCATTTATTTATGCTAATGCAATTTTATTTCGAAGGTTCCTTCACTGTTTTCTCAGCACTGAGTGATATCTCTGTCATAGAGCCCCTCAATGGAGGTAACTACAACTCTTGGAGAGAGAGAAGTTGGACATTGCGATGGCAATCTTGGAGATCGGTCTTGCACTTACGACTCCATACCCCACTGAGCCTGAGATTCCCGTTGTCCATGAAGGAGAGGATGCTGAATCCTTCAACACTAGGATGCAGGAATATACAAAAGTTAAGTCTATATACGATATAAATCATATAAAATGGAGTCAGTCAAACTGGAAATATTTGATGATAATTAAGAGCTCCATCACTGAGGCCATTAGGGGAGTGTCGGTACTCCACAGATTGAGTACCCCCGCGTAGTGGGTAAAATACAGCCTGGGCCCCGCCTCCCTACTGAGGCAGGCCCCAGCGTAAGCCACGTACCCTTGGCCCTATGGTCAGCCCTGGGCCACCACGTGCGCTTAAGCCCCAGAGCTTACACGTGCCCTGGGCTCTGGTCCAAGCCTCCCCACTGAGGTGAGGTCCGGAGCTGCCATGTGTCCCCTGGCTCCGAACCACCTCCTAGCTGAGAAGAGTTCCGGTGCTGACATGTGCCCTAGGCTCCGGTCCGAGCCTCCCCACTAAGGTGAGGTCCAGAGCTACCGCGTGTCCCCAGGCTCTGAGCCGCCTCTCCACTGAGGGCAGTTCCCGTGCAGACACATGCCCTGGGCTCCGGCCAGAGCCTCCCCGCTGAGGTGAGGTCCGGAGCCGCCATGTGTCCCCGGACACCAAGCCCGTCGATGAGCGCTGTAGAGCCGCCACGTGCACCATGATCCTTCGTGAGCCGTGGGTCGATGAAGTCAAGAAGGAAGTGCGCTGTTAGGCTTCGCATTCAAGGTTCGCGCCTTCCCTAGAAGCTTGGCACACTGCGCACGCCTCCGTCCCTTGCCTGTTCGCCATTACGGTGGCAAGACAGGACGGCAGGGCGTGAAAACAATACAGTGTCGTCCAACAGCACTAAGCCACCCAAGCAGGGCGAGGAGACTCGGCGACAAGATGGCGTCTTCATCATCACCTGACATGCGGTCTGAGGCGCTCAGCGCGCCGGACGAAGGGACTTAACTCCCCTACCGGCCACTCTACTTAGAGGACGAAGCTCTAGATCGTGTATAGGACACTCAAAGCTTTGGGGCCACCTGTCGGGCCCCAAGCCGCATTGTAACCATCCTGGCCTTGAACTGTAAAAGGATTGGGGTAACCACCCCACAGGGGGGGCTTGATTTCCATGCCTTCAAGATCACATAATGCACAAGCGCTCACGCTGAAGCAATAGAACAAGCACACCCGTGGACGTAGGGTATTACGCTCCAGCGGCCCGAACCACGTAAAGCCCTGTGTTCATCCACTCCCTCGAGCCCAGTTCGCGAAGGGCACCAATCTCCCTCCGAAAAAAAGAACCTCGTGGGCTGCTTCCGAGCAGGCTAGGAGGAGTGTCGCAGCTCAAACTCCAACATTTTGGCACGCCAGGTAGGGGGGGGGGGTTTACGCGCTCTTCTCGCGACCATAGTGAATATCACTTCTCACGGCGAGCCTCCTCACCCAACCCTCCATCGTATCTAGGCGGGAGATGATAAGCCTACCCCCTGCTCCAGAGCGGGCGGGTCTGGCCAAGCTGGCTGCCAAGCGGACGACACTCTCTATGTGATGTACAGGGGTTCTTCCGATGTCTCGTCCAGACGAGCCGTCAAGACCCTCCGTCGAGCAGTGGCGGCCGCTGCCCCAGTCCCGGGACCGATGCCACACGTAAATGGATGGAGACACCGATCCGCTTCGACGCCTCTGATTGCCTCAAGAACATGGCAGGCGTCGAGCAACTGCCTCTCCTCGTCGCCCCGACCATCTCCAACGTGAAGCTCTATCACGTGTTGATCGATGGCCCGACGGCCCTTAGCGTTATCAGTTTCGTAGCTTTCAAAAAGCTGCAGATCCCTATGCCCGAGCATACCCCCTTGAGATCATTCTCGGGGGTAGGTCGGGATCCCATTATCCTGTGCGGTAGCATCTCCCTCCCGGTGACCTTCGCGATGCCTGTGAACTACCGTACGGAGAGCGTCATCTTCGACGTTGCGGAGGTCAGCCTCCCTTTCAATGCCATAATCGGCAGACCAACTCTGCACCGATTCATGGTGGTATCCCACTACGGCTATTTGGTCTTGAAGATGCCAACCCCGAGTGGCATCCTCAAGATCTGTGGTGACCGCACCGCGACTATCTCAGCACTGGAAAAGCTCCAAGCGCTGGCAGCAGCACAGGAGGCCGTCTCCGGTCACGCTGAAGCTAGCCGGTCGCCTCCAAGCATGTGTCACCAAGGGGAGACATCTGCACCCCATGTGCAGCCCTCGGACGGCGAAGACATACCGGTCAAGGTTGTCCAAGTCGGTCCTGATGTCGCCCAGACCACCCGAATCGCCAGGGTCTTGGGAGGCAAATAGGAAGACACACACGTCACCTTCCTCCAGGCTAATGTCGTGTTTGCGTGGCAACTGTCAGAAATGCCCGGGATCCCAGGGAGGTTATTGAGCACCAACTGAAGATCCACCCCGATGCTAGGCCGGTCCAACAGAAGCCTCGGAAGCAATCCATCGAGCGGCAAGACTTCATCCTTGAAGAAATCAAGAAGCTGCTCGATGCCGGCTTCATCCGAGAGGTCCACCATCCACGATAGTTGGCCAACCCTGTTGTTGTACCCAAGGCTGGCGGTAAGCTACGTATATGCATCGACTACACCACCCTCAATAAGGCATGTCCAAAGGATACGGTCCCTCTCCTCCGTATAGACCAAATAGTCGACTCTACATCTGGCTGTGATCTACTGTTTTTCCTAAATGCATATTCAAGCTTCCACCAAATACCTATGTTTAGGGAAGATGAAGAGCACACTGCCTTCATCACAATAGACGGTCTATACTGCTATATGTCCATGCCTTATGGTCTTAGGAATGTGCTCCCCACTTTTGTG
Source organism: Neostapfia colusana (assembly GCA_030760725.1). Taxonomy (NCBI): domain Eukaryota; kingdom Viridiplantae; phylum Streptophyta; class Magnoliopsida; order Poales; family Poaceae; genus Neostapfia; species Neostapfia colusana. Next base: position 105,332,537 of record JASWHV010000004.1, on the reverse strand, counting down.
CGTGCAATGCACAAGACGTTCAGGAACCTCATTCGGGACTTGGTGGAGGTTTATGTCGATGACATCGTAGTAAAGGTTAAGTCGCAAGCATCGCTGCTCAACAACCTGGCCCTAGTCTTTGACATACTACGTTCCACATGCATGAAGTTGAACTCAGACAAATGTGTCTTCGGGGTATCTGCCGGAAAGCTGCTCAATTTCTTGGTCTCACACCGAGGGATCGAAGCTAACCCAGAGAAGATTAAGGCGATAGGACTGATGCGGCCCCCTGCCCGCACCAATGACGTGCGGAAGCTTACCGGATGCTTGGCCGCACTCAGTCGGTTTATCTCTAGACTAGCCGAGCAGGCTCTTTCGTTCTTCAAGCTTCTGCGCAAAACTAGTCCATTCGTATGGACCGAGGAGGCGGATGAGGCGATTTAGGAGCTGAAGAAGTTCCTCACAACGCTGCCAATCATGATGGCCCCTGAACAAGGTGAGCCACTACTCCTCTACATCACTGCCACAACTGAGGTCGTGAGCATGATTTTGGTCACAGAGCGGCCATACTCATCGATCTCAAGTCCCAGAAAAGGCTCCTACCACCGTCTGTCTGAAGCCCCAGGGCCGAGACTCTGCAGGAAATACCTGGGAAGGGGAAGTAATCAGGCCCCAAACAGGCAAAGCTGATGATCAATGCATATCCGGGTCCAAGCTCCCAGAATGCAGTCCGAGACCCGGGGGCCTTGGGGCCTCGGGTCCCGGACCTCCCCATGACAAACTAGTCAGGTCTTAGCCATCTAGACCTGGCAACCGGTGTGCGTTTGGGTCCGAGCTCCCAGAATGCAGTCTCGGACCAGGGGGCCCCCGAGTCCCGGACCACTCCAAGAAGAACCAGATGGGTCCCAGCCATCTAGACCCGGCAACAGGTGAGCACCTGGGTTCGAGCTCCTAGAGTGCAGTCCCGGTCCCGGGGGCCGGAGGCCCCCAAGTCCAGACCTCTACTAGACGACGCCTTGGACCCCTCTGGGAGGGTCCAAACCATTCAGCGTCCGGTCTACTTCATCAGTGAGTTCCTCCACGATGCCAAGACAAGACATCTGGAGGTGCACAAACTGCTCTATGCAGTTCTCATTGCATCAAGGAAGCTACGCCATTACTTCCAGGCTCACAAGATATCGGTAGTTACCTCGTACCCACTGAGAACCATCCTCCACAGCCCCAACGCCACTGAAAACATAGCTAAATGGGCTGCGGAGTTGGCGGAGTTCGAGATGGACTTCTTGCCGCGCCATGCGGTGAAAAGCCAGGCGTTAGCTGACTTTGTGGCAGAGTGGACTCCACCACCATGCCAGCCAGAGGGCCAGGATATCGGTGAACAAGAGCCCAGAGCTCTGGTCTTCACTGGGCCCTACTGAACTCTCTACTTCGATGGCTCCTTGCGGAAGCAGGGTGGCAGGGCGGGGGTTCTGCTCATTACACCAACCGGAGAGCAGTTCAAGTACATGGTGTGACTTGACTTCAAGGCGACCAACAACTTGGCAGAGTATGAGGCTCTCATCTTCGGGTTGCAAACTGCGCTATCCCTCGACATCCAGCAGTTGTTGGTCAAGGGTGTTTCTCAGCTGATCATCAAGCAGGTCAAGGGAGAGTGTAGTTGCAATGACCCACAACTTGCAGCTTATCTACTCCATGTACAGAAGTTGGAGAAGGACTTCGTATCCTTGGACTTGTTCCATGTTCCCCGTGCCAATAACACAATAGCCAACGACCTGTCAATGAAGGCTTCCACTTGGGTTCCGGTGCCTGAGGGGTCTTTGAAAGGAAGTTGCTGCGACCTACCGCCTGGCCGGCCGAACCAGGCGAAGGGGGCGGGACCAGCACCTCAAAGCTGGCGGTCCCGGCGGCCCTGTTACCATGGCGCCCGCCAAGGATCGTAAACGTCACCAGGGGCCCCATGCGACCCGACGCTCAAGATCCAAGTGCTGAAGTAGGTCCCGATGCATGGATCACGGAGATCCAGAACTACTTGAAAGACAATTTCCTTCATGATGAACGTGTATCCGCTGAACGGATCGCTCGGTTGGTTAAGAGATACATGCCAGAAGAAGAAGATCTCTACCGGCGTGGCACTAATGGCGTCATATTGTGGTTCATAACCCAGGAGGAGGGCTGCGACCTGCTCGCAATGATCCATGGAGGTGAGTGTGGGAACCATGCAAGTTCCCGCACGTTGGTCGGTAAAGCCTTCCGGCATGGCTTCTACTGTCTGACAGCTCTCCAGGATGTCGTCGACCTGGTCAAGAGATGCAAGGCGTGCCAGTTCCACGCTAAGCAGATCCACACACCAGTGCAGACGCTGCAGATGATCCCACCCTCATGGACCTTTGCTGTGTGGGGGTTCGACATCGTGGGACCCGTCCCCAGATCCATCAGAGGGTACCGGTACCTCTACGTCGCCGTAGACAAGTTCACCAAGTGGTCAGAAGCTACCCTTGTAGTAACCATCAACAAGCAGTCAGCAGTGAAGTTCATCAAGTCAATCGTATGCCGGTCGGGGTCCCTAACAGGATCTTCAACGACAACGGGACTCAGTTCACCAGTGTAGTATTCCAAGACTGCTGTGAAGACCTCAGCATCCAAGTTTGCTATGCTTCCGTTGCTCACCAAGAGAGTAACGTTCAAGCCAAAAGAACCAATGTCGAGATCCTCAGGGGACTCCAGACGCGCACCTACAACAGCTTGAAAAAGCACGGTGCCAATTGGGTTGAAGAGCTTCCGTGCACACTGTGGGCTAGCCAGATGTTCCTCAATCACTCGACAGAGGAAACACCCTTCTTCCTGGTGTATGGGGCTGAGGCCGTCCTCCCCCCGGAAATCACCATGGGCTCATCCCGTGTCCAAGCATACGATGAAGCCACGCAGGACCAGCTCCGGCGTGAAGATATCGACCTTGTTGATGAGCGAAGGTGGCAAGCAGCTATCCGAAACGCCCGATACCATCAGGCGCTTCAGCGTTATCAGCAGCAGCACGTGCGGAGTAGACTGCTCGAGGTGGGTGACCTGGTGCTACAATAGATACTTTCTCGAGAAGTGGGGGGGGGGGGGCAAACTCTCCCCTAGCTAGGAGGGCCCCTTCCGAGTGACACAAGTATGCCGCCCTGGGTGCGCCTAGCCACAGAGGATGGGGTACCTCTACCCAATCCATAGAACATAGAACACCTCCGTAAGTTCTATTCTTAGCACAGTGGTAGGGTCCGGTTTTCTCTAAAAAGGGTACCATAGTGTCCAGGAACAACGCTTAGAATAGCTAAGTCCCGGAGGAGTCCTGTCACTCTCAACATCTGGGATGGGTCGCTGCCTTCTAGCACGGCCTGTTCCCTCCTATGAAGAAGAGCCTAAAGTGAGAAAAAATTGCCTTGTCCTGTGCACACTCCCTTTACTGTTTGTGCTTCCTCAAGCACATCGACTGTAAACGAGCAAAGCCATGTACCCTTTTCCCTAAGATCAGCTCTAAGGCTACCATGTGTGCTTGAGATCTGGAGCCGACAGGTGCCCTGGGCTCCGGTCCGAGCCTCCCCGCTAAGGTGAGGTCTAGAGCTGCCACATGTCCTCGAGCTCCGAGCCGCCTCCCCACTGGGGAGAGCTCCGGTGCTGACACGAGCTCTAGGCTCCGGTCCAAACCTCCCCGCTGAGGTGAGGTCCGGAGCTGCCACGTGTCCCATGGCTCTGAGCCGCCTCCCCGTTGAGGATAGCTCCGAAGTAGACACGTGCCCTGGGCTCCGGTCCGAAGCCTCCCTGCTGAGGTGGAATTCGGAGCTGCCACACGTCACCCGGCTCAGAGTCACTACCCCACTGAGGGTAGCCCCGGAGCACACACGCGCCGCGGGGCATATCCCCTTTACAGTTTGTGCTTCCTCAAGCATATCAACTGCAAACTGGCAAGCCACGTGCCCTAGGCCCCGAGGTCAATCCTGGGGCTGTCACGTGTGCTTGAGCTCCGGAAGCGACGTGTGCCCTAGGCTCCGGTCCTAAGACTCCCTGCCGGGCGAAGTCCGGAACTATCACGTGTCCTCAAGCTCCGAGCTGTCTCCCCGCTGAGAACAGGGTGGGGTCTGGAACTATCACGTGTCCCAGTGCCGACACGTGCCCCGTGCTCCGGCCCGGGTCTCCCCGCAGGGTGGGGTCCGGAACTACCACGTGTCCCTAGGCTCTGAGCCCCCGCTCCCCCCCGGTACAGTCACGTGCCCCGGTCTCCGGGCGGAGTATCCCCTCCGAGGAGAAGTCCGGAGCTTCCATGTGTTTCCCTGCAAAAGAGCTGGGGACTAGGGTCAAGCTTCCTTCAAATCCTTGCACTACCGAGGACCTGGAAGGGGTGGTAGCCACACTGTCGGAGCACCCTGGGTCTTTACGCTGCTAAGGACCCAGAGGAACAAGCTTGAGACATCGACAAAAAGGGCTACCCATGTTGGCTAAGTCATCCTGGACCCTTGCGCTGCTAAGGGTCCGAAGTCTACATCCACGACATAGAACAATGAAAGAATTGAAATAAAGATGCTTTCATTAATAATAGAGTTCTGGCATACAAAAGGGGATACAAGACAACTAAGGAACTCAGCAGCTACAAGTCGAGTAATATCCTACTCCGTGGCCTTCCTCGTTGTCCCCCGAGCCAATCTCTGTGCAGTGAGACGGTCACCTGCTATAAGACCGAGGACGGCAGCAACACATGCTGGACTGAGGCAACAGTGACATCCAGTGTCGTGTGGGCAAAAAATGCTATCTATGGCAGACTTTGTTGTCCACAATAGTACCTGGAGGAAGGCTTGATCACTCTGGACTTAACCTTCCTCCGGTACTAGCAGAAAGTCTAACTTCGGCGAGGAACCTAGAGAACATGCCCCACTCGACACTGGCGTAGGGACTCACTGCGAGTCGAGGACCCTGTCCCCAATGGCCTCCCCTACCACCGGGACACCGTCAGGATGGCATGTGCTTCTATCTGGGGCCTTCAACGGGAGGGATGCACCAGAGAGCCGCACCTAAGGCTGCACACACACGAACATCTCGCAAAAGTGGACGAAGAGGGCTACCAGTGCAAAATTATCTGGTTGACGAGAACACCGGGAAGCAGGAACTTCCAGCGCGCAAGAGGAGAACAAAGGCCACATGGTGAGGGGAAGTGCCATCCTACACCGAAAGGCCTCCTTTTATACTTAGCCACAACCTCTGGCATGCAACAGGCGTGGCAATTGGGTTTCCACCTCTGCACGCTGCGGGTTATCCGCCTCCCTAACAAAAGGTAGGATCCAGGTCCACCCATCAGACAATAGGGGCTGGGAGGATAATCTCTTGGAACGTCCGGCAGTTCCCAAGGAGAGCGGTGTGACCAACTCATTGGTTGTGTAGTAAATGACCCGAGGAAACCCCTTGCGCATGACGCCTAGACACTCACCTCCCCCGTAGATTGGTAGGACCCAGGTCCACCCGTCAGACACGGGGGCCAGGTGAGTAACATCTTGGGGACGTACGACGGTCCCCGAGAAATGAGGCGTGGTGGAACTGCAGCAACCAATCCGTTGGCTGCCACAGTAAGTGCCTCGAGGCAACCCCTCGAGCACGTCGTCTTAGCACTCGCCCCCACCAATGACAGGTAGGACCCAGGTCCACCAGTCAGACACTGGTGGGACGGGCGAGTAAAAACTTGGGAACGTCCGGCGGTTCCTGAGGAAGGCAGCATAGTATTCCTGTGGCTCATGGGCTGTTGCAGTAATTACCCCGAGGCAACCGCTCGAGTGCATCGTCGTGACCCGTCAAGTTAGGAGTGAAAACAATGAGCGCTACTGCTTTGACTGAACACGCCCACGATGCCAAGGACGTGCAGCCTTTTCGTCTCCCAGGTTCAACCACTCGTCCACTACGCGAAAATCTTGCCATCGCTTCGATTTCCAAGGCACAGGTTCAAAACAACCACACGGGAGAGATGGGGGTCCCACCTGCAGGCTCGATGCCTCCCCGAGATGGGCCCTAGGCCATTGTTGGTACTCTACAGACCAGGTAACCCCGCGTACTGGGTAAAAGACAGCCTGGGCCCCGCTCCCTGTTGAGGCGGGGCCCAGCGTAAGCCACGTACCCTTGGCCCTATGGTCAGCCCTAGGGCCACCACTTGTGCTTAAGCCCCGGAGCTGACACGTTTCCTGGGCTCCGGTCCAAGCCTCCCCGCTGAGGTGAGGTCTGGAGACAATTTCCACGCCCCGGAGCTGACACGTTTCCATCTTGGACCTCGTCGCCGACCGCCTTCCAGGGCCTCCGAGCTCAAGAAAAACCCCGAGGTGAGATCCCCGACCTCCCCTCTACCGATCTATGCCATGAAATCCCAGTTTTAGGAGAAATAGACGAAGATCCGAAGTTTTCCGGCGAAATCGCCGCCTCCCGCCGCCGCGCGCCGCCGGGCAGCGCCGCCCGCGCACGGTCAGAGCGACGTGGCCGCTTATGCGCCGTCTATTTTAAATCGCACGGTAGAATTAAAACCCGCGCGTACCGGTTCGGCGATCTAATCTGAGCCGTCTGTTTTAAATAGGACGGTCCACGTCGGCCCCGCATTATAAAGGCCGGGATTCTTACGCGCTACCCCCTGGGGATCTCGGAAAATACGAGCTAGCCTCGGAAACTTCTGATCTAGCCCCTGGAACTTCAGAAATTCATGTAAATTCATTTAAAAATCAGTTTTAGCCACTAGACTTAATAAAAATTAGGAAAACCCCTCTGTTATGTGTAGTTAGACCCCTAGAAATTTATGAAATAATATAATAGACCCTGTAGTGGGGTGAGTTTACCTTTTTAACCCTATATGATATTAAATTTAGGAATTTGAATATGTGATTAGGATTTAAAATTTAAAAGGTGAGACAAACACATTGTAAATTCAAATTTAAACTCTCCTAGCACTTGGAAAACTTTAGAATGAGTTAAAAGTAGATTTTAAGCTGAAATGAATCTGCTTAATTGATTGTTCACAGTTATTAGTTATAGGGACACATTTTTAGGTTAGGAAATAATTCTGAAAATTAGTAAAATAAATTTAAATTAGTTCACATCATAGGAGAAGTTCCAAAATATATTATTTAATATTTTAGATCAGAACCTATTCTGTTTAGATGATATGCCCTACTATTTAATATTAAAACTCACTTTTAGGCATAGAAAATAAATCTGGAAAATATAGGAAAATAGGTATGCATAACTAGAAAATGATAAATGAAGTCTCCAAATCCAAAGACTTCAGTTTAGGATTTGGTAGAAGATCTGAAAACCCATTTGGAGTAGGAAATTACCTTCCATGCAAACTTGGTAGCTAAAGAGTGTATTAAAGAATTTGTTTAAATTGGAAATTCATATATAGTGTGCAAACAGAAATCTGAATACAAAAGTTAGAAACAATATACATATGTTTAAAAGTGCATGTAGGCCAAAAATCAACACATCTAGGATAACCACAACACTTAGTAATGTGAATGACTTTCATAGGTATGTATGTGTGGTTGGTATGAAGTGAAAGTGTGAACTATGTCTTATGGATTGTTGTTTTCTTTTGCTATGTGTATTGGCATGAGTAGAACCTGCCCCAGAGCAAGTTCTCCCCTTCCAAGACCAAGACTTTCCATTCTCAGAGCAGCAAGAAGAAGGCAAGTGTCCTTGACCACTTTGATCCTATACTAGGATGTCTAGATAGAATTATTTGCATTGTCAATTGAAATATGACACCCATGCTAGGAAGTTTCCCTAGAATTGCATTATCTTGTTTCCTTGTAGCTTGGGTTGGGTTTTATTTTATTATGTCATTCATTCATATTACTTATGCCTAGCCATGCTTAGAATGGGATAAGTGGGATATGAGATCATCAACTTGTTTACCTTACTCTTGAATGAGATATTATGAGTTATGTAGAGGTAGGGATCGAGGCAAGTTGGATGATTTGGTTGGTGCTAGGTGCACGAGACTTGGGTTTGTGTTTAGTACTTGCCTGGATCCTAAGGACCGGTTCATGGAGCATGTAACCTGGCTTTACCGTGCAAACCACATGCTGAGATGGGGCAGCTTGGCCAATTAATTAGGTGTATCCCCGGCGTAGTATGGGTGTGTTGGATGGTGCGGGGAGTTGGTGTTAGCTGGACTACCATATGAACCGCAAGGCTCAAGAGGGGGCCACTGCAGCGTGGTTGGAGCCTCTTGTATGTTGTTAGGGGTGAAACCTCAGTGGGCCCATGCTCGTCGGGAATCCCTTTGTAAAGGCTTCGTAGTGATCTCCTGGCTACACACCTGGGAAGTGTGAATGTGGTTCGTGACCACTAGCATAATGGAGGTTCTTTTAGTCCACCCGGCAACGGGGGATGATATCACTACATGTGGGTACAGTGGTACAAACTCTGCAGAGTTAAAACTGTCATGACAGCCGTGCTCACGGTCAAGAGCGGCTTGGACTTATTCATGATTAGAGTATGATGACCTTGGAGGTTGTGGATGTTAAGCGGGGAGCTTAACATTGGAAATGATGTCATGGTTATTTGATTATGATGATGGGATGGGAGATTGGGACCATTTCACCTGTGTAGTAATGTTGGTGCTTAATAAGCTAAGGTGGTAGGCAATAATTGCGTAGTGCTTTAACCATGAGTTCAACCTCTCCTTGTTCTAGCCATGCATGACATAACTTTCCCACACTTGCTGAGTACCAACGGTACTCAACCTTGCATATTTGTTGGTTTAAATTGCTGCTCAGGTCAAGGGGATGATATGGTGTTCAATGACCAAGACTTCGGACCCGAAGAAGGATTCTAGGTTCATGGAGTCCCCCGGGCAACGCATGTGACGGAGCCCACAAGGATAATATTCCGCTGCTATTTTATTTACATGTTATGAACTTATTATCGTCCATCGAGACATATGCTATGTAAGACTTATTTATATTCGACACCTGGCTTGTAATAAATGATGCTTCACTATTTGTCATCACATATATGAGAAAATGATCCTTGCATACATGTGATATTCACTCGGTTGTTCTTCGGAGAAACCGGGAGTGACAGAGGTGGTATCAGAGCCAAGGTTGCCCGTAGGAATGTGGACCTAGGTAGAAATGGACGTATTTAAGGACCCTATTTTCCTAAAAACTATTTTACAAAGGTGTGAGTTGAAGGTGTGATTTAATGGGGTCACTTTATTCATCTTACCCCAACTTTTATTCAAAATACAATTTTTGTTTAACTCTTATCTAACTTAAGTTTAAATGCTTTATGTTTTAGATGGTTCGCATGATCTGCACCGCTCGCAAGTCCACCAGAGGGAGAGTTCCTGTAGTTGCCCTTGCCCTGAGAGAGGAGAACCGTCCGGTGACGTATCTCTCCTACGGATTGGCAGTAGGAGGCTTGTTGCACCGTCTTCGACATATGCTCCAAGCCGCCGGCAATACGGGCAAGCTAATCATACACTATAGCTCCACCCGGACCATTCGTGAGAAGTGGGAAGAATGGAGTTCGGAAATGAGGATTATCCATGAAAATCAGCTGCTTAAGATCCACCGCTCTCCAGCTTGTCGAGCGACACAGGTCGATGCGGAGAAGGATGTCACCTGGGAGGCCATCATCTGCCAGAGTCACATCTACCGTCGCCACCTGGACAGGACTGAGTACATGTATGTTCTCTAGCGTGAGAGTGGCACCGTGGAGTACAAGTACCCGCCAGTGCAGCAGGGGACTTCCCATGAGCACATGGACCTGTGCTTGGAGGATGCTGCTATGCTTAGCACTCGACTGCAGGAGTGTCAGAAGGAGCTTCAGGATGTTCGTGACACCCTGAAGGAGACTGAGGCGTTGCTTCGAGCCAGCTTGAGGGCGAGAGAAAGAGGAGATGGGAATGAACTGTGTGTCACCGTGAATGACACATGGACTTCTGACTCCCCAGATCGCCGGGCGAGCAGGCGTCGCCGCACTTCTCCACCAGCAGCTTCCCCACCCAAAAGCGGAGTCAGAGGGCAGTCGCAATAATGAGGAAGATCCCAAGGAGCCAGCTCAGTGATACGAGTCGTGTAGAGTCCTTTCCCATAGTTCAGCAGGTTATCGAGTAGGCGAGTCAATACCTTAGTTAATGGTGTGTTAATGTGTGGTGTGTGACGTGAGTTGTGGAAGCCATGGGCAATTGTCCACAACCTCGTCTTCAGGTTGTTTTGCTTTGATGTGTGAACCCCTATGAAATTAAGAGTGCATTTATTTTCGCGTGAGACATGAAACCCTCAGAAAATATAAATATAATAAGGTCTCAAAATTTTAAAGTTTAAACAAGCAAATTGGGAAGTTAATACATAATGCTTTAAATTGACATTTGGTTGATCAGGATAGATGGCCGGAAGAGGAAAGGGTCGTGGTGCCAACTCCGCCAACAACAACGATGAGGCCGTCAACCCTCATCTTTCTGGAGGACAAGACAGGGGTGGTCGCCATGAAGGAGTTGATCCCATCCACCAAATGCTTGAAAATCAGAATCAGCTCATCCAGAGCCTGACTCAAGTGGTGGCCAACTTGCACCAAGCTCCACCTCCACAAGCTGCACCACGCCAACCAAGGTTGAGTGAGTTTCTAGGGACTCAACCTCCAAAGTTTGCAAGTGCTGCTGAACCTCTGGAGGCAGATGATTGGCTAAAGACCATTGAGAGCAAGATGAGGATCATACAATGCCAAGGATATGAGAGGGTGCTGTTTGCCTCTCACCAATTGCATGGACCTGCTGCTGATTGGTGGACCGCTTACGTGGCCGCCCATCATGACCCTGAGAACATCACTTGGGAAGAGTTCAAGCGTAGCTTCCGCAACCATTACATACCCAGGGGTGAACTAAAAAACAAGAGAAAGGAGTTCTTGGGGCTGCAGCAAGGAAACATGACTGTGAGAGAATACCTCACTAAATTCACCCAACTATCCCGTTATGCCCCACGGGACATAGAGACTGATGAGCAGAAACATGATTGCTTCGTGGAAGGACTTACAGCAGAAATGCAGTGTGCAATGTCCTCCAACAAGTATGAAAGCTTCCAAAAGATGGTGGACAGAGCATTTGTTGTAGAAAGGAAGCTGAAGGCCTTGGAAAATGAAAACAAGAGGAAGGCGGGATGGTCACACCAAGCCTCGGGTAGCAACACCCGCCCACGTCTGATGAAGCAACCCGCAGGGCAGACGAGTCGTGCTGCGGTACCGTACTCCGCGCCGAGAGGGTACAACCCGAATTTCAGGCCTCCGTCAGCACCAACACAGCCACAACGTCAGTTTGTACAGCAGCCTCGCCCCGCATATCAACCTCGACCAGCAGTACAAGGACCCCCGAACCAACCCCAAGACAACAAAGGCCAGGCACCTAAGGTCGGGGTGCAATGCTTTAACTGTGGTGAAGTGGGGCACTACGCCCATAAGTGCCCAAAGAAGAAGCCCGTGCAGCAGCAACAGTAGAATGTGATGCGAGGACGGGTGAACCACGTGACCATGGAGGAAGCGCAAGAGGCACCCGACGTGGTAGTTGGTAAGTTTCCTGCCAATTTACACATTGCAACCCTGTTGTTCGATTCTGGTGCTACCCACTCGTTCATTGCCCAAGGGTTTGTTAAGAAGCATGATCTAGCAACAACACAAATGAACCATATGCTAGCAGTAAACTCTCCAGGTGGAGAAATAAGGACAAGAAAAGTGTGTCCCAAGGTGAATCTAGACATTAATGGGGTAGTATTTACTGCCAACCTCATAGTGATAGATTCACAAGGGATAGATATTATTTTGGGCATGGATTGGTGACCAAACATAAGGGAATCATCCATTGTTCGACCAGAACGGTGGAACTAACTCACCCTAGTGGCACAAGAGTAAAGTTCATAACAATACAAGAGCCTAGGAGGGACATTAAATTAAATCAAGTTGAGGTGAAAGTGGAGGAGATCAGGATTATCAGGGAATATCCAGACGTTTTTCCGGAGGAGTTGCCAGGTATGCCTCCCGATCGTGAAGTGGAATTCGCGATTGAGCTAGTGCCTGGAACAGCTCCGATATACAAGAGACCTTATCGGATGGACTCCAAGCAGCTGGGAGAACTCAAGGATCATTTAATAGAATTGACAGGGAAGGGGTACATTCGTCCTAGTTCCTCACCATGGGGAGCTCCAGTGATATTTGTGCCCAAGAAGGACGGAACCCAAAGGTTATGCGTAGACTACCGTGCCTTGAATGAAGTAACCATCAAGAACAAGTACCCATTACCCCGCATTGAAGACTTGTTTGATCAGTTGAGGGGAGCTTGTGTGTTCTCAAAAATTGATCTCAGGTTGGGATACCACCAACTTAAGATAAGGCAAACTGATATTCCAAAGACAACTTTCGTATCTCGGTACGGATTGTATGAATACACCGTCATGCCTTTCGGGCTAACTAATGCCCCAGCATACTTCATGTATCTTATGAACAAGGTATTCATGGAATATCTGGACAAATTTGTGGTGGTTTTCATAGATGACATCCTCGTCTTCTCCAAAGATGAAGAAGAACATGAGAAACATCTAAGGTTGGTGTTGCAGAAGCTGAGAGAACACCAACTATATGCCAAGTTGAGCAAGTGTGAGTTTTGGCTGAAGAGAGTTCCCTTCTTAGGACATATAATCTTGGAGGGAGGAATCTCCGTAGATCCCGCCAAGATCGAGGATGTACAGAAGTGGAAGACCCCTGATAATGTCGGGGAAGTTCGAAGCTTCTTAGGATTGGCTCGGTATTATCGACGGTTTATTGAGGGTTTCTCCAAGATCTCGAGACCCCTCACCAAACTGTTGGAGAAGGGAATCACTTTCACATGGACGCCGCAGTGCGAGACGAGTTTCTAGGAACTGAAGAAAAGATTGACAACAGCCCCAGTGCTAGTTATGCCAGATACGCAGAAGAACTTTTCGGTGTACTGCGATGCCTCTAGAAACGGGTTGGGATGTGTTCTCATGCAAGAGGGGCATGTCGTGGCTTATGCATCCCGGCAGCTCCGGAAACATGAGAAGAACTATCCTACACATACCTAGAACTAGCCGCAGTGGTACACGCGTTGAAAATTGGCGGCACTACTTGATGGGGAAGAGGACAGAGATATATACGGATCATAAGAGCTTAAAGTACATTTTCACACAGCCAGATCTCAACCTCAGACAAAGGAGATGGTTAGAGCTAATCAACGACTTTGATGTGGACATCAACTATCATCCTGGTAAAGCGAACGTCGTGGCAGATGCTTTAAGCCGGAAGGTGCAGGTCAATAGGTTGAGCTTGAAGGACATGCTTGTAGAATTGAAGGAAGATGTTATAAAACTCAATCTATGTCTGGTGAATAGTGGTGAGGCCGTCGCCATGGAAGTGGACTCCACATTAGAGCAAGACATACGCGGTGGTCAAAAGACGGATGAGAAGATACAAGAAATCAGGGAACTCATCAAGGATAATAAAGCCCCTGGTTTCAGAGAGGATGAATAAGGTACGGTTTGGCATGGGAAAAGAATCTGTGTGCCTGAAGTGAAGGAGATCCGTGAATTGATTTTGAAGGAGGCTCATGATTCCGACTATTCCATTCATCCTGGGTGTACGAGGATGTATCATGACCTCAAGAGCAGATATTGGTGGTATGGCATGAAGCGAGATGTCGTGGAACATGTTGCCCTATGTGACACATGTCAGTTGGAGAAAGCAGAACATCAACGACCCGCGGGATTATTGCAACCACTCAAAGTACCTGAATGGAAATGGGAAGAAATCGGTATGGATTTCATAGTGGGACTACCCAGGACCCAATCAGGATATGATTCGATATGGGTCATCATCGACAGGCTAACCAAGGTAGGTCATTTCATTCCCGTAAAAGAAAGCTACAGCGGATCCAAATTGGCGGAGTTGTACATGTCAAGGATCGTGTGTTACCATGGAGTGCCAAAGAAGATAGTGTCAGATCGAGGGACACAGTTCACCTCAAGGTTCTGGCAGAAGTTACATGAAACCATGGGAACTAATCTGAACTTTAGTTCTGCCTATCATCCCCAAACTGACGGGCAGACGGAAAGAACCAATCAGATCCTTGAGGATATGCTGAGAGCGTGTGCACTAAAAAACAATCGGAGTTGGGATAAGAACTTATCGTATGCGGAGTTCTCCTATAACAACAGCTATCAGGCTAGTATGAAGATGTCACCGTTTGAGGCTTTGTATGGGAGGAAGTGCAGAACTCCACTATTTTGGAACCAAACAGGGGAAAGTAAAGTGTTTGGGCCCGAGGTACTACAAGAAGCCGAGGCGAAAGTAAGGGAAATCCGCAACAACTTGAGGATAGCACAAACACGACAAAAGAGCTATGCCGATGTACGGAGAAGAGAGCTCGTTTTCGACGTGGGCGACTTGTCTATCTCAAGGTGTCCCCTATCCGAGGACTTTATCGGTTCAAGGTGAAAGGGAAGTTATCACCCCGATACATCGGACCCTTTCAAGTTCTGGAGAGGAAAGGCGAAGTGACATATCAACTAGAACTGCCGGCTCACCTGTCAGATGTGCATGACGTATTCCATGTGTCACAGCTCAAGAAAGGTCTGAGGACGCCTGAAGAGATGTTACCCATGAATGAGGTTGACGTAGCTGAGGATATGTCTTATGCCGAGCAACCATTCAAGATTTTGGAGACAATGGAACGCCTCACAAGAAATAAAAGAATTCGGATGTGCAAGGTGCAGTGGAAGCATCACTCGGAAGAGGAAGCCACATGGGAGCGAGAAGACGAGCTTAAGGCACAGTTTTCGGAATTGTTTTCCTAGAACCACCAATCTCGAGGACGAGATTTTTTTAGGGGAGTAGAGCTGTAACACCCCAAAACCTGTTAAGAGGGGAATTTAAAAATTTTTGGACGTATTGCATGCGGTGCAGAAATTCAAATTCAAATTGGAATTCAAATTCAAATCAAAACAGAAAAGAAAAAGAAAAAGAAAAAGAAAAAACCAAAACCCCGGCCAATGGGCCGAAACCCACCAGCCGGCCCACCCGCCCCCGCGCCAGCCCGCAGCCACGCGCTCCCCTCTCTTTCTCACTGACACGCGGGGCCCGCAGTCATCGTCTTCCTCGTGCGATCGCGCAAACCGCCGGGGCTCCTCCGCGCGCCGAATCCAAACCACCCCGGAAACCGTGTTCCCCAGCCGAATTCTGGTCCCGGACGACTCAAACTCGATCACAACCGACACGCCGCCCTCCCCCATCTATATAAACGCCGGCGTCGCCCCGTTTTCCCCACCCGATCAGCTGTTTTTCCTCCCGGTGAGAACTGGAGCTCCGATCACCGTTTTCTCTCGATCTTTGCTCGGGTTTTCTGATCTAACACGCCGATCCTGTTCCACCGCCTCCGGGAAATCATGCAGGTGCAGAAAACTCGGTAGATTTTGCCCCAGACACAGCGCCGACGAGCATCGCCGCGATTCCATCTTGGACCTCGTCGCCGACCGCCTTCCAGGGCCTCCGAGCTCAAGAAAAACCCCGAGGTGAGATCCCCGACCTCCCCTCTACCGATCTATGCCATGAAATCCCAGTTTTTGGAGGAATAGACGAAGATCCGAAGTTTTCCGGCGACTCCCGCCGCCGCACGCCGCCGGGCAGCGCCGCCCGCGCACGGTCAGAGCGACGTGGCCGCTTATGCGCCGTCTATTTTAAATCGCACGGTAGAATTAAAACCCGCGCATACCGGTTCGGCGATCTAATCTGAGCCGTCTGTTTTAAATCGGACGGTCCACGTCGGCCCCGCATTATAAAGGCCGGGATTCTTACGAGCTACCCCCTGGGGATCTCGGAAAATACGAGCTAGCCCCGGAAACTTCTGATCTAGCCCCTGGAACTTCAGAAATTCATGTAAATTCATTTAAAAATCAGTTTTAGCCCCTGGACTTAACAAAAATTAGAAAAACCCCTCTGTTCTGTGTAGTTAGACCCCTGGAAATTTATGAAATAATATAATAGACCCTGTAGTGGGGTGAGTTTACCTTTTTAACCCTATATGATATTAAATTTAGGAATTTGAATATGTGATTAGGATTTAAAATTTAAAAGGTGAGACAAACACATTGTAAATTCAAATTTAAACTCTCCTAGCACTTGGAAAACTTTAGAATGAGTTAAAAGTAGATTTTAAGCTGAAATGAATCTGCTTAATTGATTGTTCACAGTTATTAGTTATAGGGACACATTTTTAGGTTAGGAAATAATTCTGAAAATTAGTAAAATAAATTTAAATTAGTTCACATCAGAGGAAAAGTTCCAAAATATATTATTTAATATTTTAGATCAGAATCTATTCTGTTTAGATGATATGCCCTACTATTTAATATTAAAACTCACTTTTAGGCATAGAAAATAAATCTGGAACATATAGGAAAATAGGTATGCATAACTAGAAAATGATAAATGAAGTCTCCAAATCCAAAGACTTCAGTTTAGGATTTGGTAGAAGATCTGAAAACCCATTTGGAGTAGGGAATTACTTTCC
Source organism: Neostapfia colusana (assembly GCA_030760725.1). Lineage (NCBI taxonomy): Eukaryota > Viridiplantae > Streptophyta > Magnoliopsida > Poales > Poaceae > Neostapfia > Neostapfia colusana. The sequence continues at coordinate 105,315,985 of JASWHV010000004.1, read as the reverse complement.
ATGCGAACTTGGTAGCTAAAGAGTGTATTAAAGAATTTATTTAAATTGGAAATTCATATATAGTGTGCAAACAGAAATCTGAATACAAAAGTTAGAAATAATATACATATGTTTAAAAGTGCATGTAGGCCAAAAATCAACACATCTAGGATAACCACAACACTTAGTAATGTGAATGACTTTCATAGGTATGTATGTGTGGTTTGTATGAAGTGAAAGTGTGAACTATGTCTTTTGGATTGTTGTTTTCTTTTGCTATGTGTATTGGCATGAGTAGAACCTGCCCCAGAGCAAGTTCTCCCCTTCCAAGAACAAGACTTTCCATTCTCAGAGCAGCAAGAAGAAGGCAAATGTCCTTGACCACTTTGATCCTATACTAGGATGTCTAGATAGAATTATTTGCATTGTCAATTGAAATATGACACCCATGCTAGGAAGTTTCCCTAGAATTGCATTATCTTGTTTCCTTGTAACTTGGGTTGGGTTTATTTTATTATGTCATTCATTCATATTACTTATGCTTAGCCATGCATAGAATGGGATAAGTGGGATATGAGATCATCAACTTGTTTACCTTACTCTTGAATGAGATATTATGAGTTATGTAGAGGTAGGGATTGAGGTAAGTTGGATGATTTGGTTGGTGCTGGGTGCACGAGACTCGGGTTTGTGTTTAGTACTTGCCTGGATCCTAAGGACCGGTTCATGGAGCATGTAACCTGGCTTTACCGTGCCAACCACATGCTGAGATGGGGCAGCTTGGCCAATTAATTAGGTGTATCCCCGGTGTAGTATGGGTGTGTTGGATGGTGCGGGGAGTTGGTGTCAGCTGGACTACCATATGAACCGCAAGGCTCAAGAGGGGCCACTGCAGCGGGGTTGGAGCTTATGTATGCTGTTAGGGGTGAAACCTCAGTGGGCCCACGCTCGTCGGGAATCCCTTTGTAAAGGCTTCGTAGTGATCTCCTGGTCATTGTGAGAGGAGCATGTGAACCTGCAACAAACTTAACATGTCTACAAAAAGAGCACACAATATCATTGTCCTTTTTAAGCTTCGGCAGCCCACGTATGCGATCGAGAGCACTAACATGAGTGAGATGATCAAAGCCTATGTGACCAAGTCTACGATGCCAAAAATATAGATCCTTTGTATCATTAGCAACTAGACACCGATGCTTAAAAGTTGACAAATCAAAATCAGCTTTGAAAACTCTTCCAAACCTAGACATGTTAAACAAAAGCTCACCTTTTGAATCTACAACCTTGCAGCAATTTTTAGCAAAGCTAACCTCTAGATTTTCATCTAGCAATTGTGAAACCGAAAGCAAGTTGTATTTCAAATTTTTAACAAGTGCCACATCTTTCAAAGTGTAGAGATTGTCATACGGCCGTCCTTGAGTTAAGTCACGTCTCAAGGTACGTGATCGTGTTTCAACACCACACGACGGGGAACCCGAGTATGTCATGAACGGGTCGTCACGGTTGGGAATGTTATCAACCCAACGGATACCACCTACTGCCCTGCAGGGCACGCCGATGGCAAGCGCTGTGTATGTCCTCCTGGGCTACTTCCAGACGAACACACTATCGGGTTACTGACCACACGATGGGGTCTCCACTTACTTGCCTAATGCACGCTAGGGATCAACATTTCATATGAACTCAGGAACATGAAGAGTCCAAGAGTTTCATATTAACATCTCACACCAAGCTGTGAGATCTAACCCTGAACCACTTTCCTCGTCAGGGGAGCTAACCGAAATTGAACCGCTTTCGGTGGCGTTCCTTACCATTCTTACCTGAGCGTAGGTGCGTCGTTACGTAATAAAAATTTCAGAATTATAACAAGTATGTTAGCGCTGCCACTTTAAGTAACTATACTACTATAGTCCTTATGTGGGCTTAATACCGTTTCCTCACCGTATCCTAAGTTTTGTCGTAATACGATCCTTATTCCGTGCGCTATTACCAATGCGGCTCTGATACCACGCTGAGGGGGCCCAACCCCGATCACAGGGTCGTGCCGCCTCGCCCGAGGAATCGCATTGGGTGGTGCCGTGTTGTGCGGCACCCAACAGCACACATATAAGGAACACAGTATTACATAAATCAAAAGCGGAAGCTTACAATTATTCTTTGTAAATAATTTACACAAAATAACTACAGCGGAAGTCTATAAACAGCTCACGATGAATATCTAAGAAGCACTCGAGAGAGAGATCCAGCCCGCGGACTCCTCTCGCTAGAAACACGAAGACATGGCAGCGGCTAGGTTCTCCAAGTGTGACATGACTCGGAAGTTCCCGAGTCTCACCGGACAACCTTCTTTATAGCGTTGATGTTTACCTGCAAAACCACTTATATAGCAAGAGTGAGCACAAAGGCTCAGCAGGACTTAACCGTCTCTCCTAAGACATGAAACTCTACATGAAAGTAACCTAAGACTTAAGCCTGTCATTTGCGAAAAGACTCGCCTACGAGTTCATCCTTAACTTTCAGATTTTAGCCATAATAGTAGTGACCTTGCGCCCAGCAACATTGGAACTCCACAATCAAACAAGAAACGCTTCATTCCAATGTTACTTGTCCCAAGGTGAAAAATAACTTTAGTTTGCTCTATCTCTACTTCAACCATGGTTTTCATGCAATTTATAATTAGCATAACAGCATTTAAAACTTTTGCAAACTATTCCCACACAACTTGATTACTACGTCACAGCGCAGTGAGCAAGCGGTACTCATAACCGCGAGGGACGGTGATTCGAATCAAACACTACCCGGATAACTCGACACATACGCCCGCCTCTGAAGACCCAACTCTGGCGTCCTTCATTATGTCGTATGTGGCAACCTTTCTCAGGCCACTAAACTGTAGAACCGGTCGCGCCGTCTCGGGCTCATAGGTCTAACGAGACGATGTGGTATGCCTCTACAATCTAGTGAACCTGGTACATCGGTTTCCTGGTTCCCATATATCAGTAAGCATCCGGTACACAACTCAATACTTGCTCCCAGGGCCGCATACGCTTCGGTCCTTGACCGACACGGGCAGAGCTACTCGACCAAGACCTCGTCTTGTCGCTACCTAACTCTCCTGCCCGGTCTCATCTTTAGAAACGTAAACTTTAGTTTGCCTCTCTTTCCAACCCCACTTATGTGATCCTAAAACAAAGCTCGTGAGTAGATTCCAACTACCCGTCTTCTACCGGATGTCCTAGCCTATTTAGCACGGCCTTATTCTACAGCGATGACACAATTCTACCCTTGACCTCAGGGTTCATGTTTGGTTATGCAAGTGGAGTATCAACATCCTTGACCTAATGCACATACAAACCTTGACCAAATGTAGTGAACAAAGGGAAAACGTTAAAAACAACTTAAGTGCAAACCGGGGCTTGCCTTGGTTTTGCAGGTGACTAAAGTAAGATAGTGTGATGTTAGTTGCTGATGATGACTTGAAGCTTAATCCCTGCCTTCTTGCTCCTTGATCAAATTTTCACTTATCCCCGTTTAACCACTACACGTTATGAATATGCATACATGTTAAATTATAAATGATTTTGCTCACAAATGCTAAAGACAAGTTTGAAACTGGAACTTTGTTTAAGAATTTAAAATGAAACTGGTGCTAGTGGTTTGGGTTTGTATTTAAGCACTATCATCAAGTGAGGAGTGAGGTTCATCACTTAGGTGGGGGATCAACTAATGGTTGAACAGAACACTAATGATCCAGGGCTCCAATGGATCTGGGAATTTTCTTGGGAGTTCCTTGTCACAAGAAAGTCCTCTGGACAAAAATTCAGAACATTTCACTAAGTGGATCACCCAGAACAATTCCCTAAGCATTTAAGAAAAAAGGAATTAATTCTGATTAAATTTGCACTTTCATGCAAATTCAAATGAACTATAATTTCATACATAGTTCAGAGAGTATGCCTAAATTTTCCTAGGATTTTTGGAGCTAAGGAATGGCCAGAACTGAATTTCTAAGTTTTGGAATTTTCCTGAAAATGTTTCTGTATTCATTTGAATACAGAAACTTGAAACCAGAATTTCCCAAACCAAATTAACTCCAAATGAGTTGAAACATTTACAGGAGCCTCCTAATATCCTAAAGAATATTCTGGCAAAATTTGGGGAATTTTGTATGAGCCAAACTCCCTCTAAAATTCTTTTGCTGAAAAGATTTAAAGAATTTTCCAGAATTTCCTATTGGTTTTCATACAAATTGGGTTGTATATTTGGATAGTTCTTTTCACCCTGAATCCAACCCAATTTGAATCACTAAATTTGGAGCTTCCTAGCAAAAGTTATGAGGTTCTAAAGTTTGAACCGAATTTGGAATTCAAATTAAACCGAGAATTGTTTAAACCCTGACTGCGGGCCACAGGGCCATGTGTCGACCGCTGAAACACGAGCCACACGGGCCACAGAGTATTTTCCGCATTGTCACTGGCAGATCCGCGGCCACAGAAGATCTATTCCCTCGCACCAGAGACTGACGCGTGGGCCAGCCCCGTCTTCGTCTTCCTCCGGCTGCCCGTGCTCCCGCGCCGCCGAGCTCGCCGGAGCTCTCGCCGGGAGTGGGTTCTGGTGCTCGGAACTTGCTGGATCTCGCCGCCCCCACGTATTCTCGTATGAGGAACACGTTGCCGGGCTTATCTCAGCTCGACGATGGCCGGAAACCTAGGTGCTACGGCGACAGCGGCGGTGGCCACTTCGGCGATGTCGCTAGGGCGTTATACTACACCAAACACGTAGCCATTTGCGTGTACAGCACCACCGCACCGAGGAGAACATGGACCCAACCTCCGATCTCGCTGGAACTTGCCGGAAATATGACCTCACCGTCGGGCTAGGTCAAAATCCGGCGAAAATCGAAAAACTCGATGAACAACGGCTCTGCTCGATGGTTCTCGGTGGTTCTTGATCCTATGAACGCGCGCGGAGGTCTGGAAGATGTATGATACGTTGTGTGATGAGTAGTCCAACGTGTGCGACGAATTTGCCAAGTTTATACCCTCGGTTATTATCGTATGTCGTCGGAAGAATTGAAATTCCGGCGAGCACCGTCCAAGACAGGCCGCCGGAGTTGCGGTGAAGTGAGCAGAGGCATAGGCGAACCTTTTTGCTTTTGCAACTCAAGAGGAGAGGCTATGTTGTGGCTAGGTGACGGATTCTTGCAGCGGCGACTTCGCCCGGTGCCGTGGGGAAGGATTGAGCTCGACGCCGGGGTTCCCGTGGGTTTAGCACCGGTTCCTTGCGTCGGTCACGTTCAGGGAAGGCTGGCGATGCTGTGGAGATGTTCAGCACGGTGTGTCGCGGCGTGGAGAAGCCAGCCGATGTTGAACCGCTCGGGTGCACACCGCCGGAGGAAAAGTCGCCCGGGGAGGCAGTATTCGCGTGAGCGAGGGCGCTGTTGCTGCGAGAGCCAAATAACCGATGCTGTGGTCGGCAGGAACGATTGAATCAATCTTAACCGAGGCGGTTCCTTCGTGGAGACAACCAGGCAGCCACCGGTGCGCGCGCGCTGTCGCTGCTGTGCTGCTGTCGCACGCTCGGCAGAGGAAAAACAGAGACCGTGCTCCCTCTCACAGACAATTGGGTCCCACTGAACAGAAGACTTAAGGAGCAAGTCTATATGATTCAATGACAAGTGGGTCTACCCCTGCTCCTCCCTAAAAGATCTTCTAAACTTTGGCACATTGCAAATTCAGCTATGAGGGATCCAAATTCAAAAGTCATTTTGCCATTTGACAATTTATGCCACAGTTTCAAATTTAAATTCAAATTTGGATAGAATTCACAAGCTCCTTTGATATTCATATCAAAGCACTCCCAAATTTGCTCAAAACTTGGCTCCCTCATAATTTGGACCTGAGAAACTCAAATATATCCTTTGATCTTTGAGTTGGCTATTGTAATTACAGCTTCTCAAACATCAGTTTGCATTTTCCTTTTTGGAGATGGCCCTCCTCTTTTTGGAAGTGACCCTCTTAGTTCAAACTGAATTTAGAGTTTTATTGCACATGCCAACACTTTCATGAGTAACACAAAAGTTTTTGTAAGTCCCATTTCTTGCATATAAACTCAACTTTATTCATAGCTCAAGTTTTCTATTTACAAGTTTTGGGACTTTTACATTCCTCCCCCCTTAAAAAGAATCTCGTCCCGAGATTCATGATTAAGGAAAAGGTGGAGAGGACAACTACTACATATAAGCCTCTAACAACCCCAGATGATTGCGTTGCAAATACTCCTCGCTTTCCCATGTAGCTTCGTCGGACGTGTGTTTTTCCCATAGCACCTTGAAAAATCGCAGCGTCCGATTTCTGGTTTCGCGAGTCTTTTCATCAATTATCCGGGTTGGTCGCTCAACATAAGTGAGGTCCGGCTTCAAATCTGCTATGTCTCCCGTGAGAACCTCCGTTGGAGCTTTTAAACACTTCCGCAACTGAGATATGTGGAAGACGTTATGAACTCCGGCTATGGTTGCTGGCAGATCCAAATGGTATGCCACGGGTCCACACCTTTCAATGACAATGAAGGGACCGATAAAACGTGGAGCTAATTTTCCTTTCACTCCAAATCGGTGAATGCCCTTCATCGGAGATACGCGGAGGTATACGTGGCCCCCAACATGGAAATCCAGAGGACGACATCTCCTATCTGCATAGCTCTTTTGTCTGGACTGAGCGGCTTTCAGATTTGCTTGAATAAGCCTTACCCGCTCTTCCGCTTCATTTACGAGGTCAATCCCGTAAATCACTCTCTCGCCAGATTCACACCAGTTCAAGGGTGTGCGGCACTTTCGGCCATAGAGAGCTTCATAAGGCGCCATTTTGATACTTGATTGATACCCGTTGTTATATGAGAACTCCGCCAATGGTAAGTGGTCATCCCAGTTCTTACCGTGATGAATGGCACATGCTCTCAGCATATATTCAAGTATTTGATTCACCCTCTCAGTTTGCCCATCAGTTTGAGGGTGATACGCGGAGCTTCGAATCAATTTAGTTCCCAAGGATGTGTGTAGCTGTTTCCAGAAGCGGGACAAGAACAGCGATCCTCTGTCAGAGACAATGGTATGGGGAACTCCATACAAGCAAAAGATTCGTGCTATGTACAACTCCGCATACTTTTTGGCGCTGTATTTAGTACGCACCGGGATGAAGCGTGCTGATTTGGTTAACCGATCCATGATTACCCAAATCGAATCATGCTTATTAGCCGTGAGAGGTAGTCCAACAATGAAGTCCATACTAATATCCTCCCACTTCCATGCCGGAACGCTTAGCGGTTGTAAGGTTCCCGCTTTCTTCATATGGTCGGCTTTAACTCGCCGACATGTATCACATTCTGATACGTATTTAGCAACCTCTCTCTTCATCCGGGTCCACCAAAATTTAGTCCTCAATTCTTGATACATCTTGTTGCTGGCCGGATGAATAGAAAATTTGGATAAGTGAGCCTCATCCAAAATTTTCTTTCGCAGCCTCATATCACGGGGTACGACTATCCGGTCCTTGAACCACAAGGTATCTTCATCATCTAACCGGAAACATTTCATCTCCCCGTTCTTCAACCTCCTTTTGATATGAGTCATGCCCTTGTCTCTCCTTTGAGCTTCCATCACCTCCTCTCTTATTGTGGGTATGAGAGCTAGATTATGCAAAGCTCCATATGGAACCAAGTAGAGACTTGGTTCTTCCCCTTCTATCGGCGCAATGGTTAGGTTATGGATATGAGACTTCCAGCTGAGCGCATCGGCAACCACATTTGCCTTGCCCGGATGATAATGAATTTCAATCTCATAGTCCTTGATCAGCTCCAACCATCGCCGTTGTCGTATATTCAACTCTTTCTGAGTGAATATGTATTTCAAACTTTTGTGGTCGGTGTAGAGATGAACCAGATTTCCTAATAGGTAATGTCTCCACATCTTCAAAGCTAATACCACGGCAGCTAGTTCGAGATCATGAGTTGGATAATGTTGCTCATGATTCCGTAATTGCCGTGATCCATATGCGACCACACGTCCTCCTTACATGAGTACACAACCAAGCCCGACGCTGGATGCATCACAATAAACATCAAAAGGCCTAGTTGTATCCGGTTGAGCTAGAACCGGGGCTGTTGTGAGGTGTTTCACCAACGTTTGAAAAGCTTCCTCACATGGCTTGCTCCAATCATATTTGATGCCCTTTTTCAGTAGCTCAGTCATAGGTTTGGAGATTTTTGAGAAGCTCAGGATGAACCTCCGATAATATCCCGCCAAACCCAAGAAGCTACGAACTTCATGGACTGATGTTGGAGACTTCCATTTCAGCACTTGTTCAATCTTGCTTGGATCAACAGCAATGCCTTCTGCTGAAATAATGTGCCCAAGAAATGGCACTTGGTTGATCCAGAATTCACATTTACTAAACTTTGCATAGAGCTTGTGATCTCTCAAGCGTTGAAGCACCATATGCAAATGTTTAGCGTGTTCCTCTTCAGATTTGGAATAGACCAAGATGTCGTCGATGAATACCACGATGAACTGATCCAGCTCCGGCATGAACACCGAGTTCATAAGATACATAAAGTGGGCCGGAGCATTGGTCAACCCAAATGACATGACAAGATATTCGTAGAGCCCATATCTTGTCGAGAATGCTGTTTTCGGGACATCTTCTGCGCGAATCTTGATTTGATGATATCCCGACCTTAAGTCCATTTTGGAGAAGACTTTAGCACCCACTAGCTGATCGAAAAGAATATCAATTCTTGGTAGTGGATACTTGTTCTTTACTGTCACAGCATTTAAAGGACGATAATCGACGCATAGCCTCAGCGTCTCATCCTTATTCTTCACAAATAAAGCTGAGCAACCCCATGGTGATGAACTTGGACGAATAAACCCCTTGTCCATCAGATCCTTGAGTTGCTCCTTCAGCTCGGCTAATTCATTCGGAGCCATTTTATATGGTCTCCGAGAGATCGGCGTGGTTTCCGGCATCAACTCTATTTGAATTCCACCTCGCGCTCAGGTGGTAAGCCTGGAAGATCTTCGGGAAACACGTCCGGATATTCACGGACTACCGGAATGTCTTCTAACTTGCACGCCTCGGCATTACATACTTCCGGGTCTTTGGAAACCGCTTCGCCGAGATACAATGTTTGACGTCCGTGAAGTGGAGAGTCCAAGTGAACACTCTTGTTCTCGATGTCCAGAACAGCCTTATGGAAGGTCAACCATGATATTCCCAATATGGCATTGATTCCCTGGTCTTCGAGAATGATGAGGGTGGTAGGATAAATTTTTCCAGCCAAACAAAGTGGTGCTCGAGAGATGACTTCATTAGTGGATATGTCTCCACCTGGCGAATGAATAAGGTATGAACCTTTGGTGATGGTGGTGGATATCTGATCCCGGATCACTGTCGCCCTGCTAATGAAGTTATGTGTCGCACCAGAGTCGAATAAAATGACAACCGGCTTGTCATTTAAGGTGAACCTGCCGGCAAGAACAGGTCCTCCCTTTGGCAGATCATCGACTGACACATAATTAACTGTCCCCACTTTGGGCATAGCTTTTCTTTGCTGCCCAAGATCGCTCTGTGGAACTGGACCCGCAGACACATTGTTGCTGCTCGGTTCAGTTGCTTCATTGACCTTCAAATCATTGTCAAGTTGAAGTGGGACAGCACTTGGCTCAGCTGAGAAATCACCTTGTTCATCTTCAATCTCTTGAGGGCAATAATATTCTAGTGCACTTTGTTGATACTGAGGTGCAGGAGAAACAAGTTGCTGCTGCGGTGGAGGTGAATAAGACCTCTGTGGAGTAGAAGAGTCGTCACACTCCCAGAATGATTGCACTTCTTGTGGAATTTCTCGACCGGAAGGTGAACGGATTACCAACCGATACTTCTGAGGTAGACGATCGTCTTCATCTTGTGATGAGTCCCTCTCTCTCTTTTCTTTGAGGTAGAGGTTGGAATAATATTCTTGAGCGATAGCACAGCTCACAAACTCATCAAAATTCTCTTGGCTAACTTGAGCCAATTGACATCGCAGCCTAGCAGTCAGCCCTCGATAAAAATGATAACCCCTCATGGATGGTGATTTCGCATAGTCAGGGACATATTGAGCTAAGCGATTAAATTCCTTCGCATACTCAATAACACTCATGTCCCCTTGCTTCAGACTCCAGAACTCATCCAGACTGGTTTGCCTTATGCCCGCAGGGATGAAACGAGCACGAAACGCAGCCTGGAACTCCGCCCATGTGACACGATGCCCGGCTGGATGGACAGCAAGGTAGTCTGCCCACCATGCCCCAGCAAAGCCGTGAAGCTGCTGAGCGGCATATAGCGTCTTCGAGAAGTCATCACATCGGATCAACCCAAACTTGGACTCGATGACACGTAACCAGTGATTTGCTTCACAGTGGTCAGCCGCCTCAGAGAACACCGGCGGTTGTGTCGCCAAGAAATCCAGATACGTGCTCTGGGTTGGCATGTGACGTTGAGCTTCTCGATCTATGCCTTGCTGAACTAGAGTTTGGAGAGTTTGATTCATTTTGGCCATAATTTCCGCCAATCCGGTTGGCGATGGCTCTTGTGATGAAGTCGAGTCATTCCCACCTCGACTTGAACCTCCAATCTCCATTTGAGAATGTGTGCGTACCATACTGCATGAAACAAAATTTTGAGTCAATCAAAATTCTATTTCAGTAGTAAATAAAGATAAGCAAAACATGAACATGTCATGAACTTTATGAAAGCATAACCACATTCACGTTTTAACAAATCTTAAGTACGCTTAACTAATCAGCGGGTCTACCCTGACCAGTTCACACAAACTCCAAATTTTACTCAAGTTATCAACAGATTCTTGACTTGAGTTCAATACCAAAGTTTTAGTAAACTTCAGTAGCTTTCCAACAAGTACTTATGTGCTCCTTGAGGATTTTTATACAGGAAGTTATGGCTTAAAACAGAAAGGTCCAGAGAGGTTCTTGCTACTGTCCTGGTTTTGAACAGTTTGCCTTCAACTGGACTTTTCACCATCTTAAATTATGATTTGGCTCTGGAGGTCTACAAAGAAGTTGTAGAGAGCTTGAAAATCTTTCCAGAACTGTATGATACACCTTAATTGGTTAAAGCTACTCAGAGTTATGCTCTGTCAAAGTCCAGCAAGAATTTCTGCCAGAAACAGAGCACTCTGTTTTTGAAAACTTTGATACCTAGTTATACTCTCATTTGAATCTTAGCTCAAAATAAGAGTTCAGTAGCTACTACTTGTTTCAAACTTCCATTTTTAGTTGAAAGTTAGTTCATGAATCATTTCTTCATAGGGAAGAGGTTATTAAGTGTAGTATGGTGTCGATGCACCGTAAGACACATGTCGATACTACGTAGCCTCACCAAAAGAAAATTCTAACCGGATTACACCGGCATATATGTATGAGCAGTGGCACTAAAACGGTCTCTCACACACATGTACTACACAGGATACGTACGTGGTTAGTACCTGCAGAAGAACACCCAATAGAGGTGCACTCAAAGGTTGTTTAATTTCAGGCAGTTCCATATTTGAAAGTAAATACAAACGCCCGTATCATTGTCATACGGCCGTCCTTGAGTTAAGTCACGTCTCAAGGTACGTGATCGTGTTTCAACACCACACGACGGGGAACCCGAGTATGTCATGAACAGGTCATCACGGTTGGGAATGTTATCAACCCAACGGATACCACCTACTGCCCTGCAGGGCACGCCGATGGCAAGCGCTGCGTATGTCCTCCTGGGCTACTTCCAGACGAACACACTATCGCGTTACTGACCACACGATGGGGTCTCCACTTACTTGCCTAATGCACGCTAGGGATCAGCGTTTCATATGAACTCAGGAACATGAAGAGTCCAAGAGTTTCATATTAACATCTCACACCAAGCTGTGAGATCTAACCCTGAACCACTTTCCTCATCAGGGGAGCTAACCGAAATTGAACCGCTTTCGGTGGCGTTCCTTACCATTCTTACCTGAGCGTAGGTGCGTCGTTACGTAATAAAAATTTCAGAATTATAACAAGTATGTTAGCGCTGCCACTTTAAGTAACTATACTACTATAGTCCTTATGTGGGCCTAATACCGTTTCCTCACCGTATCCTAAGTTTTTTCGTAATACGATCCTTATTCCGTGCGCTATTACCAATGCGGCTCTGATACCACGCTGAGGGGGCCCGACCCCGATCACAGGGCCGTGCCGCCTCGCTCGAGGAATCACATTGGTGGTGCCGTGTTGTGCGGCACCCAACAGCACACATATAAGGAACACAGTATTACATAAATCAAAAGCGGAAGCTTACAATTATTTTTTGTAAATAATTTACACAAAATAACTACAGCGGAAGTCTATAAACAGCTCACGATGAATATCTAAGAAGCACTCGAGAGAGAGATCCAGCCCGCGGACTCCTCTCGCTAGCAACACGAAGACATGGCAGCGGCTAGGTTCTCCAAGTGTGACATGACTCGGAAGTTCCCGAGTCCCACCGGACAACCTTCTTTATAGCGTTGATGTTTACCTGCAAAACCACTTATATAGCAAGAGTGAGCACAAAGGCTCAGCAAGACTTAACCGTCTCTCCTAAGACATGAAACTCTACATGAAAGTAACCTAAGACTTAAGCCTGTCATTTGCGAAAAGACTCGCCTACGAGTTCATCCTTAACTTTCAGATTTTAGCCATAATAGTAGTGACCTTGCGCCCAGCAACATTGGAACTCCACAATCAAACAAGAAACGCTTCATTCCAATGTTACTTGTCCCAAGGTGAAAAATAACTTTAGTTTGCTCTATCTCTACTTCAACCATGGTTTTCATGCAATTTATAATTAGCATAACAGCATTTAAAACTTTTGCAAACTATTCCCACACAACTTGATTACTACGTCACAGCGCAGTGAGCAAGCGGTACTCATAACCGCGAGGGACGGTGATTCGAATCAAACACTACCCGGATAACTTGACACATACGCCCGCCTCTGAAGACCCAACTCTGGCATCCTTCATTACGTCGTATGTGGCAACCTTTCTCAGGCCACTAAACTGTAGAACCGGTCGCGCCATCTCGGGCTCATAGGTCTAACGAGACGATGTGGTATGCCTCTACAATCTAGTGAACCTGGTACATCGGTTTCCTGGTTCCCATATATCAGTAAGCATCCGGTACACAACTCAATACTTGCTCCCAGGGCCGCATACTGTAGGATCGAAGAGCACGTGAAAAGATACCAGAGGGGGGGTGAATGGTAGATTAAAACTTTTCGCAGCGGAAACAACAAAAACCCCTCAGCAAAAAATCAATCGGTTAAAGAAACCGTGTGTGCATGTGTTTTCAAACGTGTTCAGCCGTGACAAATCAAGTAGAGAGGTAGAGAATCAAGTCACAGATCCAATGCAACAAGAATCACTTGAAAACACGAAGTAAAACTTGAGATACGATCAAAACATTAAACGAAGATCAATCTGTTCTACCCGATATAAAACAGATCTGTAACGCTGCAAATAAACTCGTGTATCTCAAAAACTACAGATCCTAAGCTCGTGAAAATTTTACAGATGATAGATAATTGAGTTGTTAAGACAACCCAAAAAGAATCACGTCAATCGGATCTGTAAAACTCGAGTTATGAACGAAACACCGAAGCAACGTCGGTCTGTCCAGAAACTCAGCGAGAAAGACTTGACGAAAAACAAGTCGGACGAACAAGGCACAAAAGCTCCTCGAAACTATGAATTTTATTCAATAGAAACACAAGAGGAACAGCCCAAAGTTCTCTCTCCATGAGAGCTCTGGCCTCCCTTGCTTTTATAGACATCCCTCAGGCTAAACAATCCAATCTAGGACTCCTACTACTAATTGGACTCGTATCCTAACTTACCATAACTGCTCAGGACTCTCCTATTCGCAGATAGAAGCAATCGTGAGACTTCCAAACACCTTAGTAACGTCCTAAACATTCCTAAAACAACTCAACTTCGTGCCTAGCACGAAATCCTATCATAACCAACTCAAATCTTCCATATTTGAGCCATATCCGACTCAGCCTCAGCCTGAGTACGCAATCCAGCCGGTTGGACCTTTCCGACCAATTCTTTACATCCACTTCTCTTCATCATGCCTTGGAACAATGTTGCCACGTCCATGCACTCCTTGCACACGTGAAAACACCTTCCAACGACGTACACACAACCTTCATATGCACTGCCCTTGATCCAAACATGTTGCGCGACCTCCCGATCAACTCAACCACAGCTCCTTTCGAACTTGGTTGTTGGAACCTCATCTCCTCCCTGAGACTAGTCCAAGGATCCCGTCACCAGCCATGTCTTAAACTCAAGCAACACCTGCACATGAATAAACAACCAATTCTTCCGAGCACAAGTCCTCGACTTGACTCACGTTAGTTCGAAAACCACAACACCTTACATGAGCACGTCACATAAGCATGTTGCAAACCATATCAAATGATAACAGCCATAACCACCAAAACACACCAAAAACTTAGCAAATTAATACTAAGCAAACCTTCCCATAAAAGCAAGTTTGAAACATTGCGAGTTAAAAGCAAAAACAAGACGTTGCAGTTCTACGAGTTGAACTTCACGGGAGCTCCCTAAAAACAAGCTCCGGACCTCACAGAAGCTCTCCGGACCTTGCAGGAGCTCTCCGGACCTTGCGTCGGACCTTGCCAACACTTGGCGGACCTAACAAAGAACTTGTCGGACCTTGCCACAGAAGAATGTTTTGGCAATATTCAAAACTTTGAATGTTAATGCTAACTTTTATCCTAATTGCCAATGCATTCAGCACACATAGGTATCTCAATCTCCCCCTTGATGAATGCATTGGCAACACCAATTAAAATCCGAACATTGGCTTATGAAAAGTTTTGAAAAGCTTTGAAAACTCATTTCTCTCCCTTCATTAATTTCTCCCCATTTTTTAAATCAGAGAAGGAAGAAAGTGTATAACATATGCAAAGTGTAAAAAAATATCTCCTTATACATATTTCTCCCCCTTTGACAATGTATTCAGCAAGGTTCAAAAGAGAAATTTTTAAATGTTATGAGCATATTATAACATATACATACAAAACAAAGCTCATCCAAGTCATACTATCAGGTTACTTACACTATCACATCAATGAGATACATAAGGTAGTGTAAGCCATGCTAGAGATCAAATGTATTTTTCAGTTTAAGCAAGTCATGATCTCCCTTACTCAACTATTTCAAAGCCTGAAAACATGACACTTGTTGCTGCATTTTTATTATTCATAATCATTTAAGGCACAAAGTTGATCATATGATATTTGCAAGAGATTATATGCCGCATCAGCATTATTCTAACCAACCAAGCCAAGCTTATGTCATTTGACAATCAGAAGCTTAAGGACATGGTTTTAGTCATACACAATTCCTTCCAAGTTCATATCTTAGTGCAATGATAAGCAATCTCAAAAGAAGAAGTGCGATGCATGCATATTCTCTTGATCTTTTCTCAATTTTTTATTTGAAAACTCAACATGTGAGCTGATCACTTGATTAATTTTTTATGATTAAAAGCACTTGTGAGCACGCAACAAGTTCAAAACAGCAAGAAAGTTCGATCATGACCAGATTTAGTGTAAGTAATTATTCCAATTACTAGTCATGGCAAAAACTACAAAATGTATAACATGATTAATGTAGTAAGAACTTTCAGCCTGTAAAAGGAATCACAAAGTCATATATGTATGAAATACTATGCTCATATTATTTTATTTTCAGATTCACACATAGACTTTCAAAGTTTCAAAAACTCCCCCTCAATTTAAGCCATGAGGATGCATAACCCCTATTTCACTACGAATGAAACAAAAACGAGTGAAATCCAAAGGTTTTGTAAAAATATCAGCCAATTGTTGTTCGGTATCGACATGGTGAAGCACAATGTTTCCTTTTTAAACATTATCACGAAGAAAGTGATACCTAATGTCAATGTGCTTAGTTCTAGAGTGTTTCACGGGGTTTTTAGCAATACAAATTGCACTAGTGTTATCACAAAACAGTGGAACACTATCTAAATCAACCCCATAGTCCTTAAGTGTTTGAACAATCCAAAGAATTTGTGAGCAAGCGCTAGCCACAGCTACATATTCAGATTAGGCCGTGGATTGTGCAACTGAACTTTGTTTTCTAGAGGACCATGCAACAAGTGAATTACCAAGAAAATGACAAGCACCCGAAGTACTTTTCCTATCAATCCTACAACCCCCAAAATCAGCATCCGAAAAAACTTTCAAAGAAACGGTTGAGGAAGAAGGAAGAAAAATGCCAAATTCTTGAGTTCCATGTAGGTACCTGAGAATCCTTTTGATGGCTTGGCGATGTGAGGCACGTGGATAAGCTTGAAAACGTGCACAAAGACATACGCTGAATTGTATGTCCGGTCTTGACGCTGTGAGATACAAAAGTGATCCAATCATACTTCTGTATTCTTTTTTATCGACCGGGTCACCATCTTCGTCAAGTTCAAGTGTTGTTGCTGTTCCTATTGGTGTCCGAAGAGGCTTGCATTTGTCCATGTTGAAGCGCTTAAGAAGGTCCTTTGTATACTTAGTTTGATGCACAAAAGTTCCTTCTTTTGTTTGCTTGATTTGCAGCCCCAAAAAGTATGTGAGTTCTCCCATCATACTCATCTCAAATTCTGAACTCATCATAGCTGAAAACTTGGACACGAGATCATGAGAAGCACAAGCAAAGATAATATCATCCACATACACTTGAACGAATAATGAATCATTGCCATGCTTAAGTACAAAAAGAGTTTTATCAACCTTGCCCATGGTAAACCCCTTTTCAAGTAAGAATGTTTTTAACCTATCATACCATGCTCTAGGGGCTTGTTTTAGACCGTACAAGGCTTTGGACAGTTTGTAAACATGATTAGGAAAATTTGGATTTTCAGAACCCGGTGGCTGCTTGTAACACCCCAAAATCCTGTCAAGAGGGGAATTTAAAATTTTTTGGACGTGTTGCATGTGTTGCAAAAATTCAAATTGAAACTGGAATTCAAATTAAACTCAAAACAGAAATGAAAAAGAAAAGAAAAAGAAAAAACAAATCTTCCCGGCCAGTGGGCCGAAACCCACCAGCCGACCCACCCAACCCCCGCGCCAGCCCGCTGCCACGCGCCCGCGCCCCTCTCGCAGACAGGCGGGACCCACCTGTCATCCCTAACCCCCGATCATCCGAAATCCGGACTGTTTCCCCCCCGCGCGCGCGCGATCTCAACTGACCGGATTTCCGCCGAATTCTGGTTCCGGAGGACTCCGACTCAATCTAAACTAACACGCCGCCCTCCCCCGTCTATAAAAACCCTGACATCGTCCCGTTTTTCCCCATGATCCGCCGTTTTTCTCTCCGGTGAGAACCCGAGCTTCTTCGGCGAATTCTGCTCGATCTACGCTCGGGAATTCTGATCTAACTCGCTGGTCTTGATCCACCGCCTCCGGGGAACCTCGCAGGTGCAGAAAACTCGGTGGTTTGCGGTTCAAACACAGCGCCGACGAGCCTCGCCGTGAATTCACCTCGGACCTCGTCGCCGATCGCTTTTCAGGACCTCCGAGCTCAAGAAAACCCCCGAGGTGAGATCCCCGACCTCCCCTCCACCGATCTATGCCATAAAATCACAGTTTTAGGACGAATTGACGAAGATCCGAAACTCTCCGGCGAGATCGCCGCCTCCCGCCGCCGTGCGCCGCCGGGCAGCACCGCCCGCACTCGATCAGAGCGACGTGGCCGCTTGTGCGCCGTCTATTTTAAATCGCACGGTAGAGTTTAAATCCCCGCGTACCTGTTCGATGTTATAATCTCAGCCGTCTGTTTTAAATCGGACGGTCCACATCAGCTCCGCGTTATAAAGGCTGGAGTTCTTACGCGCTACCCTCTGGGGTTCTCGGAAAATACGAGCTAGCCCCGGAAACTTCTGATCTAGCCCCTGGAACTTCAGAGAATCATGTAAATTCATTTACAAATCAGTTTTAGCCCCTGGACTTAATAAAAATTAGGAAAACCCCTCTGTTATGTGTAGTTAGACCCCTGGAAATTCTTAAAAAAATATAATAGGCCCTGTAGTGGGGTGAGTTTACCTTTTTAACCCTATGTGATATTAAATTTAGGAATTTGAATATATGTTTAGTATTTAAAATTTAAAAGATGGGACAAACACATTGTAAATTCAAATTAAAAACTTTCCTAGTATTTGGAAAACTTTGGAGTGAGATAAAAATAGATTTTTGGCTGAAATGAATCTGTTTAATTGATTATTCACATTTATTAGTAATAGGGTCACGTTTTTAAGTAGAGAATAATTCTGAAAATTAGTAAAATAAATGTAAAATAGTTCACATCAGAGGAGAAGTTCAAAAATATATTATTTAATATTTTAGACCCAAAACCTATTCTCTTTAGATGAGGTGTCTTACTATTTTCATAATAAAGTTCATATTTAGGCATAGGAAATAAATCTGAAAATATAGCAAGCTAGGTATAAATAACTAGAAAATGATAAATGAAGTTTCCAAAATCCAAAGAATTTAGTTAGGGTTGATAGAAGGTCTGAAGATATATTTAGAGTAGGAAAATGCCTTCCATGCACACTTGGTAGCTAAAAGGTGTATCAATTGAATATAAGGAATTTATTTAAATTTGGAAACTCATATATATAGTAGGCAAACATAGAAAAGAATACAAAAGAAGAAATCATATGCACATGTTTAAAAGTGCATGTAAGCCAAAATCAACACACATAGAGTAACCATAACACATAGAAATGTGAATAGCTTTCATAAGTGTGAATGCGTGATTGGTATGAAGTGGAAGTGTGAACTATGTCTTATGGATTGTTGTTTTCTTTTGCTATGTGTGATGGTATGAGTAGAACCTGCTCCAGAGCAAGTTCTTCCTTTCCAAGATCAGGACTACCCATTCCAAGAGCAGCAGGAAGGAGGCAAGTGTCCTTGACCACTTTGTTCCTATACTAGGATGTGTAGATAGAATTATTTGCATTGTCAATTGAAAATATGAAACCCATGCTAGGATGTTTCCCTAGAATTTCATTACCTTGTTTCCTTGTAGCTTGGGTTGGGATTCATTTTATCATGTCATTTATTATTATGCATATGCTTAGCCATGCTTAGAATGGGATATTTGGGATATGAGATCATCAGTTTATGTTACCATACTCTTGAATGAGATATTGTGAGTTATGTAGAGGTAGGGATCAAGGCAAGTTGGATGTTTTGGTTGGTGCTGGGTGCACGAGACTCGGGTTTGTGTTTAGTACTTGCCTGGATCCTAAGGACAGGTTCATGGAGCATGTAACCTGGCTTTACCATGCCAACCACATGCTGAGATGGGGCAGCTTGGCCAATTAATTAGGTGTATCCCCGGCGTAGTATGGGTGTGTTGGATGGTGTGGGGAATAGGTGTCAGCTGGACTACCATATGAACCGCAAGGCTCAAGAGGGGGCCACTGCAGCGGGGTTGGAGCCTCTTGTATGCTGTTAGGGGTGAAACCTCAGTGGGCCCACGCTCGTCGGGAATCCCTTTGTAAAGGCTTCGTAGTGATCTCCTGGCTACACACCTGGGAAGGGTGAATGTGGTTCGTAGCCACTGGCATAGTGGAGGTTCTTTTAGTCCACCCGGCAACGGGGGATGAAATCACTACATGTGGGTACAGTGGTGCAAACTCTGCAGAGTCAAAACTGTCATGACAGCCGTGCTCACGGTCAACAGCGGCTTGGACTTATTCATGATTAGAGGAGTGATGGTTTTGGAAGTTAAGAATGTTAAGCGGGAAGCTTAACATTGGAAATGATGTTATGGTTATTTGATTATGATGATGGGATGGGAAATTGGGACCATTTCACCTGTGTAGTAATGTAGGTGCTTAATAAGCTAAGGTGATAGGTATTAATTGCATAGTGCTTTAACCATGAGTTCAACTTCTCCTTGCTCTAGCCATGCATGACATAACTTTCCCACACATGCTGAGTACCATCGGTACTCAACCTTGCATATTTGTTGGTTTACATTGCTGCTCAGGTCAAGATAATGAAGTAGTGTTTAATGATCAAGACTTTGGACCCGAAGAAGGTTTCTAGGTTCATGGAGCCCCCACGGGCAACGCCTGTGACGGAGCCCACGAGAATAATTATTCCGCTGCTAGTTTGTTTACTTGTGATGAACTTATTATTGTCCATCGAGACATTTGCTATGTAAGACTTATTTATATTCGACACCTGGCTTGTAATAAATGATGCTTCACTATTTGTCATCACATGTATGAGAAAATGATCCTGGCATACATGTGATATTCACTTGGTTGTTCTTCGGAAAAACCGGGTGTGACAGAAGTGGTATCAGAGCCAAGGTTGCCCGTAGGAACGTGGACCTAGGTAGCAATGGACATATTTAAGGGCCCTATTTTCTTAAAAACTATTTTACAAGGTGTGTGTTGAAAAGTGTTATTTAATGGAGTCACTTTCTTCATCTTACCCCAACTTTCATTCAAAATAGGATTTTTGTTTAAAAGTTTATCTAACCTAGTTTAAATGCTTTTTGTTTTAGATGGTTCGCATGATTCGCACCGCTCGCAAGTCCACAGGAGGGAGAGTTCCCGTAATTGCCCTTGCCCAAAGAGAGGAGAGCCGTCCGGTGACGTACCTTTCCTACGGATTGGCAGTAGGAGGCTTGTTGCGCCGTCTTCGACGTATGCTCCAAGCCGCCGGCAATATGGGCAAGCTAATCATACACTATAGCTCCACCAGGACGATCCGTGAAAAGAGGGAAGAATGGAGTTCAGAGATGAGGATTATCCACGAAAATCAGCTGCTCAAGATCCACCGCTCTCCAGCTTGTCGAGCGACACAGGTTGATGTGGAGAAGGATGTCACCTGGGAGGCCATCACCTGCCAGAGTCACATCTATCGTCGACACCTGGACAGAACTGAGTACATGTACGTCCTCCAGCGCGAGAGCGGTACAACGGAGTACAAGTACCCGCCAGTTCAGCAGGGGACTTCCCATGAGCACATGGATCTGTGCTTAGAGGATGCTGCTATGCTTAGCACTCGACTGCAGGAGTGTCAGCAGGAGCTTCAGGATGTTCGTGACACCCTGAAGGAAACTGAGACGTTGCTTCGAGCCTGCTTGAGGGCGAGAGAAAGAGGAGATGGGAATGAACTGTGTGTCACCGTGAATGATACATGGAATCCTGACTCCCCAGATCGCCGGGCGATCAGGCGTCGTCGCACTTCTCCACCAGCAGCCTCCCCACCCAAAGCAGAGTCAGAAGGAAGCCGCAATAATGAGGAAGATCCTGAGGAGCCAGCTCAGGAATCCGAGTAGTGTAGAGTCTTTCCCTCAGTTAGCAAGATGTCGAATAGTCGAGTCGTTACCTTAGTAAATGGTGTGTTAATGCTTGGTGTGTGTGTGACGTGAGTTGTGGAAGCCATGAGCAATTGTCCACAACCTCGTCTTCAGAATGTTTTGCTTTGGTGTGTGAACCCACATGAAATAATAGTGCATTTATTTTTGTGAGACATGAACCCTCAGAAAGTATAACAAAGCCTCAACACTTCAAAGTAAAAACAAGTGAAAGTAGTAAGATGATACGTAATGCTTTAAATTAACATTTGGTTGATCATGCTAGATGGCCGGAAGAGGAAAGGGTCGTGCTGCCAACCCCGCCAACAACAACGATGAGGCCTGCAACCCTCATCTTTCTGGGAGCCAAGACAGGAGTGGACGCCGTGAGGGAGTTGATCCCATCCACCAAATGCTTGAAAATCAAAATCAGCTCATCCAGAACCTGACTCAAGTGGTGGCCAACTTGCATCAAGTTCCACCTCCACAAGCTGCACCACGCCAACCAAGGTTGAGTGAGTTTCTAGGAACTCAACCTCCAAAGTTTGCAAGTGCTGCTGAAACTCTGGAGGCAGATGATTGGCTAAAGACCATTGAGAGCAAGATGAGGATCATACAGTGCCAAGGGTATGAGAGGGTGCTGTTTGCCTCTCATCAATTGCATGGACCTGTTGCTAATTGGTGGACCGCCTACGTGGCCGCCCATCATGACCCTGAGAACATCACTTGGGAAGAGTTCAAGCGTAGCTTCCGCAACCATTATCTACCAAGGGGTGAACTCAAAAACAAGAGGAAGGAGTTCTTGGGGTTGCAGCAAGGTAACATGACTGTGAGGGAGTACCTCACTAAATTTACTCAACTCTTCCATTATGCCCCACGGGACATAGAGACTGATGAGCAGAAACAGGATTGTTTCGTGGAAGGACTTACCGCAGAAATGCAGTGTGCAATGTCCTCCAACGAGTATGAAAGCTTCCAAAAGATGGTGGACAGAGCATTTGTGGTAGAAAGGAAGCTGAAGGCCTTGGAAAATGAGAACAAGAGGAAGGCCGGGTGGTCGCACCAAGCCTCAGGGATCAACACCCGCCCACGTCTGATGCAGCAACCCGCCGGGCAGACGAAACGTGCTGCGGTACCCTACTCAGCACCACGAGGGTACAACCTGAACTACAGGCCTCCGGCAGCACCAATACAGCCACAACGTCAGTTCGTACAGCAGCCTCGCCCTACATATCAACCTCGACCAGCCGTACAAGGACCCCCAAACCAACCCCAAGACAACAAAGGCCAGGCACCTAAGGTTGGGGTGCAATGTTTCAACTGTGGTGAAGTGGGGCACTACGCCCATAAGTGCCCAAAGAAGAAGCCCACGCAGCCACAACAGCAGAATGTAATGAGAGGACGGGTGAACCACGTCACCATGGAGGAAGTGCAAGAGGCACCTGACGTGGTAGTTGGTAAGTTTCCTGCCAATTTACACATTGCAACCCTGTTGTTTGATTCTGGTGCTACCCACTCGTTCATTGCCCAAGGGTTTGTTAAGAAGCATGACTTAGCAACAACACAAATGAACCATCTGCTAGCAGTAAACTCTCCAGGTGGAGAAATAAGGACAAGACAAGTGTGTCCCAAAATGAACCTAGACATTTATGGGGTAGTATTTACTGCTAACCTCATAGTGATAGATTCACAAGGGATAGATATTATCTTGGGTATGGATTGGTTGACCAAACATAAAGGAATCATCCATTGTTCGACCAGAACGGTGGAACTAACTCACCCTAGTGGCACAAGAGTAAAGTTTATAACAATACAAGAGCCTAGGAGGGACATTAAATTAAATCAAGTTGAGGTGAAAGTGGAGGAGATCAGGACCATCAGGGAATATCCAGATGTTTTTCCGGAGGAGTTGCCAGGTATGCCTCCTGATCGTGAAGTGGAATTCGCAATTGAGCTAGTGCCTGGAACAGCCCCGATATACAAGAGACCTTATCGGATGGACTCCAAACAGCTTGGAGAACTCAAGGATCATTTGAGAGAACTGACGGAGAAGGGGTATATTCGTCCTAGTTCCTCACCATGGGGAGCTCCAGTTATATTTGTTCCCAAGAAGGACGGAACCCAAAGGTTGTGCGTAGACTACCGTGCCTTGAATGAGATAACCATCAAGAACAAGTACCCATTACCCCGCATTGAAGACTTGTTTGATCAGTTGAGGGGAGCTTGTGTGTTCTTGAAGATTGATCTCAGGTCGGGGTACCACCAACTTAAGATAAGGCAAGCCGATATTCCAAAGACAGCTTTCGTATCTCGCTACGGACTGTATGAATACACCGTCATGCCTTTCGGGCTAACTAATGCCCCGGCATACTTCATGTATCTCATGAACAAGGTGTTCATGGAATATCTGGACAAATTTGTGGTGGTTTTCATAGATGACATTCTCGTCTTCTCCAAGGATGAAGAGGAACATGAGAAACATCTAAGGTTGGTGTTACAGAAGCTGAGAGAACACCAACTATATGCCAAGTTGAGCAAGTGTGAGTTTTGGCTGAAGAGAGTTCCCTTCTTAGGACATATAATCTCGAAGGGAGGAATCTCCGTAGATCCCGCCAAAATCGAGGATATACAGAAGTGGAAAACCCCTGAAAATGTCGGGGAAGTTCGAAGCTTCTTGGGATTGGCAGGATACTATCGACGGTTTATTGAGGGATTCTCTAAGATCTCGAGACCCCTCACCAAACTGTTGGAGAAGGGAGTCACATTCACATGGACGCCGCAGTGCGAGACGAGTTTTCAGGAGTTAAAGAAAAGATTGACAACAACCCCAGTGCTAGTTATACCAGATATGCAGAAGAACTTTTTGGTGTACTGCGATGCCTCTGGAAACGGGTTGGGATGTGTTCTCATGCAAGAAGGGCATGTCGTGGCTTATGCATCCCAGCAGCTCCGGAAGCACGAGAAGAACTATCCTACACATGACCTAGAACTAGCCGCAGTGGTACACGCGTTGAAAATTTGGCGGCACTACTTGATGGGGAAGAGGACAGAGATATATACGGATCATAAGAGTTTGAAGTACATTTTCACACAGCCAGATCTCAACCTCAGACAAAGGAAATGGTTAGAGCTAATCAATGATTTTGATGTGGGCATCAACTATCATCCTGGGAAAGCAAACGTCGTGGCAGATGCTTTAAGTCAGAAAGTGCAGGTCAATAAGTTGAGCTTGAAGGACATGCCTGCAGAGTTGACGGACGAGATTATAAGACTCAATTTATGCCTGGTAAATAGTGGTGAAGCCATCGCCATGGAAGTGGACTCCACACTAGAGCGAGAAATACGCGAGGGTCAAAAGGATGACGAGAAGATACAAGAAATCAGACAACTCATCAAGGAAAATAAAGCCCCTAGTTTCAGAGAGGATGAACAAGGAACGGTGTGGCACGGGAAAAGAATCTGTGTGCCAGAAGTAAAGAAGATCCGTGAATTGATTTTGAAGGAGGCTCACGATTCTGACTATTCCATTCACCCTAGGAGTACGAAGATGTACCAGGACCTCAAGAGCAGGTATTGGTGGTATGGCATGAAGCGAGATGTCGCGGAACATGTTGTCCTATGTGACACATGTCAGTTGGTGAAAGCAGAACATCAACGACCCGCGAGATTATTGCAACCACTCAAAGTGCCTGAATGGAAATGGGAAGAAATCGTTATGGATTTCATAGTGGGACTGCCTAGGACCCAATCAGGATATGATTCGATATGGGTCATCATCGACAGGCTAACCAAGGTAGCTCATTTCATCCCCGTGAAAGAAAGCTACAGCGGATCCAAATTGGCGGAGTTGTACATGTCAAGGATCGTGTGTTACCATGGGGTGCCAAAGAAGATAGTGTCGGATCGAGGGACACAATTCACCTCAAGATTCTGGCAGAAGTTGCATGAAACAATGGGAACCCACCTGAATTTTAGCTCTGCCTATCATCCCCGAACTGACGGGCAGATGGAAAGAACCAATCAGATTCTTGAAGATATGCTGAGGGCGTGAGCACTCAAAAACAACCGGAGTTGGGACAAGAACTTACCGTATGCGGAGTTTTCTTATAACAACAGCTATCAGGCTAGTATGAAGATGTCACCGTTTGAAGCTTTGTATGGGAGGAAGTGCAGAACTCCCCTATTTTGGAACCAAACAGGGGAAAGTAAAGTGTTTGGTCCCGAAGTACTACAAGAAGCCGAGGCGAAAGTGAGGGAAATTCGCAACAACTTGAGGATAGCACAGACACAACAAAAGAGCTATGCCGATGTACGGAGAAGAGAGCTCATTTTCAACGTGGGAGACTATGTCTATCTCAAGGTGTCCCCTATCCGAGGACTTCGTCGGTTCAAGGTGAAAGGGAAGTTGTCATCTCGATACATCGGACCCTTTCAAGTTCTGGAGAGGAAAGGCGAAGTGGCGTATCAACTAGAATTACCGGCTCGCCTATCGGATGTGCACGATGTATTCCATGTGTCACAGCTCAAGAAATGTCTGAGGACGCCTGAAGAGGTGTTACCCATGAATGAGGTTGACGTAGCTGAGGATTTGTCTTATGCCGAGCAACCATCCAAGATTTTGGAAACAATGGAACGCCTCACAAGAAATAAAAGAATCTGGATGTGCAAGGTGCAGTGGAAGCATCACTCAGAAGAGGAAGCCACCTGGGAGCAAGAAGATGAGCTTAAGGCACAATTTCCAGAGTTGTTTTCTTAGGAACACCAATCTCGAGGACGAGATTTCTTTTAAGGGGGGTAGAGCTGTAACACCCCAAAATCCTGTCAAGAGGGGAATTTAAAAATTTTTGGACGTGTTGCGTGTGTTGCAAAAATTCAAATTCAAACTGGAATTCAAATTAAACTCAAAACAGAAATGAAAAAGAAAAAGAAAAAAACAAATCTTCCCGGCCAGTGGGCCGAAACCCACCAGCCGGCCCACCCAACCCCCGCGCCAGCCCGCTGCCGCGCGCCCGCGCCCCTCTCGCAGACAGGCGGGACCCACCTGTCATCCCTAACCCCCGATCGTCCGAAACCCGGACTGTTTCCCCCCGCGCGCGATCTCAACCGACCGGATTTCCGCTGAATTCTGGTTCCGGAGGACTCCAACTCGATCTAAACTAACACGCCGCCCTCCCCCGTCTATAAAAACCCCGGCATCGTCCCGTTTTTCCCCACGATCCGCCGTTTTTCTCTCCGGTGAGAACCCGAGCTTCTTCGGCGAATTCTGCTCGATCTACGCTCGGGAATTCTGATCTAACTCGCTGGTCTTGATCCACCGCCTCCGGGGAACCTCGCAGGTGCAGAAAACTCGGTGGTTTGCGGTTCAAACACAGCGCCGACGAGCCTCGCCGTGAATTCACCTCGGACCTCGTCGCCGATCGCTTTCCAGGACCTTCGAGCTCAAGAAAACCCCCGAGGTGAGATCCCCGACCTCCCCTCCATCGATCTATGCCATAAAATCACAGTTTTAGGAAGAATTGACGAAGATCCGAAACTCCCCGGCGAGATCGCCGCCTCCCGCCGCCGTGCGCCGCCGGGCAGCGCCGCCCGCGCTCGATCAGAGCGACGTGGCCGCTTGTGCGCCGTCTATTTTAAATCGCACGGTAGAGTTTAAATCCCCGCGTACCGGTTCGATGTTTTAATCTCAGCCGTCTGTTTTAAATCGGACGGTCCACGTCAGCCCCGCGTTATAAAGACTGGAATTCTTACGCGCTACCCCCTGGGGTTCTCAGAAAATACGAGCTAGCCCCGGAAACTTCTGATCTAGCCCCTGGAACTTCAGAAAATCATGTAAATTCATTTAAAAATCAGTTTTAGCCCCTGGACTTAATAAAAATTAGGAAAACCCCTCTGTTATGTGTAGTTAGACACCTGGAAATTCTTAAAATAATATAATAGGCCCTGTAGTGGGGTGAGTTTACCTTTTTAACCCTATGTGATATTAAATTTAGGAATTTGAATATATGTTTAGTATTTAAAATTTAAAAGATGGGACAAACACATTGTAAATTCAAATTAAAATCTTTCCTAGTATTTGAAAAACTTTGGAGTGAGATAAAAATAGATTTTTGGCTGAAATGAATCTGTTTAATTGATTATTCACATTTATTAGTAATAGGGACACATTTTTAAGTAGAGAATAATTCTGAAAATTAGTAAAATAAATGTAAAATAGTTCACATCAGAAGAGAAGTTCAAAATATATTATTTAATATTTTAGACCCAAAACCTATTCTGTTTAGATGAGGTGTCTTACTATTTTCATAATAAAGTTCATATTTAGGCATAGGAAATAAATCTGAAAATATAGCAAGCTAGGTATAAATAACTAGAAAATGATAAATGAAGTTTCCAAATCCAAATAATTTAGTTAGGGTTGATAGAAGGTCTGAAGATATATTTGGAGTAGGAAAATGCCTTCCATGCACACTTGGTAGCTAAAAGGTGTATCAATTGAATATAAGGAATTCATTTAAATTTGGAAACTCATATATATAGTAGGCAAACATAGAAAAGAATACAAAAGAAGAAATCATATGCACATGTTTAAAAGTGCATGTAAGCCAAAATCAACACACATAGAGTAACCATAACACATAGAAATGTGAATAGCTTTCATAAGTGTGAATGTGTGGTTGGTATGAAGTGGAAGTGTGAACTATGTCTTATGGATTGTTGTTTTCTTTTGCTATGTGTGATGGTATGAGTAGAACCTGCTCCAGAGCAAGTTCTTCCTTTCCAAGATCAGGACTACCCATTCCAAGAGCAGCAGGAACGAGGCAAGTGTCCTTGACCTCTTTGTTCCTATACTAGGATGTGCAGATAGAATTATTTGCATTGTCAATTGAAAATATGAAACCCATGCTAGGATGTTTCCCTAGAATTTCATTACCTTGTTTCCTTGTAGCTTGGGTTGGGATTCATTTTATCATGTCATTTATTATTATGCATATTCTTAGCCATGCTTAGAATGGGATATTTGGGATATGAGATCATCAGTTTATTTTACCATACTCTTGAATGAGATATTGTGAGTTATGTAGAGGTAGGGATCAAGGCAAGTTGGATGTTTTGGTTAGTGCTGGGTGCACGAGACTCGGGTTTGTGTTTAGTACTTGCCTGGATCCTAAGGACCGGTTCATGGAGCATGTAACCTGGCTTTACCGTGCCAACCACATGCTGAGATGGGGCAGCTTGGCCAATTAATTAGGTGTATCCCCGGCGTAGTATGGGTGTGTTGGATGGTGCGGGGAATAGGTGTCAGCTGGACTACCATATGAACCGCAAGGCTCAAGAGGGGGCCACTGCAGCGGGGTTGGAGCCTCTTGTATGCTGTTAGGGGTGAAACCTCAGTGGGCCCACGCTCATCGGGAATCCCTTTGTAAAGGCTTCGTAGTGATCTCCTGGCTACACACCTGGGAAGTGTGAATGTGGTTCGTAGCCACTGGCATAATGGAGGTTCTTTTAGTCCACCCGGCAACGGGGGATGAAATCACTACATGTGGGTACAGTGGTGCAAACTCTGCAGAGTCAAAACTGTCATGACAGCCGTGCTCACGGTCAAGAGCGGCTTGGACTTATTCATGATTAGAGGAGTGATGGTTTTGGAAGTTAAGAATGTTAAGCGGGAAGCTTAACATTGGAAATGATGTTATGGTTATTTGATTATGATGATGGGATGGGAAATTGGGACCATTTCACCTGTGTAGTAATGTAGGTGCTTAATAAGCTAAGGTGATAGGTATTAATTGCATAGTGCTTTAACCATGAGTTCAACCTCTCCTTGCTCTAGCCATGCATGACATAACTTTCCCACACTTGCTGAGTACCATCGGTACTCAACCTTGCATATTTGTTGGTTTATATTGCTGCTCAGGTCAAGATAATGAAGTAGTGTTTAATGATCAAGACTTTGGACCCGAAGAAGGTTTCTAGGTTCATGGAGTCCCCCCGGGCAACGCCTGTGACGGAGCCCACGAGAATAATTATTCCGCTGCTAGTTTGTTTACTTGTGATGAACTTATTATTGTCCATCGAGACATTTTGCTATGTAAGACTTATTTATATTCGACACTTGGCTTGTAATAAATGATGCTTCACTATTTGTCATCACATGTATGAGAAAATGATCCTGGCATACATGTGATATTCACTTGGTTGTTCTTCGGAAAAACCGGGTGTGACACTGCTTAACATAAACCTCCTCCTCTATGTAGCCATTAAGAAAAGCACTTTTAACATCCATTTGATATAACTTGAAACCTTTAGATGCAGCAAATGCTAATAAAATTCTTATAGCTTCTAATCTAGCAACAGGAGCAAATGTTTCATCAAAATCTAGACCTTCAATTTGAGTGAAACCTTGGGCAACCAACCTAGCTTTATTCCTAACCACAACCCCATCCTCACTTTGCTTATTTTTAAATACCCATTTAGTTCCAAT
The DNA here is from genome assembly GCA_030760725.1 of Neostapfia colusana. Lineage (NCBI taxonomy): Eukaryota > Viridiplantae > Streptophyta > Magnoliopsida > Poales > Poaceae > Neostapfia > Neostapfia colusana. The sequence continues at coordinate 105,286,035 of JASWHV010000004.1, read as the reverse complement.
TAATGTGTGACCTTGAGGTGGAGGTACAAGTTTCCAAACATTATTTCTTTCAAAAATTTCTAACTCTTCTTGCATGGCATTAATCCAAGATTGATTAGTGAGTGTGTGTGATATATCCTTGGGTTCAAAAGAAGCAACAAAAGAAGAATGAGCATGAGAGTTTGGATCGCAAAACCTGGACCGAGTGACTCGTTCATGCAAGCTTCCAATGATTTGTTGTGGAGGATAACTTTTGAGTACTCGGAGGGGAGTAGACACTTCACAAGCACCTTCTTCTTCATGTTCGGACCTTTGATTAGGAGAGCTTGTTGATTGAGGAAGGTCCGAACCAGCAGTAGTGACTGTTGGTGCTGGTTGTGGTGCAAAATCAGCAGCTTGATCGTTATTTACTTCCGAGTTTTCGGGCAGCAGCACCACTTCTTCATCTTCTTCAATAAAAATACTCTCCCCCTGCGGATATGGATCCGGACCTGCAATATCGGAGCTAGTACTTGGGCTAGATTCATCAAAAGAAACCTCGCAAGTCTCCACAATTTTGTTAGTGTCAAGTAAAAGCACATTGTAGCCTCTAGTATGAGATGGATAACCAAGAAACATGCCATCAACAGATCTAGCTTCAAATTTACCAAGATTACCATGTTTCTTAACAAAGCATTTGCAACCAAAAACCCTAAAGTGTGTAACACTAGGCCTATGTCCAAACCGGAGCTCATATGGGGTTTTTCCAAGCTTAGCACACAAGAAGCGGTTGCAATTGCATCAGCCCAAACTTTCCTAGGAGTTTGATATTCATCAAGCATAGTCCTAGCCATCTCAACTAAGGTCCTGTTCTTTCTTTCTACGACACCATTTTGTTGTGGTACATAGGGTGAAGAGTATTGATGATCTATTCCATTTTCAGCACAAAAGTGATCAAAGGATTGGTTTTTTCAATTCAGTTCCGTTATCACTTCTAATTGCTTTTAATGATCCTGGGTGATCAATAGATAATCTAAGAAATAAAGTTCTAAAATGACTAAAAGCTTCATTCTTAGATGCCATAAAATAAACCCAAGAATATCTGGAATAATCATCAACAATCACAAGCACATACCATTTACCTCCGAAGGATTGAACACGTGCCGGACCTACTGTGTCAAGATGTAAAAGTTGTCCCGGTTCAGCTGTCATGGTCATTGTGAGAGGAGCATGTGAACCTGCAACAAACTTAACATGTCTACAAGAAGAGCACACAATATCATTGTCCTTTTTAAGCTTCGGCAACCCACGTATGTGATCGAGAGCACTAACACGAGTGAGATGATCAAAGCCTATGTGACCAAGTCTACGATGCCAAAAATATAGATCCTTTGTATCATTAGCAACTAGACACCGATGCTTAGAAGTTGACAAATCAAAATCAGCTTTGAAAACTCTTCCAAACCTAGACATGTTAAACAAAAGCTCACCTTTTGAATCTACAACCTTGCAGAAATTTTTAGCAAAGCTAACCTCTAGATTTTCATCTAGTAATTGTGAAACCGAAAGCAAGTTGTATTTTAAATTTTTAACAAGTGCCACATCTTTCAAAGTGTAGAGATTGTCATACGGCCGTCCTTGAGTTAAGTCACGTCTCAAGGTACGTGATCGTGTTTCAACACCACACGACGGGGAACCCGAGTATGTCATGAACGGGTCGTCACGGTTGGGAATGTTATCAACCCAACGGATACCACCTACTGCCCTGCAGGGCACGCCGATGGCAAGCGCTGCGTATGTCCTCCTGGGCTACTTCCAGACGAACACACTATCGCGTTACTGACCACACGATGGGGTCTCCACTTACTTGCCTAATGCACGCTAGGGATCAGCGTTTCATATGAACTCAGGAACATGAAGAGTCCAAGAGTTTCATATTAACATCTCACACCAAGCTGTGAGATCTAACCCTGAACCACTTTCCTCGTCAGGGGAGCTAACCGAAATTGAACCGCTTTCGGTGGCGTTCCTTACCATTCTTACCTGAGCGTAGGTGCGTCGTTACGTAATAAAATTTTCAGAATTATAACAAGTATGTTAGCGCTGCCACTTTAAGTAACTATACTACTATAGTCCTTATGTGGGCCTAATACCGTTTCCTCACCGTATCCTAAGTTTTGTCGTAATACGATCCTTATTCGGTGTGTTATTACCAATGCGGCTCTGATACCACACTGAGGGGGCCCGACCCCGATCACAGGGCCGTGCCTTCTCGCCCGAGGAATCGCATTGGTGGTGCCGTGTTGTGCGGCACCCAACATCACACATATAAGGAACACAGTATTACATAAATCAAAAGCGGAAGCTTACAATTATTCTTTGTAAATAATTTACACAAAATAACTACAGCGGAAGTCTATAAACAACTCACGATGAATATCTAAGAAGCACTCGAGAGATAGATCCAGCCCGCGGACTCCTCTCGCTAGCAACACGAAGACATGGCAGCGGCTAGGTTCTCCAAGTGTGACATGACTCGGAAGTTCCCGAGTCTCACCGGACAACCTTCTTTATAGCGTTGATGTTTACCTGCAAAACCACTTATATAGCAAGAGTGAGCACAAAGGCTCAGCAAGACTTAACCGTCTCTCCTAAGACATGAAACTCTACATGAAAGTAACCTAAGACTTAAGCCTGTCATTTGCGAAAAGACTCGCCTACGAGTTCATCCTTAACTTTCATATTTTAGCCATAATAGTAGTGACCTTGCGCCCAGCAACATTGGAACTCCACAATCAAACAAGAAACGCTTCATTCCAATGTTACTTGTCCCAAGGTGAAAAATAACTTTAGTTTGCTCTATCTCTACTTCAACCATGGTTTTCATGCAATTTATAATTAGCATAACAGCATTTAAAACTTTTGCAAACTATTCCCACACAACTTGATTACTACGTCACAGCGCAGTGAGCAAGCGGTACTCATAACCGCGAGGGACGGTGATTCGAATCAAACACTACCCGGATAACTTGACACATACGCCCGCCTCTGAAGACCCAACTCTGGCGTCCTTCATTACGTCGTATGTGGCAACCTTTCTCAGGCCACTAAACTGTAGAACCGGTCGCGCCATCTCGGGCTCATAGGTCTAACGAGACGATGTGGTATGCCTCTACAATCTAGTGAACCTGGTACATCGGTTTCCTGGTTCCCATATATCAGTAAGCATCCGGTACACAACTCAATACTTGCTCCTAGGGCCGCATACGCTTCGGTCCTTGACCGACACGGGCAGAGCTACTCGACCAAGACCTCGTCTTGTCGCTACCTAACTCTCCTGCCCGGTCTCATCTTTAGAAACATAAACTTTAGTTTGCCTCTCTTTCCAACCCCACTTATGTGATCCTAAAACAAAGCTCGCGAGTAGATTCCAACTACTCGTCTTCTACCGGATGTCCTAGCCTATTTAGCACGGCCTTATTCTACAGCGATGACACAATTCTACCCTTGACCTCAGGGTTCATGTTTGGTTATGCAAGTGGAGTATCAACATCCTTGACCTAATGCACATACAAACCTTGACCAAATGTAGTGAACAAAGGGAAAACGTTAAAAACAACTTAAGTGCAAACCGGGGCTTGCCTTGGTTTTGCAGGTGACTAAAGTCAGATAGTGTGATGTTAGTTGCTGATGATGACTTGAAGCTTAATCCCTGCCTTCTTGCTCCTTGATCAAATCTTCACTTATCCCCGTTTAACCACTACACGTTATGAATATGCATACATGTTAAATTATAAATGCTTTTGCTAACAAGTGCTAAGACAAGTTTGAAACTGGAACTTTGTTTAAGAATTTAAAATAAAACTGGTGCTAGTGGTTTGGGTTTGTGTTTAAGCACTATCATCAAGTGAGGAGTGAGGTTCATCACTTGGGTGGGGGATCAACTAATGGTTGAACAGAACACTAATGATCCAGGGCTCCAATGGATCTGGGAATTTTCTTGGGAGTTCCTTGTCACAAGAAAGTCCTCTGGACCAAAATTCAGAACATTTCACTAAGTGGATCGCCCAGAACAATTCCCTAAGCATTTAAGCAAAAAGGAATTAATTCTGATTAAATTTGCACTTTCATGCAAATTCAAGTGAACTATAATTTCATACATAGTTCAGAGAGTATGCCTGAATTTTCCTAGGATTTGTGGAGCTAAGGAATGGCCAGAACTGAATTTCTAAGTTTTGGAATTTTCCTGAAAATGTTTCTGTATTCATTTGAATACAGAAATTTGAAACCAGAATTTCCCAAACCAAATTAACTCCAAATGAGATGAAACTTTTACAGGAGTCTCCTTATATCCTAAATAATATTCTGGCAAAATTTAGGGTGTTTTGGATGAGCCAAACTCCCTCTAAAATTCTTTTGCTGAAAAGCTTTAAAGAATTTTCCAGAATTTCCTATTGGTTTTCATGAAAATTGGGTTGTATATTTGGATAGTTCTTTTCACCCTGAATCCAACCCAATTTGAATCACTAAATTTGGAGCTTCCTAGCAAAAGTTATGAGGTTCTAAAGTTTGAACCGAATTTGGAATTCAAATTAAACCGAGAATTGTTTAAACCCTGACTGCGGGCCACAGGGCCACGTGTCGACCTCTGAAACACGAGCCACATGGGCCACAGAGTATTTTCCGCATTGTCACAGGCAGATCCGCGGCCACAGAAGATCTATTCCCTCGCACCAGAGACTGACGCGTGGGCCAGCCCCCGTCTTCGTCTTCCTCCGGCTGCCCGCGCTCCCGCGCCGCCGAGCTCGCCGGAGCTCTCGCCGGGAGTGGGTTCCGGTGCTCGGAACTTGCTGTATCTCGCCGCCCCCACGTATTCTCGTACGAGGAACACGTTGCCGGGCTTATCTCAGCTCGACGATGGCCGGAAACCTAGGTGCTACGGCGACAGTGGCGGTGGCCACTCCGGCGATGTCGCTAGGGCGTTATACTACACCAAACACGTATCCATTTGCGCGTACAGCACCACCGCACCGAGGAGAACACGGACCCAACCACCGATCTCGCTGGAACTCGCCGGAAATATGACCTCACCGTCGGGCTAGGGTCAAAATCCGGCGAAAATTGAAAAACTCGATGAACAACGGCTCTGCTCGATGGTTCTCGGTGGTTCTTGATCCTATGAACGCGCGCGGAGGTCTGGAAGATGTATGCTACGTTGTGTGATGAGTAGTCCGACGTGTGCGACGAATTTGCCAAGTTTCTACCCTCGGTTATTATCGTATGTCGTCGGAAGAATTGAAATTCCGGCGAGCACCGTCCAAGACAGGCCGCCGGAGTTGCGGTGAAGTGAGCAGAGGCATAGGCGAACCTTTTTGCTTTTGCAACTCGAGAGAAGAGGCTATGTTGTGGCTGGGCGATGGATTCTTGCAGCGGCGACTTCGCCTGGTGCCGTGGGGAAGGATTGAGCTCGACTCCGGGGTTCCCGTGGGTTTAGCACCGGTTCCTTGCGTCGGTCACGTTCACGGAGGGCTGGCGACGCTGTGGAGACATTCAGCGCGGTGTGTCGCGGCGTGGAGCAGCCGGCCGACGTTGAACCGCTCGGGTGCACACCGCCGGAGGAAAAGTTGCCCGGGGAGGCAGTATTCGTGTGAGCAAGGGCGCTGTCGCTGCGAGAGCCGAATAACCAATGCTGTGGTCGGCAGGAACGATTGAATCAATCTCAACCGAGGCGGTTCCTTCGTGGAGACAACCAGGCAGCCACCGGTGCGTGCGCGCTGTCGCCGCTGTGCTGCTGTCGCACGCTCGGCAGAGGAAAAACAGAGACCATGCTCCCTCTCACAGACAATTGGGCCCCACTGAACAGAAGACTTAAGGAGCAAGTCTATATGATTCAATGACAAGTGGGTCCACCCCTGCTCCTCCCTAAAAGATCTTCTAAACTTTGGCACATTGCAAATTCAGCTATGAGGGATCCAAATTCAAAAGTCATTTTGCCATTTGACAATTTATGCCACAGTTTCAAATTTAAATTCAAATTTGGATGGAATTCACAAGTTCCTTTGATATTCATATCAAAGCACTCCCAAATTTGCTCAAAACTTGGCTCCCTCATAATTTGGACCTGAGAAACTCAAATATATCCTTTGATCTTTGAGTTGGCTATTGTAATTACAGCTTCTCAATCATCAGTTTGCATTTTCCTTTTTGGAGATGGCCCTCCTCTTTTTGGAAGTGACCCTCTTAGTTCAAACTGAATTTAGAGTTTTATTGCACATGTCAACACTTTCATGAGTAACACAAAAGTTTTTGTAAGTCCCATTTCTTGCATATAAACTCAACTTTATTCATAGCTCAAGTTTTCTATTTACAAGTTTTGGGACTTTTACATTTTAGTCCACCCGACAACGGGGGATGAAATCACTACATGTGGGTACAGTGGTACAAACTCTGCAGAGTCAAAACTGTCATGACAGCCGTGCTCACGGTCAAGAGTGGCTTGGACTTATTCATGATTAGAGTATGATGACCTTGGAGGTTGTGGATGTTAAGCGGGGAGCTTAACATTGGAAATGATGTTATGGTTATTTGATTATGATGATGGGATGGGAGATTGGGACCATTTCACCTGTGTAGTAATGTAGGTGCTTAATAAGCTAAGGTGGTAGGCAATAATTGCGTAGTGCTTTAACCATGAGTTCAACCTCTCCTTGTTCTAGCCATGCATGACATAACTTTCCCACACTTGCTGAGTACCAACGGTACTCAACCTTGCATATTTGTTGGTTTAAATTGCTGCTCAGGTCAAGGGGATGATATGGTGTTCAATGACCAAGACTTCGGACCCGAAGAAGGATTCTAGGTTCATGGAGTCCCCCGGGCAACGCCTGTGACGGAGCCCACAAGAATAATATTCCGCTGCTATTTTATTTACATGTTATGAACTTATTATCGTCCATCGAGACATATGCTATGTAAGACTTATTTATATTCGACACCTGGCTTCTAATAAATGATGCTTCACTATTTGTCATCACATGTATGAGAAAATGATCCTAGCATACATGTGATATTCACTCGGTTGTTCTTCGGAGAAACCGGGTGTGACACCAGGCTCCGAGCCTCCTCCTCGCTGAGGGCAGTTCCGGTGCAGACACATTCCCTGGGCTCCGGCCAGAGCCTCCCACCTGAGATGAGGTCCAGAGCTGCCACGTGTCCCCGGACACCAAGCCCGTCGATGAGAGCTCTAGAGCCGCCATGTGCACCACGATCCTTCGTGAGCCGTGGGTCGACGAAGTCAAGAAGGAAGTGCGCTGTCAGGCTTCACATTCAAGGCTCGCGCCTTCCCCAGAAGCTTGGCGCACTACGCTATAATACCCTCAATTTCATAATTCATGCATAATTCATGTAGAGAACATTTTAAAATAAGTAGAAACAGAGAAGGAATAAAAAAGATAGCTAAAAAGAGCCCGTTCCAGTTCGCCGAGGAGTACTGTAGACATTTCCCGCGGCCTGCTGGCCACGTGGCGTGTTTGGAGCTCATCCCTGCATAGTGGGGAGAGGTCCGGCACCACCAGACACGTGGCAGGCTCGGAGCTTGCCTCTGCGAAAGGGGCGAGGTCCGACCCGCTGGACGTGCCTCCGGGGCTTGCCTCTGCGGAGGAGCGAATCCAGCCCCGCAGGACACGTGTCGCCACCAGAGCTAGTTGCTGCGGGGAAGTAAGGCCCAACCCGCTGGACACGTGTCGCTCTCGGAACTCACTTCCGAGAGGTCCGACACCGCGGGACACATGTCACCTTCGGAGCTCACCTCTGGGAAGTCCAACACTACCGGACACGTGTCACCTTCGGTGCTCGCCTCCGGGAGGTTTGACACTACCGGACACGTGTCACCTCCGGAGCTCATCTCCGGGAGGTCCGACACTGTTGGACACGTGTCGACCTCGGAGCTCACCTCCGGGAGGTCCGACGCTATTGGACACGTGTTGACCTCGCAGATCGTCTCTGAGGAGAAAGGAAAATTCAGCGCTGCTTGACACGTGGTACTCTCGGAGCTCACCTCCGAAGAGAGGGGAAGTCCGGCACTGACATGTGGCGTACGCGGAACTCGCCTCTGTTAAGAGGGGAGATCCCGATCCACCAGACACGTGGCGCACGCGGAGCTCGCCTCTGGAGAGAGGGAGGTCCCGCCCGCCAGACGCGTGGCGCACGCAGAGCTCGCCTCTGAGGAAGAGGAGGTCTCGCCCGCCTGACACGTGGCACAACAGGAGCCCGCCTCTGCGGAAAAAGGGAGGCCCGTCCCCTGCTGGACACGTGGAGCCTCTGGAGCTCATCACAGCGGAGGTGACGAGATCTGAAGCGGTTTTTCTTCTGTACGCGTGGGCATACCCGATACAGGAGGAAACCGACACGATTTCCACGAGGTTACCACACTAAATCGATTGGAGATAAGTTGTTAAGATTCAAAAATGATTTGAATAGGACTCTTATTTGAAATCCAATCAGATTAGGACTCTTCTTTTTCCGGTTATAAATAGAACCCGAAACAACCCCTTGGTCGTAACATCTTTTCCAAAGCCGACAACTTAGAGGGCCTAGCCCTAAACTCGCCAAGCTAAACCGCTTCGCCAGAGTACAACCGCCGGAGAGACCGCGGACGAGCCCCGACACGATCACCGGAGGAGAGCCGACGATCTGTTTTGCTGCCATTGCTAGGAGGAAGGTTTCAAAGGAAGTAAGGTAGGTCTCCATTACCACCTTACGACGTCATCACATTTTCTTTGCATCTGTTTTCTTCGATCCCTTCGAACAGAAGCTTTTTCGAGTGGACAGATCACGTGTTGATCGGGATCTTAAGTCAAGATCATCACCACGTCCACACCTGATCCCTACACCTTTGTTCATAGTAAAAACCCATGCAAGCCATGCGAGAACACGTACGAACTGATCTAATAAAAACAGCACCATAAGATTAGCATGCATATGCACCATTGCATCTTGAGTAAAGTTTGTGCATGATAATTGATCTCTGTAAATCTTGCATATGTGTGATCGTGACTAGAAGGACAAGCTCAGGGAGCTACCTACGAAGGACTACAGCACCAGAACATTGAGATAAAAGAGCAACAAGAGCCACAGGAACAAGGCAAGTGCCCCTTGACCATATTGATCCCATGTTTTGGAAACTGTTTTGTTTGCGAAAACGTGTGTGTGCTTGAGTCAACTTGATGGGAAAACCTTTCATAGGAGTTTACTAGTTTTGTTAACCATCCTTGTCATTGGGAAGTTAATGAGTCGGGTATAGTCGGTTTTTGCTTTTTGCTTCGCTAATCTACGGGTTATGGGAAGCGATAGAATGTGTCTAGCTACTGCACTCATGAGAATAATGATAATGAGAACTTGATGTTAATGAACATGAATCGGAGGGAGATCTAGGCAAGCTTGGTTCGTGAAAGTGGTAGAATGATATGGTGGTTACTTGCCGTAGATCTAAGGACCGGTTCATGCCAGCACATGCCAGGAATACAGTGCACCACAAGGCCAAATATGGGTGCGGCTTAGCTGACTAATTAGGTAAGTTGCTAGATTGTTATGGACCGTGGAAGGCGCGGGGAATGGGAGTCGAGAGAGGACTGCCCTGGGAATTGCACAGCACAAGAGGGGGCCCGTAGGTGGGAGAACGGTGATTCGAGCCTGCTTGTGAAACCTTAGTGAGTCCATACATCTAGTAGCCCCTTTGTAAAGGCTATTTTGTGATCGCTTTGCCATACACCGACGGTTGTGTACTGGTATAATGGAGGTTCTACAGTCACTGATGAGTGATGAAATCACAAACTTGTGGGTAAAGTGGTGCAAACTCTGCAGGATATAAAACTATCATGATAGCCGTGCTTACGATCACAAGTACCTGGCCAACTCACATGATTAGATGGGATGGTTTTTGGGATGGATATTTGGTATGGTTATGGATGGTCTTTGGTTTTGGTTTCGGGACTGTTGAGTCTGGGTAATGAAATTTTGACTGTTGAGTCGTGATAATGAGCTTTGGTCTCGAATATAAGATGAAAAATTGAGTATGAGATAAGATGGTAGTGAATACGAGATGGTATTCATGAGCGTGAGATGAAAAATAAGGAAGATTAATGTCTGGATGAGACATGGAAAGTGGAATATGATGGAGGTATGTTGATGTTTTAATATATGTTGGATTAAATTCATTCTAATCTAATTGCTGTTTTTATCATGTTTTGTGAAATAAACTTTGCTTTCTGCAATGAGCCTTTTTATACCTACCTTGTTGTAAGCTACATGTCATACTTCACGCACTTACTGAGTACGTCATGTACTCAAACTTGCATTTTTACTGCATTATCAACAACAGGAGAAGAGTACTTCAAAGACCATGTGGAGTACTAGGCGTGTGATCCAACATCAACTTGCCTGTGGAGTAGGAGATAGAGCCATTGCTGTGCTTAGTTTGCTTACGCAATAGTTTAGAAGACTTCCGCTGCTAGAATAAAGACTTCCACTGCTAGATTAAAGACTTTCACTGTTAGAATGAGTTAGAAATTCATGAGGCAATGTAATAAAACTGTATTCATTCATGGTTATATATATTCTGAATTCAGTTTGTGGAATACATGTGTATGTGTGATGAACATCCTGGGCACACATATGCATCAGTCTGAGTTCTGTGGTTTTTCCACAGAACCGGGGCGTCACAGATTGGTATCAGAGCCACGGTTGACTGTAGATCACAAGCCTAGATAAGGTCCAAGATTGGTATCAGAGCTACCACAGTTGACTGTAGATCACAAGCCTAGATAAGGTCACAGATTGGTATTAGAAACCACGGTTGACTGTAGGAAACAAGCCTAGATAAGGTCACAGATTGGTATCAAGCTACCACGGTTGACTGTAGGTCACAATCCTAGGTAGAAATCACATATTGGTATTAGAAGCCACGCTGACTTAGGACGCAGGCCTAGTCACAGATTAGCATTAGAGCCATTGTGATCGTAGGTTGCAAGCCTAGAATGCATAGATTGGTATCAGAACCACCTTGACCATAGGATGCAAGCCTAGGAGAAGTCACAGATTGATCACAGATTTGGTATCCTAGGTATGACCCCAAACCACATTGACTATAGGACGAAGTCACAGATTGGTATCACCCTAAAAACGCATAGGACTCCCATTGAACAAGCTTGATGTGACACCCTCATTTTCGGGTTCTGCATGTATTCATGTTTCATGTAGAAAAACACTTTTAAAATAAGTTGAAACCGAGAGAATATTAAAAAGATCGCCAAAAAGAGCCAATTCCAGTTCACAGAGAGTGCCGAAGACAATACCCGCGGCCCGCTGGCCACGTGGCGTGTTCGGAGCTCATCCCCGCAAAGGGGGAGAGGTCCACCGCTAAACTGGCTACGTGGCAGGCTCGGGGCTCAACCCCGTAAAGGGGGAGAGGTCCGACCTTCATGGAACACGTGTTGCCCCTGGAGCTAGCCTCTGCAGAGGAGCGAGGCCAGTCCCGAAGGACACGTACCGGATGCAGAGCTAGTCACCGCGGAAAAGAGAGGACCAGCCGCACGGGACGCGTGTCGCTCTCGGAGCTCACCTCCGAGAGGTCCGGCCCCGCTAGACACGTGTCGCTCTCGGAGCTCACCTTCGAGAGGTCCGGACCTATTGGACACGTGTCACCTCCGGGAGGTCCGACACTACTGGACACATGTCACCTCCGGAGCTCATCTCCGTGAGGTCCGACACTACCGAACACATGTCACCTCCGGAGCTCATCTCCGGGAGGTCCGACGCTGATGGACATGTGTCGACCTCAGAGCTCGTCTCTGAGGAGAAACAAAATCTGGCGCTGCTAGGAAACGTGGCACTATCAGAGCTCACCTCCGAAGAGAGGGGAGGTCCGGAATTGACACATGGCACACCTGGAGCCACCTCCAAAGAGAGGAGGAGGTCCAGAACTGACACGTGGCGCACGCAGAGCTTGCCTCTGGGGAGAGGGTGGTCCCGCCCGCTGGGACGCGTGGCGCACACGGAGCTCACCTCTGAAAGAGAGGGAGGTCTCGTCTGCCTGACACACGGCACAACCGGATCTGGTCTCTGCGGAAGAGGGAGCCCAGGTTCCGCAGGACACGTGGAGCTTTCGGAGCTCATCACCGTGGAGGTAACGAGTTCTGAAGCGGTTTTTGTTTCTGTACGCGTGGGAATCCCCGGTACTAAGGAAACCGACATGAATTCCACATTGCTACCGCACCAAATAGACTAAAGATAAGTTGTTAAGATCCAAAAACAGTTTGAATGGGACTCTTATTCGAAGTCCAATCAGATTAGAACTCTTCTCTCCGTGATTATAAATAGAACAAAAAACCTTTGGCCGAAACCACAAACTTCTTTTCAACTCCTGAGCCGACGACTTAGAGCCCTAGCCCCAGCTCACCGAGTAAACCCTTTGCCGGAGTTCAGTCGCCAGAGATCGCCGGAAGAGAGCCCCGACGATCTATCTTTCTAGGAGAAGGACCCCGAGACCAAGAAGAACGTAAGGTAGGTCTCCAATACCACCTTACGACATCATCACATTTTTCTTTGCATCTGTTCTTCAATTCCTTTTGAACAGAAGCTTTTTCACGGGCAGATCACAAGTTGATCGGTTTGATCTAAAGTCAAGATCATCGCCATGTCCACATTTGATCCGAACACCTCTGTTCATCGTAAAAACCATGCAAACATGCAAGAACACATACAAACCGGTCTAATAAAAACTGCATCATAGGATTTGCATGCATATACATCATCACATCTTGATTAGAATTTGTGCATGATGATTGATTACTATGAATCTTGTATGCGCGTGATTGCGTATAGAAGGACAAGCTCAGTGAGTTGTCTATGACGAGCTGCAACGACAAGGTTTCAAGATCCAAGAGCAACCGGAACCGCAAGAACAAGGCAAGTGCCCCTTGACCATATTGATCCTATGTTTTGGAAAACTGTTTTGTTTGTGAAAAGGTGTGTGTGATGAGTCAAACATGATGGGAAACCCTTTTATAGGAATTTACGAGTTTTGGTTAAACCACCCTTGTCGCCAGGGAAGTTCATGAGTCGGGTATGGTTTTACTTTTATGCTTTGCTGAGTCCATGGGATTATGGGAAGCGAGATAGATGTGTGTAGCTAACTGTACTCGTAAGAATAATGAGAAATTGATGTTGTTAATGAACTTGAGTCGGTGAGAGATCTAGGCAAGCCTGGGTTTGTGAATGAGGTAGCATGAGATGGTGGTTTTACTTGTCGTAGATCTAAGGATCGGTTCATGCGAGCACATGCCAGGATAACAGTGCCACCTCAAGGCCAAGTATGGGTGCCGCTTAGCTGAGAAATCAGGTAAGTTGCTAGATTGTTTTGGACCATGGAAGGCGCGGGGAATGGGAGTCGAGTGAGGACTGCCCTGGGAACTGCATGGCACAAGAGGGGGCCCGTGGGTGGGAGAATTGGAGATTCTAGTCTGCGGGTGAAACCTTAGTGAGTCCATACATCTAGTAGCCCCTTTGTAAAGGCTATTTTGTGATCTCTTGACCATACACCGACGGTTGTGTACTGGTATAATGGAGGTTCTGCAGTCGCCGACGGGTGACGAAATCACAAACTTGTGGGTAAAGAGGTGCAAACTCTGCAGAGTCTAAAACTATCATGATAGCCGAGCTTACGGTCATGAGCGCCTGGCCAACTTCCATGATTAGTTGGGATGGTTTTTGGTTATGGTTTGGTTTCCGGGACTGTTGAGTCCGGGTGAGATGATTTGGTTGCATGACTGTTTAGTCGTGGCAACGAGATTGGTCTCGGTGTGAGACAGAATTGTTTATGAGATGAAATGGTAGCGAATACGATATGGTATTCGTGAGATGGTAGCGAATACGAGAAGGTATTCGTGAGCAAAGTTGAAAAAGGATTAATGTCTGGTTGAGACATGGGAAGTGATGAGACATAATGGAGGTTTGTTGGTATTTTAATATATGTTGGGATTTCATTCACTTAAAGCTAAGTTGCTGTTTTATTGCGGTTTTGAGAAATAACTTTGCTTTCTGCAATGAGCCTTTTTATACCTTCCTTATTGTGAGCTACATATCATATTTTCCCACACTTGATGAGTACATCATTGTACTCAAACTTGCATTATTACTTCATCATCAGCAACATGAGAAGAATACTATGAAGACCAAGTGGAGCATTAGGCGTGTAATCTGTCCTCAACCTTGCCTGTGAGGATGGAATAGAGATGGAGCCACTGCTGCTGCTTAGATTGCTTCCACACTAGAATAAAGAGGTTCACTGCTTAGATTTAGACTTCTGCTGCTTAGATAAGATTTCCGCTATTAGGATGAGTCCAAGACTCATGAGACTTTGTAATAAACCCTGTAATTTGTGGTAAAATATATTCTGAATTTAGTTTGTGGGACACATGTATAAGTGTGATGAACATCCTGGGCACACATATGCATCAATTCTCGGTTCCGTGGTTTTCAACAGAATTGAGGGCGTCACAGATGAATTGTGTGATATCCTAACTCCTGGCTTAATAGGATTGATAGAGTACTCATACCATCAAGGTATACCTTCTTTTCCGGAAGCCCACCTAAAAAGGACTGCGAGGTTAAGCGTGCTTGGCCCGGAGGAATTTGAGGATGGGTGACCGACCGGGAAGTCTTCCCGGGTGCGCACAAGTGAGGAAAAACTGCGCAGAAAAGACGAGTGGTGGTATATGGGGCCAGTCTATGATCCTAGAGAGCTGTTACAAATGGTATCAGAGCCAACCCTTGCAGTTTCATGGGTGCGTACGGGTCAGTGAGAAGGATACGGTAGCGTACGGGTCAGGGACGTGGGTACGTACGCATGATGCGTGGGTCCTCTGTGTGGGAGACGATATGGTACATATGCTGCTAACCGGACGTACGGTATGCGTATGCCAATACTGAACGTACGAACGTGGCTAAGAGGGGATGTTCCTATCTTGGCGTTGACCGATGAGGACGTCGGTCTTCTAAGGGGGGTGGATTGTGTGATATCCTCACTCCCGTCTTAATAGGATTGATAGAGTACTCATACCATCAAGGTGTACCTTCTTTTCCGGAAGCCCACCTAAAAAGGACTCCAGGGTTAAGCATGCTTGGCCCGGAGGAATTTGAGGATGGGTGACCGACCGGGAAGTCTTCCCGGGTGCGCACAAGTGAGGACAAAGTGCGCAGAAAATACGAGCGGTGGTATATGGGGCCAGTCTATGATCCTAGAGAGCTGTTACACTTCAATAGGAGTTGTGTGAAACTTTTGTGATGACTGCTTGTGATTGTGTTCTTAGTGTGAGTTGTGGGACGTTTCAACGTTGTCCATATCCACACATAGTAGAGAGATGTGAGATGTTTCAGCATATGCTCACATTCTCATATAGGTTGATATATAGTTCGTACCCTTGATGCATATAGTTGGGGGAATCCATCTAAACTTCTAACCTCTATTCTATCCGACTCTCTCTCATAGATGGTGAGAGAAAACGCCGGCCGACAAAGGAGGAACGTCCGTGGCAACCAAGAGGATGACCACGTCGAAGTTCCTGAGAATGTCAACCCCGAGGCAGGTGGAAACAACCTTGAAAGGTTGATGGCTATGCAGAATAAGATCATACAAACCATGATCCAAACTTTGGGTGAGCTGCAAGCCAACAACAACCACCCCGTTCCTGCACCACCGCCACCACCGCCGGCTCACAACTGATTGGGAGAGTTCATGAGGACTCGACCACCCACTTTTGCACAAGCTAATGATCCCATGGAGGCCGATGATTGGTTGAAGTCCATGGAGAAGAAGCTTGCCATAGTTCAGTGCAATGACCGTGAGAAAGTTCTCTTCGCATCGCACCAACTTATGGGAGTAGCCGCTGACTGGTGGGACGCTCTATGCAACGCTCATGTCATCCAGGAGACTATCATTTGGACTGAGTTCAAGGAGAGGTTCCGCTCTCATTACGTCCCTGCTGGTGTCATGATGCTCAAAAGGCAAGAGTTTGAAGGTCTCCGCCAATGCAGGAAAAGCATGAATGAGTACCTCAACAAGTTCACACAACTGTCGAGGTATGCCCCCGAAGATGTCAACTCCGACCAAAGGACGCAGTATTTGTTCATGAGAGGGTCGAACAATGAGATCCAGGTTCAGCTTCTCAAAAATGACTATGCGAGCTTCCAGAAGCTAGTTGACAAAGCTATAGTGGTTGAGAGCAAGATCCGAGAGATTGAGCAAGAGGGCAAAAGAAAGAAGCTATACCAGCCACAAGGGAGCAATGTACGTCCCCGTTTCATGCCCCCAGCTGGACCACAGTATGGCTCGTCTACGTCTACTTTTCGCCCTAATCAGCCACCGCAGCAACGTCCTGTCATGCAAGCACCTCGTGTGCCTTTGCCCCTGCACCCCGACCCAATATGGGCGCTTATGTTCAAAACCCCCGCCCCAACGTCCCCGCTGTCTTGGGCAACAAGGCATGCTTTGCATGCGGAGAAACAGGACACTTCGCGAGTTAGTGCCCGAGGAAAGGTCCTGGACAGCCAAGCAATGCACCCAAGCAGAACCCACGGCCGAACGGAGGAGCCAATCAAGGAAACCGTGGACAGCAGAACTACGCTCACGGAACGTGAACCATGTTTCTGCTGAGGAAGCGCAACATGCTGAGGACGTCGTGATTGGTATGTTCCTTGCCAACTCCAACCCAGCCACCATTTTATTTGATTCCGGAGCATCACATTCATTCATAGCATCCAAGTATGTGTCAAGTATAATCTACCCATATCACACTTGAAATATACTATGTTGGTTAATTCTCCCGGTGGAGAGATGAGGACTAATATAGTATGTCCGAAAGTAAACCTTCAAATAAGGGGGGGGTAGACTTCCTGGCCAACCTCATTGTCTTGGATTCCCAAGGGCTCGACATAATACTCGGAATGGATTGGTTAAGCAAGCACAACAGAGTGATCCAATGTGCTAGGAGGATCTAAACTATCTAGAGCACCCTGTCCGAATTTTGGACGTGAAGGAAAGGGTCACAAGGAACAAAGTGATCCGTTGGTGCAAGGTACAATGGATCCATCACACGGAAGCCGAAGCTACATGGGAATGTGAAGAAGACCTCAAGACAGAATTCTCTCATCTATTCTCCACTCTATCGAATCTTGAGTGTGAGATTCAATTTAAGGGGGATAGGTTTATAACACCCTCAATTTCATAATTCATGCAAAATTCATGTCGAGAACATTTTAAAATAAGTAGAAACGAAGAAGGAATAAAAAGATAGCTAAAAAAAGCCAGTTCCAGTTTGCCGAGGAGCGCTGTAGACATTTCCCACGGCTTGCTGGACACGTGGCGTGTTTGGAGCTCATCCCTGCGTAGTGGGGAGAGGTCCGGCACCGCCAGACACGTGGCAGGCTCGGAGCTTGCCTCTGCGGAAGGGGCGAGGTCCGACCCGTTGGACGCATGTCACCTCCGGGGCTTGCCTCTGCGGAGGAGCGAAGTCCAGCCCTGCAGGACACATGTCGCCACCAGAGCTAGTCGCTGCGGGGAAGTAAGGCCCAACCCACTGGACACGTGTCGCTCTCAGAACTCACTTCCGAGAGGTCTGACACCGCGGGACACATGTCACCTTCGGAGCTCGCCTCCGAGAGGTCCGGTCCTACTGGACATGTGTCACCTTCAGAGCTCGCCTCCGGGAGGTCCGACACTGCCAGACACGTGTCACCTTCGGAGGTCGCCTCCGGGAGGTCTGACACTACCGGACACGTGTCACCTCCGGGAGGTCCGACACTGTTGGACACGTGTTGACCTTGGAGCTCACCTCCAGGAGGTCCGACGCTATTGTACACGTGTCGACCTCGGAGCTCGTCTCTGAGGTGAAAGGAAAATTCAGCGCTACTTGACACGTGGTACTCTCGGAGCTCACCTCCGAAGAGAGGGGAAGTCCGAGACTGACACGTGGCGTACGCGGAACTCGCCTCTGTTGAGAGGGGAGGTCCCGATCTACTAGACACGTGGCGCACACGGAGCTCGCCTCTGGAGAGAGGGAGGTCCCACCCACCAGACGCGTGGCGCACGCGGAGCTCGCCTCTGAGGAAGAGGGAGGTCTCGCCCGCCTGACACGCGACACAACAGGAGCCCGCCTCTGCGGAAAAAGGGAGGTCAGGCCCCTGCTGGACACGTGGAGCCTCCGGAGCTCATCACCGCGGAGGTGACGAGATCAGAAGCGGTTTTTCTTCTGTACGCGTGGGCATACCCGATACGGGAGGAAACCGACACGATTTCCACGAGGTTACCGCACTAAATCGATTGGTGATAAATTGTTAATATTCAAAAACGATTTGAATAGGACTCTTATTTGAAATCCAATCAGATTAGGACCCTTCTTTTTCCGGTTATAAATAGAACCCGAAACAACCCCTTGGTCATAACATCTTTTCCAAAGCCGACAACTTAGAGGGCTAGCCCCAAACTCGCCGAGCTAAACCCCTTCGCGGGAGTACAACCGCCGGAGAGACCGCCGACGAGCCCCGAAACGATCGCCGGAGGAGAGCCGACAATCTGTTTTGCTGCCATTGCTAGGAGGAAGGTTCTAAAGGAAGTAAGGTAGGTATCCATTACCACCTTACGACGTCATCGCATTGTCTTTGCATCTGTTTTCTTCGATCCCTTCGAACAGAAGCTTTTTCGAGTGGACAGATCACGTGTTGATCGGGTTGATCTGGATCTTAAGTAAAGATCATCATCACGTCCACACCTGATCCCTACACCTTTGTTCATAGTAAAAACCCATGCAAGCCATGCGAGAACACATACGAACTGATCTAATAAAAACAGCACCATAAGATTAGCATGCATATGCACCATTGCATCTTGAGTAAAGTTTGTGCATGATGATTGATCTCTGTAAATCTTGCATATGCGTGATCGTGAGTAGAAGGACAAGCTCAGGGAGCTACCTACGAAGGACTACAGCACCAGAACATCCAGATACAAGAGCAACAAGAGCCACAGGAACAAGGCAAATGTCCCTTGACCATATTGATCCCATGTTTTGGAAACTGTTTTGTTTGCAAAAACGTGTGTGTGCTTGAGTCAACTTGATGGGAAACCCTTTCATAGGAGTTTACTAGTTTTGTTAACCACCCCTGTCGCCGGGAAAGTTAATGAGTTAGGTATGGTCGGTTTTTGCTTTTTGCTTCGCTAATCTAGGGGTTATGGGAAGCGATAGAATGTGTCTAGCTACTGCACTCATGAGAATAATGATAATGAGAACTTGATGTTAATGAACATGAATCGGAGGGAGATCTAGGCAAGCTTGGTTCGTGGAAGTGGTAGAATGATATGGTGGTTACTTGCCGTAGATCTAAGGACCGGTTCATGCCAGCACATGCCCGGAATACAGTGCCACCACAAGGCCAAATATAGGTGCGGCTTAGCTGACTAATTAGGTAAGTTGCTAGATTGTTATGGACCGTGGAAGGCGCGGGGAATGGGAGTCGAGAGAGGACTGCCCTGGGAGCTCCACGACACAAGAGGGGGCCCGTTGGTGGGAGAATGGTGGTTTGAGCCTGCTGGTGAAACCTTAGTGAGTCCATACATCTAGTAGCCCCTTTGTAAAGGCTATTTTGTGATCTCTTGGTCATACACCGATGGTTGTGTACTGGTATAATGGAGGTTCTGCAGTCGCCGACTGGTGACGAAACCACAAACTTGTGGGTAAAGTGGTGCAAACTCTGCAGGGTATAAAACTATCATGATAGCCGTGCTTACGGTCACAAGCGCTTGGCCAACTCACATGATTAGATGGGATGGTTTTTGGGATGGATATTTGGTATGGTCATGGCTGGTCTTTGGTTTTGGTTTCGGGACTGTTGAGTCTGGGTAATGAGTCATGATAATGAGCTTTGGTCTCGGATATGAGATGAAAAATTGAGTATGAGATAAGATGGTAGTGAATACGAGATGGCATTCATGAGCATGAGATGAAAAATGAGGAAGATTAATGTCTGGATGAGACATGGAAAGTGGAATATGATGGAGGTATGTTGATGTTTTAATATATGTTGGGATTAAATTCATTCTAAGCTAATTGCTGTTTTTATCATGTTTTGTGAAATAAACTTTGCTTTCTGCAATGAGCCTTTTTATACCAACCTTGTTGTAAGCTACATGTCATACTTCCTGCACTTGCTGAGTACGTCATGTACTCAAACTTGCATTTTTACTGCATCATCAGCAACAGGAGAAGAGTACATTGAATACCATGTGGAGTACTAGGCGTGTGATCCAACGTCAACTTGCCTGTGGAGTAGGAGATGGAGCCGCTGCCGTGCTTAGTTTGCTTCCGCAATAGTTTAGAAGACTTCCGCTGCTAGAATAAAGACTTCCGCTGCTAGATTAAAGACTTCTGCTGTTAGAATGAGTTAAAAATTTATGAGGCAATGTAATAAAACCGTATTCATTCGTGGTTATATATATTCTGAATTCAGTTTGTGCAATACATATGTATGTGTGATGAACATCCTGGGTACACATATGCATCAGTCCGGGTTCTGTGGTTTTTCCACAGAACCGGGGTGTCACATACGCACGCCTGCGCCCCTTGCCCGTTTACCATTATGGTGACAAGATAGGACAGCGGGGCGTGACAGAAATACAGTGTCGTCCAACGGCACTAAGCCGCCCAAGCAGGGCGAGGAGACTCGGCGACAAGACGGCGTCTTAATCGTCACCTCACATGCGGTCAGGGGCGCTCAGCACGCAGGACGAAGGGACTTAACTCCCCCGCCGGCCACTCTACTCAGAGGACGAAACACTAGATCGTGTATTGGACACTCAAAGCTTTGGGGCTACCTGTCAGGCCCCAAGCCACATTGTAACCACCCCGGCCTTGAACTATAAAAGGACCAGGGTAACCACCCCGCTGGGGGGCCCCGATTTCCACGCCCTCAAGATCACACAACACACAAGCGCTCACACTCAAGCAATAGAACAAGCACACCCGTGGACGTAGGGTATTAAGCTCCGGCGGCCCGAACCATGTAAATCCCTGTGTTTATACGCTCGCTCGAGCCCAGGTCGCGAAGGCCTCCAAGCCCCCTCCGGAGAAAAAAGAACCTCGCGGGCTGCTTCCGAGCAGGCCGGGAGGAGTGTCGCAGCTCACACTCTGACAGGGAGGAATCCCTGAATGCAACACTGCTACCGAGTGTCTCTAGAAGGTGGAGAGTCAGTTCACTAGCTCTTCCAAAGCTTACGCAAGTACTCTGATAAAGAGGCTTGTGACTGAGAAATATACTCGAGGCGGTGTGCGTGAGCACATACTTAGGATGACGAACATGGCCTCTAAGTTCAAGCCTATGGATGTGAGGCTAAAGGATGAGTTCCTTGTGCATCTCATCTCTTCCTCACTTCCTAAGGAATTTGAGACGTTCGTCATCAACTATAACTCTCAGCCTCAATGATGGACTATTGAGAAACTTATGACCATGTGCGTTTAGGAAGAAGAACGCATTAAGTCCTTGCGTAATGACTCCGTCAACTAAGTGAAGTGCAAAGGTAAGGCTTAAAAGAGTTATTTTAACAATAACTTTTCTAAGCAATGTTTTAAGACACATGGTTCTTAACATAAGTTTGATAATAAGGGTAAGGGTAAGGCACCTCAGCATCCTTCTCAAAAGGATGTGGCGGTGGATAAAGATCACTGCAAGTTCTGTAAAGAAAGAGGTCATTACCAGAAAAATTGTCTTGATTTTCTGAGATGGTGCTGTAAGTGTGACACCCTCAATTCTGTGGAAAACCACGGAACCGAGAACGGATGCATATGTGTGCCCAGGATGTTCATCACACATACACATATGTTCCACAAACTGAATTCAGAATATATATAACCACGAATAACAGAGTTTATTACAATGTCTCATGAGTCTTGGACTCATGCTCACAGCGGAAGTCTTAATCTAACAGCGGAAGTCTTATTTCTATGCAGCGGAAGTATTCTAACTAGTGCGGAAGCAATCTAAGCAGTAGCGGCTCCATCTCTACTCCATCCCCACAGGCAAGGTTGAGGACAGATTACACGCCTAATGCTCCACTTGGTCTTCATAGTAATCTTCTCCTGTTGCTGATGATGAAATAATAATGCAAGTTTGAGTACATGTCACACCCGGTTTTTCCGAAGAACAACCAAGTGAATATCACATGTATGCCAGGATCATTTTCTCATACATGTGATGACAAATAGTGAAGCATCATTTATTACAAGCCAGGTGTCGAATATAAGTAAGTCTTACAAAGTAAATGTCTCGATGGACAATAATAAGTTCATCACAAGTAAATAAACTAGCAGCGGAATATTATTCATTAGGGCTCCATCACAGGCGTTGCCCGGGGGTCTTCATGAACCTAAAATCCTTCCTCGGGTCCAAAATCTTGGTCATTATACACCACCTCATTATCTTGACCTGAGCAGCAATATAAACCAACAAATATGCAAGGTTGAGTACCAATGGTACTCAGCAAGTGTGGGAAAATTATATCATGCATGGCTAGAAAAAGGAGAGGTTGAACTTATGGTTAAGCACTACGCAATTAATACCTATCACCTTAGCTTATTAAGCACCTTCACTACTAGACAGGTGAATTAGTCCCAATCTCCCATCCCATCATCATAATCCAATAACCATAACATCATTTCCAATGTTAAGCTCCCCGCTTAACTTCCAAAACCATCATTCCTCTAATCATGAATAAGTCCAGGCCGCTCTTAACTGTGAGCACGGCTGTCAAGACAGTTTTGACTCTGCAGAGTTTGTACCACTGTACCCACAAGTAGTGATTTCATCCCCCATTGCCGGGTGGACTAAAAGAACCTCCATTATGCCAGTTGCTACGATCCACATTCACACTTCCCAGGTGTGTAGCCAGGAGATCACTACGAAGCCTTTACAAAGGGATTCCCGACGAGCGTGGGCCCACTGAGGTTTCACCCCTAACAGCATACAAGAGGCTCCAACCCCGCTGCAGTGGCCCCCTCTTGAGCCTTGCGGTTCATATGGTAGTCCAGCTGACACCTATTCCCCGCACCATCCAACACACCCATACTACGCCGGGGATACACCTAATTAATTGGCCAAGCTGCCCCATCTCAGCATGTGGTTGGCACTGTAAAGCCGGGTTACATGCTCCATGAACCGGTCCTTAGGATCCAGGCAAGTACTAAACACAAACCCAAGTCTCGTGCACCCAGCACACAACCAAAACATCCAACTTGCCTTGATCCCTACCTCTACATAACTCACAATAGCTCATTCAAGAGTATGGTATAATAAACTGATGATCTCATATCCCAAATATCCCATTCTAAGCATGGCTAAGCAAATGCATGTAAATAAATGACATGACAAAATAAATCCCAACCCAAGCTACAAGGAAACAAGATAATGCAATTCTAGGAAAACTTTCCTAGCATGGGTTTCATATTTCATTTGACAATGCAAATAATTCTATTTACACATCCTAGCATAGGATCAAAGTGGTCAAGGACACTTGCCTCCTTCTTGCTGCTCTTGAAATGGGTAGTCCTGATCTTGGAAAGGGTTAACTTGCTCTTGAACAGGTTCTACTTCATACCATCACACATAGCAAAAGAAAAACAACAATCATAAGACATAGTTCACACTTCTACTTCATACAAACCACACATTCATATTTATAAAAGTTCTTTACCATTATATGTGTTGTGGTTACTTTATGTGTGTTAAGTTGTGGCTTGCATGCACTTTTATTTATATGTATATGATTCCTACTTTGGTGTTCATATTTATACTTACATACTATATATATATATATGTGTGTGTTTCAGTTTTAAATAAATTCCTTATATTAAACTACTACACCTTTTCACTACCAAGTATGTATGAAAAGTATTTTTCTTCTCCATATGTGCCTTCAGAATTTCTACCAACCCTAAACTGAATTCTTTGGATTTTAGAAACTCCATTTATCATTTACTAGTTGCTATATTTTCAGATTTATATTCCTATGCATAATTGTGTATTTTATTATGAAATTAGTAATACACATCATCTAAACAGTATAGGTTCTGGTCCTAAATAATTTAATAACATGTTTTGACCTTGGCTTCTGATGTAGACTATTTCATAATTATTTTCCCTATTTTTCTATAACTATTCTTTACTTAAAAATGTGTCCCTATACTAATAAATGTGAATAATAGATGAAACAGATTTATTTCAGCCCAAAAATATATTTTTATCTCACTCCAAAGTTTTCTAAGTACTGAGAAAGTTTTTAACTTAATTTTGACAATATGTTTGTCCCCCTTTTTAATTTTTAAACACTAGTCACATATTCAATTTTCTAAATTAAATACTAAACAGGGCTAAAATAATGAATTTACCCCATTACAGGGTCTATAATATTATTTTCATAATTTCCAGGGGTCTAGCTACACTTATCAGAGGTGTTTTTCCTAATTTTTATTAAGTCCAGGGGCTAAAACTGATTTTTAAATGAATTTACATGATTTTCTGGAGTTCCACGGGCTAGATCTGAAGTTTCCGGGGCTAGCTCTCAATTCCAGAGAACCCCAGGGGTAGCACGTAAGAATTCCAGTCTTTATAATGCGGGGCTGACGTGGACCGTCCGATTTTAAACCGACGGCTGAGATTATAACATCGAACCGGTACGCGGGGTTTTAAAGTCTACCGTGCGATTTAAAATAAACGGCGCACAAGCGGCCACGTCGCTCCGATCAAGCGCGGGCGGCGCTGCCGGCGGGAAGCGGCGATCTCGCCGGAAAGTTTCGGATCCGCGGGAATTCTGCCTAGAACTGTGATCTTATGGCCTAGATCGGTAGAGGGGAGGTCAGGGATCTCACCTCGGGGGTTTTCTCGAGCTCGGGGATCCTGGAAAGTGATCGGTGGCGAGGTCCGAGGCAAAACCACGGCGAAGCTCGTCGGCGCTGGATTTACACCGTAACTCTCCGAGTTTTCTGCACCTGCAAAGTTCCCCGGAGGCGGTGGATCAAGACCAGCGAGTTAGATCAGAGTTTCCGAGCTTAGATCGGCCAGAATTCACCGGCGAAGTCTCGGTGCTCACCGGAATAAAAATCGGCGATCGCGTGGGAAAAACCGATCGGGGCTGGGGTTTTTATAGCCGGGGGAGGGCGGTGGGTCTGTTGCGATCGAGTTTGAGTCGTTTGGGACCAGAATTCGGCTGCGGGACGCGGAAATCCGGTCGGTTGCGATCGCGCTCGCGGGAGAGAGTCCGGGGTCGCGGGGTTAGGGATGACAGGCGGGTCCCACCCGTCTGTGAGTGACGGCGCGGCGCGCGCGGGGCGGGCTGGCGCGGGGAAGCTGGGCCGGCTTGCGGGTTTTGGCCCACTGGCCGGTTTTTTTTTCCCGTTTCTCTTTTTCTTTTTCCATTTCTTTTCTGTTTTGAGTATAATTTGAATTCCAGTTTGAATTTGAATTTTTGCAAAACATGCAACACGTCCAAAAATTTTAAAATTCCCCTCTGAACATGGTTTAGAGTTTTGAATCAAAATTTGGGGTGTTACAGCTCTACCCCCCTTAAAAAAATCTCGTCCTCGAGATTGGTGTTTCTAAGAAAATAATTCCAGAAATTGTGCCTCTTGTGCTTCCTCCATAGTGACGTGGTTCACCCGTCCTCTCACTACATTCTGCTGTTGTGGCGGCGCAGGCTTCTTCTTAGGGCATTTATGGGCGTAGTGCCCCACTTCACCACAGCTAAAACATTGCATCCCAATCTTAGTTGCTTGGCCCTTGTTGTCTTGGGGTTGGTTTGGGAGTCCTTGCACTGCTGGTCGAGGTGGATATGCGGGGCGAGGCTGCTGCGCAAACTGACGTTGCGGTTGTGCTGGTGCTGCGGGAGGCCTGTAGTTTGGGTTGTACCCTCTTGGTGCTGAATAGGTTACCGCAGCACGGCTCGTCTGCCCCGTAGGTTGCTGCATCATACGTGGGCAGGTGTTGCTCCCTGAGGCCTGATGTGACCACCCCGCCTTCCTCTTATTCTCATTTTCCAGGGCCTTTAGCTTCCTTTCCACCACAAATGCTCTGTCCACCATCTTTTGAAAGCTTTCATACTCATTGGAGGACATTGCACACTGCATCTCTGCGGTAAGTCCTTCCACGAAACAATCTTGTTTCTGCTCATCAGTCTCTATGTCTCGTGGAGCATAACGGGATAGTTGAGTAAATTTAGTGAGGTATTCCCTCACAGTCATGTTTCCCTGCTGCAGTCCCAAAAATTCCTTCCTCTTGTTTTTGAGTTCACCTCTTGGGATGTAGTGGTTGCGGAAGCTACGCTTGAACTCTTCCCAAGTGATGTTCTCAGGGTCATGATGGGCGGCCACGTAGGCGGTCCACCAATCAGCAGCAGGTCCATGCAATTGATGAGAGGCAAACAGCACCCTCTCATACCCTTGGCATTGTATTATCCTCATCTTACTTTCAATGGTCTTCAGCCAATCATCTGCCTCCAGAGGTTCAGCAGCACTTGCAAACTTTGGAGGTTGAGTTTCTAGAAACTCACTCAACCTTGGTTGGCGTGGTGCAGCTTGTGGAGGTGGAACTTGATGCAAGTTGGCCACCACTTGAGTCAAGTTCTGGATAAGCTGATTTTGATTCTCCAGCATTTGGTGGAGAGGATCAACTTCTTCACGGCGACCACCCCTGTCCTGGCCTCCAGAAAGATGAGGGTTGCATGCCTCATCGTTGTTGTTGGCGGGGTTGGCAGCACGTCCTTTTCCTCTTCCGGCCATCTGGCAGAATCAACCAATGTCAATTTGAAATCATTTAGCATCATCTTACTACTTTCATTTGTTTGTACTTTGAAGTGTTGAGGCTTTGTTATGCTTTTACGAGGGTTCATATCTCACACCAAATAAATGCACTATTATTTCCTGTGGGTTCACACACCAAAGCAAAACAATCTGAAGACGAGGCTGTGGACAATTGCTCATGGCTTCCACAACTCACGTCACACACCAAGCATTATCACACCATTAACTACGTAACGACTCGACTACTCGACCTCTTGCTAGCTAGGGGAAAGACTCTACACTACTCGTCCTCTTGAGCTGGCTCCTCGGGATCTTCCTCCTCATTTTGGCTACCTTCTGACTCTGCTTTGGGTGGGGAGGCTGCTGGTGGAGAAGTGCGACGACGCCTGATCGCTCGGCGATCCAGGGAGTCAGGAGTCCATGGATCACTCACAGTGACACACAGTTCATTCCCATCTCCTCTTTCTCTCGCCTTTAAGCAAGCTCGCAGCAACGCCTCCGTTTCCTTCAGGGTGTCTCGGACATCCTGAAGCTCTTGTTGACACTCCTGCAGTCGAGTGCTGAGCATAGCAGCATCCTCCAAGCACAAGTCCATGTGCTCATGGGAAGTCCCTTGCTGCACCGGTGGGTACTTGTACTCCGTAGTACCACTCTCACGTTGGAGGACATACATGTACTCAGTTTTGTCCAAGTGGCGACGATAGATGTGACTCTGGCAGGTGATGGCCTCCCAGGTGACATCTTTCTCCGCGTCAACTTGTGTTGCTCGACAAGCTGGAGAGTGGTGAATCTTAAGCAGCTGATTCTCGTGTATAATCCTCATCTCCGAACTCCATTCTTCCCTCTTCTCACGGATGGTCCTGGTGGAGTTATAGTGGATGATTAGCTTGCCCGTATTGCCGGCGGCTTCGAGCATACGTCGAAGACGGCGCAACAAGTCTCCTACTGCCAATCCGTAGGAAAGGTACGTCACTGGACGACTCTCCTCTCTTTCGGCAAGGGCAACTACGGGAACTCTCCCTCCCGTGGACTTGCGAGCAGTGCAAATCATGCGAACCATCTAAAACAAAAAGAATTTAAAAATTAGGTTAGTTAAACTTTTTAAACAAAAATCCCATTTTGAATGAAAATTTGGGGTAAGATGAAGAAAATGACTCCTTAAATAATACTTTTCCACCCACACCTTGGAAAATAGTTTTTAAGAAAATAGGGCCCTTAAATACGTCTATTTCTATCTAGGTCCACGTTCCTATGGGCAACCTTGGATCTGATACCACCTCTGTCACACCCGGTTTTTCCGAAGAACAACCAAGTGAATATCACATGTATGCCAGGATCATTTTCTCATACATGTGATGACAAATAGTGAAGCATCATTTATTACAAGCCAGGTGTCGAATATAAGTAAGTCTTACAAAGTAAATGTATCGATGGACAATAATAAGTTCATCACAAGTAAATAAACTAGCAGCGGAATATTATTCATTAGGGCTCCATCACAGGCGTTGCCCGGGGGTCTTCATGAACCTAAAATCCTTCCTCGGGTCCAAAATCTTGGTCATTATACACCACCTCATTATCTTGACCTGAGCAGCAATATAAACCAACAAATATGCAAGGTTGAGTACCAATGGTACTCAGCAAGTGTA
Source organism: Neostapfia colusana (assembly GCA_030760725.1). Classification (NCBI taxonomy): domain Eukaryota; kingdom Viridiplantae; phylum Streptophyta; class Magnoliopsida; order Poales; family Poaceae; genus Neostapfia; species Neostapfia colusana. The sequence continues at coordinate 105,257,537 of JASWHV010000004.1, read as the reverse complement.
GGAAAATTATATCATGCATGGCTAGAAAAAGGAGAGGTTGAACTTATGGTTAAGCACTACGCAATTAATACCTATCACCTTAGCTTATTAAGCACCTTCACTACTACACAGGTGAATTAGTCCCAATCTCCCATCCCATCATCATAATCCAATAACCATAACATCATTTCCAATGTTAAGCTCCCCGCTTAACTTCCAAAACCATCATTCCTCTAATAATGAATAAGTCCAGGCCGCTCTTAACCGTGAGCACGGCTGTCAAGACAGTTTTGACTCTGCAGAGTTTGTACCACTGTACCCACAAGTAGTGATTTCATCCCCCGTTGCCGGGTGGACTAAAAGAATCTCCATTATGCCAGTGGCTACGATCCACATTCACACTTCCCAGGTGTGTAGCCAGGAGATCACTACGAAGCCTTTACAAAGGGATTCCCGATGAGCGTGGGCCCACTGAGGTTTCACCCCTAACAGCATACAAGAGGCTCCAACCCCGCTGCAGTGGCCCCCTCTTGAGCCTTGCGGTTCATATGGTAGTCCAGCTGACACCTATTCCCCGCACCATCCAACACACCCATACTACGCCGGGGATACACCTAATTAATTGGCCAAGCTGCCCCATCTAAGCATGTGGTTGGCACTGTAAAGCCGGGTTACATGCTCCATGAACCGGTCCTTAGGATCCAGGCAAGTACTAAACACAAACCCAAGTCTCGTGCACCCAACACACAACCAAAACATCCAACTTGCCTTGATCCCTACCTCTACATAACTCACAATAGCTCATTCAAGAGTATGGTATAATAAACTGATGATCTCATATCCCAAATATCCCATTCTAAGCATGGCTAAGCAAATGCATGTAAATAAATGACATGACAAAATAAATCCCAACCCAAGCTACAAGGAAACAAGGTAATGCAATTCTAGGGAAACTTTCCTAGCATGGGTTTCATATTTCATTTGACAATGCAAATAATTCTATCTACACATCCTAGCATAGGATCAAAGTGGTCAAGGACACTTGCCTCCTTCTTGCTGCTCTTGAAATGGGTAGTCCTGATCTTGGAAAGGGTTAACTTGCTCTTGAACAGGTTCTACTTCATACCATCACACATAGCAAAAGAAAAACAACAATCATAAGACATAGTTCACACTTCTACTTCATACAAACCACACATTCATATTTATAAAAGTTCTTTACCATTATATGTGTTGTGGTTACTTTATGTGTGTTAAGTTGTGGCTTGCATGCACTTTTATTTATATGTATATGATTCCTACTTTGGTGTTCATATTTATACTTACATACTATATATATATATATACATGTGTGTTTCAGTTTTAAATAAATTCCTTATATTAAACTACTACACCTTTTCACTACCAAGTATGTATGAAAAGTATTTTTCTTCTCCATATGTGCCTTCAGAATTTCTACCAACCCTAAACTGAATTCTTTGGATTTTAGAAACTCCATTTATCATTTACTAGTTGCTATATTTTCAGATTTATATTCCTATGCATAATTGTGTATTTTATTATGAAATTAGTAATACACATCATCTAAACAGTATAGGTTCTGGTCCTAAATAATTTAATAACATGTTTTGACCTTGGCTTCTGATGTAGACTATTTCATAATTATTTTCCCTATTTTTCTATAACTATTCTTTACTTAAAAATGTGTCCCTATACTAATAAATGTGAATAATAGATGAAACAGATTTATTTCAGCCCAAAAATATATTTTTATCTCACTCCAAAGTTTTCTAAGTACTGAGAAAGTTTTTAACTTAATTTTGACAATATGTTTGTCCCCCTTTTTAATTTTTAAACACTAGTCACATATTCAATTTTCTAAATTAAATACTAAACAGGGCTAAAATAATGAATTTACCCCATTACAGGGTCTATAATATTATTTTCATAATTTCCAGGGGTCTAGCTACACTTATCAGAGGTGTTTTTCCTAATTTTTATTAAGTCCAGGGGCTAAAACTGATTTTTAAATGAATTTACATGATTTTCTGGAGTTCCAGGGGCTAGATCTGAAGTTTCCGGGGCTAGCTCTCAATTCCAGAGAACCCCAGGGGGTAGCACGTAAGAATTCCAGTCTTTATAATGCGGGGCTGACGTGGACCGTCCGATTTTAAACCGACGGCTGAGATTATAACATCGAACCGGTACGCGGGGTTTTAAAGTCTACCGTGCGATTTAAAATAAACGGCGCACAAGCGGCCACGTCGCTCCGATCGAGCGCGGGCGGCGGGAAGCGGCGATCTCGCCGGAAAGTTTTGGATCCGCGGGAATTCTGCCTAGAACCGTGATCTTATGGCCTAGATCGGTAGAGGGGAGGTCAGGGATCTCACCTCGGGGGTTTTCTCGAGCTCGGGGGTCCTGGAAAGTGATCGGCGGCGAGGTCCGAGGCAAAACCACGGCGAAGCTCGTCGGCGCTGGATTTACACCGTAACTCTCCGAGTTTTCTGCACCTGCAAAGTTCCCCGGAGGCGGTGGATCAAGACCAGCGAGTTAGATCAGAGTTTCCGAGCTTAGATCGGCCAGAATTCACCGGCGAAGTCTCGGTGCTCACCGGAATAAAAATCGGCGATCGCGTGGGAAAAACCGATCGGGGCTGGGGTTTTTATAGCCGGGGGAGGGCGGTGGGTCTGTTGCGATCGAGTTTGAGTCATTTGGGACCAGAATTCGGCTGCGGGACGCGGAAATCCGGTCGGTTGCGATCGCGCGCGCGGGAGAGAGTCCGGGGTCGCGGGGTTAGGGATGACAGGCGGGTCCCACCCGTCTGTGAGTGACGGCGCGGCGCGCGCGGGGCGGGCTGGCGCGGGGAAGCTGGGCCGGCTGGCGGGTTTCGGCCCACTGGCCAGTTTTTTTTCCCGTTTCTCTTTTCTTTTTCCATTTCTTTTCTGTTTTGAGTATAATTTGAATTCCAGTTTGAATTTGAATTTTTGCAAAACATGCAACACGTCCAAAAATTTTAAAATTCCCCTCTGAACATGGTTTAGAGTTTTGAATCAAAATTTGGGGTGTTACAGTACAATGATGTACTCAGCAAGTGCGGGAAAATATGATATGTAGCTCACAGCAAGGTAGATATAAAAAGGCTCATTGCAGAAAGCAAAGTTATTTATCAAAAACCACGATAAAACAGCAACTTATCTTTAAGTGAATGTAATCCCAACATGTATTAAAATACCAATCATACCTTCATTATGTTCATTACCTTCCATGTCCCATCCAGACATCAATCAAACTCATTCTTGCTCAGGAATACCTCCTCGTATCCGCTACCATCTAACAAATACCATCTCGTATTCGCTACCATTTCATCTCATAAACAACTTCGTCTCCCACCGAGACCAAACTCGTTGCCATGACTCATCAGTCATGCAACTCATCTTATCACTCGGACTCAACAGTCCCAAAAACAAAACCAAAACCAAACCATAACCAAAACCATATCCAATAACCATCCCAACTAATCATTGAAGTTGGCCAGGCGCTCGTGACCATAAGCTCGGCTATCATGATAGTTTTAGACTCTGTAGAGTTTGCACCTCTTTACCCACAAGTTTGTGATTTTGTCACCCGTCGACGACTGCAGAACCTCCATTATACCAGTACACAACCGTCGGTGTATGGCCAAGAGATCACAAAATAGCCTTTACAAAGGGGTTACTAGATGTATGGACTCACTAAGGTTTCACCGGCAGGCTAGAATCTCCAATTCTCCCACCCACGGGCCCCCTCTTGTGCCATGCAGTTCCCAGGGCAGTCCTCACTCGACTCCCATTCCCCGCGCCTTCCACGGTCCATAACAATCTAGCAACTTACCTAATTAGTCAGCTAAGCCGCATGCGTACTTGGCCTTGTGGTGGCACTGTTATCCTGGCATGTGCTCGCATGAACCGGTCCTTAGATCTACGGCAAGTAAACCACCATCTCATGCTACCTCATTCACAAACCCAGTCTTGCCTAGATCTCCCTCCGATCCATGTTCATTAACAACATCAATTTCTCATTATCGTTACGAGTGCAGTTAGCTAGACACATCTATCTCGCTTCCCAATCCCATGGACTCAGCAAAGCTTAAAGCAAAAACCATACCCGACTCATAAATTTCCCTGGCGACAAGGGTGGTTTAACCAAAACTAGTAAACTCCTATAAAAGGGTTTCCTATCATGTTTGACTCAGCACACACACCTTTTCGCAAAACAAAACAGTTTTCCAAAACATAGGATAAATATAGTCAAGGGCATTTGCCTTGTTCTTGCGGTTCCGGTTGCTCTTGGATCTCAAAACCTTGTTGTTGCAGCTCGTCGTAGACAGCTCCCTGAGCTTGTCCTTCTATACATGGTCACGCACATAGAAGATCCACAGCAATCAATATCATGCATAAAATTTAACTAGATGCGATGATGCATATGCATGCTATCCTATGATCAGTTTTTATCAGATCGGTTTGTACGTGTTCTTGCCTGGTTTGCATGGTTTTACGATGAACAAAGGTGTTCGGATCAAATGTGGACGTGGCGATGATCTTGTCTTTTAGATCAACCCGATCAACAAGTGATCTGTCCACGAGAAAGCTTCTGTTCGAAAGGAATCGAAGAACAGACGCAAAGAAAACATGATGATGTCGTAAGGTGATATTGGAGACCTACCTTACATTCTTCTTAGTCTCGGGGTCCTTCTCCTATAAGACAGATCGTTGGGGCTTTTCTTCCGGCGATCTTCCTCGACTGAACTCTGGCGATGGGCTTACTTGGCGAGTAGAGGCTAGGGCTCTAAGTCGTCGGCTCAGGAGGTGGAAAAGAAGTTCGTGGTTTTCGGCCAAAGGTTCTGGGTTCTATTTATAATCGGGAGAAGAGGGAAGTCCTAATCTGATTGTATTTCGAATAAGAGTCATATTCAGACCATCGTTGAATCTTAACAACTTATCTTTAGTTGAATTGGTGCGGTAACATTGTGGAATTCAAATCGGTTTCTTCTCCGTACCGATATCTCTACGCGTACAGAATCCAAAAACCGCTTCAGAAATTGTTACCTCCGCGGTGATGAGCTCTGGAAGCTCCACGTGTCCACCGGGGCCTGGTCTCCCCTTTTTCCGCAGAGACGAGCTCCGGTTGTGCCGCGTGTCAAGCGAGCGAAACCTCCCTCTCCTTCAGAGGTGAGCTCCGCGTGCGCCACATCTGCTGGCGGTCGGGACCTCCTCTCTATTCGGAGGTGGCTCCGTGCACGTCACGTGTCAGTGCCGGACCTTCCCTCTCTTTGGAGGTGGCTCTGGGCGTGCCACGTGTCCTAACAGTGCCAGACTTCCTTTCTTCTCAGGGACGAGCTCCGAGGTTAACACGTGTCCAATAGTGAAGGACCTCCCGGAGATAAGCTCCGGTGGCGACACGTGTCCAATACAACCGGACCTCTCGGAGGTGAGCTCCGAGATCGACACGTATCTCGCACGACTCGTCCTCTGAATTCCGCGGTGACTAGCTCCGAAGGTGACATGTGTCCTGCGGCTGGCCTTGCTTCTCCGCATAGGCTAGCTCCGGGGGCAACATGTGTCTCACGGGGTCGGACCTCTCCCCGTTTGCGGAGATAAGCCTCGAGCCTGCCACGTAGCCAGTTTAGCGGCGGACCTCTCCCCACTTCGTAGGGATGAGTTCCGAACACGCCACGTGGCTAGCGAGTCGCAGGAGTTGTCTTCGGCGCTCTCTGTGAACTGGATTCGGCTCTTTTTGGCTATCTTTTTGATATTTTCTCTGTTCCCACTTCTTTTAAAATGTTTTCTCTACATGAAACATGAATACATGCAGAAACCAGAGATGAGGGTGTCACAAATCTACCCCCCTTAAATTGAATCTCGCCCTCGAGATTTGTTAGTAGAGAATAGATGAGGAAATTCTGCCTTGATGTCTTCTTCACGCTCCCATGTGGCTTCAGCTTCGGTGTGATGGCTCCATTGTACCTTGCACCATCGGATCACTTTGGTGACTCTTTCCTTTACGTCCAAAATTTGGACAGGGTGCTCCGTATAAGTCAGGTCCTCTTGAAGTTCAATCTCTTCCATTGGTATTTGCTCCTCTGGTATTCTCAAACACTTCTTGAGCTGGGATACATGAAACACGTCATGTACGTCGGAGAGATATGTTGGGAGCTCTAGTTGATAGGCTACTTCTCCTCGCTTATCCAAAATCTTAAATGGTCCGATATAGCGAGGTGCTAGCTTGCCTTTGACGTTAAAACGTCGTTGGCCACGGATAGGCGATACCTTAAGGTATATGAAGTCTCCTACTTCGAAAGTCAACTTTCTTCGCCTATTGTCCGCATAGCCTTTCTGTCGTGACTGAGCAGCCTTTAAGTTCTCCCGTATCGTTTGGACTTGCTTTTCAGCTTCTTGTAGCACTTTGAGTCCAAACACCTGGTTCTCTCCGGTTTTGTTCCAAAACAGTGGTGTTCTACACCGTCTACCATACAATGCTTCGAAAGGCGACATCTTCAAGCTAGCTTGATAGCTGTTGTTGTAGGAGAATTCAGCGTACGGTAAACTCCTATCCCAACTACGCCCATGTTTCAAGGCGCAAGATCTCAACATGTCCTCCAAAATTTGGTTTGTCCTTTCGGTTTGTCCATCGGTTTGTGGGTGATAAGCGGAGCTAAAATCTAGTCGTGTACCCATAGCTTTCTGCAGCTTCCTCCAGAATCTATAGGTAAACTGAGAACCTCGATCTGAGACTATCCTCCTCGGGACTCCATGACGGCACACGATCTGCTCCATGTACAACTCGGCTAATTGTGCAACGTTGTACTTGGCCCTTACAGGGAGAAAATGGGCTGTTTTCGTTAATCGGTCCACGATAACCCAGATGGAGTCATAACCCGACTGAGTACGTGGCAATCCGAGTTGCAATAATCCAGCGGGTCTTTGATGTTTGGCCTTCACCCGTTGGCATGTGTCGCATAGGGCAACGTATTCGGCTATATCCCTTTTTATACCATCCCACCAATAACAAGTCTTCAAGTCCTTGTACATTTTGGTACTTCCGGGATGTATGGAATAGGGTGAATCATGTGCCTATTTTAATATCATGTCGCGGATGTGCTTCATGTTAGGCATGCAAATCCTTTTTCCTAGCCAAAGTGTACCCTTCTCATCTTCTCTGAAATCCTTCTCTATTCCTTGTCGGTTCCTTTTCTTGATCTCCTTGATCTCCTCATCTGTTGCTTGGCCATCTCTTATCTCTTGCTCCAATGAAGAGTGGATCTCCATCACTTCCATCTTGTTCAAGAATCCGAGGTGTAACTGTTCGAACTCCTTATGTAGTTCGGGTGGTATCTCCCGAACCGTAAGTTGGTGACATGCTCCCTTCCGGCGCAATGCATCAGCTACTACATTGGCCCTTCCAGGGTGGTAGTTGATTCCAACATCATAATCCTTGATGAGTTCCAACCATCGACGTTGCCTCAAATTCAAGTCCGTTTGTGTAAATATGTACTTGAGACTTTTATGATCCGTATAGATCTCACATCGATGAGCAAGGATATAATGTCTCCAAATCTTCAATGCATGCACTACTGCTGCTAGCTCCAAGTCATGTGTAGGATAATTAAGCTTGTGCTTCTTTAATTGTCGTGAGGCATAGGCTACCACTTGCCCTTCTTGCATGAGCACACATCCGAGCCCTTGTCTGGATGCGTCGTAATATATGTCAAAGCTCTTGCTTACGTCTGGCAATACCAAAACCGGCGTTGTGGTTAGCCTTTTCTTGAGTTCCTCAAAACTTTCTTGGCATGCTGGTGTCCATTGGAAGGCTTTTCCCTTTGTTAGCAACTCCGTCATAGGCTTTGCTATCTTAGAGAAGTCCTTGATGAACCTTTGGTAGTATCCAGCTGTCACAAGAAAACTCCAAATATCCCTCACGTTTTGCGGTTGGTTCCATTTCAGAACATCTCCCACTTTTCCGGGATCAACCGATACTCCTTCCTCGGAGATAATGTGGCCTTGGAACGATATTTCCTTTAGCCAAAATTGACACTTATTAAGCTTGGCATACAATTGATGCTCACGCATTTTCTGCAAGGTCAATTTCAAATGTTCTTCATGCTCCTCCTCACTTTTTGAATACACCATAATGTCATCGAAGAAAACCACGATGAACTTATCCTAGTACTCCATGAAAACCTTGTTCATGAGGTACATGAAGTATGCGGGTGCATTAGTTAACCCAAAAGACATGACGGTATATTCATACGAACCATACCGTGTTCGAAAGGCAGTCTTGGGTATATCGGAGGGCTTTATCTTCAGTTGGAAGTATCCCGACCGAAGATCAATCTTGGAGAACACTCGGGCTCCTTTCATTTTGTCGAATAGGTCCTCTATACGGGGTAGAGGGTATTTGTTCTTGATTGTCACCTCGTTGAGAGACCTATAGTCCATGCACATCCTTTGGGTCCCATCCTTCTTGTCTACAAAGAGCACGGGGGCTCCCCATGGTGACGAGCTTGGACGTATAAAACCCTTCTCCAACTGCTCCTGAATTTGCTTCTTGAGTTCTACTAGTTCATTGACGGGCATCCTATAGGGTCTCTTTGCTATGGGTGCAGTTCCGGGTACCAAATCAATGGCAAACTCAATGTCCCGGTCAGGTGGCATACCTGGAAGCTCTTCCAGGAACACGTCCGAGAATTCCTGAACCACTGGAATGCTGTCTAATGTTGCTCCTTCGACGTGGTTCAAAATTGCCCTTTCGGTTGTTTGTTGGGCTGACTCAAACTCGACACAAATACCGTGCTCGTTTGTCAACTGCACGCTCCTTTCAGCGCATTGGATTACTCCGTTGTGCTTGCTTAACAAATCCATACCGAGTATTATGTCAAGCCCTTGGGAGTCCAAGGCAATGAGGTTGGCAAGGAAGTCTACCCCCTTATTTTAAGGCTTACTTTCGGACATACTATATTAGTCCTCATCTCTCCACCGGGAGAATTAACTAACATAGCACATTTTAAGTGTGATATGGGTAGATTATGCTTGGCAACAAACTTGGATGATATGAAGGAATGTGATGCTCCAGAATCAAATAAGATGGTGGCTGGGTTGGAGTTGGCAAGGAACATACCAATTACGACGTCCTAAGCCTGTTGTGCTTCCTCAGCAGAGACATGGTTCACGTTGCCGCGAGCATAGTTCTGCTGTCCACGGTTTCCTTGATTGGCTCCTTCGTTCAGCCGTGGGTTATGCTTGGGCACGTTGCCTTGCTGTCCAGGACCTCTCTTCGGGCACTGGCTCGCAAAGTGTCCCGTCTCCCCGCATGCAAAGCATGCCTTGTTGCCCACGGCAGCAGGTACGTTGGGGAGGGGGTTTTGAACAGGAGCGCCCATGTTGGGTCGGGGCATAGGAGGCAAGGGCACACAAGGTTCTTGTGCAACGGGTCGTTGCTGTGGTGGTTGACTAGGGCGGTATGCAGGAGCGGTCGATCCATACTGCGGTGCAGTTGGGGGCGTGTACCGAGGTCGTACATTGCTCCCTTGAGGCTGGTATGGCATCTTCCTCTTGCACTCTCGCTCGATCTCTCGGATCTTGCTTTCCACCACTATAGCCTTGTCAACCAGCTTCTGGAAGCTCGCGTAGTCATTGTTGAGGAGCTGAACCTGGATCTCATTATTCAACCCTCTCATGAACAGGTACTGCTTCCTCTGGTCTGAGTTGACATCTTCGGGGACATACCGGGATAGTTGTGTGAAGTTGTTGAGATACTCATTCACGCTTCTCTGTCCTTGGCGGAGACCTTCAAACTCCTGTCTCTTGAGCATCATTACACCAGCAGGGATGTAATGAGAGCGGAAACTCTCCTTGAACTCAGTCCAAGTGATCGTCTCCGGGTCGACATGAGCGTTGCATAGGGCATCCCACAAGTCAGCGGCAGCTCCCATGAGTTGGTGCGACGCAAAAAGAACCTTCTCTCGGTCATTGCAATGCACTATGGCAAGCTTCTTCTCCATGGATTTCAACCAGTTGTCGGCCTCCATGGGGTTGTTAGCTTGAGCAAAGGTGGGTGGTCGAGTCCTCATGAACTCTCCCATCCTGTTATGAGCCGGGGGTGGTGGTGGTGGTGGTGCCGGAACGGGGTTGTTGTTGTTGGCCTGCAACTGACCCAAAGTTTGGATCATGGTTTGCATAAGTTGATTCTGCATGGCCATCAACCGTTCCAGGTTGTTCTCACCAGCTCCAGGGTTAACAGGAACTTCATCATGGACATCCTCTTGTTTGTCACGGACGTTCCTTTGGCTGGCGTTTCCTCTCACCATCTGTGAGAGAACGAAATAGAATAGAAGGTTAGAAGGTTAGGTAGATCCCCTAAACTATATGCATCAAGGTTGGTTGGACTATATATATTAGCCCATATGAGGATGTGAACAAGTGCCGAGGCATCTCACACCTCTTTCTACTTATGTGTGGATATGGACAACGCTTTGAGATGTCCCACAACTCACACTAAGCACATAATCACAAACAATCATCACAAGGGCTCACACAACTCCTATTCAAGGCTTGTTCAATGGGGTCCTATACGGCTTAGGGTGTTGCCAATATGTGATCCAACTATTGCTTCTCCTAGGCTTGTATCCTATGTCAAGGTAGTTCCAATGCCAATCTATGCATCCTAGGCTTACATCCTATGGTCAGCGTGGCTTAGCTTACCAATCTGTGATCTATCTAGGTTGTGTGATCTATCCGTGGCAGGTTGATACCAATATGTGACCTTTCTAAGTGCGTAACCTACTAACAACCCGTGGCTCTGATAGCAATCTGTGACGCCCTCAATTCTATGGAGAACCACGGAACCGAGAACTGATGCATATGTGCGCCCAGGATGTTCATCACACATACACATATGTTCCACAAACTGAATTCAGAATATATATAACCACGAATAACAGAGTTTATTACAATGTCTCATGAGTCTTGGACTCATGCTCACAGCGGAAGTCTTAATCTAACAGCGGAAGTCTTATTTCTATGCAACGGAAGTCTTCTAACTAGTGCGGAAGCAATCTAAGCAGTAGCGGCTCCATCTCTACTCCATCCCCACAGGCAAGGTTCAGGACAGATTACACGCCTAATGCTCCACTTGGCCTTCATAGTAATCTTCTCCTGTTGCTGATGATTAAATAATAATGCAAATTTGAGTACAATGATGTACTTAGCAAGTGCGGGAAAATATGATATGTAGCTCACAGCAAGGTAGGTATAAAAAGGCTCATTGCAGAAAGCAAAGTTATTTATCAAAAACCACGATAAAACATCAACTTATCTTTAAATGAATGTAATCCCAACATGTATTAAAATACCAATCATACCTCCATTATGTTCATTACCTTCCATGTCCCATCCAGACATCAATCAACCTCATTCTTGCTCACGAATACCTCATCGTATCCGCTACCATCTCATGAATACCATCTCGTATTCGCTACCATTTCATCTCATAAAAAACTTTGTCTCCCACCGAGACCAAACTCGTTCATGCAACCCATCTTATCACCCGTACTCAACAGTCCCAAAAACAAAACCAAAACCAAACCATAACCAATAACCATATCCAATAACCATCCCAACTAATAATGGAAGTTGGCCAGGCGCTCGTGACCGTAAGCTTGGCTATCATGATAGTTTTAGACTCTACAGAGTTTGCACCTCTTTACCCACAATTTTGTGATTTCGTCACCCATCGGTGACTGCAGAACCTCTATTATACCAGTACACAACCGTCGGTGTATGGCCAAGAGATCACAAAATAGCCTTTACAAAGGGGTTACTAGATGTATGGACTCACTAAGGTTTCACCGGCAGGCTAGAATCTCCAATTCTGCCACCCACGGGCCCCCTCTTGTGCCATGCAGTTCCCAGGGCAGTCCTCACTCGACTCCCGTTCCCCGCGCCTTCCATGGTCCATAACAATCTAGCAACTTACCTAATTAGTCAGCTAAGCCGCACCCATACTTGGCCTTGTGGTGGCACTGTTATCTTGGCATGTGCTCGCATGAACCGGTCCTTAGATCTACGACAAGTAAACCACCATCTCATGCTACCTCATTCACAAACCCAGTCTTGCCTAGATCTCCCTCTGATCCATGTTCATTAATGTCGAAGTGTGTGGTTGACACTTCCCCTGGACCTGCTCTGGGCAGCCCGCGGAGGTTCTTTTTCGGAGGGGCTAGTCGCTTGCGGAGAGCTTAAGCGTAAGGTACGAGTGAGGGAGGAGCTTGACACGGCGAGTTTTACATGGTTCGGGCCGCCGGAGCGTAAAACCCTACGTCCACGGTGAGCAGAGGTGCTCACTGTATTGCTTGTTGCTCAGAACCGGAGTCCTGAGCTTGAGGGTGAGTTATGCCTAGGGTGTGAGTTGCTGGAGTGCGAACCCTTGCTAACATTGCCTACCCGATCCTTTTATAGTCTAAGGCTCAAGCGGCTTACAAGGGGGGCCCGGGACCCGATAGGTGGTCCCGGGGAGATTTCCTGCCGACTATCGTATCCGCAGTTATGTCGGTAGTTGCCTCTGGCGAAGGCTTCCGAGTCTTCGCTCTGCCGCCCTGCCCATGCCGCATGCTAGTCGTAGTGGTTGATGATGGCGGGGGCGGCAAGGGACGTCTTGTCGCTGTGTTTATTGGCTGGCAGGTTTTGACACTGCGCGCCAGTCTGCGATGCGACTGGGCGCAACGGCACCTGACAGAGGCGTGCTCCGCGTCTTGGGAAGGCGCGGGCCTTGAATACCTTGTACGGGCAAGGTATGGTGTGTCTTTACGCCTGCTGCCTACCGCGCGGGGGCAGGCAGCGCTGTCCTGCTGGACACGTGGCGGGCCCGGAGCTCCCCTCTGAGGAGAGGGAGGTCCGGCCCCACGGGACACGTGGAGGACCTCTCCCCGCGGAGGGGGGAGGTCCGGCTTCTGTCGGCCACGTGGCGGGCCTGGAGCTCTCCTTTGTGGAGGGGGATGTCCGGTCCCGCGGGACACGTGGCGCCTTCGGAGCTCTCCCCACGGAGGGGGAGGTCCGGCTGCCGCTGGCCACGTGGCGGGCCCAGAGCTCTCTTCTGAGGAGAGGGAGGTCCGGCCCCGCTGGACACGTGGCGCCTTCGGAGCTCTCCCTGCGGAGAAGGGCGAGATCCTTAGGCATTTTCCCCTGTGCGCGGGGGTACCCCATATCGTGGGTACCGACAGTGGCCCCCGGGCCCATCTCGGGGGAGATAGCGAGCCTGAGGTGGGGCCTCCGTCTCTTCTGTTCCGCGCACTTCCTCTAAGTCCCGCATTGACCGCTGCCGGAGCACAAACAGTCGCGGGATCGTGGGAGCATGCGCCCACTTGATGGTTGCTTTTACTGCAGCGGTTCCCAAGGCTGCCACTTCTGCATGTTGCGGCGCTTTCTATGGGAACCATCGAAGCGCCACGCCGGCTCGTCTTCTTGGGAGACTGACTCCTTGACCCACCGCTTCAGCTGGACTGCTTGGATCCACCGGTCATCGGCGCTCGGTCTTGGAGCCGATGCGGTTGCCCATGCGGTGTATTCGAAGAGTTTAGAATCACTTCGAATCGTTCCTGGAAAATTTTAAAAATGGATCTTACCCGCACCGTGGCTTCCCTTCGCACTTCCTAGCGCTCGCTCTTTCCTTGAACTCTTGCGCCTTTGTCTTCCTGTCCTTGAGCTCTCCCCCGCCATGGCTTCCAACCTGCTCCCAACGCGTCTCGTTCGTTCCGCCGAGCTTGGGCCTGTGCGCAGGCTGCTGGGCTGGCACACGGATGAACAGAAACGCCGGCTCCGCCGGGGATCTCTCCCCCTGCTCCTGGAAAAGGGGGAGATGGTCTTCTTTACTGTCTACGCCCTGGCGGGGTTCGTCCCGCCAATTTCCTCCTTCTTCGTCACATTGCTGGAGACGTATGGTCTCCAGCTCCACCACCTCTCTCCCAACTCCTTCGCAATGGCCGCTGTCTTCGTCCACTTCTGTGAGATGTTTGTGGGGGTGCACGCTTCGGTGACGCTCTTTCGCTACTTCTTCGTGTTTCGGACGACCGGGCGCGGCTCGAAGACCTAGATGGGAGCGTACTATTTCCAGCATCGCTGCAAGGACCCAAAGGTCTCTGGGTACCTTCTACCTTTCAGTGTGTCGAGGTGGGAGAACTGGAGGGAGAGCTGGGTGGTCGTGCAGACCGACGAGCACGATCGCCTGCAGCTCCCGACCGCTGGCCCAACCACCGAACGTCGCTTCTGGGAGGAGGTCCCAGAGTTGGAGCAAGAGTACGCACCGGTCTTGGAGCGGATCCGGTTCTTGGCCAACAAGGGGCTAACATCCCTGATGGTGCTGATGGATTTCATGTCGCGCCGTATTGCTCCCTTGCAGCAGCGCAGTCGCCCAGCATGGTACTACACTGGTGAGCAGGACGGTACCAGGTTGGAGAGGGGTCCCGGTTCTGATCCTTCTGATGAGGAGATGTACGAGATGGTGGGCAAGGTGAGCGGCGACTTCATCCCCAGTGGCGACCTCGCCTTCCCGTCCTCTGCCACCCCCCTCTTCTTAGAGCCGCATAGGAGGTCAGAGCTACTGCGGAAGATGCCGAACCTCGACGACATTGGGATCACCGTCCGACAGGTTGGGGATACCTTCCGGGGCATCTCGATCCCGGGAACCAAGCGCTCCGGATCGGGGCGCGAGGCGCCTGTCGCTGCCCAACCCGTCCCAAGAGCCGGCAGAACTCAAGCCGCCGACAAGGGGAAGGGGAAGGAGCCGGCCCCCGGGCATCCGGAGAAGAAACGCGTCCGGTCTCCTCCGAGGGCGCTGCCTGCACTGAGTCAGGGAGCCGGAGCACCCTTGCACCCATCTCCCGGGGGTGCTGGTCCATCGAGTGGCGACCCGAAGAGGCCCCGGGTGTCCCACTCCAGCGGATCTCTTCCCGGACAGCGGCAGTCCGAAGAACCCCAAGCGTCCCGCCATCTTTCCTCAGGCGGAGGGGCTTCTAGGATGGACGCCCGTGGGGCGACGCCGGGGAGTGTGCCGGGGGTCCAGACGCCACAGCCCACGACCATTCCAGCCGCAGGTCCTGGCAGTTCAACTGTGGCCCAGAGGCCGGGGCTACAAGCCCGTTGGAGCGCTCATGTCGCCCAGTAAGTGTTGCTCCTTCTGGCTTGTAGGAGTAGCGTTCTCGTCTCCTCTCTTAACCTGAGAGCTTTCTTTTCCTGCAGGGACCGACCGGCTGCCGGGGGCGGGCCTCTTACCCGGCTATATCCAATTGGCGGAGGCCCCGCGCCACAACATCTGGGAACCACGGTGGTTCCAATGGCCCCCAAGTCGGCGGGGGCTTCTTTTGTGCCGCGCGAGTTCGCCCTCCGCGGTGGCTGCGGCCGCACCTGTCCGCCCTCCTTCACCGGCCCAGAAGTCTGGTGCTAAGGCTGGAAGGGCCGCTCTAGGTGCAGTTGCCGGCTCCCTGGCTCCCTCAGGACAGCGTCTTGGTCCAGTTGCTGAGGCACCAGCACCTCCGCCGGTCTTAGACGCGACAGGGGAGGTCACGGGCACGACTCCTGTCCCCTCTGTCCCGGCGCCCATGTGGGATGCCCTGGGGGCGTGTCCAGACCAGCGCCCGGCAGTTCCAGGCCTCCTTTGAGCGGGAGCGGGGGGCGCTGGCCGGAGAGAGGGAACGCCTTCTTAGCTAGGAGCACCTCCTGCAGCAGTGGACCCAGGAAGCTAAGGTGGAGCTTGACTCGAGGCAGTCAAGACTTGAGGCCATGAGTGCTCTGCTTGACACTCAGAAGAAAGCCATCAGCCGCCTGGACTCAGAGACCCGGCGGCTCCGCGCTTCCTAGTGCGAGGCCCTGGCCCAGGTTGAAGTCAATGCCGAGGCGCGCTCTGCCGCCGCGGAGGAGTTGCGGCTGCAGGTAGCTCGTCGAGAGTGCACCGTCGCCGATCGGGAACGTGCTGCAGTGACCGAGGAGGAGAAGATTGCCGCACGGCTGAAGGCCAAAGAGGGCGAGCTGAGGGCTCGGGCCGAGGAGCTGGAGCTCCGCGACTCGGCTGCTGCTGCGAGGGAGGAGCAATTCTCCCGGGAGCGCCAGGCAGCATTGGATCGCGACTAGCGGCTCGCCAAGAGGTAGAGAAGCCCCAATCTTTGCGGTCTACCGAGGCCCAGGCAGTCTAGGGCTTTATTGCCGAGGTGGGGTCTGCCTCGGTTCCTCTTGGTTTCAGCCCGGTGCGGATGGAGGCTCCGGCGCGGGAGATGTCCGAGGAAATCCCGGCACTTGAGTCCATCGGCGGCAAGCTGGGCCGGCTCGAAGCTGTGATCGCCGACGAGCTTGAGGTGGAGGGACGGGGCCTAGTGAAGGAGGTCGCTACGCACGTACTGGCGTGCTTCCGGAGCCAAGATCCTTCTTCTCTCTGGAGCCAGTCCATCTTGGGCCCGTTGCCGAGCGGGAGGAAGCTGCCAGGGCCGAGGTCGAGGACGTGGCCGCCCTTGTGGCCTCTAGGTTCCAACGGGAGTCCGGTACTCTTAGGCATCTGCCCCCGTGGCCACAAGGCCCTGTACCTCCTTTTTTTATTTTTGTTGAGTCTGTAGCCCAGCTCATGGAGCCTTGTATGAATAGACTCTTGTTATCTTCTGCGTCTGCGTGCTTTAGTCTTCTTCTTGGTTTTACCTGGTCGAGCCCTTAGCTCCGCAAGGTACTCAGAGGCCTTGACCAATCTCGAAGCTCTGCACAGACACCTTCCCTGAGTCCTTACTGTATTAAGGGCCCCGGAGGTCTCCAGGATCCGCCCCATGAGAATGGGGAGGTCCGGGCCTGCTAGCCACGTGGTGGGCCTGGAGCTCTCCTCTGAGGGGAGGGAGGTCCGGCCCCGCGGGACACGTGGAGCCTTCGGACCTCTCCCCACGGAGGGGGGGAGGTCCGACTTCTGTCGGCCACGTGCCGGGCCCGGAGCTCCCCCCTGAGGAGAGGGAGGTCCGGCCCCGCTGGACACGTGGGACCTCCGGGTCTCGCCCCTGCGGAGGTGGCGAGGTCCGGATTCTTCGGTCTTACCTTAAAGTTCCGGTCTTGCGCGATCCCGTAGCGGCCCCCTGGTAGGTTTGTCCCATTGGTTGGGTGCACCTACCATACTCCTGCGGGGAGCTGAGGCCGAGAGGTCCTGCACACAAGTAAGGGAAACATAATTCTCTTGGGGGCTCCCCCTCCTCTATCTCATAGTCTTATTTGGCTTACGGTCCCCACCCACTTATACGATGCTTGGGGACTACCATGCGCGAAGTGCCGTGAGCTCGGGGCCCCCCTGGCCATCGGCAGATACCTCCAACACAATCGCCTTTGGTAGGGCAGCAAATGCCGACTAGAGGTGAGAATGAGAAGAGGGAGCTGAGCGCATGGGGAGCATATGCCGGAAGTGCAGTCATAAAAATTTAATACGTAATTTAAATGAGCACAAGGGAAGAGCAAAGTAGGACAGGTTTCTTTTCATATGAATTTCCATAGGAGGAAGGCAGGCTAAACATGGAGGCCACGACCCGCCCCATTAAGAAGGGAAGCAAGACTCTACGCGCTTGGGGTCGGAACCAGGCAAAGCTTAACGTAGTCCTAGACCGCCCCTGAGGCTTAGCTGCTCCGAGCGCTGTTCCTGGACTCTATGGAATCTATTACAAAAAGAAGAGACTGTCCCATTATTCCTCTAGGGGTAGAACTTACGGAGGTGTTCTATGTTCCAAGGGTTTGGGAGTGGGTCCCCATCCTCGGTGGAAAGGCGTACGCACCCGGGACGGCACACTTTTGTGACTCGGAAGGGACCTTCCCAACTAGGGGAGAGTTTGTGGGTCCCTTCGCGAGAAAGTATGTGTCGCAGCACCAGGTCGCCTTCCTGCAGCTCCCGGGCACACACGGACCTCTGGTGGTAGCGGCGGAGCGCTTGTCTGTACCGTGCATTACGGAGTGCTGCATGCAATCGGACCTCGTTGACGAGGTCGATTTCTCCACGCCGGAGGTTGTCCTGCGCGGCTTCGTCGTAAGCTCGGACACGGTGAGACTTCATGGTGATCTCTGGGGGAAGCACGGCTTCGGCCCCATACACCATGAAGAAGGGTGTCTCTCCGGTGGCCCGGCTCTGGGATGTCCGGTTAGCCCATAGTGTGCTCGGAAGCTCATCCACCCAATTGGCACCATGTTTCTTCAGGCTGGCATAGGTGCGAGTCTTGAGGCCCCGAAGAATCTCGGCGTTGGCCCTCTCGACTTGCCCATTGCTCTTTGGGTGAGCAATAGAGGCATAGCACACCTGGATGCTGAGGTCTTCACAGTAGTCTTGGAACGCAGCGCTGGTGAACTGGGTCCCGTTGTCGGTGATGATTCTGTTCGGGACCCCGAACTGGCAGACAATCGACTTGATGAACTTTACTGCGGATTGCTTGTTGATGGTGGCGACTGGTGTGGCTTCCGGCCACTTGGTGAACTTGTCGATGGCGACATAGAGGTACCGGAATCCCCCGACGGCTCTGGGGAATGGTCCCAGGATGTCCAACCCCCATACAGCAAACGGCCATGAGGGCGGGATCATCTGTATCGCCTGAGCCGGTGTATGGATCTGCTTGGTGTGGAACTGGCATGCCTTGCAGCTCTCGACCAGCTTGACGGCATCCTGGAGTGCTGTCGGCCAGTAGAAGCCATGCTGGAAGGCTTTACCGACAAGTGTGCGTGAGGAAGAGTGACTCCCACATTCGCCTCCATGGATCTCAGCGAGCAAGTCGCAGCCTTCCCCCTGGGTTATGCACCGCAATAGGACGTGGTTGGCGCCACGTCGGTAGAGATCCCCTTCTACCAACGCGTATCTCTTAGCCATGCGCACGATCTGTTCAGCGGATACACGTTCATCAGGGAGGATGTTGTCTTTCAAGTAGTCCCGGATCTCCGTGATCCATGCATCAGGTCTGACTTGAGCATCTGGATCTTGAGCGCTGGGTTGCACGAAGTCCCCAGTGACGATCCTTGGCGGCGTCCATGGCTGCAGGGCCGCCGGGACCGCCAGCTTCGAGGTGCTGGTCCAGCCCCCTTCGTCCGGCTCGGCGGGCCGGGCTGTGGGCTGCAGCAACGTCCTCTCGAAGACTCCTTCGGGCACAGGGGCTCCGGTGGAGGCCTCCGTTGAGAGGTCATCAGCTGCGGCATTGCCAACGCGCGGTACGTGGCGCAGGTCCAAGGCGAGGAAGTCTTTCTCCAACATCTGCACATGGAGCAGGTAAGCAGCTAGCTGTGGGTTATTGCAGGAGCATTCATCCTTAACTTGCTTGATAACTAGCTGGGAGTCGCCCTGTGCCAACAACTGGCGAGCGCCTAGAGACAGGGCTGTCTTTAGGCCAAAGATGAGTGCTTCATACTCTGCCATGTTGTTGGTTGCCTTGAAATTGAGACGCACCATATACCCAAACTGCTCCCCCGATGGCATGAGAAGCAGAACGCTGGCACCGGCCCCCTGCTTTCGCGAGGAGCCGTCGAAGAAGAGCGTCCAGTGAGGCCCGGTGAAGACCGGAGCTCGGTGCTCTGGTTCACCGTCTTCGTGGCCCCCTGGGTCAGCCTTCGTTGGCGTCCACTCAGCCACGAAGTCAGCCAGTGCTTGGCTCTTGACTGCA
Source organism: Neostapfia colusana (assembly GCA_030760725.1). Classification (NCBI taxonomy): domain Eukaryota; kingdom Viridiplantae; phylum Streptophyta; class Magnoliopsida; order Poales; family Poaceae; genus Neostapfia; species Neostapfia colusana. The sequence goes on along the minus strand of JASWHV010000004.1, from coordinate 105,237,886 downwards.
TGACAAGGAAGGAAGTCCAGCTCAAACTCTGCCAGCTCCGCTGCCCATTTAGCGACATTGCCAGTCGCGTGGGGGCTGTGAAGGATAGCCTTCAGCGGATAGGAGGTGACCACCGAGACCCGGTGGCTTTGGAAGTAGTGGCGGAGCTTCCTGGATGCCACGAGCACTGCATACAGCATCTTATGGACCTCCAGGTACCTTGTCTTGGCGTCATGGAGGACCTCGCTGATGTAGTAGACAGGCCTCTGGATGGTCCGGACCCTCCCTCCCGGGCCAGAGATATCTTCATCCATGGCCTCAGGCCTACGGGAGGTGGGTGGGTCCAGGGAGGCTGCGGGGAGCTGATACTCGAAGGCTCCCAAGCCGCCTTGGACCTCTGGGAGGTCCCGCTGATTTTCCGGGAGCTCCAGGAGGTCCCGTTGGACTTCCAGGAGGTTCCGTTGGACCTCCGGGGGTCCCGTTGCACCTCCGGGAGGTCCCGCTGGTCCTCCGGGAGGTTGTCATGGGGGTCCGGGGTCCGTCTTGGACCTCTGGGGGGTTGTCTTGGAGATCCGGGGGGTCGTCTTGGACCTCCAGGGTTTCTTGGTGTCTGTCTCCTGCTACCGGAGCAGGCTGTGGCGACGAGAGGTCCGGCCGCTCTGCGACGAGGACCATATTCACCACTTCAGCTGTCGCAGCGATGTAGAGCAACAGATGCTCTTCGGGCTCGGGGGCTACCATTATGGGTAGGGTTGCCAGGAGTTGCTTCAACTCCTGGAAAGCTTCTTCTGCTTCGTCGGTCCAAGCGAATGGGCCGGTGTACCCTCAATACCGGGTACCCCCGCGCACAGGGTAAAACTTCCTAAGGACCTCGCTCCCTCTGCAGGGACGAGGTTTGAAGGCCCCACGTGTCCAGCGGGGCCGGAGCTACCCTCCCCACAGAGGATAGCTCCGGGCCTGCCGCGTGGCCCAGGAGGCCAGACCTCGCCCCCTCCGCAAGGGCGAGCTCCGAGGGCGCCACGTGTCCGGCAGAGCCGGGGCTCTCCTCTCCTCAAAGGATAGCTCCGAGCCTGCCACGTGGCCCGGAAGACCGGACCTCGCCCCCTCCGCGGGGGTGAGCTCCGAAGGCTCCACGTGTCCAGCGGAGCCAGAGCTCCCCCCCTCCTCAGAGGAGGGCTCCGGGTCCGACACGTGGCCAGCAGAGCAGTACTGCCGCCCGGCGCGGTAGGCAGCAGGAGTAAAGGCACGCCATGCCTTTACCGTACAAAGCATTCAAGACCCGCGCCTTCCCAAGACGCGGAGACGTGGAGCACGCCTCTGTCAGGTGCCGTTGCGCCCAGTCGCATCACAGACTGGCGCGCGGTGTCAGAACCTGCCAGCCAATAAACACAACGACAATACGTCCCCTGCCGCCTCCACCGTCATCAACCACTACGACTAGCAGGCGGCATGGGCAGGGCGGCAAGATGAAGACTCAGAAGCCTTTGCCAGAGACAACTACCGACGTAACTGCGGATATGATAGTCGGCAGGCAATCTCCCCGGGACCACCTGTCGGGTCCCGGGCCCCCCTTGTAAGCCACGTGAGCCTTGGACTATAAAAGGCTCGGGTAGGCAACGTTAGCAAGGTTCGCACTCTAGCCATTCGCACCTTGGGTTTGCATTCCCGCAACTCATACGCTAGCCATTCACAACCAATCTGTAACTCATCCTCAAGCTCAGGACTCCGGTTCTGAGCAGCAAGCAATACAGCGAGCTCCATAGCTCGCCGTGGACGTAGGGTTTTATGCTCCGGCGGCCTGAACCACGTAAAACTCGCCGTGTCAAGCTCTTACTAACTCGTCCATACGCTCAAGCTCTCCGCAAGGGCCTAACCGCATCGAAAAAAGAACCTCCAAGGGCTGCCCAGTGCAGGCCCGGGGGAAGTGTCGACCGAACACTTCGACATTTGGCGCGCCAGGAAGGGGGCTTTTCCCTTGCGCGATGAGCTTCTGCCGACAAAGATGACCAAGCTTCCTTCAGCGGCAAGCTCTCCTCCCCCGCGTTCACGGCGAACCTTGACCAGCGGGGAATACGTCTCGACGCACTCAGGACGGAGTGTGTCGGCGCAAGCTGGAAGCCAGCAGCCGACTCCGGCAACGCCGACTCCGGCAATGCAGGCTCCAACCAGCATGAGATCTTCTGCAGCGCTGAGCGTTCCCCACGGGGATGCGCTAGCCGCAGCAAGAGCGCTACTGCGCAGTCCGCCTGCTGGGGATGCGCCTCAGACAGCGACCCAGCAGTGGATACGCGAGGTAGACCGCCTCGTCGTCGCCGCCGCAAATCCTCGACTTCGGCGGGGACGACACTCCGGCCAACCGGCTGTGTCGCTGACACGCACGCCAACGGTTGACGGGCAGACGGCGGATTCCAGCTCCACCAGGCTTCAGTCGATGGACCTGAGGGCAGAGCTGGAACGGTGCCACTTGGGCCAGAACGCCCGGGTGTACCTCGAGCGACGTCGAGAAAGGCGTCGCAACCAAGAGGCTAGCGACAGCATGACGTCGGCCTTGACCCAGCCTGAAGAGCAGATCTTCACCACGCGATCTCTGCCCCAGGCATATGCCGTGCAGCATATGCCACAACCATATGCCCTGCAAGCGGCGCCCCCGGTCTATGGAGCTGCCTTGCCCATACCGGGATACACCGTGCCGACGGCGAACCAAGCGTTCGCGGCACCAACACCTGTGGCAACAGGGGCAGGGTGTGCGGCCCTGGCACCCCACCTTCACTTCGTGAGGTGGCCGCGGAAGTTCCGGCCGCACCTGCCCGAGAAGTACGACGGCAGCGTCAACCCGGCGGAGTTCCTCCAGATCTACTCCACCGCCGTACTTACCGCAGGAGGGGATGAGGCCGTCATGGCCAACTACTTCCCCATCGCCTTGACCGGCCCAGCCCGGTATTGGCTCATGAACCTCCCCCCAGGGTTCCATAACTTCCTGGGGAGAGCTCTGCCGGCAGTTCGTCGCCAACTTCGGCAGCTCCTACACGCGTCCCGGCACGGAGCTTGACCTCCACGCCGTCAAGCAACAACCTGGGGAATCACTGTGCTACTTCATCCAGCGGTTCTCCCAGGTACGCAACACCATCCCGCACATTCGAAGTGCTTCTGTGGTGGTGGCGTTTCGGCAGGGTGTCCGGGACAAGAAGATGCTTGAGAAGCTTGCGACCAGAGAGGTCTGCGATGCCTCCGAGCTCTTCGGCCTGGCGGACAAGAGCGCCAGAGCAGCCGAAGGGCGGAATTGGCACTCACTGCCAGCTTCCGAAGCCGGAAGACAGCCCGAAGACGGCGGAGTTCAAGCTGAGCTCCTGACCATGTCAGACAGCCAAGAGCCAAGCACTGGCTGACTTTGTGGCGGAGTGGATGCCAACGAAGGCTGACCCAGGGGGCCGCGAAGATGGTGAACCAAAGTACCGAGCTCCGGTCTTCACCGGGCCTCACTGGACGCTCTTTTTTGACGGCTCCTCGCGAAAGTAGGGGGCCGGTGCCGGCGTACTGCTTCTCATGCCATCGGGGGAGCAGTCTGGGTACATGGTGTGTCTCAATTCCAAGGCAACCAACAACTTGGCAGAGTATGAAGCACTCATCTTTGGCCTAAAAGACAGTCCTGTCTCTGGGCGCTCGCCAGTTGTTGGCGCAGGGCGACTCCCAGCTAGTTATCAAGCAAGTTAAGGGTGAATGCCCCTGCAATGACCCACAGCTAGCTGCTTATCTGCTCCACGTGCGGATGTTGGAGAAAGACTTCCTCGCCTTGGACCTGCGCCATGTACCGCGCGCTGGCAAGGCCGCAGCTGACGACCTCTCAACGAAGGCCTCCATCGGAGCCCCTGCGCCCGAAGGAGTCTTCGAGAGGACGTTGCTGCGGTCCACAGCCCGGCCCGCTGAGCCAGGCGAAGGGGGCTGAACCAGTGCCTCGAAGCTAGGCAGTCCCGGCGGCCCTGCAGCCATGGATGCCGCCAAAGGATCGTAAGCGTCACTGGGGACTCCGTGCAACCCAGCGCTCAAGATCCAGAAGCTCAAGTAGTCCCGATGCAGGGACCACGGAGGTCCGGGACTCCTTGAAGGATATCCTTCCTGATGAACGTGCATTCGCTGAACAGGTGGTGCGGATGGCTAAGTGCTACGCGCTGGTATCTTTACTGGCGTGGCGCCACAACATCCTATTGCGGTGCATAACCCAGGAGGAAGGCTGCGACTAGCTCGCAGTAGTCCACGGAGGCGAGTGCTGGGAACGCTCATCGTCCCGCACGCTGGTCGGTTAAGCCACCCGGCATGGCTCCTACTGACCGAGAGCCACCTGTACGCCGTCAAACCGGTTAGGAGATGCAATGCGTGCCAGGTCCACGCCAAGCAGACCCACACAACCGGTGCAGACGCGCACCCAAAGCCGTCGGGGGATACCGGCTCCTCTATGTCGAGGGCCAAACGGACTACCCAGGGCCGGGTCACGGGAACTACCCTTCTACATGGTATGCGGGGCCGAAGCCATGCTTCCCCCTGAGATCGCCATGGGGGTCCCCCCGTGTCTGAGCGTACGACGAAGCCACGCATGACCCGCTCTGCGTGATGACATGGCGCTCCGACGCTACCCCAGTAAGTTCACCATACTTACTTAGGTGTTTCTTTAAATTACGCATTAATTTATATGATCACCTTCCCACGCTCTATACAGTGTACATCCATTGTACACTTGGTTCCTCTTTCCTACGCTCATGCATAGTCGATATTTGCCATCCTGCCGAAGGCGGTAGTGCTTGGGGTACCTGCCAGAGGCCCGGGGGCCTTTCGGACCTCCCCCTGTAAGGGTACTGTACCGCCAGTTGGTCTCCTCCGAGAAAAGACCTACGCTAGACCGGGGGGTCAGGAGCCTTGCTTTGCCCGGTCCTGCACCCAAAGCATGCGCACTCTGCCCCCCAGCGCTACGGTCTGAGTACCAGGGGGCCAGACGGTTACACCCTTACTGGGGCTAGGGGCCAGACCTCCGGGACCAAGTGCACTGGATTACCCAAGCCCCGTATTCTGGCCCGGACAGTAAGCCAAATGAGACTAAGGGACAGGAAACGGAGGACTACTGAGCAGTACCGGACTCCGCCCCCACAGCTGGGCCGAGCTCCGAGGCCAGCCCTCGCCCTCCTTTCAGAGGCGAGCGCTAATGCCGGACCTCACGCCCTTCGCTGGCCTGAGCTCCGATGACTTCCGGACCTCCGCCCCCCACAGCTGGGCCGAGCTCCGAGGCCAGCCCTCGCCCTCTTTTAAGAGGCGAGCACTGATGCCGGACCTCACGCCCTTCGCTGGCCTAAGCTCCGATGACTTCCGGACCTCCGCCCCCCCACAGCTAGGCCGAGCTCCGAGGCCAGCCCTTGCCCTCTTTTCAGAGGCGAGCGCTGATGCCGGACCTCACGCCCTTCGCTGGCCTGAGCTCCGATGACTTCCGGACCTCCGCCCCCCACGGCTGGGCCGAGCTCCGAGGCCAGCCCTCGCCCTCCTTTCAGAGGCGAGCGCTGATGCCGGACCTCACGCCCTTCGCTGGCCTGAGCTCCGATGACTTCCGAACCTCCGCCCCCACAGCTGGGCCGAGCTCCGAGGCCAGCCCTCGCCCTCCTTTCAGAGGCGAGCGCTGATGCCGGATCCCACGCCCTTCGCTGGCCTGAGCTCCGATGACCTCTAGACCTCACGCCCTTCGCTAGCCTGAGCTCCAATGACTTCCGGACCTCCGCCCCCGCAGCTGGGCCGAGCTTCGAGGCCAGCCCTCGCCCTCCTTTCAGAGGCGAGCGCTGATGCCGGACCTCACGCCCTTCACTGGCCTGAGCTCGGATGACCTCCGGACCTCACGCCCTTCGCTGGCCTGAGCTCCGATGACTTCCGGACCTCCGCCCACAGCTGGGCCGAGCTCCGAGGCCAGCCCTCGCCCTCCTTTCAGAGGCAAGCGCTGATGCCGGACCTCACGCCCTTCGCTGGCCTGAGCTCCGATGACCTCCGGACCTCACGCCCTTCGCTGGCCTGAGCTCCGATGACTTCCGGACCTCCGCCCCCGCAGCTGGGCCGAGCTCCGAGGCCAGCCCTCACCCTCCTTTCAGAGGCGAGCGCTGATGCCGGACCTCACGCCCTTCGCTGGCCTGAGCTCCGATGACTTCCGGACCTCCGCCCCCACAGCTGGGCCGAGCTCCGATGCCAGCCCTCGCTCTCCTTTCAGGGGCGAGCCCTGATGCCGGACCTCACGCCCTTCGTGGGCCTCAGCTCCGATGACTTCCCGGACCACCCCTCTTCTCAGAGGCAAGCTCCGAAGCCGGACCCCCCCCTTCACAAGGGCTGAGCTCCGATGCCAGGCTTCACCCTCTCCTCAGAGGCTGAACTCCGAAGCCGTCAAAACCCTGCCAGCACAGGGAGTACTCGAGACAAGAAAATACGCGGGTAGGAGAAGGACCCACCTCGGGATCGTTACCTCCCCCGAGGTGAGCCCGGGGGCCACTGTCGGTACCCTCAATACCGGGTACCCCCGCGCACAGGGTAAAACTTCCTAAGGACCTCGCTCCCTCTGCAGGGACGAGATTTGAAGGCCCCACGTGTCCAGCGGGACCGGAGCTCCCCTCCCCACGGAGGATAGCTCCGGGCCTGCCGCGTGGCCCAGGAGGCCGGACCTCGCCCCCTCCGCAAGGGCGAGCTCCGAGGGCGCCACGTGTCCGGCAGGGCCGGGGCTCTCCTCTCCTCAAAGGATAGCTCCGAGCCTGCCACGTGGCCCGGAAGACCGGACCTCGCCCCCTCCGCGGGGGTGAGCTCCGAAGGCTCCACGTGTCCAGCGGAGCTCCGAAGGCTCCGGGTCCGACACGTGGCCAGCAGAGCAGTACTGCCGCCCGGCGCGGTAGGCAGCAGGAGTAAAGGCGTGCCATGCCTTTACCGTACAAAGCATTCAAGACCCGCGCCTTCCCAAGACGCGGAGACGTGGAGCACGCCTCTGTCAGGTGCCGTTGCGCCCAGTCGCATCACAGACTGGCGCGCGGTGTCAGAACCTGCCAGCCAATAAACACAACGACAAGACGTCCCCTGCCGCCTCCGCCGTCATCAACCACTACGACTAGCAGGCGGCATGGGCAGGGCGGCAAGACGAAGACTCAGAAGCCTTCGCAAGAGACAACTACCGACGTAACTGCTGATAAGATAGTCGGCAGGCAATCTCCCTGGGACCACCTATCGGGTCCCGGGCCCCCCTTGTAAGCCACGCGAGCTATGGACTATAAAAGGCTCGGGTAGGCAACGTTAGCAAGGGTTCACACTCTAGCCATTCACACCCTGGGTTCGCACTCACGCAACTCATACGGTATCCATTCACACCCAAGCTGTAACTCATCCTCAAGCTCAGGACTCCGGTTCTGAGCAGCAAGCAATACAGCGAGCTCCATAGCTCGCCGTGGACGTAGGGTTTTACGCTCCGGCGGCCTGAACCACGTAAAACTCGCCGTGTCAAGCTCTTACTAACTCGTCCATACGCTCAAGCTCTCCGCAAGGGCCTAGCCCCACCGAAAAAAGAACCTCCGCGGGCTGCCCAGTGCAGGCCCGGGGGAAGTGTCGACCGAACACTTCGACAGACCGGATTTGCGCAGGAGCTTAAAGAAGGGGAGCGCTCGCTCTGCTAACCTCAGTATAAACCGACTCAGCGCGGCTAGGCATCCCGTGAGTTTCTGGACTTCTTTGATGCGGGCGGGGGGCCGTATCAAGTCGATGGCCTTGATCTTTTCTGGGTTAGCCTCAATTCCTCGGTGTGAGACCAGGAATCCTAAGAGTTTTCCAGAGGATACGCCAAACACACACTTGTCGGGGTTCAGCTTGGTGCGCGTAGAGCACAGTTTGTCGAAGACTAAGGCCAGGTTATCTAGTAGGGTTGAACTCTTCCTGACCTTAACAATGATGTCATCGACATACACCTCAACTAAGTCTCTTATCAACTCCCCGAAGGTTTTGTGCATTGCACGTACAAAGGTGGGGAGAGTGTTCTTTAGGCCATAAGGCATAGAGACATAACAGTACATACCGTCTACTGTGATGAAGGAGGTGTGCTCTTCATCTTCTCTAGACATAGGGATCTGATGGAAACCCGAGTAGGCATCTAGGAAGCACAGCATATCGCAGCCTGATGTCGAGTCTACTATTTGATCTATTCTAGGGAGAGGGAATTGTAAGTGCATCTAGGATATCCCTTGTGGGTTTTGGCTAATTGATGACGAACATATGAGATCCTAATGAAACTATTAAGATAATTGCAGGATAAACAAAGTGAACTGGCTCGGCACACACAAAAAGGAGAAAAATATGGTGGTGCCCGAAAAGGAAGACTTTAGTGGAATTTAGAAGAGCAAAGTAGATATAAATGTATAGGTTGTGTGTGAGAGACACATCCCAAGAGCTCATGACTTTGCGTAAGGGTAAGGGCTAATAATCAACTAAAATCCACAGAACACCGGACTAGTCCGTCCATGGATCGGACTAGTCCGGTCAGTTTACTCGAACTCAACCGGACAAGTCCGGTTTTGGACCGGACTAGTCCGGTCATGTCTCTGTTGTCCTCTTTAGAGGACTGCGGACTAGTCCATCCAAGCGACAGGACTAGTCCGCTGAAGTTTCTGGAACCCCATTTCACATAGCACCGGACAAGTCCGGTTTCTGGACCGGACTAGTCCGGTTAACCCACTGGAAGTAGACCGGACAAGTCCGATCATATACCGGACTAGTCCGGTAGTAGGTTTAACAACGGTAACTTCTTTGGAAACCCTATAAAAAGAGGTCCTTCGTTGTTTCTAAAGAGGGACACGACTCATACTGTCAAAAACTCAAACCCTAGCGCCGCCACCTGTCCCAAGAGCCCAAAAACAAGTCTCCCCATACATCTAAGGTGCAAAAAGGTGAAGATCAATCAAATACTTGGATTTGGGATTGGGAGATCGTCGTTCCTTCGTTGTGAGCTCTTGGGGTTTGATCTCTCTACACTCATATTCTGCATTGTAATCTTTTTTAGTGTATTTGATCAACTTCTCATTGTAATTCTTGTGGGAGCCCTCAACGTGTGAGGTTGCCCCACAAACACGGTGATTACACTTGATAGTGAAGTCAAGTCGGCCTGTGTGGTGACTTGAAGAGGGAAAGGGTTGGGAACCCGGCTCTGTGTGAGCTTCCTCAACGAGGACGTAGATCTCTTGGTGAGATCGAACCTCGGTAAAAATTTGTCTTTTGTCTCTCATTTATTTTACATTTTGATACATTAGATCACTAGTTTGCTAATCATTATTTGAGTTACTTATAAGTTTGCACGTGCATCCATACAATAAATTAATTTATAAAAACTGTTGTTCTCATTCCGCTGCTGAAAGATTAAATTTTTGAAACACACTTAATTAACTCACATAATTCAGCACACCGGACTAGTCCGCCCACACAACCGGACTAGCCTGGTCAATCAAGTTTCTGATAATTTTATTAAGTGTGCAGGAATCTTTTAAAGGCCTATTCACCCCCCCTCTAGGCCACATTCAATTGGTATCAGAGCCAAGTTCTCCACCAACGAGACTCATATCTCGGAGAGATCAATGGCCTCTGAGAAGAACAACGATATCCCGAAGACGAACAACAACGATGAGGAGCAAGAAGCCAAAGCCTTCGATGTGCTGAAAGAAAGTCCACATGATGATGATGAAGTGAGACAGCTTAAGACATTACTGAGAAAGAAGTTAATGGCACAAAAGGGAAAAGAGGAAGAAAAGACGATGGGGAGTGGTCATCACGACTACTCCCGGTATCCTTACAACTACAACCGTCTCAATTCAAATAATCATTATCTCTCTATTCCTATGGGAAGGCCCCCGCAGTTTGACGGAAGTGACTACACCATGTGGAAGTACAACATGAAAATGCATCTAACATCCTTGAATCCCAGCCTTTGGCATATTGTCTGCACAGGAATAGATATCCCAGACACGGATGAAGAACTCACTCCGGAACAAGAACAAGAGATTCACAGAAATGCACAAGCCGTTGCAGTAATCACATCGTCACCGAGCAGAGAAGAATTCACCAAGATCGATGGACTAGAAAGTGCAAAAGAAATCTGGGATACACTCAAAACTGCTCATGAAGGAAATAGGTCTGTACGTGAAGCCAAAATTGAGATGCTAGAAGGAGAATTGGGGAGATTTGCTATTGAAGAAGGTGAATCACCTCAAGACATGAATAATCGGATGAAAGCACTCATCAACAAAATTCGTGCCTATGGAAGTAAGAAATGGACTGATCACGAGGTGGTCAAAAGGATGATAAGAGCCTTCATGCCAAGAAACGTCACACTTTGCTCAATGATTAGAGAAAGCCCCGGGTTTCACAAAATGACTCCCGATGAGTTATTGGGAAAGATCATAAATCATGAAATGATGGAGAAAGAGGCTCAATACGTCAAAGACTTAGCCGAGCTCACCTCTTCTAAAAGGAAAGAAGTTGCTCTCAAAGCAACGTGTAGACCCAAACTCAAAGAAACTCATGAAGACCAAGACGATGGAGATACAAGCGACGAGAGCACCGATCTTGATGACGAAGAAATGGTACTCTTCATCAAAAAGTTCAAACGCATGATGAAGAGAAGACACGGCAACAATTCACATGAAGGCAAAAGCAAGGATAAAGGAAAATCCAAGGCTCGACGCACTTGCTACAACTGAGGAGAGTATGGTCACTTCATGGTGGAATGTACTTATGAAGAAAACAAAAAGAAGAAGGAAACAAGATCTCAAGAAAAGAAAAATTTCAGAAAAAGAAGACAAGCCCATCAAGCTCACATTGGGAAGGAGTGGGACTCAAACGACGAGTCCTCCTCCGATGAAGAAGAAGAGATGGCCACTATCACGGTCAAGAAACCAACTATGAGAGCCACACTCTTTCCGAACATGGGAGGACGGGACATGAACAACCACACTTGTCTTATGGCTAAGGAAGGCAAGAAAAAGGTTCGACTTACTCCTCCTATGCTAAATTCCTTCATTGATGACTTTGATAGCTCTAGTGATAATGAAGAATTGTTTAGAGGGCTAAGTAAAATTGCTTTAAAGAAAATGGAAATGTTGTCAAACAAAATCTTTGAAAAGGAGGAACTTGTCAACCGACAAGAAGATATGCTCATCCGTGAGAGGAAGAGATATCAAGAAGTTGAAAAGCTTCTTGAGCTTGAAAGAGAGAAGAATGAGTCACTTGAGTTAGAGCTAGCCTTGAGTAAGGAAACTTACTCAAAGTTAGAGGACTCGCACTTTGCAATCAAGGAAGAACTTGCTAACTTGTCAAAAGTTAACAAAATCCTTGAGGTGCAAGTTGAGTCGCTCAAACAAAGTGACTCCTCTTCCTCCAAGAGCTCTTCCTCCAAAGACATGAGCTCGACAACAATAAGAACCTGCACTTTCTCTAGTAAGAAGAATGTAATTTCTAATGCTTCAATCTCTCATGACATGCATTCTTCTCAAAACGGCATCTTTGATAAGGAGAAGATCAAATATGCACGTAGTGCATATATGATCACTAGACCTCCCAATGTCAAAGATGGTCTTGGCTTTGACAGGAACAAACACATGTCTACTTCTAATCATGCTAAGAATAGAATCATTTTTGTTAAAGAAAAATCCCATGAATCTGAGCTACAAACACTGTTCCATACGTTTGATGCTTCTTATGTACTCATGAAAAACAAGTATGGAAAAGTCATTGCTAAATATACAGGGCCACGCCACAAGAACTTAAAAACTTGTGTGTGGGTGCCCAAGACTCTTGTGACTAACCTGAGAGGACCCAAGCAAGCTTGGGTACCTAAAACCCAGAAATAATTCTATTTTGCAGGCTTACTCCTCCGGCGGATCTAAGTGGGTGCTAGATAGCGGATGCACAAATCATATGACCGGAGAGAGAGGTATGTTTGTGGAATACGAGTGCAACAAGGATCCAAGTGAAGGTATATACTTTGGAGACAACAGCCAAGGAAAGGTCCTTGGTAGTGGTAACATTGAAATATCCTCTCAACAAACCTTATCTAATGTGTTACACATAGACTCTCTAGATTATAATCTTTTATCAATATCTCAACTATGCGACAAAGGTTACAACTGTTTATTCACTAATGAGGGTGTGACCGTCTTTAGAAGAAGCGATGGCTCGATTGCATTCAAGGGATTGTTGAAGGGAAAGCTTTATCTTGTTGACTTCAACAAAGATAAAGCCGAACTCAACATTTGCTTGGTTGCAAAGACCAACATGGGATGGCTGTGGCATAGACGGCTAGCCCATGTTGGAATGAGAAATCTGCAGAAACTTCTAAAAGGTGGTCACATCTGTGGTCTTAAGGATGTGGTTTTTGAAAAAGACAGGCCGTGCAGCGCTTGTCAAGCAGGAAAACAGGTTGGAGCACCACACCCCGCCAAGAATGTGATGACCACCGCTAGACCGCTGGAACTTCTCCACATGGATCTCTTTGGTCCAATTGCGTACATCAGCATCGGCGGTAACAAATACGGTTTAGTAATTGTTGATGATTTTTCAAGATTTACCTGGGTATTTTTCTTGTATGATAAATCAGAAACTCAGGGAATCCTCAAGAAGTTCTTGAAAAGAGCTCAGAATGAATTCTCATCAACCGTAAAGAATATCAGAAGTGACAATGGGACAGAATTCAAGAACACCCAAGTTGAAGAATATCTCAATGAAAAAGGTATAAAGCATGAATTCTCGGCACCCTACTCTCCTCAACAGAACGGGGTGGCCGAAAGGAAGAACAGAACATTGATCGAAATGGCGAGAACAATGTTGGATGAATACAAGACATCAGACCGATTTTGGGCAGAAGCGGTGAACACCGCTTGTCATGCCACAAATCGGTTGTACCTTCATCGACTACTGAAGAAAACTCCATATGAGCTTCTCATGGGTAAAAAGCCTAATGTTTCTTATTTCAAAGTTTTTGGTTGCAAATGTTTTATCCTGAACAAGAAACCAAGGGCCTCGAAGTTCGCTTCGAAGTCCGATGAAGGATTCTTTCTCGGATATGAACCGAATGCCTACGCCTATCGTGTCTTCAACAAGGTGTCCGGCCTTGTTGAAGTAGCACGTGACGTAGTGTTCGATGAAACTAACGGCTCACAAGTGGAGTAAGTCGATAAGTTTATGCTAGTTAAGGAGGAAGCTCCATGTGAAGCGCTGAAGAAAATGGCACTTGGTGATATCCTACCACGAGAGGAAACACAAGACAAATTTCAACAAGGAAGCAATGATCAAGGGGGAGCTCCTACACAAGATCAGGTTGAGGAAGGTCAAGAAGATCAAGATGATCATGGAAGCAATGATCTAGGGGGAGACATGACACATGAAGACAATGAAGAACAAGCAACTATACAAATTCCACATCCAAGAGTACATCAGTGTGTGCAAAGAGACCATCCTGTCAACAATATCATTGGAGATATTGCTAAGAGAGTAACTACTAGATCTCAAATTGCAAATTTTTGTGAACACTATTCTTTTGTGTCTTTTCTGGAGCCATACAGGGTAGAAGAAGCCTTAAGGGATCCAGATTGGGTGATTGCGATGCAAGAGGAGCTGAACAACATCAAAAGAAACGAAGTGTGGGATCTGGTGGAAAGACCAAGGGCGAACATCGTTGGAACCAAATGGGTCTTTCGGAACAAGCAAGATGAACATGGAGTAGTGGCAAGAAATAAAGCGAGGTTGGTGGCCAAAGGTTATTCTCAGGTATAAGGTTTGGACTTCGATGAAACTTTCGCTCCTGTAGCTAGACTTGAGTCCATTAGCATTTTATTGGCATATGCTACTCACCATAATTTTAAGTTGTATCAAATGGATGTCAAGAGTGCCTTCCTCAATGGTCCGTTAAAGGAGGAAGTCTATGTGGAGCAGCCACCGGGGTTCGAAGATCAGGAGTATCCCAACCATGTCTATAAACTGAGTAAGGCTCTCTATGGCCTCAAACAGGCTCCTCGAGCCTGGTATGAGTGCCTTAGAGATTTTCTGACTCAAAATGGATTCAAAATTGGTAAAGCTGACTATACACTCTTTACTAAACATTTTGATGATCATTTATTCATATGTCAAATTTATGTTGATGACATTATCTTTGGATCCACTAACAAGTCCTTCTCTGAAGAATTTAGCAAAATAATGACAGACGGGTTCGAGATGTCAATGATGGGTGAATTGAAGTTCTTCTTGGGATTTCAAGTGAAGCAACTGAGAGAAGGTACATTTATAAGCCAAACTAAATATACACAAGACATTCTCAATAAATTCAATATGGACAAAGCCAAGCCCATCAAGACACCCATGGCCATCAACGGACATCTCGACCTCAATGAAGACGGTCCAAATGTGGACCAAAAGGTATATCGGTCCATGATTGGCTCCTTACTTTATTTATGTGCATCTAGGCCAGATATTATGCTTAGTGTTTGCATGTGTGCAAGGTTTCAAGCCGCACCTAAAGAGTGTCACTTAATTGCTGTAAAAAGAATCCTAAGGTACCTTGTGCACACACCCAACTTGGGACTTTGGTATCCCAAAGGATCCAAGTTTAACCTGATAGGGTATTCCGACGCCGACTATGCAGGATGCAAAGTCGATAGAAAGAGCACGTCAGGGACAAGTCAATTTCTTGGTAGGTCCCTAGCTTCTTGGTCATCTAAAAAGCAGAACTCCATTGCTCTTTCCACAGCGGAAGCGGAGTATATTGCAGCCGGTAGTTGTTGTGCGCAACTACTTTGGATGCGACAGACTCTTAGGGACTACGGCTACAATCTAAGTCATATCCCGCTTCTATGTGATAATGAAAGTGCTATAAAAATTGCACACAACCCTGTAGAGCACTCAAGAACTAAGCACATAGAAATCCGTCATCACTTTCTTAGAGATCACTCATTAAAAGGTGACATTGATATTTCACATGTTAGGACTGAAAAACAACTTGCGGATATTTTTACCAAACCATTAGATGAGAAAAGGTTTTGTGAACTAAGAAATGAGCTGAACATTCTTGACTCTCGAAATGTGGCTTGAAACATTGCATACCTGGTTGTAACTCAAAATGTTCCTCTGTACTGTTAAAAAATGCTCCTCCTCTCCTTTTTCTACTCAGAAAACTATTTTTATAAAGAAATCTTGAGGATTATGACCATTGTTTGATTGCTGATTGCCTACTGGTCATAATCACCAAGACTATTTGCAAAATTAGTGTCCTTGGATCACCTCTAAACTCTATTATCTGCATCAAGTCTGCTGGAATCGGACTTGTCCGGTTGTCAACCGGACTAGTCCGGACAGACCACAGTTAGATTAATTCAGGGGTACCGGACTAGTCCGCTACCATGACCGGACTAGTCCGGTCAGTCGCATATAGAAGCACTTGGCCGGCCCAGACCTCTCCCTCACCCCTCATTAGACTTGCTCTCCCTCTCCTCTTCCAAACCCTAGCCGCCAAAGTGATTTTCGGGTTGAACCCTCAAAATCGAGGTTTTCTCCACGAAAAAGACTCCCCTTGACGAGTGGTCTCCCTCCTCCGGACTCATCCGGACTGATTTCCACTTCTTCGACGCGAATCTTCAAATCTTGGCATCATGTCTTCAGGCTCAGATGACAGCTCTTTTCACATTGATGAAGACGTTCAACACAAGAAAGTGAGGAGGACCAAGGAGAGAGTTATGAAGAAGAGACATGATGTCAATGCTCACTCTCCACCCTCCGACGACAATCCACCTAAGAAGAGGAAAGTCATTGGCAAAAGGCCTCTAAGGAAAGATGCTGCTGAGGGCTCGTCAGGGCCAAAAAGAATTCTCAATAAAGGGAAGGGACTTGCTAGTGGTCCCCTTGGGCCCTTGAAGATGAAAAACCCTATTCACCGCAACAGGCATCCTTCAAGTGAGGATTTCACTGGAAAAGGGAGTGAGCTAGCTGATAATTTCAGGAAGATTCAAGTATATGACCGACCTAAGCAATGCTCTGATCCAAGGTTCTGGAGCAACTTCCATGCAGACTACTACGAGCATGTGTACATGAAGATGAAGAACCCTGTAGTAGAGAGTCAATGGCTAAATGTTGAATATCTGAAGTCGAAGAGGTATCCTGCCTTTCGTGAGATGGTGGAGGCGTTAGAGAGGCACAGTCTGACGGACCTGCTATCCTTTGAGTATGACTGGAACAATGAAGTAATTACCCAGTTTTACTCCACTCTCTACTTTGCTCGGGATGATGGAGACAGTCTTACTTGGATGACTCATGGTTCAAGGTATAGTGTCACGTATGATGAATTTGCTAGGATTCTTCACCTCAACACACTTTGGATCATGAACTGGTCATTCATAATCTGAAACCCCTGGAGAAGGAGGAACTTGAATTTCTCTATGACACAAGGATGCCATATGTTCCTCCCACCATCAAATATCTAAAGCCCTTCTTTGTGGTCCTAAATAGAGTTTTGAGAAAGACTATAGCTCCGAAGGATGGAGATGCGGGAACTATACAAGGGACCTTGAGGACTCTCATGAAGGTCATCAGTGGAAGGAGACCATTCAATGTCTTTGAGTATATCTACAACGACATTGTGAACATCTCAATTACCCCCAATATGTCCTGTGGATACGCACCGTATATCATGTACATGATTGAGAAAGTGACGGGACTCGAGTTTGTCAAGGATGTCAAGCATACGGGGTTGAAGCCGCAAAAACCCACCGAGTACACTCTCCCTCCAGCTCCAACTGCCCCATCCTCTCCACCAGTGGAGAGGAGATCAAAGCAAGCTCATGATGACACTAGATCTGCAGCTGCTCCTCCTGGATCTCCACCTGCCCAAGAATCATCCAGCGGCATCCTCAAGATGCTCTCCTCCATCTTTGCCTGCTGCCGTAAGATCGAAGACAGGCAGCGCAAAGAAAAGCTTGCAAGGAAGAAACATCAACAGTACGTCAATGCCAATATCAAGTCTATCTGTGCAAAGCTTGAGATTGAGCCTGTTGGATCACCGCCCGCCCCCGAGGACTCAGAGGAAGATCCTGCTCCCGTGGATGCTAAAGATGAAGATCAGACTGAGACTGACGGAGGAGGCAGCGATGAGTGGTTCCCCTCAATTTTTCCCTTTTTGGTGCCTTGATGCCAAAGGGGGGGAGATTGAGATTAGGGAAGATTGAGATTAGATTTGGACTATTTCTATCTAGTATTAGTTATTAAGATCTTTTGTGATCAAGGACATGTACCTATTTTAAAATCTTGTAATGCACTATTTCTTTTCTTATGTGTAATGTACTATGCTCTAATGCCTACTTATATGTTCACTACTGTTTGTCTTTAATTTATCACATTTTGTTTATCACACACCTGTGAGGCACCCCACCATAAGGTGTGTGCATATGTGAGAAGTTTTTTGTGAATTCTTTATTATTCTCATATGTGCACACCTTATGAAAATCAACTTTTTATTCTCAATTGTGATATCTCAAATAGCTGTCATCAATCACCAAAAAGGGGGAGATTGTAAGTGCATCTAGGATATCCCTTGTGGGTTTTGGCTAATTGATGACGAACATATGAGATCCTAATGAAACTATTAAGATGATTGCAGGATAAACAAAGTGAACTGGCTCGGCACACACAAAAAGGTGAAAAATAGGGTGGTGCCCGAAAAGGAAGACTTTAGTGGAATTTAGAAGAGCAAAGTAGATATAAATGTATAGGTTGTGTGTGAGAGACACATCCCAAGAGCTCATGACTTTGCGTAAGGGTAAGGGCTAATAATCAACTAAAATCCACGGAACACCGGACTAGTCCGTCCATGGATCGAACTAGTCCGGTCAGCTTACTGGAACTCAACCGGACAAGTCCGGTTTCGGACCGGACTAGTCCGGTCATGTCTCTGTTGTCCTCTTTAGAGGACTGCGGACTAGTCCATCCAAGCGACAGGACTAGTCCGCTGAAGTTTCTGGAACCCCATTTCACATAGCTAGTCCGGTTAACCCACTGGAAGTAGACTGGACAAGTCCGATCATATACCGGACTAGTCCAGTAGTAGGCTTAACAACGGTAACTTCTTTGGAAACCCTATAAAAAGAGGTCCTTCGTTGTTTCTAAAGAGGGACACGACTCATACTGTCAAAAACTCAAACCCTAGCGCCGCCACCTGTCCCAAGAGCCCAAAAACAAGTCTTCCCATACATCTAAGGCGCAAAAAGGTGAAGATCAATCAAATACTTGGATTTGGGATTGGGAGATCGTCGTTACTTCGTTGTGAGCTCTTGGGGTTTGATCTCTCTACACTCATATTCTGCATTGTAATCTTTTTGAGTGTATTTGATCAACTTCTCATTGTAATTCTTGTGGGAGCCCTCAACGTGTGAGGTTGCCCCACAAACACGGTGATTACACTTGATAGTGAAGTCAAGTCGGCCTGTGTGGTGACTTGAAGAGGTAAAGGGTTGGGAACCCGGCTCTGTGTGAGCTTCCTCAACGAGGACGTAGATCTCTTGGTGAGATCGAACCTCGGTAAAAATTTGTGTCTTTTGTCTCTCATTTATTTTACATTTTGATACATTAGATCACTAGTTTGCTAATCATTATTTGAGTTACTTATAAGTTTGCACGTGCATCCATACAATAAATTAATTTATAAAAACTGTTGTTCTCATTCTGCTGCTGAAAGATTAAATTTTTGAAACACACTTAATTAACTCACATAATTCAGCACACCGGACTAGTCCGCCCACACAACCGGACTAGTCCGGTCAATCAAGTTTCTGATAATTTTATTAAGTGTGCAGGAATCTTTTAAAGGCCTATTCACCCCCCCTCTAGGCCACATTCAGGAATGGATCTTTGGGACATGCCTTATTGAGACTGGTGTAGTCGATGCACATCCGGAGCTTCCCGCCGGCCTTCGGGACAACAACAGGGTTCGCCAACCACCGGGGGTGGTGGACTTCCCGTATGAAACCAGCGTCCAACAGCTTCTTGATTTCTTCGCGGATGAAGTTTTGCCGCTCGATGGACTGCTTACGGGGCTTCTGTTGGACTGGCCGGGCGTCGGGGAAGACCTTTAAGTGGTGCTCGATCACCTCCCTAGGGATCCCCGGCATCTGCGACGGCTGCCATGCAAACACGTCGACGTTGTGCCGGAGGAAGGTGACGAGCGCACCTTCCTATTTGCTATCCAGGCCCCCGGCTACCCGGGTGGTCTGGGTGGCATTGGCGCCAATTTGGACGAGCTTCGAGGGGACGTCGCCCTCGTCGAGGGGTTGCACACGGGGTGCTGCGGTAGAGGCATGGTGGCGTGCACTCAGGTGGAGCCGGTCTGGTTCTGCACTGCCAGGGGCTGGTGCTCTAGCTGTTGCAAGCGCTTGGAGCTTTTCCAAGGCTGACGCTGCAGCAGTGCGGTCTCCACGAATCCTGACGATGCCTGTTGGTGTAGGCATCTTCAAGACGAGGTAGCCGTAGTGGGCTACTGCCATGAATTGGTACAGGGCTGGCCTGCCAATTATGGAGTTGAAGGGGAGGTCGATCTCCGCCATGTCGAACAGAATGTACTCTGTCCGATAGCTGTCCGGTGCCCCAAAGGTCACCGGAAGGCTGATGTTGCCGTAGGGAACGACCTGTCCCGGCCCTACCCCTGAGAACGGGCTCGATGGGGTGAGCTTGGCCATCGGTATCTGCAGCTTCTGGAAAGCTGCGGGACTGATGAGGTTCAGTCCAGCCCCGCCATCCACCAAAACGTGGTACATCCCCACGTTGGCGATGGTGGGAGCCACCGACGCTACCGCTCGGTGCAGGGTCTTAACCGCGCTTCGGGACGAGGGGTCAGCGGACCCACCGTAGATGACGTAGAGCATCTTCCGGCGCTCGTCATCACTGGAGCTGGATCCCTCATGATTGCGCACCGCCTTCACGACACGCTGAGGCTCCTGGAACTCCACCTGGTGGTCGACGTTGTCTTGGGCGTCGACCTTCTGCTTGCCCTCCCTTTGACGTAGGGTGGGGAATCAGTTCGAAGCTGCTTCCCTTTCCGGAAGCGCTCCGTGAGCTTCTGGATCTCCCGGCACTCGGCAGCAGTATGGTAACTGGTGCCGTGCACGGGGCATAGCTCGCCTTGGCCACCATCTGGAGCTGGTGACTGTCGCGGCCTCTTGTCGGGGCGCGGCCCCCGAGCTCCACTGGGTGCCGCTGCTGCGGCAACGGGAGCCGCGGCCGGCAGTTTCATCTTGCCACCGCCCCGGTTCTTGATCTTCCTGCCGCTTCCATAGGAAGCGGCGCCAGATCCTGGCTGCCCTCCTAACTCAGAGGCTGGCAGGGAGTGCCAGTTCAGCCCTTCTGCTGCTCTGGCGCACTTGTCCGCCAGGCTGAAGAGCTCTGAGACGTCGCGGACCTCTCTGGTCGCGAGCTTCTCGAGCATCTTCTTGTCTCGAACGCCTTGTCGGAACGCCACCACCACAGAGGCATTTTGGATATGTGGGATGGTGTTCCGTACCTGGGAGAACCGTTGGATGAAAGAGCACAGCGATTCTCCAGGTTGTTGCTGGATGGCATGGAGGTCGAGCTCCGTGCCAGGCCGGGTGTAGGAACTGCCGAAGTTGGCGGTGAACTGTCGGCAGAGCTCTCCCCAGGAAGCTATCGAACCCTGGGGGAGGTTCATGAGCCAAGACAGGGCTGAGCCGGTCAAGGCGACAGGGAAGTAGTTGGCCATGACGGCCTCATCCCCTCCTGCGGCAAGTACGGCGGTGGAGTAGATCTGGAGGAACTCCGCCAGGTTGACGCTGCCGTCGTACTTCTCAGGCAGGTGCGGCCGAAACTTGCGCGGCCACCTCGCGAAGCGAAGGTGGGGCGCCAGGGCCGCACATCCTGCTCCTGTTGCTGCAGGCGTTGGTGCCACGAACGCTTGGTTCGCTGCAGGCACTGTGTACCCCGGTATGGGCAAGGCTGCACCATAGACCGGGGGCGCCGTTTGCAGGGCATATGGCTGTGGCATATGCTACGTGGCGTATGCCTGGGGCAGAGATCGCATGGCGAAGGTCTGCGCCTCAGGCAGGGTCGAGGCTGACGTCATGCTGTCGCCGGCCTCTTGGTTGCGACGGCTTTCTCGGCGTCGCTCGAGGAACACTCGGGCATCTTGGCCCAAGTGGCATCGTTCCAGCTCTGTCCTCAGGTCCGTCGATGGGAGCCTGGTGGAGCTGGAATCCGCTGTCTGCCCATCAACCGTTGGCGTGCGCGTCAGCGACACAGCCGGTTGGCCGGAGCATCGTCCCCGCCGAAGTCGAGGGTTTGCGGTGGCGACGACGAGACGGTCTACCTCGTGAATCCACTGCTGGGTCGCTGAATGGGGTGCGTCCCCAGCAGGTAGATTGTGCAGTAGCGCTCTTGCTGCAGATAGCGCACCCCCGTGGGGAATGCTCAGCGCTGCAGAAGATCTCACGCTAGTTGGAGCCTGCATTGCCGGAGTCGGCGTTGCCGGAGTCGGCTGCTGGCTTCCAGCTTGCGCCGACACACTCCGTCCTGAGTGTGTCGACACGTATTCCCCGCTAGCCACGGTCCGCCGCGAACGCGGGGGAGGAGAGCTTGCCGCTGAAGGAAGCTTGGTCATCTTCGTCGGCAAAAGCTCGTCGCGCAAGGGAAAAGCCCCCTACCTGGCGCGCCAAATGTCGAAGTGTGTGGTCGACACTTCCCCCGGACCTGCTCTGGGCAGCCCACGGAGGTTCTTTTTCGGAGGGGCTAGTCGCTTGCGGAGAGCTTAAGCGTAAGGGACGAGTGAGGGAGGAGCTTGACACGGCGAGTTTTACGTGGTTCGGGCCGCCGGAGCGTAAAACCCTACGTCCACGGTGAGCAGAGGTGCTCGCTGTATTGCTTGTTGCTCAGAACCGGAGTCCTAAGCTTGAGGGTGAGTTATGCCTAGGGTGTGAGTTGCTGGAGTGCGAACCCTTGCTAACTTTGCCTACCCGAGCCTTTTACAGTCTAAGGCTCAAGCGGCTTACAAGGGGGGCCCGCGACCCGACAGGTGGTCCCGGGGAGATTTCCTGCCGACTATCGTATCCGCAGTTATGTCGGTAGTTGCCTCTGGCAAAGGCTTCCGAGTATTCGTTCTGCCGCCCTGCCCATGCCGCATGCTAGTCGTAGTGGTTGATGATGGCGGGGGCGGCAGGGAATGTCTTGTCGCTGTGTTTATTGGCTGGCAGGTTCTGACACTGCACGCCAGTCTTCGATGCGACTGGACGCAACGGCACCTGACAGAGGCGTGCTCCGCGTCTCCGCGTCTTGGGAAGGCGCGGGCCTTCAATACCTTGTACGGGCATGGTATGGTGTGTCTTTACGCCTGCTGCCTACCGCGCAGGGGCAGACAGCGCTGTCCTGCTGGACACGTGGCGGGCCCGGAGCTCCCCTCTGAGGAGAGGGAGCTCCGGCCCTGCAGGACACGTGGAGCCTTCGGACCTCTCCCCGCGGAGGGGGGAGGTCCGGCTTCTGTCGGCCACGTGGCGGGCCCGGAGCTCTCCTTTGTGGAGGGGGAGGACCGGTCCCGCGGGACACGTGGCGCCTTCGGAGCTCTCCCCACGGAGGGGGGAGGTCCGGCTGCCGCTGGCCACGTGGCGGGCCTGGAGCTCTCCTCTGAGGAGAGGGAGGTCCGGCCCCGCTGGACACGTGGCGCCTTCGGAGCTCTCCCTGCGGAGAAGGGCGAGATCCTTAGGCATTTTCCCCTGTGCGCGGGGGTACCTCATATCGCGGGTACCGACAATTAACAACATCAGTTTCTCATCATCGTTACGAGTGCAGTTAGCTAGACACATCTATCTCGCTTCCCAATCCCATGGACTCAGCGAAGCTTAAACAAAAACCATACCCGACTCATAAACTTCCCTGGCGACAAGGGTGGTTTAACCAAAACTAGTAAACACCTATAAAAGGGTTTCCTATCATGTTTGACTCAGCACACACACCTTTTCGCAAAACAAAACAGTTTTCCAAAACATAGGATCAATATGGTCAAGGGCACTTGCCTTGTTCTTGCGGTTCCGGTTGCTCTTGGATCTCGAAACCATTTTGTTGCAGCTCGTCGTAGACAGCTCCCTGAGTTTGTCCTTCTATACATGATCACGCACATACAAGATCCACAGCAATCAATATCATGCATAAAATTTAACTAGATGCGATGATGCATATGCATGCTATCCTATGATCAGTTTTTATCAGATCGGTTTGTACGTGTTCTTGCATGGTTTGCATGGTTTTACGATGAACAGAGGTGTTTGGATCAAATGTGGACGTGGCGATGATCTTGTCTTTTAGATCAACCCGATCAACAAGTGATCTGTCCACGAGAAAGCTTCTGTTTGAAAGGAATCAAAGAACAAACGCAAAGAAAACACGATGATGTCGTAAGGTGATATTGGATACCTACCTTACGTTCTTCTTAGTCTCGGGGTCCTTCTCCTATCAGACAGATCGTTGGGGCTTTTCTTCTGGCGATCTTCCTCGACCGAACTCCGGCGATGGGCTTACTCGGCGAGTTGAGGCTAGGGCTCTAAGTTGTCGGCTCAGGAGGTGGAAAACAAGTTCGTGGTTTTCGGCCAAAGGTTCTGGGTTCTATTTATAATCGGGAGAAGAGGAGTCCTAATCTGATTGTATTTCGAATAAGAGTCCTATTCAGATCGTTGTTGTATCTTAACAACTTATCTTAGTTGATTTGGTGCGGCAACATTGTGGAATTCAGGTCGGTTTCTTCTCCGTACCGATATCTCTACGCGTACAGAATCCAAAAACCGCTCTAGAACTCCGGCGATGAGCTCCGGAAGCTCCACGTGTCCACCGGGGCCTGGTCTCCCCTTTTCCGCAGAGACGAGCTCCGGTTGTGCCGCGTGTCAAGCGAGCGAGACCTCCCTCTCCTTCGGAGGTGAGCTCCGCGTGCGCCACGTATGCTGGTGGTCGGGACCTCCTCTCTATTCGGAGGTGGCTCCACGCACGTCACGTGTCAGTGTCGGACCTTCCCTCTCTTTGGAGGTGGCTCCAGGCGTGCCACGTGTCCTAACAGTGCCAGACTTCCTTTCTTCTCAGGGACGAGCTCCGAGGTTAACACATGTCCAATAGTGACGGACCTCCCGGAGATAAGCTCCGGTGGTGACACGTGTCCAATAGAACCGGACCTCTCGGAGGTGAGCTCCGAGATCAACACGTATCTCGCGTGACTGGTCCTCTGATTTCCGCGGTGACTAGCTCCGAAGGTGACATGTGTCCTGCGGCTGGCCTTGCTTCTCCGCATAGGCTAGCTCCAGGGGCAACACGTGTCTCACGGGGTCGGACCTCTCCCCCTTTGCGGAGATGAGCCCTGAGCCTGCCACGTAGCTGTAAGGGCCTCAGTTTTGACACCTACTTGAAGTGTTCATCACCACACCACACACTTCATTTGAAGTAAGTTGATGAACACAAATGAAGAGCAAGTAACCACCATCAACATGCTCATTAGAGAACAAACTCACATATTGCAAAAGTGGTATTTCCCACATGTGATATAGGTGGGCTGGACATATGAAAACTCCTACACATTGCTAAGGATGTCCATGCCAAGTTTCACCCAAATTCAAAACCTTTTTGAGGTCATTTTGGGTATAGTTAGAAAGAGTGCAGTTTGAAACCATATTCAAATTCAAACTGTTTTTATCCCATGAATTTAAAAGTGGGAGGCATATTCTTATTCAGCATATTTTTGTGAGCTCACACACCAATTTTCACTCCATTTGGAGTTGATCCTGACATGAGCTAAGTGGGACAAATTCAAACTTTATTGGAATTCAAAACTGAATTTGTGCTGAAATTCATTCAAACCAAACCCAATTTGAATTTTGATCAATTCAAATGGCTCATGGGTGAATAATTTGAATCACCATGGGTATTTTGGGGCTCACTGTTTACAACAGTGATTAGGAGTAAATTTCAGAGGTTAAAATTGGAAGTGGGACCCACATGTCAGCCACTACTCCAACTCAAACCGACTGAAAACCCAGCTCGGGTTCTTGCGCCGGACTGAGCAGCCACCACGGCGAAGAGGCGACCGGGACACCACCTGCTTGCCGCCCCGACGTGCTGAACCGCCTCACAGCCCCCTTATCTACGCCACCGCCCTGATCGGAGCGATCACTGCACACTCTGCTGCCTCCTCGCATCAGAACCGCGCCATCGCTGCCGATCACTCGGAGCTGATCAGGGAAGCTTGGTAACCGCCTCTCCGTCCCCTCCAGAGCCACGGCAAGGTACTAGAAACCTTCCTCCGTCTTCCCCGCTGCTAGAATTCAGCTGAAACCGGTCGATCTTGGCTATACCGAGAGTTCAATCTGGTTACCTAACGCCGTCGCACTTCGGGCTCCCGTGGACAGCCCAACCGGGGCGTTGTCACGCCCAAGCCAAGGCACCCTTGGACGAGCTGGTGACCGGTGCTGCTCACCTCCAAGCCACAGCCCGAGTGTTTGCTCACCGGCGGCAAATTTCCAGTTTTCCCCTTTCTGTGTGCAGAACGACCTTCGGGTGTGGTTCTGTCGAATTCGTACTCTAG
Source organism: Neostapfia colusana (assembly GCA_030760725.1). Taxonomy (NCBI): domain Eukaryota; kingdom Viridiplantae; phylum Streptophyta; class Magnoliopsida; order Poales; family Poaceae; genus Neostapfia; species Neostapfia colusana. Next base: position 105,212,280 of record JASWHV010000004.1, on the reverse strand, counting down.
AAAGGATTAGAGGGTCTCAATCCGCTCTCACACAAACTAGACACGGTAACGCACAAGTTGCCTTCACAACCTTTGGCCGGAGGACCTCTGTACCCGGCGTAATTCGAAGTTTACCGACGGCGGAACACACGGGAGGCATCGGGCGCACGGTGAGGACCTATTTTGGGCCTCCCCCGAGCTGCCTCAAGCTCATGTCGACCTTCCATGAGGTCCACTGATGCTTCCCGACCGGTTGCTCGAGTAGTTGAGGTGCTAGGGGAGTCAGCCGACACGGCCGAAGTTTTTCCGAGGCGGCGGCTCGTCGCCGACCATGCACCGGCCGTTGTCATGACGAGCCGACCCCAGAATCCTGTTCCCCGTGTGAAAGTAGGCAGGGGCGGCCAAGATCGTGAAGTTTGAAGCTCCACAGAAGCTGCCGGCGAGGTCCCTCAGCGACGGAGCGCGGGCGGCGAGAGGTTGACGAAGGGGGTGGACCCCAGCTGTCAGCGGGAGATATTTTGAATCAGGATCGGGCTGCGGCCAGGATCGGGTGTGCTGGCGCGCAAAAACCTTGTGTGCCGCCGTGTGCTGTCGCCTCGGCGCTCAACACGTGTCCCTGTGGGCCCCGGCAGATTTAAACTTTTCCCCTGATTTTCAGATTCCATTCAAACTTAAAATCCTCATAACTTTGGCTAGAAAGCTCCAAATCGAGTGAACCAAATTTTGTTGGATTCAGATCTCGGAGCACTTTCCAGCAAATCAAGTTTCACTTCATGAAAACCCTTATTTATCCAGAATTAATTCATCAAAGTTTAAACTGTTAGGAATTGTAACTGGAGAATCCTTTGGAGGAAAATCCTGAAATTTTGCTGGGATGTTCACCAAAATATCCCTGAACTACCATAAAATTTCAGACCCATTTGAGCTCATTTGATCCACCTAATGGTGTGATTAGTGAAACTGTTCCAGAGAAAATAGAAAATGTTCAGAAACATTTTCAGAATTTTCTGTGAAATTGTTTAGCTCATATCTTTAGTTAGGAACCTTCAAATTAAGTGATACCAACTCCATTAGAACCCTCTTAAAATCTAGTTTTCAGGAAGTCATAGTTTGTTTCATGAAAATCCTTAGAACACCCTAAAAGCCTTCAATTAAGGTCAAGTACATGATTAATTGTGGATGGCTCAAATGAGCTTTGCTGCAACTAAAACTTGACCAAGCCTATGTTTAGGTTGTAACCAAGCCACAGTAAAAATTTCACAATCATTGGGCTTGTCTAGTAAGAGTTATAGACTTCACAAGTTTAAAAGTTAATACAACTGCATTTAAATTAATACATGTATTGCTTCTATCATGTAGTCGCTAAGGTCGAGGAGGAACCCGAAGTCCTAGACTTCGTTACTCTGGAGGAGCAGCTAGCCTACGACCAAGAGCAGCAAGGCAATCCCCGGTTTGCATTAACCGTTTTTACAAATTTTTATTGTTTTGAGCACTTACTTGAGTATTATGATTCTTTGCATTAGAGTCTTGTGTGGAAACCCAACTGCATAGCCAAGAAAACCATGGATTGGGTTTAGGATTGCAAACCCCGTTAGCTACTGCAATGCTAAGATAGTGTAGGAATCGGTACAAGTCGAGTAGTTGGAACTACTCGCGAGAATAGGCTAGAGGCACATCGCTCGGGTAGAGATAGCACATGATATACATGGCAAGAAAGATGAGACCGAGTGGAGAGTAAGGGCAGCAGGACTTTGGAGCCTGTGTGTTGTAGCTCCGCTTGTGTCGATTGAGGACCGAGCCATGTGCGGGCCTGTTGAACAAGCTAGAACAGTACCGAAGACCTACCGGATATATGGGAACCGGGAAACCGATGTAACTCCGGTAGCTGAGTCTTGAGGCATAGCTGGTCGTTCAGAGGGTAGGTTGAGAGCTCGAGGTGTAAATCGGCTGGCGGCACTGAGATGCGCGTGCAGAGACCTCTTGCTCGGGACGATTGGACCGGTTCAACATTTGGCTAACGGGTGAAAGGTAGTTGCGTACGGCGTCCGTGATGGTTGTTGTAGGCAACATCGAGTACGGGCGTACATGACGGGTTATTCGGGTAACCCTACAGGTGTAAATCGATTATAATCGCCGTCCCTCGCGGTCAGTGAGTACCACTTGTTCACTGTACCGTGACATAGAAAGAACAGGCTAGTTACATGTTAAAATGTTGCTGATTGAAGGATAGACTTGATTGCTAATGACTTGCTGTAGTTTAGAGCTAACTAAGGTTCATTTCAACTTTGGGCAAAGTACATGAGAGAAATGTGTTTCTTGTTTGATTGCGGCTCTCTCATGTACCTTAGCGTAAGGTTCTCCACAACCTGCTGCTAAAACTTGAAAGTAAGGTTCTATTAATTAGGCGAGTCCTTGCAAATAATTTTTACCTCATGTAACCCACCACCCCTCATTTAGAAGTTCCATGTTTAGGTGAGACGGGTCAGACTTGCTGAGCCTTCGTACTCACTGCTTGTGTTTGAAGCTTTTGCAGGGTTCTATGAGGAAGGGACTCCCGATATGGAGACGGAACCCCAGGAGGGGAACCCCGTCGAGTGGGAGTTGTGCACGCCGCAGAGTTAGTGTGCGTGTGTGCTAGCAAGGACACGTTCAAGGGCTGAACATGGACTTGATGCGTAGTCTACGCCCGTGAGTGTAGACTGGAACTATTTTGATGTAAACATGTTCATAAACTTGTTTCTGTAATAAAATTTCGCTTCCGCTTTGTACCTTTGACGTGTGTTATCCGGTGCTGTGCAACGCAGCACCCCTCAGCGTGATCCTGGCTCGACAAGACTGTTGGGGTCGTGTCAGCGCTGGTATCAGAGCTCGCTTGAGGTTTAACGCACTACAAAGGTCATCTTTTCCAAAAATCCAGTGAGGAACGAGTTAGTAGCCCGTATAAGGATGTTATTAGCATATAGAAAGTGGCATACTAACCTATTTGTTTATGTCAGAAAATCGTGTATCTCGGGACGTTTATCTCTTGGGGGGTACACGTAAGCGCTGTCCACCAGTGCGCACAAGCTGAAGGGTGGAGCCCCATGGGTGGCAAGTAACCCGACTCGCTTTAATATCCTCTACGACTCTTCATGTCGTTTGGGGTATTCGAGCAACGTCTATCCCTGGCGTGCATGGTGCAATTTGGGAGACCTCGTCACGTGGTCAGAAATGTGAACATGTAACTCAAGGCTTGTTTGGCTTCAGAACATCCAGGCGAGTGATGACGGCCGGGTGTACAAACTGTATGGATTCCAGGCTCAGTGTGCAGCCGAGTATGACGATTGCTTGAGTTTCCTGCAGGTAGCCTGACCACGAAACGGTAGACGTGTAGCATCCGTGTGCGAGTGACGTTTAGTGACACTGAATTAACGAAGCCGGCTAAGTCCGGTATAGGTTTTTCTTTGTGAGGACGTAGTACCGACATGCTCTGGTGACGCATCGATGTCACACCCAACTAAATGAACAACTTCATTGTAAAAAAAAACTTGAAGGTTTTGATCCAAAGCAGTAAAACTTTGCTGTAACCTCTTCCCTTAATCAGGATATTCAAAGTAAACAAGTTTTCAACTTATAGGTTGTTAAGGACAGAGTACTCTGGTTTCAGCTGAATTAAGGCTGAAGTTGATCAGAGGTTAGAGGTTGAGTTCTTTCGAGGTTGGGGTCATATGATACATTTCTGGAAAGCTTTGGAAGAGCTTTACAACTCTTCTGTTGAGGTCCAGAGGTGTTTCATCCCTTAACCACTCGAAAAATGCAGTAGAGTTGAAACTGTCCAGAAAACAGGACAGAGTAAAGACTCTCTGTAAACTCTCTGTAAATTAAGCATAACGTCTTGCATAAAAATCCAAAAATAGAAAATGAGGTAGTTCTGGAAAGCTTATGAGATGGGTTACAACTTTGTAACAGAAAGTGTTGTCAGATTAGTTGCAGAATTAACTGGAATTATTGGATCAAATCAGTACCTAAAGTAGGGAGGTGCTGTCCAATTGTTTCCAGAAATTCTGCTAACTTTGACATCTCATAACTTTTGAACGAGGACAGATATTAAGACAAGCAAATACTTTCTGGAAAGATATTGAAGTTAGCTTTAGCTTTTATGTTGAGATCCAGAATTGGTTTTTCTTTAACATGGCCTAAATCAGTTTGAAATGGAAACTGGTCAGGGCTGTCATGGGAACAGCAGATCAGAAGTCAAATTTGTTTAAAATTTGAACTATGTTTCCAAGTTTGATGGGTTCCATAACATGTCTTATGTTATAACTCAGTGGTTTACTGTTTAAATAAATATTTGACATTTCTCAAATATATTTTACAGATGACAGCAGATAAACAGTTGGAGAACGGGTGGGTGGTTTCCCACTGTTCTCACCGTAGCGGCTACCCGGAAGCATTGTGGCAAATGCTCCGATATTTCGGGTACAACCAGATGCCGCAGTACTTTGCCAAGGAAGAAGGCGAAGAGGGGAACAAGACGTGGACAATCCATGTCAAAGTCCCTGCAGGACCTACGCCACCCGGTTGGGTGCCGTTCACCATCACGGTGAGAGGAAGACAACCGGAAGGGATGTGGCAAGTGGCAGCCCGTGACACTATGTCACGTTTCTGCCAACTACATGTGCAGGCTACCGAGGGCACTCCATACACGCTCGTTCCGGTGGAGGGACGGTCTCAGAATGTGTGGGAAGAGAGGTATCTAGAGGCAACGGACCCGAGTTGCCCAAGGTACAACCCCGCGGAGGCAAATCTCAGCCTCCAGATGAGGGCGGGAAACGCCGTGATGGACAGCCAAGCTGTTCATATGGAGCATCTCACCACGAAGCTCAAGGAGAGCATGAGCCGGGGAGACCATTTTGAGAGTGCTCACAGCGCATTCCGCAATGTGCTCCTTCCGACGATCAAGCGACTGAATGAACAACACAATCAGTTGCGTCGTCTGAAGAAGGCGAAGAAGAAGAGCCGTCTTGACATCGCGGCGTTGCAAGAACTGGTACAGAATCTGACCCAGGAGAACGAGGACCTTGCTCAAGAGCGAGACGACGCTATTGAGGAAGGCCAAGGCTGGGAAGAAGATTATAACCAAGCCATGGACGAGGTGCATGCATTGCAGGACCTCGTACCTCAGGTGTTGGGCATACCGGTGGTCTTGGGTCTTCCAGCAATGGGAGAACCCGAGATGGGAGAAGAGGTGGTAGATCCAGAGCCACCAACAGAGGTACCGGAGGAGGACGACCCACTGGAGGTCGAGTTCTACTCCGAGTAGGGGGTTACAGTTGCCATGTAGGGCAGCTAGGGTAGTGTAGCCCAAATTTTGTAATCGGTGACATGTCGTGTAGACAGTAGCGCATGTATAGATAGTGATGACATGAGCACGACTTCTCGGAGACCCGAGAATAATGTATCTTGTATAAAGTTTATGCTTTATCAATATATGTGAATGTTGTGCAAATTAATCATGTGTCACTTCAATACCTACTGTTACATATGGAATTTTAAGTAAGACATGTGCTAATCGCTGCTGTTTTGAATTTCAGAATGACGTGTACTCGTGCCAACCCTGATGTTGGGGGTACTAGCCAAGGGGGAGAGACCTCCCAACAGCCTCCCGAGGACTCCTCGGGACAACAGCAGCAGCAACAGCAAACACCACCACCGCCACTGCCAACGGTTACACTGGCCGACATCGTCACGGCAATGGCAGGTTCACATCAGCAGCACACGGAGTTGCTGCAAACGCTTATCGCCAATACATCTCGCCCAGAGAGACGTCAAGACCGTGAGGAGCGTCAACAGAGCTCCTACTCTGACTTCCTGGCAACTCATCCCCCGGTATTCTCAAGGGCGGATGAACCTCTTGACGCGGACAACTGGCTCCGCGCCATAGAGATGAAGTTCGCGCTGCTCCAGATAAGTGAGCAGCGCAAGACTCAGTTCGCGGTCCAGCAGCTCCAAGGATCCGCGAGCGTGTGGTGGGCCAACTTCTGTGCTTCACAGCCCACCGACCGAGTGATGAACTGGACGGAGTTCCGGACGGCCTTCAGGGCCTATCACATACCGCCAGGTCTAATGAAGAGGAAGACGCAGGAATTCTTACACCTGCAACAAGGGAGCCGGAACGCGCTGGAATACTCCAGGGCGTTCAACGATCTCGCACTCTACGCGTCGTATCACGCAGATACGGACGAGAAGCGGCGGGACCATTTTTACCAGGGGCTTAACCCGCTCCTGAAGGACAAGTTGGCGATGTTCAATCGCGGCAGCCTCAACGACATCATTGATGCTGCGATTGTTCAAGAGGACTCCAGCAAGGAGTTGGTGGCGGCAGAGCGAAAGCGAAGCGCGCCGCAAAGTAGCGGAGAAGGAGGCGGTCCTTCTCAGAACTTTCGGATGGTGAATCGCCCACCATCAGGTCCACGCTGGCAGCCACCCCAGAGGTCGATGCCTTTTCGCAGTCGGCCGTACTCTTTACCGGCATTCAGGCCGGCGCTGCCAGTACCACCTCCGCAACAACAGCAACAGCGGGCGATGCCGCGTGCGTATGCACCTCAGCAGCGCATGCCGGGCTTTCGTCCCCCGAGCACTACACCAGCAGCGGCCACATGTTACAAGTGTGGTCATCCAGGACACTTCGCGAGCAGTTGCCCGGAGAGGCAAGGCGGCGGAGTGGCACCACAGTTTCCGGGGAGGAATCAATCCCGGAACCCTACTAATGCGCGGCGGGCAAACCCTAGGCCCGGCACCGTCCACCAGCTTGCCATAGAGGACGTGCCGGAGGGTGAGCCAATCCTTGCGGGTATGTTCCAACTCCACCAGCATCCCGCTATAGTACTATTTGATTCAGGCGCCACGCATAGCTTCATTAGCCAAGCTTTCATTGATAAATATAGCTTGCAAACACTACCCACCGATAGTCCTTATGTGATCTGTTCACCGGGTGGGAAAATTTCAGCAAGCATGATGGTCCCAAAAACGCCATTGTGCTTAGAGGGTGGAGTCTACCCTACGTCTCTCATAAGCCTAGAGGGAAAAAAGGTCGATGTCATTCTAGCGATGTCGTGGTTAACCCGCCATGGCGCTGTTTTAGACACCGACCTTTGAGTCGTGCACTTGAACTCAGAAGTGCACGAGTCTCACTCATTATTTCTGGACAGTCTAGAAATAAAACTTCCAAGTGTCTATAAAGCCACAACCATCAGATTGGAGGATATTCCAGTGGTCCGAGAGTTCCCTGATGTATTCCCGGATGATTTGCTGGGGATGCCACCCGATAGAGAGGTGGAGTTCAAGATTGAACTTGCACCGGGAACCATGCCAATATCCCGAAGGCCGTACAAGATGGCGCCCAAGGAGTTGGCTGAACTGAAGACTCAGCTTACGGACCTCCTGAAAAAGGGTTTCATTAGGCCGAGCTCCTCGCCATGGGGCTGTTCGGCATTATTTGTCAAGAAGAAGGATGAGACGTTACGGCTTTCCTGGACTATCGTCCATTAAATGCTGTAACCATCAAGAACAAGTACCCGTTGCCACGGATCGACATGTTGTTTGATCAGTTGGTCGAAGCAAAGATCTTTTCCAAGATGGATTTAAGATCCGGGTACCATCAGATTAAGATAAGGGCTGAGGACATTCCAAAGACAGCTTTCTCAACAAGGTACGGACTTTATGAGTACCTGGTCATGTCCTTCGGCCTCACCAATGCTCCAGCTCACTTCATGTACTTAATGAATTCGGTATTCATGCCGGAGCTGGACAAGTTTGTCGTGGTCTTCATCGACGATATCCTGGTATATTCCAAGTCGGAAGAAGATCACAAGAAGCATCTGCGTATAGTCTTGCAACGGCTGCGGGATCACAAGCTATACGCGAAATTCAGCAAATGCGAGTTCTGGATATCGCAAGTGCCTTTCCTCAGGCATATCATCTCAGCGGAGGGTATCGCTGTAGACCCGAGCAAGATCACTCAAGTGCTGAATTGGAAATCCCCTAGGACTGTTCACGAGGTACGGAGTTTCCTCGGACTCACGCGATATTATCGGAGGTTCATTCCGAACTTCTCGAAGATTGCCAAGCAAATGACAGAGCTGCTGAAGAAGGCTACCAACTATGTTTGGAGTCCAGCATGTGAAGAAGGATTCAAGGCTTTAGTCAAGCACCTGACATCAGCACCGGTTTTGGCGCAGCCAGACGCAACAAAACCGTTCGATGTGTACTGCGATGCATCCAGCATTGGGCTCGGATGTGTGCTGATGCAAGACCGAAGAGTGGTCGCATATGGATCACAGCAGCTTAGAAACCATGAGAAGAATTATCCAACCCACGATTTGGAGCTCGTTGCCGTGGTGCTTGCACTGAAAATGTGGAGGCACTACCTACTCGGTAACCTCGTACATTTATATACCGACCACAAAAGCCTCAAGTACATATTCACTCAGAAGGAGCTGAACATGAGGCAACGAAGATGGTTAGAACTGATAAAGGATTACGAAATAGAGATCCATTATCATCCGGGCAAGGCAAACGTAGTGGCAGATGCGCTGAGCCGCAAGTCACACGTCAACAATCTGACCATCACACCGTTGGAAGAGAGCGAACCATCACTGCATGTAATTCCACATGGAGCTCTCTACAACTTAGCTTTGATCCCCACCATCCGTGAAGAGATAGCGGCAGCCCAGAAGAATGACAAGGGCATGTCGCATTTGCGGAGACGTGTAGACAGTGGGGAGCTGAAATGTTTCCGGAAGGACGGAGACGGCGTCCTATGGTTCAAGGACCGGATCGTCGTACCCCGTAACCCGGAATTATGGAAGAAAATCTTTGATGAGGCTCACTTGTCAAAGTTTTCTATTCACCCCGGCAGCAACAAGATGTATCAAGAACTCAGAAGCAAGTTTTGGTGGACACGGATGAAGCGTGAGACTGCAAAATACGTGTCCGAGTGTGATACATGTCGAAGGGTGAAGGCAGACCATATGCGAAAACCGGGACTGCTGCAACCACTGGGCATTCCTGCCTGGAAGTGGGAGGACGTGAGCATGGATTTCATCATCGGTTTACCCACCACCTTGCATAAACATGATTCTGTGTGGGTGATCGTCGATCGGCTCACCAAAGTTGCCCATTTCCTCCCGGTCAACACCAACTACAACGCCAAGAAGTACGCTGAACTGTACATCTCATGGATCCTATGCTTGTACGGCGTACCCCGTACTATCATATCAGATCGGGGCACTTTATTTGTGTCCCGTTTTTGGGAGCAGCTGCACGCTGCCTTGGGGACGAAGCTGATCTGTAGTTCAGCATACCACCCGCATACGGATGGACAAACCGAGCGGGTAAATCAGATCCTAGAAGACATGCTACGAGCTTGCGCTATCAACCACGGCAAGAATTGGGATGATCACTTGCCGTTAGCCGAGTTCTCGTACAACAATGGGTACCAAGCCAGCATCAAGATGGCGCCCTACGAGGCGCTATACGGGCGGAAATGCCGCACACCACTGAATTGGTGTGAATCTGGCGAAAGGGTTACCTTCGGGATTGACCTCGTCAACAACACGGAAGAAAAGGTTCGACTGATTCCGGCGAACCTAAAAGCCACTCAATCCCGTCAGAAACAGTATGCGGACCGGAGAAGGCGCCCATTACAATTCGAAGTTGGAGATCACGTATATCTACGGGTGTCTCCAATGAAGGGCGTAAACAGATTTGGGGTGAGAGGAAAGTTGGCACCCCGATTCATCGGTCCATTCCAGATTACAGAAAGATGTGGATCAGTTGCATACCGGCTGGAATTACCAGAAGCACTTTCTGGTGTGCACGACATCTTTCACATTTCCCAGCTGAGGAAGTGTCTCGAGCTATCAACTACCGTTCAGCTGGAAGATATTGAAGAACTGCGACCGGATCTCACCTATCGGGAGGAACCGGTGCAGATTATTGATGAAAAGGCCCGAACCACATGCAACCGTACGTTGTGGTTCTACAAGGTTCTATGGAGTAATCACTCCATGGACGAAGCGACATGGGAGAGCGAAGGATTCCTTCGCGCTAACTACCCCGACTTTTTCACGTCGCATATCCGGTAATTTTCCACCGTCCTCTCTCTCATTTTCAACTTATAATCTCGGGATGAGGTTCTTTTAAGGGGGGAGGAATGTAAGGGCCTCAGTTTTGACACCTACTTGAAGTGTTCATCACCACACCACACACTTCATTTGAAGTAAGTTGATGAAAACAAATGAAGAGCAAGTAACCACCATCAACATGCTCATTAGAGAACAAACTCACATATTGCAAAAGTGGTATTTCCCACATGTGATATAGGTGGGCTGGACATATGAAAACTCCTACACATTGCTAAGGATGTCCATGCCAAGTTTCACCCAAATTCAAAACCTTTTTGAGGTCATTTTGGGTATACTTAGAAAGAGGGCAGATTGAAACCATATTCAAATTCAAACTGTTTTTATCCCATGAATTTAAAAGTGGGAGGCATATTCTTATTCAGCACATTTTTGTGAGCTCACACACCAATTTTCACTCCATTTGGAGTTGATCCTGACATTAGCTAAGTGGGACAAATTCAAACTTTATTTGAATTCAAAACTGAACTTGTGCTGAAATTCATTCAAACCAAACCCAATTTGAATTTTGATCAATTCAAATGGCTCATGGGTGAATAATTTGAATCACCATGGGTATTCTGGGGCTCACTGTTTACAACAGTGATTAGGAGTAAATTTCAGATGTTAAAATTGGAAGTGGGACCCACATGTCAGCCACTACTCCAACTCAAACCGACTGAAAATCCAGCTCGGGTTCTTGCGCCGGACTGAGCAGCCGCCACGGCGAAGAGGCGACCGGGACACCACCTGCTTGCCGCCCCGACGTGCTGAACCGCCTCACAGCCCCCTTATCTACGCCACTGCCCTGATCGGAGCGATCACTGCACACTCTGCTGCCTCCTCGCATCAGAACCGCGCCATCGCTGCCGATCACTCGGAGCTGATCAGGGAAGCTTGATCACCGCCTCTCCGTCCCCTCCAGAGCCACGGCAAGGTACTAGAAACCTTCCTCCGTCTTCCCCGCTGCTAGAATTCAGCTGAAACTGGTCGATCTTGGCTATACCGAGAGTTCAATCCGGTTACCTAACGCCGCCGCACTTCGGGCTCCCGTGGACAGCCCAACCGGGGCGTTGTCACGCCCGAGCCAAGGCACCCTTGGACGCGCCGGTGACCGGTGCGCTCACCTCCGAGCCACAGCCCGAGTGTTTGCTCACCGGCGGCAAATTTTCAGTTTTCCCCTTTCTGTGTGCAGAACGACCTTCGGGTGTGGTTCCATCGAATTCGTACTCTAGAAAGGATTAGAGGGCCTCAATCCGCTCTCACATGAACTAGACACGGTAACGCACAAGTTGCCTTCACAACCTTTGGGCGGAGGACCTCTGTACCCGGCGTAATTCGAAGTTTACCGACGGCGGAACAAACGGGAGGCATCGGGCGCACGGTGAGGACCTATTTCGGGCCTCCCCCGAGCTGCCTCAAGCTCATGTCGACCTTCCCTGAGGTCCACTGATGCTTCCCGACCGGTTGCTCGAGTAGTTGAGGTGCTAGGGGAGTCAGCCGACACGGCCGAAGTTTTTCCGAGGCGGCGGCTCGTCGCCGACCATGCACCGACCGTTGTCATGACGAGCCGACCCCAGAATCCTGTTCCCCGTGTGAAAGTAGGCAGGGGCGGCCAAGATCGTGAAGTTTGAAGCTCCACAGAAGCTGCCGGCGAGCTCTCCGGCGAGGTCCCTCGGCGGCGGAGCGCGGGCGGCGAGAGGTTGACGAAGGGGGTGGACCCCAGCTGTCAGCGGGAGATATTTTGAATCGGGATCGGGCTGCGGCGGGATCAGGTTTGCTGGCACGCAAAAACCTTGTGGACCGCCGTGTGCTGTCGCCTCGGCGCTCAACACGTGTCCCTGCGGGCCCCGGCAGATTTAAACTTTTCCCCCGATTTTCAGATTCCATTCAAACTTAAAATCCTCATAACTTTGGCTAGAAAGCTCCAAATCGAGTGAACCAAATTTTGTTGGATTCAGCTCTCTGAGCACTTTACAGCAAATCAAGTTTCACTTCATGAAAACCCTTATTTCTCCAGAATTAATTCCTCAAAGATTAAACTGTTAGGAATTTTAACTGGAGAATCCTTTGGAGGAAAATCCTGAAATTTTGCTGGGATGTTCACCAAAATATACCGGAACTACCATAAAAATTTCAGACCCATTTGAGCTCATTTGATCCACCTAATGGTGTGATTAGTGAAACTGTTCCAGAGAAAATAGAAAATGTTCAGAAACATTTTCAGAATTTTCTCTGAAATTGTTTAGCTCATATCTTTAGTTAGGAACATTCAAATTAAGTGAGACCAACTCCATTAGAACCCTCTGAAAATCTAGTTTTCAGGAATTCATAGTTTGTTTCATGAAAATCCTTAGAACACCCTAAAAGCCTTCAATTAAGGTCAAGTACATGATTAATTGTGGATGGCTCAAATGAGCTTTGCTGCAACTAAAACTTGACCAAGCCTCTTTTTAGGTTGTAACCAAGCCACAGTAAAAATTTCACAGTCATTGGGCTTGTCTAATAAGAGTTATAGACTTCACAAGTTTAAAAGTTAATACAACTGCATTTAAATTAATACATGTATTGCTTCTATCATGTAGTCGCTAAGGTCGAGGAGGAACCCGAAGTCCTAGACTTCGTTACTCCGGAGGAGCAGCTAGCCTACGACCAAGAGCAGCAAGGCGAGCCCCGGTTTGCATTAACCGTTTTTACAAATTTTTATTGTTTTGAGCACGTACTTGAGTATTATGATTCTTTGCATTAGAGTCTTGTGTGGAAACCCAACTGCATAGCCAAGAAAACCATGGATTGGGTTTAGGATTGCAAACCCCGTTAGCTACTGCAATGCTAAGATAGTGTAGGAATCGGTACAAGTCGAGTAGTTGGAACTACTCGCGAGAATAGGCTAGAGGCACATCGCTCGGGTAGAGATAGCACATGATATACATGGCAAGAAAGATGAGACCGAGTGGAGAGTAAGGGCAGCAGGACTTTGGGGCCTGTGTGCTGTAGCTCCGCTTGTGTCGATTGAGGACCGAGCCGTGTGCGGGCCTGTCAAACAAGCTAGAACAGTACCGAAGACCTACCGGATATATGGGAACCGGGAAACCGATGTAACTCGGGTAGCTGGGTGTTGAGGCATAGCTGGTCGTTCAGAGGGTAGGTTGAGAGCTCGAGGTGTAAATCGGCTGGCGGCACTGAGATGCGCGTGCAGAGACCTCTTGCTCAGGACGATTGGACCGGTTCAACATTTGGCTAACGGGTGAAAGGTAGTTGCGTACGGCGTCCGTGATGGTTGTTGTAGGCAACATCGAGTACGGGCGTACGTGACGGGTTATTCGGGTAACCCTGCAGGTGTAAATCGATTATAATCGCCGTCCCTCATGGTCAGTGAGTACCACTTGTTCACTGTACCATGACGTAGAAAGAACAGGCTAGTTACATGTTAAAATTTTGCTGATTGAAGGATGGACTTGATTGCTAATGACTTGCTGTAGTTTAGAGCTAACTAAGTTTCATTTCAACTTTGGGCAAAGTACATGAGAGAAATGCGTTTCTTGTTTGATTGCGGCTCTCTCATGTACCTTAGCGTAAGGTTCTCCACAACCTGCTGCTAAAACTTGAAAGTAAGGTTCTATTAATTAGGCGAGTCCTTGCAAATGATTTTTACCTCATGTTATCCACCACCCCTCATTTAGAAGTTCCATGTTTAGGTGAGACGGGTCAGACTTGCTGAGCCTCCGTGCTCACTGCTTGTGTTTGAAGCTTTTGCAGGGTTCTATGAGGAAGGGACTCCCGAAGAGGAGACGGAACCCCAGGAGGGGAACCTCGTCGAGTGGGAGTCGTGCACGCCGCAGAGTTAGTGTGCGTGTGTGCTAGCAAGGACACGTTCAAGGGCTGAACGTGGACTTGATGCGTAGTCTACACCCGTGAGTGTAGACTGGAACTATTTTGATGTAAACATGTTCATAAACTTGTTTATGTAATAAAATTTCGCTTCCGCTTTGTACCTTTGACGTGTGTTATCCGGTGCTGTGCAACACAGCACCCCTCAGCATGATCCTGGCTCGACAAGACCGTTGGGGTCGTGTCAGTAGCCAGTTTAGCGGTGAACCTCTCCCCACTTCGCAGGGATGAGCTCCGAACACGCCACGTGGCCAGCGAGTCGTGGGGGTTGTCTTGGGCGCTCTCTGTGAACTGGATTCGGCTCTTTTTGGCTATCTTTTTGATATTTTCTCTGTTCTCACTTCTTTTAAAATGTTTTCTCTATATGAAACATGAATACATGCATAAACCAGAGATGAGGGTGTCACAGTAAGAATGATAATTATTAAATTACTTTTTTGATGAATCCCTGTGTTTAGATTATTCACAATCTACTTGGTGGATGGACTTAGGTGCCACTGTGCATGTTTGTAATTTTTTATAGGGGTTCGATACAAGGACGACCCTAAGAAGAGGGGAAAGGGCCATTAAAGTCACTGATGGCCTTGAAGCTGAAGTCAAAGCCATTGGAGATCTTCCATTAGTACTTAAAGATGCCTTTGTACTTAAGCTTAATAATTTTCTTTATGTACCCTCTTTAGAGAGGAATTTGTTTTCTATATCATGCTTGGATGATATTGGATATGTCTACCATTTTGGCAATGACAGATGTTTGATTAAGTTTAATAATAAGGTTGTGTGTCTTGCCTTCCGAGAAGACATGTTATATTTGTCATCCTTGCATGATTATGCTAATATGGTAAGTAATGATCAAGTATCCTCTCATAACGACTTAGTATTTCACAAGCGCAAAAGAATTGATTCCGAAACATCTTCAAAATTATGGCATTGTGGTTTAGTTTGAGAACCAATTCTTACTCACTTAGACTTTTCAGATTCCGGACAATGCATAGATTGCATTAAAGGAAAGTACATTAAGAAAATTAAGAAAATGTCAAACGTAGTACGGGAATTTAGAGATAATTCATATGAATATTTGTGTTCCATTTCCCGTATCATCCGTACATGAGTATAATTCATTCACAATGTTTACGGATGATTACTCACATTATGGCTACATTTATCCAATTAAGGAAAGATCCTAAACATTGGATAAATTTAGAATATATAAGGGTGAAGAAGAAAATCAGCATAATTAAAAAAAATAAGATGGTAAGATCAGACCGTGGAGGGGAGTACTATGGTCGTCACACACCGTACGAGTTGTGGACAGGACGTAAGCCCGAACTTAATTATTTTCATGTGTGGGGTTGTCCTGCTGAGGCAAAAGTGTTTAACCCAAACATTGGTAAGTTATTTTCTATGACAGTAAGTTGCCATTTTATTAGCTATCCAGAAAAAAGCAAGAGTTATCGTTTCTATTGTCTTGACCGACGCACTAAGTTTAGAGAAACGAGGCATGTTGTCTTTTTAGAGGATGCCATGATCAGGGGGAGTATGATACCTCAAGAAATTGATCTTGAGGAGACGCGGGTGTATGCACCCACTCCAATGATTCATAAACATATTTCTCGATAGCTGCTGTAGTTGAACCAATAGTGCTCGTCGCTGTTGTGTTAACACTTGTTGTTAGTCCTTCATCAGCGACACCAATAGTAAGTGAGACTCCTGTTCTGCAGGAACCAACATAGTTTTCTGAGCCTCTAGAGCCAGTCGCTGCTAATGATGAGGAGCAACAACCGCCTCAAATAGAAGATAATGTGCCAATTAGAATATTTCAAATAGTAAGAAAATTGGCTATTCCTAGAAGTTATGAGATCTATATGAGTGAAGAACTCCAAATGGAGGATGATCCCATCTAATTTGAAAAAGCTATGAGAAGTACTCAATCATCCCAGTGGTGTAAAGCCATAGAGGATGAGATGAGTTCCATGAGCGCCAACAAAGTCTAGGAATTAGTCAAAATTTCTAATGGAGCCAAAATAGTAAATTGTAAGTGGGTTTACAAGATTAAGCATGACTCCAAAGGGAAGATGAAAAGTATAAAGCCCGACTTGTGGCAAAAGACTTCACATAAAGCAAAGGCATAGACTATAATGAGACGTATTCACCCGTCTCTACTAAGGATTCGTTTAGAATCATTATGACTTTAGTGGCACATTATGACTTAGAATTACATCATATGGATGTAAAAACAACGTTTCTCAATGGGGATCTATATGAGGACGTCTACATGACACAATCTAAAAGTTTTTTCATTAAGGGTAAGGAACATATGGGATGTCAATTAAGAAAGTTTGTTTATGGACTTAAACAAGCCTCTAGGCAATGATATCTCAAGTTTGATGAGACCATAAGAAAGTCTGGGTTTATGGAGAATGAGGAGGACGACAACATATATGCTCAGTTTAAGAACACGAAATTTATTTTGCTTTTTCTTTATGTGGATGACATACTAATTGCGAGTAGTGATGTCAATATACTATTAGAAACTAAGAAATTTTATCCTCCAATTTCGATATGAAAGATCTTGGTGAAGCATTCTACGTGCTAGGAATTGTGATTTACCGAGATAGAAGTAAGGGGGTATTGTGTTTATCCCAAAATACATACTTAGAAAACGTATTTGAGAAGTAAGGAATGTAAGCAAGTAAATCTTTTTCTGCTCTATAGTCAAGGTGATAAGTTTGGGAACCAATAAGCGATCGATCATATAAAAATTGGTTCCATATGCTTCTGCTGTCGGAAGATTAAGGTTTGCTCAAGTAATAACACACCTTGACATAGTTTAAGTAACCAGGATATCTTGGCATAAGTAAGTTTTATGTTGTGAAGGAGAAAATCCAGGATCATATTATTAGAATTGAGCATATTAGTACCAAGCATGTGCTTGCGGATCCGCTTACTAAAGTCTTCCACCCAGTGTGTTCAGATAACACGTAGCCGGCATGAGGTTAAGAGAAAACCTAGGATCACCTGGATATTAAGGGGCCAAACTAATAATAAGGTTGTTTCTAAGTGTAAGATGTATTGTAGTTATCAGAGTGAGTGAGCTGCAACACTCCTCCCGGCCTGCTACGGAAGCAGCCCATGAGGTTATTTGATTGGAGGGGGCTTGGCGCCCTCATGCGATCGGGATCGAGGGAGCGGATGAACATCGAGATTTACGTGGTTCGGGCCGCCAGAGCGTAATACCCTACGTCCACGGGAGTGCTTGTTGTATTGCTTGCGCGTGTGTGCGTGAGAGGGTGCTGGACTGCAAACCCTTTATCGGGTGGTCATCCCGGTCCTTTTATAGTCCAAGGCTGGGGTGGTTACAATGTGGCTTGGGGCCCGATAGGTGGCCCTGAAGCTATGTGAACCCTATACATGATCTAGGGTTTTATACTCCGAGTAGAGTAGTCGGTGGGGGAGTTAAGTACCGCCGCCTGGCGCGCTGAGCGACCCTGTCCGTGTGTCAGGTGATGATGAAGACGTCGTCTTGTTGCCGTGTCTTGTCATTCCGCTTGGGCGGCATTGTACCGCTGTCACGCCTTAATGTCCTCTCTTGTCACCGTAATGGCGAACAGGCAGAGGACGGAGGCGTGCGTAGTGCGCCATGCTTCTATGGAAGACGCGAGCCTTGAATGCGTACCCTGACAGCACACTTCCACCTTGACTTCGTCGACCCATGGCCCACGACGGATCGTGGGGCACGTGGCAGCTTCGGAGCTCTTATCGACGGGTTTGGATCCAGGAGTCACGTGGAAGCTTTGGACCTCACCTCAACGGGGAGGCTCGGATCGGAGTCTAGGGCACATGTGAACTCCGGAGCTTTCCTTAGTAGGGAGGAGGCTCTGAGCCAGGAGACACCTAGTAGCTCAGAGCCCAGGACACGTGTCGGCTCTGGAACTCAAGTGCACGTGGCAGCCCTAGGGCTGACCTCGAGGCCACGGGCACGTGGCTATGCCAGCGCCCGCCTCGGGGGAGGCAACGAGCCCGCAGATGGGGCCTCCATCTCTCCCGTGTGGTGGTTTTGAACCTGCACTTTGGAAACCGAAGTGGTGGCCCTTGTGTTGGGGCGCACCTACCACTGGATGAGGCAGGACGTCAGCATCGGGCCCCTTGGGAGGTCTGGGACACCAAATACCTGTTTGTGCCTGCAGACATGGCAGAAAAGAGTAATCGTGCTCTATGGCCACCCTTCCCTGTTTGGTAGCTTTACTGTGGCTTACGGTCCTCAGGTGAGGTATGGGGCTTGGATATTTCGATGTGGGTCATTCGGGCTATGGTTAAAGACTTGCCTAGGGGTATGTGCCATTCGGTTCCTTGGTACTGAGTTGTAGCGCTGGAGAGGCGCGGTGTGCACGCTAGGGGTACGGAACCAGGCATAGCAGGCTACACACCCTGGACCTCCCGCTGGCGTAAGCCTCTCAGGGGAGGGGCCATTCGGCGCCATAGGGCCCCCATGCAATGAGACAACCAAAGGTCCCCAAGTTACGGTTAAAACTTTGCTCAGGGGTATGAGCCGTCCGGCTCCCCGATATTGAGCTGTAGCGCTGGAGAGGTAGGGTGTGCATGCCAGGAGTATGGAACCAGGCATAGCAGGCTATACACCCTGGACCTTCCACTGGCATAAGCCTTTTAGGGGAGGGACCATTTGGCGCCATAGGGCCCCCGAGCAATGAGACAACCACGGGACCCCGGGTACGCCACAGGTACGTCAAGAAGACCCGCCTGTAGAAGGATAGCACAACTCTTGCTATGGTTGAACACAGGAAAAAGTGACTGGCAACACGACCAGAGCAGTATGGAAAGAAAGTACGAAAAGAGTGGGGGCAATGTTCGGGGTCCGGTTACTTTTCTTGTCTGTAGGCGTATTCTTTCTAGTCCCCAAGTACTCAGTTGTAGCACAGGGGAGGCAGTGCGGCAGGCTTAGGGTACAAAACCATGCTAAGCAGGTTCCGTGTCCTGGACCTTCCTCGGGCGTTAATCTTTCAGCGAGGAGACCTTCCAGTGCCACAGGACCTAAGACAAGCATGTAGGACAGGCTCCGGACATACAATTTACAGTTGTTATGCATGAGTAAGCACAAACTGGAAAGGGAGAATGCGCAGGGTAAGATAATTTTTTCTCATTTCAGGCTTCCTTCATAGGAGTAACACAAGCCGTATAAGAAGGCAGCGACCCGCTCCGACGACAAGAGTAGCAGGACTCCTTCGGAGCTTAGCTGTTCTAAGCGCTGTTCCTAGACACTATGACACCCTTTTCAGAGAAAATAGAATCCTACCGCTGCGCTAAGGATAGAACTTACAGAGGTGTTTTTATATTCTGTGGATTGAGTAGAGGTACCCATCCTCTATGGCTAGGTGGGCGCACCTGGGGCGGCATACATGTGCTGCTCGGAAGGGACCCTCCCAGCTGGGGGAGGGTTTGTCACCCCTTCTCAAGAAAGTATTAGATGAGGCACCAAGTGGCCCTACCTTGGGCTGTATACTCTGTGCGTACCGTTGCTGATATCGCCGGAGCGTTTAGCGGTGTAGCGTATTTCGAGCAGCCTCTAGCCATGTTGCCTCATCGACGATGTTGATATCTTCACGTGGAAGCTGGTCCTGCATGGCTTCGTTGTACGCTTGTACATGGGACGAGCCCATGGTGATTTCCGGGGGGGAGGATGGCCTTAGCCCCATACACCAGGAAGAAAGGTGTTTCCCCTGTCGAGCGATTGAGGGATGTCCGGCTAGCCCATAGTGCACACGGAAGCTCTTCAAGCCAATTGGCACCATGCTTCTTCAAGCTGTCAAAGGTGCGCGTTTTGAGTCCCCTGAGTATCTTGGCGTTTGCTCTTTCGACTTGACCGTTACTCTCTGGGTGAGTAACAGAAGCATAGAAAACTTGGATGTCGAGGTCTTCGCAGTAGTCTTGGAACACTGCACTGGTGAACTTGGTCCTGTTGTCGGTGATGATTCTGTTTGGGACCCCGAACCGGCAGATGATCGACATGATGAACTTGACTGCTGACTGCTTGTTGATTGTTACTATAGGGGCAGCTTCCGGCCACTTGGTGAAGTTGTCTACGGCGATGTAGAGGTACCGGTACCCTCCGACGGATCTGCAGCATCTGCGCTGGTGTGTGGATCTGTTTAGCATGGCATTGGCACTCCTTGCATCTCTTGACCAGGTCGACGGCATCATGGAGAGCTGTCGGCTAGTAAAAGCCATGACGGAAGACTTTACCGACCAACGTGCGGGAAGATGCATGGTTCCCACACTCACCTCCATGAATTTCTGTGAGCAGGTCGCATCCCTCCTCCCGGGTTATGCACGACAATAGGACGCCATCAGCGCCACTGTGGTAGAGATCCCCTTCTACCAGCGCGTATCTCTTAGCCAAACGAGCGATCCGTTCAGCGGAGACACATTCACCGGGAAGGAAATATCTTTCAAGTAGTCTCGGATCTCCGTGATCCATGCGTCGGGACCTACTTGAGCACTTGGATCTTGAGCGTCGAGTTGAAAGGAGTCCCCAGTGACGCTTACAATCCTTGGTAGGTATCATGGTAGAATGGCCGTCGGGACCACCAGCTTTAAGGTGCTGGTCCCGCCCCCTTCGCCTGGTTCGGCTGGCCAGGTGGTAGGTCGCAGCAACTTCCTTTAGAAGACTCCCTCAGGCACCGGATCCCAAGTGGAAGCCTTCGTTGACAGGTCGTCGTCTATTGTGTTGTTGGCATGGGGAACATAGCACAAATCCAAGGATAAGAAGTCCTTCTCCAACTTCTGTACTTGGAGGAGATAGGCTGTAAGTTGTGGGTCGTTGCAGCAGCACTCTCCCTTGACTTGCTTGATGATCAGTTGGGAATCACCCTTGACCAAACAACTGCTGGACACCAAGGGATAGCGTGGTCTTTAACCTGAAGATGAGAGATTCATACTCCGCCTTGTTCTTGGTTGCCTTGAAGTCAAGTCGTGCCATGTACTTGAACTGCTCTCTGATTGGTGTAAGGAGCAGAACCCCAGCTCCAGCACCTTGCTTGCGCAAGGAGCCGTCGAAGAAGAGAGTTCAGTAAGGCCCAGTGAAGATCGGAGCTCTAGGCTTTGGTCCACTGATGTCTTGGCCCCCTGGCTAGCATGGTGGCGGTGTCCACTCTGCAACGAAGTCTGCTAGTGCCTGACTTTTCACCGCATGGCACGGTAAGAAGTCCATCTCAAACTCCGCCAGCTCCACAACCCATTTAGCCATGTTTCCAGTTGCGTTGGGGTTGAGGAGGATGGTTCTCTATGGGTACGAGGTGACCAATGGGATCTTGTGAGCTTGGAAGTAGTGGCGTAGCTTCCTAGACGCAATGAGAATTGCATAGAACAGCTTGTGCACCTCCAGATATCTTGTCTTGGCATCGTGGAGGACCTCGCTGGTGAAGTAGACCGGACGCTGGATGGTCCGGACCCCCCCGGAGGTGTCCGACACGTCCTCTTGTAGGAGTGCGGGACTTGTGGTCCCCCGGCTCCCGGGTCAGGAACTGCACTCTGGGAGCTTGGACGCTGATGTGCACTGGTTGTCAGGTCTAGTTGTCTGAGACCTAACTAGATCTTCTCGGGGAGGTCCGAGACTCGGGGCCCCCAGGCCCCCGGGCTCGGGACTGCATTCGGGGAGCTCGGACCTGGATATGCATTGATCATCAGGTCCGACTATTTGGGACTTGATTATCTCCCCATCCCCTAGGGTCTCCTGTGGAGTCTGAGCCCTGGGAATTTAGACCAACGGCAGCAGGAGGATTATTTGGGACGTGAGGTAGATGGAGTTATGGCTCCTTCGCAACCAGAACCATGCTCACGACCTCAGTTGTGGCAACGATGTAGAGGAGTAGAGGCTCGCCTTGTTCCGGGGGCCACCATGATTGGCAGCGTTGTGAGGAACTTCTTCAGCCCCTGGAGCGCCTCATTCGCCTCCTCGGTCCATATGAATGGACCAGATTTGCGTAGAAGCTTTAAGAACGGAAGAGCCCGCTCGGCCAATCTAGAGATAAACCGACTGAGCGCAGCCAAGCATCCTGTAAGCTTCTGCACGTCCTTGATGCGGGCAGGGGGCCGCATCAGTTCTAATCGCCTTAATCTTCTCTGGGTTAGCTTCAATTCCTCGGTGTCAGACCAAGAAACCGAGCAGCTTCCCGGCAGAGACCCCGAAGAAGCATTTGTCTGGTTCAACTTCGTGTGTGTCGAATGCAGTCTGTCGAAGACTAGAGCTAGGTTGTCGAGCAGAGATGCTTGTGACTTAACCTTCACTACGATGTCATCGACATAAACCTCTACTAGGTCCCGAATCAGGTTCCCTAATGTTTTGTGCATTGCATGCACAAAAATAGGAAGAGCATTCTTAAGACCATAAGTCATGGACATATGGAAGTATAGACCATCTACTGTGATGGGCGGTATGCTCTTCATCTTCCCTAGACATAGGTATCTGGTGGAAACCTGAATATGCGTCTAGGAAACACAGTAGATCACAACCAGATGTAGAATCGACTATTTTGTCTATACGGGGGAGAGGAAACATATCCTTTGGACATGCCTTATTGAGGGTGGTGTAGTTGATGCACATGCTTAGCTTCCTGCCATCCTTGGCGACGACAACAGGGTTGGCCAACCATCATGGATGGTGGATTTCTCGGATGAAGCCAGCGTCAAGCAGATTCTTGATTTCTTTACGGATGAAGTCATGCCGCTCGATGGATTGCTTCCGAGGCTTCTGTTGGACCGGCCTAACATCGGGGTGGATCTTCAGTTGGTGCTCAATCAGCTCCCTAGGGATCCTGGGCATTTCTGACAGTTGCCATGCAAATACGTTGACATTCGCTCGGAGGAAGGTGATGAGCGCGTCTTCCTATTTGTCACTCAGGCTCCCAATGATTCGGGTGGTTTGAGCGACATCAGGACCGACTTGGATGACCTTGACTGGTACGTCTTCTCCGTCTAAGGGCTGCACATGGGGCGCAGATGTCATCCCTCGATGACATATGTTTGGAGGCAGCCGGCTAGGTTCAGCGTGACCGGAAGCGACCTCCTGTGCTACTGCCAGCGCTTGGAGCTTTTCCAGCACTGAGACATCCGCAGTGCGGTCACTGCGGATCTTGAGGACGCCACTCGGGGTTGGCATCTTCAGGACCAAATAGCCGTAGTGGGCTACCGCCATGAACCAGTATAAGGTTGGACTGCCGATTATGGCATTGAAAGGGAGGCTGACCTCCGCAACGTCGAAGACGACGCTTTCCGTACGGTAGTTCTTAGGCGTCCCAAATGTCACTAGAAGGGAGATGCTACCGCATGGGAAGATTGAGTCCCGGGCTACCCTCAAGAATGGTCTCGAGGGGATAAGCTGGGACATAGGGATTTGCAGCTTCTTGAAGGCCGCGAGGCTGATAACGCTGAGAGACGCCCCACCCATCTGTGACACCCTCATTTCGGGTGTCAACATATGTTCATGTTTTATGAAGAAGAAAAATATTTTAAGAAAAGTAGGAACAGAGACAAGTATCAAAAGGATAGCCAATAAAGCTCTCCGAGAGCACCGAAGGCAACTTCCACGGCCAGCAGACCACGTGGCGTGTTCGGAGCTCATCCCCGAGAAATTTGGGAGAGGTCCGCCGCTAAACTAGCTACGTGACAGGCTCGGGGGTCACCTCCGCAATTGGAAAGAGATCCGACCCCGTGGGACACGTGCTGCCGCGGAGCTAGCCTCTGCGGAAGAAGCAAAGGCATTTTTCAGAGGGCACGTGTCATCCTCGGAGCTAGTCCTCGCGGAAATAAGAGGACCAGTCGCGCGGGATACGTGTCAATCTCGGAGCTCATCTCAGAGAAGTCCGGATCTATCGAACACGTGTCGCCACCGGAGCTTATATCCGGAAGGTCCGTCGCAACTAAACACGTGTCAACCTTGGGGCATGTCCCTGAGGAAAGGAGAGCGGAAAGACCGGCACCCACACGTGGCATGCGCGGAGCTCACCTCCGAAGAAGAGGGAGGTCTTGATCGATTGACACATGGCACAACCGGAGCTCGTCTCTGCGGATGAGGAGATACCAGGCCCGAAGGACACGTGGAGCTTCCGGAGCTCATCATCACGGAGGTAACGAGTTCTGGAGCAGCTGTTACCCGTAAGGACACCGGTACGCAACAGAAACTGATCTAAAATCCACGATGGTTACCAAAGATAAGACGTCAGGATCTAACAAAGATCTGAATAAGACTCTTATTCGGGATCCAATCAGATTAGGACTCTTCTCTTCCCGATTATAAATAGAACCCAAAACCTCTGGCCGAAACCACGAACTCTTCTTTCAACTCCTGAGCCGACGACTTAGAGCCCTAGCCCTAACTCGCCGAGCAAAACATCGCCGAAGCACAACAAGGGAGATCATCGGAGGAGAACCAAGTGGTCTGAGGAGGACCCCGAAGACAAGAAGAGCGTGAGGTAGGACTTCAATACCACCTTACGACATCATTGTGTTCATCTCTTTGCATCTATTCTTTGATTCCTTTCGAACAGAAGCCTTTTCATGGGCAGAACACTCGATGATCAGATTGATCTAAAGACAAGATCATCGCCACGTTCATCTTTGATCCGAACACCTCTGACCATGCAAGCCATGCAAGAACAACAGATCAATCTAATAAAACTAATCGTAGGATAGCATGCATGTGCATCATCGCATCTAGTTTAGGGTTTGTGCATGATATTGATTGCTGTGAATTTTGTATGCACGTGAATCCTACATAGCAGGACAAACTCAGGAAGCTTTCTACGACGAGCTGCAGCAACAAGGTTTTGAGAATCAAGAACAACCGGAACCGCAAGAACAAGGCAAGTGCTCCTTGACCATGTTGATCCTATGTTTTGGGTAAAACTATTTTGTTTTGCTAAAAGGTGTGTGTGCTGAGTCAAACATGATGGGAAACCCTTTTATAGGAGTTTACTAGTTTTTGTTAAACCACCCTTGTCGCCTGGGAAGTTATGAGTCGGGTATGGTTTTTGCTTTATGCTTCGCTGAGTCTATGGGATTGGGAAGCGAGATAGATGTGTCTAGCTAACTGCAATCGTATTGATAATGAGAAACTGATGTTAACAATGGATATGGATCAGAGGGAGATCTAGGCAAGCCCGGGTTTGTGAATGAGGTAGCTTGAGATGGTGGTTTACTTGCCATAGATCTAAGGACCGGTTCATGCATGCACATGCCAGGATAACAGTGCCACCGCAAGGCCAAGTATGGGTGCGGCTTAGCTGAGTAATTAGGTAAGTTGCTAGGGTGTTATGGACTATGGAAGGTGCGGGGAATGGGAGTCGAGTGAGGACTGCCCTGGGAACTGCATGGCACAAGAGGGGGCCCGTGGGTGGGAGAATTGGAGATTCTAGCCTGCCGGTGAAACCTTAGTGAGTCCATACATCTAGTAACCCCATTGTAAAGGCTATTTTGTGATCTCTTGACCATACACCGACGGTTGTGTACTGGTAAAATGGAGGTTCTGCAGTCGCCGACGGGTGACGAAATCACAAACTTGTGGGTAAATAGGTGCAAACTCTGCAGAGTTACTAAAACTATCATGATAGCCGAGCTTACGGTCACGAGCACCTGGCTAAACTGCCATGATTAGATGGGATGGTTACTGGGATGGTTATTGGAATGGTTATTGGGAAGGTTCTTGGTTATGGTTATTGGTTATGGTTTGGTTTAGGACTGTTGAGTCCAGGAGATGAAATGGTTGCATGACTGATGGGTCATGACATGAGATTGGTCTCGGTGCGAGACGTGGTTGTTTTATGAGGAGAGATGGTAGCGAATACGAGGAGGTATTCGTGAGTATGAATAAAAGATTGGTTAATGTTTGGATGGAACACGGGAAGTGATGGAGGTATGTTGGTAATTTAATACATGTTGGGATTACATTTAAATTTAAGTTGTTGTTTTATCATGGTTTTACAGAACTGCTTCTCTGCAAATAAACATTTTATGCCTAGCTTGTTTAATGAGCTGCATATCATGTGTTTTCCCGCACTTGCTGAGTACATCATTGTACTCAAACTTGCATTATTATTTCTTCATCAACAGCAAGAGAAGACTACTATGAAGACCGAGTAGACCGTTATGGCGTGTGATCTGTTCTCAACCTTGCCTGTGGAGGGAGTAGAGATGGAGTCACTTCTGCTTAGTTTTGCTTCCGCATTAGTTTTTGCTTCAGCATTTAAATAAGGACTTCCGCTGCTTAGAATTAAGATTTCCGCTGTGAGCATGGGTCCAAGACTCATGAGATGTTGTAATACACTCTGTTATTCGTGGTAATATATAATCTGAATTCAGTTTGTGGAACGTATGTGTGTGTGATGAACATCCTGGGCACACATATGCATTAGTTCTCGGTTCTGTGGCTTTCCACAGAATTGAGGGCGTCACACCATCGATCAACACGTGGTAGAGATTCACGTTGGAGATGGTCAGGGCGACAAGGAGAGGCAGCTTCCCGGTGCCTGCCATGTTCTTGGGGCAGTCAGAGGCTTCAAAGCTCATCGGTATCTCCATCCACTTACGATGCAGTGCCGGCTCAGGGGATGGGGTGGCTGCTGTCGCCGCTCGATGGAGGGTCTTGACGGCTCGCCGGGATGAGACGTTAGAAGAACCTCCGTACATCACGCAGAGCATGCCAGCTGTTTGACCATCAGGCACGCCGATCGTCTGACCGTCGGTCTGGCCAGACCTGCCCGCTCTGGAGCGAGAGGTAGCCTCGTCGTCCTCCACCTAGAGACGACGGCGAGTTGGGCGAGAAGACTCGCCATGAGAGGTGTTGTTCACCATGGTCGTGTGGAGAGTGCGGATAGCTCCCCTACCTGGCGCGCCAAATGTCGGAGTGTGTGAGCTGCAACACTCCTCCCGGCCTGTTACGGAAGAAGCCCGTGAGGTTCTTTGATTGGAGGGGGCTTGGCGCCCTCACGCAATCGGGCTCGAGGGAGCGGATGAACGCCGAGATTTACGTGGTTCGGGCCGTCGGGGCATAATACCCTACGTCCACGGGAGTTCTTGTTGTATTGCTTGCGCCTGTGTGCGTGAGAGGGTGCTGGATTGCGAACCCTTTGTCGGGTGGTCACTCTGGTCCTTTTATAGTCCAAGGGCAGGGTGGTTACAATGTGGCTTTGGGCCTGACAGGTAGCCCTGAAACTATGTGAACCCTATACATCATCTAGGGTTTTATACTCTGAGTAGAGTAGTCGGTGGGGGAGTTAAGTCCTGCTGCCTGGCGCGTTGAGCGCCCCTGTCTGTGTATTAGGCGACGATGAAGACGTTTTCTTGTCACCGCGTCTTGTCGTTTCGCTTGGGCGGCAGTGTACCGCTGTCACGCCTTGGCTTCGTGTCTTGTCACCGTAATGGCGAACAGGCATAGGATGGAGGCATGTGTAGTGCGCCATGCTTCTGTGGAAGGCGCAAGCCTTGAATGCCAAGCCTAACAGCACACTTCCACCTTGTCTTCATCAACCCACGACCCATGACGGATCATGGGGCACGTGGCGGCTTCGGAGCTCTTATCAACGGGTTTGGAGCCAGGAGTCACGTGGCAGCTCCGGACCTCACCTCAACGGGGAGGCTCGGACCGGAGCCTAGGGCACGTGTGAGCTCCGGAGCTTTCCTCAGTAGGGAGGAGGCTCTGAGCCAGGAGACACCTGGTAGCTCCGGACCTCACCTCAGCGGGGAGGCTCGGACCGATCCCAGGGCATGTGTGAGCTCTGGAGCTCTCCTCAGCAGGGAGGAGTCTCTGAGCCAGGAGACACGTGGCAGCTCCGGACCTTACCTCAGCGGGGAGGTTCGAACCGGAGTCCAGGGCATGTCAGCTCCGGAGCTTTCCTCAGCAGGGAGGAGGCTCTGAGCCAGAAGACACGTGGCAGCTCCGGACCTCACCTCAGCGGGTAGGCTCGTACCGGAGCCTAGGGCACGTGTGAGCTCCGGAGCTTTCCTCAGCAGGGAGGAGGCTCTAAGCCAGGAGACACGTGGCAGCTCCGGACCTTACCTTAGCGGGGAGGCTCGAACCGGAGCCCAGGGCAGGTGTCAGCTCTGGAGAACCTCCTCAGCAGGGAGGAGGCTCTGAGCCTAAAGGCACGTGGCAGCTCCAGACCTCACCTTGGCAGGGGGGTGGGGGGAGCTCGGCCCAGAGCCTAGGACACGTGCCAGCTCTGGAACTCAAGCGCACGTGTCAGCCCCAGGGCTGACCTCGGGGCCAAGGGCACGTGGCTACGCCAGGGCCCGCCTCAGCATGGAGGCAGGGCCTAGGTTATCTTTAACCCTCCACGCGGGGGTACCCAGTCTGCAGGGTACCGACAGTAGTCATCTAGTCAGATAGTACGTAATTGACCATTTTTGATGCGATGTGCTCAGTATGTCGAACATGAAGAAATGAACACTATGTTTAGTTTATAAACTAAATAAGTTTTGATAAGTTTTGATCAAGGAGATCAAAGGGGGAGAATATTGGATATGGGTTGATCTCCGACTCGGGCGAGGCCCAACGGCCCAACCCGAGTCCATCTCTCCCTCTACGCGCCTAGATCGGAGGCGCCAACCAACTCGTGGTTGAGCCCCCCTCTCACGCCCGCAACATATAGGGGTGGGCTTGAGCACGCGAAACAAGGTTTGTCGTGCCCATCACGCCTCAACACTTGTTTCTGTGAACCGATCTAAGGTGCCGGGAAGTGAGGGGAAGGCCCTCGACTTTTCCGCCATCGACACCTCTACCACATCGACATGACATCCATGTCATCTACACCCGAAGGTATGTTCTACACATTCTCGTTCTCGTTCATCAATGAGCGAGTTTTAGAACTTGTTTTACTCCATGTAAAACCCGAAGGTCTAGTGCATAGTCGATCCGTAGGATTCAACAAATTCTGCTTGATTCATTTTTGCTTCTTAGTTGCTTGCTTGAAGTTAGACTGTTGTCCTCTGAATCTGATGTAAGCTGAGATCCCTTGCAATGTTCCTAATAAATTTGGACCAAATGTCATTGTCTACAGAAACAATCTAATAGGGGTGCCAATATGCAATTATGAATCATGTCAGGTATGGTAATTGTGCGTGTGAGAAGAATTTTGAACGTTCTGTAACTTTCGCATGATATCAATTTTTACAGGTCCTACTATTAATTTGAAATCATTTATTTTTTGTTCTTATTTTAAGGTCGTGTATATTTAATATAAGTGTTGTACATTATCGTTGTGATTTTTAAGTACGAAGAAAATATTTAAATGATATAATATTAAATTGGTGTTGGTCGATATCGAGTAGACATTTAGAGTAAGATGAGTGCAGGAATATGTACTGAAAAATAGAGAATCTTTTAGAGTGTGCTGAAAAGAGTTGAAAATGTTCTTTTGGAGTAGATTTTTAGAGTATATGAGGGCAGTCGGCCTTACTCGTTGTGATTTGCAAATCATCAATTATTTGCTTCATTCTATGCAGGCCTAGTGCAAGTGCAAGTGATGTGAGAGAAGCGGGAACTCCATGTGGTACGGGAGGAGGAAAAGGGAGAGGTAGAGGGTGATGGAGAGGGAGAGGGGAGCTAGCTGAATGGTTCCATGTTTGAATGATCATGTAATAGCTAATTGCTACTTGGTGGTTTTGTTGCATTATTTTGAGATTGGAATGTTTAACTACATCGCAAATGTGGACTTGTATCACCTATCTCTTCGTTGAATATTATGATAAGTATTGTGTGTGAGTTGCCATATATGTGATATTATTAGTAATGTGAGTTGATATATATGAAATTGTTTGCCGCCCAAATGGTCACATTATAGTGAAATTGTTATCAAAATTTTGTAAAATTTAAATTAATTGTGATTCGTAAATTTAATGATAGTCATACTATTGAAAAAATTATCTAAACTGTTGCTAAAATTTTGGTACAATAATATGAAGTGCTGAAATTTTATTGTATAAAGTATGGTCATACATAAAGATTACAATGAAAAGTAGGGTCAATGGTGCAAAGGTATATATGTCTTTTTATCATTAACTTAACATCATTAAATAGTCTAAGCGAAGTAGGGTCAATCTATTTGTTCAGTTTGAAAAATTAGTGTCATAGGTACAAACCGTAAAAAACAAGGTCAAACATGCGGTTAATGTTCAAACACAGGGTCAGTTTTGCAATTGTTCCAAAACCAAACGATATTGGAGGTTGAGAAAATCGTCCTACCTGATTTTGGATGTGAGAAAAGAAATTTGAACTTCAATGATAGTTGAGGGGGCCGAATAACAATGAACGGCGAGATGGGTGTAGAGTAACGTGGACCGATCGTTGATGATCCAGCGGGAGCAGCGGCCGTGGCCGTGAGTAGTCATCGCGCGCGCGGCGTGGAACTCGTACCGGAAACCCCGGGCTTACACGTTGCACGTCGCCGCCGCGACGAGCAGGCTGTGCGGCGGGTCGCTCGCCACGGCACCAGCGCAGCGGACCGGGGAGTGGCGATCGACGACGGAGGCCAGTCGCGATCAGGAGATTTGGAAAAGAGCTGGTCAAGGACGACGCAGTGGAGAAGTTTGAGCCGCCTTTGATGGCTCATGCATGCCGCTCGTCTGTACCGCCGGCCCCTCTACACAAACCTTGGCCCTACATACACGTCCCAATGCAAGGAATCCGCTCGGAAGCTAGCGTCGCTGCAGGGGAGTGCGACGTCCTCCATGCGCTGGTCCATCTCGAGCGGCTTTAGTGACACTGAACGAGACTAGTCCTCTTGTCCGGCCGTCCGATCCCCTAACAGTGGCATGGGCTCCAGAGTCTTTCGTCAAAGGAATTGACTGTATACTTGGAATATTTCTCGTAGCAACCAGTGATACACCTATCAGTTAACGGTGAGTGTTTATACGTCTCCTCTTTATTATGTTTAGTAAAATAAAACGGTAGGACAGAGTATGCTAGATGGTGCTACGATTTTGAATGTGTTCGCGATGATGAACAGCTTTTGTGTTTCCCGACTGCTGAAGATTATGTTTAATAAACACAGAAGCTGACATAATAAGCATGTGGTGGATTGGACGATGCGCATGCATGTGGACACAAACCCCGTCATCTGCTAATAACAACAATAGCAAGTTGCTCGCATGCAGGTGGAACTTGCTCGGATGCATGCAACTAATAACAACAATAGCAAGTTGCTAATATATATATATATATATATATATATATATATATATATATTACCACATGGGGAATATTGGAATCCCAAGCTCCGCCGCCCCGTCTCCCTCGAATGGACGATCCAAGATGTTGTTCAAAAAGATCAAGCTGCTTTGGTTAGCTCCCTGGCCTCCTTCCTCCTCCTTCTTCTCCTCCCAGCAGCTCGTAGTTTGGTCCTTCCGGGACGCAGGCCCAAGCCCGACCAAATTGACCGTACACTCTCGTCGGTCGCTTTCATGGACGGCTTGTCTCGGTTTTTCTCACTCTAAACCTGCACGTGCGTTCTCTCTTCCCTTCACATTAATTCTATAGCTAGAGCTTCCTCTACCTGCTCCAAATCTCGCACTACCAGATTGCCTGTCACCATATCCATCACTATATATATGCGTCCGATCTACTGCACTCTTGCTATCACCATCTCTTGATCTAATGGTATAGACCATCAGCCGCCTTAGCAAGCTACCAAGGAAACCCGAAACTACTGATCTGTAATCAACACTCATCATACGTGACCTCTCCGAGAGTAATCCAGAGCTGTGTTGAGAATAACGTATACTAGATCGTTAAATACACGGCTCGCGGAGACAGCAACGGTGGATTGATCGCCAGCATGGAGGATAGCAGCTGGTTCCATGGCTACGCCACGGCCGCCGGCAACAACGGCTTCATGTGCGGATACGCTGCCAGGTACGACAGCTTCACATGATGCATATGATTGCCGATCCTCTTCGTACATGGCATCAGATGGATTGTTCTTGTTTTGGCCACAGTTGGGTTGTTCTTAGCTCGCTGATCTGTTAATATATTTTCGAACGCGCAGCTGCACACCTGTTGAGTTGCAGCACGAGGAGGAACAGGAGCTGCTCTTCAGCTCACATATTCAGCAGCACTTGAACCAGGTAATAGACGATTAATTAACTGAACAGTTGTTTCATTGTTTGAACTATGCAATCATACTGTTGAACATACAGGGTCACACACACGTGAATGAATGATCAGTATTTGAATTCGTCAACGGTTTGGTATATCTGCAGATCAGCATGCACATGAACATGGAGGACGAGGTAGTCTACGACGGAGCTCTGGACATGCTGCAGCACCCCTTGGTGGACGGCCTCCTCGACCACTCTAGCAGCTTCCCCTCCTCTTCGTCGTCCTCCTTTCTATCGCTGCGCTCCGCCTCCCTCTCCTACAGCCCCGAGAGCTCGCAACACATCCTTGGCGGCGCGCCGGCAGCGGCCGCCGCCGGTGGCCAATATCCTGAGGTCTCCTCGCACGTATCGTTACCACCCGCTGTGCCCTACACCAACGTTCACGTGCCAACGCCAGCGGCGGCAACAATGGCGCGGGAGCCACCGGCGGCCGCCAAGACCGGTGCGTTCAAGCGCTACGCGCGGCATCTCAGCCCCAGGAGGCAGCCGAAGCCGGGCGCGTGCGGCCAGAGGATGTTCAAGACGGCCTTGTCGGTGCTGTCCAAGATGCAAGCGGCGGCGTCCGCGAGGTATAACCAGCAGTACTACTACCATGCGTCCGCCGAGGCGGCGGCGCCACCGCCGTCCGCGAACCAGCTGCAGCACGTGATGTCCGAGCGCAAGCGGCGAGATAAGCTCAACGACAGCTTCCACGCCCTCAAGACTGTCCTACCACCTGGCGCCAAAGTACGTCTATTTTTGGACATGCGTGTCGATTATGAACTCCATAAGTTTGTGTTTACGCATGGTTGCTTCACTTTCTGTTTCATGCATCAGCTCTTGCTCTTCTGATGACGAATCTAACCATTTAATTTGCCTCTCCTTTTTCACGTACGAACAGAAGGACAAAACGTCGATACTGATCAGGGCAAGGGAGTATATAATGTCCCTAGAGTCCAAGGCGGCGGAGCTCGAGGAGAAGAACAAGTCGCTCGAGTCGCGGCTGAACCAGGGCGGCGGCAGCGACGCCCGAGAGCTCGCGTCCGCTGGCGCCGGCGACTCTGGTGAGAAGGTGCAGATCGATATGACTAGAGTGGCGGAAGAGGAGTACCGGGCGGTCGAGCCGCGTGATCTCTGCACGCTAAAGATCGCTGTCCGTTCGCGGTGCAACGTGACGGACGTTGTGTTTCGGACACTGCAGTGCCTGAAAGATCAGGTAGGGGATGACGTCAACCTGGTGTCAGTGAACACGAGCGGCAGCGCTGGGCCTCCTGAATCGAATTCTTCTCCACTAGCTATCTTGACGATGCAGCTCAAGGTATAATTATGCCACTATCTATTTGTACGCGTTAATGATGAGTCAGTTCTACATCTTAGTGTGTTGACGCTCCTGATATTGTTTGTTAAGCAACAGCGAAGCGTTGTTCTCATGTCACTCTCTTATACTGATGCCGCAGTCCTCGCTGGGCGCCAAGTGGGAGGAGCAGCCGGTCAAGGACGCCGTGGCGAAGGTCGTTGCCGGAGCGCTGATGCTGCCATCCGCGGTGACCACAGTGGCGGTGCCTCAGCGTCAGTAACCGAAGCGCGCCCGCCTTCGGCGACGCTTCTGGCAAAAGAGACAGCCGCTAAGTACCGAGAAGACACGTCCGTGATTGACTGACACCAACGACCCACTCCATGGCTGCATGCGGTGGCAGTAGATCAACAGACTACCAGAGAGAAAGGTTTACGCCAGGATTGGTGCGAAGCGAAACCGTCAATGATGGGGACAAATCCAATTCCACAAATGCGACGTTGATGGATGACGTGCAAGAATGATTGGCTCGGACTGCGCGTCGGATCCATGGAAAATTACACAGCAGCTGCCCGGTAGGCAGTAGTACTTAGCACTAACATGGAACCGTCAATCTAGGATTTTTGGTTGCACGTTTTTTGGTTAGATGGGAGTGTACTATACTACTATATAACCTTACCAGTAGTAATGATCGGTCTCCCCTATGTAGGTCTTGTAGTATATCATATAAATACTGATAGAAAAATAAAATCTTGTATTTTGAACAAAGTTTTAAGTTTGTTTCCACTGCACTGGGTATGTTTCTTCTTTCTTTAATAGCCATAATCTTCTCATTCACTCAAGTGGTCTTTTCAACAATTCTATCACTTGACCTCCTTGCGATTGTCGGAAGTTTTTTCATATTGTTAGGTTGAATTTCCATCTCCCCGTTTTGGAACTCACACGCTCTAGCACTTTGATCCATCTACCACTGACATTATTTGGTGAAATAATGTTTGCAGACAAAATATCTCGCCCAAATGAGCTACATTTACCCTTTTTTACAAAAATAAATCTACACTAAAAGGAAAAGAACATGTGCCTAAAATGATATAAAATAGCTATTGTAAACAAGGACGAAGCTTTATTTGTGGCCAAGGGTGGCCATGGCCCCTCTAACGACCTCAAGCACTTTACTTAAGAAACGCTTAATTTCGCTACTTATATAGCACAAAATGCTAATCTGGCCTCCCTTGAAAATTTTATCAATAGGCCCCCTCTAATGTTCTCCAATATCCATTACTGATTATAGAAATCTAAATGAAAAGGAGTGGAGAAAATTTAGGGGCATGAACAAATGTTCCTACTTGTGTTTATGCAAATTAGAGGCTACAATTCGACACAGATTCAACTTTTTTACAAAACCGGACATAGTTCAGCATGATATTGGTTTGAGACGTGTAACGGTATCATTATAATAGATTCATCTCATGTAACCAATGTCGGTACCTGAGATATGGGGTACCCCCGCGCACAGGGTAAAATGCCTAAGGTACTCGCCCTTCTCCGCAGGGAGAGCTCCGAAGGCGCCACGCGTCCGGCGGGGCCGGACCTCCCTCTCCTCAGAGGAGAGCTCCGGGCCCGCCACGTGGCATACAGAAGCCGGACCTCCCCCTCCGCGGGAGAGAGCTCCGACGGCGCCATGCGTCCGACGGGGCCGGACCTCCCTCTCCTCAGAGGAGAGCTCCGGGCCCGCCACGTGGCATACAGAAGCCGGACCTCCGCCTCCGCGGTAGAGAGGTCCGAAGACGCCACGCGTCCAGCGGGGCCGGACCTCCCTCTCCTCAGAGGAGAGCTCCGGGCCCGCCACGTGGCATACAGAAGCCGGACCTCCCCCTCCGCGGGGAGAGGTCCGGAGGCTCCACGTGCCCCGCAGGCCGGACCCTTCTCTCCTCAGAGAAGGGCTCTGGACCCGCCGCGTGGCCAGAAGAACGGTGCTGCCTGCCCCCGAGCGGTAGGCAGCGGGCGTAAAGGCGCCCCACACCTTGCCCGTACAAGGTATTCAAGGCCCGCGTCTTCCCAAGACACGGAAACGCGGAGCACGCGTCTGTCAGGTGCCGTTGCGCCCAGTCGCATCACAGACTGGCGCGCGGTGTCAGAACCTGCCAGCTAATAAACGCCGCGACAAGACATCCCATGCCGCCTGCGCCGTCATCAACCACTACGACTAGCGTGCGGCATGGGCAGGACGGCAAGATGAAGACTCAGAAGCCTTCGACCAGAGGCAACGACCGGCGTAACTACAGATACGGTAGATAATAGACAATCTTCCCGAGACCACCTGTCGGGTCCCGGCTCCCCTTGTAAGCCGCCCGAGTCTTGGACTATAAAAGGCTCGGGTAGGCGTCGATAGCAAGGGTTCACATTTTGCAACTCATACGCTAGCCATACGCCCTCAAGCTGTAACAAACCTCCAAGCTCAGGCCCCCGGCCCTGAGCAGCAAGCAATACAGCGAGCTCCATAGCTCGCTGTGGACGTAGGGTTTTACGCTCCGGCGGCCTGAACCACGTAAAACTCACCGTGTCAAGCTCTCACTAACTCGTCCATCTGCGCAAGCTCTCCGCTAGGAACTAGCCCCTCCGAAAAAAGAACCTCCGCGGGCTGCCCAGTGCAGGCCCGGGGGAAGTGTCGATCGCACACTTCGACATTTGGCGCGCCAGGTAGGGGGCTTTTCCCCTAGCGCGACGAGTTTCCGCCGACGAAGATGACCAAGCTCCCTTCGGCGGCAAGCTCACCTCTCCCGCCTCCGTGGCGAACCGCGACCAGGGAGGAGTACAAGTCAACACACTCGGGACGGAGTGTGCCAGTACAAGCTGGGAGCCAGCAACCGGCTCTGGCAGCGCCGACCCCGGCAATGCAGGCTCCAACCAGCGTCAGATCTTCAGTAGTGCTGGGCGTACCCGGAGGGGGTGCGCTAGCTGCAGCAAGAGCGCTACTGCACAATCCGCCCGCTGGGGACGCGCCTCAGGCAGCGACCCAGCGGTGGATTCTCGAGGTAGACCGTCTTGTCGTCGCTGCCGCAAGCCCGCGACTCCGGCGGAGACGACACTCCGACCAACCGGCCGTGTCGCTGATACGCACGCCGATGGTTGACGAACAGATGGTAGACTCCAGCTCTGCCAGCCCTCAATCGATGGATCTGAGGACAGAGCTGGAGCGGTGTCGCTCGGGTCAAGATGCCCGGGTATACCTCGAGCAACGCCGAGAAAGGCGTCGCTACCAAGAGGCTGACGACAGCATGACGTCGGCCTCGACCCAGCCTGAAGAGCAGACCTTCGCCATGCGATCTCTGCCCCAGGCCTGCGCCGTGCAGAATATGCCACAGTCATATGTACTGCAGATGGCGCCCCCGGCCTATGGTGCAGCCTTGCCCGTACCGGGGTACACTGCCTAGTGCGAACCCAGCGTTCGTGGCACCAGAACCTGCGGTGACAGAAGCAGGGTGTGCAGCCCTCGCGCCCCATCTTCGCTTTGCGAAGTGGCCGCGCAAGTTTCGGCCACACCTGCCCGAGAAGTACGACGGCAGCGTCAACCCAGCGGAGTTCCTCCAGATCTACTCCACCGCCGTACTTGCCGCAGGAGGGAATGAAGCCGTCATGGCCAATTACTTCCCTGTCGCCTTGACCGGTCCAGCCCGGTCTTGGCTCATGAACCTCCCCCAGGGTTCCGTCACCTCTTGGGGAGAGCTTTGCCGACAGTTCGTAGCCAACTTCGGCAGCTCCTACACCCGGCCTGGCACAGAGCTCGACCTCCATGCCGTCCAGCAGCAACCTGGGGAGTCGCTGCGCTCTTTCATCCAGCGGTTCTCCCAGGTGCGGAACACCATCCCACACATTCAAAATGCTTCTGTGGTGGTGGCGTTCCGGCAAGGCGTCCGGGACAGGAAGATGCTCGAGAAGCTCGCGACCAGGGAGGTCCGCGACGTCTCAGAGCTCTTCAGTTTGGCAGACAAATGCGCCAGAGCAGCCGAAGGATGGAACTGGCACCCGCTGCCATCCTCCGAGTCAGGGGGACTGCCCGGATCTAGTCCTACTCCCTGTGGAGGCAGCAGGAAGGCCAAGAACCGAGGCAGAAGCAAGATAGAATTACTGACCGCAGCCCCAGTCGTCACTGCAGCGACGCTCGGTGGGGCTCGGGGGCCGCGCCCCGACAAGAAGCAGCGAAGATCACCAATCCCAGAAGGTGATGAAGACAATATGTGCCCCGTGCACGGCAGCTGTCGCCACACTGCTGCCGAGTGCCAGGAGATCCGAAGGCTCGCAGAGCGCTTCCGCAAGGAGAAGCGGCAGCGGGCTGATGCCCTGCCCTTCCATCCAAAGGAAGATGAGCAGGGGGTGGATGTTCCAGACAACATCGACCACCCAGAGGAGATCCAGGAGCCTCAGCTTGTCGTGAAGGCGGCACGCAATCATGAGGATTCCGGCTCCAGCGACGATGAGCGTCAGAAGAAGCTCTACGTCATATACGGCGGGTCCACCGACCCCTCGTCCCGAAGCGCAGTCAAGACTCTGCGCCTAGCGGTAGCGTCGGTGGCGCCACTCCCGGGTGCTGCACCGCACCTAAAGTGGATGGGGACCCCCATCAGCTTTGACGCCACCGACTGCCCCAGGAACATGGCTGGGGTCAGCCAACTACCGCTCCTGGTGGCCCCTACCATCGCCAACGTGAGAATGTACCACGTTTTGGTAGATGGAGGGGCTGGGCTGAACCTCATCAGCCGTGCAGCTTTCCAGAAGCTGCAGATCCCGATGGCCAAGCTCACCCCGTCGAGCCCGTTCTCAGGGGTAGGGCCAGGACAGGTTATCCCCTACGGCAACATTAGTCTCCCGGTGACCTTCGGGGCTCCGGACAGCTATCGAACAGAGTACATTCTGTTCGACGTAGCGGAGATAGACCTCCCCTTCAACGCCATAATCGGCAGGCCAGCCCTGTACCGGTTCATGGCTGTAGCCCATTACGGCTACCTTGTCCTGAAGATGCCAACACCGACAGGTGTTCTCAGGATTCGTGGGGACCGCACTGCTGCATTGTCGGCCCTGGAGAAGCTCCAAGCACTCGCAACAGCTGGGGCATCAGCCCCCGGCAATACGGAGCCGCACCAGCTCCGCCCGAGCGCACGTCACCGTGCTTCCACCACAGCACCCCGGGTGCAACCTCTCGAAGAGGGCGGCGTCCCCTTAAAGGTCGTCCAAGTCGGCGCCGAAGCTACCCAGACCACCTGGGTAGCCGAGGGCCTGGATAGTAAATAGGAAGGCGCGCTCGTCACCTTCCTCCGGCACAACGTCGACGTGTTTGCATGGCAGCCGTCATAGATGCCGGGGATCCCCAGGAAGGTGATCGAGCACCACTTGAAAGTCTTCCCCGACGCCCGGCCGGTTCAACAGAAGCCCCGCAAGCAGTCCATCGAGCGGAAAAACTTCATCCGTGAAGAAGTCAAGAAGCTGCTGGACGCTGGCTTCATACGGGAGGTCCACCACCCCTGATGGTTGGCGAACCCCGTCGTTGTCCCGAAGGCTGGCGGGAAGCTCCGGATGTGCATCGACTACACCAGTCTCAGTAAGGCATGTCCTAAAGATCCATTCCCTCTCCCTAGAATAGATCAAATAGTAGACTCAACGTCAGGCTGTGATATGCTGTGCTTCCTAGACGCCTACTCGGGTTTCCATCAGATCCCCATGTCTAGGGAGGACGAGGAGCACACCTCCTTCATCACAGTAGACGACCTTTATTGCTATGTGTCTATGCCTTACGGCCTAAAGAATGCACTCCCCACCTTTGTGCGGGCAATGCACAAAACCAATAAGAGACCTGCTTGAGGTGTATGTCGATGACATAGTTGTCAAGGTCAAGCAAGGTCCATCCCTGCTAGATAACCTAGCTTTAGTCTTTGACAAGTTGCGCTCTACGCGCACCAAGCTGAACCCAGATAAATGTGTGTTCGGCGTGTCCTCTGGGAAGCTCTTAGGGTTCCTGGTCTCGCACCGAGGGATTGAGGCCAACCCAGAGAAGATCAAGGCCATCGACTTGATGCGGCCCCCTGCCCGCGTCAAGGATGTCCAGAAACTCATGGGATGTCTAGTCGCGCTGAGTCGGTTTATACCGAGGCTAGCAGAGCGGGCACTCCCTTTCTTTAAGCTCCTGCGCAAGTCAGGCCCTTTTGGCTGGACTGACAAAGCAGAAGAGGCTTTCCAGGAGTTGAAGCGACTCCTGACGACCCTACCTATCATGGTAGCCCCTGAGCCCGGAGAGCACCTGTTGCTCTACATCGCGGCGACAACTGAAGTAGTGAGTATGGTCCTCGTCGCAGAGCGACCGGACCCCTCATCTTCACAACCTGCTCTGGTAGCAGAAGACAGACGCCAGGAGGCCCCGCAGGACCAAGACGGTCTCCCGGACCTCCAAGGCAACCTCCCGGAGGCCCAGGTTGGCCTCCCGGAGGTCCAGGGCGGTCTCCCAGACCTCCAAGATAAACCCCGGGGGCCCTGCGGGACCCCCCGGGGGCCAAACGGGACCTCCCAGAGGTCCCCCAAGACCCCTCGGAGCTCCCGGACAATCAAGATAGCTTAAGGGCCTCCGGGTCCTAGCTCCCGGAGGCCCCCGTGGGTCCACCCACCTCCAGCGGGCCAGGGCCAATGGACGAGGACCTCCCAGGCCTGAGAGAGAGGGTTCGAACCGTCCAGAGGCCTGTCTACTACATCAGCGAAGTACTTCATGATGCCAAGACAAGGTACCTGGAAGTCCACAAGCTGCTGTATGCGGTGCTCGTGGCCTCCAGAAAGCTCTGCCATTACTTCCAGGCCCACCGGGTCTCGGTAGTCACCTCATATCCGCTGAAGACAATTCTTCACAGCCCCCATGCGACTGGCAATGTTGCTAAATGGGCGGCGGAGCTGGCAGAGTTTGAGCTGGACTTCCTCCCACGCCATGCAGTCAAGAGCCAAGCACTGGCTGACTTTGTGGTGGAGTGGACACCAACGGAAACTGACCCAGGGGGCCATGAGGGCGGAGAACCGGAGCACCAAGCTCCGGTCTTCACCGAACCCCACTGGACACTCTTCTTCGACGGCTCCTCGCGAAAGCAGGGGGCCGGTGCCGGCGTACTGCTCCTCATGCCATCGGGGGAACAGTTTGGGTATATGGTGCGTCTCAATTTCAAGGCAACCAACAACATGGCGTAGTATGAAGCACTCATCTTTGGCCTGCAGACAGCCCTGTCTTTAGGCGCTCGCCAGTTGTTGGCACAGGGCGACTCCCAGCTGGTCATCAAGCAAGTCAAGGGCGAATGCTCCTGCAATGACCCCCAGCTAGCTGCGTATCTGCTTCACGTGCAGATGTTGGAGAAAGAATTCCTCGCCTTGGACCTGCACCACGTACCGCGCGCCGGTAATGCCGCAGCCGACAACCTTTCAACGAAGGCTTCCACCGGAGCCCCTGCGCCCGAAGGAGTATTCGAGAGGTCGTTGCTGCGGCCCACAGCCCGGCCCGCCGAGCCGGGCGAAGGGGGCTTGACAAGCACCTCGAAGCTGGCGGTCCCGGCGTCCCTACAGCCGTGGGCGCCGCCAAGGATTGTAAGCGTCACTGGGGACTCCGTGCAACCCAGCGCTCAAGATCCAGAAGCTCAAGTCAGACCCGATGCATGGATCACGGAGATCCGGGACTACTTGAAGGACAATATCCTCCCTGATGAACATGCAACCGCTGAACGGATTGTGCGTATGGCTAAGAGGTACGCACAGGTAGAGGGGGATCTCTATCGGCGTGGCGCCAACCACATCCTATTGCATTGTATAACCCAGGGGGACGGCTGCGACTTGCTCGCTGAGATCCATGGAGGCGAATGTGGAAGTCATTCTTCCTCACGCACGCTTGTCGGTAAAGCCTTCCGGCATGGCTTCTACTGGCCGACAGCACTCCAGGATGCCGTCAAGCTGGTCGAGAGCTGCAAGGCGTGCCAGTTCCACGCCAAGCAGATCCATACAACGGCTCAGGCGGTACAGATGATCCCGCCCTCATGGCCGTTTGCCGTGTGGGGGCTGGACATCCCGGGACCATTTCCCAGAACCGTCGGGGGGTTCCGGTACCTCTATGTCGCTATCGACAAGTTCACCAAGTGGTCGGAAGCTACACCAGTTGTCACCATCAATAAACAATCCGCAGTAAAATTCATCAAGTCTATTGTCTGCCGGTTCGGGGTCCCAAACAGGATCATCACCGACAATGGGACCCAGTTCACCAGCGCAACATTCCAAGACTACTGCGAGGACCTTGGCATTCAGGTATGCTATGCCTCTGTCGCCCACCCGAGGAGCAATGGGCAAGTTGAGAGGGCCAACGCGGAGATTCTCCGGGGCCTCAAGACTCGCACCTTCGCCAGCCTGAAGAAACATGGTGCCAATTGGGTAGATGAGCTTCCGAGCACACTATGGGCTAACTGGACATCCCAGAGCCGGGCCACCGGGGAGACACCCTTCATCATGGTGTACAGGTCTGAAGCTGTACTTCCCCTAGAAATCACCATGAAGTCTCACCGTGTCCGGGCTTACGACGAAGCCACGCGGGACAACCTCCGGCATGGAGAAATCGACATCGTCGACGAGGTCCGATTACATGCGGCACTCCGTAACGCGCGGTACAGACAGGCACTTCGACGCTACCACCAGAGGTCTGTGCGTGCCCGGGAGCTGCAGGAAGGTGACCTGGTGTTGCGGCGCATACTTTCTCGCGAAGGGGCCCACAAGCTCTCCCCTAGTTGGGAAGGCCCCTTCCGAGTCGCGAAAGTATGCCGCCCCGGGTGTGTGCGCCTTTCCACCGAGGATGGGGACCTGCTCCCGAACCCTTGGAACATAGAACACCTCCGTAAGTTCTACCCCTAAGAGCAAAAATAGGACAGTACTTTCTTTTCGTAATGAACTCCATAGAGTCCAGGAGCAGCGCTCGGAGCAGCTAAACCCCAGGGGACGGTCCAGGACTACGTTCAGCTTTGCCTGGTTCCGACTCCAAGCGCGTAGAGTCTTGCTTCCCCTCTTAATGGGGTGGATCGTGGCCTCCATGTTTAGCCTGCCTTCCTCCTATGGATGCTTGTACGAAAAGAAATCTGCCCTACTTTGCTCTTTCCATGTACTCATTTAAATTGTGAATTGAGTTTTTTTATCACCCTTGCAGTACATGGCTGCCATGTGCTCGGCTCCCCC
This sequence comes from Neostapfia colusana, assembly GCA_030760725.1. Taxonomy (NCBI): domain Eukaryota; kingdom Viridiplantae; phylum Streptophyta; class Magnoliopsida; order Poales; family Poaceae; genus Neostapfia; species Neostapfia colusana. The sequence goes on along the minus strand of JASWHV010000004.1, from coordinate 105,169,584 downwards.
TCTCTACAAGTCCCCAAGCACCAAGCGTATGGTTGGGGCTGTAAGTCAAATAAGACTATGAGATAAGGGAGGGGGAGCCCCCAAGGAGAATTACGTTTCCTCTACCTGTGTGCAGGACTTCCAGGTTGCGGCAACGGGGACTGCATGAAGTAGGGGGAAAGGAGCTACCAACTACTTCGACCCAGGACTAGAAGGAGCGGGACCCGGGGGCCCCACGTGTCCAGCAGGCCCGGAACTCTCTCCTCCCTTGAGGAGGGCTCCGGGCTCGCCATGTGGCAGGCAGAAACCGGACCTCCCCCCGCGGTGGGAGAGCTCCGAAAGCCCTGCGTGTCCAACATGGCCGGGGCTCCCGTCTCCGCAGTAAAAGCAATCATCAAGTGAGCGCACGCTCTCACGATCCCGTGGCCGTTCGTGCTCCGGCAGCGGTCAATTCGGGACTTAGAGAAAGTGCGCGGATCGGAATGGACGGAGGTCCCACCTCGGGCTCGCTATCTCCCCCGAGATGGGCCCGGGGGCCACTGTCGGTACCTGAGATATGGGGTACCCCCGCGCACAGGGTAAAATGCCTAAGGTACTCGCCCTTCTCCGCAGGGAGAGCTCCGAAGGCGCCACGCGTCCGGCGGGGCCGGACCTCCCTCTCCTCAGAGGAGAGATCCGGGCCCGCCACGTGGCATACAGAAGCCTGACCTCCCCCTCCGCGGGAGAGAGCTCCGAAGGCGCCATGCGTCCGACGGGGCCGGACCTCCCTCTCCTCAGAGGAGAGCTCCGGGCCCGCCACGTGGCATACAGAAGCCGGACCTCCCTCTCCGCGGGAGAGAGGTCCGAAGACGCCACGCGTCCAGCGGGGCCGGACCTCCCTCTCCTCAGAGGAGAGCTCCGGGCCCGCCACGTGGCATACAGAAGCCGGACCTCCCCCTCCGCGGGGAGAGGTCCGGAGGCTCCACGTGCCCCGCAGGCCGGACCCTTCTCTCCTCAGAGAAGGGCTCCGGACCCGCCGCGTGGCCAGAAGAACGGTGCTGCCTGCCCCCGAGCGGTAGGCAGCGGGCGTAAAGGCGCCCCACACCTTGCCCGTACAAGGTATTCAAGGCCCGCGTCTTCCCAAGACACGGAAAACGCGGAGCACGCGTCTGTCAGGTGCCGTTGCACCCAGTCGCATCACAGACTGGCGCGCGGTGTCAGAACCTGCCAGCTAATAAACGCCGCGATAAGACATCCCATGCCGCCTGCGCCGTCATCAACCACTACGACTAGCATGCGGCATGGGCAGGACGGCAAGATGAAGACTCAGAAGCCTTCGACCAGAGGCAACGACCGGCGTAACTACAGATACGGTAGATAATAGACAATCTTCCCGGGACCACCTGTCGGGTCCCGGCTCCCCTTGTAAGCCGCCCGAGTCTTGGACTATAAAAGGCTCGGGTAGGCGTCGATAGCAAGGGTTCGCATTTTGCAACTCATACGCTAGCCATACGCCCTCAAGCTGTAACACACCTCCAAGCTCAGGCCCCCGGCCCTGAGCAGCAAGCAATACAGCGAGCTCCATAGCTCGCCGTGGACGTAGGGTTTTACGCTCCGGCGGCCTGAACCACGTAAAACTCACCGTGTCAAGCTCTCACTAACTCGTCCATCTGCGCAAGCTCTCCGCTAGGAACTAGCCCCTCCGAAAAAAGAACCTCCGCGGGCTGCCCAGTGCAGGCCCGGGGGAAGTGTCGATCGCACACTTCGACAACCAATGTTATCAATACATGACGGTGTCAACAGCTAAAATCTCCCATTTGCGTCAAAAGGGGTCCTATATTAAAAACTAAAGAGTCCACTTTTCAGCAGGTTTGTTCAAGTGCACAAATATTATATAAGTAGAGAAAGATTAGCTATCATTTCCACTTTTTCCACATTGTCCCATCCATGTCAATCTTCGGAATCGTGATTGATTCCAAAAGATATCATAAAAGAAAGAAGAATGAGATACGGTGCACACATAATAAACTCGGTGCTTATTATGAAAAAATATTTTCCCATCCCTCTGAAAGTAAATACTATGGTATTTGTGCTTCTAGATCAATGCAATTTTAGTGTCTACCATAAGCAAATTGCTGTTAATATTGACTAGCAAATCTGAGCTACTATACATCTCTGAGCACCTCACATAAATTGATATATAGAAGGTGCTAATACGTGCAAGGACAATGGTTCAGAAGTAAAAGATCTAAGTTGGCAAAACAAAAGAAACCACTGTATTATAACAAATCAGAACTTTGAGGAATTCGGAAGACAGTCTCTTGGCTTCGTAACTAAGACCTCTGTCTCAGCGTTTTTTTTGAAGAGACTGTCTCAACGTTTTTTCACAACAACCTATACAGTTACGACCTCATTAAGTTCTATTTCACATCAATTAGCAAGAAATCCCACAACAAATGACTGCACAGAAAGAAAGTTACTTAGGAACCACCGTGGCTGGGCAACTTTTGGCACGGCATCGAATCAACTACTTTGAAAATGTAAGCAGAAAATTAAGAAACTTAACCCTTCTATTATAATCTCCTAGTGCTACAGACGGCAACCTCCAAAGATGGACCGAAACATTTATCTGCACGGACACAACTGAGCGATCAAACAGAGATGAAGACCTAGCTCTTAGAGTCTTGCATTCATATAGTTCTGTGGGAAATGCCTTTTCCCTTGTACATTTCTCTAGGAAGAGCACATCTAAAGGGATGAGGAAGCTTAACCAAGACACTTCTTTTTCAAGTGCCTCAAATTCTCCATCTTCAGTAGTATTGGAATGTTTTTTTAACGGAAGTTGATATGTCTAAGTAGACCGAGTTAGAGAATGCAGATTATAGTTGGTGAAAGCTACTAAACATTCATAAAAGTTACAAAGCAGATTGCCAGTTTTCTGGGCCAGTAAACTGTAATGTATCTTCAAACAAGCCATGTAACTTACTTAGGGCTTGTTTGGGTAATAAAAAATGGAGTGGATTGAAGTGGAATGGAGTGGAAAATGAACTAATTTTTACTTCAACCTCCCTCAATCCACTTCAAATGGAGAGTATTTAGTTGTATCCAAATAAACCCTTAAGGTGTTTCGTTGGAACGGGATCTCAGCTCCAACATTTCCTCGAAGTTATATTGTCAGACTCATGAGAGCAAAAATGCTATAAGGTCCTAGCCACCTGCTGAGAATAGTATGTCATCTGCGGTCCTCGTGCTTCACCCCGCAAAAATGATTAGTTCTAACAATTATACTTATTGTCAATCTCTATACACAGACACAACAGAACGATCAAACATAAATGAATACTGAAAGTCTTGCATTCATATAATTCTGTGGAAAATGCCTTTTTCTCATGTACATTTCTCTAGGAAGAGCACATATAAAGGGATGAGAAGATTGACCAAAACTCTTCGTCTTGAAGTGCTTCAAATATTTCATCCTCGGTAGTATTAGAATGTTAATTTGTCTAAGCACTAGTACACTAACAACCATCTATACCGGTTTATAACTGCCATCTGTATTGATCCTAGAATCGGTACTAAAAACTTAGTGCTCATACTAAGGACTATCAGTAGCGGTTCTGAAACCGATTCGGATAAAAGTTATAAGAACCGGTTCTGATGAATGTTATAAGAACCGGTTCCAGCTACGAACTGATACTGATTAATTGATTATCAGAACCGGTTTCAGTTATGTTTTGGTACTGATAATTTATATATTAGCACCGGTTTCAGTTTCCAACCTGTAGTAATCACATTTTATATTACGGTTCTTGTTATGAACCGACACATATATGTATTCTAGGTAAATAAACCTTTACTGAAACTCATGGTATATAAACATCACACGGAATTCAGAACATATAAACAACATCCGCAGAACAAGTAAACATCACCAATCCTTACAACAAACAAAATACCATAAAATCAAATGCAAATGTTAAACTATCATGCAGTTTGGACAGCGTAGGAGTGATGCTCAATGTCTACATGTCACAACATGGGCTCAATGATGTTGATGGTGTAGATGTCATCTTTATCAATCCCATTGTACCGACAGGTGGAACTCCAAACCATCCCAAGCAGGTGGTTTATTTTGGATTTACGGTCATTATAGACATAGTTGTGCACGTGTCACAACTAGGTAGCTCTATTGCCTGTCAACGCCCTCAACGTGATGTCGTAGGATTCCAGGAACCTGATCACATTGTCAAAGGTCAACAACAAATGCTGCAAGTATCGGTGATTTAATTATATTATTATTACCTAGTTAGTTAGATGATCCGGTGCTAGTTAGATGACAATTTCCTTACGAGCTGATCCACTAGTGCGTAGGCTCCAATCTCGCTCTTGATCCATGATGGTGGGCCACTACAATTTGCACTAGTTGATGCTTCTGTTGTTCCCTGATTGGATGAAGGTGTTGAAGAGCTTACCTTCCTCTTCCCTGAGGCTGCAAATTCTTGCAATGCAAAGTTATTAATGAATGAATATAGATGCACATAATTCATTTCATTATGACCTGAGATGATGAAAAGGCGGGCGTGATGTTATTGGGGACTTTAAAGTCTTCTGGCATCCCTTGAGTCCGAACACCTTGACTGTGAAGAACATGTTCCCTTCGTATCTCAGCATCAAAGCTTCACCTTCAGAGGTACCATTGTACATTATAAATTGTAACGAACCACCTGAGAAGAACACATTGTGAAAATGGTCCTTCTTGGCCTCCACAGGCTAGGTTTTGCCGTAAAGGCACATAACGACATCCAGTCAACTATTGGTACTGATGTGTGTCGGTACTCTGCAGACCGGGTACCCCGCGTGGAGGATAAAAGGCAGCCCAGGCCCCGCCTCCCTGCTGAGGCGAGTGCCAGTATAGCCACGTGTCCTTGGCCCCGAGGTCAGCCTCGGAGCTGCCATGTGCGCTTGGGCTACGAAGCCGACACGTGCCCTGGGCTCTGGCCCGAGCCTCCCCGCTGAGGTGAGGTCCGGGGCTGCCACGTGTTGGTGGGCTCTGAACCTCTTCCCTGCTGAGGAGGGCTCTAGAGCTGGCACGTGCCCTGGGCTCTGGACTGAGCCTCCCCGCTGAGGTGAGGTCCGGGGCTGCCACGTGTCGATGGGCCCTGAACCTCCTCCCTACTGAGGAGAGCTCCGGAGCCGGCACATGCCCTGGGCTACGGTACGAGCCTCCCCGCTGAGGTGAGGTTGGGGCTGCCACGTGTTGGTGGGCTCTAAACCTCCTCCCTTCTGAGGAGGGCTCCGGAGCCGACACGTGTCCAGGGCTCCGGCCCGAGCCTCCCCGCTGAGGTATGATCCGGAGCTGCGACGTGTCTCTCGGCTTCGAACCCGTTGATGAGAGATCCGAAGCCACTACGTGCCCCATAATCCATCGTGGGCCGTGGGTCGATAAAGTCAAGGAGTAAGTGCTTTGTCAGGCCATGCATTCAAGGCTCGCGCCTTCCCCAGAAGCATGGCGCTTGACGCACGCCTCCGTCCTCCGCCTGTCCACCATTACGGTGACTAGACAGGGTGGCGAGGTGTGACAGCGGTACATTGCCACTCAACGGCACAGAGTCGCCCAAGCATAGCGAGAAGACACGGCGACAAGATGACATCTTCATCATCACCTGACATACGGACAGGGGCGTTCAGCACGTCAGGCGGCGGGACATAACTCCCCCACCGACTACTCTACTCAGAGTATAAAACCCTATATCATCTATAGGGTTCGTATAGCTTCGGGGCCACCTGTCGGGCCCCAAGCCACAATGTAACCACCCCAGCCTTGGTCAATAAAAGGACCGGGGTATCCACCCAACAAAGGGTTTGCAACCCAGCGACTCCCACACTCGTACGCACGAGCAATACAACAAACACTCCCGTTGATGTAGGGTATTATGCTCCGGCAGGCCGAACCACGTAAATCTCGCTAGGGACACCAAGCCCCTCCAACAAAGAACCTCCGCGGGCTGCTCCTGTAGCAGGTCGGGAGGAGTGTTGCAGCCACACTCCGACATTTGGCGCGCCAGGTAGGGGGGCTTTTCGCGCTCTTTAGGCGACCATGGTGAACATCACCCCTCTCGGCGAGACTTCTCACCCTACTCGCCACCATCTCCAAGCAGGGGATGATGAGGCCACCTCTCGCTCCAGGGTGGGTAGGTCTGGCCGATCTGGTGACCAGTCGGTCGGCACGCCTGCGGCACCCACAGTGCCCAGGTCTGGCCAGGCCAGCGACTGGACGGTCGCCGTCCCCTCAGCGCCCTCTGCGCTAGCAGGCACTACTTCACGGCGGCCCACTACCCCAACGGTGGCGATAGTGCCACCACGTCCAAGCCCGTAGAGCGTGCTAGCAGCAGCGCGCACACATTTCCAAAACCCTCCGGGTGAGGGTGCCACCCCCGAGGTGGCAGAGCAGTGGCGACACGATGTTGAACACCTCGTTGCCGCAGCCATGAACTCTCCTGTCTACAGGAGACAGCGAGCTGAACCCTCGCTGGCCCAGTCACGTACGCCGATGGTGGCCCACGGGACTGCAGCTACGCGCGTGGAGGCCACAACCGACCTCATGGTTGAGCTAAACCATTGTCACGCAAACGAGGATGGTGGTACCACCACCGAGCAACGCAGAGGGAGGCGTCGCAACCTCGAAGAAGAGTACGACTCCCCCAGCACCGTACCAGCGGGACGCGCCCTGCAAGCCCCTGCCTCTCTAGGAACGGTCGGGATCTCCATGGCGCTCGCCCCACACCTTCACATGGTGGTCTGGCCACCCATGTTCCGGCCCCACTTGCCGGAACAATACCATGAGACGATCAACCCCGTCGAGTTCCTGCAGATCTACTCCACCTCCATCCTAGCTGCAGGAGGGATGAGGCCGTCTTGGCCAACTACGTCCTCATGGCCCTGACCGGCACTGCCCGGTCATGTCTCATGAACCTCCCCAGGTGCCATCACATCCTGGGAAGGGTTGCGCTGGAGATTCAGAGCCAACTTCGGGAGTTCCTACACACGCTCAGCACCGAGCTCGACCTCCACGCCGTGCGTCAGCGTGATGGGGAGTCGCTGCGATCCTTCATGCAACGGTTCTCCTTGGTTAGGAACACCATACCCCGCATCTCCAACGCCTCTGTCGTTGTCTCCTTCCGGCTGGGCATCCGTGACAAGAAGGTGCTCGAGAAGCTCACCACGCACGACGTTCTGGACGTCTCTGAGCTCTTCACCTGGACGACAAGTGCGCCAGCGCGGCAGAATGCCGGAACTGGCACTCTCGACCTGCCTCCGCGGCAGGGAGTGCCGGAGAAGTTGCTGCCCCACGCAGCAGCAAGAAGAACAAGTCCGGAGGCAAGAACAAGCCTCTGTCTGGGGCACCCACCGCCACCCTTGCAGCGGCCGGCTGGGGCTGAGCCCCGCGCACCGACAAGCGCCCACGACCGTTGTCTTCCAGAGACGACGGCTAGTGGTGCCCGGTGCACAACTCCAACCACCACGGCACCAGCGACTGCCGTGAGATCAAGAAGCTTGCGGAGCGCTTCCGTGAGCTGCAACAACAGCAGCCGCGTCAAGATGGCGCGCCCTCCCGCCAACGGGAAGGCAAACAAATGGCCAAACCTGAGGCCAGTGCTGAGCAATAGATGGAGTATGAATATGCCGAGCGGGCACTGAAAGCCGTCTACGGCCATTCCGACTCCGACTCCAGCACCAACAATGAGCGACACAAGTGTGGGGGCCACCCCGTGGTCCTCCTGCTCCGGGATCACAGAGGGTTGTGCCGTGCGATGCGGCACCCAATAGCACACAAGAAAATATTATGATAAACATTCAAACTTTTATTTACATAAAACAGTGGAATCCTTTTACAAACTTATTTACAGCGGAAGTATTATTCATAGAGCAACTCTCAGCCAAGCTACGCAAAAAGTGTAACCGTCGGAAGCTACACACTAGCTACACACATCCGGAGATCATGGCGGCATGCAGGGCTCCAACTCAGCCGTGTACCCCGACGGGGCATCGCCTCATCCTCAGACCCTTCCTCATACGTCTCACCTGCAACAGCTTAATATAGCAACCGTGAGCACGATGGCTCAGTAAGACTTATCCGACACTCCTAAACATGAAACTTTACATGTAGGGATACTAACATAGGATATGACATTGCAATAAAGACTCGCCTACATGTTGATCATTACTTTCAGTTTTGTAGCAGCAAGTTCAGATGCCTTGCGCAACACTCACATCGGAATTCCACAATCAAACAAAAAACACTTCCTTCCGATGTGGTGTTGTCCAAAGGGGAATATAAATTTAGTGAGCTCTACATATACAGCATACATGGTTGCAAGACAATAATAGCTCAATGCATCATATTCTTCTGGCCTCTTTCCATTCTTACTATGTCACAACGCAGTGAACAAGCGGTACTCAAATAACCGTGAGGGACAGTGATTGCAATCAATAGACACACGGATAACACTCACTATCGGTACTCTGCAGACCAGGTACAGCGTAAGCCACGTGCCCTGGGCCCCATGGTCAGCCCTGAGGCTACCGCGAGCGCTTGGGCTCCCGAGATGACACGTGCCCTGGGCTCCGACCTGAGCCTCCCCGCTGAGGTGAGGTCCGGAGCTGCCATGTGTCCCCGGCTCCGGGTCACCTCCCCGAAGAGGACAGCACCGGGGCTGGCAATATCCCGAGGTCCGGTCTGAGCCTCCCCGCTGAGGTGAGGTCCAGAGCTGCCATGTGTCCCCTGGCTCCGAGCCGCCTCCCCGCTGAGGATAGCTCCGGTGCTGACACGTGCCCCGGGCTCCGGTCCGAGTCTCCCCGCTGAGGTGAGGTCCGGAGCTGCCACCTGTCCCCTGGCTCCGTGCCGCCTCCCCACAGAGGATAGCTCCAGTGCTGACACGTGCCCTGGGCTCCGGTCCGAGCCTTCCCGTTGAGGTAAGGTTTGGAGCTGCCACGTGTTTCCAGACACCAAGCACATCGATGAGAGCTCCAGAGCCGCCAGGCATCCCACGATCCCTTGTGGGCCGTGGGTCGACGAAGTCAAGAAGGAAGTGCGCTGTCAGGCTTCGCATTCAAGGCTCGCGCCTTGGTCAGAAGCTTGTCGTACTATGCATGCCTATGTCCCTTGCCCGTTCTCCATTACGGTGACAAGACAGGACGGTTGGGCTTGACAGCAGTACAGTGCGGCCAAACGACACTAAGCTGCCCAAGTAGGGCGAGGAGACGCGGCAACAAGATGGCGTGTAACACCCTCAATTTTGTAATCATGCATGCATTCATATTTCATGTAGAGAAAACATTTTAAAAGAAGTAGAAACAGAGAAGGAATAAAAAAGATAGCTAAAAAGAGCAAGTTCCAGTTCGCCGAGGAGCGCTGCAGACACTTCCCGCGGCCTGCTGGCCACGTGGCGTGTTTGGAGCTCATCCCTGCGTAGTGGGGAGAGGTCCGACACCGCCAGACACGTGGCAGGCTCGGAGCTAGCCTCTGTGGAAGGGGCATGGTCCGACCCGCAGGACGCGTGTTGCCTCCGGGGCTTGTCTCTGCGGAGAATCGAGGTCCAGCCCGGCAGGACACGTGTCGCTACCGGAGCTAGTCGCTGCGGGGAAGTAAGGCCCGACACCGCAGGACACGTGTCGGCCTCGGAGCTCGCCACCGGGAGGTCCGACATTGCTTGACACGTGTTGTCCTCGGAGCCCACCTCCGAGAAGAAGGGAGGTCCGACACAGTTGGACACGTGTCGACCTTGGAGCTCATCTTTGAGCAGAATGGAAATCCGGATCTGCTAGGACACGTGGCACTCTCGGAGCTCACCTCCGAAGAGAGGGGAGGTCCGGCACGGACATGTGGCGTACGCGGAGCTCGTCTCTGCAGAGAGGTGAGGTCCCGACCCACTAGACACGTGGTGCACGCAGAGCTCACCTCTGGGGAAGAGGGAGGTCCCGCCCACCAGGACGCGTGGCACACACGGAGCTCGCCTCTGAGGAAGAGGGAGGTCCCGCCTGCCTCACACGCGGCACAACCAGAGCTCGCCCCTGAGGAAAAGGGAAGCCCAGGCCCCCGCTGGACACGTGGAGCCTCCGTAGCTTATCTCTGTGTGAGGACCCGTCTGTCCCGATCACTCACGGGGACGGGGCACCTCGCCCGGGAATCGCATTGGGTGGTGCCGTGCGATGCGGCACCCAACAGCACACATAATAAAGCGTCATATTACATAAAACAAGCGGAAGCTTACAAAGTGTTGATTTTACAAATACTTCTCAAAATAAGCTATAGAGGAAGACTATTTCAACTCACGTCTCATACCTATGCTAAGCAACAGAGAAGGTGTCCAGCCCGCGGACCCTTCTCACTAGCAACACTATCACAATAGCAGCGACAGGGGTTGTAATGAGTTCACCCCTCGGAGAGCTCCGAGTCTCATCATACACCCGTACTTAGCAGCGTACAGTTATTACCTGCAAAACAACTTATGCAGTATCTGTGAGCACGAAGCTCAGCAAGACTGACCCGTCTCCCTAGTCATGAAACTCTACATGATGAAAATAGAGGGCTGAACATAGATGTTTGCACAAAAGGTGATGCTCTTGAGCTAAAGGAGAGTCCTTACTTCAAGTTTTAAGCAACTTTTATAGCACTCGTGCAACTTACATCGGGACTCCACAATCAAACAAGAAACACTTCATCTCGATGTCACTTGCCCGAGGTGAAAGTAACTTTAGTAAGCTATACTAGACTCATACTGACCTTGCGCCATCAACGTCGAGACTCCACAATCAAACAAGAAACGCTTTGCCTCGACGCTACTAGCCCAAGGTGGAAATTAAATTTAGTGAAGTGTTGATCGTTCCTCATCTCCATTATGAGGATTACCCACGAAGCATATTAAAGGTTTCCTGGTTTATTACTACGTCACGATGCAGAGAACAAGTATGCTAGGTCCATTCCGCGAGCGACGGTGATTGCAATCAAAAACACCCGGCTGACACAACACGTACGTCCGTACTCGACGTTGCACACAGCAACCGTCACTGACGTCGTACGTGGCAACCTTTCATACGACACCCAAATGTTGAACCGGTCCCACCGACTGGGATTAAGTCTCTCTATGGCAAACCCTCGTAGAGCCGACTTCTCTATCCTTTCAGCATCAGCATCAGACGGTGAGGTATGCCTCGACACCCAGGTTAACATGTTACATCGGTTTCCTAGGTCCCATATAGCCAGTATGCATCCGGTACACAACTCGAAATTGTCCAACGGGCCACACACGAGAACGGGCCTTAATCAACTCAGACATAGACTAGGTTCACAGGACCACATCCTTGATCCTTCCATCCATTGCCAGGTCTCCATTCCCAACTAGGAGGATCAATTCCCAACTCTTCCGATTGATCCCCCTTAAATCCCGGTTTTCGAGTAGGAAACTGCCCACTCGAGTTTTGCTTCTTTTAATCCACTTTTGTCAATTTGAGATCAGCAGTTATAATCAATGATAAACTATTCTACATTATACTCCAGGGTTTTCTGGTTCATGCATTTGGAGTGTCATACCACCTAGACGTAATGCAATAAACAAATGCTAGACATATAAAGTGAATACAAATAAAAACTTATAAGTTTTGATGCAAACCGGGGCTTGCCTTTGTTTTGCAGGGAACTAATATATATATATATATATCTCAGTTAGTGAAGACCACTTGAGGCTTGATCAACTGCTTTCCTTCTTCCTTGATTTCTACTCTGATGACTTCAACTTCTTCTCCACGTAGTTACTACACGTAAGGATTATGCACATATGTTCATTTATAAAGACTTTGCTACAAGTTCTAATAACAAGTTTTCGAAAACTGGAACTCTTTTTAAGAATTTAAAATGACACTGGTGCTAGTGGTTTGGGTTTGGATCTAAGCACATGATTAGTGCTAAGTGGTTTCCCCCTCTTCTATATTGATCACCTTAAGAGGTTAAACAGAACAGGGGTGATTCAGAGCTCCAATGGATCTGAGAATTTTCATGTGCGTTTCTTGTCACAAGAAAATCCTCTGGACCAAAAATTAGCACTTTTCATTGAGGGGTTTGTTCAGAACAATTTTCTAAGTAATTAAGCAAAGAAGAATTAATTCTGAGATATCACCCATGTTCATGCCAAACTTAGTGAACTACAATTTCTAATATAGTTCATAGAGCTTGCATGAATTTTCCTAGCATTTTTGGAGCTAAGATTTACCCAGAACTGAATTTCCAAGTTCAGGAACTTCTCTGAAAATGTTTCTGTATTCAATTGAATACAGCAACTTTAAATCTGAATTGCCCTGAGCAAATCAACTCCAAATGATCTGAAAATTTTACAGGTGTTCACTAACATCCTAGAGAATATTCTGGCAAAAGTGTAGGGTTTTTGGATGAACTAAACTCCCTCAAGAATTCTTTTGCTGAAAAGGTTTAAAGAATTTTCCAGAATTAAATAATGAGTTTCATAAAATTGGGTTGTAGATTTGGACAGAGCTATTCAATATGAATCCAACCCAATTTTAATCACTACATTTGGGGCTTCCTAGCAAGAGTTATGAGGTTCTAAAGTTTGGGGAAAATTCTGAAATCGAACTCTGTTCTATTTTCCAATTTTCAGAGACATAAGGAATTAACACCACATTTGGCCAAGCAAATGAGGTCCAACGCTTCTGAAAATTTTACTGGAGCTCAAGTATTTTTGGAGGAATCTCCTGCCTAAATTTGGCAATTTTCCAATATGCAGAGCTCCTGGAAAAATTCCTACAAGATTTTTGTTATATGAATTAATGAGCCAAAACCAGAGATTTTCATAAATATTGGGCTGTACCCCTGGATAGTAATCTCGTATAGGAATCCAACAAAATTTCTCTCACTATTTTTGGAGCTTTCTACACAGAGTTATGCATTTTCCAAATTCGAACAGCTCTCTGTTTGATTTTAAACAGAACTGTCACACGTGGGACCCACGGGTCAGGTGCTTCTTCAACCTCTCGCCAGAGCCCGCGGGTGCACACCGGCAGAAAGCGTGGTACGGCTCGTTCTATCTCATTTCTCCACCAAATGAGCTCCGGTTTCGCCCTACATGCTCCTTGGAACATGGCGCAGCTGCCGTGCAAGGTTTCCGCGCATGAAAACGGCCGAAAACAGGTCGGCACCGGTGGGGCGGCTCGGGAGCTCGGCATCAACGCGTTTTGGCACGTCCGAAGCTTCTCCCGGCGAGCTACCTTGCCCTAAAGTATCACCAGAGCTCGTGGAGCATGGAACGCACCTCAGTTCGTGCAGAAATTGGAGGGAATAGGGCGGTCACCAGAGACCCGACCCTTTTTGCCGCCGGTGACGAATTCTCGTCACCCGGGGCCTGTGATGATCGGTTTTCTTTGGTTCTCGGCGTGGGAGGGTGCTAGGGCATATAGTTGCCGTGGTTTGAATTGTAGGAGGTATGATCAATCGGTTTGGGCGAATTTCAAGAATTAACCAAGGTCTGTTCTATACGTGCGCCGGTGCCAAAAACCGAATTCCGGCGAGCCGGCATCGGGGGAGAGTAGGGGGGCGACGGGATGAGGATCAATACCTCATGGCACACCTCTGTGGCCCCTTGAACATTCCGGAGAGGTGCTGGAGCAGCCAGTCGATGTGTAGCCGCGAGAGTGTGTCGTTGCTCGGTTCTGCCGGGAGGAACATGGCTCAGCATCAGCGGGGAACGGCCGGGGTGATAAGGAGGGGGAGAAAAACAGCTCGCCAGCACGAGAGGGACGAGCAGGAGGTGGCTCCCGGTGCCCCTCGGTGTCACACGGCTGCATCCCTGCTCGGTGAGAAGGAAAAACAGAGACTTTGCACTGAATTTCAACTACAAGATTTTGGCTGCCTCTATGACATGTGGGTCCCACTGCCCTTTCTTATCCCCTCTCATTTTTCTCACAAATATCTCCACACTTTGGCAAATGCTGGAAATCAAATGGTGAGAATTCAAATCTGAAATGTTTGTGGACATTTGGACAAGTTTCATCCAAATTCAAATGTATATTTGAATTCATTGCAATTTAAGTCCATTTGGAAAATGGATAGCAAATATCTTCCAAAATTCATGAGACTTTGCCTACCCCCTAATTTGGACCTAAGGAATTCAAATATGAACTCTGATATTTGATTTGGCTGCTGCAAATGAGGTTTTTAATACAACAGTTTGAAAACCATTGTGTTACTCATTTGAATTTTTGAGTGGAACAATTTGTTCTCAAAATCTAACTTTAGATTCCTCACCCATATGGGAACTTCCCACCTTAGTTTTAGATCTCTCTTGGGTTCCAAGTCTTTAAATAAATATTTGAACTTGTGTGAAGAAGGATCTCGTGTGTATTATCACATGTGGAAAAAGTTTTAACAAGTCCCATTTTTCATACATGTGAAACCAACTTTGTGCAAACAAGAGTTTCTTTGTATGCATATTTTGGGACCTTTACAATCCTTCCCCCTTAAAAGAATCTCGTCCCGAGATTATAAGGTAAAAACAAGAGGGAGGATGGTGAAAAATTATAGGTTGTGCGACGTCAAGGGTTGGGATGATTGACACGAAGAAATCTTTCGCTCTCCCATGTCGCTTCAACCTTGGAGTAAGCACTCCCTAAAACTTTATAGAACCACAACGTATGGTCGCGTGTGGTTCGGTCCATTATGTCGATGATCTGAGCCAGTCCCTCCTGATGTGTGAGATCTGGCTTCAGTCCTTCGATATTCCCCAGCTGAATGGTGATTGAACACTTGAGGCACTTCCTAAGCTGAGAAATGTGGAAGATGTCGTACACACCGGTGATACTTCCAGCCGGTATGCAACGGGTCCACATCTTTCCATAACCTGGAATGGACCAACGAATCGAGATGGATAGAAACTATGACAAGTGAGCCTCGTCAACAATCTTTCTCCCTCGACTCTAATTTACGGGGTACGGCGATTCTGTTCTTAAACTGCAGGACGCCGTCTCCGCCTTTCCGGAATTATTTCAGCTCCCCACTGTCCATACATTTCCGCAAATGTGATATGCCCTTATCATGTTTCTGGGCTGCCACCCTTTTTCACGGATGGTGGGGATAAAAGCTAAATTGTAGAGAGCTCTAAGGTGAACCATACGTAATGGTGGCTCGCTCTCTTCCAAAGGTGATGGTTGGATTATGAACGTGTGACTTGCGACTCCCGCATTCGCCCACGTTAACCTTGCCGGGGTGATAATGGATCTCTATTTCGTAATCCTTTATCAACTCCAACCATCTTTGCTGCCTCATGTTACACTCCTTCTGAGTGAATATGTACTTGAGGCTCTTGTGATCGATATATGAATGCACGAGGTTACCGAGTAGGTAGTGCCTCCCCAATTTGAGTGCAAGCACCACGGCAGTGAGTCCTAATTCATGAGTCGGATAGCGTTGCTCATGATTCTGGAGTTGCCGTGATCCAAACATGACCACACTTCGGTCTTGCATCAGCATGTAAAGGTCCCAAAAATATGAATAAAAAGAAACACTTATTTGCAAAAGTTGGTTTCATAAATTTGGAACTTGTTAAAACTTTTCCACATGTGATAACACACATGAGGGTTTTCTTCACACAAGTTCAAATGTTTATTTGGAAACTTGGAACCCAAGAGGGGTCAAAAACTAAGATGGGAAGTCCCCATGTGTGTGAGAAAAACTAAAGTCAGATTTGGAACAAACTTGTTCAAACTCAAAATTCAAATGGGAGCAACACAATGGAATTCAAAACTGTGGTGCTGAAAATCTCATTTGCAGCAGTCAACTTTAAAATAAGATTTCATATTTGAGTTCCTTGGGTCCAAATTACGGGGTGTGCAAAGTTTCATGATTTATGGAAATGATTTGCAACCCATTTTTCCAAAATGGACTTTAAATAACAAAGAATTCAAATGCATATTTGAATTTGGATGAAACTTGCCCAATTGTCCAAATGCCTCTCATATTCAAATTCCCACAATTGAATTTCATCAATATTCAAACTTGGGAGATATTTTAGAAGAGATAAGGAGGGACTGATCTGTGGGACCCGCATGTCATTGAGGGAATTGAAAATTGGCAAAAGATCTCACAGTGTTGGGTCTCTGTTTGCTTTCTTCAGTCGGTACTCGACACTGACGGGCGCAGCATAGGGCGACACCGAGGATCGGACGATGCTCTACCTCCTGGTGAATTTCATCGCGCTGGAAGAGCCGATGTATGCTTTAACTACTGCCGTGCTCTCTTTCTCCCTCGACACCGAAGCCCCAACGCTGTTCTTCCCTTCCTCACGCGAAAACAACCGAGCACTGCCACCGAGCTCTCGGTCGATCGGCCACCGCCTAGCTCGTGTGCCAGCCTCAGCTGAGCAGCAAAACCACACCACAGAACACCCCACGACATCCTCGAGCCATCACTGAGCGGGTTCGCGCTCTCTGCACCGAGAACGGCGAGTTTCCGCGGCGGCCGTCACACAACGGCGACGAGGCGCTCCCGTGGACAGCCTCCCCTAGAGCTTGTCACGACCAAGCAAGGCCACCGTTGGACGCGCGAGTTCTCCCTGCAGCTTCCATCCGAAGCACAGAGCTTGTCTCTGCCTCTCGACGACGAATTTCGGAAATCCTCTCCGGCCGGTGCAAGCTGACCTACGGGTATGATTCTGTGAAATTCTTGATTGATCTATGATTAGACACCACGAAACTTCGCACACACAGGCTAGACATGTAGGCGCACCAGTTTTCTTTTGAAACCCCGCATGAAACACACTGTGCACGACGTATTTCCGGTCTTTACGACGGTGGCTATGGCGGGAAGGTGCGGGTGCACGGTGAACCCTAGCTTGAAGCCATTTCCGAGCCCATGTGCGACCATGGCTAGCTTTGCCGACCTCCACTGGTGCTGTAGAACCTTCAGGGAACTTTTGGCGGACTAAAGCGTCGGGGCGACGTCGCCGGAATCCTTCAGAGCCGCTGCACCGGTGCGGGGCGGTTTAGGAACTTCGCCGGTCTGTGGAAGCCACACCATCGTGTTCCTCGAGTTAAAGTAGGGCCTGGCGGCGAATAGCAGCTCGGGAGTTGGCCGGAGCGACGAAAACCGGCGAACTCCGGCGAGCCCGGCGGCGCAGAAGCGCGGGGGCGGGAGGTAGACGACGATACTGCCGGCCCCACGCGTCAGTCGCACGGCAACAGTAGGCTGGATACTCTGTGGCGCGGGATCGGCTGTGACAGCGCGGGAAACAATTCTGTAGCCCGTGTGGCGCGCTCCCGGCAGCAGACACGTGTCCCTCAGTCCCACAGTCAGGTTTAAACATTTCTCGGATTTATTCAAATTCCGTATTTTTTCCCAAACTTTGGAAGAGCATAACTTTTGCTAGGAACCTCCAAATTTAGTGATTCAAATTGGGATAGATTCAGATTGACAAACTCTATACAAATATGCAACCCAATTTGTATGAAAGTCTTTATTTAATTCTGGAAACTTCTTTAAAGCTTTTCAGAAAAAGAATTTTAGAGGGAGTTTGGTTTATCCAAAAATCCTCAACTTTTTCCAGAATATTATTTAGGGTGTTATTAGACTCCTGTAAAAGTTTCAGGCCATTTGGAGGTTAATTGATCAGGGTAATTCAGATTGTAAGTTGCTGTGTTCAATTAAATACAGAAATATTTTCAGAGAATTTCCAAAATTTGTAAATTCAGTTATGGGCAATTCGTAGCTCCAAAAATTATAGAAAAATTCATGTAGACTCTATGAACTATAATTGAAATTTTGGTTCACTGAGTTTGACATGAACATGTAAGGGCCTCAGTTTTTGACACTCATTTGCAGTGTTCATCACCACACCACACACCTCATTTGAGGAAGAATGATGAACACAAATAAAGAGCAAGTAACAATTATCAACATGCTCATTAGGGAACAAACTCACACATTGCAAAAGTGGTACTTCCCACATGTGATATAGATGGGCTGGACATATGAAAACTCCTACACTTTGCTAAGGATGTCCATGCCAAGTTCCACCCAAATTCAAAACCTTTTTGAGGTCATTTTGGGTATAGTTAGGAAGAGGGCAGTTTGAAACCATATTCAAATTCTAACTGTTTTCACCCACTGAATTTAAAAGTGGAAGGCATATTCTTGCTCAGCACATTTTTGTGAGCTCACACACCAATTTTCACTCCATTTGGAGTTGATCTTGACATGAGCTAAGGGGGAGAAATTCAAACTTTATTTGAATTTCAAACTGCACTTGTGCTGAAATTCATTCAAACCAAACCTCATTGGAACTTTGATCAATTCAAATGGCTCTTGGGTGAATAATTTGAATTGCCAAGGGTAGAATAGGGTTCACTGTTTACCACAGCTGTTAGGAATAAATTTCAGAGGTTAAAAGAGAAGTGGGACCCACATGTCAGCCTCTGCCTCAAAGCAAACCGACTGAACCACAGTTCAGTCGGTTCCCGGCAGCTGTGCGCGCGCGCCACCGAAGGGGGCAGCCGGCGCCAGCTCCTGCTGCGTGCCCCAAGCCGGAGACCAGCCGGCCGGGCTATTTATTCCCTCCCCGGCGTGCTTCAGTCACCATTTCCTCGAGCTGCCGACGCACACGACTTGTTTTTCCACTGCCATCGCCGCCGCTCGAGTTCCTGCTTGATCAAGCCGATCGCAGCCCCCTCTTTCCATTCCAAGGTCCCAGCAAGGTACTAGCAACCATCCTCCATCCTTCCCATTGATAGAAATCGATTGAAACCGAGTGATATCGGCTGTGCCGAAAGATCAAACTCGGAACTGGAAACCGCCGCACCTCGGGCTCTCGTGGACAGCCCAACCTGGGCGTTGTCACGCCCGAGCCAAGGCACCCTTGGACGCGCAAGTGATCGGTGCTGCTCATCCCCGAGCCATAGCTCGAGTGGTTGCTCACCGGCGGCGAATTTCCACTTTTCCCCTTTCTGTGTGCAGAACGACCCTCGGGTACGATTCTGTTTAATTCGTGCTCTAGAAAGGATTAGAGGGCCTCAGGCCACTCCCACACGAACTAGACACGGTGACGCACAAGTTGCCTTCACAACTCTGGGCCGGAGAACTTCTGTGCCCGGCGTAATTCAAGGTCTACTAATGGCGGAACGCACGGGGGGTATCGGGCGCACGGTGAGGACCTATTTCGGGCCTTCCCCGAGCTGCCCCGAGTTCATGTCGACCTTCTCTGAGGTCCACTGATGCTCCCCGACCGGTTTCCCAAGTAGCTGAGGCACTAGGAGCATCAGCCGACATGGCCGAAGTCGTTCCGATATGGCGGCTCGTCGCCGACCATGCTCCGGCCGTTGTCATGAGCAGCTGACCCTCGGATCATGTTCCCCAAGTAAAAGTAGGCAGGGGCGGCCAGAATCAAGAAGTTTGGAGCGGTACAGCAGCCAGCGGCGAGCTCTCCGGCGAGGTCCCTCGGCGGCGGAGCGCGGGTGTCGCGAGGTTGAAGAAGGGGGTGGACCCCAGCTGTCAGCGGCCGATATTTTGAATCGGGATCCGGCTGCGGCCGGGATCGGGTGTGCTGGCGCGCAAAAGCCTTGTGGGCCGCAGTGTGCTGTCGCTTCGGCGTGCGACGCGTGTCCCCTGGGCCCACGCGCGAGTTTAAACTTTTCCCCGATTTTCAGATTTCCTTCAAACTTCAAATCCTTATAACTTTGGCTAGAAAGCTCCAAATTGAGTGAACCAAATTTTGCTGGATTCAGCTCTCTGAGTACTTTCCAGAAAATCAAGTTTCACTTCATGAAATTCCCTAATTCTCCAGAATTAATTCCTTAATGTTTAAACTGTTAGGAATTTTAACTGGAGAATCCTTTTGCGGAAAATCCTGAAATTTTGCTGAGATGTTCACCAAAATATCATTGAGCTACCATAAAAATTTCAGATCCATTTGAGCTCATTTAGTCCACCTAATGGTGTGATTAGTAAAACTGTTCCAGAGAAAATAGAAAATGTTCAGAAACATTTTCAGGATTTTCTCTGAAATTGTTTAGCTCATATCTTTAGTTAGAGACTTCCAAATTAAGTGAGACCAACTCCATTAGAACCCTCTGAAAATCTAGTTTTCAGAAAGTCATAGTTTGTCTCATGAAAATCCCTAGAACACCCTAAGGGTTCCAATTAAGGTCAAGGACATAATTATTTGTGGAGGGCTCAAATGAGCTTTGCTGCAACTAAAACTTGACCAAGTCTTTGTTTAGGTTGTAACCAAGCCACAGTAAAAGTTTCACAGTCATTAGGTCTGTCTAGTAAGAGTTATAGGCTTCACAACTTCAAAGTTAATACAAAGGCCTCTAAATTAATACATACATTGTTCTTATCATGTAGTCGCTAAGATCGCGGAGGAACCCGAAGTCCTAGACTTCGTTACTCCGGAGGAACAGCTAGCCTACGACCAAGAGCAGCAAGGCAAGCCCCGGTTTGCATTAACCTTTTTACAAATATTTATTGTTTTGAGCACATCTTTGAATATTGTTCTTTGCATTAGAGTCTTGATTGGAAACCCAACTGCATAGCCAAGAAAACCATGGGTTGGGGTTTAGGATTGCAAACCCCGTTAGCTACTGCATTGCTAGGATAGAGTAGGATTCGGTACAAGTCGAGTAGTTGGAACTACTCGCGAGAATAGGCTAGAGGCACATTGCTCGGGTAGAGATAGCACATGAAACACATGGCAAGAAAATGAGACCGAGCGGAGAGTAAGGGCAGCAGGACTTTGGGGCCTGAGTGCTGTAGCTCCGCTTGTGTCGATTGAGGACCGAGCCGTGTGCGGGCCTGTTGAACAAGCTAGAACAGTACCGAAGACCTACCGGCTATATGGGAACCGGGAAACTGATGTAACTCGGGTAGCTGGGTGTTGAGGCATTGCCCGTCGTTCAGAGGGTAGGTTGAGAGCTCGAGGTGTAAATCAGCTGGCGGCACAGAGATGCGCGTGCAGGGACCTCTTGCTCGGGACGATGGGACCGGTTCAATATTTGGCTAACGGGTGAAAGGTAGTCGCGTACGGCGTCCGTGATGGTTGTTGTAGGCAACATCGAGTACGGGCGTACGTGACGGGTTGTTCGGGTAACCCTGCAGGTGTAAATCGATTATAATCGCCGTCCCTCGCGGTCAGTGAGTACCACTTGTTCACTGTACCGTGACGTAGAAAGAACAGGCTAGTTACATGTTAAAATGTTGCTGATTGAAAGTTGGATATTGATTGTTAATGATATGTTGTAGCTTAGTGCTAACTAAAGTTCTTTTCAACTTTGGGCAAAGTACATGAGAGAAATGCGTTTCTTGTTTGATTGCGGCTCTCTCGTGTGCCTTAGCGTAAGGTTCTCCACAACCTGCTGCTAAAACTTGAAAGTAAGATTCTACTAATTAGGCGAGTCCTTGCAAATGATTTTTACCTCATGCAACCCATTACCCTCATGTAGAAGTTCCATGTTTAGGTGAGACGGGTCAGACTTGCTGAGCCTTCGTGCTCACTGCTTGTGTTTGAAGCTTTTGCAGGGTTCTATGAGGAAGGGACTCCCGAAGAGGAGACGGAACCCCAGGAGGGGAACCCCGTCGAGTGGGAGTCGTGCACGCCGCAGAGTTAGTGTGCGTGTGTGCTAGCAAGGACACGTTCGAGGGCTGAACGTGCACTTGATGCTTAGTCTACGCCCGCGAGTGTAGACTGAACTTATTTTGATGTAAACATGTTCATAAACTTGTTTATGTAATAAAATTTCCGCTTCCGCTTTGTACCTTTGACGTGTGTTATACGGTGTTGTGCAACGCAACACCCCTCGGCGTGATCCTGGCTCGACAGGACCAAATGGGGTCGTGTCAGCGTGGTATCAGAGCTCGCTTGAGGTTTAACACAGTACAAAGGTCTTCTTTTTCAAAAATCCAGTGAGGAACGAATTAGTAGCCCGTATAAGGATGTTATTAGTATATAGAAAGTGGCTTATTAACCTATTTGTTATGTCGGAAAATCGTGCATCTCGGGACGTTCATGTCTTGGGGGGTGCACGTAAGCGCTGTCCACCAGTGCGCACAAGCTGAAGGGTGGAGCCCCACGGGTGGCAGGTAACCCGACCCGCTTTAGTATCCTCTACGACTCTTCATGTCGTTTGGGGTATTCGAGCAACGTCTGTCCCTGGCGTGCGTGGTGCAACATGGGAGACCCCGTCACGTGGTCTGAAACGTGAACACGTAACTCAAGGCGTGTTTGGCTTGAGAACATCCGGGCGAGTGATGACGGCCGGATGTACCAACTGTATGGATTCCGGGCTCGGTGTGCAGCCGAGTCTGATGATTGGTTGAATTTCTGCAGGTAGCCTTACCACGAAACGGTAGACGTGTAGTATCCGTGTGCGAGTGACGAGTAGTGCCACTGAAGTAACGACGCCGGCTAAGTCCGGTATAGGTTTTTCCTTTGTGAGGACGTAGTACCGACATAATCTGGTGACGCATCGACGTCACACCCAACAAAATGAACAACTTCATTTAAAATTTGAAGGTTTTGATCCAAAGTAGTAAAACTTGATGTAACTCCTTCCCTTGAACAGGATATTCAAAGCTAATAAGTTTTCAACTTATAGGATGTTAAGGACAGAGCACTCTGTTTTCAGCTAAATCAAGGCTGAAGTAATCAGAGGTTATAGGTTGAGTTCTTTCGAGGTTGGGGTCGTATGATACATTTCTGGAAAGCTTTGGAGGAGCTTTACAACTTTTCTGTTGAGTTCCAGAGGTGTTTCGTCACTTAACCACTCGAAAAATGCAGTAGAGTTGAAACTGTCCAGAAAACAGGACAGAGCAAAGACTCTCTGTAAACTCTCTGTAAATTAAGCATAACTTCCTGCTTAAAAATCAAAAAATAGGAAATGAGGTAGTTCTGGAAAGATTATGAGATGGGTTACAACTTTGTAACAGAAAGTTTTGTCAGATTAGGAAGAGAATTAACTGGAATTCTTGGATCAAATCAGTACCTAAGGCAGGGAGGTGCTGTCCAATTGTTTCCAGAAATTCTGTTAACTTTGACATCTCATAACTGTTGAACCAGAGCAGATCTTAGGCCAACCAAATACTTTCTGGAAAGCTATTGAAGTTAACTTTAACTTTGATGTTGAGCTCCAGGACTGGTTTTGCTTTTAACCTGGCCTAAATCAGATTAATATGGGAACTGGTCAGGGCTGTCATGGGAACAGCAGATCAGCAGTCAAATTTGTTTAAAAATTTGAACTATGTTTCCAAGTGTTAAGGGTTCAATGACATATCTTATGTTATAACTCAATGGTTTACTGTTTAAATAAATATTTGACATTCCTCAAATATATTTTTACAGATGGCAGCAGATAAACGGTTGGAGAACGGGTGGGTAGTTTCCCACTGCTCTGACCGTAGCGGCTACCCGGGAGCATTGTGGCTAATGCTCCAATATTTCGGGTACAACCAGATGCCGCAATACTTCGCCAAGGAAGAAGGCGAAGAGGGGAACAAGACGTGGACGATCCATGTCGAGGTTCCTGCAGGGCCTACGCCACCCGGTTGGGTGCCATTCACCGTCACGGTGAGAGGAAGACAACCGGAAGGGATGTGGCAAGTGACAGCCCGTGACACTATGTCACGTTTCTGCCAACTACACGTGCAGGCTATGGAGGGAACTCCATACGCACTCGTTCCGGTGGAGGGACGAGCTCAGCATGTGTGGGAAGAGAGGTACCTAGAGGCAACAAACCCGAGTTGCCCAAGGTACAACCCCGCGGAGGCAAATCTCAGCCTCCAAATGAGGGCGGGAAACGCTGTGATGGACAGCCAAGCTGTTCATACGGAGCATCTCGCCACCAAGCTCAAGGAGAGCACAAGCCGTGGAGATCATTTTGAGAGTGCTCACAGTGCACTCCGCAATGTGCTCCTTCCGACGATCAAGCGACTGAATGAACAACACAATCAGTTGCGTCGTCTGAAGAAGGCAAAGAAGAAGAGCCGTGTTGACATTGCGGCGTTGCAAGAGCTGGTGCAGACCCTAACCCAGCAGAATGAGGACCTTGCTCAAGAGCGGGACGACGCTATTGAGGAAGGACAAGGCTGGGAAGAGGACTACAACCAGGCTATGGACGAGGTGCATGCATTGCAGGACCTCGTGCCCCCGGTATTGGGCGTACCGGTAGTCTTGGGTCTTCCAGCAATGGGAGAACCCGGAATGGGAGAAGAGGTGGTAGATCCAGAGCCACCAGCAGAGGTACCGGAGGAGGACGACCCACAGGAGGTCGAGTTCTACTCCGAGTAGGGGGTTACGGTTGCCAAGTAGGGCAGCTAGGGTAGCGTAACCCAACTTTTGTAATCGGTGACATGTCGTGTAGACAGTAGCGTATGTATAGGTAGTGACGGCATGAGCACGACTTCTCGGAGGTCCGAGAATAATGTATCTTGTATAAAGTTTATGCTTTATCAATATATGTGAATGTTGTGCAAGTTAGTCATGCGTCGCTTCAATACTTACTGCTGTTTATGGAATTTTGAGTAAGACATGTGCTAATTGCTGCTGTGTTGAATTTCAGAATGACGCGTACTCGTGCCAACCCTGATGTTGGAGGTACTAGCCAAGGGGGAGAGACCTCCCAACCGCCTCCCGAGGACTCCTCGGGACAGCAGCAGCAACAGCAACAGCAAACACCGCCACCGCCACTGCCAACGGTTACATTGGCCGACATCGTCGCGGCAATGGCGGGTTCACATCAGCAGCATACAGAGCTGCTGCAAACGTTAATTGCGAATACGTCTCGCCCAGAGAGACGTCAAGATCGTGAGGAGCGCCAACAGAGCTCCTACTCCGACTTCCTGGCGACTCATCCCCCTGTATTCTCAAGGGCGGATGAACCACTTGACGCGGACAACTGGCTCCGCGCCATAGAGATGAAGTTCGGGCTGCTCCAAATCAGCGAGCAGCGCAAGACTCAGTTCGCGGTCCAGCAGCTCCAAGGATCCGCGAGCGCGTGGTGGGCCAACTTTTGTGCTTCACAACCCACCGACCGAGTGATGACCTGGGCGGAGTTTCGGACGGCCTTCCGGGCCTATCATATACCGCCCGGTTTGATGAAGAGGAAGACGCAGGAATTCCTACACCTGCAACAAGGGAGCCGGAACGCGCTGGAGTACTCCAGAGCGTTCAACGATCTCGCACTCTACGCGTCGTATCACGCAGATACGGACGAGAAGCGGCGGGACCACTTTTACCAGGGGCTTAACCCGCTCCTGAAGGACAAGCTGGCGATGTTCAATCGCGGCAGCCTCAACGACATAATTGATGCTGCGATTGTTCAGGAAGACTCCGGCAAGGAGTTGGCGGCGGCAGAGCGAAAGCGAAGCGCGCCACAGAGCAGCGGAGAAGGAGGCGGTCCTTCTCAGAAGTTTCGGATGGTGAATCGCCCACCATCAGGTCCGCGCTGGCAGCCACCACAGCGGTCGATGCCGTTCCGCGGTCGGCCGTATTCTTCACCGGCATTCCGGCCGGCACTGCCAGCACCACCGCAACAACAGCAGCAGCAGCGGGCGATGCCGCGTGCGTTTGCACCTCCGCAACGCATGCCGGGCTTTCGTCCACCAAGTACTCCACCAGCAGCGGCCACATGTTACAAGTGTGGTCGTCCAGGACACTTCGCGAGCAGTTGCCCGGAGAGGCAAGGCGGCGGAGTGGTACCACAGTTTCCGGGGAGGAATCAACCCCAGAACCCTACTAATGCGCGGCGGGCAAACCCTAGGCCCGGCACTGTCCACCAGCTTGCCATTGAGGACGTGCCGGAGGGCGAGCCAATCCTTGCGGGTATGTTCCAACTCCACCAGCATCCCGCTATAATACTATTTGATTCAGGCGCCACGCATAATTTTATTAGCCAAGCTTTCATTGCTAAACACAGCTTGCCAATACTACCCACCGATAGTCCATATTTAATTTGTTCACCGGGTGGGAAGATTTCAGCAAGCGTAATGGTCTCCAAAGCACCATTATGCTTAGCGGGTAGAGTGTACCACACGTCTCTCATTATCTTAGAGGGACAGAAGGTCGATGTCATCCTAGGGATGTCGTGGTTAACCCGCCACGGCGCTGTTTTAGACACCGTCCTCCGAGTCGTGCACTTAAACTCAGGAGTGCACGGTTCTCACTCATTATTTCTGGACAGTCCAGAAATAAAACTTCCAAGTGTCTATCAAGCCACAACCATCAGATTGGAAGACATTCCAGTGGTCCGAGAGTTCCCTGATGTATTCCCGGATGATTTGCCGGGGATGCCACCCGATAGAGAGGTGGAGTTCAAGATTGAACTTGCACCGGGAACCATGCCAATATCCCGAAGGCCGTACAAGATGGCGCCCAAGGAGTTGGCGGAACTGAAGACTCAGCTCACGGACCTTCTGGAGAAGGGTTTTATTAGGCCGAGCTCCTCGCCATGGGGCTGTTCGGCATTATTTGTCAAAAAGAAGGATGAAACGTTGCGGCTTTGCGTGGACTACCGTCCATTAAATGCCGTAACCATCAAGAACAAGTACCCGTTGCCACGGATCGACATGTTGTTTGATCAGTTGGTCGAAGCAAAGGTCTTTTCCAAGATGGATTTAAGATCCGGGTACCATCAGATTAAGATCAGGGCTGAGGACATTCCAAAGACAGCTTTTTCGACAAGGTACGGACTTTATGAGTACCTGGTCATGTCCTTTGGCCTCACCAATGCTCCAGCTCACTTCATGTATTTAATGAACTCGGTGTTCATGCCGGAGCTGGACAAGTTTGTCGTGGTCTTCATCGACGACATCCTGGTATACTCCAAGTCGGAGGAAGATCACAAGAAACATCTGCGTATAGTCTTGCAACGGCTGCGGGATCACAAGTTATACGCAAAGTTCAGCAAATGCGAGTTTTGGATATCGCAAGTGCCTTTCCTCGGGCATATCATCTCAGCGGAGGGTATCGCTGTGGACCCGAGCAAAATCACGCAAGTGCTGAATTGGAAATCCCCGAGAACTGTTCATGAGGTACGGAGTTTCCTCGGACTCGCGGGATATTATCGGAGGTTCATTCCGAACTTCTCGAAGATTGCCAGGCCAATGACAGAGCTGCTGAAGAAGGCTACCAAATATGTTTGGAGTCCAGCATGTGAAGCAGCATTCAAGGCTTTAGTCAAGCACCTGACATCAGCACCGGTTTTGGCGCAGCCAGACACAACAAAACCGTTCGATGTGTACTGCGATGCATCCGGCATTGGGCTCGGATGTGTGCTGATGCAAGACCGAAGAGTGGTCGCGTATGGATCACGACAGCTTAGGAACCATGAGCAAAATTATCCAACTCACGATTTGGAGCTCGCTGCCGTGGTACTTGCACTGAAAATGTGGAGGCACTACCTACTCGGTAACCTCGTACATTTATATACCGACCACAAAAGCCTCAAGTACATCTTCACTCAGAAGGAGCTGAACATGAGGCAACGAAGATGGTTGGAACTGATAAAGGATTACGAGATAGAGATCCATTATCATCCGGGCAAGGCAAACGTTGTGGCAGACGCGCTAAGCCGCAAGTCACACGTCAATAATCTGACCATCACACCGTTGGAAGAGAGCGAACCACCACTACATGTGATTCCACATGGAGCTCTCTACAACCTAGCTTTGATCCCCACCATCCGTGAAGAGATAGCGGCAGCCCAGAAGAATGACAAGGGCATGTCACATTTGCGGAGACGTGTAGACAGTGGGGAGTTGAAATGTTTCCGGAAGGACGGAGACGGCGTCTTATGGTTCAAGGACCGGATCGTCGTACCCCGAAACCCGGAGTTAAGGAAGAGAATCTTTGATGAAGCTCACTTATCAAAGTTTTCTATTCACCCCGGCAGCAACAAGATGTATCAAGAACTCAGAAGCAAGTTTTGGTGGACACGGATGAAGCGAGAGACGGCAAAATACGTGTCCGAGTGTGATACATGTCGAAGGGTGAAGGCAGACCACATGCGGAAACCGGGACTGCTGCAACCACTGGGCGTTCCTGCCTGGAAATGGGAGGACGTGAGCATGGATTTCGTCGTGGGTTTACCCACCACCTTACAGAAACATGATTCTGTGTGGGTGATCGTCGATCGGCTCACCAAAGTTGCCCATTTCATCCCGGTCAACACCAACTACAACGCCAAGAAGTACGCTGAACTGTACATCTCACGGATCCTATGCTTATACGGCGTACCCCGTACCATCATCTCGGACCGAGGCACTTTATTTGTGTCCCGTTTTTGGGAGCAACTACACGCTGCCTTGGAGACGAAGCTGATCCGTAGTTCAGCCTACCACCCGCAGACGGATGGACAAACCGAGCGGGTAAATCAAATCCTAGAAGACATGCTACGAGCTTGCGCTATCGACCACTGCAAGAATTGGGATGATCACTTGCCGTTAGCCGAGTTCTCGTACAACAATGGGTACCAAGCCAGCATCAAGATGGCGCCCTACGAGGCGCTATACGGCAGGAAATGCCGCACACCACTGAACTGGTGTGAGTCTGGCGAGAGGGTTACCTTCGGGATTGACATTGTCAACAACGCGGAAGAAAAGGTTCGACTAATTCAAGCGAACCTAAAAGCCGCTCAATCCCGTCAGAAACAGTATGCGGACCGGAGGAGGCGCCCATTACAATTCGAAGTTGGAGATCACGTATACCTACGAGTGTCTCCAATGAAGGGCGTAAACAGATTTGGGGTGAGAGGAAAGTTAGCACCCCGATTCATCGGTCCATTCCAGATTACCGAAAGATGTGGATCGGTGGCATACCGGCTAAGATTACCAGAAGCACTTTCCGGTGTGCACGACGTCTTTCACATTTCCCAGCTGAGGAAGTGTCTCAAGCTATCAACTACCGTTCAGCTGGAAGACATTGAAGAACTGCAACCGGATCTCACCTATCGGGAGGAACCGGTGCAGATTATTGATGAAAAGGCCCGAACCACACGCAACCGTACGTTGTGGTTCTACAAGGTTCTATGGAGTAATCACTCCATGGACGAAGCGACATGGGAGAGCGAAGAATTCCTTCGCACTAACTACCCCGACTTTTTCACGTCGCATATTCGGTAATTTTCCATCGTCCTCTCTCTCATTTCACCTTATAATCTCGGGACGAGATTCTTTTAAGGGGGGAGGAATGTAAGGGCCTCAGTTTTTGACACTCATTTGCAGTGTTCATCACCACACCACACACCTCATTTGAGGAAGAATGATGAACACAAATAAAGAGCAAGTAACAATTATCAACATGCTCATTAGGGAACAAACTCACACATTGCAAAAGTGGTACTTCCCACATGTGATATAGATGGGCTGGACATATGAAAACTCCTACACTTTGCTAAGGATGTCCATGCCATGTTCCACCCAAATTCAAAACCTTTTTGAGGTCATTTTGGGTATAGTTAGGAAGAGGGCAGTTTGAAACCATATTCAAATTCAAACTGTTTTCACCCACTGAATTTAAAAGTGGAAGGCATATTCTTGCTCAGCACATTTTTGTGAGCTCACACACCAATTTTCACTCCATTTGGAGTTGATCTTGACATGAGCTAAGGGGGAGAAATTCAAACTTTATTTGAATTTCAAACTGCACTTGTGCTGAAATTCATTCAAACCAAACCTCATTGGAACTTTGATCAATTCAAATGGCTCTTGGGTGAATAATTTGAATTGCCAAGGGTAGAATAGGGTTCACTGTTTACCACAGCTGTTAGGAATAAATTTCAGAGGTTAAAAGAGAAGTGGGACCCACATGTCAGCCTCTGCCTCAAAGCAAACCGACTGAACCACAGTTCAGTCGGTTCCCGGCAGCTGTGCGCACGCGCCACCGAAGGGGGCAGCCGGCGCCAGCTCCTGCTGCGTGCCCCAAGCCGGAGACCAGCCGGCCGGGCTATTTATTCCCTCCCCGGCGTGCTTCAGTCACCATTTCCTCGAGCTGCCGACGCACACGACTTGTTTTTCCACTGCCATCGCCGCCGCTCGAGTTCCTGCTTGATCAAGCCGATCGCAGCCCCCTCTTTCCATTCCAAGGTCCCAGCAAGGTACTAGCAACCATCCTCCATCCTTCCCATTGATAGAAATCGATTGAAACCGAGTGATATCGGCTGTGCCGAAAGATCAAACTCGGAACTGGAAACCGCCGCACCTCGGGCTCTCGTGGACAGCCCAACCTGGGCGTTGTCACGCCCGAGCCAAGGCACCCTTGGACGCGCAAGTGATCGGTGCTGCTCATCCCCGAGCCATAGCTCGAGTGGTTGCTCACCGGCGGCGAATTTCCACTTTTCCCCTTTCTGTGTGCAGAACGACCCTCGGGTACGATTCTGTTTAATTCGTGCTCTAGAAAGGATTAGAGGGCCTCAGGCCACTCCCACACGAACTAGACACGGTGACGCACAAGTTGCCTTCACAACTCTGGGCCGGAGAACTTCTGTGCCCGGCGTAATTCAAGGTCTACTAATGGCGGAACGCACGGGGGGTATCGGGCGCACGGTGAGGACCTATTTCGGGCCTTCCCCGAGCTGCCCCGAGTTCATGTCGACCTTCTCTGAGGTCCACTGATGCTCCCCGACCGGTTTCCCAAGTAGCTGAGGCACTAGGAGCATCAGCCGACATGGCCGAAGTCGTTCCGATATGGCGGCTCGTCGCCGACCATGCTCCGGCCGTTGTCATGAGCAGCTGACCCTCGGATCATGTTCCCCAAGTAAAAGTAGGCAGGGGCGGCCAGAATCAAGAAGTTTGGAGCGGTACAGCAGCCAGCGGCGAGCTCTCCGGCGAGGTCCCTCGGCGGCGGAGCGCGGGTGTCGCGAGGTTGAAGAAGGGGGTGGACCCCAGCTGTCAGCGGCCGATATTTTGAATCGGGATCCGGCTGCGGCCGGGATCGGGTGTGCTGGCGCGCAAAAGCCTTGTGGGCCGCAGTGTGCTGTCGCTTCGGCGTGCGACGCGTGTCCCCTGGGCCCACGCGCGAGTTTAAACTTTTCCCCGATTTTCAGATTTCCTTCAAACTTCAAATCCTTATAACTTTGGCTAGAAAGCTCCAAATTGAGTGAACCAAATTTTGCTGGATTCAGCTCTCTGAGTACTTTCCAGAAAATCAAGTTTCACTTCATGAAATTCCCTAATTCTCCAGAATTAATTCCTTAATGTTTAAACTGTTAGGAATTTTAACTGGAGAATCCTTTTGCGGAAAATCCTGAAATTTTGCTGAGATGTTCACCAAAATATCATTGAGCTACCATAAAAATTTCAGATCCATTTGAGCTCATTTAGTCCACCTAATGGTGTGATTAGTAAAACTGTTCCAGAGAAAATAGAAAATGTTCAGAAACATTTTCAGGATTTTCTCTGAAATTGTTTAGCTCATATCTTTAGTTAGAGACTTCCAAATTAAGTGAGACCAACTCCATTAGAACCCTCTGAAAATCTAGTTTTCAGAAAGTCATAGTTTGTCTCATGAAAATCCCTAGAACACCCTAAGGGTTCCAATTAAGGTCAAGGACATAATTATTTGTGGAGGGCTCAAATGAGCTTTGCTGCAACTAAAACTTGACCAAGTCTTTGTTTAGGTTGTAACCAAGCCACAGTAAAAGTTTCACAGTCATTAGGTCTGTCTAGTAAGAGTTATAGGCTTCACAACTTCAAAGTTAATACAAAGGCCTCTAAATTAATACATACATTGTTCTTATCATGTAGTCGCTAAGATCGCGGAGGAACCCGAAGTCCTAGACTTCGTTACTCCGGAGGAACAGCTAGCCTACGACCAAGAGCAGCAAGGCAAGCCCCGGTTTGCATTAACCTTTTTACAAATATTTATTGTTTTGAGCACATCTTTGAATATTGTTCTTTGCATTAGAGTCTTGATTGGAAACCCAACTGCATAGCCAAGAAAACCATGGGTTGGGGTTTAGGATTGCAAACCCCGTTAGCTACTGCATTGCTAGGATAGAGTAGGATTCGGTACAAGTCGAGTAGTTGGAACTACTCGCGAGAATAGGCTAGAGGCACATTGCTCGGGTAGAGATAGCACATGAAACACATGGCAAGAAAATGAGACCGAGCGGAGAGTAAGGGCAGCAGGACTTTGGGGCCTGAGTGCTGTAGCTCCGCTTGTGTCGATTGAGGACCGAGCCGTGTGCGGGCCTGTTGAACAAGCTAGAACAGTACCTAAGACCTACCGGCTATATGGGAACCGGGAAACTGATGTAACTCGGGTAGCTGGGTGTTGAGGCATTGCCCGTCGTTCAGAGGGTAGGTTGAGAGCTCGAGGTGTAAATCAGCTGGCGGCACAGAGATGCGCGTGCAGGGACCTCTTGCTCGGGACGATGGGACCGGTTCAATATTTGGCTAACGGGTGAAAGGTAGTCGCGTACGGCGTCCGTGATGGTTGTTGTAGGCAACATCGAGTACGGGCGTACGTGACGGGTTGTTCGGGTAACCCTGCAGGTGTAAATCGATTATAATCGCCGTCCCTCGCGGTCAGTGAGTACCACTTGTTCACTGTACCGTGACGTAGAAAGAACAGGCTAGTTACATGTTAAAATGTTGCTGATTGAAAGTTGGATATTGATTGTTAATGATATGTTGTAGCTTAGTGCTAACTAAAGTTCTTTTCAACTTTGGGCAAAGTACATGAGAGAAATGCGTTTCTTGTTTGATTGCGGCTCTCTCGTGTGCCTTAGCGTAAGGTTCTCCACAACCTGCTGCTAAAACTTGAAAGTAAGATTCTACTAATTAGGCGAGTCCTTGCAAATGATTTTTACCTCATGCAACCCATTACCCTCATGTAGAAGTTCCATGTTTAGGTGAGACGGGTCAGACTTGCTGAGCCTTCGTGCTCACTGCTTGTGTTTGAAGCTTTTGCAGGGTTCTATGAGGAAGGGACTCCCGAAGAGGAGACGGAACCCCAGGAGGGGAACCCCGTCGAGTGGGAGTCGTGCACGCCGCAGAGTTAGTGTGCGTGTGTGCTAGCAAGGACACGTTCGAGGGCTGAACGTGCACTTGATGCTTAGTCTACGCCCGCGAGTGTAGACTGAACTTATTTTGATGTAAACATGTTCATAAACTTGTTTATGTAATAAAATTTCCGCTTCCGCTTTGTACCTTTGACGTGTGTTATACGGTGTTGTGCAACGCAACACCCCTCGGCGTGATCCTGGCTCGACAGGACCAAATGGGGTCGTGTCAGAACATGGGTGTTACCTCAGAATTAATTCATCTTTGATTAAACACTTAGAGAATTGTTCTGAATAAACCACTCCATGAAAAGTGCTAAATTTTGGTCCAGAGGACCTTCTTGTGACAAGGAACTCACATTAAAATTCCCAGCTCCATTGGAGCTCTGTATCACCACTGTTATGTGTAACCTCTTAAGGTGATCAACACTTAAGTGGGAAAAGCACTTAACATTTGATCTTAGTGTTTAAGCCCAACCCAAACCACTAGCACCAATGCCCTTTTAAATTATTAAACAGAGTTCCAGTTTTAAAACTGTCATTAGATCTTATTAGCAAAAGCTTTTCAATTAAATACATATGCATGATCATATCGTGTAGCATATACGTGAAGAAGGTGAGAAGGACTTGAAGTGAAGATCTAGGAGGGAGGAAAACAAGTGATCAAGCTCCAAGTGATCATCACTAACTGATTGTAACCTTAGTCACCTGCAAAACAGGCAAGCCCCGGTTTGCATTTGAACAGTTTTACAAGCATTTCCATTTTTAGAGATCATAGCTTTGCATCGTTGATTGCATTAAGTCTAGATGATATTGAAAACCCCACTTGCATGACCAGAAATACCTAAGAGAGAAAGGGTAGAATAGCACCTCCTCAAGTGGATTTGGCTACGCTAAATGTTAGTAGGAAAGGTCCGGTAGAAGTCGAGTAGTTGGAAGCTACTCGTGAATTTAGGGCTGGTTTACTCGGAACGGGTCCGAATTAGAAAAGATGAGAAAAGTTCACACATAAGAAATGGAGATCGGGCAGGGAGGTTTAGATGCAGCAGGTTGCAGGCCGTGCGTGCATAGCCCTGCCTGTGTCGGTTAAGGCCCGTCCGTGCTTGGCCCTGTTGGACAAGTTTGAGTTGTGTACCGGACGCATACTGGCTATATGGGACCCAGGAAACCGATGTACCTTGGGAGATCCATAGTGGGACTTTTCCAACTGCCTTAGGCTTTCGGCGTCAGGGTAGCAGGAGGTGACTCACTTAAGAACATACCACTGCGGGTATGTACCTTGAGGGAGCTTGCGTACTTGGGGCAGTTGGACTGCATCCAAGGTGGAAGATCTTGGTAAAGGTGGCCACGTACAACGTCAGTCGAGGTTGCTGCCGGCAACTTGAAGTACAGGTGTACGTGTCGTGTAGTCCGGGCGTGTACTGATTCAAATCACCGTCGCTCGCGGTCATATGAGCATACTTGCCCACTGCGTCTTGACGTAGTAACAACTGAACTGGTTATCTTTGAACTTGATAAGGCTGTGTTGTAACTTATATTGCAACCATGATTGAATTAGAGATAGGCGCATTAAACTTTACTTTCACTTTGTGCAAGGAGCATCGCAACAAAGCGTTTCTTGTTTGATTGTGGAGTTGCGATGCTTTTCGGCTCAAGGTCTGCACAATGAGGCTTAAAATCTGAAAATTAAGGATCAACTGTAGGCGAGTCCTTTATGCAAATTTAGTTAACCCAATTGCAACCGTCGTGCATGTAGAGTTTCTTGTTAGGAGAGACGGATCAGTCTTGCTGAGCCTATGTGCTCACGATTGCTATATAAGTGGTTTTGCAGGTTAACATCGATGCTAAGATGGAGGTTATCCGGTGAGACTCAGAGACTTCCGGGTCAGGTAACACATGGAGAACCCAGCCGCTGCTGCTTGTCTTCGTGTTGCTAGCGAGAGGAGTCCACGGGCTGGACTTCATCTCGAGTGCTCTTAGTTATTCGACTTGAGTTGTTATAGACTTCCGCTGTAGCTATTTGATGTAAAATATTTACAAAGAAAAATTTGTAAGCTTCCGCTATTGTTTTATGTAATACATTGTTCCTTGTATGTGTGCTGTTGGGTGCCGCACAACACGGCACCACCCAATACGATTCCCGGGCGAGTGGCCTGTCTCAGTGGGTAGGCCCATCTCAGCTGGTATCAGAGCCGCATTGGTAATAGCGCACGGAATAAGGATCATATTACGACTAAAATCTAGGTTACGGTGAGGATACGGTACTAGACCCACATAAGGATTACTATTAGCCTATTATGAAGGTGACAAACTAACTTATTTATTATTTCGGAAAATCGTGCATCTCAGGACGAGTTATGTCTTGGGGGGTGCACGTAAGCGCTGTCCACCAGTGCGCACAAGCTGAAGGGTGGAGCCGCACGGGTGGCAGGTAACCCGACCCGCTTTAGTA
This sequence comes from Neostapfia colusana, assembly GCA_030760725.1. NCBI lineage: Eukaryota > Viridiplantae > Streptophyta > Magnoliopsida > Poales > Poaceae > Neostapfia > Neostapfia colusana. The sequence goes on along the minus strand of JASWHV010000004.1, from coordinate 105,134,132 downwards.
TCCTCTATGACTCTTCATGTCGTTTGGGGTACTCGAGCAACGCCCTTCCCTGGTGTGCTGCAGGCAAGTTTGGGAAACCCCGTCACGTGGTTAATAACGTGAACACGTAGCTCAAGGCGTGTTTGGCTTGAGAACACCTGTGCGAGTGATGACGGACAGGTGTAATAACTGTATGGATACCGGGTTCGGTGTGCAGCCGGACCTGATGATTGAGTGTGACTTATGCAGGATTAACCACGAAACTGTAGTATGAATAGTACACGTTTGCGAGTGACCGTTTTAGTGCCACCTAAGATACGTTTATGCCAGTATAATCCGGTTAGGATTTTCTTTTGGTGAGGCTACGTAGTACCGACATGCTTCTTACGGTGCATCGACGCCGTACTAGACATAATAACCCCTTTCCTTTGAAGAAATGACTCATGAACTAACTTTCAAATAAAAATTGAAGTTTGAAACAGATATTAGTTACTGAACTCTCATTTTGAGCTAAGATTCAAATGAGAGGGACACTAGGCTTCAAAGATTTTAAGAACAGAGTGCTCTGTTCTCGGCAGAAATTCTTGCTGGACTTTAACAGAGCATAACTCTGAGTAGCTTGACCCAATCAAGGTTTATTATACAGTTATGGAAAGATTTTCAAGTGATCTACAACTTATTTGTAGAGCTCCAGAGCAAAATCACACGCTAAATGGGTAGAAAGTTCAGAGGAAGTTAAACTGTCCAGAATCAGGACAGCAGCAAAACCTCTCTGGACCTTTCTGTTTTTAAGCCATAACCTTCTGTAGAAAAATCCTTAAGAAGCTTATGATACACGGTTGGAAAGGTTATGAAATGTGCTACATTGTCGTAGTTAAAAGTTGTGCAGATTCTTATTGTATTTGCATATACAACGGTGATAAAATCAGCCACATACGAAGGAGTTGCTGGCAAATTTTATCCAGGAATTCTGTCAACTTTAGAAAATTATAACTCTTAATACAGAGATGATCTGAAGGCATACGAGTACTCGTTGGAAAGATACTGAAGTTAACTTTAACTTTGGTATGCGACTTGAGTTATGAAAATGCTCTGAACTAGATCAAAATCTGGATATAGTGCATAAGGGTCTGTTCTGTACAGATAGGCTGGATAGCTATGCCGACTAAGGAGTTGTGTAAACATGGATTTTGTTACTGCTTTCATAAAGTTTTGACATATTCATGTTTCCATTAGTATCATATACTGCTGAGTTATTGTTTAACTCTTCTCAACTACATGTTTGCAGTATGGTTCGTACTCGCTCTAGGAGTAGGGCCGGGAGTTCTCGCCGAGGCGGTGATGCTTCCATTCCACCGTCAGAACCACCATCCACGGGATGGATGGATCTTATGACTCGAGTCGTCGAGTCTAATCAATAGAACGCTAGGCTACTCCAAGAAGCAACACAAGAACACACACACTTACTCCAAGCTTTGGTACAGCAAGGCGTACTCCATAACACGCAACAAGCCGTTCCATCTCGGGACGCTTATCTGGATTTCTTGGCGACTCAACCGCCTATCTTTACTGAAGCCACCGAACCTGTGGAAGCAGATCAATGGCTTCGTGTCATGGAGTCAAAATTCGGAGTATTCGAGTGTGATGAATACCAGAAGACAAAGTTTGCCGCTCAGCAACTCCATGGAGCCACCGGAAACTGGTGGGTTGAACATCTTGCCACCATTCCGGAGGACCATCAAGTAGCATGGAGTGAATTTTGTGAAGCCTTTCGTACTCGTTACATACCACTAGGTATTGTCAAGGCAAAGCGGGATAAATTTTTGGGCTTGAAGCAAGGGGACATGAGTGTCCTCGAGTATGTCAGAAGGTTTAATCTTTTGGCCCAATATGCTCCCGAATATGTGGCGAAAGAAGAGGCACGGTGTGACCTATTCTTCCATGGCCTGAGTGCCATATTACAGGATAAGTTGGCCGTACACAATAACGGCAGTTACACCGACATGGTCGATGCGACTTTCATTCAGGAGAAGCTGACACTTGAGTGGCAAGCTGAGAAGAGAAAGATGAGTGAAATCGAGCAGATCAGCACAAGTTATGTGCCTCAGAAGTACCGTTTGGTGTATAAAACGCCACCCGGTGAAAGATGGAGTCCATCTGTACGATCAACTCCTCAGAGATTGATTGCTGGTCAAGTTCTACAACTTGCACCACCTCCACAGCCGCAGCATCAGACGGTGGTTTGTGCTCCATCGCTGCAGCCATTTGTACCTAGCAGTCCACCGCAAGTCAACGAAGAACAGGAGAGACATCCGTGTTTTACTTGTGGGCGTATGGGCCATTATGCTAGGCAATGTCCGGAGGGAACTCGAGGCTACGGGTCATCATATTTACAACAATACGATCCGTACCTCAATCTGCAGATAGGAGGGCACATAAGGGGCAACATTCACTATACTGTGATTGATGATGTTCCGGAAGGAGAAGCCGCTTTAGCTGGGATCTTTTCTCTGAATCAACTACCGGTTTTGACTCTCTTTGATTCTGGTGCCACACACAATTTCATTAGCCAATCTTTCGTCGCTCAACATCAGCTCCAAACAGTTTATACAAAGAGGCAATACCTCATATCTTCGCCCGGGGGCAGCAGTACCGCAAGTGAGGTTGTCTCCCGAGCACCTCTTTGTTTGGGGGGTAAAATATACCCTACGACCCTCATTATTCTTGAAGGTCTGAAGATCAACATCATTTTGGGGATGTCGTGGTTGAATTACCACCCGGCGGTTCTTAACATCAGTTCCAGGACCGTTCGCTCAACTCCCCACAGCACTGTCTTCATATATTAATTCTGGGCGCCAGACGGCAGCAGATTGCAACAGTGAACCACACGGAAGCTGTCAAGATAGAGGACATTCCGGTGGTACGTGAGTATCCGGATGTATTTCCCGAGGATTTACCAGGCATGCCACCCGAGCGAGACGTTGAGTTCAAGATTGAACTTATACCGGGAACAACACCGATATCACGAAGGCCGTACAAGATGGCACCCAATGAACTGGCAGAATTGAAGACACAGCTGAATGACCTAATGAGCAAGGGCTTTATACGACCGAGTTCGTCACCTTGGGGTTGTTCAGCGTTGTTTGTCAAGAAGAAGGACGAAACACTAAGGCTTTGTGTTGATTATCATCCTTTGAACGCCGTTACCATCAAGAACAAGTATCCAGTACCTCGCATTGATATGCTCTTCGATCAATTAGTGGGTGCGAAGGTATTTTCGAAGATGGATCTTTGGTTCGGGTATCACCAGATTAAAATCCGAGCAGAAGATATTCCGAAGACGGCATTCTCAACGAGATACGGGCTGTATGAGTATCTCGTTACGTCTTTTGGTTTGACCAACACCCCGGCACACTTTATGTACCTGATGAATTCAGTGTTCATGCCGGAGTTGGATAAATTCGTCGTTGTCTTCATCGACGATATCTTGGTGTACTCCAAGTCAGAGGAAGAACATGCTGAACATCTGCATATTGTGCTACAAAGATTGCGAGATCATCAGCTCTATGCAAAATTCAGCAAGTGTGAATTCTGGATTAATCAAGTACCTTTCTCGGACAGATTATTTCGGTGGAGGGCATCGCTGTAGATCCGAGTAAGATTATCCAAGTACAGAAATGGGAGTCACCAAAGTCAGTGCATGAAATCCGAAGCTTCCTCGTTTTAGCGGGTTATTACCGGAGGTTCATTCCGGGTTTCTCCAAGATCGCTAAACCTATGACGGAATTATTAAGGAAGAATACCAGATTTATGTGGGGTGCTGCGTGTGAACAAGCTTTCAAGACTTTAGTGAAGCATCTCACAACAACCCCAGTTCTTGCTCAGCCGGATACGACAAAGTCATTCGACATTTATTGCGATGCATCTGGCATCGGTCTTGGCTGCATGCTGATGCAAGAAAGATGAGTGGTCGCTTATGGATCTCGTTGTGACACCCTCATCCTGGTGTCAGCATATGTTCATGTTTTATGAAGAGAAAACATTTTAAGGAAAGTAGGAACAGAGAAAACTATCAAAAGGATAGCCAATAAGAGCCGAATCCAGCCCTCAGAGAGCGCCGAAGACAACTTCCGTGGCCCGCTGGCCATGTGGCGTGTTCGGAGCTCATCCCTGCAAAGTGGGGAGAGGTCCGCCGCTAAAGTAGGCTACGTGGCAGGCTCGGGGCTCATCTCCGCAAAAGGGGAGAGGTCCGACCCTGTGGGACACGTGTTGCCCCCGGAGCTAGTCATCATGGAAATCAGAGGACTGGTCGCGCGGGATACGTGTCGATCTCAGAGCTCACCTCGGAGAGGTCCGGTGCTATCGAACACGTGTCGCCACCGGAGCTTATCTCCGGGAGGTCCGTCGCTGCTGGACACGTGTTAACTTCGGAGCACGTCTCTGAGGAAAGAAGGAAAGACCGACACTAACACGTGGCGTGCGCGGAGCCACCTCTGAGTAAGAGAGGAGGTCCCGACCGCTAGGATACGTGGCGCACGCGGAGCTCACCTCTGAAGGAAAAGGGAGGTCTCGCTCGTTTGACACGCGGCACAACCGGAGCTAGCCTCTGCGGAAAAGAGGAGACCAGGCCCGATGGACACGTGGAGCCTCCGGAGCTCATCACCGAGGAGGTAACGAGTTCTAGGAACGGTTTTTGGATTCTTTACGCATAGAAATACCGGAGCAGAAACCGACCTGAATTCCACATCGAATCAATTCAAGATAAGATGTTAGGATCTAACGACGATCTGAATAGGACTCTTATTCGGGATGCAATCAGAATAGGACTCTTCTCTTCCCGATTATAAATAGAACCCATAACCTCTGGCCGAAACCACAAACTTCTTTTCCAACTCCTGAGCCGACAACTTAGAGCTATATTCCCAAACCACTGAGTAAACCATCGCCGGAGTGCAGCAAGGAAGATCGCCGGAGGAAAGCCCAACGATCTGAGGAGGACCTCGAGACAGAGAAGAACGTAAGGTAGGTCTCCAATACCACCTTACGGCATCGTTGTGTTCTTTTTGCATCTGTTCTTTGATTCCTTTCGAACAGAAGCCTTCTCGTGGACAGATCACTTGATGATCAGGTTGATCTAAAAGACAAGATCATCGCCACGTCCACCATTGATCCGAACACCCCTGTTCATCATAAAATCTATGCAAGCCATGCAAGAACACGTGCAAACCAATCTAATAAACCTAATCATAGGATAGCATGCACATGCATCATCACATCTAGTTTAAGGTTTGTGCATGACATTGATTGCTGTGAATCTTGTATGTACGTGATCCTACATAGCGGGACAAGCTCAGGGAGCTGTCTACGATGAACTGCAGCAACAAGGTTTTGAGACCCAAGAACAACCGGAACCACAAGAACAAGACAAGTGCTCCTTGACCATATTGATCCTATGTTTTGGGTAAAACTGTTTTGTTTTGCAAAAAGGTGTGTGTGCTGAGTCAAACATGATGGGAAACCCTTTTTATAGGAGTTGACTAGTTTTGGTTAAACCGCCCTTGTCGCCAGGGATGTTTTATGAGTCGGGTATGGTTTTTGTTTTATGCTTCGCTGTGTCCATGGGATTGGGAAGCGAGATAAATGTGTCTAGCTAACTGCACTCGTAATGATATGAGAAACTGATGATGTTAATGAACATGGATCGGAGGGAGATCTAGGCAAGACTGGGTTTGTGAATGAGGTAGCATGAGATGGTGGTTTACTTGCCGTAGATCTAAGGACCCGTTCATGCATGCACATGCCAGGATAACAGTGCCACCACAAGGCCAAGTATGGGTGCGGCTTAGCTGAGTAATTAGGTAAGTTGCTAGAGTGTTATGGACTGTGGAAGGCGCGGGGAATGGGAGTCGAGTGAGGACTGCCCTGGGAACTGCATGGCACAAGAGGGGGCCCGTGGGTGGGAGAATTGGAGATTCTAGCCTGCCGGTGAAAACTTAGTGAGTCCATACATCTAGTAACCCCTTTGTAAAGGCTATTTTGTGATCTCTTGACCATACACCGATGGTTGTGTACTGGTATAATGGAGGTTCTGCAGTCACCAACGGGTGACGAAATCACAAACTTGTGGGTAAAGAGGTGCAAACTCTGCAGAGTCTAAAACTATCATGATAGCCGAGCTTACGGTCATGAGCGCCTGGCCAACTGCCATGATTAGTTGGGATGGTTATTGGGATGGTTCTTGGTTATGGTTATTGATTTTGGTTATGGTTTAGTTTTGGGACTGTTGAGTCCGGGTGATAAGATGGTTGCATGACTGTTGAGTCATGACAACAAGATTGGTCTCGGAGTGAGGCAAAGTTGTTTATGAAATGAGATGGTAGCGAATACGGGAAGGTATTCGTGAGATGGTAGCAAATATGAGGAGGTATTTCTGAGCAAGAATGAAGTTGGTTAATGTTCGGGTGGAACATGGAAAGTGATGGAGGTATGTTGGTAATTTAACACATGCTGGGATTACATTCATCTAAGGTTAAGTTGCTGTTTTATCATGGTTTTATAAATCTGCTTTTCTGCAAATGAGCCTTTTATACCTACCTTGTTATGGGCTACATATCGTGTTTTCCCGCACTTGCTGAGTACATCATTGTACTCAAACTTGCATTATCATTTCATCATCAGCAGCAAGAGAAGACTACTATGAAGACCAAGTGGAGCATTAAGGCGTGTGATCTGTTCTCAACCTTTCCTGTGGAGGGAGTAGAGATGGAGCCACTTCTGCTTAGATTTGCTTCCGCATTAGTTAAATTGCTTCCGTATTAGAATAAATACTTCCGCTGTGAGCATGAGTCCAGGACTCATGAGATATTGTAACAAACTCTGTTATTCGTGGTAATATATAATCTGAGTTCAGTTTGTGGAACGTATGTGTATGTGTGATGAACATCCTGGGCACACATATGCATTAGTTCTCGGTTCCGTGGTTTTCCATAGAATTGAGGGCGTCACAGATTGGTATCAGAGCCACGGGTTGACAGTAGGTTACACGCCTAGATAGAAACCTCAGATTGATATTAGGGCCATGGGTTAAACAATAGGTTACACACCTAAATAGGAATCATATATTGGTATTAGACACAGATTGGTAGTTAAGCCACGCTGACCAAAGGAAGCACCCTAGGACGCTTAGATTGGCTTTAAAACCACCTTGGTATAGGAAACCAGCCTTGAATAGGAGTTGTATGAGCTCTTGCAATGATTGTTTGTGATTGTGTGCTTAAGTGTGAGCTGTGGGACAACCCCAAACGTTGTCCATATCCACACGTAAGTAGAAAGAGGTGTGAGATGTTTCGGCACTTGTTCACATCCTCATATGGGCTAGTATATATATATATATAGTCCAACTCACCTTGATGCATATAGATGAAGGGACCTACCTAACCTTCTAACCTTCTATTCTATTTCATCCTCTCTCACAGATGGTGAGGGGAAACGCCGGCCGAAGGAACACCCGTGACAACCAAGAGGATGAACACGATGAAGTTCTTGTTAACCCCGGAGCTGGTGAGAACAACCTAGAAAGGTTGATGGTCATGCAAAACCAGCTTATGCAAACCATGATCCAAACTTTGGGTCAATTGCGGGCCAACAACAACCCTGTTCCGGCACCACCGCCACCACCACCGCCGGCTCACAAACAGACTAGGAGAGTTCATGAGGACTCGACCACCCACCTTTGCTCAAGCTAGTGATCCCATGGAGGCCGATGACTGGTTGAAATCCAGGGAGAAGAAGCTTGCCATTGTTTAGTGCAATGACCAAGAGAAGGTTCTCTTTGCGTCGCACCAACTTATGGGAGCTGCCGCTGACTGGTGGGATGCCCTATGCAACGCCCATGTCAACCCGGAGACAATCACTTGGACTGAGTTCAAGGAGAGTTTCCGCTCTCATTACATCCCTGCTGGTGTAATGATGCTTAAGAGGCAGGAATTTGAAGGTCTCCGCCAAGGACAGAGAAGTGTGAATGAGTACCTCAACAAGTTCACGCAACTGTCCCGGTATGCCCCCGAGGATGTCAACTCAGATCAGAGGAAGCAGTACCTGTTCATGAGAGGGTTGAACAATGAGATTCAGGTTCAACTCCTCAACAATGACTACGTAAGCTTCCAGCAGCTGGTTGACAAGGCTATAGTGGTCGAAAGCAAGATCAAAGAGATCAAGCGAGAAGGCAAGAGGAAGATGCAATGTCAGCCCGAAGGGAGCAACGTATGACCTCGGTACATGCCCCCGACCACACCACAGTATAGGTCAACCACTCCTGCATACCGCCCTGGTCAGCCACCACAGCAACAATTCGTTGCACCAGCACCTCGCGTGCCCATGCTTCCTGCGCCCCGACCTAACAATGGAGCTCCTGTTCAAAACCCCTGCCCCAACGTACCTGCTGCCGTAGGCAACAGGGCATGCTTTGCATGCAGAGAAATAGGACACTTCACGAACCAGTGCCCAAGGAGAGGCCCTGGACAGCAAGGCAACGTGCCCAAGCAGAACCCACGACTGAACGGAGGGGACCATCAAGGAAACCGTGGACAGCAGAACTATGCTCGCGGCAACGTGAACCATGTCTCTGCTGATGAAGCACAACAGGCTGAGGATGTCATAATTGAATGTGCTATGTTAGTAAATTCTCCCAGAGGAGAAATGAGGACTAATATAGTATGTCCGAAAGTAAGCCTTAAAATAAGGGGGGTAGACTTCCTTGCCAACCTTATTGTCTTGGACTCCCAAGGGATTGACATAGTACTCGGGATGGATTGGTTAAGCAAGCACAATAGAGTAATCCAATGTGCTGAAAGGAGCGTGCAGTTGACAAACAAGCACGGTATTCGTGTCGAGTTTGAGTCAGCCCAGCAAATAACCGAACGGGCAATTTTGAACCACGTCGAAGGAACAACATTTAACAACATTCCAGTGGTTCAGGAATTTTTGGACGTGTTCCCGGAAGAGCTTCTAGGTATGCCACCTGACCGGGACATTGAGTTTGCCATAGATTTGGTACCTGGAACTGCACCCATAGCCAAGAGACCCTATAGGATGTCCGTCAATGAACTAGTAGAACTCAAGAAGCAAATTCAAGAACAGTTGGAGAAGGGTTTTATACGCCCAAGCTCGTCACCATGGGGAGCTCCGGTGCTCTTTGTAGACAAGAAGGATGGAACCCAAAGGATGTGCATGGACTATAGGTCTCTCAACGAAGTAACAATCAAGAAAAAAATACCCTCTCCCCGTATAGAGGACCTATTCGACCAAATGAAAGGAGCCCGAGTGTTCTCCAAGATTGATGTTCAGTCGGGATACTTCCAGCTGAAGATTAAGCCCTCCGATATACCCAAGATTGCCTTTCGAACACGGTATGGTTCATATGAATATACCGTCATGTCTTTTGGGTTAACAAATGCACTCGCATACTTCATGTACCTCATGAACAAGGTTTCCATGGAGTACCTCGATAAGTTTGTTGTGGTTTTCATCGACGACATTATGGTGTATTCAAAAAGTGAGGAGGAGCATGAAGAACATTTGAAATTGACCTTGCAGAAATTGCGTGAGCATCAATTGTATGCCAAGCTTAACAAGTGTCAATTTTGGCTAAAGGAAATATCTTTCCTAGGCCACATTATCTCCAAGGAAGGGGTATCGGTTGATCCCGGAAAAGTTTGAGATGTTCTGAAGTGGGACCAACCGCAGAGCGTGAGGGATATTTGGATTTTTCTTGGGATGGCTGGATACTATCGACGCTACATTAAAGACTTCTCTAAGATAACAAAGCCTATGACAGAGTTTCTAATGAAGGGAAAGGTCTTCCAATGGACACCAGCCTGACAAGGAAGTTTTGAGGAACTCAAGAAAAGGCTAACCACAACACCAATTCTGGTATTGCCAGACGTAAGCAAGAGCTTTGACATATATTGTGACGCATCCAGACAGGGGCTCGGATGTGTGCTCATGCAAGAAGGACAAGTGGTAGCCTATGCCTCATGACAATTAAAGAAGCACGAGCTCAATTATCGTACACATGTCTTGGAGCTAGCAGCAGTAGTGCATGCATTGAAGATTTGGAGACATTATATCCTTGGTCATCGATGTGAGATCTATATGGATCATAAAAGCCTCAAGTACATATTTACACAAACGGACTTGAATTTGAGGCAACGTCGATGGTTGGAACTCACCAAGGATTACGATGCTGGAATCAACTACCACCCCGGGAAGGCCAATGTAGTAGCAGATGCATTGAGCCGAAAGGGAGCATGTCACCAACTCACGGTTCGGGAGCTACTACCCGAACTACGTAAGGAGTTTGAACGGTTACACCTCAGATTCTTGAACAACATGGAAATAATGGAGATCCACTCCTCATTGGAGCAAGAGATAAGAGATGGCCAAGCAACGGATGAGGAGATCAAGGAAAGAATCCGACAAGGAATAGAGAAGGATTTCAAAGAATATGAAAAGGGTACGCTTTGGCTAGGAAAAAGGATTTGTGTGCCTAACATGAAACACCTCCGCGACATGATATTGAAGGAGGCACATGATTCACCCTATTCTATACATCCCGGAAGTACCAAAATGTACAAGGACTTGAAAACTTGTTATTGGTGGGATGGTATGAAGAGGGATATAGCCGAATACGTTGCCCTATGCGACACATGCCAACGGGTGAAGGCCGAACATCAAAAACCCGCTGGATTGTTGCAACCCTTGAAGGTACCCGAATGGAAGTGGGAGGACATCAGTATGGATTTTATCGTCGGATTGCCACGTACTCAATCGGGTTACGACTCCATCTAGGTTATCGTGGACCGATTGACGAAAACCGCCCATTTTGTCCCTGTAAAGGCCAATTACAACGTTGCACAATTAGCCGAGTTGTACATGGAGCAGATCGTGTGCCGTCACGGAGTTTCGAGGAGGATAGTCTCAGATCGAGGTTCTTATTTTACCTCTAGATTCTGGAGGAAGCTGCAGAAAGCCATGGGTACACGACTAGATTTTAGCTCCGCCTATCACCCACAAACTGATGGACAAACCAAAAGGACAAACCAAATTTTGGAGGACATGTTGAGAGCTTGCGCCTTGAAACGTGGGCGTAGTTGGAATAAGAGTTTACTGTATGCCGAATTCTCTTATAACAACAGCTATCAAGCTAGCTTGAAGATGTCGCCTTTCGAAGCATTATATGGTAGACGGTGTAGAATGCCGCTGTTTTGGAACGAGACCGGAGAGAACCAGGTGTTTTGACCCAAAGTACTACACGAAGCTGAAAAGCAAGTCCAAACGGTACGGGAGAACTTAAAGGCTGCTCAGTCATGACAGAAAGGCTATGCGGACAATAGGCGTAGGAAGTTGACCTTTGAAGTAGGAGACTTCGTATACCTTAAGGTATCACCTACCCGAGGCCACCGACGTTTTAACGTCAAGGGAAATCTAGCACCTCGCTACATCGGACCATTTAAGATTTTGGACAAGCGAGGAGAAGTAGCCTATCAACTAGAGCTCCCAACCCACCTCTCCGACGTACATGACGTGTTTCATGTATCGCAGCTCAAGAAATGCTTGAGAGTACCAGAGGAACAAGTATCAATGGGAGCGCTTGAACTTCAAGAGGACCTGACTTATGCGGAACACCCTGTCCGAATCTTGGACATAAAGGAAAGGGTCACCCGGAACAAGGTGATTCGATGGTGCAAGGTACAATGGAGCCATCACACCGAAGCTGAAGCCACATGGGAGCGTGAAGAGGATATCAAGGCAGAATTTCTACATCTATTCTCTACTAACGAATCTCGAGGGCGAGATTCAATTTAAGGGGGATAGATTTGTGACACCCTCATCTCTGGTGTCAGCATATGTTCATGTTTTATGAAGAGAAAACATTTTAAGGAAAGTAGGAACAGAGAAAAATATCAAAAGGATAGCCAATAAGAGCCGAATCCAGCTCTCAGAGAGCGCCGAAGACAACTTCCGTGGCCTGCTGGCCACGTGGCATGTTCGGAGCTCATCCCTGCGAAGTGGGGAGAGGTCCGCCGCTAAAGTAGGCTACGTGGCAGGCTCGGGGCTCATCTCCGCAAAAGGGGAGAGGTCCGACCCTATGGGACACGTGTTGCTCCCGGAGCTAGTCATCATGGAAATCAGAGGACTGGTCGCACGGGATACGTGTCGATCTCGGAGCTCACCTCCGAGAGGTCCGGTGCTATCGAACACGTGTCGCCACCGGAGCTTATCTCTGGGAGGTCCGTCGCCGCTGGACACGTGTTATCTTCGGAGCACATCTCTGAGGAAAGAAGGAAAGACCGGCACTAACACGTGGCATGCGCGGAGCCACCTCCGAGTAAGAGAGGAGGTCCCGACCGCCAGGATACGTGGCGCACGTGGAGCTCACCTCCAAAGGAAAAAGGAGGTCTCGCTCGTTTGACACGCGGCACAACCGGAGCTCGCCTCTGCGGAAAAGGGGAGACCAGGCCCGATGGACACGTGGAGGCTCCAGAGCTCATCACCGAGGAGGTAACGAGTTCTAGGAACGGTTTTGGATTCTGTACGCATAGAAATACTGGAGCAGAAACCAACCTGAATTCCATATCGAATCAATTAAAGATAAGATGTTAGGATCTAACGATGATCTAAATAGGACTCTTATTCGGGATGCAATTAGAATAGGACTCTTCTCTTCCCGATTATAAATAGAACCCAGAACCTCTGGCCGAAACCACAAACTTCTTTTCCAACTCCTGAGCCGACAACTTAGAGCTCTATTCCCAAACCGCCGAGTAAACCATCGCCGGAGTGCAGCAAGGAATATCGCCGGAGGAAAGCCCAACGATCTGAGGAGGAACTCAAGACAGAGAAGAACGTAAGGTAGGTCTCCAATACCACCTTATGACATCGTTGTGTTCTTTTTGCATCTGTTCTTTGATTCCTTTCGAACAGAAGCCTTCTCATGGACAGATCACTTGATGATCAGGTTGATCTAAAAGACAAGATCATCGCCATGTCCACCTTTGATCCGAACACCCCTGTTCATCATAAAATGTATGCAAGCCATGCAAGAACACGTGCAAACCAATCTAATAAACCTAATCATAGGATAGCATGCATATGCATCATCACATCTAGTTTAAGGTTTGTGCATGACATTGATTGCTGTTAATATTGTATGTACGTGATCCTACATAGCGGGACAAGCTCAGGGAGCTATCTACGACGAACTGCAGCAACAAGGTTTTGAGATCCAAGAACAATCGGAACCACAAGAACAAGGCAAGTGCTCCTTGACCATATTGATCCTATGTTTTAGGTAAAACTGTTTTGTTTTGCGAAAAGATGTGTGTGCTGAGTCAAACATGATGGGAAACCCTTTTTATAGGAGTTGACTAGTTTTGGTTAAACCACCCTTGTCGCCTGGGATGTTTTATGAGTTGGGTATGGTTTTTGTTTTATGCTTCGCTGAGTCCATGGGATTGGGAAGCGAGATAGATGTGTCTAGCTAACTGCACTCGTAATGATATGAGAAACTGATGATGTTAATGAACATGGATCAGAGGGAGATCTAGGCAATACTGGGTTTGTGAATGAGGTAGCATGAGATGATGGTTTACTTGCCGTAGATCTAAGGACCGGTTCATGCATGCACATGCCAGGATAACAGTGCCACCACAAGGCCAAGTATGGGTGCGGCTTAGCTGAGTAATTAGGTAAGTTGCTAGAGTGTTATGGACTGTGGAAGGCGCGGGGAATGGGAGTCGAGTGAGGACTGCCCTGGGAACTGCATGGCACAAGAGGGGGCCCATGGGTGGGAGAATTGGAGATTCTAGCCTGCTGGTGAAACCTTAGTGAGTCCATACATCTAGTAACCCCTTTGTAAAGGCTATTTTGTGATCTCTTGACCATACACCGACGGTTGTGTACTGGTATAATGGAGGTTCTGCAGTCGCCGACAGGTGACGAAATCACAAACTTGAGGGTAAAGAGGTACAAACTCTGCAGAGTCTAAAACTATCATGATAGCCGAGCTTACAGTCACGAGCGCCTGGCCAACTGCCATGATTAGTTGGGATGGTTCTTGGTTATGGTTATTGATTTTGGTTATGGTTTGGTTTTGGGACTGTTGAGTCCGGGCGATAAGATGGTTGCATGACTGTTGAGTCATGACAACAAGATTGGTCTCGGAGTGAGGCAAAGTTGTTTATGAAATGAGATGGTAGCGAATACGGGAAGGTATTCGTGAGATGGTAGCAAATACGAGGAGGTATTTGTGAGCAAGAATGAAGTTGGTTAATGTTCGGGTGGAACATGGAAAGTGATGGAGGTATGTTGGTAATATAATACATGCTGGGATTACATTCATCTAAGGTTAAGTTGCTGTTTTATCATGGTTTTATAAATCTGCTTTTCTGCAAATGAGCCTTTTTATACCTACCTTGTTATGAGCTACATGTCGTGTTTTCCCCCACTTGTTGAGTACATCATTGTACTCAAACTTGCATTATCATTTTATCATCAGCAGCAAGAGAAGACTACTATGAAGACCAAGTGGAGCATTAAAGCGTGTCATCTGTTCTCAACCTTGCCTGTGGAGGGAGTAGAGATGGAGCCACTTCTGCTTAGATTTGCTTCCGCATTAGTTAAATTGCTTCCGCATTAGAATAAAGACTTCCGCTGTGAGCATGAGTCCAAGACTCATGAGATATTGTAACAAACTCTGTTATTCGTGGTAATATATAATCTGAGTTTAGTTTGTGGAACGTATGTGTCTGTGTGATGAAAATCCTGGGCACACATATGCATTAGTTCTTGGTTCCTTGGTTTTCCACAGAATTGAGGGTGTCACACTCGTCAATCAGAAATCACGAGCAGCATTATCCAACTCATGATCTTGAGTTATCTGCCGTGGTCCTCGCTTTGAAGATGTGGAGGCATTACTTGCTCGGAAATCTTGTACACCTCTACACCGACCACAAGAGCTTGAAGTACATCTTCACTCAGAAAGAATTGAACATGAGACAACGAAGATGGCTAGAGCTCATTAAGGACTATGAACTGGAGATTCATTATCATCCAGGAAAGGCGAATGTCGTAAGGCGCATATCCATCACCTAAGTATCGCTGAAATGGATGATGACGAACCAAGCCTCCGTGTTATCCCGTATGGAGCTCTCTATAATCTCGCTCTCATTCCTATTATCCAGGAGGAGATCATGGAAGCTCAACGAAAATACAAGGGTATGTCTCACATACGGCGGAGGATAGACAACGGAGAAATGAAGTGCTTCCGGAAGGATGATGAAGGTATTTTGTGGTTCAACGACCGGATAGTAGTACCCCGGGATATGGGACTACGGAAGAAAATTTTGGACAAAGCTCATTTGTCCAAGTTTTCCATTCATCCGGGCAGTAATAAAATGTACCAAGATCTCCGGAAGAAGTTTTGGTGGACACATATGAAACGTGAAGTTGCAAAGTACATTTCAGAATGTGATACGTGTCGAAGAGTCAAGGCCGACCATATGAAGAAGTCAGGCCTGTTGCAGCCATTGCAAGTACCAGCATGGAAGTGGGAAGAATTGAGTATGGAGTTCATCGTCGGGCTGCCGATGACCTCCCACAACAATGATTCGATTTGGGTAATCGTTGATCGGCTAACCAAATCAGCACACTTCATCCCGGTGCATACAAGGTATAACGCAAAGCAGTATGCAGAGCTGTACATAGCACGGACTTGTGCTTACATGGAGTTCCCCGTACCATTGTGTCAGATAGAGGGTCGCTGTTCGTAGCCCGTTTCAGGGAACAGCTACACGCCTCCTTGGGGATGAAGTTGATTAGAAGCTCTGCGTATCACCCTCAAACCGATGGGCAAACTGAGAGGGTGAATCAAATACTGGAAGATATGCTAAGAGCATGTGCCATCTACCACGGTAAGAGCTGGGATGATCACTTACCGCTGGCGGAGTTCTCGTACAACAACGGATATCAGACGAGCCTCAAAATGGCACCATATGAAGCTCTATACGGCCGGAAGTGTCGTACGCCATTGAACTGGTGTGAGTCCGGTGAACGAGTAACGTTCGGGGTTGATCTTGTCAATGAAGACGAAGAGAGAGTTCGGATAATACAATAGAACCTCAAAGCTGCCCAATCTCGTCAAAAGAGCTACGCGGACAGAGACGTCGACCGCTGCATTTCGAAGTCGGACAGCACGTGTATCTTCGTTTGTCTCCGATGAAGGGGATTCATCGGTTCGGTGTCAAGGGGAAACTTGCTCCCCGATTCATCGGTCCGTTTGCTATAACGGAGAAGTGCGGAAACGTAGCCTACCGGCTGGAACTACCGGCAAGCCTTGCCGGTATTCACGACATATTTCACGTGTCCCAGCTACGGAAGTGGCTCAAGTTTACCGCTGCCATCCGCACTGAAGACATCGACGAGTTAAAGCCGGATCTCACCTACGTTGAGCAACCTATACAGATTATCGACGAAAAGACCCGGATCACCCGGAACCGGACTTTGAGATTCTACAAAGTCCTGTGGAGTAATCATACCCCGGAAGAGGCAACGTGGGAAACCGAAGATTACATCCACAAGAACTATCCGGAGCTTTTGTCATAAACATTGTAAATTACCTCCCGTCTCGTTCTTCTTTTGAATCTTGGGACGAGATTCCTTTTAAGGGGGGAGGAATGTAAAGGTCCCAAAAATATGAATACAAAGAAACACTTATTTGCAAAAGTTGGTTTCATATGTATGAAATTTGGGACTTGTTAAAACTTTTCCACATGTGATAACACACATGAGGGTTTTCTTCACACAAGTTCAAATGTTTATTTGGAAACTTGGAACCCAAGAGGGGTCAAAAACTAAGATGGGAAGTTCCCATGTGTGTGAGAAAAACTAAAGTCAGATTTGGAACAAACTTGTTCAAACTTAAAATTCAAATGGGAGCAACACAATGGAATTCAAAACTGTGGTGCTGAAAATCTCATTTGCAGCAGTCAACTTTAAAATCAGATTTCATATTTGAGTTCCTTGGGTCCAAATTAGGGGGTGTGCAAAGTTTCATGATTTATGGAAATGATTTGCAACCCATTTTTCCAAAATGGACTTTAAATGACAAAGAATTCAAATGCATATTTGAATTTGGATGAAACTTGCCCAATTGTCTAAATGCCTCTCAGATTCAAATTCCCACAATTGAATTTCATCAATATTCAAACTTGGGAGAAATTTTAGAAGAGATAAGGAGGGACTGATCTGTGGGACCCACATGTCATTGAGGGAACTGAAAATTGGCAAAAGATCTCACAGTGTTGGGTCTCTGTTTGCTTTCTTCAGTCGGTACTCGACACTGACGGGCGCAGCACCGGGCGACACCGAGGATCGGCCGACGCCTCCACCTCCTGGTGAATTTCATCGTGCTGCAAGAGCCGATGGAGGCTTTAACTACTGCTGTGCTCCCTTTCTCCATCGACACCGAAGCCCCAACGCTGTTCTTCCCTTCCTCACGCGAGAAACAACCGAGCACTGCCGCCGAGCTCTCGGTCGATCGGCCACCTCCTAGCTCGTGTGCCAGCCTCAGTTGAGCAGCAAAACCACACCGCAGAACACCCCACTACATCCTCGAGCCATCACTGAGCGGGTTCGCGCTCTCTGCACCGAGAACGGCGAGTTTCCGCGGCGGCCGTCACACAACGGCGACGAGGCGCTCCCGTGGACAGCCTCCCCCAGAGCTTGTCACGACCAAGCAAGGCCACCGTTGGACGTGCGAGTTCTCCCTGCAGCTTCCATCCGAAGCACAGAGCTTGTCTCTGCCTCTCGACGACGAATTTCGGAAATCCTCTTCGGCCGGCGCAAGCTGACCTACGGGTATGATTCTGCGAAATTCTTGATTGATCTATGATTAGACACCACGAAACTTCGCACACACAGGCTAGACATGTAGGCGCACCAGTTTGCTTTTGAAACCCCACATGAAACACACTGTGCACGACGTATTTCCGGTCTTTACGATGGCGGCTATGGCGGGAAGGTGCGGGTGCACGGTGAACCCTAGCTTGAAGCCATTTCCGAGCCCATGTGTGACCATGCCTAGCTTTGCCGACCTCCACTGGTGCTTTAGAACCTTTCCAGGGAACTTTTGGCGGGCTAAAGCTTTGGGGCGACATCGCCGGAATCCCTCAGAGCCGCTGCACCGGTGCGGAGCGGTTTAGGAACTTCGCCGGTCTGTGGAAGCCACACCATCGTGTTCCTCGAGTTAAAGTAGGGCCTGGCGGCGAATAGCAGCTCGGCAGTTGGCCGGAGCGACGAAAACCGGCGAACTCCGGCGAGCCCGGCGGCGCAGAAGCGCGGGGGCGGGAGGTAGACGATGATACTGCCGGCCCCATGCGTCAGTCGCACGGCAACAGTAGGCCGGATACTCTGTGGCGCGGGATCAGCTGTGACAGCGCGGGAAACAATTCTGTAGCCTGTGTGGCGCGCTCCCGGCAGCAGACACGTGTCCCTCGGTCCCACAGTCAGGTTTAAACATTTCTCGGATTTATTCAAATTCCAGATTTTTCCCCAAACTTTGTAAGAGCATAACTTTTGCTAGGAACCTCCAAATTTAGTGATTCAAATTGAGTTAGATTCAGATTGACAAACTCTATCCAAATATGCAACCCAATTTGAATGAAAGTCTTTATTTAATTCTGGAAAAATCTTTAAAGCTTTTCAGCAAAAGAATTTTAGAGGGAGTTTGGTTTATCAAAAATCCTCAAATTTTGCCAGAATATTCTTTAGGGTGTTATTAGACTCCTGTAAAAGTTTCAGGTCATTTGGAGTTGAATTGATCAGGGTAATTCAGATTGTAAGTTGCTGTGTTCAATTGAATACAGAAACATTTTCAGAGAATTTCCAAAACTTGTAAATTCAGTTCTGGGCAATTCGTAGCTCCAAAAATCCTAGAAAATTCATGTAGACTCTATGAACTATAATTGAAATTGTGGTTCACTGAGTTTTACATGAACATGGGTGTTACCTCAGAATTAATTCATCTTTTATTAAACACTTAGAGAATTGTTCTGAATAAACACTCCACGAAAAGTGCTAAATTTTGGTCCAGAGGACCTTCTTGTGACAAGGAACTCACATGAAAATTTCCAGCTCCATTGGAGCTCTGGATCACCACTGTTATGTGTAACCTCTTAAGGTGATCAACACTTAAGTGGGAAAAGCACTTAACATTTGATCTTAGTGTTTAAGCCCAACCCAAACCACTAGCACCAATGTACTTTTAAATTCTTTAACAGAGTTCCAGTTTTAAAACTGTCATTAGATCTTATTAGCAAAAGCTTTTCAATTAAATACATATGCATGATCATATCATGTAGCATATACGTGAAGAAGGTGAGAAGGACTTGAAGTGAAGATCAAGGAGGGAGGAAAACAAGTGATCAAGCTCCAAGTGATCGTCACTAACTGATTGTAACCTTAGTCACCTGCAAAACAGGCAAGCCCCGGTTTGCATTTGAACAGTTTTACAAGCATTTCCATTTTTAGAGATCATAGCTTTGCATCGTTGATTGCATTAAGTCTAGATGATATTGAAAACCCCATTTGCATGACCAGAAATACCTAAGAGAGAAAGGGTAGAATAGCAACTCCTTGAGTGGATTTGGCTACGCTAAATGTTAGTAGGAAAGGTCCGGTAGAAGTCGAGTAGTTGGAAGCTACTCGCGAGTTTAGGGCTGGTTTACTCGGAACGGGTCCGAATTAGAAAAGATGAGGAAAGTTCACACATAAGAAATGGAGATCGGGCAGGGAGGTTTAGATGCAGCAGGTTGCAGGCCGTGCGTGCATAGCCCTGCCTGTGTCGGTTAAGGCCCGTCCGTGCTTGGCCCTGTTGGACAAGTTTGAGTTGTGTACCGGGCGCATACTGGCTATATGGGACCCAGGAAACCGATGTACCTTGGGAGATCCATAGTGGAACTTTTCCAACTATCTTAGGCTTTCAGTGTCAGGGTAGCAGGAGGTAACTCTCTTAAGAACATACCACTGCGGGTATGTACCTTGAGGGAGCTTGCATACTTGGGGCAGTTGGACTGCGTCCAAGGTGGAAGATCTTGGGAAAGGTGGCCATGTACAACGTCAGTCGAGGTTGCTGCCGGCAACTCGAAGTACGGGTGTACGTGTCATGTAGTCCGGGCGTGTACTGATTCGAATCACCGTCGCTCGCGGTCATATGAGCCTACTTGCCCACTGCGTCTTGACGTAGTAACAACTGAACTGGTTATCTTTGAACTTGATAAGGCTGTGCTGTAACTTGTATTGCAACCATGATTGAGTTAGAGATAGGCGCATTAAACTTTACTTTCACTTTGTGCAAGGAGCATCGCAACAAAGCGTTTCTTGTTTGATTGTGGAGTTGCGATGCTTTTCGGCTCAAGGTCTGCACAATGAGGCTTGAAATCTGAAAATTAAGGATCAACTGTAGGCGAGTCCTTTATGCAAATTTAGCTAACCCAATTGCAACCGTCGTGCATGTAGAGTTTCTTGTTAGGAGATACGGATCAGTCTTGCTGAGCCTATGTGCTCACTCTTGCTATATAAGTGGTTTTGCAGGTTAACATCGATGCTAAGATGGAGGTTGTCCGGTGAGACTCGGAGACTTCCGAGTCAGGTAACACATGGAGAACCCAGCCGCTGCTGCTTGTCTTCGTGTTGCTAGCGAGAGGAGTCCGCGGGCTGGACTTCATCTCGAGTGCTCTAAGTTATTCGACTTGAGTTGTTATAGACTTCCACTGCAGCTATTTGATGTAAATTATTTACAAAGAAAAATTTGTAAGCTTCCACTATTGTTTTATGTAATACATTGTTCCTTGTATGTGTGCTGTTGGGTGCCGCACAACACGGCACCACCCAATGCGATTCCCGGGCGAGTGGCCTGTCTCTGTGGGTAGGCCCATCTCACAGCACACATCCTAGCCCAAAGCCGGATGCATCACAGTACATGAACGGTTTTGTTGTGTCTGGCTGCGCCAAAACCGGTGCTGATGTTTAGTGTTTCACTAATGCCTTGAACGCTGCGAATCCAAACTTATTTGGTAGCCTTCTTCAGCAGCTATGTCCTAGGCTTGGCAATCTTCGAGAAGTTCGAAATGAACCTCCGATAATATCCCGTGAGTCCGAGGAATTTTCCCATACCTCGTTAATAGACCTCGGGAACTTCCAATGCAGCACTGGTGCGATATGAATCGGGTCTACAGCGATGCCCTTCACTGAGATGATATGCCCGAGACAAAGTACTCGTGATATCTAGAATTTCGCACTTGCTGACTTTCACGTATATCTTGTGATCCCGCAGCCGTTGCAAGACTATACGCAGGTGCTTCTCATGTTCTTCCTCCGACTTGGAATAAACCAGTAGGTCGTCGATGAAGACCACTATAAACATGTCCAGCTCCAGCATGAATTCCGAGTTCTTTACGTACATGAACTGAGCTGGAGTGTTGGTAAGGCCAAGGAATATGACAGGTACTCATAAACTCCGTACCTCGCCGAAAAACTGTCTTCAGAATAGCCTCGGCCCTTATCTCAATCTGATGGTACCCTGATCCTAATTTCATCCTGGAAAAGATCCTTGCTTTGACCAACTGATCAAACAATAAGTCGATCTATGGTAACGGGTACTTATTCTTGATTGACACAATGTTAAGCGGACGAAATTTTAACACTAAGCCGTAGTGTTTCATCCTTATTCCTACTACACAGCACAGAGCAACCCCAAGATCATGAGCTTGGTCGTATAACTCATTTACTCATGAGTTCACTTAGTTGCTCCTTCAACCGTTCTCTTTGCTGTGAAGAACAGACTCTTCTGTCCTAACCCAGATTTTGATTCATTTAGAAGCATTTTCATAACTCAGGTTGAATACCAAAGTTAAAGTTAACTTCAATATATTTCCAACGAGTATTCAAATGCCTCCATATCGCTTCTGAATCAAAATTTATTATTGCTCAAAGTTGACAGAATTTCTGGATAAAATTTGCCAGCATTTCCTTTGTATGTGGCGGACTTTATCACAGTTGTATACATAGATACAATATGAATCTGAACCAACTTTGAACTACAACAATGTTGCATATCTCATAACCTTTCCAAAGGTGTATCATAGGCTCCTTAGGAAATTTTCTACAGCAAGTTATGGCTTAAAAACAGAAAGGTCCAGAGAGGTTTTGCTGCTGTCCTGGTTCTGAACAGTTTGCCTTCAACTGGACTTTTCACCCAGTTAACCTGTGATTTTGCTCTGGAGGTCTACAAAGAAGTTGTAGAGAACATGAAAATATTTCCAGAACTGTATCATACAACTTAATTGGTTAAAGATACTCAGTGTTATGCTCTGTTAAAATCCAGCAAAAATTGCTGCCAGAAACAGAGCACTCTGTTTTTGAAATCCTTGAAACCTAAACCTTCTCTCATTTGAATCTTAGCTCAAAATAAGAGTTCAGTAACTAATACTTGTTTCAAACATCCATTTTTTAGTTGAAAGTTAGTTCATGAATTATTTCTTCATAGGGACGGAGTTATTAAGTGTAGTACGGTGTCGATGCACCGTAAGAAGCATGTCGGTACTACGTAGCCTCACCAAAGAAAATCCTAAATCGGCTTATACCGGCATATCCGTTTAATCAGTGGCACTAAGACGGTCACTCGCAAACGTGTACTACACGGGATACGTACGTGGTTAGTACCTGCAGAAGAACACTCAATAGTGGTGCACTCAATGGTTGTTTCATTTCAGGCAGTTCCATATTTGAAAATAAATACAAACGCCCGCATCATTGCCATACGGCCGTCCTTGAGTTAAGTCACGTCTCAAGGTACGTGATCGTGTCTCAACACCACACGACGGGGAACCCGAGTAGAGCGCGAACGGGTTGTCACGGTTGGGAATTGTATCAACCCAACAGATACCACCTACTGCCCTGCAGGGCACGCCGATGGCAAGCGCTCCGTATGTCCTCCTGGGCTATTTCCAGACGAACACACTCTCACGTTACTGACCACACGATGGGGTCTCCACATACTTGCCTAATGCACGCTAGGGATCAGCGTTTCATATGAACTCAGGAACATGAAGAGTCCAAGAGTTTCATATTGACGTCTCACACCAAGCTGTGAGACCTATCCCGGAACTACTTTCCTCGTCAGGGGAGCTAACCGAAATTGAACCGCTTTCGGTGGCGTTCCTTATTATTCTTACCTGAACATAGGTGTGTCGTTACATAATTAAAATTTCTGAATTATAACAAGTATGTTAGTACTGCCACCTTAAGTAAGTATACTACTATAGTCCTTATATGGGCCTAATACCGTTTCCTCACCGTATCCTAAGTTTTGTCGTAATACGATCATTTATTCCGTACGCTATTACCAATGTGGCTCTGATACCACGCTGTGAGGACCCGTCCGTCCCGATCACTCACGGGGACGGGGCACCTCGCCCGGAAATCGCATTGGGTGGTGCCGTGCGGTGCGGCACCCAACAGCACACATAATAAAGCGTCATATTACGTAAAGCAAGCGTAAGCTTACAAAGTGTTGATTTTACAAATACTTCTCAAAATAAGCTACAACGGAAGACTATTACAACTCACGTCTCATACCTATGCTAAGCAACAGAGAAGGTGTCCAGCCCGCAGACCCTTCTCACTAGCGACACTATCACAATAGCAGCGGCAGGGGTTGTAATGAGTTCACCCCTCGGAGAGCTCCGAGTCTCATCAGACACCCGTACTTAGCAGCGTACAGTTATTACCTGCAATACAACTTATGCAGTATCTGTGAGCACGAAGCTCAGCAAGACTGACCCATCACCCTAGTCATGAAACTCTACATGATGAAAATAGAGGGCTGAATATAGAAGTTTGCACAAAAGGTGATGCTCTTGAGATAAAGGAGAGTCCTTACTTCAAGTTTTAAGCAACTTTTATAGCCCTCGCGCAACTTACATCGGGACTCCACAATCAAACAAGAAATGCTTCATCTTGATGTCACTTGCCCGAGGTGAAAGTAACTTTAGTGAGCTATCCTAGACTCATACTGACCTTGCGCCATCAACGTTGAGACTCCACAATCAAACAAGAAACGCTTTGCCTCGACGCTACTAGCCCAAGGTGGAAATTAAATTTAGTGAAGTGTTGATTGTTCCTCATCTCCATTATGAGGATTACCCACGAAGCATATTAAATGTTTCCCGGTTTATTACTACGTCACGACGCAGAGAACAAGTATGCTCGGTCCATCCGTGAGCGACGTTGATTGCAATCAAAAACACCCAGCTGACATGACACGTATGCCCGTACTCGACGTTGCACACAGCAAGCGTCACTGACGTCGTACGTGGCAACCTTTCACACGACACCCAAATGTCGAACCGGTCCCACCGACTGGGATTAAGTCTCTCTATGGCAAACCCTCGTAGAGCCGACTTCTCTATCCTTTCAGCATCGGCATCAGACGGTGAGGTATGCCTCGACACCCAGGTTAACATGTTACATCGGTTTCCTAGGTCCCATATAGCCAGTATGCATCCGGTACACAACTCGAACTTGTCCAACGGGCCGCACACGAGAACGAGCCTTAATTGACTCAGACATAGACTAGGTTCACAGGACCACGTCCTTGATCCTTCCATCCATTGCCCGGTCTCCATTCCCAACTAGGAGGATCAATTCCCAACTCTTCCGATTGATCCCCCTTAAATCCCGGTTCACGAGTAGGAAACTGCCCACTCGAGTTTTGCTTCTTTTAATCCACTTTTGTCAATTTGAGATCAGTAGTTATAATCAATGATAACCTATTCTACATTATACTCCAGGGTTTTCTGGTTCATGCATTTGGAGTGTCATACCACCTAGACGTAATGCAATAAACAAATGCTAGACATATAAAGTGAATACAAATAAAAACTTATAAGTTTTGATGCAAACCGGGGCTTGCCTTTGTTTTTCAGGGAACTAATATATATATATCTCAGTTAGTGAAGACCACTTGAGGCTTGATCAACTGCTTTCCTTCTTCCTTGATTTCTACTCTGATGACTTCAACTTCTTCTCCACGTAGTTACTACACGTAAGGAATATGCACATATGTTCATTTGTAAAGACTCTGCTACAAGTTCTAATAACAAGTTTTCGAAAACTGGAACTCTGTTTAAGAATTTAAAATGACACTGGTGCCAGTGGTTTGGGTTTGGATCCAAGCACATGATTAGTGCTAAGTGGTTTCCCCCTCTTCTATATTGATCACCTTAAGAGGTTAAACAGAACAGGTCTGATCCAGAGCTCCAATGGAGCTGAGAATTTTCATGTGAGTTTCTTGTCACAAGAAAATCCTCTGGACCAAAAAATTAGCACTTTTCATTGAGGGGTTTGTTCAGAACAATTTATTAAGTAATTAAGCAAAGAAGAATTAATTCTGAGATAACACCCATGTTCATGCCAAACTTAGTGAACTACAATTTCCAATATAGTTCATAGAGCTTGCATGAATTTTACTATCATTTTTGGAGCTAAGATTTACCCAGAACTGAATTTCCAAGTTCAGGAACTTCTCTGAAAATGTTTCTGTATTCAATTGAATACAGCAACTTTAAATCTGAATTGCCCTGAGCAAATCAACTCCAAATGATCTGAAAATTTTACAGGTGTTCAATAACATCCTAGCGAATATTCTGGCAAAATTGTAGGGTTTTTGAATGAACCAAACTCCCTCAAGAATTCTTTTGCTGAAAAGGTTTAAAGAAATTTCCAGAATTAAATAATGAGTTTCATACAAATTGGGTTGTAGATTTGGACAGAGCTATTCAATATGAATCCAACCCAATTTTAATCACTACATTTGGGGCTTCCTAGCAAGAGTTATGAGGTTCTAAAGTTTGGGGAAAATTCTGAAATTGAACTCTGTTCTATTTTCCAATTTTCAGAGACATAAGGAATTAACACCACATTTGGCCAAGCAAATGAGGTCCAATGCTTCTGAAAATTTTACTGGAGCTCAAGTATTTTTGGAGGAATCTCCTGCCCAAATTTGGGAATTTTAAAATATGCAGAGCTCCTGGAAAAATTCCTACATTCCTTATATGAATTAATGAGCCAAAACCAGAGATTTTCATAAATATTGGGCTGTACCCTGGATAGTAATCTCTTATAGGAATCCAACAAAATTTATATCACTATTTTTTGAGCTTTCTACACAGATTTATGCTTTTTCCAAGTTTGAACAGCTCTATGTTTGATTTTAAACAGAACAGTCACACGTGGGACCCACGGGTCACGTGCTTCTTCAACCTCTCGCCAGAGCCCGCGGGTGCACACCGGCAGAAAGCGTGGCACGGCTCGTTCTCTCTCATTTCTCCACCAAATGAGCTCCGTTTTCGCCCTACATGCTCCTTGGAACATGGCGCAGCTGCCGGGCAAGGTTTCCGCGCATGAAAACGGCCGAAAACAGGTCGGCACCGGTGGGGCGGCTCGGGAGCTCGGCATCAACGCGTTCTGGCACGTCCGAAGCTTCTCCCGGCGAGCTACCTTGCCCTAAAGTATCACCAGAGATCGTGGAGCATGGAACACACCTCAGTTCGTGCAGAAATTGGCGGGAATAGGGCGGTCACCGGAGACCCGACCCTTTTTTCCGCCGGCGACGAATTCTCGTCGCCCGGGGCCTGTGATGATCGGTTTTCTTTGGTTCTCGGCGTGGGATGGCGCTAGGGCATCTAGTTTCCGTGGTTTGAATTGTAGGAGGTATGATCAATCGGTTTGGGCGAATTTCAAGAATTAACCAAGGTCTGTTCTATACGTGCGCCGGTGCCAAAAACAGAATTCCGGCGAGCCGGCGTCGAGGGAGAGCAGGGGGACGACGGGATGAGGATCAATACCTCATGGAGCACCTCTGTGGCCCCTTGAGCATGCCGGAGAGGCGCTGGAGCAGCCAGTCGATGTGTAGCACCGAGAGTGTGTCGTTGCTCGGTTCTGCCGGGAGGAACATGGCTCAGCAGCAGCGGGGAACGGCCGGGGTGATAACGAGGGGGAGAAAAACAGCTCGCCAGTGCGAGAGGGACGAGCAGGAGGTGGCTCCCGGTGCCCCTCGGTGTCACACGGCGGCAGCCCTGCTCGGTGCGAAGGAAAAACAGAGACTTTGCTCTGAATTTCAACTGCAAGTTTTTGGCTGCCTCTATGACATGTGGGTCCCACTGCCCCTTCTTATCCCCTCTCATTTTTCTCACAAATATCTCCACACTTTGGCAAATGCTGTAAATCAAATGGTGGAATTCAAATCTGAAATGTTTGTGGACATTTGGACAAGTTTCATCCAAATTCAAATGTATATTTGAATTCATTGCAATTTAAGTCCATTTGGAAAATGGATAGCAAATATCTTCCAAAATTCATGAGACTTTGCCTACCCCCTAATCTGGACCTAAAGAATTCAAATATGAACTCTGATATTTGATTTGGCTGCTGCAAATGAGGTTTTAATACAACAGTTTGAAAACCATTGTGTTACTCATTTGAATTTTTGAGTGGAACAATTTGTTCTCAAAATCTAACTTTAGCTTCCTCATCCATATGGGAACTTCCCACCTTAGTTTTAGATCCCTCTTGGGTTCCAAGTCTTCAAATAAATATTTGAACTTGTGTGAAGAAGGCTCTCATGTGTATTATCACATGTGGAAAAAGTTTTAACAAGTCCCATTTTTCATACATGTGAAACCAACTTTGTGCAAACAAGAGTTTCTTCGTATGCATATTTTGGGACCTTTACACTCTGCGGAAGGACGAGGTCCTTAAGCGGTTTTGCCCTGTGCGCGAGCGCCAGATACAGAAGAAACCGACACGATTTCTTCTACGATTGATACCGCACCAAATCTACTGAAGATAAGTTGTTAAGATCCAAAACAAATCAAATAGGACTCTTATTTGAAATCCAATCGGAGTAGGACTCTTCTTTCCCCGATTATAAATAGAACCCGAAGCAACCCCTTGGTCGTAACATTTATTCCCAAGTCGACGACTTAGAGGCCCTAGCCCCCAATTCGTCGAGTTAATTCCCTTCGCCGGAGCTCAGTCGCCGGAGACCGCTCGCCGTCGCCGAAAGAGATTCCCGACGATCTGTCTTGCCAGGAGGAAGACCCCGAGACCAAAGGACAAGTGAGGTAGGTCTTCGTTACCACCTTACGACCTCATCACAGTTTTCTTCGCATCTGTTTGTTTGATCCCTTCGAACAAAAGCTTTTTCGTGGACAGATCACGTGTTGAGTCAAGATCATCACCACGTCCACACTTGATCCTTACACCCTTGTTCATCGTAAAACCCCATGCAAAGTCATTGGAACATGCAAGAACACGTACAAACTGATCTAATGAAACAACATCATAGGTTAGCATGCATATGCACCATTGCATCTTAAATAAAGTTTCTGCACGATGATTGATTACTGTGAATCTTGTATGTGCTTGATCGTGAGTAGAAGGACAAGCTCAGGGAACTATCTACGAAGGACTACAGCACCAAGACTTCGAAGTGCCTGAGCAACAGAAGCCACAGGAAAAAGGCAAGTGCCCCATGACCATATTGATCCTATGTTTTGGGAACTGTTTTGTTTGCGAAAACATGTATGCTTGAGTCAACTTGATGGGAAACCCTTTATAGGAGTTTACTAGTTTTGTTAACCACCCTTGTCGCCGGGAAAGCTAATGAGTCGGATATGGTCGTTTTACTTTTTGCTTCGCTGAGTCTACGGATATGGGAAGCGAGATAGAATGTGTCTATCTACTGCACTCATATGAACGATGATAATGAGAACTTGATAATGATAATGAACATGAATCGGGGGAGATCTAGGCAAGCTTGGTTCGTGGATGTGGTAGCATGAGATGGTGGTTTACTTGCCATAGATCTAAGGACCGGTTCATGCCAGCACATGCCAGGAAGACAGTGCCACCACAAGGCCAAATATGGGTGCGGCTTAGCTGACTAATTAGGTAAGTTGCTAGATTGTTATGGACTGTGGAAGGCACGGGGAATGGGAGTCGAGTGAGGACTGCCCTGGGAACTGCATGGGACAAGAGAGCGCCCGTAGGTGGGAGAATGGTGATTCGAGCCTGCTGGTGAAACCTTAGTGAGTCCATACATCTAGTAACCCCTTTGTAAAGGCTATTTTGTGATCTCTTGGCCATACACCGATGGTTGTGTACTGGTATAATGGAGGTTTTGCAGTCGCCGACGGGTGACGAATTCACAAACTTGTGGGTAAAGTGGTGCAAACTCTGCAGGGTATAAAACTATCATGATAGCCGTGTTTACAGTCACAAGCGCCTGGCAAACTCACATGATTAGATGGGATGGTTATTGGGATGGTATTTAGTTTGGTTATTGGTTTGGTCATGGATGATCTTTGGTTTTGGTTTCGGTACTGTTGAGTCTTGGTAATGAGAATTGGACTGTTGAGTCGTGATAATGAGCTTTGGTCTCGGTCATGAGACAGAATTGAATATGAGATGAGATGGTAATGAATACGAGATGGTATTCATGAGCATGAGAAAAAGCTGAGAAAGATAAATGGCTGGATGAGACATGAAAGGTTGTGAACTATGGTGGTATGTTGATGTTTTAATTGGATAAATTGTTGGGATTATATTCACTTAAAGCTAGTTGCTGTTTTTATCATGTTTGTGAAATAAACTTTGCTTTCTGCAATGAGCCTTTTTATACCTACCTTGCTGTAAGCTACATATCATATTTTTCCCGCACTTGCTGAGTATATCATGTACTTAAACTTGCATTATTACTTCATCATCAGCAACAGGAGAAGAGTATTTTAAAGACCATGTGGAGTACTAGGCGTGTGAACCATCGTCAACTTGCCTGTGGAGTAGGAGATGAAGCCGCTGCTGCTGCTTAGTTGCTTCCGCAATAGTTAGAAGACTTCCGCTGCTAGAATAAGACTTCCACTGCTAAAATGAGTTAGAGACTCATGAGACATTGTAATAAAACCCT
Organism: Neostapfia colusana; assembly: GCA_030760725.1. Lineage (NCBI taxonomy): Eukaryota > Viridiplantae > Streptophyta > Magnoliopsida > Poales > Poaceae > Neostapfia > Neostapfia colusana. The sequence continues at coordinate 105,104,068 of JASWHV010000004.1, read as the reverse complement.
GTTATTTGTGGTATTATTCTGAATTCAGTTTGTGTATTATATGTGTATGTGTGATAAACATCCTGGGCACACATATGCATCAACTGGGTTCCGTGTTCTACGGAACCGGGCGTCACAGATTGGTATCAGAGCCACGGTTGACTATAGGTCACAAGCCTAGATAGAAAATCACAGATTAGTATCAAAATCGCCACGCTGACCGTAGGACGCAGGCCTAGTCACAGATTAGCATTAGAGCCACGTTCACCGTAGGATGCAGGCCTAGTCACAGAATGCATAGATTGGCATCAGAACCACCTTGACCGTAGGATGCAAGCCTAGGAGAAGTCACAGATTGATCACAGATTGGTATCATAGGTATCACCCCAAACCACATTGACTATAGGACGAAGTCACAGATTGGTATCACCCTAAAAACACATAGGACTCCCATTGAATAAAGCTTGAATAGGAGTTGTGTGAAACTTTTGTGATGATTGCTTGTGATTGTGTGCTTAGTGTGAGTTGTGGGACGTTTCAGCGTTGTCGATATCCACACATAGTAGAGAGATGTGAGATGCTTCGGCTTGTGTTCACATCCTCATATAGGTTGATATATAGTTCATACCCTTGATGCATATAGTTGGGGGGAATCCATCTAAAACTTCTAACTTCTATTCTATCCAACTCTCTCTCATAGATAGTGAGAGAAAACACCGGCCGACAAAGGAGAATGTCCATGGCAACCAAGAGGATGACCACGTCAAAGTTCCTAAGAATGTCAACCCCGAGGCTGGTGGAAACAACCTTGAAAGGTTGATGGCTATGCAGAATTAGCTCATGCAAACCATGATCCAAACTTTGGGTCAGCTGCAGGCCAACAACAACAATAACCCCGTTCCTGCACCACCGCCACCACCACCGCTGGCTCACAACCGATTGGGAGAGTTCATGAGGACTCGACTACCCACTTTTGCACAAGCTAATGATCCCATGGAGGCCGATGATTTGTTAAAGTCCATGGAGAAGAAGCTTGCCATAGTTCAGTGCAATGATCGAGAGAAAGTCCTCTTCGCATCGCACCAACTTATGGGAGCAGCCGCTGACTGGTGGGACACTCTTTGCAACGCTCATGTCAACCAGGAGACTATCACTTGGGCTGAGTTCAAGGAGAGTTTCCACTCTCATTACGTCCCTTTATGGTGTCATGATGCTCAAAAGGCAAGAGTTCGAGGGTCTCCGCCAAGGAAAGAAGAGCGTGAATGAGTACCTCAACAAGTTCACACAGCTTTCATGGTACGCCCCCAAGATGTCAACTCAGACCAGAGGAAGCAATACTTGTTCATAAGAGGGTTGAACAATGAGATCCAGGTTCAGATCCTCAACAATGACTATGCAAACTTCCAGAAGCTAGTTAACAAAGCCATAGTGGTTGAGAGCAAGATCCGAGAGATCGAGCAAGAGGGCAAAAGAAAGATGCCATACCATCCACAAGGGAGCAATGTATGTCCCCATTACATGCCCCCAGCTGCACCGCCATATGGCTCGGCCGCTCCTACTTTTCGCCCTAACCAACCACCACAGCAACGTCCTGTTATACAAGCACCTCGTGTGCCTTTGCCTCCTGCACCCCGTCCAAACATGGGTGCTTATACTAAAAACCACCCTCGTCCTAACGTCCCTGCTGTCTTGGGCAACAAGGCATGCTTTGCATGCGGAGAAACAGGACACTTCGCGAGTCAGTGCCCGAGGAAAGGTCCTGTACAGCCAAGCAACATGTCCAAGCAGAACCCACGGCCGAACGAAGGAGCCAATCAAGGCAACCGTGGACAGCAGAGCTACGCTCGTGGCAACGTGAACCATGTCTCTGCTTTGGAAGCGCAACAGGCTGAGGACGTCATGATTGGTATGTTCCTTGCCAATTCCAACCCAGCCACCATTTTATTTTATTCCGGAGCATCGCATTCATTCATATCATCCAAGTATGTTGCCAAGTATAATCTACCCATATCACATTTGAAATATACTATGTTGGTTAATTCTCCCGGTAGAGAGATGAGGACTAATATAGTATGTCCGAAAGTAAACATTAAAATAAGGGGGTAGACTTCCTTGCCAACCTCATTATCCTGGATTCCCAAGGGATTGACATAATACTCGGAATGGATTGGTTAAGCAAGCACAACGGAGTGATCCAATGTGCTAAGAGGAGCGTGCAGTTGACAAACGAGCACAGTACTCATATTGAGTTCGAGTCCGACCAACCAACATCCGAGAAGGCAACATTGAACCACGTTGAAGAAACAACATTGGAAAGCATTCCGGTGGTTCAAGAATTTTCGGACGTGTTCCCGGAAGAACTTCCAGGTATGCCACCTGACCGGGACATTGAGTTTTCCATTGACTTGGTACTCGGAACCGCACCTATAGCGAAGAGACCATATAGGATGCCCGTTAACTAGCTAGTGGGACTTAAGAAGCAAATTCAGGAGCAGTTAGAAAAGGGTTTTATACGTCCAAGCTCGTCACCATGGGGAGCCCCCGTGCTCTTCGTAGACAAAAAGGATGGAACCCAAAGGATGTGTGTGGATTATAGGTCCCTCAACGAGGTAACGATCAAGAATAAATACCCTCTGCCCCGTATAGAGGACCTGAAATGAAGGGAGCCCGAGTCTTCTCCAAGATTGATCTTCAGTCGGGATATTTCTAGCTAAAGATTAAGCCCTCCGACATACCAAAGACTGCCTTTAGAACATGGTACGGTTCGTATGAATATACCGTGATGTCTTTTGGGTTAACGAATGCACCCGCATATTTCATGTACCTCATGAATAAGGTCTTCATGGAGTACTTGGACAAGTTCGTCGTGGTTTTCATTGACGATATCATGGTGTATTCAAAAAGTAAGGAAGAACATGAAGAACATTTAAGATTGACGTTGCAGAAGCTGTGGGAGCATCAGTTGTATGCCAAGCTCAGCAAGTGTCAGTTTTGGCTAAAGGAGATATCGTTCCTAGGCCACATCATCTCCGAGGAAGGAGTTTTGGTTGATCCCGGAAAAGTGGGAGATGTTCTGAACTGAAACCAACCGCAGAACGTGAGGAATATTCGGAGTTTCCTTCGGATGACTGGATACTACCGACGGTTCATCAAGGATTTCTCCAAGATAGCAAAGCCTATGACTGAATTGCTAATGAAAGGAAAAGCATTTCAGTGGACACAAGCGTGTCAAGAAATTTTTGAGGAGCTCAAGAAAAGGCTAACCACAGCGCCGGTTTTGGTATTGCCGGATGTGAGCAAGAGCTTTGACATATATTGTGACACATCAAGACAAGGGCTTGGATGTGTGCTCATGCAAGAAGGACAAGTGGTAGCCTATGCGTCGAGACAACTGAAGAAACATGAGCTGAATTACCCCACACACGATTTGGAGCTCGCAGCCGTGGTGAATGCATTAAAGATTTGAAGACATTATATCCTTGGCCACCGATGTGAGATCTATATGGATCATAAAAGCCTCAAGTACATATTCACTCAAATGGATTTGAATTTGAGGCAACGTCGATGGTTGGAACTCATCAAGGATTATGATGTTGGAATCAACTATCACCCCGGAAAGGCCAATGTAGTAGCTGATACATTGAGCCGAAAGAGAGCAAGTCACCAACTCACGGTTCGGGAGCTACCACCCGAGCTACGCAAGGAGTTTGAACGGTTACATCTCGGGTTCTTGAACGAGATGGAAGTGATGGAACTCCACTCTTCGTTGGAACAAGAGATAAGAGATGGCCAAGCAACAGATGAGGAAATCAAGGAGATCAAGGAAAGAATCCGACAAGGCATAGAGAAGGACTTCAAGGAAGACGAGAAGGGTACGCTTTGGTTAGGAAAAAGGATTTGTGTGCCTAACGTGAAGCACATCCGCGACACGATATTAAAGGAGGCACATGACTCACCTTATTCCATACATCCCGGCAGTACAAAGATGTACAAGGACCTGAAAAATTGTTATTGATGGGATGGTATGAAAAGGGACATAGCTGAATATGTTGCCTTATGTGACACATGCCAACGGGTTAAGGCCGAACATCAAAGACCCACTGGACTGTTGCAACAATTGAAAGTACCCGAGTGGAAGTGGGAAGACATCCATATGGATTTCATCATCGGATTGCCACGTACTCAGTCGGGTTATGACTCGATCTGGGTTATCGTGGACCGATTGATGAAAACCGCTCATTTCCTTCTGGTTAAGACCAAGTACAACGTTGCACAACTAGCCGAGCTATACATGGAGCAAATCGTGTGCCGACATGGAGTCCCAAAGAGGATAGTTTCAGAACGGGGTACCCAATTTACCTCTAGGTTTTGGAGGAAGCTGCATGAAGCTATGGGTACACGACTGGATTTTAGCTCCGCTTACCACCCGCAGACCAATGGGCAAACCGAGAGGACAAACCAATATTTGGAGGACATGTTAAGAGCTTGCGCCTTGAAACATGGACGTAGTTGGGATAGGAGCTTGTCGTATGCTGAGTTCTCGTACAACAACAGCTACCAGGCCAGTTTGAAGATGTCATTTTTTGAAGCATTGTATGGTAGACGGTGTAGAACGCCGCTGTTTTGGAACGAGACCAGAGAGAACCAAGTATTTGGACCCGAAGTGCTGCAAGAAGCTGAGAAGCAAGTCCAAATGATACGGGAGAACTTGAAGGCTGCTCAGTCATGACAAAAAGGCTATGCGGACAATAGGCGAAGAAACTTGACCTTCGAAGTAGGAGACTTCGTGTACCTTAAGGTTGTAGGATCAAAGAGCACGTGAAAAGCTACAAGAGGGGGGTGAATGGTAGATTAAAACTTTTTGCAGCGGAAACAACAAAAACCCCTCAGCAAAAAATCAATTGGTTAAAGAAACCGTGTGTGCAAGTGTTTTCAAACGTGTTCAACCGTGACAAATTAAGTAGAGAGGTAGAGAATCAAGTCACGGATCTAATGCAACAAGAATCACTTGAAAACACGAAGTAAAACTTGAGATACGATCAAAACATTAAACGAAGATCAATCTGTTCTACCCGATATAAAACAGATCTGCAACGCTGCAAAGAAACTCGTGTATCTCAAAAACTACAGATCCGAAGCTCATGAAAATTTCACAGATGATATATAATTGAGTTGTGAAGACAACCCAAAAAGAATCACGTCAATCGGATCTGTAAAACTCGAGTTATGAACGAAACACCGAAGCAACGTCGGTCTGTCCAGAAACTCGGCGAGAAGGACTTGACGAAATACAAGTCGGACGAACAAGGCACAAAAGCTCCTCGAAACTATGAACTTTATTCAATAGAAACACACGAGGAACAGCCCAAAGTCGTGCACCATGAGCTCTGGCCTCACTAACTTATATAACCAGCTCTATGGCCAATCCAATTCAAACTAGGACTCCTACTCCTACTTGGATTCAAACTGTAACTTTCCAATACTGCTCAAGACTCTTCTATACGCAGATAGAGGCAATCTTAAGACTTCCAAACACCTTAGGAACGTCCTAAACATTCCTAAAAAAACTCAACTTCATGCCTAGCACGACATCCTATCATAACCAACTCAAATCTTCCATATTTGAGCCATATCCGACTCAGCCTTAGCCTGAGTACGCAATCCAGCCGGTTGGACCTTTCCGACCAATTCTTTACGTCCACTTCTCTTCATCACGCCTTGGAACAATGTTGCCACGTCCATGCACTCCTTGCACACGTGCAAACACCTTCCAACGACGTAGACGCAACCTTCATATGCACTGCCCTTGATCCAAACATGCTGCGCGACCTCCCGATCAACTCAACCACAGCTTCTCCCGAACTTGGTTGTTGGAACCTCATCTCCTCCCTGAGACTAGTCCAAGGATCCCGTCACCAGCCATGTCTTGAACTCAAGCAACACCTGCACATGAATAAACAACCAATTCTTCTGAGCACAAGTCCTCGACTTGACTCACGTTAGTTCGAAAACCACAACACCTTACATGAGCACGTCACATAAGCATGTTGCAAACCATATCAAATGATAACAGCCATAACCACCAAAACACACCAAAAACTTAGCAAATTAATACTAAGCAAACCTTCCCATAAAGCAAGTTTGAAACATTGCGAGTTAAAAGCAAAAACAAGACGCTGCAGTTCTACGAGTTGAACTTCACGGGAGCTCCCTAAAAACAAGCTCCGGACCTCACAGAAGCTCTCCGGACCTTGCAGGAGCTCTCCGGACCTGCGTCGGACCTTGCCAACACTTGGCGGACCTAACAAAGAACTTGTCGGACCTTGCCACAGAAGAATGTTTTGGCAATATTCAAAACTTTGAATGTTAATGCTAACTTTTATCCTAATTGCCAATGTATTCAGCACACATAGGTCTCACAATCTCCCCCTTGATGAATGCATTGGCAAGACCAATTAAAATCCGAACATTGGCTTATGAAAAGTTTTGAAAAGCTTTGAAAACTCATTTCTCCCCCTTTATTAATTTCTCCCCATTTTTAAAATAACATATGCAAAGTGTAAAAAAAATCTCTCCTTATACATATTTCTCCCCCTTTGACAATGTATTCAGCAAGGTTCAAAAGAGACATTTTTAAATGTTATGAGCATATTATAACATATACATACAAAACAAAGCTCATCCAAGTCATACTATCAGGTTACTTACACTATCACATCAATGAGATACATAAAGTAGTGTAAGCCATGCTAGAGATCAAATGTATTTTTCAGTTTAAGCAAGTCATGATCTCCCTTACTCAACTATTTCAAAACCTGAAAACATGACACTTGTTGCTGCATTTTTATTATTCATAATCATTTAAGGCACAAAGTTGATCATATGATATTTGCAAGAGATTATATGCCGCATCAGCCTTATTCTAACCAACCAAGCCAAGCCTATGTCATTTGACAATCAGAAGCTTAAGGACATGGTTTTAGTCATACACAATTCCTTCCAAGTTCATATCTTAGTGCAATGATAAGCAATCTCAAAAGAAGAAGTGCGATGCATGCATATTCTCTTGATCTTTTCTCAATTTTTTATTTGAAAACTCAACATGTGAGCTGATCACTTGATTAATTTTTTATGATTAAAAGCACTTGTGAGCACGCAACAAGTTCAAAACAGCAAGAAAGTTCGATCATGACCAGATTTAGTGTAAGTAATTATTCCAATTACTAGTCATGGCAAAAACTACAAAATGTATAACATGAGTAATGTAGTAAGAACTTTCAGCTGTAAAAGGAATCAAAAAGTCATATATGTATGAAATACTATGCTCATATTATTTTAGTTTCAGATTCACACATAGACTTTCAAAGTTTCAAAAAATCCACCTCAATTTAAGCCATGAGGATGCATAACCCCTATTTCACTACGAATGAAACAAAAACGAGTGAAATCCAAAGGTTTTGTAAAAATATCAGCCAATTGTTGTTCGGTATCGACATGGTGAAGCACGATGTTTCCTTTTTCAACATTATCACGAAGAAAGTGATACCTAATGTCAATGTGCTTAGTTCTAGAGTGTTTCACGGGGTTTTTAGTAATACAAAATGCACTAGTGTTATCACAAAACAGTGGAACACTATCTAAATCAACCCCATAGTCCTTAAGTGTTTGAACAATCCAAAGAATTTGTGAGCAAGCGCTAGCCGCAGCTACATATTCAGATTCGGCCGTGGATTGTGCAACTGAACTTTGTTTTCTTGAGGACCAAGCAACAAGTGAATTACTAAGAAAATGACAAGCACCCGAAGTACTTTTCCTATCAATCCTACAACTCCCAAAATCAGCATCCGAAAAAGCTCTCAAAGAAACGGTTGAGGAAGAAGGAAGAAAAATGCCAAATTCTTGAGTTCCATGTAGGTACCTGAGAATCCTTTTGATGGCTTGGCGATGTGAAGCACGTGGAGAAGCTTGAAAACGTGCACAAAGACATACGCTGAATTGTATGTCCGGTCTTGACGCCGTGAGATACAAAAGTGATCCAATCATACTTTTGTATTCTTTTTTATCGACCGGGTCACCATCTTCGTCAAGTTCAAGTGTTGTTGCTGTTCCCATTGGTGTCCGAAGAGGCTTGCATTTGTCCATGTTGAAGCGCTTAAGAAGGTCCTTTGTATACTTAGTTTGATGCACAAAAGTTCCTTCTTTTGTTTGCTTGATTTGCAGCCCCAAAAAGTATGTGAGTTCTCCCATCATACTCATCTCAAATTCTGAACTCATCATAGCTGAAAACTTGGACACGAGATCATGAGAAGCACAACCAAAGATAATATCATCCACATACACTTGAACGAATAATGAGTCATTGCCATGCTTAAGTACAAAAAGAGTTTTATCAACCTTGCCCATGGTAAACCCCTTTTCAGGTAAGAATGTTTTTAACCTATCATACCATGCTCTAGGGGCTTGTTTTAGACCGTACAAGGCTTTGGACAGTTTGTAAACATGATTAGGAAAATTTGGATTTTCAAAACCCGGTGGCTGCTTAACATAAACCTGCTCCTCTATGTAGCCATTAAGAAAAGCACTTTTAACATCCATTTGATATAACTTGAAAACTTTAGATGCAGCAAATGCTAATAAAATTCTTATGGCTTCTAATCTAGCAAAAGGAGCAAAAGTTTCATCAAAATCTAGACCTTCAACTTGTGTGAAACCTTGAGCAACCAACCTAGCCTTATTCCTAACCACAACCCCATCCTCACTTTGTTTATTTTTAAACACCCATTTAGTTCCAATTAATGTGTGACCTTGAGGTGGAGGTACAAGTTTCCAAACATTATTTCTTTCAAAATTTTCTAACTCTTCTTGCATGGCATTAATCCAAGATTCATTAGTGAGTGCGTGTGATATATCGTTGGGTTCAAAAGAAGCAACAAAAGCAGAATGAGCATGAGAATTGGGGTCGAAAAACCTGGATCTTGTAACTTGTCGGTACCTGCGATATGGGATACCCCCGCGCACAGGGGAAAATGCCTAAGGAACTCGCCCTTCTCCGCAGGGAGAGCTCCGAAGGTGCCACGTGTCCGGCAGGGCCGGATCTCCCTCTCCTCAGAGGAGAGCTCCGGACCCGCCACGTGGCATACAGAAGCCGGACCTCCCCCTCCGCGGGCGAGGGGTCCGAAGGTGCCACGTATCCGGCAGGGCCGGGCCTCCCCCTCCTCAGAGGGGAGCTCCGGGGCCGCCACGTGGCATACAGAAGCCAGACCTCCCCCTCCTCGGGGAGAGGTCCCGAGGCTCCACGTGCCCCGTGGGCCGGGCCCTCCTCTCCTATGAGAAGGGCTCCGGGCCCGCCACATGGCAGCAGAACGGCGCTGCCTGCCCCCGAGCGATAGGCAGCGGGCGTAAAGACGCCCCATACCTTGCCCGTACAAGGTATTCAAGGCCCGCGTCTTCCCAAGACGCGGAGACGCAGAGCACGCCTTTGTCAGGTGCCGTTGCGCCCAGTCACATCACAGACTGGCGCGCGGTGTCAGAACCTGCCAGCCAATAAACGCCACGACAAGACATCCCATGCCGCCTGCGCCGTCATCAACCACTACGACTAGCATGCGGCATGGGCAGGGCGGCAAGACGGAGACTCGGAAGCCTCCGCCAGAGACAACTACCGGCATAACTGCAGATACGGTAGATATCAGTCAATCTCCCCGGGACCACCTGTCGGGTCCCCGGCCCCCTTGTAAGCCACACGAGTCTTGGACTATAAAAGGCTCGGGTAGGCGACGATAGCAGGGGTTCGCAGTCTGCAACTCATACGATAGCCATACACTCCCAAGCTGTAACTCACCCCCAAGCTCAGGACTCCAGCCCTGAGCAGCAAGCAATGCAGCGAGCTCCATAGCTCGCCGTGGACGTAGGGTTTTATGCTCCGGCGGCCTGAACCACGTAAAACCCTCTGTGTCAAGCTCTTACTAACTCGTCCATCTGCGCAAGCTCTCCGCAAGGGACTAGCCCCACCGAAAAAAGAACCTCCGCGGGCTTCCCAGTGCAGGCCCGGGGGAAGTGTCGATCGAACACTTCGACATTTGGCGCGCCAGGAAGGGGGCTTTTCCCCTTGCGCGACGAGTTTCCGCCGACGAAGATGACCAAGCTCCCTTCAGCGGCAAATTCTCCCCCTCCGCGTTCACAGCGAACCGTGACCAGTGGGGAGTACATGTCGACGCACTCAGGACGGAGTGTGTCGGCACAAGCTGGAAGCCAGCAGCCGACTCCGGCTACGCCGACTCCGGCGATGCAGGCTCCGACCAGTGTGAGATCTTCTGCAGCGCTGAGCGTACACCATGGGGGTGCGCTAGCTGCACCAAGAGCACTGCTTCGCAACCCACCTGCTGGGGATGCGCCCCATTCCGCGACCCAGCAATGGGTCCGCGAGGTGGACCGCCTCGTCGTCGCCGCCACGAACCCTCGGTTTCGGTGAGGACGGCGCTCCGGTCAACCGGCAGTGTCGCTGACGTGCACGCCCACGGTTGACGGGCAAACGGCGGATTCCAGCTCCTCCAGGCTCCCGTCGACGGACCTGAGAAGGGAGCTGGAACGGTGCCACTTGGGCCAGGATGCCCGGGTGTACCTCGAGTGACGTCGAGAAAGGCGTCGCAACCATGAGGCTGGCGACAGCATGTCGTCGGCCTCGACGCAACCTGGAGGGCAGGTCTTCGCCACGCGAGTCCTGCCTCAGGCATACGCCACGCAGCATATGCCACAACCGTATGCGCCACAACCAGCGCCCCCGGTTTATGGTGCAGCCTTGCCCATGCCGGGGTACATGGTGCCAACTGCGAACCAAGCGTTCGCAGCGCCGATACCTGCGGCAGCAGGAGCAGGATGTGCAGCTCTTGCACCTCACCTTCGCTTCGTGAGGTGGCCACGGAAGTTTTGGCCGCACCTGCCCGAGAAGTACGACGGAAGCGTCAACCCGGCGGAGTTCCTCCAGATCTACTCCACCGCCGTACTTGCCGCAGGAGGCGATGAGGCTGTCATGGCCAACTACTTCCCCGTCGCCTTGACCGGCCCAGCTCGGTCTTGGCTCATGAATCTCCCCCAGGGGTCCATAACCTCCTGGGGGGAGCTCTGCCGGCAGTTCGTCGCCAACTTCGGCAGCTCCTACACCCGTCCCGGCACGGAGCTTGACCTCCACGCCGTCAAGCAACAGCCTGGGGAGTCGCTGCGCTCTTTCATCCAGCGGTTCTCCCAGGTACGCAACACCATCCCGCATATTCAAAGTGCTTCTGTGGTGGTGGCGTTCCGTCAAGGTGTCCGGGACGAGAAAATGCTTGAGAAGCTCGCGACCAGAGAGGTCCGCGACATCTCCGAGCTCTTCAGCCTGGCGGACAAATGCGCCAGAGCAGCTGAAGGGCGGAACTGGCACTCTCTGCCGACCTCCGAGTCAGGAGGACAGCCCGGGTCCGGCGCTGCTTCCTATGGGGGTGGCAAGAAGGCCAAGAACCGGGGGAGTGGCAAGATGAAGTCATCGTTCACGGCTCCCGTCGCCGCAGCTGCGATGACTAGTGGAGCTCGGGGGCCACGCCCCGACAAAAGGCAGCGGCAGTCACCGGCCCCAGACAGTGACCAGGGCGGGCTATGCCCCGTGCATGGCGCCGGCAACCATACTGCTGCCGAGTGCTGGGATATCCAGAGGCTTGCAGAGCGCTTCCGCAAAGGAAGACAGCAGAGAGCTGAAGCACCGTCCTACCCTCAGAGGGATGGCAAACAAAAGGTCGATGCCCCAGTCACCGCCGCCCATCAGGTGGGGTTCCAGGAGCCTCAGCGTGTCATAAAGACAGTGCATAACGGTGAGGACTCCAGCTCCGACGGTGACGGGCCAGGGCGGTAGCCAACTGCGGCACGCCTCCGTGCCTCGGACATACCTCCCGGGGGCCGCCCAAGATCTGTCAACCCCTTGAAGGCCTTGCCAGAAGGGGAAGACGCCTTAGGTCATCAAAGACGAGCTCGGGTCCACCTACCCCTTGAAGGCCTTAGCCAGAAGGGGAGAACTCCCCGGGGGCCCCCAGGAGAAGCCGCGCAGGACCTGATCCAGCGTGAAGATAACAACCTCGTCGACAAGACTCGGCTGCAGGTAACACCCCACAACACGCGGTCTCGGCTGATGCTCTAAGCACTACCGCCAAAGAACCGAACGCATCGGGGGCCTGCAGGAGGGCAACCTGGTGTCGCGGCACGGTCTATTCCAAGAAGGACCCATAAGCTCTCCCCCAGCAGGGAAGGTCCCTTCCGAATCATGAAAGATGCCGCCCCAGGTACACATGCCTTTCAACCGAGTGTGGGATCCGTTGCCAAAAATCCTTGCCATGAAGCAACACTGTAAGTCCTACTTCCCGAGCATCAGTAGAACAGGGTTATTCTCTTCTGTAATGAATCCCATAGGATTTAGGAACAGAGCTTGGGGCAGCTAAGTCTCAAGGGACGGTACAGGACTACGTCCAGTTTAGCCTGGTTCCGACCCTAAGCGCGTAGAGTCTTGCTCCCCTTGTAGACGAGGCAGAATATTGCCTCCATGTACAGCCAGAATTCCATCTATGGGCACGAATACAGAGACCTGTTCTACTTAGCTCTCTCTCATGCGCTCATTTAAATTATGCATTAATTTTTATGATCGCACTACCTATGTATGTTCATCGTACATCTAGCTCCCCCTCTCCCGCGCTCATCCATACTCGGCATTCGCTATCCTACCGAAGGCAGCCGCGCTTGAGGCACCTGCCGATGGCCGAGTGAGTCTCTCGGGCCTCCCCCAGTCAGGTGTTGCGGTGTCAGTTGGTCACCTCCAGGAAAGGCCTGCGTTGTGCATGGGGGGTCCAGGGTGCGTATCCAGCTTAGCAGGCCATGAGCCCAAAGCATGCGCATCCTGCCCACCGGAGGTACAGGGGAGTACAACCGCTTTGCCTGGTCATGAACCCAAAGCACGTGCACCATGCTTCCCCAGCGCATGGCCCGGTACTAGGGATCGGACGACCGTACCCGGACCTCGGAGGGAGCCGGAGCTCCGGCGCCTCGAGCACAGAATTGCCCAAGCCCCGTATAACGGATCAGGATCGTAAGACAACTAAGACTAGGAGACGGGAGGGGAGGACTCCCCGAGGAGAATTATGTTTCCTCTACCTGTGTGCAGGACCTCCAGGTTACGGCAACAAGGACTGCATGAAGCAGGGGGAAAGGAGCTGTCAACTACTCTGGCCTAGGACTGGAAGGACCGGGTCCCGCCCCTTCAGCAGGGGCGAGGCCCAAAGGCCCCACGTGTCCAGCGGGCCCGGAGCTCCCGCCTCCCTTGAGGGGGGCTCCGGACTCGCCACGTGGCAGGCGGAAGCCGGACCTCCCCCCCCCGCCAGAGGGAGGGCTCCGAAAGCCCTACGTGTCCAGCATGGCCGGAGATCCCGCCTCCTAAGGAGGGGCTCCGGACCCGCCACGTGGCAGGCAAAATTGGAGCTCCCCATAGGGCGAGATCCGGAGACCCCCGGGGGCCCCTAACACGGTTAGGACCCGGGGAAGGTGTCTGTGCAGAGCTCCAAGATTGGAGAAGGCCTCTGGGTACCTTGCGGAGCTAAGGACTCAGTCAGGCAAAGCCAGGGAGGAGAAAAAAGACATCACAGACACAAAAATATAAAAGAGTCAAACTATGCAAGGCTCCATGAGCTGGACTACAGACTCGATAAAAAGGGAGAAACAAGTCCTAAGGACCTCCCGGCTCCCGTCGGAACCTTGCGGCTACAAGGGCAGCCACATCCTCGACTTCAGCCCTGGCAGCTTCCTCCCGCTCCACGGCTGGGCCCTCTCTCACTGGTTCTAGTGAGAAAGAGGGGTCGCAGCTCTTGAAGCATGCCAGCACATGTGACGCGACCTCTAGGGCTAGGCCGTGACCCTCGGCCTCAAGCTCGCTGGCGACCACCGAGTCTAGCCTGTCCAGCTTGCCGCCGATCAACTCCAGCACGGGGATCACCTCCGCCACCTTCAACGCAGGAGCCACGGCCCTCACCGGACTGAAGCCAAGAGGGATCAGGGCGGACCCCGCTCGATCCACGAAGCTCGAGACCGCGAGAGCCTCAGAGGACCGCAAGGCCGAAAGCTCCTCCACCTCGCGGCGGGCCGCCTGCAGAGCCTCTAGGTTCCGCTCGGAGAATTCCTTCTCCTTGGCCGCCAGGGAGCTCTCCCGAAAATGGAGAGTCTTGGCGAGCCGCTCCAACTCAGCAGCCTTGAAGTCGGCGGCCAACTCCCGGTCCAAGACCACCCGGCGTTCACGGGAGACCTGTTCCTCCCTCAAGTCGAGGTCTGCCTTCAGAATCTCCAGCTCCTCGATCCGAGCTCGAAGGTCATCCTCGCCCGCCGCCAGCTGCGCGGCGACCCTCTCCGCCTTAGCTGCCGTGGAATGCTCCCGTTCCTCAACGGCGAGTTTACGGCGCTCCAACTGCTGCCGTATCTCCACAGCGGCAGAGAGGCTCTCCTCGGCCCGGGCGTGTGCCTCCAGGGCCTCCCTGTTGATCCGCCGCGATTCGGCGTCCATGCGGTCGACAGCCCGCTTCATCCGGTCGAGGAGCACTTCCTGAAGTCGAGCAACTCCCGCCTGGAGTCGAGCTCGCTCTTAACCTTCGCGGTCCTCTCCCGCAAAAGGTTCCCCAAGGTGAGGAGGCAATCCCGTTCAATTGTATACTCCTCCCGCTCACGACCTAGTGCACCCAAGACCTTCCGGACGCTCGTCTCGGCAAGCGCGAAGGCATCTGCCAAGGGCAATGGAGCAACAGAGGCCGGGGCAGTTCCCCCGACCTCCTCCATTACCTCGTCCTCAAGAGGAGTCGATGCACCAGCGACCGAGACGAGACGCCGGTCAGGAGAAGCTGACGCCGGGGCACTGGCGGCCGGACCTGTCGGGCCCTCTTTAGCTTCTGGCTTCTTGACCTGTGGAGAGGGGCGAGCCGGGGAAGGCGGCGCTGGAATAAAGGCCGGGCCGCCTGGTGCAGGGTCGACCTGCGCTGGCTTGGGGGCCGCAGCGGCCGTCTCGGCAGGAAGATACGACGCCGCCGCGGAGTCCGGGCACACCGGAACAGGAGAAGCTCGTGCTGGCTTGGGGGCCGCGGCAGTTGTCCCGGGCTCCGAGCGCAACGGCCCAGACTCCCCGCTAGTTGGGGATGGCCGCGAAGCGCGGACACTCGAGCGGGCTCTGAACCCCGACTTCCAAGCCGGGGTAGGACTCCTAGAGCCTGCTGCCGTCACTGACGGCCGCTCCGCAGTCGCCTGAACTGGCGGAGCAGGGGACGCCCCAGAAGCTCCCCTCAGCACATCAGCCCGGTGCCTCTTCGAGTCGCCACCGGAGGGAGTGCCAGGCACCCCAGATTCCCGACTTGGCACAGACGCCGCCGCTGGAGGAGATTGAGCGCACTTCTTCTCTGGTGGCGGGTTGGAGGCCATGGCTAGGGAGGACAAAAGCACAAGAGTCAGAGAAGAAACGCTGGGAGGTGCGAAGGGAAACCGCAATGCGGGTAAGATCCCCTCTAAAAACCTTCCCAGGTGCAATTCCGGGCGATTCGGAACTCTTCGAGTATGCCGCATCGGCAACCGCTTCGGCCCCGAGACCGAGCGCCGATGACAGGTGGACCCAAGCCGTCCGACTGAAGCGGTGGGCCAAGGAGTCAGTCTCCTAAGAAGACAAGCCAGCAAGGCACTTCGGCGGTTCCCGAAGAAAGCGCCGCATCATGCAGAAGTGGCAGTCTTGGGAACCGCCACAGCAAAAGCAACCATCAAGTGGGCGCATGCTCCCACGATCCTGCGACCGTTCGTGCTCCGGCAGCGGTCAATGGGCTTATAGAAAGTGCGCGGATCAGAAGAGACGGAGGTCCCACCCCGGGCTCGCTATCTCCCCCGAGATGGGCCCGGGGGCCACTGTCGGTACCTGCGATATGGGATACCCCCGCGCACAGGGGAAAATGCCTAAGGAACTCGTCCTTCTCCACAGGGAGAGCTCCGAAGGCGCCACGCGTCCGGCGGGGCCGGACCTCCCTTTCCTCAGAGGAGAGCTCCGGACCCGCCACGTGGCATACAGAAGCCGAACCTCCCCCTCCGCGGGCGAGGGGTCCGAAGGTGCCACGTATCCGGCAGGGCCGGGCCTCCCCCTCCTCAGAGGGGAGCTCCGGGGCCGCCACGTGGCATACAGAAGCCAGACCTCCCCCTCCGTGGGGAGAGGTCCGGAGGTGCCACGTGCCCCGCGGGCCGGGCCCTCCTCTCCTCTGAGAAGGGCTCCGGGCCTGCCACGTGGCAGCAGAACGGCGCTGCCTGCCCCCGAGCGATAGGCAGCAGGCGTAAAGATGCCCCATACCTTGCCCGTACAAGGTATTCAAGGCCCGCATCTTCCCAAGACGCGGAGACGCGGAGCACGCCTCTGTCAGGTGCCGTTGCGCCCAGTCACATCACAGACTGGCGCGCGGTGTCAGAACCTGCCAGCCAATAAACGCCGCGACAAGACATCCCATGCCGCCTGCGCCGTCATCAACCACTATGACTAGCATGCGGCATGGGCAGGGCGGCAAGACGGACACTCGGAAGCCTCCGCCAGAGACAACTACCGGCATAACTGCAGATACGGTAGATATCAGTCAATCTCCCCGGGACCACCTGTCGGGTCCCGGGCCCCCTTGTAAGCCACACGAGTCTTGGACTATAAAAGGCTCGGGTAGGCGACGATAGCAGGGGTTCGCACTCTGCAACTCATACGCTAGCCATACACTCCCAAGCTGTAACTCACCCCCAAGCTCAGGACTCCGGCCCTGAGCAGCAAGCAATACAGCGAGCTCCATAGCTCGCCGTGGACGTAGGGTTTTACGCTCCGGCGGCCTGAACCACGTAAAACCCTCTGTGTCAAGCTCTTACTAACTCGTCCATCCGCGCAAGCTCTCCGCAAGGGACTAGCCCCACCCAAAAAAGAACCTCCGCGGGCTGCCCAGTGCAGGCCCGGGGGAAGTGTCGATCGAACACTTCGACATAACTCGTTCATGCAAGCTTCCAATAATTTGTTGTGGAGGATGACTTTTGAGAATCCGGAGGGGAGTGGACACCTCACAAGCTTCTTCTTCTTCATGTTCATCACAAATAGATGAGCTTGTGACGTGAGGAGGATCTGGACCAGCAATGGTGGTCGTCGATGCTGGCTGTGAATCAAGATCAAGAGCTGGAACAATGTAATTAGCTGCTGAATTTTCGGGCAGCAGCACCACTTCTTCCTCTTCTTTAACGAAAATACTCTCCCCCTGGGGATATGGATCCGGACCTGCAATATTTGAACTAGTACGTGGGCTATCTTCATCAAAAGAAACCTCACAAGTCTCCACAATTTTGTTAGTATCAAGTAAAAGCACACGGTAGCCTCTAGTATGAGATGGATAACCATGAAACATGCCATCAACAGATCTAGCTTCAAATTTATCAAGATTACCATGTTTCTTAACAAAGCATTTGCAACCAAAGACCCTAAAGTGTGTGACACTAGGCCTATGTCTAAACCGGAGCTCATATGGGGTTTTTCCAAGCTTAGCACGCAAGAAAACACGATTTGAGACATAACAAGCGGTTGCAATTGCATCAGCCCAAAATTTCCTAGGAGTTTGATATTCATCAAGCATAGTCCTAGCCATCTCAACTAAGGTCCTGTTCTTTCTTTCTACGACACCATTTTGTTGTGGTACATAGGGTGAAGAGTATTGATGATCTATTCCATTTTCAGCACAAAAGTGATCAAAGGATTGGTTTTTAAATTCAGTTCCATTATCACTTCTAATTGCTTTTAATGATCCTGGGTGATCAATAGATAATCTAAGAAATAAAGTTCTAAAATGACTAAAAGCTTCATTCTTAGATGACATAAAATAAACCCAAGAATATCTGGAAAAATCATCAACAATCACAAGCACATACCATTTACCTCCGAAGGATTGAACACGTGCCGGACCTACTGTGTCAAGATGTAAAAGTTGTCCCGGTTCAGCTGTCATGGTCACTGTGAGAGGAGCATGTGAACCTGCAACAAACTTAGCATGTCTACAAGAAGAGCACACAATATCATTGTCCTTTTTAAGCTTCGGCAGCCCACGTATGCGATCGAGAGCACTAACACGAGTGAGATGATCAAAGCCTATGTGACCAAGTCTACGATGCCAAAAATATAGATCCTTTGTATCATTAGCATCTAGACACCGATGCTTAGAAGTTGACAAATCAAAATCAGCTTTAAAAACTCTTCCAAACCTAGACATGTTAAACAAAAGCTCACCTTTTGAATCTACAACCTTGCAGCAATTTTTAGCAAAGCTAACCTCTAGATTTTCATCTAGCAATTGTGAAACCGAAAGCAAGTTGTATTTCAAATTTTTAACAAGTGCCACATCTTTCAAAGTGTAGAGATTGTTTACTCTAACTGAACCTTTAGCAATTATGGGAGTAGAAGAGTTATCGGCGAAAGTAACATTTTCTACACGTGACACAAAAGAGAGAGAGGAGAACCATTCTTTGTTACCGGTCATGTGGCGTGAGCAACCTGAATCCACAATCCAAATGTTCTCCTTCCTCAAACGTGAAACCTACACAGCAGCACAATACGTCGATGACTCAATACTGGGGTTAGTTAAAAGACTTTTAGGAATCCAGTACTGAGTCACACGACGTCCAGCAGGAATAACACGCGAAAGCTGAGAAGGTACAACAGGTTTATGAGCCAAACATCGAAAATTTTTGTTCCCAACTACTGACTTAGAAGATGTGTTATATGTAGCACAAAAAACAGTAGGTCCGGGAGCAAGTTTTTGACTCATTACAGCAGGTTGCAAGCTCCGAACATTCGGTCTAGCAGATTTTGCTTGGTTGTTATGTGATCTGGCAAGTATTCTTTGTTTCTTATCGTGTTTAGCTAGTCTATAACAAAAATCCATGACATGACCATCTCTACCACAGTAGGTACAATGAAAAATAACCTTATTATCATGTCTAGATGAGCAAGCAACACATTTATTAGAACCCGAATGGGACAGTACTCCTGCAGATTTGAAAATCACCTCTTTTTGTCTAGTAGCTGTTTGAATCAAACCGCTTCCTAATGACATTACAACTTTAGGTGGGTGTGCCTTAGCATGAGCATGAGAATTAAAACCTAAACCAGTTTTATCACTACAAGACTTGGAAGAATTCAGCAGCAAGTTTATGTTCTTATTTGCATTAGAAAACCGATCTAGTGTCCTATGCATTTCATCAAGTTTATTGGACAGATCAAAGCAGTTTTCACATGAAGTTTTTCCTTTTAGTTTGCAATTTGAACAATATTTAACTTCATGCACACGTAAAGCATTGTTCAAAATAGAAATCTCATTCATAGCATCATTTAGTTTCTTATTCAGATCATCACATGAAGAACAATGCAAATCAATTGTAGAACAACAAGCATCTTTCAAATTTTTATCATTAAGTGCAGCAAGCTCTTTGTTCTTTTCAATTTCAAGTTCAAGTTTATCAAGTGTAGATGCGTGTGCACTTCTTAAAGAGGATAATTGTTCATAAATCAAATCACATGAGTAACAAGAATCATCACTAGGAATCAATGTTTTTAAACGATTAATTTCAGATTCTAGTGATTCAATTTTAACAGCATTGTTCCTATGTTTTTTATCCTTTTTCTTTAATATAACAGTGGCACGAGAAATAGCATCACACATTTCTTTGCAAGTGGGACATACCTCTTCATCATCGATGTTTTGTTCTGCCTCCTCGGAGCTTGAACTTGACTTGCTCGCCATGCAGCACATATTTGCCATAGCTTCTTCATCTTCATCACTACCGGTGTCCACATCACTTGAGCCGAAATCTTGAAGTGCAGAGATCATACTATGCACTATGTTTTGCATTGATAAATCTTTCTTCTTCTTATTCTTTGCAAACAATTTCTTCGGCCTTGTTTGCTTTTCTTCACGTGAAGTCGGACCTGAAAGGTTAGGGCACTCCGTATGAAAATGTCCTGTCTTACCACATTCAAAACATCGTTGAGGTCCGGAGCTTACTCTCCTTCTAGTTCTCACATTTTGCAATGCTTTTGAGAACCGAGTAGAGATGAGTGCAAGCTCCTGCTCTGGAAACTCTTCAATCTGTTCAAGGGTTATAGAGGACAGCAAAGAGAGTGCACCACTAGATGATGATTGACTAGAACTAGACATGTCACGTTGCGAAACAAACGCAATAGACTTGTTGGGGTTTTTACGTGAGATGATGTCAATTTCATGAGTTTTCAATTTAGAATAAAGCATGTCTAAAGTAAGAGAACTCATGAAAGTAGATTCACGAATAGATGTAACTTTCATCTCCCAAATTGACATATCTAATGCTCCTAACAATTGTCTAGCATTTTCAGCATCTGAAAAGTTAACATTGACACTACGCAAGTTGCTGAGAATTTTATTAAAGCGAGCAAAAAGGTCGTCAATTGACTCACCGGGTTGCATCTCAAAACGCATGTATTCTTTCTTGAACATATCTTGCCTTACCTCCTTGATCGTATTGGATCCTTCATGGTAGTCACAAAGAGCTTTCCAAACATCATATGCAGATCGGAGGTGTGCAACACGGTCGAAGTCGCTTTGAGTCAATCCTTGGATGATCAAGTTGCGAGCCTTGTTGTTGTTGTCAACATCTCTCATGTTCGCAGCCGTAACTTGATCGTTGGGTGGTACATCGAAGTTCTGGTAGACCTTTTCCCATATGGCGAAGCCTTGCGCCTGTATGTAGGCCTCCATCCGCGCCTTCCAAACCTGAAAATCGATGCCATTGAACACACAAGGTTTTGCGGAGTACTTCTCCATGATGGTTAGTCAAAACACGTGCAAATCACAAAGATTAGAGCACCTTGGCTCTGATACCAATTGTAGGATCAAAGAGCACGTGAAAAGCTACCAGAGGGGGGTGAATGGTAGATTAAAACTTTTCGCAGCGGAAGCAACAAAAACCCCTCAGCAAAAAATCAATCGGTTAAAGAAACCGTGTGTGCAAGTGTTTTCAAACGTGTTCAACCGTGAAAAATCAAGTAGAGAGGTAGAGAATCAAGTCACGGATCTAATGCAATAAGAATCACTTGAAAACACGAAGTAAATCTTGAGATACGATCAAAACATTAAACGAAGATCAATCTGTTCTACCCGATATAAAACAGATCTGCAACGCTGCAAACAAACTCGTGTATCTCAAAAACTACAGATCCGAAGCTCGTGACAATTTCACAGATGATAGATAATTGAGTTGTGAAGACAACCAAAAAAGAATCACGTCAATCGGATATGTAAAACTCGAGTTATGAACGAAACATCGAAGCAACGTCGGTCTGTCCAGAAACTCGGCGAGAAAGACTTGACGAAATACAAGTCGGACGAACAAGGCACAAAAGCTCCTTGAAACTATGAACTTTATTCAATAGAAACACACGAGGAACAGCCCAAAGTCATGCACCACGAGCTCTGGCCTCCCTAACTTATATAACCAGCTCTATGGCCAATCCAATTCAAACTAGGACTCCTACTCCTACTTGGATTCAAACTGTAACTTTCCAATACTGCTCAAGACTCTTCTATACGCTGATAGAAGCAATCTTAAGACTTCCAAACACCTTAGGAACGTCCTAAACATTCCTAAAACAACTCAACTTCGTGCCTAGCACGAAATCCTATCATAACCAACTCAAGTCTTCCATATTTGAGCCATATCCGACTCAGCCTCAGCCTGAGTACGCAATCCAGCCGGTTGGACCTTTCCGACCAATTCTTTACGTCCACTTCTCTTCATCATGCCTTGGAACAATTTTGCCACGTCCATGCACTCCTTGAACACGTGCAAACACCTTCCAACGACGTACACACAACCTTCATATGCACTGCCCTTGATCCAAACATGCTGCGCGACCTCCCGATCAACTCAACCACAGCTCCTCCCAAACTTGGTTGTTGGAACCTCATCTCCTCCCTGAGACTAGTCCAAGGATCCGGTCACCAGCCATGTCTTGAACTCAAGCAACACCTGCACATGAATAAACAACCAATTCTTCTGAGCACAAGTCCTCGACTTGACTCACGTTAGTTCGAAAACCACAACACCTTACATGAGCACGTCACATAAGCATGTTGCAAACCATATCAAATGATAACAGCCATAACCACCAAAACACACCAAAAACTTAGCAAATTAATACTAAGCAAACCTTCCCATAAAGCAAGTTTGAAACATTGCGAGTTAAAAGCAAAAACAAGACGCTGCAGTTCTACGAGTTGAACTTCACGGGAGCTCCCTAAAAATAAGCTCCGGACCTCACAGAAGCTCTCCGGACCTTGCAGGAGCTCTCCGGACCTTGCGTCGGACCTTGCCAACACTTGGCGGACCTAACAAAGAACTTGTCGGACCTTGCCACAGAAGAATGTTTTGGCAATATTCAAAACTTTGAATGTTAATGCTAACTTTTATCCTAATTGCCAATGGATTCAGCACACATAGGTCTCACAAAGGTATCACCTATCCGAGGCCAATGACGTTTCAACGTCAAAGGCAAGCTAGTACCTCACTACATCGGACCATTTAAGATTTTGGGCAAGCGAGGGGAGGTAGCCTATCAACTAGAGCTCCCGATGCACCTCTCCAACGTGCATGACATGTTTCACGTATCCTAGCTCAAGAAGTGCTTGAGACTACCAGAAGAGCAAGTACCAATGAATGAGCTCGAGCTTCAAGAGGATCTGACCTATGTAGAGCACCCTGTTTGAATTTTGGACGTGAAGGAATGGGTCATGAGGAACAAAGTGATCCATTGGTGCAAGGTACAATGGAGCCATCACACGGAAGCCTAAGCTACATGGGAACGTGAAGAAGACCTCAAGGCAGAGTTCCCTCATCTATTCTCCACTCTACCGAATCTCGAGGGCGAGATTCAATTTAAGGGGGGTAGGTTTGTAACACCTTCAATTTCGTAATCATGCATGCATTCATATTTCATGTAGAGAAAACATTTTAAAAGAAGTAGAAACAGAGAAGGAATAAAAAAGATAGCTAAAAAGAGCCAGTTCCAGTTCGCCGAGGAGTGCTGTAGACACTTCCCGCGGCCCGCTGGCCAGGTGACGTGTTTGGAGCTCATCCCTGCGTAGTGGGGAGAGGTCCGGCACCGCCAGACACGTGGCAGGCTGGGATCTAGCCTCTGTGGAAGGGGCAAGGTCTGACCCGCAGGACGCGTGTTGCCTCCGGGGCTTGTCTCTGCGGAGAAGTGAGGTCCAGCCCCGTAGGACACGTGTCGCCACCGGAGCTAGTCGCTGCGGGGAAGTAAGGCTCAACACCGCAGGACACGTGCCAGCCTTGGGCTTGCCGCCTGGATGTCCGACATTGCTTGACACGTATTGTACTCGGAGCCCACCTCCGAGAAGAAGGTAGGTCTGACACAGTTGGACACGTGTCGACCTCGGAGCCCATCTCTGAGCAAAAGGAAATTCGGATCTGCTAGGACACGTGGCACTCTCGGAGCTCACCTCCGAAGAGAGGGGAGGTCCCGACTCACCAAACACGTGGCGCACACGGAGCTCACCTCTGGGGAAGAGGGAGGTCCCGCCCGCCAGGACGCGTGGCGCAAGCAGAGCTCGCCTTTGAGGAAGAGGGAGGTCCCGCCCGCCTGACACGCGGCACAACAAGAGCTCGCCCCTGAGAAAAGGGGAAGCCCAGGCTCCCGTTGGACACGTGGAGCCTCCAGAGCTTATCTCTGTAGAAGGACAAGGTCCTTAAGCGGTTTTTCCAGGTGCGCGAGCACCCGATACAGAAGAAACCGACACGATTTCTTCTACGATTTATACCGTACCAAATCTACTGAAGATAAGTTGTTAAGATCCAAAACAAATCAAATAGGACTCTTATTTGAAATCCAATCGGAGTAGGACTCTTCTTTTCCCGATTATAAATAGAACCCGAAGCAACCCCTTGGTCGTAACATTTATTCCCAAGTCGACGACTTAGAGGCCCTAGCCCCCAATTCATCATGTTAATTCCCTTCGCCGGAGTTCAGTCGCCCGAGACCGCCAACGAGCTCGCCATCGCAAGAAGAGAGCCCCGAGGATCTGTCTTGCTAGGAGGAAGACCCCGAGACCAAGGAGAAGTGAGGCAGGTCTTCGTTACCACCTTACGACCTCATCGCGGTTTTCTTCGCATCTGTTTCTTCGATCCCTTTGAACAGAAGTTTTTTTGTGGACAGATCATGTGTTGATCGGTTTGATCTAGATCTTGAGTCAAGATCATCGCCACGTCCACACTTGATCCTTACACCCTTGTTCATCGTAAAACCCCATGCAAAGCCATTAGAACATGCAAGAACACGTACAAACTGATCTAATGAAACATTATCATAGGTTAGCATGCATATGGACCATTGCATCTTAAATAAAGTTTGTGCATGATGATTGATTACTGTGAATCTTGTATGTGCGTGATCGTGAGTAGAAGGACAAGCTCGGGGAACTATCTACGAAGGACTACAACACCAAGACTTCGAAGTGCCTGAGCAACAGAAGCCACAGGAACAAGGCAAGTGCCCCTTGACCATATTGATCCCATGTTTTGGGAACTGTTTTGCTTGTGAAAACATGTATGCTTGAGTCAACTTAATGGGAAACTCTTTTATAGGAGTTTACTAGTTTTGTTAATCACCCTTGTCGCCGGGAAAGTTAATGAGTCGGGTATGGTCGTTTTACTTTTTGATTCGCTGAGTCTACGGATATGGGAAGCGAGATATAATGTGTCTAGCTACTGCACTCATATGAACGATGATAATGAGAACTTGATAATGATAATGAACGTGAATCAGGGGAGATCTAGGCAAGCTTAGTTCGTGGATGTGGTAGCATGAGATGGTGGTTTACTTGCCGTAGATCTAAGGACCAGTTCATGCCAGCACATGCCAGTAAGACAGTGCCACCACAAGGCCAAATATGGGTGCGGCTTAGCTGACTAATTCGGTAAGTTGCTAGATTGTTATGGACCGTGGAAGGCGCGGGGAATGGGAGTCGAGTGAGGACTGCCCTGAGAACTGCATGGCACAAGAGGGGGCCCGTAGGTGGGAGAATGGTAATTCGAGCCTGCTGGTGAAACCTTAGTGAGTCCATACATCTAGTAACCCCTTTGTAAAGGCTATTTTGGGATCTCTTGGCCATCACCGACGATTGTGTACTGGTATAATGGAGGTTCTGCAGTCGCTGACGGGTAACGAAATCACAAACTTGTGGGTAAAGTGGTGCAAACTCTGCAGGGTATAAAACTATCATGATAGCCGTGCTTACGGTCACAAGCGCCTGGCCAACTCACATGATTAGATGGGATGGTTATTGGGATGGTATTTTGTTTGGTTATTGGTTTGGTCATGGATGATCTTTGGTTTTGGTTTTGGGACTGTTGAGTCTTGTTATTGAGAATTGGACTGTTGAGTCGTGATAATGAGCTTTGGTCTCGGTCATGAGACGGAATTGAATATGAGATGAGATGGTAATGAATACGAGATGGTATTCATGAGCATGAGAAAAAGCTGAGAAAGATAAATGGCTGGATGAGACATGAAAGGTTGTGAACTATGGAGGTATGTTGATGTTTTAATTGGATAAATTGTTGGGATTACATTTAATTAAAGCTAGTTGCTGTTTTTATCATGTTTGTGAAATAAACTTTGCTTTCTGCAATGAGCCTTTTTATACCTGCCTTGCTGTAAGCTACATATTATATTTTTTCCCGTACTTGCTGAGTACATCATGTACTCAAACTTGCATTATTACTTCATCATCAGCAACAGGAGAAGAGTATTTCAAAGACCATGTGGAGTACTGGGCGTGTGAACCATCGTCAACTTGCCTGTGGAGTAGGAGATGAAGCCGCTGCTGCTGCTTAGTTGCTTCCGTAATAGTTAGAAGACTTCCGCTGCTAGAATAAGACTTCCGCTGCTAAAATGAGATAGACACTCATGAGACATTGTAATAAAACCCTGTTATTCGTGGTATTATTCTGAATTCAGTTTGTGGATTATATGTGTATGTGTGATAAACATCCTGGGCACACATATGCATCAGCTGGGTTCCGTGTTCTACGGAACCGGGCGTCACACGGCGTCTACATCATCACCTGACTTGCGGTCAGGGGCGCTCAGCACGCCGGATGGAGGGACTTAACTCCCTCGCCGGCCACTCTACTCAGAGGACAAAGCCCTAGATTATGTATAGGAAACTCAAAGCTTGGGGACACCTGCCAGGCCCCAAGCCTCATTGTATCCACCCCGGCCTTGAACTATAAAAGGACCGGGGTGACCACCTTACAAAGAGGCCGATTCCCCGCTCTCGAGATCACACATCGCACAAGCTCTCACGCTCAAGCAATAGAACAAGCGCACCCGTGGACATAGGGTATTATGCTCCGGTGGCCCAAACCACGTAACTCCCCGTGTTCATCCACTCCCTCGAGCCCAGGTCGTGAAGGGTGCCAAGTCCCCTCCGGAAAAAAAAGAACATCACGAGCTGCTTCCGAGCAGGCCGGGAGGAGTGTCGCAGCTAACACTCCAAGCATGCGTCACCGAGGGGCGACATCTGCACCCCGTGTGCAGCCCTCGGACGGCGAAAATGTATCGGTCAAGGTTGTCCAAATCGGTCCTGATGTCGCCCAGACCACCCGAATCGCCGGAGGTCTGGGAGGCAAATAGGAAGATGCGCTCGTCACCTTCCTCCGGGCCAATGTCAATGTGTTTGCCTGGCAACCGTCAGAAATGCTCGGGATCCCCAGGGAGGTTATTGATCACCAACTGAAGATCCACCCCGACGCCAGGCCGGTCCAACAGAAGGCTCAGAAGAAATCCGTCGAGTGGCAAGACTTCATCCGTGAAGAAATCAAGAAGCTGCAAGATGCCGGCTTCATCCGAGAGGTCCACCATCCATGATGGTTGGCCAACCCTGTTGTCATCCCTAAGGCTGGCGGGAAGCTACGAATGTGCATCGACTACACCACCCTCAATAAGGAATGCCCAAAGGATCTGTTCCCTCTCTCCCGTATAGACCAAATAGTCGACTCTACGTCTGGATGTGATATACTGTGTTTCCTAGATGCATATTTGGATTTCCACCAAATACCTATGTCTACGGAAGATGAAGAGCACAGTGCCTTCATCACAGTAGACAGTCTATACTGCTATGTGTCCATGCCTTATGGTCTTAAGAATGCACTCCCCACTTTTGTGCGTGCAATGCACAAGATGTTCGGGAACCTCATTTGGGAGCTGGTCGAGGTTTATGTCGATGACATCATAGTAAAGGTTAAGTCGCAAGCATCTCTACTCGACAACCTGGCCCTAGTCTTTGACAGACTACGGTTCACACGCACGAAGTTGAACCCAGACAAATGTGTCTTTGGGGTCTCTGCTGGGAAGCTGCTTGGTTTCTTGGTCTCACACCAAGGGATCGAAGCTAACCCAGAGAAGATTAAGGCGATAGAACTTATGTACCCCACTGGCTACATCAAGGACGTGCAGAAGCTTACCGGATGCTTGGCTGCGCTCAATCGGTTTATCTCTAGACTGGCCGAGCGGGCTCTTCCGCTCTTCAAGCTTCTACGCAAAACTGGTCTATCCGTATGGACCGAGGAGGCGCATGAGGCGTTTCAGGAGCTGAAGAAGTTCCTCACAACGCTGCCAATCATGGTGGCCCCTGAACAAGGCGAGCCACTACTCCTCTACACGCTCCGGCGGCCCGAACCATGTAAATCCCCGCGTTCATCCGCTCCCTTAAGCCCAGGTCGCGAAGGGCGCCAAGCCCCCTCCGGAAGAAAGAACCTCGCCGGCTGCTTCCGAGCAGGCCGAGAGGAGTGTCACAGCTCACACTCCGACACTCACATACACCCATTTCAGAAGTGTGGTGCCTCACACCTTCCTACTCTGCTGTATGCAGCAACCTTTCAAAGGAAACCCAGATGTCGAACCGGTCAATCCGTAACGGGCAGGAGGTCCCCACGTGGAGTGTGTCTGTGCCCGACGGCCGATTTACACCTTGCTACCCTCAATCCACTCCTATAAAACGGTTGGGTAAGCCTCGGCACCCAGGTTGACCAATTACATCGGTTTCCTGGTTCCCATATAGCCAGTATGCATACGGTACTGTTTAAACTTGTCCAGCAGGGCCGCACACGGCTCTGTCCTCAACCGACACTAACAGGGCTACGCATGTGAGACGTCCGCTCACTGCATCCTATCCCCCTGCTGGGTCTCAATTTCTCATTCTTAAGTCATTCTTTACTTCATTCTAGCCCGTGTTATAAAATCCTATCTCGCGAGTAGATTCCAACTACTCGACTTCTACAAAGATCCTAAGAACATTAACCTAGCATTTTCTACTTATAGAGCTGTATCCTAACCAATACTCCATCGGACTTTAGGGTCATGCAAGTGGGGTTTCAATCACCCTAACTCTAATGCAAACATTTCATCCTACACATAAGTGATACAAAGTAAAACTTTAGAAATGTAATTAAATGCAAACTGGAGCTTGCCTGGTTGTGAGTCAAACGGGAAGTGTGACACCCGGTTCCGAAAATAGAACAAGTGAATGCATATGTGTGCCCAGGATGTTCATCACACATACACATGTCATCCACAAACTGAATTCAGAATATAACCATGAATAAATAGTGTTTAAGTACTTTATTACATCGACTCAATGTCTCACTCATGAATCTCTAACTTATTCTTGCAGCGGAAGATTCTAACGACAGCGGAAATAACTAAACAGCAGGCTCCAATCTTCATCTCCACAGGCATGTTGACGGTAGTCCGCACGCCTAGTACTCCACATGTTCCTCGAAGTACTCTTCTCCTATGGCTGATGTATATGTGGGAATGCAAGGGTGAGTACAAGTCATACTCAGCAAGTGCGGGAAAAGTATGACATATAGCTTACAACAAGGTAGGCAATAAAAGGCTCATTACAGCAAGCAAATTTTATTTCACAAACATGATAAAAATAACAACTATTTCTAGGTGAAATAAAGCCCAATATATCCAAGTAAATCAGCAACATTCTTTCATCATAATGCACCATTTATCAAGTCTCATCCAACCATTAATCTTTCTCAAATTATCTCATGCACATAAATATTCATAGCCATCTCATATTCATATAGCCAAAACCGAACTCATTGTCATGACTCAAAACAGTCCCAAAACCAATCCCAATGGCCATACCACAACCATACCGAATAACTATCCCAAGTTTTCTCTCTAATCATGGAAGTTGGCCAGGTTCTTGTGACCGGAAGCACGGCTATCATGATAGTTTTACACTCTGCAGAGGTGGCACCACTTTACCCACAAGTTCGTGATTTCGTCACCCGTCGGCGGCTGCAGAACCTCCATTATACCAGTACAAAACCGTCGGTGTATGCCCAAGAGATCACAAAATAACCTTTACAAAGGGGCTACTAGATGTATGGACTCACTGAGGTTTCACCGGCAGGCTCGAATCACCATTCTCCCACCCACGGGCCCCTTCTTGTGCCATGCAGTTCCCAGGGCAGTCCTATCGACTCCCATTCCCTGGGCCATCCACGGTCCATAACAAGCTAGCAACACACCTAATTAATCAGCTAAGCCGCACCCATACTTGGCCTTGTGGTGGCACTGTTTTCCTGACATATTATCGCATGAACCGGTCCTTAGATATACGGCAAGTACCACCATCTCATCCAGCAACATCCACGAACCAAGCTTGCCTAGATCTCCCCAATTCCATGCCCAATAACATCATCAAGATCTCATCATCATTATTCATATGAGTGCAGTAGCTAGACATGTTTTATTTCAGCTTCCCGTATCCCATGAATTAAGCGAAGCAAAAAGGAAAAACGACCATACCCGACCCATCAAATTTCCCGGTGACAAGGATGGTTAACAAAACTAGTAAACTCCTATAAAAGGGTGTCCCATCAAGTTGACTCAATCGTACGAGTTTTCACAAACAAAACAGTTTCAAAACATGGGATCAATATGGTCAAGGGGCACTTGCCTTGCTACCGTGGTTCTTGTTGTTCAAGCGTCTCGAAGTCTTGGTGCTGTAAATCCTCGTAGATGGCCTCTTGAGCTTGTCATTCTACTCATGACCACGCACATACAAAATTTACAGCAATCAATCATCATGCACAAACTTTACTCAAGATGCAATGGGGTAGATGAATGCAAATCCTATGGTGCTGTTTTATTAAACCAATATGTATGTGTTCTTGCATGTTTTAACGGGCTTTCATGGGGTTTTATGATGAACAAGGGTGCAGGGATCAAGTGTGAACGTGGTGATGATCTTGACTCAAGATCTAGATCAATTCCGCCGTCAAAAACCGATCAAAACACGATCTGTCCACACGTAAAAGTTTCTGCTCGAAGGGGGCGAAGAAAACGGATGCGTAGAAACAGTGGCGACGTCGTAAGATGGGTGATGAAGACCTACCTCACTTCCTTTTGGTGGCAGGGCCTTCCTCCTAGCAATGGCAGCAGCGGGGAATTTTTCTATAGAAGATTAGGGCAGGACAGGTCGTCGGGCTTCTTCGGCGATGACGAGGCGTGACGGGGCTCGACAGCGGCCAAATTACGGCAAGGGGGTGGGGAACTGGGCGACTTAGCAGCAACGAAGGGGGCTTGGCAGCAGGGGGGATGACCAAAAGAGAGAGGGGTCGATCAAGGGGGTGGGGGTTATATTTATTAGGGGGAAAAGTAGAGTACTACTCCAATTGGAGCTCAAACAAGAGTCCTATTTATTTTTTTTGGATCTTAACAAACTTATATCTGGTGGTGCGGCAGCCTTGGGGATTTTATTCCCAAAATGTGGGGAAAATTCCCCTTTTTGGTGATTGGGGAATTTAGAAATTTTGGGGGAAATTTGGGGAAATTTGGGAATGGCTCATTTCAGCTATCTTTTTCCCATTCCTCACCATTTCTATGTCACTTGTTCCATTTCTCCATTCCCCTCTCCATTTCTACGTCCCATTCTCCATTTCTACATTCCCCTCTCCATTTCTATGTCCCATTCTCCATTTCTACACTCCCCTCTCCATTTCTATGTCCCATTCTCCATTTCTACATTGCCCTTCTCCATTTCTATGCCCAATTCTCCATTTCTATATTCCCTTCTCCATTTCTGTGGTTTTTCCTCCATTTCTATGGTTCTTTCTCCATTTCTATGGTTCTTTTCTCCATTTCTATGGTTCTTTCTCTATTTCTATAGTTCGTTCTCCATTTCTATAGTTCTTTCTCCATTTCTATAGTTCTTTCTCCATTTCTATTTCTTTTATAATGTTTCTCTACATGAAAAATATATGCAATGCATGGAAATGAATTTGAGGGTGTTACAAACCTACCCCCTTAAACTGAATCTCGCCCTCGAGATTCGATAGAGTGGAGAATAGATGAGGGAATTTTGCCTTGAGATTTTTCTCACGTTCCCATGTAGTTTCGGCTTCCGTGTGATGGCTCCACTGTACCTTGCACCAACGGATCACTTTGTTTCTCGTGACCCTTTCCTTCACGTCCAAAATTTTGATGGGGTGCTCCGCGTAGGTCAGATCCCCTTGAAGCCCGAGCTCATCCATCGGTACTTGTTCTTCCGGTACTCTTAAGCACTTCTTGAGTTGGGATACGTGAAATACGTCGTGCACGTCGGAGAGGTGCGTTGGCAGCTCTTGTTGATAGGCTACTTCTCCTTGCTTGCCCAAAATCTTGAATGGCCCTATGTAGCTAGGTGCTAACTTGCCTTTGACGTTGAACCGTCGTTGGCCTCGGATAGGCGATACCTTAAGATACACGAAGTCTCTCACTTCAAAGGTCAACCTTCTTCGCTTATTGTCCACATAACTTTTTTGCCTATTCTCCATTTCTACATTGTCCTTCTCCATTTATATGCACCATTCTCCATTTCTATATTCCCTTCTCCATTTCTGTGTGTTTTCCTCCATTTCTATGGTTCTTTCTCCATTTCTAGGTTCTTTTCTCCATTTCTATGGTTCTTTCTCCATTTCTATAGTTCTCTCTCCATTTCTATAGTTCTTTCTCCGTTTCTATAGTTCTTTCTCCATTTCTATAGTTATTTCTCCATTTCTACTTCTTTTATAATGTTTCTCTACATGAAAAATGTATGCAATGCATGGAAATGAATTTGAGGGTGTTACAGGAAGTTAGCTTCCCAAAATTTGAGGGTGGGAGGATTTCCATGGCCTCCGGAACGTCCTCGACTTCGGCCACTATATGATATGCAACAAAATATACGTATAAGTGATAATGATTTATAAGAAGCAAGCTTCTACTAATAGTTATTACTATTAAGGTTTCTTAATTGGCTTTGGAATTTTTCCAATGGAGATTAGATTCTATGAGAATGATCTGAGCAAAATTTGAGGAAGTCCAATGGAAGCTTGTGGTCTCCGAAATTCTCACAATTATATGGCTCCTCTGAATTTCGATCTCAAATCTGTAGTTTTGACATAGCTAAAAGTGGAAGATCTTAATAAAGGAGGTCTCCCTGAATAGCAAAATTTGTTTCATAATTTTTCGAGTTGCCTACAGGGAGAAATTGATTTTTGAAGTTGGGGAAAATTGCTGAAAAGTTTCTGTTTAAAATTGAGAATTTCCAATGAAGGCTGAATTTTAGCTCAGGGTTTGGCCTAGCAAATCTAATCCAATGAGGCTCAAATTTTTACAGGAGATCTCTAGAGTAATGAGGATCTGCTGGCCATATTTGAGAAAATTATATAGCAAGGATCTCCTGGAATTAATTCTGAAAATTTTAATTTGGAGGAATTCTAGAGAAAATTCCAGGGATCTTCAGACAAATTTCTTTGCATTTCCGCAAAGTACTGATTGAGAAGAATCCAACAAAATTTGTTTCACAAATTTTGTACATTCCTACTGAAAGTTATAGGGTTTCAAAGTTTGAATGGAATTCTGAAAATAAACTGAAATGTTTAAACGGCTGACAGCGGGTCCCACGCTGCAGGCTTCTTCTTCCTCGCGCCAGAGCGCTCGGGCGGTGGCGCGCGCCGGCGAGGTTTGCCGGAACTGGGTTTCCAGTCTCCTCCCGAGCTGAAAATCGCCGTCCCTAGGTTTTGGACCACGAGGAACTCACCCGTGGGGTCGGTTTGTACCATATATGGCCGGAAACCCTCGCTCTACGGCGGCAGTGGCGGCTAGGGTTCCGGCGACGTCGGGATTTCTCCACACACCTCCAAACTCTTGGTCCTTTGTCTCTAGAGCACCAGTGGAGCACGGAGAATACAAAATGGAGGAGTTTGGAGGTCGAAAACGCCAGCAAACCCACCCTCGACGGTAAACCGGAGTGTTTTGCACCGGCGGTGGGGAAAACAGCTATAACATAGCTGCTTCTCGACGGTTTTCATTGCCTCCTCTTCAAGGAGGGGTGCTAGCACGTAAGGAATCTTCTTGCTAACCCATTCGACCGCTAGTTGCACGAGCAATCGGAATTTGGGGTTAGACCGAGCTTGGTTCGGATGAACTAGGGTTAGGTAAACTATGAAATTCGAGCTAAAGAGTTGATCAATTGCTAAACGGGTCTTGGCTACACGATCTAGGCATGCAAGCGCACCTCTTTTCTGTAGGAAGGTGGAGGTGAGACCGGTCGTGGCAATTAGGGATGGCAACGGGTCGGGTAGTGCGAAAACCCAACCCGACAGAAAATATGCACGGGTAAAATTTCCCACCCGAACCTGAACCCAAACCCGCGGGTAAAAACTGGTACCCGAACCCAAACCCGTCGGGTTTCGGGCGGGTTCCTGGTAACCACTGGGTATGAGAGTAAAATCAATCGAGTGCTACGGCGGTGGGGTGGGGTGGTGCTGCTTCCGGGGTGGTGCTGTGCTGTGGCCTGCGGCTCAGGGCGGTGCTACGGTGGCGGGAGGGGGCAGCGGGAAGGCGGCCGGCGGCGGACTGCCGGACTCAGAGGGGGCGGCGCTGGGGTACGGCCGTGCCCGTGTGGCGTGTGGGAGAAGAATCGGGAGGGCTGCGGGCCTGCGGTCCGTGACGAACCATGATTCAAGTTCGCAGAGATTCAAAGAAAATAATGAGAGCAAGCAAGCAGGAGCGTCCGAAGGTTCACGCACATAAGTAGCAGTTGACGCGGCCGGCATTGCGGGGGATGAGCAGTTTACCTGTCGTCCTCGCCTTCGTTTGGCCAATGGCTGAGCCTGTCCCTACGGCCTGAGCCTGAGAGCGTGTGTACGAGCCACCGGCGTCGCGCAGGCCCGGCCACTGGAATCGGCGACCAGGCACATGAGCAGGAGGCGTTGGCGGCAAGAGGCGGTCACGCACTCTGCGGCCAGGAGCGCTGGAGGGTGGCGGCGGCGACCCGGCTGTGGCGTTGTGTGGGGTTGGGATGAATCTGGGAGTCGGGGTCGGGGTGATTGGGGTTCCTCATGGGCTGGACAGCTGGACTCCCTGTTTTGGCCCTAATTTAGAATTCCAGTAACCCGACGGGTACCCGCGGGTAAAAAACAAAACCCGTACCCATACACGCAAAATGATGGGTCGGGTGCGGGTTGTACCCGCGGGTAAAAATTTGTACCCGTACCCGTACCCATCGGGTGCAATATCCTCCGGGTACCTGAACCCGGGGGTACAATTACCATCCCTAGAACCGATCGTGGTTCCGCCGGGAACCTCGGAACGTCGGTGCCTTAATCACACTTTGCACGTAGCAGGAGCTAGGAACCTCGGTTTTAAGGACGGTGGATGCTAGAGCATGCCTTTGTGCTTCCTTTTGCTGCTTGGAGCTCGATCACCCGAGCTCGGCGGCTGTGTGCGGGTGGAGAAACAGAGAGCGGCGCCGGCGTCTGTTCTTCGCGGGAGAGAACAGAGAGAGCTGCGAGTTAGCAAGAGAAGCAAAGAAGGAATTTGGTTCTTTTTCTGTGGCGTGTGAAAGCGATCAAGCGACCGATGAAGCAGGATCTGGCGCTGGAATTCATCGGGCAGGGGTCCGCGCCGGGAGCTGGCGAGCGCTCGTCCGAAGCAGAGAAAACAGAGGCGGTTTGAGTTGAAGTGTGGCTGACAATTGGGCCCCACCTCCTCAATTCTTTTTCCATTTTTCACTGATATTTTTACCACAGCTACTCACAATTAAAAGCTATACTTCCACACTGAGTGGACATCACAGTAAAGGACACACATAAACAATCCTACGACCGATTACACGAACTCGTTCTAAGAAACTTGAACAACAGGTCAATGCTTTACTCTCTACATTACATTTTAATATTAATGAGAATAATATGCTACCTAAGTCGTGTGATTACTTGATACTCAGGTTTACAAATGAAGGAGCATCATTGGCTGCCACAGAAAAGAACCAAGTTAATTCGCACCATCCGATCTGAAAACGGGTGCACTGCAGCAGCCTCAACTTCACGTGTAATTCTGTACCAATCTGTCATGTTACAGGGGGCATAATGCACATGGTGTGAAATCTTATCAAGTCTGCTTTCCAACGCAACAAACGGTGCGTCGTTTGGAGTTTCCATGCTGGAGTTATGGCCAAATTACTAAAGACTGCGCAGAAGGTGAGCAGACACGCGAGAACCAAAGACTACTTCGTGAATTGCTCACTAGCTGACCCTCCACTTCAAAATGTGGTGACTTCAGTTCACACCTAGCTAGGAGGGTTGTTCCTAGTATAAATAATACCCTTGTGCTCCTGGAAGAATAACCATTGATCATTTGATAAACAATATAATTCTAAGTGCCTTGCACACCTTTGTTCTTCCTAGTTCTTCATGGACTTGTGAAGTGATCCCTCAGGGGTCCACTAATTCGTGCTCTAGGCTTCCGGGCCTTTTGTGTGGATTAGTTTCCACTTTTTGGTTCTGCGTTCGTTTGAAGATCGAGTCAAAATCCTCAAGGTTTCAGTGCCTCTCTCCCCGTTGCTTGGTCGCAACCAACCTTGGCTGGTATAAAGCTAGTTATCTCGGATTGTGGTTCTGTGGTCGTTCGGAGATCGAGTCGAAGTTCTCAAAGACTTCGGTGCCTCTCTCCCTGTCACTTGGTCACATCCAACCTTGGCAGGTATAAAGCTAGTTACCCCGCTGTTTTCAGCTAGTTACTATTGTTTGTTCCGCTGTCTGATCTTTCCATTTGCCCTTTGTCGTACCTACTGCTGTGAAGATCGGGATACCCCTGGGTTCCACCCTATCATTTGATCTCAGATTTCGGGTTTACACGGTAGGTACGATCCTCAAATCATCCATTTGTTATTACCATTTTTTCTGCTATCCATCTCGTGTTTTTCATGTCATACCTATAGTCCACTAAACCACCACAAAAAGTAACCGAACCTTTGTGTAGTACCGCTGATCTTGTGTCATTTGCATCATCTCTTGTTGCCATATCCATCTACATTGTGTCGGTCAGTCCGTATCTTGTTTGCATAAAAAAAAAAGAAAAAAACAAAAGAGACAAGTGAGAAAAAAAGAGATTTAAAGGGCTGCAAGATTATAATCATTGTTGAACGAATTTTCAGATTGGGCAACAAAGTTTTACTCATATTTTGACTTGGTTTATGATACTTGATTTACGGTGCTAGAAGCTGTAAAATCCCCAAAGAGTGCTAACAAAGAATTCAGCACATTCACACTTAGGAAAAATGAGGGGAATTAAAACTTTGAATTATAACGGTGTGAGTTCAAAGTGCTGATTTAAATCTTTAAAAATTTCCAAACATGAGGAGCTAAACTGAAAATACAGTTCCCCATAACTCAAATATTAAGCCTTCCAAATTTCAGCTCTTTTGGAGGGGTTTTACTATTTGTTTGGAAATAAAAGAGATAGCCCTCAAGTCTGAATTTCAAATTTCAGTTTCAAATTACAACTTTCCCAAACTGTGAATTTGGTTCCACAAATGTGTTCCCCACATTTGAATTAGCATCCATGCCAAATTTTAGATTATTTTGGTTTAGTTTGCTAGGGTTTTGAATCAATAAAAATAGGGATATTCAAATATTGATTCAAATTCAAAGACCCAATTGCCATTAAAATTTCTTGACCCCAAATGAATTCAGTGGAATTCAGCATTTGAAATCCATGACTTTGAGGTGAAGCAAGGTTTTTAATTTGGAGACCAAAGGGAAAATATCAGTGGAGAATTAGGTGGGGGGGCCCACTAGTCAGCCACCCACAGAAGCAAACCACCTCTGTTTCTCCTTCGGCCGATCATCGAGTGAGCGCCAGCTCCCGGCAGAACCCCCCGCCCGATGAGTCCCAGTGCCACCTCCTGTTTCCTCGATCGCTTGATCATTTCAACACGCCACAGCCACAGCACCGAAGTCCTTTTTCGCTTCTCTCGCTCGCTCGCAGCTCTCTCGGTGCCCTCCTGCGAAGAACTGTCGCTGGCGCCGCTCTCTGTTTTTCCCCTCGCATATAGCCGCCTGAGCTCGGGTGATCGAGCCCCAAGCAGAAAAACGAAGCGCGAGGGCGTGCTCTAGCATCCACCGTTCTCAAACCTAAGGTTCCTAGCTCGTGCTACGTGCAAATTAGAACTTGGCGCCGACGTTCCGAGGTGCCCCGGTGGAACCAGTTCGGTTCACCGTGGACAGCTCACCACGGCCGGTTTCACCTCCACTTCCCTACACAAGAAAGGTGCGTTGGTGTCCGTAGATCATGTAGTCGAAACCTTCATTGCAAATGATCAAGTGGGTAGCTAGAATTTTGAGTTTTCCCAAACCCAAGTTCGTAGCAATGACCCTCGGTCTACAACCAAATTTGTCGCGCAGGCGTAGCTAGAGTTCATTCTGGTCTAGGAGAAGTTTTGCTAGGTCGCTACGGTCCTTATCGATCAAACGGCGCTCCAAACCATCAAGGACCAGAGGGGTTCTTCGAGTTTTTGTCGCCACCGTCGTTTTGCGGGCTTGGGTCGCCGGTGAGGTCCCATCTCTGGTGGTTTTCATGGAGAACGGGATATAGGTCGAGGTCGTCCATGCCTCACTGGTGCTTTTGGAGGTCGCCGAATGACCCATTGCCGAGTGAGAACGAGGTCGCCGAAGTGGAGCTCAACATGGCCCGCCGGTGCGAGCACTGTTCCGGTCATTGTCATCCTTCCCCGACCCCACCATCATGTTCAGCATGGTGTAAAACTCACAGGCGGCAAGTTTGGTGAACCTTGGACCACGGGAACCCAGTCCCGGTGAGCCCCGCCAGAGTGCGCCGCCGCGGGGAGCGCAGGCAGAGTGGGGAATGCGAAGGGGACTGGGTCCTACGGGTCAGCCTCTGTCTCCACGCGGGGATTGGCTTGTGGCACGGGATCGGGTGCAGATGCACGGGGAAACCCCGTGGGCTGCTGTGTGGCCGCGAGCTCAGTGGGCCCATTCAAATAGTGGGGCCCACAACCAGAGTTTAAACTTTCCCAAATTTCAGATTTAGGCCAAACTTTGAAACCCCATAACTTTTAGTAGGAATGTCCAAAATTTGTGAAACAAATTTTGTTTGATTCCTCTCAGTCAGTACTTTGCAGAAATGCAAATAATTTGATCTGAAGATCCCTGGAATTTTATTCAAAATTCATTGAATTAAATATTTGGGAATTAATTCCAGAAGATCCCTGTTATTGATTTTCCTAAAATTTGGCTAGAAGATTCTTCATAACATTAGTGATCTCCTGTAAAAATTTGAGCTTCATTGGAGTATATTTGCTAGGCTAAACTCTGATCCAAAGTTCAGCCTTCATTTGGAATTTCCAAAATAAACAGAACATTTTCAGCATTTCATATCAACTTTAAAAATTCATATCTCCCTGTAGGTAGCTCCAAAAATGGTAAAGCAAATTTTTTCTATAACTAGGGAGACCTGATCTAATTAGATCTTCCACTGTTAGCCATGTCAAAACTTCGGATTTGGGCTCAAAATTTAGAGAAGCCTTGTACTTGTGGAAATTTTGGAGATCATAAGGTTCAATAAAATTTCTCCAAATTTTGCTCAGATCATCCTTATAGAGTCTAGTGTTCACTGGAAAAATCCCAAAGCCAATTAAGGAACCTAAATAGCAGTAGCTATGAATAGAAGTTTACTTCTTATAAATCACTAGCACTTATACATATATTTTGCTACATTTCATATAGTGACCGAAGTTGAGGACACTCTGGAGCCATTGGAAGTTCTCCCACCAGAAGATAACTTTCCTTTTGACTCGAAACCAGGCAATCCCTGGTTTGCATTTAATTACCTTTTGCAAAATTTTCATTTGTATCACTTATGTCTAGGGTGAAATGTTTGCATTAGAGTTAAGGTGATTGGAACCCCACTTGCGTGACTTTTAAATCCTATGGATGGTTGGGTAGTTTACAACTCGACGAGTAAAGAATGCCATGCTAATGTACTTAGGATCTCGGTAGAAGTCGAGTGGTTAGAATCTACCCGCGAGATAGGAATTTATTCACACGAATGGAAAGAGGTAGAGAATGGCTTAAGAATGTGCAATTGAGACCCAACAGGGGGGATAGGATGCAGTGAGCGGAGGCCTCACGTGCGTATCCCTGTTGGTGTCGATTGAGGACCGAGCCGTGTGTGGCCCTGTTGGACAAGTTTGAATAGTATCGGATGCATACTGGCATATGGGAACCAGGAAACTGATGTAATTGGTAAACCTGGGTGCCGAGGCTTACCCAACCGTTTTATAGGAGTGGGTTGAGGGTAGCAAGGTGTAAATCTGCTGGTGGGCATAGACACGATCCACACGGGGATCTCCTGCCCATTACGGATGGACCGGTTCGGCATTTGGGTTTCCTTTGAAAGGTTGTTGCATACAACAGAGTAGGAAGGTGTGAAGCACCACACTTCTGAAAGTGGGTGTATGTGACGTGTTATCCGGGTGTCTATTGATTGCAATAATCGCCCCTCGCGGTTATTTGAGTACTGCTTATTCACTGCACTGTGACGTAGTAAGAAGTGAAAGAAGCCAGATTAATATGCTGCATTGAACTATTAATGTCTTGAAAACATGTATGCTGCAGATGTTGAGCTCATTAAGTTTATCTTCCACTTTGGGGATGACCACATCGGAGGAAAGCATTTATTGTTTGATTGTGGACTTCCGATGTGAGGGCTGCCTAAGGCACATTAAACTGCTGCTATAAAACTGAAAGTAAGGATTAACATGTAAGCGTGTGTTTATTGCCACATTTGTTTCCTATATTACCAATCCCTGCATGTAGAGTTTCATGATTAGGAGTGTCGGTTAATCCTTGCTGAGCCATCGTGATCATTGTTGCAATATTTGAGCTGTGTGCAGATGAGAGTTATGAGGAAGGGTCCGAGGATGAGGCGATGCCCCTGTCGGGGTACACGGCCGAGCTGGAGCCCTGCACGCCGCCGTGACCTTCGTTTGAGTGCTGCTAGTGTGTAGCGTCCCCGGGCTGGACGGCTACACTTTTTGCTTAGTTAGTAGGAGAGTGTTGTATTGTATAATACTTCCGCTGTACATTAAGTTTATAAAAGACTTCCACTGTTTTTCTGTAAAATAAAAGTTTTATGTTGTTCTAAATCTTTTCTTGTGTGCTGTTGGGTGCTGCTTCGCACGGCACCACCCTCTGTGATCCCGGAGTGGGTGAGCCACGGGATGGTCTCCCACAGGCGCCTAGAGCCTTCCTTGTTCAGTCATCCTAGCTCCACAAAAATACCATAACCGGATCCCTCGATTCGTAATCCTTTTAAGCGCTTAATCACAGCAGGGATACTACCACATTTTGCATACTCACAGTCCTTGAGAACGGGTAAGAACTTTGGTAAGCAAGAGGTGAGATTGTGTGATTCCACAAAAAATTCCTATAACATTTTCCCTCCACTGTTCTAACATGGCAGGATCTGATTCGAGTGTTCATGGTAGTAACACTGGAAGGCAAGAACCACCGATTGCAAGGGCTGAACTACGCCAACTCGAAGACTCACTATTGGAGGTCATGGAGAGGATGTTCACTGAATGTCTACCTCCAGCTGATGGCAGGGCTCCACCACATCATAATGAATATTTTGGCGATGAAATTCTGGTTTTGGGAATGGTTTTAGGAACCATTTCTGAAATGAACATGGTGGCCATGATGGTGGTAGGCGTGCTGGTCACAATGATCAGCGTGGAAGAAGAATGCAAGGACGTAGTCACGGCAACCATGTGCACTTTGATGATGAGGCAAATGATAACCCTTTTGCAGATCAAGGACCTTTTGAACATCACAATGATCGTTGTCAAGGTGCTGGTTATAATGGAGAACGTCATTGTCAACACAATGGGGATGATCAGGACAGCATTGCTCGTGTCAAACTAAGTGTCCAAAAGTTTTCTGGAAAAGAAGATGCAGATGCATATCTAGAATGGGAGGAGCAATGTGACCAAATATTTAGAGTGCATAATCTCTTCGATCGATGGAATGTAAACCTTGCCTCCGTCCAATTTTCAGGTTATGCTCTCACTTGGTGGAATCAAATACAAGAAAATCAAATTGTGTTGGGACGTGATCATATCAACACATGGAACGAGATGAAGCAAGTGACGAGAAGACGCTTTGTACCATCCAGCTATAAACATGACCTTCGTAATAGGTTGCAGCAATTGAGACAAGGTTCCAAATCAGTTGATGAGTATTACAAGGAAATGCAGTTGCTGCTGATTCGATCGGGAATTAGAGAAGATGAAGAATCAAAGATGACAAGATTTTTGCATGGCCTTAATGCTGAAATCTCTAATTTTCTTGAGATGTTTCCATACCACAATTTGCAGAGCCTTGTGGATCAAGCTATGCGCACCGAAAGAAAATTTCAGCAAGCTCGACGAAGTCGATCCTATGGGGATGATCTTTTCCTTGGAACCGGCAGCAACCCGGTACATCTTTCGTTGAGGGGAAATCTCAAGGCGGTGAAGCTAATTCTTCTCCATCCATTGGTACTGCAAAAAACATCAGTTTCAGCTGTTTCTTCGCCTACAATTCAACAAGAGCAACGACATCGCACTACTAGTACAGAAGCCCGTTCTGTTGCATCAGCAGCTGCGTCCTCTTCAAATAGCCGAAGCATTGTGTGTCACAAGTGCCAAGGGAGTGGACATGTGACGCCCTCAATTCTGTGGAAAACTACGGAACCAAGAACTAAAGCATATGTGTGCCCAGGATGTTCATCACACATATATACATATTTCACAAACTGAATTCAGAATATATATATATAACCATGAATAACAGAGTTTATTACAACGTCTCATGAGTCTTGGACTCATGCTTACAGCGGAAGTCTTATTTCTATGCAACGGAAGTCTTATTTTAATGCGGAAGCAAAAACTAATGCGGAAGCAAAACTAGCCAGAAGTGGCTCCATCTCTACTCCTTCCACAGGCAAGGTTGAGAACAGATCACACG
Source organism: Neostapfia colusana (assembly GCA_030760725.1). NCBI lineage: Eukaryota > Viridiplantae > Streptophyta > Magnoliopsida > Poales > Poaceae > Neostapfia > Neostapfia colusana. The sequence continues at coordinate 105,061,591 of JASWHV010000004.1, read as the reverse complement.
CCATAATGCTTCACTTGGTCTTCATAATAGCCTTCTCTTGCTGTTGATGATGAAATAATAATGCAAGTTTGAGTACAATGATGTACTCAGCAAGTGCAGGAAAACACATGATATGCAGCTCATAAACAAGGTAGGTATAAAAGGCTTATTTGCAGAAAAGCAGATTTGTAAAATCATGACAAAACAACAACTTAACTTTAGATGTAATCCCAACATGTATTAAATTACCAACATACCTCCATCACTTCCCGTGTTTCATCCGAACATTAACCAATCCCTTTATTCATACTCACGAATACCTCCTCGTATTCGCTACCATCTCACCTCGTAATTCAACCTCGTCTCACACCGAGACCAATCTCATGTCATGTCCCAACAGTCATGCAACCATCTCATCACCCAGACTCAACTGTCCCAACAACTAAACCATAACCAAATCCATAACCAAAAACCTTCCCTATAACCATCCCAACTAATCATGGCAGTTTAGCCAGGTTCTCGTGACCGTAAGCACGGCTATCATGATAGTTTTAGACTCTGCAGAGTGTGCACCTCTTTAACCACAAGTTTATGATTTCGTCACCCGTCGGTGACTGCAGAACCTCCATTATACCAGTACACATCCGTCGGTGTATGGTCAAGAGATCACAAAATAGCCTTTACAATGGGGTTACTAGATGTATGGACTCACTAAGGTTTCACCAGCAGGCTAGAATCTCCAATTCTCCCACCCACGGCCCCCTCTTGTGCCATGCAGTTCCCAGGGCAGTCCTCACTCGACTCCCATTCCCCGCGCCTTCCACAGTCTATAAAACTCTAGCAACTTACCTAATTACTCAGCTAAGCCGCACCCATACTTGGCCTTGTGGTGGCACTGTTATCCTGGCATGTGCATGCATGAACCGGTCCTTAGATCTACGGCAAGTAAAACCACCATCTCATGCTACCTCATTCACAAACCCAAGCTTGCCTAGATCTCCCTCCGACCCATGTTCATTAACATCATCAGTTTCTCATTATCATTACGAGTGCAGTTAGCTAGACACATCTATCTCGCTCCCCAGTCCTATAGACTCAGCGAAGCATAAAGCAAAAACCATACCCGACTCATAAACTTCCCAGGCGACAAGGGTGGTTTAACCAATACTAGTAAACTCCTATAAAAAGGGTTTCCCATCATGTTTGACTCATCACACACAGCCTTTTTGCAAAACAAAATAGTTTTATCCAAACATAGGATCAATATGGTCAAGGGGCACTTGCCTTGTTCTTGCGGTTCCGGTTATTCTTGGATCTCAAAACCTGGTTGCTGCAGTTCGTCGTAGACAGCTCCCTGAGCTTGTCCTGCTAGGTAGGATCACGTGCATACAGGATTCACAGCAATCAATATTTATGCACAAACCTTAGACTAGATGTGATGATGCATATGCATGCTATCTCATGATTAGTTTTATTAGATTGATCTGTACGTGTTCTTGCATGGCCTTGTAGGGACAGGGGTGTTTGGATCAAAGGTTGACGTGGCGATGATCTTATCATTAGATCAAACTAATCATCAAGTGATCTGCCCACGAGAAGGCTTCTGTTCGAAAGGAATTGAAGAACAGATGCAAGGAGATGAACACAATGATATTGAAGTCCTACCTCGCGTTCTTTGAGGTCCTCCTCAGACCGCTCGGTTCTTCTTCGATGATCTCCCTTTTTGCGCTTCAGCGATGGTTTGCTCGGTGAGTTAGGGCTAGGGCTCCAAGTCGTCGGCTCAGGAGTCGAAAGAGAAGTTTGTGGTTTCGGCCAGAGGTTTTGGGTTCTATTTATAATCGGCAAGAGAAGAGTCCTATTCTGATTGTATCTCGAATAAGAGTCTTATTCAGATCTTTGTTGGATCCTAACATCTTATCTTTAGTAACATCGTGGAATTTAGATTGGTTTCTGTTGCGTACCGGTATCTTTACGCGTAAAACCTGCTCCAGAACTCGTTACCTCCGTGATGATGAGCTCCGGAAGCTCCACGTGTCCTCCGGGGCCTGGTATCTCCTCGTCCGCAGAGACGAGCTCCGGTTGTGCCGCGTGTCACGAGCGAGACTTCCCCCTTCTTTGGAGGTGAGCTCCGTGCACGCCACGTGTCGGCACCGGTCTTCCCTCTCTTCCTTCCTCAGGAACATGCCCCGAGGTCGACACGTGTCCGGCAAAGACAGACCTCCCGGAGATAAGCTCCGGTGGCGACACGTGTTCGATAGATCCGGACTTCTCTGAGATGGGCTCCGGGGTCGACACGTACCCCGCGCGACTGGTCCTCTGATTTCCGCGAGGACTAGCTCCGAGGATGACACGTGTCTTGCGGAAATGCCTTTGCTTCCTCTGCAGAGGCTAGCTCCGTGGGCAACTCGTGTCCCACAGGATCGGACCTCTCCCCTTTGTGGCGACGAGCCCCGAACCTGCCACGTAGCTCTTTTAGCGGAGGACCACTCTTCACTTCGCAGGGACGAGCTCCGAACACGCCACGTGGCCAGGGGCCGTGGTAAGTTGTCTTCGGCGCTCTCGGAGGGCTTTATTGGCTATTCTTTTAATAATTCTCTCTGTTCCTATTTTTCATTAAAATGTTTCCTCTTCATAGAACATGAACATGTGCTGACACCCGAGGTGAGGGTGTAAAGGTCCCAAAATTTTGAATACAAAGGAACTGAAGTGGGAACACCCTTTGGTTCAAGTTTGTAAAAATTGGGACTTGTTTAAATTTTTCCACATGTGATGACACACATGAGTGTCCCACCACTCTAGGCTATGATCAAGAGGGTGTTTGTGGGACAAAGTTAAGTAAAACTCATGTGTAAGCTCTCATATGCTAGGTTGAAGGAAATTCAGAGTGGGAACTCAAATTATTCAATTCAAATTGCAAATGAGGGCAACAAATAGGAAGGCAAACTGTTGTGCACAAAAACCTCATTTGCAGCAGCCAAAACCAAAAGGAGATTTCATAATTGGATTCCTTAGGTCTAAATAAGTGGGTAGACAAAGTTTCATGAATTCTGGAAATGATTTGCTACCCATTTGTTAAATGGACTTTAAATTGCATAGGAATTCAAATTCAAATATGAAATTGGATGAAACTTGTCCAAAATTTCAAATTCAGACTGGGTTCAAATGTTCACACTATTGAAGGGAGCCATTCTACAATTTTGAGAAAAATTGAGAAGGATAAGAAGGAGACAGTGGGGCCCACATGTCATAGTGCTGTCTAGACTTGCACTCTAAGTCTGCTCCCCTGTTCCTTACAACACCGAGACGTTGCTCCCGGGCGACACCGAGCAGCTCGGTCCCCGGTCACCGACGCCAGCTCCTGCTCTCCCGAGGACACCTCCTGCTGCTGTGGCGTGTGGTCGATCAGCTCCCGCCCTCATCCGCTCACGGGGTGCTGTTTCCGCTCACAAAAACCGCCACACCAAAGTTTCACGGCTTCCTCGCGCTGAACCGAACACAGCTCGCCGCCCTCTCTGAAACTCGATCGGGAGACGGCCAAACTCAGGCCACCGAGCTCCCTGAGATGTGCCAGCAGCGCTGAGGGGTCATCCCCTACCTTCTCCACTCGCCACCGAGCTAGCCGAGCCTCTCTGCACCGAGAACACAGTTTTTCGCGCGGCAGCCTAACCCAAGCCGGCGATCTGTCTTCCGTGGACAGCTCCACAGAGAGCTTCTCATGCCCGAGCAAGAACACTTTCGGATGCGCTGTTCCTCGGTGATGCTCACCTCCGAAGCACAGGCCATGACTTGGACGACAGAGCACGAATTCGAGAAAAGATCTCCGGCGGCCATAAACCGACCTTCCGGTAAGGAACTCTCAAATTCGATCTCAATCTTCACTCTTAGTTCCCCAAATCTTGCACAATGGGCCGAAACTAGTCGGCGAACAATTGTTCTTCACAACCCTAGCTTAGAAACGCTTGTAGACCGCCCAATTTCCGAGTTTTCCGAGCTCAAAACGTTGAAGGGGTATCGGGTGCACGGTGAAGAACCATTTGCCGCTGTTGCCGAGCAATTCCAAGGCTATGCCGAGCTTCCCTAGCATCCAAGGATGCTGTAGAGCCAATTCCTCGCAAGTTTGGTGGGCTAGGAACACCTGTCGACGGCGCCGGACTTCTCCCGAGATGGCCGCATGTCGCCGGCACATTTCCGGTGATCTAGCATCCACGCCAACCCCGCCAACGTGCTCCCCGACCCTGAAAACCCCCGGGCGGCGAGTCTCCGGCCGGGAGATGGCCGGAAACACTGGCCCGGTGAGCTCCGGCGAAGGTCCGGCGTTGGGACAGCGAGGGAGCGGAAAATGACCCGAGGAAGAAGATGACCCGGCGGGCCCCATGTGTCGGCGACCGAGAGTTTAAAAACTGATCAGCTGTGCCGCGGTGATCCAGTGTGGCTGCGCGCCAAAATGGTGTGGCCCGGTGTGGCGGGAATCTCACTGGTTGCAATTTAAAACGTGGGCCCGAGTCATTTTCAATAGCAAAACAATTCCAATTTCAGCCCCAACTTTGGAAATTCATAACTTTGTGTAAGAAACTCCAAATTAGGTGATTCAAATTGGGTTGGATTCCTTTTGCAAAGGTCTATCCAAATATGAACCCCAATTTGTATGAAATTCAGTATTAAATTCTGGATAATTCTTTTAATTTTTTCTGTAAAAGAATTATTGAGAGAGTTTGGTTTATTCAAAAATCCTCAATTTTTGCCAGAACATTCTTTAGGATATTATTGGACTTTCAGCAAAGTTTCAGATCGATTGAAGATGATTTGAGTAGGAATTTCCAGAGTACAATCTGCTGTACTCAAAATTATCCAGAAACTTTTCCAGAAAATGGTTTTCCTTTGTAAAAATCAGTTCTGGGAAATCCTTAGTTCCAAAAATCATAGGGAAAATTCAGACATGCTCTATGAGCCATACTTGAAATGGTAGTTCACCTTATTGGGCATGAAAATGCACCTTACTTCAGAATTAAATCCTTGTAGCATAATTGCTTATAGAATTATTCTGGAGGAACTACACAATGAAGAGTTCTTAATTTTGGTTCAGAACACTTTCAGGTGACCAGGAATTCACCTGTAAAGTTTTAGCTCAAATTGAACTTTAGATCTACCTGTTCTTGTTCTCCATGCTTATGTATAGGAGTAACACATAGAGAATTATAGTGGGATTTATGGAAGACACAATTTCCACTTACATTAGCTGCAATTTGGCAAGCTTAGTTTCTGTGTAATGTATGACTTCAGGTAAGAATTGTGAAGTCATTGGAGATCAGGACCTTTAGTTCCTTTCAACCCATTTCAACTCATGTCACATGTCCATTAGGAACCATAAAACATGTTAATGGAAATTCTTATGGACATGTGGTTCTTCCTCTAATTCCTATGCACCACAGGGACAAAAACCTCATTCTTAGTACTCCCACACAGTTCCCTGTTATTAACAAGTTGAGTCTTTACCTCTTTAAATTGCATTATAAGAACATATGCATATACATATCAATAGGACTTACGACGGAGGCAACCTATGGAGAAGTTCGACGGAGTGATTCCATTGAAGTGGACCAGTTGATCAAGCCTCAAGGGAGACAAGATTCTAACTTAATTATATACTATTAGACCCTGCAAAACAGGCAAGCCCCGGTTTGCATTTAACTACCCCTAAGTTTTTATTTTGTATACAATACGTCGGTAGGATGAATTGTGCATTAAGTCTAGATGTTTGATACTACTCTTGCATGACCAGAAAACCTATGGAGTATTTGGGTAGGTGTCCTTCCACTGTGTAGAATATGCCATGCTTAAGTAGGACTCGGTAGAAGTCGAGTGGCTGGACGCTACTCGCGAGTATTAGAAATTGGGAGCATAGGGGATTGGTTCAAAAGGTTGCTAGTAAAGTTGAAATGAGACCGGGCAGGGTGTAGGGGCAACAGGACATGGGGGCATGGGTGCTTAGACCTGTCCGTGTCGGTTGAGGACCGATCCGTATGCGGCCCTGCTGAACAAGTATTGAACGTACCGAAGGCATATTGGATATATGAGACCCGATAAACCGATGTAGCCTAAACCTCCGGGCGTCGAGGCATAGCACACCGATTTATAGGTGTAGGTTGAGGGCAGCAAGGTGGAAATCTGCCAACGGGCATAGAGAGATGCTCCGTGTGGGGAACCTCCTGCTCGTTTCGGTGCGACCGGTTCGACGTTTGGGCTGTTGGGTGAAAGGTTGTCCCGTACGACATCAGGGGAGCGTGCTGTGTGCGGCTCCGAGTATGGGCATACGTGATGTGCTATTCGGGTATCCCTGCAGGTGTATAACGAGTCGATTCGCCGTCCCTCGCGGTTATGAGTACCGCTTGTTCACTGCGTCGTGACGTAGAGGTAACTTGCACTGAGATAAGAATTAATCATCATTGTTTTGAAGTTAATACTAGTAACATAATGTTATGATTTGTGAATAGGTTAGTGCGAATTCGATTCATTCCCACCATGAGCAAGTTACATTGGGAGAAAGCGTTTCTTGTTTGATTGTGGACTCCCGATGTGAGGTGCCCAAGGTTATACTTAATTGCTGCTAATAACATTTGAAAGTAAGGATCCAATTATAGGCGAGTTCATATGCAATGTGCTATCCTATGTTAAGTTTTTACCATCATGTAGAGTTTCATGCTTAGGGCCGACGGTTAAGTCTTGCTGAGCGTTATGCTCATGGATACTATACAAGTTGTTTTGCAGGTAATAACACTACGCTACTGAATACGGTTGTCCGATGAGACTCGGAACTCTCCGAGGGGGAAACTCATGGAAACCCTTGCCGCTGCTGTTGTCATCGTGATGCTAGTGAGAAGGGTCCACGGGCGGGATGTCTTCTCTGTTGTTTAACACCGATATGAGACATGAGTTGTGTTAGTCTTCCGCTGTAGAGTATTTTGAGAAATACTTGTAAAACTTACATTTTGTAAGCTTCCGCTTGGTTTATGTAATATGATGTTTTATTATGTGTGCTGTTGGGTGCCGCATCGCACGGTACCACCCAATGCGATCCCCGGGCGAGGTGCCCCGTCCCCGTGTCTGCACGGGCGACGTCGGGCCCTGACAGCGTGGTATCAGAGCCGCATTGGTAATAGCGCACAGAATAAGGATCATACTACGACAAAAACTTAGGATACGGTGAGATAACGGTACTAAGCCACATAAGGACTGCTATTAGCATATTATAGAGGTGGCAAGCTAACCTATTTGTTATGTCGGAAAATCATGCATCTCGGGACGTCTATGTCTTGGGGGGGTGCATGTATGCGCTGTCCACCAGTGCGCACAAGCTAAAGGGTGCAGCCCCACGGGTGGCAGGTAACCCGACCCGCTTTAGTATCCTCTACGACTCTTCATGTCGTTTGGGGTATTCGAGCAACGCTTTTCCCTAGCGTGCTTTGGGCAAGTATGGGAGACCCCGTCACGTGGTCAGTAACGTGAACACGTAGCTCAAGGCGTGCTTGGCTTGAGAACACCTGTGCGCGTGATGACGGACGGGTGTACCGACTGTATGGATACCGGGTTCGGTGTGCAGCCAAACCTGATGATTGAGTGTGTTTATGCAGGTACTAACCACGAAAACCTTAGTACGTGTATACCACGTTTGCGAGTGACCGTTTTAGTGCCACCTAAGGATACGTATATGCCGGTGTAATCCGGTTAGGTTTTTCTTTGGTGAGGCAACGTAGGACCGTCATATGTCTTACGGTGCATCGACACCGTACTACATTGGATAGTTTCTTTCCTATGAAGAAATCATTCATGATTAACTTTTAAACTAAAAATGGATGGTTCGAAGCACATATTAGTTACTGAGCACTTCGTTTGGACTAAGTTTCAAAGAAGAGGCTTGCTAGGTTTCCATTGATTTCAAAAACAGAGTGCCCGGTTCTGGCAGAAATTTTGCTGGATCTTGACAGGGCATAACTCCGAGTGTCTGTACTCAATGAAGGTGTTTGATACAGTTCTGGAAAAGTTTTTAAGTGATCTACAACTTTTCTGTAGAACTCCAGAGCAGAATCACACGCCAACTTTGTTGCATGTCCAGGTAAATGCAAACTGTTCAGGAAACAGAACAGCTGCAACACTCTCTGGATGTTTCTGTATATCAGACATAACAGTCTGTAGAAAAATCTCGGAGGGTCAGATGATACACCGTCGGGAAGGTTATGGAATTTGCAACATTGTTGTAGTTCAAAGTTTGTTCATATTTTTATTGTATTTGCATATACAACTGTGATAGAAATAGCCGCGTACAAAGGAGTGCTGGCAAATTTTTATCCACGAATTCTGTCAAACTTGGAGCAATCATAACCTTCGATCCAGAAATGATCTTAAGGCATAGGAGTACTCGTTGGAAAGATACTGAAGTCAACTTTAATTTTGGTATTCAACTTGAGTTATGAAAATGCGATTAAACAGATCAAGATCTGGGTTAGAACAGACAGGTCTGTTCTGCACAGCAAAGAGGGTTAGTTAGGCCGACCACACGGAAGTGACTAAATCCGAGGATATTCCGGTGGTATGTGAATGCTGATGTGTTTCCGGGCAGATTTCCAAACAGGACGTCAAGTTCAACTTTGAACTGGTGCCGGAAACAACCTCAATTTCACCGAAGCCGCATAAGATGGCACCCGATGAACTGGCGAAGTGGAAGGAGCAACTAAGTGATTCATGAGCAAATGTTTTATATGACCTAGCTCATCACCTTGGAGTTGCTCTGTGCTATTCGTTAAGAAGAACGACGAGACACTGATATTAAGTGTTCATCATCGTTCTCTCAATGCCATCACTATGAAGGACAATAAGGGTACTTACTCTATGGGTTAAAGACCGTATAGTTGTACCTCGTAAGATGAAGCTCTATGGCCGGAATTGTCGCGCACCGCTGAAGGGGTGTGAGTACGGCGGAAGGGTACTGTTCGGGGTTGATTAGTCAACGAAGCAGACGACCGAGTTTAGACAACAGAAGTGAACTTGAAGGCTGAATAATCCCGACAGAAAAGCTAAGAGGATCTAAGGCGTAGACCGTTGCATTTCGACGTCGGGGAACGCGTGTATCTTCGTGTGTCTCCGATGAGAGGCATTCACCGGTTCGATGTAAAGGGGAGGTTTTACTCCCCGAGCCTTAGATCCATTGGCTACCACCAAGGAGTACGGACCCGTAGACTACCGGTTGGAACTACCGGCATGTATTGCAGGTGTCCCTGACATAGTCATGTGTCACAGCGGTGGAGGTGCCTCAAATCTCTGCTGCTGTCCGTACCAAAGAAATCGACGGGTTGAAGTCGGGTCGTGCCTACACTGAACGACCGGATCTGACTATCGATGAAAGGATCCGGAACACCTGGAATCGAGCATTAAGCTTTTACAAGGTGCTGTGGAGTAATCATACCCCGGAGGAAACAACGTGGAGAGCAAAGATTACATCTGCATGAACTGTCGGAAACTTTGATCGTCAACCACTTAGCATTACCTCTCCTGTCTCGTTCTTCTTCTGGAATCTCGGGACGAGATTCTTTTAAGGGGGGGAGGAATGTAAAGGTCCCAAAATTTTGAATACAAAGGAACTGAAGTGGGAACACCCTTTGGTTCAAGTTTGTAAAAATTGGGACTTGTTTAAATTTTTCCACATGTGATGACACACATGAGTGTCCCACCACTCTAGGATATGATCAAGAGGGTGTTTGTGGGACAAAGTTAAGTAAAACTCATGTGTAAGCTCTCATATGCTAGGTTGAAGGAAATTCAGAGTGGAAACTCAAATTATTCGTTTCAAATTGCAAATGAGGGCAACAAATAGGAAGGCAAACTGTTGTGCACAAAAACCTCATTTGCAGCAGCCAAAACCAAAAGCAGATTTCATAATTGGATTCCTTAGGTCTAAATAAGTGGGTAGACAAAGTTTCATGAATTCTTGAAATGATTTGCTACCCATTTGTTAAATGGACTTTAAATTGCATAGGAATTCAAATTCAAATATGAAATTGGATGAAACTTGTCCAAAATTTCAAATTCAGACCGGGTTCAAATGTTCCCACTATTGAAGGGAGCCATTCTACAATTTTGAGAAAAATTGAGAAGGATAAGAAGGAGACAGTGGGGCCCACATGTCATAGTGCTGTCTAGACTTGCACTCTAAGTCTGCTCCCCTGTTCCTTACTCCACCGAGACGTTGCTCCTGGGCGACACCGAGCAGCTCGGTCCCCGGTCACCGACGCCAGCTCCTGCTCTCCCGATGACACCTCCTGCTGCTGTGGCGTGTGGTCGATCAGCTCCCGCCCTCATCCGCTCACGGGGTGCTGTTTCCGCTCACAAAAACCGCCACACCGAAGTTTCAGGGCTTCCTCGCGCTGAACCGAACACAGCTCGCTGCCCTCTCTGAAACTCGATCGGGAGACGGCCAAACTCAGGCCACCGAGCTCCCCGAGCTGTGCCAGCAGCGCTGAGGGGTCATCCCCTACCTTATCCACTCGCCACCGAGCTAGCCGAGCCTCTCTGCACCGAGAACGCAGTTTTTCGCGCGGCAGCCTAACACAAGCCGGCAATCGGTCTTCCGTGGACAGCTCCACAGAGAGCTTCTCGTGCCCGAGCAAGAACACTTTCGGATGCGCTGTTCCTCGGTGATGCTCACCTCCGAAGCACAGGCCATGACGTGGACGACAGAGCACGAATTCGAGAAAAGATCTCCGGCGGCCATAAACCGACCTTCCGGTAAGGAACTCTCAAATTTGATCTCAATCTTCACTCTTAGTTCCCCAAATCTTGCACAAAGGGCTGAAACTAGTCGGCGCACAATTTTTCTTAACAACCCTAGCTTAGAAACGCTTGTAGGCCGCCTAATTTCCGAGTTTTCCGAGCTCAAAATGTTGAAGGGGTCTCGGGTGCACGGTGAAGAACCATTTGCCGCTGTTGCCGAGCAATTCCAAGGCTATGCCGAGCTTCCCTAGCATCCAAGGATGCTGTAGAGCCAATTCCTCGCAAGTTTGGCGGGCTAGGAACACCTGTCGACGGCGCCGGACTTCTCCCAAGATGGCCGCATGTCGCCGACACATTTCCGGTGATCTAGCATCCACGCCAACCACGCCAACGTGCTCCCCGACCCTGAAAACCCCCGGGCGGCGAGTCTCCGGCCGGGATATGGCCGGAAACACTGGCCCGGTGAGCTCCGACGAAGGTCCGGCGTCGGGACAGCGCGGGAGCGGGAAAATGACCCGAGGAAGAAGATGACCCAGCGGGCCCCACGTCTCGGTGACCGAGAGTTTAAAAACTGATCAGCTGTGCTGCGGTGATCCAGTGTGGCTGCGCGCCAAAATGGTGTGGCCCGGTGTGGCGGGAAACTCACTGGTTGCAATTTAAAACGTGGGCCCGAGTCATTTTCAATAGCAAAACAATTCCAATTTCAGCCCCAACTTTGGAAATTCATAACTTTGTGTAAGAAACTCCAAATTAGGTGATTCAAATTGGGTTGGATTCGTTTTGCAAAGGTCTATCCAAATATGAACCCCAATTTGTATGAAATTCAGTATTAAATTCTGTATAATTCTTTTAAGTTTTTCTGTAAAAGAATTATTGAGAGAGTTTGGTTTATCCAAAAATACTCAATTTTTGCCAGAACATTCTTTAGGATATTATTGGACTTTCAGCAAAGTTTCAGATCGATTGAAGATGATTTGAGTAGGAATTTCCTGAGTACAATCTGCTGTACTCAAAATTATCCAGAAACTTTTCCAGAAAATGGTTTTCCTTTGTAAAAATCAGTTCTGGGAAATCCTTAGTTCCAAAAATCATAGGAAAATTCAGACATGCTCTATGAGCCATACTTGAAATGGTAGTTCACCTTATTGGGTATGAAAATGCACCTTACTTCGGAATTAAATCCTTGTAGCATAATTGCTTATAGAATTATTCTGGAGGAACTACACAATGAAAAGTCCTTAATTTTGGTTCAGAACACTTTCAGGTGACCAGGAATTCACCTGTAATGTTTTAGCTCAAATTGAACTTTAGATCTACCTGTTCTTGTTCTCCATGCTTATGTATAGGAGTAACACATAGAGAATTATAGTGGGAATTATGGAAGACAAAATTTCCACTTACATTAGCTGCAATTTGGCAAGCTAAGTCTCTGTGTAATGTATGACTTCAGGTAAGAATTGTGAAGTCATTGGAGATCAGGACCTTTAGTCCTTTCAACCCATTTCAACTCATGTCACATGTCCATTAGGAACCACAAAACATGTTAATGGAAATTCTTATGGACATGTGGTTCTTCCAATAATTCCTCTGCACCACTGGGACAAAAACCTCATTCTTAGTACTCCCACACAGTTCCCTGTTATTAGCAAGTTGAGTTTTTACCTCTTTAAATTGCATTATAAGAACATATGCATATACATATCAATAGGACTTACGACGGAGGCAACCTATGGAGAAGTTCGACGGAGTGATTCCATTGAAGTGGACCAGTTGATCAAGCCTCAAGGGAGACAAGATTCTAACTGAATTATATACTATTAGACCCTGCAAAACAGGCAAGCCCCGGTTTGCATTTAACTACCCCTAAGTTTTTATTTTGTATACAATACGTCGGTAGGATGAATTGTGCATTAAGTCTAGATGTTTGATACTACTCTTGCATGACCAGAAAACCTATGGAGTATTTGGGTAGGTGTCCTTCCACCGTGTAGAATATGCCATGCTTAAGTAGGACTCGGTAGAAGTCGAGTGGCTGGACGCTACTCGCGAGTATTGGAAATTGGGAGCATAGGGGATTGGTTCAAAAGGTTGCTAGTAAAGTTGAAATGAGATCGGGCAGGGTGTAGGGGCAACAGGACATGGGGGCCTGGGTGCTTAGACCTGTCCGTGTCGGTTGAGGACCAATCCGTATGCGGCCCTGCTGAACAAGTATTGAACGTACCGAAGGCATATTGGATATATGGGACCCGATAAACCGATGTAGCCTAAACCTCCGGGCGTCGAGGCATAGCACACCGATTTATAGGTGTAGGTTGAGGGCAGCAAGGTGGAAATCTGCCAATGGGCATAAAGAGATGCTCCGTGTGGGGAACCTCCTGCTCGTTTCGGTGAGACCGGTTCGACGTTTGGGCTGTTGGGTGAAAGGTTGTCCCGTACGACATCAGGGGAGTGTGCTGTGTGCGGCTCCGAGTATGGGCGTACATGACGTGATATTCGGGTATCCCTGCAGGTGTATAACGAGTCGAGTCGCCGTCCCTCGCGGTTATGAGTACCGCTTGTTCACTGCGTCGTGACGTAGAGGTAACTTGCACTGAGATAAGAATTAATCATCATTGTTTTGAAGTTAATACTAGTAACATAATGTTATGATTTGTGAATAGGTTAGTGCGAATTCGATTCATTCCCACCATGAGCAAGTTACATCGGGAGAAAGCGTTTCTTGTTTGATTGTGGACTCCCGATGTGAGGTGCCCAAGGTTATACTTAATTGCTGCTAATAACATTTAAAAGTAAGGATCCAATTATAGGTGAGTTCATATGCAATGTGCTATCCTATGTTAAGTTTTTACCATCATATAGAGTTTCATGCTTAGGGCCGACGGTTAAGTCTTGCTGAGCGTTATGCTCACGGATACTATACAAGTTGTTTTGCAGGTAATAACACTACGCTACTGAATACGGTTGTCCGATGAGACTCGGAACTCTCCGAGGGGGAAACTCATGGAAACCCTTGCCGCTGCTGTTGTCATCGTGATGCTAGTGAGAAGGGTCCACCGGCGGGATGTCTTCTCTGTTGCTTAACACCGATATGAGACGTGAGTTGTGTTAGTCTTCCGCTGTAGAGTATTTTGAGAAATACTTGTAAAACTTACATTTTGTAAGCTTCCGCTTGGTTTATGTAATATGATGTTTTATTATGTGTGCTGTTGGGTGCCGCATCGCACGGCACCACCCAATGCGATTCCCGGGTGAGGTCCCCGTCCCCGTGTCTGCACGGGCGACGTCGGGCCCTGACAGAGGGTGTCACAAATCTACCCCCCTTAAATTGAATCTCACCCTCGAGATTCCTTAGTAGGAAATAGATGGGGAAATTCCGCCTTGATATCCTCTTCACGCTCCCATGTGGCCTCAGCTTCGGTGTGATGGCTCCATTGTACCTTGCACCATCGATTCACCTTGTTTCGCGTGACCCTTTCCTTTACGTCCAAGATTCGGACAGGGTGTTCTGCGTAAGTCAGGTCCTCTTGAAGTTCAAGTTCCTCCATTGACACTCGTTCCTCTAGCACTCTCAAGCACTTCTTGAGCTGGGATACATGAAACACGTCATGTACGTCGGAGAGGTGGTTTGGGAGCTCTAGTTGGTAGGCTACTTCTCCTCGCTTGTCCAAAATCTTAAATGGTCCGATGTAGCGAGGTGCTAGCTTTCCTTTGACGTTGAAGCATTGTTGGCCTCGGATAGGCGATACTTTAAGGTATATGAAGTCTCCCACTTCAAAGGTCAACTTCCTACGCCTATTGTCCGCATAGCCTTTCTGTCGTGACTGGGCAGCTTTCAAGTTCTCCCGCATCGTTTGGACCTGTTTTTCGGCTTCTTGTAGTACTTTGGGTCCAAACACCTAGTTCTCTCCAGTCTCGTTCCAGAATAGTGGCGCTCTACACCGTCTACCATATAAGGCTTCGAAAGGCGACATCTTTAAGCTAGCTTGATAGCTGTTGTTATAGGAAAACTTGGCATACGGTAAACTCCTATCCCAACTACGCCCACGTTTCAAGGCGCAAGCTCTCAACATGTCCTCCAAAATTTGGTTCGTCCTTTCGGTTTGTCCATCTGTTTGTGGGTGGTAGGCGGAGCTGAAATCCAGTCGTGTACCCATGGTTTTCTGCAGCTTCCTCCAGAATCTAGAGGTAAACTGAGAACCTTGATCTGAGACTATCCTCTTCGGAACTCCGTGTCGGCACACGATCTGCTCCATGTACAACTCTGCCAATTGTGCAACGTTATAACTGGTCTTTACCGGAAGAAAATGGGCAGTTTTTGTCAATCGGTCCACAATGACCCAGATGGAGTCGCACCCCGACTGAGTACGTGGTAATCCAACGATGAAGTCCATACTGATGTCCTCCCATTTCCATTCGGGTATTCTCAAAGGTTGCAACAATCCAGCGGGTTTTTGATGTTCGGCCTTTACCCGTTGGCATGTGTCGCATAGGGCAACGTATTCGGCTATATCCCTCTTCATACCATCCCACCAATAACAAGTTTTCAAGTCCTTGTACATTTTGGTGCTTCCTGGATGTATGGAATAGGGTGAATCATGTGCCTCCTTCAATATCATTGGCACACAAATCCTTTTTCCTAGCCAAAGCGTACCCTTTTCATCCTCCTTGAAATCCTTCTCTATTCCTTGTCGGATTCTTTCCTTGATCTCCTTGATTTCCTCGTCCGTTGATTGGCCCTCTCTTATTTCTTGCTCCAATGGGGAGTGGATCTCCATTATCTCCACGTTATTCAAGAATCCGATGTGTAACCGTTCGAACTCCTTCTGTAGTTCGGGTGGTAGCTCCCGAACCGTGAGTTGGTGACAGGCTCCCTTTCTGCTCAATGCGTCCGCTACTACATTGGCCCTCCCGGGGTGGTAGTTGATTCCCACATCATAATCCTTGATGAGTTCTAACCATCGACGTTGCCTCAAATTCAAGTCCGTTTGTGTAAATATGTACTTGAGGCTTTTGTGATCCGTATAGATATCACATCGATGTCCAAGGATATAATGTCTCCAAATCTTCAATGCATGCACCACTGCTGCTAGCTCCAAGTCATGCGTAGGATAGTTAAGCTCATGCTTCTTTAATTGTCGTGAGGCATAGGCTACCACTTGTCCTTCCTGCATGAGTACACATCCGAGCCCTTGTCTGGATGCGTCACAATATATGTCAAAGCTCTTGCTTACGTCTGGCAATACCAGAACTGGTGCTGTGGTTAGCCTTTTCTTGAGTTCCTCGAAACTTTCTTGGCAGGCTTGGGTCCATTGAAAGACTTTTCCCTTCATTAGTAACTCCGTCATAGGTTTTGCTATCTTAGAGAAGTCTTTAATGAAGAGCCGGTAGTATCCTGCCATCCCAAGGAAACTCCGAATATCCCTCACGCTCTTCGGTTGGTCCCACTTCAGAACATCTCTCACCTTTCCAGGATCAACCGATACCCCTTCCTTGGAGATAATATGGCCTAGGAAAGATATTTCCTTTAGCCAAAATTGACACTTGTTGAGCTTGGCATACAATTGATGTTCACGCAACTTCTGCAAGGTCAATCTTAGATGTTCTCCATGCTCCTCCTCACTTTTTGAATACACCATAATGTCATCGATGAAAACCACGACGAACTTGTCCATGTATTCCATGAAAACCTTGTTCATGAGGTACATGAAGTACGCGGGTGCATTTGTTAACCCAAAGGACATAACGATATATTCATACGAACCCTATCGTGTCCGAAAGGCTGTCTTGGGTACATCGGAGGGCTTAATCTTCAGCTGGAAATATCCCGACCGAAGATCAATCTTGGAGAATACTCGGGCTCCTTTCATTTGATCGAACATGTCCTCTATACGGGGGCAGAGGGTATTTATTCTTGATTGTCACCTCATTGAGAGACCTGTAGTCCACGCACATTCTTTGGGTTCCATCCTTCTTGTCCACGAAGAGTACCGGAGCTCCCCACGGTGACGAGCTTGGACAGATAAAACCCTTCTCCAACTGTTCTTGAATTTGCCTTTTGAGTTCAACTAGCTCGTTGACGGGTATCCCATATGGTCTCTTAGCTATAGGTGCAGTTCCGGGTACTAAATCTATGGCAAACTCGATGTCCCGGTCAGGTGGCATTCCTGGAAGCTCTTTCCGGAACACGTCCAAAAATTCCTGAATCACTGGAATGCTGTCCAATGTTGTTCCTTCGACGTGGTTCAGATTTGCCCATTCGGTTGTTTGCTGGGCTGACTCAAACTCGACACGAATACCATGTTCGTTTGTCAACTGTACGCTCCTTTCAGCACATTGGATTACTCCATTGTGCTTCCTTAACCAATCCATTCCGAGTATGATGTCAATCCCGTGGGAGTCCAAGACAATAAGGTTGGCAAGGAAGTCTACCCCCCTTATTTTAAGGCTTACTCTAGGACATACTATATTAGTCCTCATTTCTCCTCCGGGAGAATTAACTAACATAGCACATTCTAAGTGGGATACGGGTAGATGATGTTTGGCAACATATTTGGATGATATGAAGGAATGCGATGCCCCAGAATCAAATAAGATGGTGGCTGGGTTGGAGTTGGCAAGGAACATACCAATTGCGACGTCCTCAGCCTGTTGTGCTTCCTCAGCAGTGACATGGTTTACGTGGCCACGAGCATAGTTCTGCGGTCCACGTTTCCCTTGGTTGTCACCTCCTTTTGGTTGCTGGTTCTGCTTGGGCACGTTACCTTGCTGTCCAGGGCCTCTCCTCGGGCACTGGTTAGCGAAGTGGCCTACTTCCCCACATGCCAAGCATGCCCTGTTGCCTATGGTAGCAGGTACGTTGGGGCGGGGGTTTTGAACAGGAGCACCATTTTTAGGTCGGGGCGCTGGAGGCATGGGCACACGAGCTGCCGGTGCAACGAATTGTTGCTGTGGTGGCTGACCAGGGCGGTACGCAGAAGTGGTCGGTCCATACTGCGGTGCAGGGGGCATGTACCTAGGTCGTACGTTGCTCCTTTGGGGCTGGTATGGCATCTTCCTCTTGCACTCTCGCTCGATCTCTCGGATCTTGTTTTCAACCACAATAGCCTTATCAACTAGCTTCTGGAAGCTTACGTAGTCATTGTTGAGGAGCTGAACCTGAATCTCATTGTTCAACCCTCTCATGAACAAGTACTGCTTCCTCTGGTCTGAGTTGACATCTTCGGGGGCATACCGGGACAGTTGTATGAACTTTTTGAGATACTCGTTCACACTCTTCTGTCCTTGGCGAAGACCTTCAAACTCCTGCCTTTTGAGCATCATTACACCAGCAGGGATGTAGTGAGAGCGGAAACTTTCCTTGAACTCAGTCCAAGTGATTGTCTCCGGGTTGGCATGGGCGTTGCTCAAGGCATCCCACCAGTCAGCAGCGGCTCCCGTAAGTTGGTGCGATGCGAAGAGAACCTTCTCTCGGTCGTTGCACTGAACAATGGCGAGCTTCTTCTCCATGGATTTCAACCAATCATCGACCTCCATTGGATCGCTTGCTTGAGCAAAGGTGGGTGGTCGAGTCCTCATGAACTCTCCCAACCTGTTATGCGCCGGCGGTGGTGGTGGCGGTGGTGCCGGAACGGGGTTTTGGTTGGCCTGCAACTGACCCAAAGTTTGGATCATGGTTTGCATAAGCTGGTTTTGCATGGCCATCAACCTTTCCAGATGGTTTTCACCAGCTCCGGGGTTAGCAGGAACTCCCTCGTGGTCATCCTCCTGGACGTTCCTTCGGCTGGCGTTTCCTCTCACCATCTGTGAGAGATAACGAAATAGAATAGAAGGTTAGAAGGTTAGGTAGGTCCCTTCAACTATATGCATCAAGGTGAGTTAGGCTATATATATTAGCCCATATGAGGATGTGATCAAGTGCCGAAGCATTTCACACCTCTTTCTTCTTACGTATGGATATGGACAACGTTTTTTTTGAGACGTCCCACAATTCACATTAATCACATAATCACACACAATCATTGCAAGGGCTCATACAGCTCCTATTCAAGGATGGTTTCCTATACCAAGGTGGTTTCAAGGCCAGTCTAAGCTATTCACCCTAGGATGCTTCCTTTGGTCAGCGTGGCTTAGCTACCTGTGACTTCTATTTAGGGGTGTAACTTGCTGTTAACCCGTGGCTCTAATATCATTCTAAGGTTTCTATCAAGGCGTGTAACCTACTGTCAACCCGTGGCTCTGATACCAATCTGTGACGCCCTCAATTCTGTGGAAAACCACGGAACCAAGAACTAATGCATATGTGTGCCCAGGATGTTCATCACACATATATACATATTTCACAAACTGAATTCAGAATATATATATAACCACGAATAACAGAGTTTATTACAACGTCTCATGAGTCTTGGACTCATGCTTACAGCGGAAGTCTTATTTCTATGCAACGGAAGTCTTATTTTAATGCAGAAGCAAAAACTAATGCGGAAGCAAAACTAAGCAGAAGTGGCTCCATCTCTACTCCTTCCATAGGCAAGGTTGAGAACAGATCACACGCCATAATGCTTCACTTGGTCTTCATAATAGCCTTCTCTTGCTGTTGATGACGAAATAATAATGCAAGTTTGAGTACAATGATGTATTCAGCAAGTGCGGGAAAACACATGATATGCAGCTCATAAACAAGGTAGGTATAAAAGGCTTATTTGCAGAAAAGCAGATTTGTAAAATCATGATAAAACAACAACTTAATTTTAGATGTAATCCCAACATGTATTAAATTACCAACAAACCTCCATCACTTCCCGTGTTTCATCCGAACATTAACCAATCCCTTTATTCATACTCACGAATACCTCCTCGTATTTGCTACCATCTCACCTCGTAATTCAACCTCGTCTCACACCGAGACCAATCTCATGTCATGTCCCAACAGTCATGCAACCATCTCATCACCCAGACTCAACTGTCCCAACAACTAAACCATAACCAAATCCATAACCAAAAACCTTCCCTATAACCATCCCAACTAATCATGGCAGTTTAGCCAGGTGCTCGTGACCGTAAGCTCGACTATCATGATAGTTTTAGACTCTGCAAAGTGTGCACCTCTTTACCCACAAGTTTGTGATTTCGTCACCCGTCGGTGACTGCAGAACCTCCATTATACCAGTACACATCCGTCGGTGTATGGTCAAGAGATCACAAAATAGCCTTTACAAAGGGGTTACTAGATGTATGGACTCACTAAGGTTTCACCGGCAGGCTAGAATCTCCAATTCTCCCACCCACGGCCCCCTCTTGTGCCATGCAGTTCCCAGGGCTGTCCTCACTCGACTCCCATTCCCCGCGCCTTCCACAGTCCATAACACTCTAGCAACTTACCTAATTACTCAGCTAAGCCGCACCCATACTTGGCCTTGTGGTGGCACTGTTATACTGGCATGTGCATGCATGAACCGGCCCTTAGATCTACGGCAAGTAAAATGTCACACCCGGTTTTTCCGAAGAAACAACCAAGTGAATATCACATGTATGCCAGGATCATTTGCTCATACATGTGATGACAAATAGTGAAGCATCATTTATTACAAGCCAGGTGTCGAATATAAGTAAGTCTTACATAGTAAATGTCTCGATGGACAATAATAAGTTCATCACAAGGAAAATAAACTAGCAGCGGAATATTATTCTTTGGGGCTCCATCACAGGTGTTGCCCGGGGGGGGTCTTCATGAACCTAGAATCCTTCCTCGGGTCCAAAGTCTTGGTCATTATACACCACCTCATTATCTTGACCTGAGCAGCAATATAAACCAACAAATATGCAAGGTTGAGTACCAATGGTACTCAGCAAGTGTGAGAAAATTATATCATGCATGGCTAGAACAAGGAGAGGTTGAACTCATGGTTAAAGCACTACGCAATTAATACCTATCACCTTAGCTTATTAAGCACCTACATTACTACACAGGTGAAATGGTCCCAATCTCCCATCCCAATCATCATAACCAAATAATCATAACATCATTTCCAATGTTAAGCTTCCCGCTTAACCTCCAAAACCGTCAATCCTCTAATCATGAATAAGTCCAGGCCGCTCTTAACCGTGAGCACGGCTGTCAAGACAGTTTTAACTCTGCAGAGTTTGTACCACTGTACCCACAAGTAGTGATTTCATCCCCCGTTGCCGGGTGGACTAAAAGAACCTCCATTATGCCAGTGGCTACGTTCCACATTCACACTTCCCAGGTGTGCGGCCAAGAGATCACTACAAAGCCTTTACAAAGGGATTCCCGACGAGCGTGGGCCCACTGAGGTTTCACCCCTAACAGCATACAAGAGGCTCCAACCCCGCTGCAGTGGCCCCCTCTTGAGCCTTGCGGTTCATATGGTAGTCCAGCTGACACCTACTCCCCGCACCATCCAACACACCCATACTACGCCGGGGATACACCTAATTAATTGGCTAAGCTGCCCCATCTCAGCATGTGGTTGGCACTGTAAAGCCGGGTTACATGCTCCATGAACCGGTCCTTAGGATCCAGGCAAGTACTAAACACAAACCCAAGTCTCGTGCACCCAGCACACAACCAAAACATCCAACTTGCCTTGATCCCTACCTCTACATAATTCACAATGTCTCATTCAAGAGTATGGTAATATAAACTGATGATCTCATGTCCCAAATATCCCATTCTAAGCATGGCTAAGCAAATGCATGTAAATATATGACATGGTAAAATAAATCCCAACCCAAGCTACAAGGAAACAGGGTAATGAAAATTCTAGGGAAACTTTCCTAGCATAGGTTTCATATTTCATTTGTCAATGCAAATAATTCTATCTACACATCCTAGCATAGGACCAAAGTGGTCAAGGACACTTGCCTCCTTCTTGCTGCTCTTGAAATGAGTAGTCCTGATCTTGAAAACTGATAGCTTGCTCTTGAACAGGTTCTACTTCATACCATCACACATAGCAAAAGGAAAACAACAATCATAAGACATAGTTCACACTTCTACTTCATACAAACAACACATTCACATTTATGAAATTTTCTTTACCATTTTATGTGTTGTGGATACTCTATGTGTGTTGGTTTGGGGCTTGCACACACTTCTATTTACATGTGTATGATTCCTACTTTGGTGTTCATATTTATACTCACATAATATATATATATATATATATACATATATATGTATATATGTGTGTTTCAGTTTTAAATAAATTCCTTATATATTAAACTACCAAATATGTATGAAGAGTATTTTTCTTCTCCATAGGTGCCTTCATAATTTCTATCAACCCTAAACTGAATTCTTTGTACTTTAGAAACTCCATTTATTATTTACTAGTTTCTATATTTTCAGATTTATATTCTTATGCATAATTGTGCATTTTATTATTAAATTAGTAATACACACTACCTAAACAGATTAGGTTCTGGTCCTAAATAATTTAAGATCATATTTTGACCTTGGCTTCTGATGTATACTATTTCATAATTATTTTTCCTATTTTTCTTTTACTATTCTTTACTTAAGAATGTGCCCCTATACTATTAAATGTGAATAATTTATGAAACAGATTTATTTCAGCCCCAAAAATATATTTTTATCTCACTCCAAAGTTTTCTAAGTACTGAGAAAGTTTTTACTAATTTTGACAATTAGGTTTGTCCCCCTTTTTAATATTTAAACACTAGTTACATTTTCAATTTTCTAAATTAAATACTAAACAGGGCTAAAATAATGAATTCACCCCATTACAGGGTATATAATATTATTTTCATAATCTCCAGGGGTCTAGCTACACTCTTCAGAGGTGTTTTTCTTAATTTCTATTAAGTCTAGGGGCTAAAACTGATTTTTAAATGAATTTACATGATTTTCTGGAGTTCCAGGGGCTAGATCTGAAGTTTCCGGGGCTAGCTCTCAATTCCAGAGAACCCCAGGGGGTAGCACGTAAGAATTCCAGTCTTTATAACGCGGGACTGACGTGGACCGTCTGATTTTAAACCGACGGCTGAGATTATAACATCGAACCGGTACGCGGGGTTTTAAAGTCTACCGTGCGATTTAAAATAAACGGCGCACAAGCGGCCACGTCGCTCTGATCGAGCGCGGGCGGCGCTGCCGGCGGCGCACGGCGGCGGGAAGCGGCGATCTCGCCGGAATCTTTCGGATCCTCGAGAATTCTGCCTAGAACTGTGATCTTATGACCTAGATCGGTAGAGGGGAGGTCAGGGATCTCACCTCGGGGGTTTTCTCGAGCTCGGGGGTCCTGGAAAGTGCTCGGCGGCGAGGTCCGAGGCAAAACCACGGCGAAGCTCGTCGGAGCTGGATTTGCACCGTAAGTCTTCGGGTTTTCTGCACCTGCAAAGTTCCCCGGAGGCGGTGGATCAAAACTAGCGAGTTAGATCAGAGTTTCCGAGCTTAGATCGGCCAAAATTCACCGGCGAAGTCTCGGTGCTCACCGGAGTGAAAATCGGCGATCGCGTGCGAAAAACTGATCGGATCGGTGGGTTTTATAGCCGGGGGAGGGCGGTGGTTCTGTTGTGATCGAGTTGGAGTCCGCTAGTTCCAGAATTCGGCCGCAAAACACGATTTCCCGATCGGTTGCGATCGAGCGCGCGGGAGAGAGTCCGGGGTCGCGGGGTTAGGGATGACAGGCGGGTCCCACATGTCAGCGAGGGGCAGAGCGGCGCGCGCGGGGGCGGGCTGCGCGGGGGTTAGCTGGGCCGGCTGGGGTTTCGGCCCACTGGCCAGTTTTTTTCCTGGCTTTCCTTTTTCTTTTTCATTTCATTTCTGTTTTGAGTATAATTTGAATTCCAGTTTGAATTTGAATTTTTGCAAAACATGCAATACGTCCAAAAATTTCTAAATTCCCCTCTGAACATGGTTTATGGTTCTAAATCAAAATTTAAGTCTTGACTAAAAATTTGGGGTGTTACAGCTCTACCCCCCTTAAAAGAAATCTCGTCCTCGAGATTGGTGTTTCTAAGAAAACAATTCCGGAAATTGTGCCTTAAGCTCATCTTCCCGCTCCCAGGTGGCTTCCTCTTCTGAGTGATGTTTCCACTGCACCTTGCACATCCTGATTCTCTTATTTCTGGTGAGGCGTTCCATTGTCTCCAAAATCTTGTATGGTTGCTCGGCATAAGACAAATCCTCAGCTACATCCACTTCGTTCATGGGTAACACCTCTTCAGGCGTCCTCAGACATTTCTTGAGTTGCGACACATGGAACACATCGTGCACGTCCGACAGATGAACCGGCAACTCTAGTTGGTACCCCACTTCGCCTTTTCTTTCCAAAACTTGAAAGGGTCCGATGTATCGAGGTGACAACTTCCCTTTCACCTTGAACCGACGAAGTCCTCTGATAGGGGACACCTTGAGATAAACATAGTCTCCCACGTTGAAAACGAGCTCTCTTCTTCGTACATCAGCATAACTCTTCTGGCGTGTCTGTGCTATCCTCAAGTTGTTGCGAATCTCCCTCACCTTTGCCTCGGCTTCTTGTAGCACTTCGGGACCAAACACTTTACTTTCTCCTGTTTGGTTCCAAAATAGGGGAGTTCTGCACTTCCTTCCATACAAAGCTTCAAACGGTGACATCTTCATACTGGCTTGATAACTGTTGTTATAGGAAAACTCCGCATACGGTAAGTTTTTGTCCCAACTCCTATTGTTTTTGAGTGCACATGCCCTTAACATATCTTCAAGGATCTGATTGGTTCTCTCCGTCTGCCCGTCAGTTTGGGGATGATAGGCAGAACTGAAATTCAGATGGGTTCCCATGGTTTCATGCAACTTTTGCCAAAACCTCGAGGTGAACTGCGTCCCTCGATCCGACACTATCTTCTTCGGCACTCCATGGTAACACACAATCCTTGACATGTACAATTCTGCCAATTTGGATCCGCTGTAGCTTTCTTTCACAGGGATGAAATGAGCTACCTTGGTTAGCCTATCAATAATAACCCATATTGAATCATACCCGGACTGGGTCCTAGGCAATCCCACGACAAAGTCCATGCTGATCTCTTCCCACTTCCATTCAGGCACTTTGAGTGGTTGCAGCAATCCCGCGGGTCGTTGATGTTCTGCTTTCACCAACTGACATGTGTCACATAGGGCAACATGTTCCGCGACATCTCGCTTCATGCCATACCACCAATACCTGCTTTTGAGGTCCTGATACATCTTCGTACTCCCAGGATGAATGGAATAGTCGGAATCGTGCGCCTCCTTCAAAATTAATTTACGAATCTCCTTTACTTCTGGCACACAGATCCTTTTCCCGTGCCACACCGTTCCTTGTTCATCCTCTCTAAAACCAGGAGCTTTATTTTCCTTGATGAGCTGTCTGATCTCTTGTACCTTCTCATCATTCTTTTGTCCCTCGCGTATGTCTCGCTCAAGTGTGGAGTCCACTTCCATGGCGATGGCTTCACCACTATTTACTAGACATAGATTGAGCCTTATAACCTCGTCCTTCAATTCTGCAGGCATATCCTTCAAGCTCAACTTATTGACCTGCACTTTCCGACTCAAGGCATCGGCCACGACGTTTGCTTTCCCGGGATGATAGTTGATGCCTACATCAAAGTCATTGATTAGCTCTAACCATCTCCTTTGTCTAAGGTTGAGATCTGGCTGTGTGAATATGTACTTCAAACTCTTATGATCCGTATATATCTCTGTCCTCTTCCCCATCAAATAGTGCCGCCAAATTTTCAACGCGTGTACCACTGCAGCTAGTTCTAAGTCATGTGTAGGATAGTTCTTCTCGTGCTTCCGAAGCTGCCGGGATGCATATGCCACGACATGTCCCTCTTGCATGAGAACACATCCCAACCCGTTTCCAGAGGCATCGCAGTACACCGTGAAATTCTTCTGCATATCTGGCATAACCAACACGGGGGCTGTTGTCAATCTCTTCTTTAGCTCCTGAAAGCTCGTATCGCACTGTGGCGTCCAGGTGAATGTGATTCCCTTTTCCAATAGTTTGGTGAGAGGTTTCGAGATCTTGGAGAATCCCTCAATAAACCGTCGATAGTATCCAGCCAATCCCAAAAAGCTTCGAACTTCCCCGACATTTTCAGGGGTTTTCCATTTCTGGATATCTTCGATTTTGGCGGGATCTACGGAGATTCCTCCCTCCGAGATTATATGCCCTAAAAAGGGAACTCTCTTTAGCCAAAACTCACACTTGCTCAACTTGGCATATAGTTGGTGTTCTCTCAGCCTTTGTAACACCAACCTTAGATGTTTCTCATGTTCTTCTTCATCTTTGGAGAAGACGAGAATATCATCTATGAAAACCACCACAAATTTGTCCAGATATTCCATGAATACCTTGTTCATGAGGTACATGAAATATGCCGGGGCATTGGTTAGCCCGAAAGGCATGACAGTGTATTCATACAGTCCGTACCGAGATACGAAAGCTGTCTTGGGAATATCAGATTGCCTTATCTTGAGTTGGTGGTATCCCGACCTGAGATCAATTTTCGAGAACACGCAAGCTCCCCTCAACTGATCAAACAAGTCTTCAATGCGGGGTAATGGATACTTGTTCTTGATGGTCACCTCATTCAAGGCACGGTAATCCACGCATAACCTTTGAGTTCCATCTTTCTTAGGCACAAATATTACCGGAGCTCCCCATGGTGAGGAACTAGGGCGAACATACCCCTTTTCCGTCAATTCCCTCAAATGATCCTTGAGCTCTTCTAGCTGCTTGGAGTCCATTCGATAAGGTCTCTTGTATATCGGGGCTGTTCCCGGTACTAGCTCGATTGCGAATTCCACGTCACGGTCGGGAGGCATTCCTGGCAACTCCTCCGGAAAAACATCTGGATATTCCCTGATAGTCCTGATTTCCTCAACTTTCACCTCCACTTGATTTAATTTAATGTCCCTCCTAGGCTCATGTATCGTTATGAACTTTACTCTTGTGCCACTAGGGTGAGTTAGTTCCACCGTTCTGGTCGAACAATGGATGATTCCTTTATGTTTGGTCAACCAATCCATACCCAAAATAATATCTATCCCTTGTGAATCGATCACTATGAGGTTAGCGGTAAATACTACCCCATTAATGTCTAGGTTCACTTTGGGACACACTTGTCTTGTCCTTATTTCTCCACCTGGAGAATTTACCGCTAGCATATGGTTCATTTGTGTGGTTGCTAGGTCATGCTTCTTAACAAACCCTTGAGCAATGAACGAATGGGTAGCACCAGAATCAAACAGCAGAGTTGCAAGGTGTAAATTGGCAGGAAACTTACCAACTACCACGTCGGGTGCCTCTTGTGCTTCCTCCATAGTGACGTGGTTCACCCGTCCTCTCATTACGTTCTGCTGCTGTGGCTGCGTGGGCTTCTTCTTTGGACACTTATGGGCGTAGTGCCCCACTTCACCACAGCTGAAACATTGCACCCCAATCTTAGATGCTTGGCCCTTGTTGTCTTGGGGTTGGTTTGGGGGTCCTTGCACTGCTGGTCGAGGTGGATATGCGGGGCGAGGCTGTTGTACAAACTGACGTTGCGGCTGTGCTGGTGCTGCGGGAGGCCTGTAGTTTGGGTTGTACCCTCTTGGTGCTGAATAGGGTACCGCAGCACGGCTCGTCTGCCCCGTAGGTTGCTGCATCATACGTGGGCGGGTGTTGCTCCCTGAGGCTTGATGTGACCACCCAGCCTTCCTCTTATTCTCATTTTCCAGGGCCTTCAGCTTCCTTTCCACCACAAATGCTCTGTCCACCATCTTTTGAAAGCTTTCATACTCATTGGAGGACATTGCACACTGCATCTCTGCGGTAAGTTCTTCCACGAAACAATCTTGTTTCTGCTCATCTGTCTCTATGTCTCGTGGAGCATAACGGGATAGTTGAGTGAATTTAGTGAGGTATTCCCTCACCGTCATGTTTCCCTGCTGCAGTCCCAAAAACTCTTTCCTCTTGTTTTTGAGTTCACCCCTTGGGATGTAATGGTTGCGGAAGCTACGCTTGAACTCTTCCCAAGTGATGCTCTCAGGGTCATGATGGGCGGCCACGTAGGCGGTCCACCAATCAGCAGCAGGTCCCTGCAATTGATGAGAGGCAAACAGCACCCTCTCATACCCTTGGCATTGTATGATTCTCATCTTACTTTCAATGGTCTTCAGCCAATCATCTGCCTCCAGAGGTTCAGCAGCACTTGCAAACTTTGGAGGTTGAGTTCCTAGAAACTCACTCAACCTTGGTTGGCGTGGTGCAGCTTGTGGAGGTGGAACTTGATGCAAGTTGGCCACTACTTGAGTCAAGTTCTGGATGAGCTGATTTTGATTCTCCAGCATTTGGTGGAGAGGATCAACTTCTTCACGGCGACCACCCCGGTTCTGGCCTCCAGAAAGATGAGAGTTGCATGCCTCATCATTGTTGTTGGCGGGGTTGGCAGCACGTCCTTTTCCTCTTCCGGCCATCTGGCAGAATCAACAAATGTTAATTTGAAAGCATCTAGTATCATCTTACTACTTTCACTTGTTGGTACTTTGAAGTGTTGAAGTTTTGTTAAAATCTTACGAGGGTTTTATATCTCACACCCAATAAATGCACTATTATTTCCTGTGGGTTCACACACCAAAGCAAAACAATCTGAAGACGAGGCTGTGGACACTTGCTCATGGCTTCCACAACTCACGTCACACACCAAGCATTATCACACCATTAAATACGTAACGACTCGACTACTCGACCTCTTGCTAGCTAGGGGAAAGACTCTACACTACTCATCCTCTTGAGCTGGCTCCTCGGGATCTTCCTCCTCATTTCGGCTGCCTTCTGACTCTGCTTTGGGTGGGGAGGCTGCTGGTGGAGAAGTGCGACGACGCCTGATTGCTCGGCGATCCGGGGAGTCAGGGGTCCATGGATCACTTACGGTGACACACAGTTCATTCCCATCTCCTCTTTCTCTCGTCTTTAAGCAAGCTCGCAGCAATGCCTCCGTCTCCTTCAGAGTGTCTCGGACATCCTGAAGTTCTTGTTGACACTCCTGCAGTCGAGTGCTGAGCATAGCAGCATCCTCCAAGCACAAGTCCATGTGCTCATGGGAAGTCCCTTGCTGCACCGGTGGGTACTTGTACTCCGTAGTACCACTCTCACGTTGGAGGACATACATGTACTCAGTTTTGTCCAAGTGGCGACGATAGATGTGACTCTGGCAGGTGATGGCCTCCCAAGTGACATCTCTCTCCGCGTCAACTTGTGTTGCTCGACAAGCTGGAGAGTGGTGGATCTTAAGCAGCTGATTCTCGTGTATAATCCTCATCTCCGAACTCCATTCTTCCCTCTTCTCACGGATGGTCCTGGTGGAGTTATAGTGGATGATGAGCTTGCCCGTATTGCCGGCGGCTTCGAGCATACGTCGAAGACGGCGCAACAAATCTCCTACTGCCAATCCGTAGGAAAGGTACGTCACTGGACGACTCTCCTCTCTTTCAGCAAGGGCAACTACGGGAACTCTCCCTCCCGTGGACTTACGAGCGGTGCGAATCATGCGAACCATCTAAAACAAAAGAATTTAACATTAGGTTAGATAAAATCTCAAACAAAAATCCTATTTTGAATGAAAGTTGGGGTAAGATGAAGAAAATGACTCCTTTAATAACACTTTTTCCACCCACACCTTTGGAAAATAGTTTTTAAGAAAATAGGGCCCTTAAATACGTCCATTTCTACCTAGGTCCACGTTCCTACGGGCAACCTTGGCTCTGATACCACCTCTGTCACACCCGGTTTTTCCGAAGAAACAACCAAGTGAATATCACATGTATGCCAGGATCATTTGCTCATACATGTGATGACAAATAGTGAAGCATCATTTATTACAAGCCAGGTGTCGAATATAAGTAAGTCTTACATAGTAAATGTCTCGATGGACAATAATAAGTTCATCACAAGGAAAATAAACTAGCAGCGGAATATTATTCTTTGGGGCTCCATCACAGGTGTTGCCCGGGGGGGGTCTTCATGAACCTAGAATCCTTCCTCGGGTCCAAAGTCTTGGTCATTATACACCACCTCATTATCTTGACCTGAGCAGCAATATAAACCAACAAATATGCAAGGTTGAGTACCAATGGTACTCAGCAAGTGTGGGAAAATTATATCATGCATGGCTAGAACAAGGAGAGGTTGAACTCATGGTTAAAGCACTACGCAATTAATACCTATCACCTTAGCTTATTAAGCACCTACATTACTACACAGGTGAAATGGTCCCAATCTCCCATCCCAATCATCATAACCAAATAATCATAACATCATTTCCAATGTTAAGCTTCCCGCTTAACCTCCAAAACCGTCAATCCTCTAATCATGAATAAGTCCAGGCCGCTCTTAACCGTGAGCACGGCTGTCAAGACAGTTTTAACTCTGCAGAGTTTGTACCACTGTACCCACAAGTAGTGATTTCATCCCCCGTTGCCGGGTGGACTAAAAGAACCTCCATTATGCCAGTGGCTACGTTCCACATTCACACTTCCCAGGTGTGCGGCCAAGAGATCACTACAAAGCCTTTACAAAGGGATTCCCGACGAGCGTGGGCCCACTGAGGTTTCACCCCTAACAGCATACAAGAGGCTCCAACCCCGCTGCAGTGGCCCCCTCTTGAGCCTTGCGGTTCATATGGTAGTCCAGCTGACACCTACTCCCCGCACCATCCAACACACCCATACTACGCCGGGGATACACCTAATTAATTGGCTAAGCTGCCCCATCTCAGCATGTGGTTGGCACTGTAAAGCCGGGTTACATGCTCCATGAACCGGTCCTTAGGATCCAGGCAAGTACTAAACACAAACCCAAGTCTCGTGCACCCAGCACACAACCAAAACATCCAACTTGCCTTGATCCCTACCTCTACATAATTCACAATGTCTCATTCAAGAGTATGGTAATATAAACTGATGATCTCATGTCCCAAATATCCCATTCTAAGCATGGCTAAGCAAATGCATGTAAATATATGACATGGTAAAATAAATCCCAACCCAAGCTACAAGGAAACAGGGTAATGAAAATTCTAGGGAAACTTTCCTAGCATAGGTTTCATATTTCATTTGTCAATGCAAATAATTCTATCTACACATCCTAGCATAGGATCAAAGTGGTCAAGGACACTTGCCTCCTTCTTGCTGCTCTTGAAATGAGTAGTCCTGATCTTGAAAACTGATAGCTTGCTCTTGAACAGGTTCTACTTCATACCATCACACATAGCAAAAGGAAAACAACAATCATAAGACATAGTTCACACTTCTACTTCATACAAACAACACATTCACATTTATGAAATTTTCTTCACCATTTTATGTGTTGTGGATACTCTATGTGTGTTGGTTTGGGGCTTGCACACACTTCTATTTACATGTGTATGATTCCTACTTTGGTGTTCATATTTATACTCACATAATATATATATATATATATATATATACATATATATGTATATATGTGTGTTTCAGTTTTAAATAAATTCCTTATATATTAAACTACCAAATATGTATGAAGAGTATTTTTCTTCTCCATAGGTGCCTTCATAATTTCTATCAACCCTAAACTGAATTCTTTGTACTTTAGAAACTCCATTTATTATTTACTAGTTTCTATATTTTCAGATTTATATTCTTATGCATAATTGTGCATTTTATTATTAAATTAGTAATACACACTACCTAAACAGATTAGGTTCTGGTCCTAAATAATTTAAGATCATATTTTGACCTTGGCTTCTGATGTATACTATTTCATAATTATTTTTCCTATTTTTCTTTAACTATTCTTTACTTAAGAATGTGCCCCTATACTATTAAATGTGAATAATTTATGAAACAGATTTATTTCAGCCCCAAAAATATATTTTTATCTCACTCCAAAGTTTTCTAAGTACTGAGAAAGTTTTTACTAATTTTGACAATTAGGTTTGTCCCCCTTTTTAATATTTAAACACTAGTTACATTTTCAATTTTCTAAATTAAATACTAAACAGGGCTAAAATAATGAATTCACCCCATTACAGGGTATATAATATTATTTTCATAATCTCCAGGGGTCTAGCTACACTCTTCAGAGGTGTTTTTCTTAATTTCTATTAAGTCTAGGGGCTAAAACTGATTTTTAAATGAATTTACATGATTTTCTGGAGTTCCAGGGGCTAGATCTGAAGTTTCCGGGGCTAGCTCTCAATTCCAGAGAACCCCAGGGGGTAGCACGTAAGAATTCCAGTCTTTATAACGCGGGACTGACGTGGACCGTCTGATTTTAAACCGACGGCTGAGATTATAACATCGAACCGGTACGCGGGGTTTTAAAGTCTACCGTGCGATTTAAAATAAACGGCGCACAAGCGGCCACGTCGCTCTGATCGAGCGCGGGCGGCGCTGCCGGCGGCGCACGGCGGCGGGAAGCGGCGATCTCGCCGGAATCTTTCGGATCCTCGAGAATTCTGCCTAGAACTGTGATCTTATGACCTAGATCGGTAGAGGGGAGGTCAGGGATCTCACCTCGGGGGTTTTCTCGAGCTCGGGGGTCCTGGAAAGTGCTCGGCGGCGAGGTCCGAGGCAAAACCACGGCGAAGCTCGTCGGAGCTGGATTTGCACCGTAAGTCTTCGGGTTTTCTGCACCTGCAAAGTTCCCCGGAGGCGGTGGATCAAAACTAGCGAGTTAGATCAGAGTTTCCGAGCTTAGATCGGCCAAAATTCACCGGCGAAGTCTCGGTGCTCACCGGAGTGAAAATCGGCGATCGCGTGCGAAAAACTGATCGGATCGGTGGGTTTTATAGCCGGGGGAGGGCGGTGGTTCTGTTGTGATCGAGTTGGAGTCCGCTAGTTCCAGAATTCGGCCGCAAAACACGATTTCCCGATCGGTTGCGATCGAGCGCGCGGGAGAGAGTCCGGGGTCGCGGGGTTAGGGATGACAGGCGGGTCCCACATGTCAGCGAGGGGCAGAGCGGCGCGCGCGGGGGCGGGCTGCGCGGGGGTTAGCTGGGCCGGCTGGGGTTTCGGCCCACTGGCCAGTTTTTTTCCTGGCTTTCCTTTTTCTTTTTCATTTCATTTCTGTTTTGAGTATAATTTGAATTCCAGTTTGAATTTGAATTTTTGCAAAACATGCAATACGTCCAAAAATTTCTAAATTCCCCTCTGAACATGGTTTATGGTTCTAAATCAAAATTTAAGTCTTGACTAAAAATTTGGGGTGTTACATAAAACCACCATCTCATGCTACCTCATTCACAAACCCAAGCTTGCCTAGATCTCCCTCCGACCCATGTTCATTAACATCATCAGTTTCTCATTATCATTACGAGTGCAGTTAGCTAGACACATCTATCTCGCTCCCCAATCCCATAGACTCAGCGAAGCATAAAGCAAAAACCATACCCGACTCATAAACTTCCCAGGCGACAAGGGTGGTTTAACCAATACTAGTAAACTCCTATAAAAAGGGTTTCCCATCATGTTTGACTCATCACACACACCCTTTTTGCAAAAGAAAATAGTTTTATCCAAACATAGGATCAATATGGTCAAGGGGCACTTGCCTTGTTCTTGCGGTTCCGGTTGTTCTTGGATCTCAACACCTGGTTGCTGCAGTTCGTCGTAGACAACTCCCTGAGCTTGTCCTGCTAGGTAGGATCACGTGCATACAGGATTCACAGCAATCAATATTTATGCACAAACCTTAAACTAGATGTGATGATGCATATGCATGCTATATCATGATTAGTTTTATTAGATTGATCTGTATGTGTTCTTGCATGGCCTTGTAGGGACAGGGGTGTTTGGATCAAAGATGGACGTGGCGATGATCTTATCTTTAGATCAAACTGATCATCAAGTGATCTGCCCACGAGAAGGCTTCTGTTCGAAAGGAATTGAAGAACAGATGCAAGGAGATGAACACAATGATATTGAAGTCCTACCTCGCGTTCTTCGAGGTCCTCCTCAGACCGCTCGGTTCTTCTTCGATGATCTCCCTTGTTGCGCTTCAGCGATGGTTTGCTCGGCGAGTTAGGGCTAGGGCTCTAAGTCGTCGGCTCAGGAGTCGAAAGAGAAGTTTGTGGTTTTGGCCAGAGGTTTTGGGTTCTATTTATAATCGGGAAGAGAAGAGTCCTATTCTGATTGTATCTCGAATAAGAGTCTTATTCAGATCTTTGTTGGATCCTAACATCTTATCTTTAGTAACATCGTGGAATTTAGATCGGTTTCTGTTGCGTACCGGTATCTTTACGCGTAAAACCTGCTCCAGAACTCGTTACCTCCGTGATGATGAGCTCCGGAAGCTCCACGTGTCCTCCGGGGCCTGGTATCTCCTCGTCCGCAGAGACGAGCTCCGGTTGTGCCGCGTGTCACGAGCGAGACTTCCCCCTTCTTTGGAGGTGAGCTCCGCGCACGCCACATGTCGGCGCCGGTCTTCCCTCTCTTTCTTCCTCAGGAACATGCCCCGAGGTCAACACGTGTCCAGCAACGACAGACCTCCCGGAGATAAGCTCTGGTGGCGACACGTGTTCGATAGATCCGGACTTCTCTGAGATGGGCTCCGGGGTCGACACGTACCCCGCGCGACTGGTCCTCTGATTTCCGTGAGGACTAGCTCTGAGGATGACACGTGTCTTGCGGAAATGTCTTTGCTTCCTCTGCAGAGGCTAGCTCTGTGGGCAACTCGTGTCCCACAGGATCGGACCTCTCCCCTTTGTGGCGACGAGCCCCGAACCTGCCACGTAGCTCTTTTAGCGGCGGACCTCTCTTCACTTCGCAGGGACGAGCTCCGAACACGCCACGTGGCCAGCGGCCGTGGTAAGTTGTCTTCGGCGCTCTCGGAGGGCTTTATTGGCTATTCTTTTAATAATTCTCTCTGTTCCTATTTTTCATTAAAATGTTTCCTCTTCATAGAACATGAACATATGCTGACACCCGAGGCGAGGGTGTCACAGGACATGTTGCTGCTGAGTGTCCTACTTGAAGGACTATGATTGTGAATGAACAAGGAGAATGTGAATCTGAAAGTGAACCAGAAGATGCACCATGCTATGATGAATAAATTAAAGATAATGAGAATGAGATCCAACCTGAAGAAGGTGATGATAATTGCTTCATTTCTCGTCGAGTGCTTAGTGTCATTGCTGCAAAAGAAGATAATGGACAGCGCCACAATCTTTTTCATACCAGAGGCATGATCAAAGACAAAGTATGCAAAATTATATTTGATAATGGCAGCTGCAATAATATTGCAAGTCAAGAATTAGTAGAGAAAATGGGGTTCAAACAGCAGCGTCATCCAAACCCATGCAAGATGCAGTGGCTTAATGATTGTGGGGCACTACGTGTCACAAACACCGTTGTCGATACCCGCGATATGGGGTACCCCCGCGCACAGGGGAAAATGCCTGAGGATCTCGCCCTTCTCCGCAGGGAGAGCTCCGAAGGCGCCACGCGCCCAGCAGGGCCGGACCTCCCTCTCCTCAGAGGAGAGCTCCGGGCTCGCCACGTGGCCTGCTGAAGCCGGACCTCCCCTCTCCGCGGGGAAGAGGTCCGAAGGCGCCACGTGTCCAGCAGGGCCGGACCTCCCTCTCCTCAGATGATAGCTCCAGGCCCGCCACGTGGCCGACAGAAGCCGGACCTCCCCCTCCGTGGGGAGAGGTCCGAAGGCTCCACGTGTCCTGCGGGGCCGGACCTCCCTCTCCTCTGAGGTGGGCTCCGGGCCCGCCACGTGTCCAGCGGAAGAGCGCTGCCTGCCCCCGAGCGGTAGGCAGCAGGTGTAAAGACGCCCCATACCTTGCCCGTACAAGGTATTCAAGGCCCGCGCCTTCCCAAGACGCGGAGACGCGGAGCACGCCTCTGTCAGGTGCCGTTGCGCCCAGTCACATCACAAACTGGCGCGCGATGTCAGAACCTGCCAGCCAATAAACACAGCGACAAGACATCCCCTGCCGCCCCCGCCGTCATTAACCACTACGACTAGCAGGCGGCATGGGCAGGGCGGCAAGACGAAGACTCAGAAGCCTTCGCCAGAGACAACTACCGACATAACTGCGGATACGATAGTCGGCAGGCAATCTCCCTGGGACCACCTGTCGGGTCCCGGGCCCCCCTTGTAAGCCACACGAGCCTTGGACTATAAAAGGCTCGGGTAGGCGACGTTAGCAGGGGTTCGTACTCTAGCCATTTGCACCCTGGGTTCGCTCTCCAGCAACTCATACCCTAGGTGTAACTTACCCTCAAGCTCAGGACTACGGTTCTGAGCAACAAGCAATACAGCGAGCACCTCAGCTCGCCGTGGACGTAGGGTTTTACGCTCCGGCGGCCCGAACCACGTAAAATTCGCCGTGTCAAGCTCTTCCCAAACTCGTCCCTACGCTCAAGCTCTCCGCAAGTGACTAGCCCCTCCAAAAAAGAACCTCCGCGGGCTGCCCAGTGCAGATCCGGGGAAGTGTCGACCACACACTTCGACATTTGGCGTGCCAGGTAGGGGCTTTTCCTTTGCGCGACGAGTTTCTGCCGACGAAGATGACCAAGCTTCCTTCAGCGGCAAACTCTCCTCCCCCGCGTTCACGGCGGACCGTGACTAGCGGGGAATACGTGTTGACACACTCAGGACGGAGTGTGTCGGCGCAAGCTGGAAGCCAGAAGCCGACTCCGGCAACGCCGACTCCGGCAATGAAGGCTCTAACCAGCGTGAGATCTTCTGCAGCGCTGAGCGTTCCCCACGCGGGCGCGCTATCTGCAGAAAGAGCGCTACTGCACAATCCACCCGCTGGGGACGCACCCCATTCAGCGACCCAGCAGTGGATTCGCGAGGTAGACCGCCTCGTCGTCGCCGCCGCAAACCCTCGACTTCGGCGGGGACGACGCTCCGGCCAACCGGCTGTGTCGCTGACGCGCATGCCAACGGTTGACGGACAGACGGCGGATTCCAGCTCCACCAGGCTTCCGTCAACGGACCTGAGGACAGAGCTGGAACGGTGCCACTTGGGCCAGGATGCCCGGGTGTACCTCGAGCGACGTCGGGAAAGGCGTGGCAACCAAGGGGCTGGCGACAGCATGACGTCGGCCTCGACCCAGCCTGAAGAGCAGATCTTCGCCACGCGATCTCTGCCCCAGGCGTACGCCACGCAGCATATGCCACAACCGTATGCCCTGCAAACGGCGCCCCCGGTCTATGGAGCTGCCTTGCCCATACCGGGATACACCGTGCCAATGGCGAACCAAGCGTTCGCGGCACCAACACCTGCGGCAACAGCGGCAGGATGTGCGGCCCTGGCACCCCACCTTTGCTTCGCAAGGTGGCCGCGCAAGTTCCGGTTGCACCTGCCCGAGAAGTACGACGGCAGCGTCAACCCGGCGGAGTTTCTCCAGATCTACTCCACCGCCGTACTTGCCGCAGGAGGGGATGAGGCCGTCATGGCCAACTACTTCCCCGTTGCCTTGACCGGCCCAGCCCAGTCTTGGCTCATGAACCTCCCGAGGGTTCCATAACTTCCTGGGGAGAGCTCTGCCGGCAGTTCATCGCCAACTTCGGCAGCTCCTACACCCATCCCGGCACGGAGCTTGACCTCCACTCCATCAAGCAACAACCTGGGGAATCACTGCGCTCCTTCATCCAGTGGTTCTCCCAGGTACGTAACACCATCCCGCATATTCAAAGTGCTTCTGTGGTGGTGGCGTTCCGGAAGGGTGCCCGGGACAAGAAAATGCTTGAGAAGCTCGTGACCAGAGAGGTCCGCGACGTCTCCGTGCTCTTCAGCCTGGCGGACAAGTGCGCCAGAGCAGCCGAAGGGCAGAACTGGCACTCTCTGCCAGCCTCGGAGTCAGGAGGGCAGCCCGGGTCCGGCGCTGCTTCCTATGAAGGTGGCAAGAAGGCCAAGAACCGGGGGAGTGGCAAGATGAAGTCATCGACCGCAGCTCCCGTTGCCGCAGCAGCGACACCAAGTGGAGCTCGGGGGCCACGCCCCGACAAAAGGCAGCGGCAGTCGCCAGCCCCAGATGGTGACCAGGGCGGGCTATGCCCCGTGCATGGCGCCGGCAATCATACTGCTGCCGAGTGCTAGGATATCCAGAGGCTCGCAGAGCGCTTCCGCAAAGGGAGGCAGCAGAGAGCTGAGGCCCCGCCCCTCCCTCAGAGGGAGGGCAAGCAGAAAGTCGATGCCTCAGTCAGCGCCGGCCACCAGGTGGGATTTCAGGAACCTCAGCGCGTCATAAAGACGGTGCTCAATGGTGGGGACTCCAGCTCCGGTGATGACGAGCCGGGGCGGTAGCCAACTGTGGCTACCCGTAGAAGTCAGTGGAGGCCGCATTGCTGTGGCGTCAACCTTGTGGAAGCTCCAAGTAGTCGCAGCAGCCCAAGCACCAGTACCCATGGTGCAGAACCAGGCCGGCTCCACCTGAGAGCATGCCACTGTGCCTCGGCAGTACCTCCTGGGGGCCGCCCAGGGTCTGTCAACCTCTTGAAGGCCTTGGCCAGAAGAGGAAAGACGCCCTGGGACTCCCAAGAAGAGTCCAGGTTCTCTTACCCCTTGAAGGCCTTAGCCGGAAGGGGAGGGTACCCCGGGGTTCCCCGGAGAAGCCACGCAGGACCTGATCCAGCGTGAAGATGACAACCTCGTCGATGAGGCTCGGCTGCAGATGACACCCCACAACGCACGGTCTCGGCTGCTGCTCTAGCACTACCGCCAAACGACCAAACACGTCAGGGGCCTGCAGGAAGACAACATGGTGCCGCGGCGCACACACATTCCTGCGAAGGACCTATAAACTTTCCCCCAGCTGGGAAGGTTCCTTCCGAGTCACGAAAGTTGCCGTCCCGGGTACTCATGCCTTTCAACCGAGTATGGGATCCGTTCCCAAAACCCTTGGCATGGAACAACACTGTAAGTCCTACCTCCTGAGCGTTAGTAGAACAGGGCCATGCCCTTCTGTAATAAATCCCATAGAGTCTAGGAACAGCGCTTGGGGCAGCTAAGTCTCAAGGGACGGTCCAGGACTACGTCCAGCTTGGCCTGGTTCCGACCCTAAGCGCGTAGAGTCTTGCTTCCATTCTTGACGAGGCAGGTCGTTGCCTCCATGTACAGCCTGACTTCCACCTATGGGCATTAACACAGAAACCTGTTCTACTTCGCTCTATCTCATGTGCTCATTTAAATTACGCATTAATTTTTATGATCACACTCTCTATGTATGTTCATCGTACATTTAACTCCCTCTCTCCCGCGCTCATCCATAGTCAGCATTTGCTATCCTACCAAAGGCGGTTGCGCTTGAGGCTCCTGCCGATGGCCAGGTGGGCCTCTCGGGCCTCCCCCAGTCAGGTGTTGCGGTGCCAGTTGGTCACTTCCAGGAAAGGCCTGAGCCGTGCATGGGGGGGGGGGTCCAGGGTGCGTGTCCCGCTTAGCCGGCTCTGAACCCAAAAGCGTGCGCACCCTGCCCTCCGGAGGTCCAGGGGAGTACAGCCGCTTTGCCTGGTTCCGAACCCAAAGCCTGTGCACTCTGCCTCCCCGGCGCACGGTCCGGTACTAGGGATCGGACGGTCGTACCCAGGCCATGGAGGGAGACGGAGCCCCGGTGCCTCGCGCACAGAATTGCCCAAGCCCCGTATACCGGACTAGGACCGTAAGCCGAATAAGACTAAGAGACGGGGAGGGGAGGACCCCCCCAGGAGAATTACGTTTCCTCTATCTGTGTGGAGGACCTCCAGGTTACAGCAACGGGAGCTGCATGGGGCGGGGGGCAAGGAGCTATCGACTACTCCAGCATAGGACCGGAAGGTCCGGGTTTCGCCCATTCAACAGGGGCGGGGCCCGAAGGCCCCACGTGTCCAGTGCGGCCGGAGCTCCCGCCTCCACAGGGGGGGGCTCCGGACCCGCCACGTGGCCGGTAGAAGCCGGGCCTCCCTCTCTGGGGGGGGGGGGCTCCGGAGGCCCCACGTGTCCAGCGGGGCCGGAGCTCCCGCTTCCTCAGGAGGGGCTCCGGACCCGCCGCGTGGTCGGCAGAAGCCGGACCTCCCTCTCCGGGGGGAGCTCAGAAGGCTCCACGTGTCTCGCGGGGCCGGACCTCCTTCTCCTTAGAAGGGAGCACCGGGACCGCCACGTGGCTGGCAGATCCGGACCTCCCCATCCTCATGGGGCGAGCTCCGGAGACCTCCGGGGTCCTTAATACAGTAAGGACCCAGAGAAGGTGCCTGTGCAGAGCTTCGAGATTGGTAGAGGCCTCTGAGTGCCTTGCGGAGCTAAGGACTCGGCCAGGCAAAACCATGAATAAGACAAAAAGCATCACATGCACAAATGATCAAGAGAGTCTATTTATTCATGGCTCCACGAGCTGGTCTACAGACTCGATAAAAAGAAAGAAGCGAGTTCTAGGGGCCTCCTGGCTCGCGTCGGAACCTAGAAGCTACAAGGGCGGCCACGTCCCCGACTTCGGCCCTGGCAGTCTCCTCTCGCTCCGAGACAGGGCCCACTCTCGCTGGCTCCAGGGAGAAAGAAGGGTCCCGGCTCCTGAAGCATGCCAGCACATGTGTGGCGACCTCCAAGGCCAGGGCCCGTCCCTCGGCCTCAAGCTCGCTGGCGACCACCAAGTCTAGCCTGCTCAGCTTGGTGCCGATTGACTCCAACGCGGGGATCACCTCCGCCACCTTCAGCGCAGGAGCCGCTGCCCTCACCGGACTGAAGCCAATGGGGATCAAGGCGGACCCCGCCTGATCGACGAAGCTTGAGACCACACACGCCTAGGATGACCGCAAGGCCAAGAGCTCCTATACCTCACGGCGGGCTGCCTACAGGGCGTCGTGGTTTCTCTCGGAGGACTCCTTCTCCCTGGCCGCCAGGGAGCTTTCCCGAAGGCGAAGAGACTGAGCAAGCCGCTCCAACTCAGAAACCCGGAAGTCGGCAGCCAATTCCCGATCCAGGATCGCCTGGCGTTCGCGGGAGACCTGTTCCTCCCTCATGGCCAGGTCTGCCTTCCTGGCCTCTAGCTCCCTGGCCAGAGCTCGCAGGTCAGCCTCGCCCGCCGCCAGCCGCGCGGCGACCCTCTCCGCCTCGGCAGCCGTGGAATGCTCCTGATCCTCGACGGCGAGCTTGCAGTGCTCCAGCCTCTGACGTATCTCCTCCACCTCGGAGAGACTCTCCTCGGCCTGGGCATGTACCTTGAGGGCCTCCCCGTGGAGCCGCCGAGTTTCAGCGTCCAAGCGGTCGACAGACAGTTTCAGCCGGTCGAGGAGCGCTTCCCTGAAGTCAAGCGACTCCTGCCTGGAATCGAGCTCGCCCTTGACCTTCGCGGTCCGCTCCCGCAAAAGGTTCCCCCAGATGAGGAGGCGATCCCTTTCAACCGTGTGCTCCTCCCGCTCACGGCCAAGTGCGGCCAAGACCTGCCAGACGCTCGCTTGGGCGAGCGCGAAGGCATCCTGTGACGCCCTCAATTCTGTGGAAAACCATGGAACCGAGAACTAATGCATATGTGTGCCCAGGATGTTCATCACACATACACATACGTTCCACAAACTGAATTCAGATTATATATCACCACGAATAACAGAGTTTATTACAATACCTCATGAGTCTTGGACTCATGCTTACAGCGAAAGTCTTATTTCTATGCAGCGGAAGTCTTTATTTTAATGCAGAAGCAAAAACTAATGAGGAAGCAAAACTAAGCAGAAGTGGCTCCATCTATAATCCCCTCCACAGGCAAGGTTGAGAACAGATCACACGCCATAATGCTCCACTTGGTTTTCATAATAGCCTTCTCTTGCTGTTGATGACGAAATAATAATGCAAGTTTGAGTACAATGATGTACTCAGCAAGTGCAGGAAAACACATGATATGCAGCTCATAAAAAAGGTAGGTATAAAAGGCTTATTTGCAGGAAAGCAGATTTGTAAAACCATGATAAAACAGCAACTAAACTTTAGATGAATGCAATCCCAGCATGTATTAAATTACCAACATACCTCCATCGCTTTCCATGTTCCACCCGAACATTAACCAACCTCATTCTTACTCACGAATACCTCCTCGTATTCGCTACCATCCCACGAATACCTTCACATATTCGCTACCATCTTATCTCATAAACAACTTTGTATCACACCGAAACCAGTTTCGCTGCCATGACTCAACAGTCATGCAACCATCTTATCACCCGGACTCCACAGTCCCAACAACCAAACCATAACAACAGACTCATTAACCAAGAACCTTCCCAATAACCATCCCAACTAATCATGGCAGTTCAGCCAGGCGCTCGTGACCGTAAGCTCGGCTATCATGATAGTTTTTAGACTCTGCAGAGTTTGCACCTCTTTACCCACAAGTTTGTGATTTCGTCACCCGTCGGTGACTGCAGAACCTCCATTATACCAGTACACATCCGTCGGTGTATGGTCAAGAGATCACAAAATAGCCTTTACAAAGGGGTTACTAGATGTATGGACTCACTAAGCTTTCACCAGCAGGCTAGAATCTCCAATTCTCCCACCCACGGGCCCCCTCTTGTGCCATGCAGTTCCCAGGGCAGTCCTCACTCGACTCCCATTCCCCGCGCCTTCCACAGTCCATAACACCCTAGCAACTTAGCTAATTACTATGCTAAGCCGCACCCATACTTGGCCTTGTGGTGGCACTATTATCCTGGCATGTGCATGCATGAACCGGTCCTTAGATCCACGGCATGTAAAACCACCATCTCATGCTACCTCATTCACAAACCCAGTCTTGCCTAGATCTCCCTCCGATCCATGTTCATTAACATCATCAGTTTCTCATTATCATTACGAGTGCAGTTAGCTAGACACATCTATCTCGCTCCCCAATCCCATAGACTCAGCGAAGCATAAAGCAAAAACCATACCCAACTCATAAACTTCCCAGGCGACAAGGGTGGTTTAACCAATACTAGTAAACTCCTAAAAGGTTTCTCATCATGTTTGACTCATCACACACACCCTTTTTGCAAAACAAAATAGTTTTATCCAAACAAAGGATCAATATGGTCAAGGGGCACTTGCCTTGTTCTTGCGGTTCCGGTTGTTCTTGGATCTCAAAACCTGGTTGTTGCAGTTCGTCGTAGACAGCTCCCTGAGCTTGTCCTGCTAGGTAGGATCACGTGCATACAGGATTCGCAACAATCAATATTTATGCACAAACCTTAAACTAGATGCGATGATGCATATGCATGGTATCTCATGATTAGTTTTATTAGATTGATCTGTACGTGCTTTTGTATGGCCTTGTATGGACAGGGGTGTTCGGATCAAAGGTGGACGTGGCAATGATCTTGTCTTTAGATCAAACTGATCATCAAGTGATCTGCCCACGAGAAGTCTTCTGTTTGAAAGGAATTGAAGAACAGATGCAAAGAGATGAACACAATGATATTGAAGTCCTACCTCTAGTTCTTCTTGACTTCGAGGTCCTCCTCAGAGCGCTCGGTTCTTCTCCGATGATCTCCCTTGTTGCGCTTCAGCGATGGGTTGCTCGGAGAGTTAGGGCTAGGGCCTAAGTCGTCGGTTCAGGAGTCGAAAGAGAAGTTTGTGGTTTCGGCCAGAGGTTTTGGGTTCTATTTATAATCGGGAAGAGAAGAGTCCTAATCTGATTGTATCCTGAATAAGAGTCTTATTCAGATCTTTGTTGGATCCTAACATCTTATCTCTAGTAACATCGTGGAATTTAGATCGGTTTCTGTTGCGTACCGGTATATTTTACGCGTAAAACCCGCTCTAGAACTCGTTACCTCCATGATGATGAGCTCCGGAAGCTCCACGTGTCCTCCGGGCCTGGTATCTCCTCGTCCGCAGAGACGAGCTCCGGTTGTGCCGCGTGTCACGAGCGAGACTTTCCCTTTCTTTGGAGGTGAGCTCCGCGCACGCCACGTGTTGGCACCGGTCTTCCCTCTCTTCCTTCCTCAGGAACATGCCCCGAGGTCGACACGTGTCCGGCAACAAACAGACCTCCCGTAGATAAGCTCCGGTGGTGACACGTGTTCGATAGATCCGGACTTCTCTGAGATGGGCTCCGAGATCGACACGTACCCCGCGCGACTGGTCCTCTGATTCCCGCGAGGACTAGCTCCGAGGATGACACGTGTCTTGTGGAAATGCCTTTGCTTCCTCTGCAGAGGCTAGCTCCGTGGTCAACACGTGTCCCACAGGATCGGACCTCTCCCCTTTGTGGTGACGAGCCCCGAACCTGCCACGTAGCTTTTTCAGCGGCGGACTTCTCCCCATCTCGCAGGGACGAGCTCCGAACACGCCACGTGGCCAGCGGCCGTGGTAAGTTGTCTTCGGCGCTCTCGGAGGGCTTTATTGGCTATTCTTTAGATAATTCTCTCTGTTCCTATTTTTCATTAGAATGTTTCCTCTTCATAAAACATGAACATATGCTGACACCCGAGGCGAGGGTGTCACACATCCGCCAGCGGCAGTGGGGCTGCAGAGGCCGGAGCAGCACCTCCGACCTCCTCCATCACATCATCCTCAAGAGTAGGTGATGCACCAGCGACCGGGATGAGACGCCGGTCAGGAGAAGCTGGCGCCGGGACTCCGACAGCCGGACCCCGATGAGTGGGAGAAGCCGACGCTGAAATAGAAGCCGGGTCGCCTGGTACAGGGT
The DNA here is from genome assembly GCA_030760725.1 of Neostapfia colusana. Lineage (NCBI taxonomy): Eukaryota > Viridiplantae > Streptophyta > Magnoliopsida > Poales > Poaceae > Neostapfia > Neostapfia colusana. Next base: position 105,017,208 of record JASWHV010000004.1, on the reverse strand, counting down.
TGACCCGCGCTGGCTTGGGGGCCGCGGCAGCCGTCTCGGCAGGAGATGACGCTGCCGAGGAATCCGGGCACGTTGGGACAGGAGAAACTCGCGCTGGCTTGGGGGCCGCAGCAGCTGGCCCTGTTTCCGAGTGCAACGGTGCCGATTCCCCACCGTCCGGGGACGGCCGAGAAGCGAGAACACTCCAGCGGGCCTTGAACCCCGACTTCCGAGCCGGGGCAGGACCTCCAGAGCCCGCCGTCATCGCCGACGGCCGCTCCGCAGCCGCCTGGGCTGACGGAGCAGGGGATGCTCCAGAAGATCCCCTCGACGCATCAGCCTGGGACCTCTTTGTGTCGCCACCGGAAGGAGTGCCATCTCCAGAAGCAGGAGGTGCAAGCACCCTAGATCCCCGGCTTGGCACAGATGCCGCCAGTGGAGGAGATCGAGCACGTTTCTTCTCTGGGGGCGGGTTGGAAGCCATGGCGAGGGAGGGATCAAAGACAATAAGACAAAGGCACAAGAGTCCAAGGAAAAGCGCTGGGGAGTGCGAAGGGAAGCCGCAATGCGGGTAAGATCCCCCTTTAAAACTTTCCAGATGCGATTCTAAATGACCCGAAACTCTTCGAATATGCCACATCGGCAACCGCTTCGGCTCCAAGACCGAGCACCGATGACAGATGGGCCCAAGCCACCCAGCTGAAGCGGCGGGTCAAGGAGTCAGCCTCCCAAGGAGACGAGCCGGCGAGGCGCTTCGGCGGTTCCCGAAGAAAGCGCCGCAACAGGCAGAAGTGGCAGTCTTGGGAACCGCCAAAGTAAAGGCAACCATCAAGTGGGCGCACACTCCCACGATCCCGCGACTGTTCGTGCTCCGGCAGCGGTCAATGCGGGACTTAGAGAAAGTGCGCGGAACAGAAGAGACGGAGGTCCCACCTCGGGCTCGCGATCTCCCCCGAGATGGGCCCGGGGGCCACTGTCGGTACCCGCGATATGGGGTACCCCCGCGCACAGGGGAAAATGCCTAAGGATCTCGCCCTTCTCTGCAGGGAGAGCTCCGAAGGCGCCGCGCGTCCGGCGGGGCCGGACCTCCCTCTCCTCAGAGGAGAGCTCCGGGCTCGCCACGTGGCCTGCAGAAGCCGGACCTCCCCCTCCGCGGTGGAGAGGTCCGAAGGCGCCACGTGTCCAGCGGGGCCGGACCTCCCTCTCCTCAGAGGAGAGCTCTGGGGCCGCCACGTGGCCGACAAAAGCCGGACCTCCCCCTCCGCGGGGAGAGGTCCAAAGGCTCCACGTGTCCTACGGGGCAGGACCCCCCCTCTCCTCTGAGGAGAGCTCCGGGCCTGCCACGTGTCCAGCAGAAGAGCGTTGCCTGCCCCCGAGCGGTAGGCAGCGGGCGTAAAGACGCCCCATACCTTGCCCGTACAAGGTATTCAAGGCCCGCGCCTTCCCAAGACGCGGAGACGCGGAGCACGCCTCTGTCAGGTGCTGTTGCGCCCAGTCACATCACAGACTGGCGCGCGATGTCAGAACCTGCCAGCCAATAAACACAGCGACAAGACATCCCCTACCGCTCCCGCCGTCATCAACCACTACGACTAGCAGGCGGCATGGGCAGGGCGGCAAGACGAATACTCAGAAGCCTTCGCCAGAGACAACTACTGACATAACTGAGGATACGATAGTCGGCAGGCAATCTCCCCGGGACCACCTGTCGGGTCCCGGGCCCCCTTGTAAGCCACGCGAGCCTTGGACTATAAAAGGCTCGGGTAGGCGATGTTAGCAGGGGTTCGCACTCTAGCCATTTGCACCCTGGGTTCGCTCTCCAGCAACTCATACCCTAGGTGTAACTCACCCTCAAGCTCAGGACTCCGGTTCTGAGCAACAAGCAATACAGCGAGCACCTCAGCTCGCCGTGGACGTAGGGTTTTACGCTCCGGCGGACTGAACCACGTAAAACTCGCCGTGTCAAGCTCTTCCCAAACTCGTCCCTACGCTCAAGCTCTCCGCAAGTGACTAGCCCCTCCAAAAAAAAACCTCCGCGGGCTGCCCAGTGCACACTTTGACAACCGTAATTGTTCCTTTCTCTATTGGAAAGTACAAAGACCAAGTGGAATGTGATGTCGTCCCCATGCATGCTTGTCAGCTGTTGTTAGGACGACCATGTCTATATGATCGTAATGTTCATATTTGTGGTCGTGCTAACAAGCTTAGTTTCATGCACAATGGAGAGCGTCTCACTCTACTTCCATTGACACCAGAGGAAATTGTGAAGGATGGTCCGAAAAGAAAACAGCGAGGGAGTGAGAACCACTTGCGAGTGACCCAAAAACATAGCGAGGGAGTGCTTCCACGGCCAAATAAAACTCCACAGCCATAGAGAACCATGCCAAAGTGAAAATAGGGTTTAGTGATGATAGCTACAAAAGGGGATTTAAAAGAATTGAGTGAACCCAATGCCACGTTCTATGTACTCCTGTACAATGACAATTTTCTTACCACTAATGATTTCTCCTCTACATTGCCACACACTGTTTTTGATGTATGCAGGAATATGAAAAGACATATTTCCGGAAGAAGTACCACCAGGGCTGCCACCAAAGAGGGGAATTGAGCATCAAATTGACCTTGTTCCTGGTGCTCCGCTTCCTAATCATGCACCATACCGCATCAACCCGGAGGAAACAAAAGAAATTCAGCGCCAAGTACAGGAGCTCATCAACAAAAGGTATGTAAGGGAAAGTCTCTCACCTTGTGCAGTTCCTGTTCTTTTAGTTCCAAAGAAAGATGGTTCATGGAGGATGTGTGTTAATTGCCGAGCCATAAATAACATTACGATATGTATAGACATCCCATACCTAGACTTGATGACTTGCTTCATGCTTAGTGGTGCTATCATATTTATAAAAATTGACTTGAGAAGTGGCTATCACCAAATCTGAATGAAAGAGGGAGATGAATGGAAAACAGCCTTTAAAACCAAATTTGGCTATATGAATGGTTGGTTATGCCTTTTGGATTGACAAATGCTCCTAGTATTTTTATGCGATACATGACTCATGTTCTTAGAGCCTTTATTAGAAAGTTTGTTGTGATTTACTTTGATGATATTTTAATTTACAGCAAGTCTCTTGGTGAACACGTGGAACATATAAAATGTGTGCTTGCTGTTTTGAGAAAAGAATGCTTGTTTGCTAACCTTGCAAAGTGCATCTTTTGCACCGACAAGGTAGTCTTTCTTGGCTTTGTTGTTTCTGCTCAAGGCGTGGAGGTCGATGAAGAAAACGTTTAAGCTGTTCGTGACTGGATGCATCCACAAAATGTCAGCCAGGTGTGAAGATTTCTTGGACTTGCAGGTTTCTATCGATGTTTTGTGAAAGATTTTAGTACCATTGCTGCCCCAATCACTGAGTTGACAAAGAAGGACGTACCTTTTCACTGGGGAGAAACACAAACAAAAGCATTTGAAGAGCTGAAAAAGAAGTTGACAACAGCCCCACTACTTGCTCTCCCGGATTTTTGTAAGACTTTTCAGATTAAATGTGATGCAAGTGGAGTAGGAGTTGGAGACGTTATTATGCAAGAAGGTCGACCAATTGCATATTACAGTGAAAAGCTAAGTGGTCCAACTCTCAATTATTCAATTTATGACAAAGAATTATATGCTCTTGTTAGATATTTAGAAACTTGGCAGCACTATCTTTTGACTAAAGAATTTATCATACATTCAGATCATAAATATTTTAAACATCTTAAAGGTCAATTAAAACTGAACAGAAGACATGCAAAATGGAGTGAATTTATTGAGACATTTCCTTACATTGTAAAGTACAAGAAAGGGAAGGACAATGTTGTTGCGGATGCTTTATCTAGACTTCATGTTTTGTTGTCTCAACTTGATGCAAAAGTGCTTGGCTTCGAAAGTATCAAAGACTTGTGTTCCACTGATTCATATTTTTCTAAACCATTTTCTAAGACTTGTGATGGAAAAGGATGGAAGAAATTTCATATGCATAATGGATTTTTGTTTCGAGCTAACAAACTTTGCATCCCAGATTGCTCTCTTCGTCTAATGCTTGTGCAGGAAGCTGATGTTGGAGGCTTGATGGGTCACTTTGGTGCCAAGAAAACAGAGCAAGTGCTTGTCGATCACTTCTTTTGGCCCAAGATAAGAAGAGACGTGGAGAGGCATGCTCTACGTTGTGTCAATTGCGACAAAGCTAAGTCGCGCTTGAACCCTCATGGTCTATATACTCCTCTACCTATTCCTAGTGATCCGTGGGAAGACATTTCTATGGACTTTGTTCTGGGTCTACCTCGAACAAAGAGGGGGAGATTCAATTTTTGTTGTAGTGGCAGATTTAGTAAAATGGCTCATTTTATTCCTGGTCAAAAGAGCGATGATGCTTCACATATTGCTGAATTGTTTTTTATGAAAATTGTATGACTTCATGGTGTACCTCGGACAATTATTTCAGATCGTGACACCAAGTTTTTGAGCTACTTTTGGAAGACCTCGTGGGGAAAACTTGGTACATGATTGCTATTTTCCACAACATGTCATCCGCAAATAGATGGGCAAACCGAAGTGGTGAATCGCACATTATCAACATTATTACGAGCTGTTCTAAAGAAGAACTTGAAACTAAGGGAAGAAAGTTTGCCACATGTGGAATTTTCTTACAACAGGGCAGTACACTCAACAACAATTTTTTGTACATTTGAGATAGTATATGGTTTCAAACCCATTGCTCCTATCAATCTTCTTTCTTTGCCTTTGCAGGAACGTTAGAATTTTGATGCAAGCAAGCGTGCTGGATTTGTTAAGAAACTTCATAATCAAGTGCGTGCAAACATAGAAAAGATGACAAAATTCTATGAGAGACGTGCCAACAAGGTTCGCAAGAATGTGGAATTTGCAATAGGAGATTTGGTTTGGGTGCACTTACGCAAGGAACAATTCCCTGCGCATCACAAGTTCAAATTGCAGCCTCGAGCAGATGGTCCTTTCAAAGTACTTCGAAAGATCAATGACAATGCTTATGAGATTGACCTTCCAATTACATATGGCGTAAGTACAACATTCAACGTCGCTGACCTGTCTCCTTACTTTAGAGAAGAAGAGTCGAGGACGACCCCTTTTCAAGAGGGGGAGTATGATGTGGACATCACAGCAAAGGACACACATAAACAATCCTACGAAGGAACGATTACACGAACTCGTGTTAAGAAACTTGAACAACAGGTCAATGCTTTCCTCTCCACATTGCATTTTAATATTAATGAGAATAATGTGCTACTTAAATTGTGTGATTACGTGATACTCAAGTTTACACATGAAGGAGCATCATTGGCTGCCACGAAAAAGAACCAAGTTAATTGGCACCGTCCGATCTGAAAACAGGTGCACTGCAGCAGTCTCAACTTCATGTGTAATTCTGTACCAATCTGTCACGTTACAGGGGGCATAATACACATGTGTGAAATCTTATCAAGTATACTCTCCAATGCAACCAACGGTGCATCGTTTGGGGTTTCCAAGCTGGAGTTATGGCCAAATTACTAAAGACTGCGCAGAAGGTGAGCAGACGCGCAAGGACCAAAGACTACTTCGTGAATTGCTCACTAGCTGGCCCTCCACTTCAAAACGTGGTGACTTCAGTTCACACCTAGCTAGGAGGGTTGTTCCTAGTATAAATAACACTCTTGTGCTCCTGGAAGAACAACCATTGATCATTTGATAAACAATATAATTCTGAGTGCCTTGCACACCTTTGTTCTTCCTGGTTCTTCATGGACTTGTGAAGTGATCCCTCAGGGGTCCCCTAATTCATGCTCTAGGCTTCCGGGCCTTTTGTATGGATTAGTTTCCTGTTTGTGGTTCTGCGGTTATTCGGAGACCGAGTCGAAATCCTCAATGTTTTGGTGCCTCTCTCCCCATCGCTTGGTCGCAACCAACCTTGGATGGTATAAAGCTAGTTATCTCGGATTGTGGTTCTGTGGTCGTTCGGAGATCGAGTCGAAGTTCTCAAAGATTTTGGTGCCTCTCTCCCCCTCACTTGGTCGCATCCAACATTAGCAGGTATAAAGCTAGTTACCCTGCTGTTTTCAGCTAGTTACCTTTGTTCGTTCCATTGTCCGATCTTTCTATTTGCCCTTTGTCGTACCTACTGTCGTGAAGATCGGGCCACCCCCGGGTTTCACCCTATCACACACCAAGTCATGATTTGAATTTTTGGAATTCAAATGGATTCAATTCTGGTGTGGAATTTGAACTGCATTTGGCTCTTTGAATTTGAATTTTCCTCCTTCCATTGCTCCAAATGCATAGCAAATCAAACTCAAATAATCTGAATTTTGGCATAATGCGGGGAACACATTTGTGAAACCCAATTTGCAGTTTGGTGAAGTTGGAATTTGAAATTGAATTTTGAATTCAGATTTCAGTGCTCTCTCTCTTTAATTCCAAACAAATAGTAAACCCCCTTCAAATGAGTTGAAATTTGGCAGTGTTATTATTTTAATTATTGGGACCCAAATTATGAATTTAGATCTCCGTGTTTGGAAGCTTTTGGGATATTTGAATCATCACTTTGAACTCACACCGTTATAATTCAAAGTTTTAATTCCCCCTCATTTTCCTAAGAGGGAATTAGTTGAGCCACTTGCTAGACTTTTGGGGATTTTACAGCAAGTCGCTCCACGTCTAACCAGACGTCTTCCCACCCGTCGTGCTACAAGGGAAACACCCTCTTACACTAGTGTACGGGGTCGAGGCCGCCCTCCCCCTGGAAACCACCATGGGCTCATCCCACGTCCGTACATATGGCGAAACCACGCAGAATCAGCTCCGGCGTGAAGATATTGACCTCGTCGACGAGGAAACGTGGCTAGCGGCTGCTAAAAACGCGCTACACAACCAAACGCTCTGGCGATATTATCAGCGGTACGCTCGGAGTAGACAGCCCAAGGTAGGGCCACCTGGTGCTTCGGCGAATACTTTCTCGAAAAGGGGTGACCACCCCCCTCTAGCTGGGAGGGTCCCTTCCGAGCAACACAAGTATGCTGCCCCAGGTGTGTCCGCCTAGCCACGGAAAATAGGATACCTCTACCCAATCCAAGAACATAGAACCCCTCCGTAAGTTCTGCACTTAGCGCAGCGGTAGGATCCTTTTTTCTGTGAAACGGTGCCATGGATTCTAGGAACAAGCTTAGAACAGCTAAGCTTTGGAGGAGTCCTGCTACTCCTGTCATCCGGAGTGGGTCGCTGCCTTCTTGTACGGCCTGTCTCCTCCTATGAAGGAAGCCTGAAATGAGAAAAAAACTGTCTTACCCTGCATACTCTTTACATTTTGTGCTCACTCACGCATATCAACTGTAAATGGCATGTCCGGAGTCTGTCCTACATACTTGTCCTAGGTCTCGTAACACTAGAAGGTCCTCTCGCTGAAAGGTTACCGCACATGGGAGGTTCAGGACGCGCAGCCTGCTTAGCCTGGTTCCATACCCTAAGCCTGCCGGACTACCTCCCCTGCACTACAACTGAGTACTTGGGGGCCGGAAGGTACACGCCTATGGACAAAAAAGTAACCGGACCCACATTGCCCCCTCTCTTTTTCGTGTTTTATTTCCAATACTTCTCCGGCCGTATGGCCGGCTGCTTTTTCCTTTGCTATCCTTAGTAGGAGCTGTGCTATCCTTCTGCAGGCGGTTCTGCTTGAGGTACCTGTTGTGTATACGGGGGCCCTGTGGTTGGCTCGTTGCTCGGGGGCCCTACGGTGCCGAATGGTCCCTCCCTTGAAAGGCTTACGCCAGTGGGAGGTCCAGGGTGTGTAGCCTGCTTTGCCTGTGTTGGTACCCTCAGTACCGGGTACCCCCGCGCATAGGAGAAAACTGCCTAAGGACCTCGCCCCCTCCGCAGGGGTGAGCTCCGAAGGCGCCACGTGTCCAGCAGGGCCGGGCCTCCCCTCTCCTCAGAGGCGAGCCCCGGGCCGGCCACGTGGCCAGCAGAGCCGGACCTCGCCCCCTCCGCAGGGGTGAGCTCCGAGGGCGCCATGTATCCAGCAGGGCCGGTCCTCTCCTCTCCTCAGAGGCGAGCCCCGAGCCTGCCACGTGGCCAGCGGTGCCGGACCTCACCCCCCCCCCCCCCCCCTGCAGGGGTGAGTTCCGAAGGCGCCACGTGTCCAGCTGGGCCAGGCCTCCCCTCTCCTCAGAGGCATGCCCCGGGCCTGCCACGTGGCCAGCAGTGCCGGATCTCACCCCCTCCGCAGGGGTCAGCTCCAAAGGCGCCATGTGTCTAGCAGGGCCGGGCCTCCCCTCTCATCAGAGGCAAGCCCCGGGCCTGCCACGTGGCCAGCAGTGCCGGACCTCACCCCCTCAGCAGGTGTGAGCTCCGAAGGCACCACGTGTCCAGCAGGGCCGGACCTCCCCTCTCCTCAGAGGCGAGCCCCGGGCCTGCCACGTGCCGTGCTGCCCGCCCTGGCGCGGTAGGCAGCAAGAGTAAAGGCATGCCATGCCTCATCCAATCAAGACATTCAAGACCCGTGCCTTCCCAAGACGCGGGGATGCGACGCGCGTGCCTGTCAGGTGGCACTGTGACCAATCGCGTCACAGTTAAGACAGGCACGCCATGTCAGAGGCCGTGGACCAATAAATACGGCGACAAGACATCCCCTGCCATCATCAACCGCTATGCCTAGCTTGCGGCACGGGCAGGACGGCAGAACAATGACTAAGAAGCCATCGCTAGAGACAACTACCAGCATTCACTACAAGATAGGGTAGATGGCAGGAAATCACCCCGGGGCCACCTGTCGGGCCCCGGGGCCCACCTTGTAAGCCATCCGAGCCTTGAAGTATAAAAGACTCGGGTTGGCAACGTTGCAAGGGGTTCGGCAGTTGGCTCCCTCTAGCGCCTAGGGCAAATCAGCTCATACAGAACACCAAGCTTAGAACTCCGATTCTAAGCTCCGAGCAATACAGCTCCCGTGGACGTAGGATATTACGCTCCGGTGGCCCGAACCATGTAAAAATCCTTGTGTCAATCCTCTCACGACCAACGTGAACTCCCGAGGGGACTAGCCCCTCCGAAAAAGAACCTCTGCGGGCTGCTCCTGAAGCAGGCCTGGGGGAAGTGTCGACGGAACACATCGACATTTGGCGCGCCAGGTAGGGGGCTTTTCTCTCTCGAGACAGGTCTGCGCCAACGAAGATGACCAAGCTTCCTTCACCGGCTGGCTCTTCGCGCCATCATTCCCGGTGAACGATGACCAGTGAGGGTCATGCCTCGACACGCTCAGGGAGGAGTGTGTCGGGACAGCTTGGGAGCCCGTTTCGGACTCCAACAACGCGGACTCCTACAACCTCAAGATCTGCTGCGGCGCAAGGTGCTACTCAAGCAAGAGCACTAGCTTCCGCACAAGCGCTCCTGCACAATCCACCTGCTGTGGACGCTCCCCAGGGGGCCGCCCAGCAGTGGATCCGTGACGTCAACCACCTCGTCACTGCTGCCGTCAACCCTCCGCTGCGGCGGGGACGACACCCCAGTCAACCAGATGTGTCGCTGTCGCGCACACCAATGGTTGACATGCAGACAGCAGACTCCCGCTCTACCAGGCTCTCAACGGCGGACCTGAGGTCAGAGCTGGAGGGACGTCACTTGGGGGAAGATGCTTGTGTGACCATCGAGCGGCGTCGGGAAAGGCGTCGCAACCACGAGGCCGACTACAGCATGTCGACTGCCTCGACTCAGCCTGGGCCTCAGACGTTCGCCATGCGACCTCTGCCCCAGGCCTACGCCACGCAGCATATGCAGCAACCATATGCCTTGCAGTCGGCGTCCCCGGTATATGGTGCACCATTGCACATGCCGGGGTACACCGTGCCAGCAGCGGACCAAGGGTTGGCGACACCAGGATCTGCAGCAGTAGGGACGGGGTGTGCGGCCCTGGCGCCCCACCTCCGCTTCACAGTGTGGCCATGCAAGTTCCGGCCACACCTGCCGGAGAAGTACGACGGAAGCGTCAACCCTGCAGAGTTCCTGCAGATCTACTCTACTGCCATCCTCGCGGCAGGAGGGGATGAGGCCATCATGGACAACTACTTCCCCGTCGCCTTGACCGGCCCGGCACGGTCATGGCTCATGAACCTGCCCCAGGGTTCCATAACTTCCTGGGGGGAGCTATGCCGACAGTTCACGGCGAACTTCAGCAGCTCCTACATGCGTCCCGGCACGGAGCTGGACCTCCACGCCGTGCGACAGCAACCGGGGGAATCACTGCACTCCTTCATCCAGCGATTCTCCCAAGTACGAAACACCATCCCTCACATCCAGAATGCATCAGTTGTGGTTGCATTCCGACAGTGTGTTAGGGACAAGAAGATGCTCGAGAAGTTGGCCACCAGGGAGGTGCGGGACGTCTCGGAGCTCTTCAGTCTGGTGGACAAGTGCACCAGAGCAGCAGAAGGGCGTAACTGGCACTCACAGCCAGCCTCCGAAGCAGGAGGGCAGCCTGGAGCTAGTGCTGCGCCCCAAGGGAGCAGCAAGAAGAACAAGAAGAAAGGCGGTGGCAAGGTCAAGCCGCCGGCCGGAGCTCCTATTGCTGCAACTGCAGCACCCAGCAGAGCTCGGGGCCACGCCCCGACAAGAGACCAAGGCTGTCACCCGACAGTGGTGGCCGTAGTGAGCCGTGCCCGGTACACAACACCAGGGGCCACACTGCTGGTGAGTGCCGGGAGATAAAGAAGCTCGCGGAGCGCTTCCGCGAGGGGAAGCAACCGCGCACAGATGGTGCTCCCTTCCGCCAGAGGGAGGGCAAGCAGAAGGTCGACCCCCGGGACGATGGTGATCAAGAAATGGAGTACCAGGAGCCTCAGCGCACCATGAAGGCGGCCCACAACCATGGGGACTCCAGCTCCGGTGAAGACAAGCACCGGAAGGCGCTCCATGTCATCTACGGAGGGTCCTCGGACCCCTCGTCCCAGAACGCAGTCAAGACCCTACGCCGAGCAGTGGCGTCGGTGGCTCCTACCCCAAGTGCAGCGCCACACCTCAAGTGGGTAGGGACCCCCATCAGCTTCGACGCCTTTGACTGCCCCAAGAACATGGCTGGGGCTGGACAGCTACCTCTCTTGGTAGCCCCAACCAAAGCCAATGTAAAGATGTATCACATACTGGTGGATGGCGGGGCCGGCCTCAACCTCATCAGCTGTGCAGCTTTCCAGAAGCTGCAGATTCCCATGGCCAACCTCACCCCGTCGATCCCGTTCCCAGGGGTAGGGTCAGTACAGGTCGTCCCATATGGGAACATAAGTCTCCTGGTGACCTTCGGAGCTCCGGACAACTATCGGATAGAATATGTTCTGTTCGATGTCGCGGAGGTCGACCTCCCCTTCAATGCCATCATCGGCAGACCGGCCTTGTACCGGTTCATGGCGGTAGCCCACTACTGCTACCTGGTCCTGAAGATGCCTACAGGTGTCAGCCTTGGAGAAGCTCCAAGCACTTGCAGCAGCCCGAGCACCAGCCCCTGGCGGTGCAGAACCGGGCCGGGTCCACCCTAGTGCACGCCATCGTGCCTCAACCTCTGCACCCCGAGTGCAACCCTCTGACGAAGGCGACGTCCCCCTGAAGGTCATCCAAGTCGGCTCCGAGGCTGCCCAGACCACCCGCATAGCCGGGGGCCTGGACAGCAAATAGGAATGCGCGCTCATCACCTTCCTCCGGGACAACGTCGACGTGTTTGCATGGCAACCATCGCAGGTGCCCGGGATCCCTAGGGAGGTGATTGAGCACCATCTGAAGATCTACCCCGATGCTCGGCCGATCCAACAGAAGCCCCGGAAGCAGTCCATCGAGCGGCAGAACTTCATCCGTGAAGAGATAAAGAAGCTGCTCGATGCTGGCTTTATACGGGAGGTCCACCACCCCCGATGGTTGGAAAATCCTGTTGTCGTCCCGAAGGCTGGCGGGAAGCTCCGGATGTGCATCGACTACACCAGTCTCAATAAGGCATGCCCTAAGGATCCATCCCCTCTCCCTATAATAGATCAAATTGTAGACTCTACATCAGGCTGTGATTTGTTATGCTTCCTAGACGCCTACTCAGGCTTCCACCAAATACCAATGTCTAGAGAAAATGAGGAACACACTGCTTTCATAACAGTAGATGACCTGTATTGTTATGTCTCCATGCCTTATGGTTTGAAAAATGCTCTTCCTACCTTTGTACGTGCTATGCATAAAACGTTTGGAGAGCTAATCCGAGACTTAGTAGATGTGTATGTCGATGACATCGTTGTCAAGGTCAGAGAGAGCACATCCTTGCTAGATAACCTAGCTCTAGTCTTTGACAAATTGTGCTCCACGCGCACCAAGCTAAACCCAGACAAATGTGTGTTCGGTGCTTCCTCTAGAAAGCTCCTTGGATTCCTGGTCTCACACCGAGGGATCGAGGCCAACCCAGAGAAGATCAAGGCCATCGAGCTGATGCGGCCCGCGGCTCGCATCAAGGACGTCCAGAAGCTCACGGGATGTCTAGCTGCGCTCAATCGGTTTATACCTTGGCTAGCTGAGCGGGCTCTTCCCGTCTTCAAGCTCCTGCGCAAAGCCGGTCCATTTGTATGGACCGAAGAAGCAGAAGAAGCATTCCAGGGGTTGAAGCAGCACCTATTGACGTTGCCCATCATGGTTGCCCCTGAGCCCGGTGAGCATCTACTGCTCTACATCGCGGAGACGACAGAAGTGGTGAGCATGGTCCTAGTCGCAGAGCGGCCGGACCCCTCACCACTACAACTTGCTCCTGCTGCAGAAGTCAAGCACCAAGGCTGTCCGGACCCCATGGGGGGCCCCGACAGCCAAGAGATCTCCAAGGCCCAGGCCCCAGAGACCACAATCGACCTCCCGGAGGTCCAATACGGCCGAGAAGACCCCGGGTTCCAGTCCCCGGAGGTTGCCCCGGATCTAGAGGAAAGGAGGTCCAAGGGTCCGGTGCCAACAGAGGAAGAGATCCCTGATCCCCCCGGGAGAGTCCGGACCGTCCAAAGGCCCGTCTACTACATCAGTGAAGTCCTCCACGACGGTACCTGGAGGTACATAAACTGTTGTATGCAGTGCTCATGGCGTCCAGGAAGCTCCGGCACTACTTCCAAGCCCACAGGATCTCGGTGGTCACCTCCTATCCGCTGAGGACCATCCTCCACAGCCCTAACGCAACTGGCAATGTCGCCAAGTGGGCAGCGGAGCTGGCGGAGTTCGAGCTGGACTTCCTACCACGTCATGCAGTCAAGAGCCAAGCACTGGCTGACTTCGTGGCTGAGTGGACGCCATCACTAAGCAACCAAGGGGGCCCTGAAGGTGGATGTCAAAGTGTGTAGCCGACACTTCCCCCGGGCCGGCTCTGGGCAGCCCGCGGAGGTTCTTTTTCGGAGGGGCTAGTCACTTATGGAGAGCTTCAGCATTAGGGACGATTGAGGGAGAAGCTTGACACGGGGATTTTTACGTGGTTCAGGCTGCCGGAGCGTAATACCCTACGTCCATGGTGAGCTGAGCTGCTTGTTGTATTGCTTGCTGCTCAGAACCGGAGTCCTGAGCTTGAGAGTGTAAGATGTCGAATGGCTAAAGTGCGAACCCTTGCTAACGTTGCCTACCCGAGCCTTTTAAAGTCCAGGGCTCGGGCGGCTTACAAGGTGGGCCCGGGACCCGACAGGTGGTCCCGGGGAGATTGCCTGCCATCTACCGTATCTGTAGTTACGGCGGTAGTTGCCTCTGGCGAGGGCTTCCGAGTCTTCGTTCTGCCGCCCTGCCCATGCCGCAAGCTAGTCGTAGTGGTTGGCAGGGGCGGCAGGGGATGTCTTGTCGTTGTGATTATTGGCGGGCAGGCTCTGACGCGGCGTGCCAGTCTGCGATGTGACTGGACGCAATGGCATCTGACAGAGGCGTGCTCCGCGTCTCCGCGCCTTGGGAAAGCGCGGGTCTTGAATACCTTGTACGGGCAAGGTATGGCGCGTCTTTACTCCTCCTGCCTACCGCGCGGGGGAAGGCAGCGCTGCTCTACTGGCCATGTGGCGGGTCCGGAACTCTCCCCGCGGAGGGGGGAGGTCCGGCTCTTGTGCCCACGTGGCGGGCCCGGAGCTCTTCTCTGAGGAGAGGGAGATCCGGCTCCGCTGGACACGTGGAGCCTTTGGAGCTCTCCCCGCGGTGGGGGAGGTCTGGCCCCGCTGGTCATGTGGAGCCTTCGGAGTCCTCCCCGCGGAGGGGGGAGGTCCGGCTAAGTTGGCCATGTGGCGGGCCCGGAGCCACCCTCTGAGGAGAGGGAGGTCCGGCCCCGCTGAACACATGGTTCCTTCGGAGCTCTCCGTGCGGAGAAGGGCGAGGTCCTTAGGTAGTTACCCCTGTGCGCGGGGGTACCCCTTATTGAGGGTACCGACAGTGGCCCCCGGGCCCATCTCGGGGGATATAGCGAGCCTGAGTTGGGGCCCCAGTCTCTTCCGCTCCGTGCACCTTCTCGAAGACCCGTATTGACCGTTGCCGGAGCACGAACAGTCACGGGATCGTGGGAGCGTGTGCCCCACTTGATGGCTGCGTTTACTGCGGCGGTTCCCAAGGCTGCCACTTCTGCACATCGCCGCGCCTTTTCGGGAACCTCCAAAGTGTCTCGCCGGCTCGTCCCCTTGGGAGACTGACTTCTCGGCCCACCGCTTCAGCCGGACGGCTTGGGTCCACTTGTCATCGATGCTTGGTCTTGGAGCTGAAGCGGTTGTTCAAGCGGCGTATTCAAAGAGTTTCGAATCGCTTTGAATCGCGCCTGGAAAGTTTAAAGGGGATCTTACCCGCATTGCGGCTTCCCTTCGCACTTCCCAGCACTTGCATCTTCCTTGAGCTCTTACGCCCTTGTCTTCCCTGTCCTTGAGCCCCCATCTGCCATGGCTTCCAACTTGCCTCCGCTGCGTCTCGCTCGGTCGGCCGAGCTCGGGTCAGTGCGCAGGCTGCTGGGCTGGCACGCGGAGGAGCAGAAGTGCCGGCTCCGGCAGGGATCTCTCCCCCTGCTCCTGGAGAAGGGGGAAATAGTCTTCTTCACTGCCTACGCCACGGCGGGGTTTGTCCCGCCAATTTCTTCCTTCTTCGTGACGCTGCTGGAGACGTACGGTCTCCAGCTCCACCACCTTTCCCCTAACTCCTTCGCGATGGCCGCCGTCTTCGTGCACTTCTGTGAGATGTTTGTGGGGGTGCACGCTTCAGTGACACTCTTCCGCTACTTCTTCGTGTTGCGGACGACCGGGCACAGTTTGAAGACCCAGCTGGGGGCGTACTACTTCCAGAATTGCTGCAAGGATCCGAAGGCCTCTGGGTACCTTCTACCTTTCGGTGCGTCGAGGTGGGAAAACTGGAGGGAGAACTGGGTGATCGTGCAGACCGACGAGCATGATCGCCTGCAGCTCCCAACTGCCTGTCCGACCACCGATCGTCGCTTTTGGGAGGAGATCCCGGAGCTGGAGCAGGAGTACGTTCCGGTCTTGGAGCGGATCCGGTTCCTGGCCAACGAGGGGCTGACGTCCCTGATGGTGCTGATAGATTTCCTCTCACGCCGTATTGCACCCTTGCAGCAACGCAACCGCCCGGCGTGGTACTACACCGGCGAGCTCGACTGCACCAGGCTGGAGAGGGGTCTCGGCTCTGATCCTTCTGAGGAAGAGCTGTACGATATGGTGGCCAAGGTGAGTAGCGACTACGTCACCGGCGGTGACCTCACCTTCCCGGCCTCTGGCACTCCCCTCTTCTTGGAGCCGCAGAGGAGGGCAGAGTTGCTGCGGAAGATGCCGAATCTTGACGACATCGGGATCGCCGTTCGTCAGGTTGGGGATGCCCTCTGGGGGATCTCGATTCTCAGGATCGAGCGCTCTGGGGCGGAGCGCGAGGCGTCTATCGCTGTCCAACCCGCACCAAGGGTCGACGGGGCTCAGACCGTCGACAAGGGGAAGGGAAAGGAGCCGGGCCCCGGGCAGCCAGAGAAGAAACGTGCCCGGTCCCCTCCGAGGGCGTCGTTTGCGCCAAGCCAGGGGGCCGGGGTACCCTTGCGCCCATCTTCCGGAGGCACTGGTTCATCATGTGGCGACCCAAAGAGACCCCGGGTCTCCCCCTCCGGCGGGTCTGTTCTCGGACAGCGGCAGTCCGAGGAGCCCCAGGCGTCTCGCCACTCTTCCTCAGGCGGGGGGGGGGGGGGGGCTTCCAAGAAGGACGCCGGTGGGGTGACGCCTGGGGGTGTGCCAGGGGCTCAGATGCCACAGCCAGCGAGCGTTCCGGCTGCAGGTTCTGGCGGTTCTGCCCCGGCCTAGAGGCCGGGGCCCCATGCCTGTTGGAGCGCTCACGCTGCCCAGTAAGTGTTGCTCTTTCTGGCTTTTAAAATTAGCGTTCCTTTCTCCTTTCTTAGCCCGAGAGCTTCTTTTTTCAGCAGGGACTCACCGGCTGCCGGGGGCGAGTCTATTCCCCGACCATCTCCAGCCAGCGGAGGCTCTGTGCCGCAGCATCCGGGAACTGCGGCGGTTCCGACGGCCCCCAAGTCGGCGGGGGCTTCTTCTGTGCCGGCGGGTTCGCCCCCCGCGGTGGTGGCGGAAGCACCTGCTCGTCCTCCCTCGCCAGCCCGGAAGTCCGGCGCTGACGCTGGAGGGGCTGCTGCGGGCGCAGCTGCTGGCCCCCTGGCTCCCCCGGGTCAGCGCCTCGCCTCAGTTGCCGAGGCACCGTCACCTTCTCCGATCGTGGACGCGACGGGGGAGGTCAGGGGCGCGGCTCCTGCCCCCGCCGCCCCGCTGTCCATATGGGATGCCTTGGGGCATGCTCAGGCTGGCGTCCGGCAGGTCCAGGCCGCCTTTGAGCGGGAGCGGGAGGTGCTGGCTGGGGAGAGGGAGCGCCTCCTTAGCTGGGAGCATCTCCTGAAGCAGCGGACCCAGGAGGCTAAGGCAGAGCTCGACTCGAGGCAGTCGAGGCTTGATGCCATGGGGGCGCTGCTCGACACTCAGAAGAGGGCCGTCGACCGCCTGGGCTCAGAGACTCGGCGGCTCCGCGCTACTTTCAGCGAAGCTCAGGCCAGGGCCGAAGCGCGCTCCACTGCCGTGGAGGAGTTGCGGCTGCAGGTAGCTCGCCGAGAGTGCGCCGTCGCAGATCGGGAGCGTGCCGTGGCGGCCGAGGAGGAGAAGGTCGCTGCACGGCTGGAGGCCAGCGAGGGTGAGCTGAGGGCTCGGGGTGAGGAGCTGGAGCTCCGCGAGTCGGCTGCTGCCGTGAGGGAGGAGCAATCCTCCCGGGAGCACCAGGCGGCGCTGGATCGCGAGTTGGCGGACCGCCAAGAGGTGGAGAAGCTCCAGGCTTCGTGGTCTGTCGAAGCCAGGGTGGTCTGGAGCTTTGTCACTGAGGCGGGGTCCGCCCTGGTTCCCCTTGGTTTCAGCCCGGTGCGGACGGAGGCTCCAGCACAGGGGGTGTCTGGGGCAATCCTGGCGCTTGAGTGCGTCAGTGCCAAGCTGGGCAGCCTCGAAGCGGTGATCGCCGATAAGCTTGAGGTGGAGGGACGAGGTCTGGCGAAGGAGGTCGCCACGCATGTGCTGGCGTGCTTCAAGAGCCAAGACCCTTCCTTCTCTCTGGAGCTAGTGCGACTAGGTCCCGCCGTCGAGCGGGAGGAAGCTGCCAGGGCAGAAGTCGGGGACATGGCCGCCCTCGTGGCCTCTAGGTTCCAGCAGGAGTCCGGGGACTCTTAGGCAGCCGCCGCCGAGGCCAGAAGGCCCTGTATCTTCTCTTTTTTTTGCTTTTGTTGAGTCTGTAGTCCAGCTCATGGAGCTTTGAATGAATAGACTCTTGTTATTTTCCTTGCCTGTATATTTTTATCTTCTCCTCGGCTTGGCCTGGCCGAGTCCTTAGCTCCGCAAGGTACTCAGAGGTCTTCACCAACCTTGAAGTCTTGTACAGACACCTTCCCCGGGTCCTTATTGTATTAAGGGCCCAAGGGATCTTCGGAGCTCGCCCCGTGAGAACGGGGAGGTCCAGATCTTCCGGCCACGTGGCGGGCCCGGAGCTCTCCTCTGAGAATATGGAGGTTCGACCCCACGGGACACGTGGGGCCTTTGGAGCTCACCCCGCGGAGGGGGGAGGTCTGGGTTCTGCTGGCCACATGGCGGGCCCGGAGGTCTCCTCTGAGGAGAGGGAGGTCCGGCCCCGCGGGACACGTTGAGCCTCCGGAGCTCTCCCGCGGAGGGGCGAGGCCCGGCTCTACCGGCCACGTGGCGGACCCGGATTTACCCTCTGAGGAGAGGGGGGCTCCGGCCCCGCCGGACACGTGGGGCCTCCGGAGCCCGCCTCTACGGAGGGGGCGAGGTCCGGATCCTTCGGTCTTGCGCTGGAGCTCTGGTCTTGCGCGGTCCCGTAGTGGCCCACTGGTAGGTGTGGCCAATTGTTTGGGCACACCTACCGTACTCCTGCGGGGGAGCTAAGGCCGGGAGGTCCTGCACACAAGTAAGGGAAACGTAATTCTCCTTGGGGCTCCCCCTTCCCTATCTCTTAGTCTTATTTGGCTTACAATCCTGATCCGGTATACGGGGCTTGGGTACTTCAGTGCGTGAAGTGCCGGGGGCTCGAGGCCCCCTGGCCATCGGCAGGTGCCTCAAACGCGACCGTCTTCGGTAGGATAGCAAATGCCGACTAGGGGTGAGAATGGGAAAAGGAAGCTGAGTGCATGGTGAGCATGCATAGGAAGTGCGGTCATAAAAATTAATACGTAATTTAAATTAGCACAAGGGAGGAGCAAAGCAGGACAGGTTCCTTTCCATATAAATTTCTGTAGGAGGAAGGCAGGCTAAACATGGAGGCAACGACCCGACCCATTAAGAAGGGAAGCAAGACTCTACGCGCTTAGGGTCGGAACCAGGCCAAGCTGAACGTAGTCCTGGACCGTCCCCTGAGACTTAGCTGCTCCGAGCGCTGTTCCTGGACTCTATGGAATCTATTACAGAAAGAAAAGAATGTCCTACTATTGCTCTAGGGGTAGAACTTACGGAGGTGTTCTATGTTCCAAGGGTTCGGGAGCGGATCCCCATCCTCGGTGGAAAGGCGTATGCACCCGGTGCGACAAACTTTTGTGACTCGGAAGGGACCTTCCCAGCTGGGAGAGAGTTTGTCGGTCCTTTCGCGAGAAAGTAGGCGCCGCAACACCAGGTCGCCTTCCTGCAGCTCTCGAACATGCGCAGTCCTTTGGTGGTAGCGCCAGAGCGTTTGCCGGTACCGTGCGTTGCGGACTGCTGCATGTAATTGGGCCTCATCGACGAGGTCAATGTCTTCACGCTGAATGTCGTCCTGCGCGGCTTTGTCGTAAGCTCAGACACGGAGAGACCCCATGGTGATCTCTGGGGGAAGCACAGCTTCGGCCCCGTACACCATGAAGAAGGGTGTCTCTCTGGTGGCCCGGCTCTGGGATGTCCGGTTAACCCATAGTGTGCTCGGAAGCTCGTCCACCCACTTGGTGCCATGTTTCTTCAAGCCGGCATAGGTGCGAGTCTTGAGGCCCCGAAGAATCTCGGCGTTGGCCCTCTCGACTTGCCCATTGCTCTTTGGGTGAGCAACGGAGGCATATCACACCTGGATTCCGAGGTCTTCGCTAGTCTCGGAACGCTGCGCTGGTGAACTGGGTCCCGTTGTCGGTGATGATTCTGTTCAGGACCCCGAACCGGCAGACGATCGACTTGATGAACTTTACTGCGGATTGCTTGTTGATGGTGACGACGGGTGTGGCTTCTGGCCACTTGGTGAACTTGTCGATGGCGACGTAGAGGTACTGGAATCCCCCGACGGCTTTGGGGAATGGTCCCAGGATGTCCAACCCCCGGTGAACGGCCACGAGGGCGGGATCATCTGAACCACCTGAGCCGGTGTGTGGATCTGCTTGGCATGGAACTGGCACGCCTTGCAGCTCTTGACCAGCTTGACAGCATCCTGGAGTGCTATCGGCCAGCAGAAGCCATGCCGGAAGGCTTTACCGACGAGCGTGCGTGAGGAAGAGTGACTCCCACATTTGCCTCCCTGGATCTCAGCGAGCAAGTCGCAGCCTTCCCCCTGGGTTATGCACCGCAATAGGACGTGGTTGGCGCCACGCCGGCAGAGATCCCCTTCTACCAGCGCGTACCTTTTAGCCATGCGCATGATCCGTTCAACGGATACACGTTCATCAGGGAGGATGTTGTCTTTCAAGTAGTCCCGGATCTCCGTGATCCATGCATCGGGTCTGACCTGAGCTTCTGAATCTTGAGAGCTGGGATGCACGGAGTCCTCAGTGACGCTTACGATCCTTGGCGGCATCCATGGCCGCAGGGCCGCCGGGACCGCCAGCTTCGAGGTGCTGGTCCAGCCCCCTTCGCCCGGCTCGGCAGGCCGGGCTGTGGGCCGCAGCAACGTCCTCTCGAAGACCCCTTCGGGCACAGGGGCTCCGGTGGAGGCCTTCGTTGAGAGGTCGTCGGCTGCGGAATTGCCAGCGCACGGTACATGGCGCAGGTCCAAGGCGAGGAAATCTTTCTCCAACATCGGCACGTGTAGCAGATAAGCAGCTAGCGGTGGCTCATTGCAGGAGCATTCACCCTTAACTTGCTTGATGACTAGCTGGGAGTCGCCCTGTGTCAGCAACTGGCGAGCGCCCAGAGACAGGGCTGTCTTTAGGCCAAAGATCAGTGCTTCATACTCTGCCATGTTGTTGGTTGCCTTGAAATTGAGACACACCATGTATCCAAACTGCTCCCCCGATGGCATGAGAAGCAGTACGCCAGCACCGGCCCCCTGCTTTCACGAGGAGCCGTTGAAGAAGAGCGTCCAGTGAGGCCCGGTGAAGACCGGAGCTCGGGGCTTTGGTTCACCGTCTTCGTGGCCCCCTGGGTTAGCCTTCGTTGGCGTTGTCACACCCGGTTTTTCCGAAGAAACAACCAAGTGAATATCACATGTATGCCAGGATCATTTTCTCATACATGTGATGACAAATAGTGAAGCATCATTTATTACAAGCCAGGTGTCGAATATAAATAAGTCTTACATCGCAAATGTCTCAATGGACACTAATGCTTCATCACAAGTAAATAAACTAGCAGCGGAATATTATTCTTTAGGGCTCCATCACAGGCGTTGCCCGGGGGTCTTCATGAACCTAAAATCCTTCCTCGGGTCCAAAATCTTGGTCATTATACACCACCTCATTATCTTGACCTGAGCAGCAATATAAACCAACAAATATGCAAGGTTGAGTACCAATGGTACTCAGCAAGTGTCGGAAAATTATATCATGCATGGCTAGAACAAGGAGAGTTTGAACTCATGGTTAAAGCACTACGCAATTAATACCTATCACCTTAGCTTATTAAGCACCTACATTACTACACAGGTGAAATGGTCCCAATCTCCCATCCCATCATCATAATCCAATAACCATAACATCATTTCCAGTGTTAAGCTCCCCGCTTAACTTCCAAAACCATCAATCCTCTAATCATGAATAAGTCCAGGCCGCTCTTGACCATGAGCACGGCTGTCAAGACAGTTTTGACTCTGCAGAGTTTGTACCACTGTACCCACAAGTAGTGATTTCATCCCCCGTTGCCGGGTGGACTAAAAGAACCTCCATTATGCCAGTGGCTACGATCCACATTCACACTTCCCAGGTGTGTAGCCAGGAGATCACTACGAAGCCTTTACAAAGGGATTCCCGACGAGTGTGGGCCCACTGAGGTTTCACCCCTAACAGCATACAAGAGGCTCCAACCCCGCTGCAGTGGCCCCCTCTTGAGCCTTGCGGTTCATATGGTAGTCCAGCTGACACCTATTCCCCGCACCATCCAACACACCCATACTACGCCGGGGATACACCTAATTAATTGGCCAAGCTGCCCCATCTCAGCATGTGGTTGGCACTGTAAAGCCGGGTTACATGCTCCATGAACCGGTCCTTAGGATCCAGGCAAGTACTAAACACAAACCCAAGTCTCGTGCACCCAGCACACAACCAAAACATCCAACTTGCCTTGATCCCTACCTCTACATAACTCACAATGTCTCATTCAAGAGTATGGTAAAATAAACTGATGATATCATATCCCAATTATCCCATTCTAAGCAAGGCTAAGCATATGCATGTAAATAAATGACATGACAAAATAAATCCCAACCCAAGCTACAAGGAAACAAGGTAATGCAATTCTAGGGAAACTTTCCTAGCATGGGTTTCATATTTCATTTGACAATGCAAATAATTCTATCTACACATCCTAGCATAGGATCAAAGTGGTCAAGGACACTTGCCTCCTTCTTGCTGCTCTTGAAATGGGTAGTCCTGATCTTGGAAAGGATTAACTTGCTCTTGAACAGGTTCTACTTCATACCATCACACATAGCAAAAGAAGAACAACAATCATAAGACATAGTTCACACTTCTTACTTCATACAAACCACACATTCATATTTATGAAATTCATTCACCATTATATGCGTTGTGGTTACTTTGTGTGTTGATCTGTGGCTTGCACACACTTTTATTTATATGTGTATGATTCCTACTTTGGTGTTCATGTTTATACTTACCTACTATATATATGTATATATATGTGTGTTTCAGTTTTAAATAAATTCCTTATATTAAACTACTACACCTTTTCACTACCAAATATGTATGAAAAGTATTTTTCTTCTCCATATGTGCCTTCAGAATTTCTACCAACCCTAAACTGAATTCTTTGTATTTTAGAAACTCCATTTATCATTTACTAGTTGCTATATTTTCAGATTTATATTCCTATGCATAATTGTGTATTTTATTATGAAATTAGTAATACACATCATCTAAACAGTATAGGTTTTGGTCCTAAATAATTTAATAACATATTTTGACCTTGGCCTCTGATGTAAACTATTTCATAATTATTTTCCCCTTTTTTTTCTATAGCTATTCTTTACTTAAAAATGTGTCCTTATACTAAATAATGTGAATAATAAATGAAACAGATTCATTTCAGCCCAAAAATAGATTTTTATCTCACTCCAAAGTTTTCTAAGTACTGAGAAAGTTTTTAATTAATTTTGACAATTATGTTTGTCCCCTTTTTTTAATTTTTAAACACTAGTTACATATTCAATGTTTTAAATTAAATACTAAACAGGGCTAAAATAATGAACTCACCTCATTACAGGTTCTATAATATTATTTTCATAATTTCCAGGGGTCTAGCTACACTTATCAGAGGTGTTTTTCCTAATTTCTATTAAGTCCAGGGGCTAAAACTGATTTTTAAATGAATTTACATGATTTTCTGGAGTTCCAGGGGCTAGATCTGAAGTTTCCGGGGCTAGCTCTCAATTCCAGAGAACCCCAGGGGGTAGCACGTAAGAATTCCAGTCTTTATAATGCGGGGTTGACGTGGACCGTCCGATTTTAAACCGACGGCTGAGATTATAACATCGAACCGGTACGCGGGGTTTTAAAGTCTACCGTGCGATTTAAAATAAACGGCGCACAAGCGGCCACGTCGCTCCGATCGAGCGCGGGCGGCGCTGCCAGCGGCGCACGGCGGCGGGAAGCGGCCATCTCGCCGGAAAGTTTTGGATCCTCGAGAATTCTGCCTAAAACTGTGATCTTATGGCATAGATCGGTAGAGGGGAGGTCGGGGATCTCACCTCGGGGGTTTTCTCGAGCTCGGGGGTCCTGGAAAGTGATCGGCGGCGAGGTCCGAGGCAAAACCACGGCGAAGCTCGTCGGCGCTGTGTTTACACCGTAAGTCTCCGAGTTTTCTGCACCTGCAAAGTTCCCCGGAGGCGGTGGATCAAGACCAGCGAGTTAGATCAGAGTTTCCGAGCTTAGATCGGCCAGAATTCACCGGCGAAGTCTCGGTGCTCACCGGAGTAAAAATCGGCGATCGCGTGGGAAAAACCGATCGGGGCTGGGGTTTTTATAGCCGGGGGAGGGCGGTGGGTCGGTTGTGATCGAGTTGGAGTCTTCTGGGACCAGAATTCGGGCTGAGGGACGCAGTTTCCAGGCGGTTAAGATCGCGCGCGCTCGGGGGGGAAAAGTCCGGGGTCGGCGCGAGCGAGGTTGGGGATGACAGGTGGGTCCCACCTGTCTGTGAGAGACAGCACGGCGCGCGCGGGGGCGGGCTGGCGCGGGGGAAACTGGGCCGGCTGGCGGGTTTCGGCCCACTGGCGGTTTTTTTCCCGTTTTCTCTTTTTCTTTTTCCATTTCTTTTCTGTTTTGAGTTTAATTTGAATTCCAGTTTGAATTTGAATTTTTGCAAAACATGCAACACGTCCAAAAATTTTTAAATTCCCCTCTGAACATGGTTTAGAGTTTTGAATCAAAATTTGGGGTGTTACAGCTCTACCCCCCTAAAAAAAATCTCATCCTCGAGATTGGTGTTTCTAAGAAAACAATTCCGGAAATTGTGCCTTGAGCTCATCTTCCCGTTCCCAGGTGGCTTCCTCTTCTGAGTGATGCTTCCACTGCACCTTGCACATCCGGATTCTTTTATTTCTGGTGAGGCGTTCCATTGTCTCCAAAATCTTGTATGGTTGCTCGGCATAAGACAAATCTTCAGCTACATCCACTTCATTCATGGGTAACACCTCTTCAGGCGTCCTCAGGCATTTCTTGAGTTGTGACACATGGAATACATCGTGCACGTCCGATAGATGAGCCGGTAACTCTAGTTGGTACGCCACTTTGCCTTTTCTTTCCAAAACTTGAAAGGGTCCGATGTATCGAGGTGACAACTTCCCTTTCACCTTGAACCGACGAAGTCCTCTGATAGGGGACACCTTGAGATAAACATAGTCTCCCACGTTGAAAACGAGCTCTCTCCTTCGTACATCAGCATAACTCTTCTGGCGTGTTTGTGCTATCCTCAAGTTGTTGCGAATCTCCCTCACCTTCGCCTCGACTTCTTGTAGCACTTCTGGACCAAACACTTTACTTTCTCCTGTTTGGTTCCAAAATAGGGGAGTTCTGCACTTCCTTCCATACAAAGCTTCAAACGGTGACATTTTCATACTAGCTTGATAGCTGTTGTTATAGGAAAACTCCGCATACGGTAAGTTTTTGTCCCAACTCCTATTGTTTTTGAGTGCACATGCCCTTAACATATCTTCAAGGATCTGATTGGTTCTCTCCGTCTGCCCGTCAGTTTGGGGATGATAGGCAGAGCTGAAGTTCAGATGGGTTCCCATGG
This sequence comes from Neostapfia colusana, assembly GCA_030760725.1. Classification (NCBI taxonomy): domain Eukaryota; kingdom Viridiplantae; phylum Streptophyta; class Magnoliopsida; order Poales; family Poaceae; genus Neostapfia; species Neostapfia colusana. The sequence continues at coordinate 104,992,014 of JASWHV010000004.1, read as the reverse complement.
TTTCATGCAACTTTTGCCAAAACCTCGAGGTGAACTGTGTCCCTCGGTCCGACACTATCTTCTTTGGCACTCCATGGTAACACACAATCCTTGACATGTACAATTCTGCCAATTTGGATCCGCTGTAGCTTTCTTTCACCGGAATGAAATGAGCTACCTTGGTTAGCCTATCAATAATGACCCATATTGAATCATACCCGGATTGGGTCCTAGGCAATCCCACGACAAAATCCATGCTGATTTCTTCCCACTTCCATTCAGGTACTTTAAGTGGTTGCAATAATCCCGCGGGTCGTTGATGTTCTGCTTTCACCAACTGACATGTGTCACATAGGGCAACATGTTCCGCGACATCTCGCTTCATGCCATACCACCAATACCTGCTCTTGAGGTCCTGGTACATCTTCGTACTCCCAGGATGAATGGAATAGTCAGAATCGTGAGCCTCCTTCAAAATTAATTCACGGATCTCCTTTACTTCTGGCACACAGATCCTTTTCCCGTGCCACACCGTTCCTTGTTCATCCCCTCTAAAACCAGGAGCTTTATTTTCCTTAATGAGCTGTCTGATCTCTTGTATCTTCTCATCATTCTTTTGGCCCTCGCGTATGTCTTGCTCGAGTGTGGAGTCCACTTCCATGGCGATGGCTTCACCACTATTTACTAGACATAGATTGAGTCTTATAACCTCGTCCTTCAATTCTGCAGGCATGTCCTTCAAGCTCAACTTATTGACCTGCACTTTCCGACTCAAAGCATCGGCCACGACGTTTGCTTTCCCGGGATGATAGTTGATGCCTATATCAAAGTCATTGATTAGCTCTAACCATCTCCTTTGTCTGAGGTTGAGATCTGGTTGTGTGAATATGTACTTCAAACTCTTATGATCCGTGTATATCTCTGTCCTCTTCCCCATCAAATAGTGCCGCCAAATTTTCAACGCGTATACCACTGCAGCTAGTTCTAGGTCATGTGTAGGATAGTTCTTCTCGTGCTTCCGAAGCTGCCGAGATGCATAGGCCACGACATGTCCTTCTTGCATGAGAACACATACCAACCCATTTCCAGAGGCATCGCAGTACACTGTGAAATTCTTCTGCATATCTGGCATAACCAGCACTGGGGCTGTTGTCAATCTCTTCTTTAGCTCCTGAAAGCTTGTATCGCACTGTGGCGTCCAGGTGAATGTGATTCCCTTTTCCAACAATTTGGTGAGAGGTCTCGAGATCTTGGAGAATCCCTCAATAAACCGTCGATAGTATCCAGCCAATCCCAAAAAGCTTCGAACTTCCCCGACATTTTCAGGGGTTTTCCACTTCTGGATATCCTCGATTTTGGCGGGATCTACGGAGATTCCTCCCTCCGAGATTATATGTCCTAAAAAGGGAACTCTCTTCAGCCAAAACTCACACTTGCTCAACTTGGCATATAGTTGGTGTTCTCTCAGCCTCTGTAACACCAACCTTAGACGTTTCTCATGTTCTTCTTCATTTTTGGAGAAGACGAGAATATCATCTATGAAAACCACCACAAATTTGTCCAGATATTCCATGAATACCTTGTTCATGAGGTACATGAAATATGCCGGGGCATTGGTTAGCCCGAAAGGCATGACAGTGTATTCATACAGTCCGTACCGAGATACGAAAGCTGTCTTGGGAATATCAGATTGCCTTATCTTGAGTTGGTGGTACCCCGACCTGAGATCAATTTCTGAGAACACACAAGCTCCCCTCAACTGATCGAACAAGTCTTCAATGCGGGGCAATGGGTATTTGTTCTTGACGGTTACCTCATTCAAGGCACGGTAATCCACGCATAACCTTTGGGTTCCGTCTTTATTAGGCACAAATATCACCGGAGCTCCCCATGGTGAGGAACTAGGGCGAATATACCCCTTCTCCGTCAATTCTCTCAAATGATCCTTGAGCTCTTCTAGCTGCTTGGAGTCCATTCGATAAGGTCTCTTGAATATCGGGGCTGTTCCCGGTACTAGCTCAATCGCGAATTCCACATCACGGTCGGGAGGCATACCTGGCAACTCCTCCGGAAAAACATCCGGATATTCCCTGATAGTCCTGATTTCCTCAACTTTCACCTCCACTTGATTTAATTTGATGTCCCTCCTAGGCTCGTGTATCGTTATGAACTTTACTCTCGTGCCATTGGGGTGAGTTAGTTCCACCGTTCTGGTCGAACAATGGATGATTCCTTTATGTTTGGTCAACCAATCCATACCCAAAATAATATCTATCCCTTGTGAATCTATCACTATGAGGTTAGCCGTAAATACTACCCCATTAATGTCTAGGCTCACTTTGGGACACACTTGTCTTGTCCTTATTTCTCCACCTGGAGAGTTTACCGCTAGCATATGGTTCATTTGTGTGGTTGCTAGGTCATGCTTCTTAACAAACCCTTGAGCAATGAACGAGTGGGTAGCACCAGAATCAAACAGCAGAGTTGCAAGGTGTAAATTGGCAGGAAACTTACCAACTACCACGTCGGGTGCCTCTTGTGCTTCCTCCATAGTGACGTGGTTCACCCGTCCTCTCACTACATTCTGCTGTTGTGGCGGCGCAGGCTTCTTCTTTGGGCATTTATGGGCGTAGTGCCCCACTTCACCACAGCTGAAACATTGCACCCCAATCTTAGATGCCTGGCCTTTGTTGTCTTGGGGTTGGTTTGGGGGTCCTTGCACTGCTGGTCGAGGTGGATATGCGGGGCGAGGCTGCTGCACAAACTGACGTGGCGGCGGTGCTGGTGCCGCGGGTGGCCTGTAGTTTGGGTTGTACCCTCTTGGTGCTGAATAGGGTACCGCAGCACGGCTTGTCTGCCCTGTAGGTTGCTGCATCATACGTGGGCGGGTGTTGCTCCCTGCGGCCTGATGTGACCACCCCGCCTTCCTCTTATTCTCATTTTCCAGGGCCTTTAGCTTCCTTTCCACCACAAACGCTCTGTCCACCATCTTTTGAAAGCTTTCATACTCATTGGAGGACATTGCACACTGCATCTCTGCGGTAAGTCCTTCCACGAAACAATCTTGTTTCTGCTCATCGGTCTCTATGTCTCGTGGAGCATAACGGGATAGTTGAGTAAATTTAGTGAGGTATTCCCTCACAGTCATGTTTCCCTGCTGCAGTCCCAAAAACTCCTTCCTCTTGTTTTTGAGTTCACCTCTTGGGATGTAGTGGTTGCGGAAGCTACGCTTGAACTCTTCCCAAGTGATGTTCTCAGGGTCATGATGGGCGGCCCTGTAGGCGGTCCACCAATCAGCAGCAGGTCCATGCAATTGATGAGAGGCAAACAGCACCCTCTCATACCCTTGGCATTGTATTATCCTCATCTTACTTTCAATGGTCTTCAGCAAATCATCTGCCTCCAGAGGTTCAGCAGCACTTGCAAACTTTGGAGGTTGAGTTCCTAGAAACTCACTCAACCTTGGTTGGCGTGGTGCAGCTTGTGGAGGTGGAACTTGATGCAAGTTGGCCACCACTTGAGTCAAGTTCTGGATAAGCTGATTTTGATTCTCCAGCATTTGGTGGAGAGGATCAACTTCTTCACGGCGACCACCCCTGTCCTGGCCTCCAGAAAGATGAGGGTTGCATGCCTCATCGTTGTTGTTGGCGGGGTTGGCAGCACGTCCTTTTCCTCTTCCGGCCATCTGGCAGAATCAACCAATGTCAATTTGAAATCATTTAGCATCATCTTACTACTTTCATTTGTTTGTACTTTGAAGTGTTGAGGCTTTGTTATGCTTTTACGAGGGTTCATATCTCACACCAAATAAATGCACTATTATTTCCTGTGGGTTCACACACCAAAGCAAAACAATCTGAAGACGAGGCTGTGGACAATTGCTCATGGCTTCCACAACTCACGTCACACACCAAGCATTATCACACCATTAACTACGTAACGACTCGACTACTCGACCTCTTGCTAGCTAGGGGAAAGACTCTACACTACTCGTCCTCTTGAGCTGGCTCCTCGGGATCTTCCTCCTCATTTCGGCTACCTTCTGACTCTGCTTTGGGTGGGGAGGCTGCTGGTGGAGAAGTGCGACGATGCCTGATCGCTCGGCGATCCGGGGAGTCAGGAGTCCATGTATCATTCACGGTGACACACAGTTCATTCCCATCTCCTCTTTCTCTCGCCTTTAAGCAAGCTCGCAGCAACGCCTCCGTTTCCTTCAGGGTGTCTCGGACATCCTGAAGCTCTTGTTGACACTCTTGCAGTCGAGTGCTGAGCATAGCAGCATCCTCCAAGCACAAGTCCATGTGCTCATGGGAAGTCCCTTGCTGCACCGGTGGGTACTTGTACTCCGTAGTACCACTCTCACGTTGGAGGACATACATGTACTCAGTTTTGTCCAAGTGGCGACGATAGATGTGACTCTGGCAGGTGATGGCCTCCCAGGTGACATCTTTCTCCGCGTCAACTTGTGTTGCTCGACAAGCTGGAGAGTGGTGAATCTTAAGCAGCTGATTCTCGTGTATAATCCTCATCTCCGAACTCCATTCTTCCCTCTTCTCACGGATGGTCCTGGTGGAGTTATAGTGGATGATCAGCTTGCCCGTATTGCCGGCGGCTTCGAGCATACGTCGAAGACGGCGCAACAAATCTCCTACTGCCAATCCGTAGGAAAGGTACGTCACTGGACGACTCTCCTCTCTTTCGGCAAGGGCAACTACGGGAACTCTCCCTCCTGTGGACTTACGAGCGGTGCGAATCATGCGAACCATCTAAAACAAAAGAATTTAAAATTAGGTTAGATAAATTCTCAAATAAAAATCCTATTTTGAATGAAAGTTGGGGTAAGATGAAGAAAATGACTCCTTTAACTAACACTCTTCAACCCACACCTTGGAAAATAGTTTTTAAGAAAATAGGGCCCTTAAATACGTCCATTTCTACCTAGGTCCACATTCCTACGGGCAACCTTGGCTCTGATACCACCTCTGTCACACCCGGTTTTTCCGAAGAAACAACCAAGTGAATATCACATGTATGCCAGGATCATTTTCTCATACATGTGATGACAAATAGTGAAGCATCATTTATTACAAGCCAGGTGTCGAATATAAATAAGTCTTACATCGCAAATGTCTCAATGGACACTAATGCTTCATCACAAGTAAATAAACTAGCAGCGGAATATTATTCTTTAGGGCTCCATCACAGGCGTTGCTCGGGGGTCTTCATGAAACTAAAATCCTTCCTCGGGTCCAAAATCTTGGTCATTATACACCACCTCATTATCTTGACCTGAGCAGCAATATAAACCAACAAATATGCAAGGTTGAGTACCAATGGTACTCAACAAGTGTGGGAAAATTATATCATGCATGGCTAGAACAAGGAGAGTTTGAACTCATGGTTAAAGCACTACGCAATTAATACGTATCACCTTAGCTTATTAAGCACCTACATTACTACACAGGTGAAATGGTCCCAATCTCCCATCCCATCATCATAATCCAATAACCATAACATCATTCCCAGTGTTAAGCTCCCCGCTTAACTTCCAAAACCATCAATCCTCTAATCATGAATAAGTCCAGGCCGCTCTTGACCGTGAGCACGGCTGTCAAGACAGTTTTGACTCTGCAGAGTTTGTACCATTGTACCCACAAGTAGTGATTTCATCCCCCGTTGCCGGGTGGACTAAAAGAACCTCCATTATGCCAGTGGCTACGATCCACATTCACACTTCCCAGGTGTGTAGCCAGGAGATCACTACGAAGCCTTTACAAAGGGATTCCCGACGAGCGTGGGCCCACTGAGGTTTCACCCCTAACAGCATAGAAGAGGCTCCAACCCCGCTGCAGTGGCCCCCTCTTGAGCCTTGCGGTTCATATGGTAGTCCAGCTGACACCTATTCCCCGCACCATCCAACACACCCATACTACGCCGGGGATACACCTAATTAATTGGCCAAGCTGCCCCATCTCAGCATGTGGTTGGCACTGTAAAGCCGGGTTACATGCTCCATGAACCGGTCCTTAGGATCCAGGCAAGTACTAAACACAAACCCAAGTCTCGTGCACCCAGCACACAACCAAAACATCCAACTTGCCTTGATCCCTACCTCTACATAACTCACAATGTCTCATTCAAGAGTATGGTAAAATAAACTGATGATCTCATATCCCAATTATCCCATTCTAAGCAAGGCTAAGCATATGCATGTAAATAAATGACATGACAAAATAAATCCCAACCCAAGCTACAAGGAAACAAGGTAATGCAATTCTAGGGAAACTTTCCTAGCATGGGTTTCATATTTCATTTGACAATGCAAATAATTCTATCTACACATCCTAGCATAGGATCAAAGTGGTCAAGGACACTTGCCTCCTTCTTGCTGCTCTTGAAATGGGTAGTCCTGATCTTGGAAAGGATTAACTTGCTCTTGAACAGGTTCTACTTCATACCATCACACATAGCAAAAGAAGAACAACAATCATAAGACATAGTTCACACTTCTTACTTCATACAAACCACACATTCATATTTATGAAATTCATTCACCATTATATGTGTTGTGGTTACTTTGTGTGTTGATCTGTGGCTTGCACACACTTTTATTTATATGTGTATGATTCCTACTTTGGTGTTCATATTTATACTTACCTACTATATATATGTATATATATGTGTGTTTCAGTTTTAAATAAATTCCTTATATTAAACTACTACACCTTTTCACTACCAAATATGTATGAAAAGTATTTTTCTTCTCCATATGTGCCTTCAGAATTTCTACCAACCCTAAACTGAATTCTTTGTATTTTAGAAACTCCATTTATCATTTACTAGTTGCTATATTTTCAGATTTATATTCCTATGCATAATTGTGTATTTTATTATGAAATTAGTAATACACATCATCTAAACAGTATAGGTTTTGGTCCTAAATAATTTAATAACATATTTTGACCTTGGCCTCTGATGTAAACTATTTCATAATTATTTTCCCCTTTTTTTTCTATAGCTATTCTTTACTTAAAAATGTGTCCTTATACTAAATAATGTGAATAATAAATTAAACAGATTCATTTCAGCCCAAAAATAGATTTTTATCTCACTCCAAAGTTTTCTAAGTACTGAGAAAGTTTTTAATTAATTTTGACAATTATGTTTGTCCCCTTTTTTTAATTTTTAAACACTAGTTACATATTCAATGTTTTAAATTAAATACTAAACAGGGCTAAAATAATGAACTCACCTCATTACAGGGTCTATAATATTATTTTCATAATTTCCAGGGGTCTAGCTACACTTATCAGAGGTGTTTTTCCTAATTTCTATTAAGTCCAGGGGCTAAAACTGATTTTTAAATGAATTTACATGATTTTCTGGAGTTCCAGGGGCTAGATCTGAAGTTTCCGGGGCTAGCTCTCAATTCCAGAGAACCCCAGGGGGTAGCACGTAAGAATTCCAGTCTTTATAATGCGGGGTTGACGTGGACCGTCCGATTTTAAACCGACGGCTGAGATTATAACATCGAACCGGTACGCGGGGTTTTAAAGTCTACCGTGCGATTTAAAATAAACGGCGCACAAGCGGCCACGTCGCTCCGATCGAGCGCGGGCGGCGCTGCCGGCGGCGCACGGCGGCGGGAAGCGGCCATCTCGCCGGAAAGTTTTGGATCCTCGAGAATTCTGCCTAAAACTGTGATCTTATGGCATAGATCGGTAGAGGGGAGGTCGGGGATCTCACCTCGGGGGTTTTCTCGAGCTCGGGGGTCCTGGAAAGTGATCGGCGGCGAGGTCCGAGGCAAAACCACGGCGAAGCTCGTCGGCGCTGTGTTTACACCGTAAGTCTCCGAGTTTTCTGCACCTGCAAAGTTCCCCGGAGGCGGTGGATCAAGACCAGCGAGTTAGATCAGAGTTTCCGAGCTTAGATCGGCCAGAATTCACCGGCGAAGTCTCGGTGCTCACCGGAGTAAAAATCGGCGATCGCGTGGGAAAAACCGATCGGGGCTGGGGTTTTTATAGCCGGGGGAGGGCGGTGGGTCGGTTGTGATCGAGTTGGAGTCTTCTGGGACCATAATTCGGGCTGAGGGACGCGGTTTCCAGGCGGTTAAGATCGCGCGCGCTCGGGGGGAAAAGTCCGGGGTCGGCGCGAGCGAGGTTGGGGATGACAGGTGGGTCCCACCTGTCTGTGAGAGACAGCGCGGCGCGCGCGGGGGCGGGCTGGCGCGGGGGAAACTGGGCCGGCTGGCGGGTTTCGTCCCACTGGCGGTTCTTTTCCTGTTTTCTCTTTTTCTTTTTCCATTTCTTTTCTGTTTTGAGTTTAATTTGAATTCCAGTTTGAATTTGAATTTTTGCAAAACATGCAACACGTCCAAAAATTTTAAAATTCCCCTCTGAACATGGTTTAGAGTTTTGAATCAAAATTTGGGGTGTTACAGGCGTCCACTCGGCCACGAAGTCAGCTAGTGCTTGGCTCTTGACTGCATGGCGAGGAAGGAAGTACAGCTCAAACTCCGCCAGCTCCGCTGCCCATTTAGCAACATTGCCGGTCACGTGGGGGCTGTGAAGGATCGCCTTCAGCGGGTAGGAGGTGACCACCGAGGTCCGGTGGGCTTGAAAGTAGTGGCGGAGCTTCCTGGATGCCACGAGTACTGCATACAGCAGCTTGTGGACCTCCAGATACCTTGTCTTGGCGTCGTGGAGGATTTCGCTGATGTAGTAGACAGGCCTCTGGATGGTCCGGACTCTCCCTCCCGTGCCTGAGATGTCCTTATCCATTGGCACAGGCCGACCGGGGGTAGGTCGGTCCGGGGGAGCCTCTGGGAGCTGGGACTCGAAGGTTCCTAGGCCGTCTTGGATCTCCCGGAGATCCCGCTGGTTTTCAAGGTGGTCATCCTGGACCCTCGGGATGACGTCTTGTCCTCCTGGGAGGTTCCTTTTGGTCTCCGCGGGGTTACCCCGGAGCTCCGGGAGGTCCTCTTGGACCTCCGGGAGGTTGTCTTCGAGCTCCAGGAGGTCCCGTTGGACCTCCGTGAGGTTGTCTTGGAGGTCCGGGAGGTCGTCTTGGATCTCCGGGGTCTCCTGGTGCTTGTCTTCTGCTATCGGAGCAGGCTGCGGTGACGAGAGGTCCGGCCGCTCTGCAACGAGGACCATGCTCACCACTTCAGTTGTTGCCGCGATGCAGAGCAACAAATGCTCTTCGGGCTCGGGGGCTACCATGATGGGTAGGGTCGTCAGGAGCTGCTTCAACTCCTAGAAAGCTTCTTCTGCTTCGTCGGTCCAAGCAAATGGACCAGATTTGCGCAGGAGCTTTAAGAAGGGGAGTGCTCGCTCTGCTAGCCTCGGTATGAACCGACTCAGCGCGGCTAGGCATCCTGTGAGTTTCTGGACTTCTTTGATGCGGGCGGGGGGCCGCATCAGGTCGATGGCCTTGATCTTCTCTGGGTTGGCCTCAATTCCTCGGTGTGAGACCAGGAATCCTAGGAGCTTCCCAGAGGATACGCCAAACACACACTTGTCGGGGTTCAGCTTGGTGCGCGTGGAGCGCAGTTTGTCAAAGACTAGGACCAGGTTATCTAACAAGGATGAACTCTGCCTGACCTTGACAATGATGTCATCGACATACACCTCGACTAAGTCTCTTATTAGCTCTCCAAAGATTTTGTGCATTGCACGTACAAAGGTAGGAAGAGCATTCTTTAAGCCATAAGGCATAGAGACATAACAATACAGGCTGTCTACTGTGATGAAGGAAGTGTGCTCTTCACCTTTTCTAGACATAGGGATCTGATGGAAACCCAAGTAGGCGTCTAGGAAGCATAGCATATCACAGCCTGATGTCGAGTCTACTATTTAATCTATTCTAGGGAGAGGGAATGGATCTTTGGAACCTTATTGAGGCTGGCGTAGTCGATGCACATCCGGAACTTCCCGCCGGTCATTGGGACAACGACGGGGTTCGCCAACCACCGGGGGTGGTGGACTTCCCGTATGAAGCCAACGTCCCGCAGCTTCTTGATTTCCTCTCGGATGAAGTTCTGCCGCTTGATGGACTGCTTGCGAGGCTTCTGTTTGACTGGGCGGGCGTCGGGGAAGATCTTCAGGTGGTGCTCGATCACCTCCCTAGGGATCCCCGGCATCTGCGACAGCTGCCATGAAAACACGTCGACGTTGTGCCGGAGGAAGGTGATGAGTGTGCCTTCCTATTTGCTGTCCAGGCCCCCGGCTAACCGGGTGGTCTGGGCAGCATCGGCGCCGACTTGGACGACCTTCAAGGGGACGTCGCCCTCGTCGAGGGGTTGCACGCGGGGTGCTGCGGTAGAGGCACGGTGGCGTGCACTCGGGTGGAGCCGGTCCGGTTCTGCACTGCCAGGGGCTGGTGCTCGAGCTGTTGCAAGTGTCTGGAGCTTCTCCAAGGCTGACACTGCAGCAGTGCGGTCTCCAAGAATCTTGAGGACGCCTGTCGGTACCCGCGATATGGGGTACCCCCGCGCACAGGGGAAAATGCCTAACGATCTCGCCCTTCTCGGCAGGGAGAGCTCCGAAGGCGCCACACGTCCAGCGGGGCCGGACCTCCCTCTCCTCAGAGGAGAGCTCCGGGCTCGCAACGTGGCCTGCATAAGCCGGATCTCCCCCCTCCGCCGGGGAGAGGTCCGAAGGCTCCACGTGTCCAGCGGGGCCGGGCCTCCCTCTCCTCAGAGGAGGGCTCCGGGCCCGCCATGTGGCCAACAGAAGCCAGACCTCCCCCTCCGCGGGGAGATGTCCGAAGGCTCCATGTGTCCTGCGGGGCCAGACCCCCTCTCCTCTAAGGAGGGCTCCGGGCCCGCCACGTGTCCAGCAGAACAGCGCTGCCTCCCCCGAGCGGTAGGCAACGGGCGTAAAGACGCCCCATTCCTTGCCCGTACAAGGTATTCAAGGCCCGCGCCTTCCCAAGACGCGGAGATACGGAGCACGCCTCTGTCAGGTGCCGTTGCGCCCAGTCGCATCACAGACTGGCGCGCGGTGTCGGAACCTGCCAGCCAATAAACACAGCGACAAGACATCCCCTGCCACCTCCGCCGTCATCAACCACTACGACTAGCATGCGGCATGGGCAGGGCGGCAAGACGAAGACTCAGAAGCCTTCGCCAGAGACAACTACCGATATAACTGCAGATGTGATAGTCGGCAGGCAATCTCCCCGGGACCACCTGTCGGGTCCCGGGTCCCTCTTGTAAGCCACACGAGCCTTGGACTATAAAAGGCTCGGGTAGGCAACGTTAGCAAGGGTTCGCACTCCAGCAACTCATACCCCAGGCGTAACTCATCCTCAAGCTCAGGACTCCGGTTCTGAGCAACAAGCAATAGAGCGAGCACCTCAGCTCACCGTGGACGTAGGGTTTTACGCTTCGGCGGCCCGAACCACGTAAAACTCGCCGTGTCAAGCTCCTCCCAAACTCGTCCCTACGCTCAAGCTCTCCGCAAGCGACTAGCCCCTCCGAAAAAGAACCTCCGCGGGCTGCCCAGTGCAGGTCCGGTGGAAGTGTCGACCACACATGTCGAAGTGTTCGGTCGACACTTCCCCCGGGCCTGCACTGGGCAGCCCGCGGAGGTTCTTTTTTCGGTGGGGCTAGACCCTTGCGGAGAGCTTGCGCGGATGGACTAGTTAGTAAGAGCTTGACACTGTGAGTTTTACGTGGTTCAGGCCTCCGGAGCGTAAAACTCTACGTCCACGGCGAGCTATGAAGCTCGCTGTATTGCTTGCTGCTCAGGGCCGGAGTCCTGAGATTGGGGGTGAGTTACAGCTTGGGTATGAATGGCTAGCGTATGAGTTGTGGAGGTGCGAACCCTTGCTAACGTCGCCTACCCGAGTCTTTTATAGTCCAAGGCTCGGGTGGCTTACAAGGGGGGCCCGGGACCCGACAGGTGGTCCCGGGGAGATTTCCTGCAGACTATCGTATCCGCAGTTATGCCGGTAATTGTCTCTGGCGAAGGCTTCTGAGTCTTTGTTCTGCTGCCCTGCCCACGCCGCACGCTAGTCGTAGTGATTGATGACGGCGGAGGCGGCAGGGGATGTCTTGTCACTGCGTTTATTGGCTGGCAGGTTTTAACACCGTGCGCTAGTCTGTGATGCGACTGGGCGCAACGGCACCTGACAGAGGCGTGCTCCACGTTTCCGCGTCTTGGGAAGGCGCGGGCCTTGAATACCTTGTACGAGCAAGGTATGGGGCGTATTTATGCCCGCTGCCTACCGCTCGGGGGCAGGCAGCGCTGTCTGATAGACACGTGGCGGGCCCGGAGCTCTCCTCTGAGGAGGGGGAGGTCCGGCCCCACAGGACACGTGGAGCCTTCGGACCTCTCCCCCGCGGAGGGGGGAGGTCCGGCTTCTGTCGGCCACGTGGCGGGTCCGGAGCTCTCCTCTGAGGAGGGGGAGGTCCGGCCCCGCGGGACATGTGGCACCTTCGGAGCTCTCCCCATGGAGGGGGGGAGGTCTGGCTGCTGTAGGCCACGTGGCGAGCCCGGAGCTCTCCTCCGAGGGGGAGGGAGGTCCGGCCCCTCTAGACATGTGATGCCTCCGGAGCTTTCCCTGTGGAGAAGGGCGAGATCCTTAGTCATTTTCCCCTGTGCGCGGGGGTACCCCATATCGCGGGTACCGACAGTGGCCCCCGGGCTCTCCTCGGGGGAGGTAACGAGCCCGAGGTGAGGCCTTCTCCTACCCGCGCACTTTCTTGTCTTGAGTACTCCCTGTGCTGGCAGGGTCTTGACGGCTTCGGAGTTCAGCCTCTTAGGACAGGGTGAAGCCTGGCATCGGAGCTCGGCCCGGCTGTTGGGGCGGAGGTCCGGAAGTCATCGGAGCTCAGGCCAGCGACGGGCGTGAGGTCCGGCATCGGCGCTCGCCTCTGAAAGGAGGGCGAGGGCTGGCCTCGGAACATGGCCCAGCTGCGGGGGCGAAGGTCCAGAAGTCATCGAAGCTCAGGCCAGCGAAGGGCGAGAGGTCCGGCATCAGCGCTCGCCTCTGAAAGGAGGGCGAGGGCTGGCCTCGGAGCTTGACCTGGCTGTGGAGGTGGAGTCTGGAAGTCATCGGAGCTCAGGCCAACGAAGGGCGTGAGGTCCGGCATCAGCGCTCGCCTCTGAAAGGAGGGCGAGGGCTGTCCTCGGAGCTCGGCCCAGCTGCGGGGGCGGAGGTCCGTAGCTGCTCAGTGGTCCCCCCTTTCCTGTCCCTTAGTCTCATTTGACTTACTGTCCCAGGCCGAAATGCGGGGCTTGGGTAATCCAGTGCACTTGGTCCTAGAGGTCTGGCCCCAGCCCCAGTCAGGGTGTAACCGTCCGGCCCCCTGGTACTCAGACCGTAGCGCCGGGAGGCAGAGTGCACATGCTTTGGGTGCAAGACCGGGCAAAGCAAGGCTCCTGACCCCCCGGTCTAGCGTAGGTCTTTTCTCGGAGGAGACCAACTGGCGGTACAGTACCGTTATAGGGGGAGATCCAAAAGGCCACCGGGTCTCTGGCAGGTACCCCAAGCACTACCGCCTTCGGCAGGACGGCAAATATCGACTATGCATGAGAGCCGGAAAGAGGAGCCGAGTGTACAATGGACGCACACTGTCTAGAGCGTGGGGAGGTGTTCATATAAATTAATGCGTAATTTAAATAAACACCTAAGTAAGCATGGTGAACTTACTGGGTAGCGTCGGAGCGCCTGTCTTCACGCAGAGCGGGTCATGCGTGGCTTCGTCGTACGCCGGACACGGGGTTACCCCCATGGCTATATCAGGGGGAAGCATGGCTTCGGCCCCGCATACCATGTGGAATTGTAGTTCCCATGACCCGGCCCTGGGAAGTCCGGCTGGCCCTCGACATGGAGGAGCCGGTGTCCCCCGACGGCTCTGGGTGCGCGTCTGCACCGGTTGTGTGGGTCTGCTTGGCGTGGACCTGGCACGCATTGCATCCCTAACCGGTTTGACGGCGTCCGGGTGGCTCTCGGTCAGTAGGAGCCATGCCGGGTGGCTTAACCGACCAACGTGCGGGACAATGAGCGTTCCCAGCACTCGCCTCCTTGGACTACTGCGAGCTAATTGCAGCCTTCCTCCTGGGTTATGCAACGCAATAGGATGTCGTGGCGCCACGCCAGTAAAGATACCAGCGCGTAGCACTTAGCCATCCGCACCACCCGTTCAGCAGATGCACGTTCATCAGGAAGGATGTCCTTCAAGGAGTCCCGGACCTCCGTGGTCCATGCATCGGGACTACTTGAGCTTCTGGATCTTGAGCGCTGGGTTGCACGGAGTCCCTAGTGACTCTTACAATCCTTTGGCGGCATACAGGGCCGCCGGGACTGCCTAGCTTCGAGGCACTGGTTCAGCCCCCTTCGCCCGGCTCGGCGGGCCGGGCTGTGGACCGCAGCAACGTCCTCTCGAAGACTCCTTCGTGCGCAGGGGCTCTGATGGAGGCTTTAGTTGAGAGGTCGTCAGCTGCGGCCGTGCCAGCGTGCGGTACATGGCGCAGGTCCAAGGCGAGGAAGTCTTTCTCCAACATCCGCACGTGGAGCAGATAAGCAGCTAGCTGTGGGTCATTGCAGGGGCATTCACCCTTAACTTGCTTGATAACTAGCTGGGAGTCGCCCTGCGCCAACAACTGGCGAGCGCCCAGAGACAGGACTGTCTTTTAGGCCAAAGATGAGTGCTTCATACTCTGCCAAGTTGTTGGTTGCCTTGGAATTGAGACGCACCATGTACCCAGACTGCTCCCCCGGTGGCATGAGGAGCAGTACGCCGGCACCGGCCCCCTGCTTTCGTGAGGAGCCGTCGAAGAAGAGCGTCCAGTGAGGCCCGGTGAAGACCGGAGCTCAGTACTTTGGTTCACCGTCTTCGCGGCCCCCTGGGTCAGCCTTCGTTGGCGTCCACTCAGCCACGAAGTCAGCCAGTGCTTGGCTCTTGGCTGTCTGATGTGGTCGGGAGCTCAGCTTGAACTCCGCCGTCTTCGGGCTGTCTTCCGGCTTTGGAAGCTGGCAGTGAGTGCCAACTCCGCCCTCCGGCTTCTCTGGCGCACTTGTCCGCCAGGATGAAGATCTCGGAGGCATCGTAGACCTCTCTGGTTGCAAGCCTCTCAAGCATCTTCTCGTCCCGGACACTGTCGAAGTGCCGCCACCACAGAAGCACTTTGAATATGCGGAATGGTGTTGCGTACCTGGGAGAACCGCTGGATGAAGGAGCGCAGCGACTCCCCAGGTTGTTGCTTGATGGCGTGGAGGTCAGGCTCCGTGCCGGGATGGGTGTAGGAGCTGCCGAAGTTGGCGATGAACTGCCGGCAGAGCTCTCCCCAGGAAGTTATGGAACCGTGAGGGAGGTTCATTAGCCAAGACCGGGCTGGGCCGGTCAAGGCGACGGGGAAGTAGTTTGGCCATGACGGCCTCATCCCCTCCTGCGGCAAGTACGGCGGTGGAGTGGATCTGGAGGAACCCCGCCGGGTTGACGCTGCCGTCGTACTTCTCGGGCAGGTGCGGCCGAAACTTGCGCGGCCACCTCATGAAGCGGAGGTGGGGCTCCAGGGCCGTACATCCTGCCCCTGTTGCTGCAGGCGTTGGTGCCGCGAACGCTCGGTTTGCCGCTGGCACAGTGTACCCCGGTATGGGCAAGGCTGCGCCATAGACCGGGGGCGCCGTTTGCAGGACATATGGCTGTGGCATATGCTGCGTGGCGTATGTCTGGGGCAGAGTTCGCGTGGCGAAAGTCTGCGCCTCAGGCAGGGTTTAGGCAGTCGTCATGCTGACGCCGTCCTCTTGGCTGCGACGCCTTTCTCGTCGCCGCTTGAGGAACACTCGGGCGTCTTGGCCCAGGTGGCATCGTTCCAGCTCAGTCCTCAGGTCCGTCGACGGAAGCCTGGTGGAGCTGGAATCCGCCGTCTGTCCGTCAACCGTCGGCGTGCGCGTCAGCGACACAGCCGGTTGGCCGGAGCGTCGTCCCCGCCGAAGTCAAGTGTTTGCGGCGGCGACGACAAGACGGTCTACTTCACGAATCCACTGCTGGGTCGCTGCCTGAGGCGCGTCCCCAGCAGGCGGATTGTGCAGTAGCACTCTTGCTGCGGCTAGCGCACCCCCGCCGGGAACGCCCAGCGCTACTGAAGACCTGACGCTGGTTAGAGCCTGCATTGCCGGGGCCAGCGCTGCCAGAGCCGGTTGCTGGCTCCCAGTGCAGGTACTGGTGCCACGAACGCTTGGTTGCGCCTGACACAGTGTACCCCGGTATGGGCAAGGTTGCGCCATAGGCCGGGGACGCCGCATGCAGAGCACATGGTTGTGGCTTATGCTGCGCGGCGTACGCCTGGGGCAGAGCTCGCGTGGCGAAGGTCTGCTCTTCAGGCTGGGTCGAGGCCGACGTCATGTTGTCGCCAGCCTCTTGAGTGCGACGCCTTTCTCGACGTTGCTCGAGGAACACTCGGGCATCTTGGCCCAAGTGGCATCGCTCCAGCTCTGCCCTCAGGTCCGTCGACGGAAACCTGGTGGAGCTGGGGTCCGCCATCTGCCCGTCAACCATTGGCGTGCGCATCAGCGACACAGCCGGTTGACCGGAGCGTCGTCCCTGCCGAAGTCGAGGGTTCGCGGCGGCGACGACGAGGCGGTCCACCTCGCGGGCCTCTGCTGGGTCGCTGAATGGGGCGCATCCCCAGCAGGTGGGTTGTGCAGTAGTGCTCTTGCTGCAGCTAGCGCACCCCCATGGTGCACGCTCAGCGCTGCAGAAGATCTCACACTGGTCGGAGCCTGCATTGCCGGAGTCGGCGTTGCCGGAGTCGGCTGCTGGCTACTAGCTTGTGCCGACACACTCCGTCCTGAGTGTGTCGACATGTACTCCCCGCTGGACACGGTTCGCCGTGAATGTGGGGGAGGAGAGTTTGCCGCTGAAGGGAGCTTGGTCATCTTCGTCGGCGAAAACTTGTCGCGCAAGGGGAAAAGCCCCCTTCCTGGCGCGCCAAATGTCGAAGTGTTCGGTCGACACTTCCCCCGGGCCTGCACTGGGCAGCCCGCGGAGGTTCTTTTTTCGGTGGGGCTAGACCCTTGCGGAGAGCTTGCGCGGATGGACGAGTTAGTAAGAGCTTGACACTGTGAGTTCTACGTGGTTCAGGCCGCCGGAGCGTAAAACCCTACGTCCACGGCGAGCTATGAAGCTCGCTGTATTGCTTGCTGCTCAGGGCCGGAGTCCTGAGCTTGGGGGTGAGTTACAGCTTGGGTGTGAATGGCTAGCGTATGAGTTGTGGAGGTGCGAACCCTTGCTAACGTCGCCTACCCGAGTCTTTTATAGTCCAGGACTCGGGTGGCTTACAAGGGGGCCCGGGACCCGACAGGTGGTCCCGGGGAGATTGTCTATCATCTACCGTATCTGCAGTTATGCCGGTAGTTGTCTCTGGCGAATGCTTCCGAGTCTCCGTCTTGCAGCCCTGCCCATGCCGCATGCTAGTCGTAGTGGTTGATGACGGCGCGGGCGGCATGGGATGTCTTATCGCTGCATTTATTGGCTGGCAGGCTCTGACACTGCACGCCGGTCTGTGATGCGACTGGGCGCAACGGCACCTGACAGAGGTGTGCTCCGTGTCTTCGTGTCTTGGGAAGACGCGGGCCTTGAATACCTTGCTCGGGCAAGGTATGGGGCGTCTTTACGCCGGCTGCCTATCGCTCGGGGGCAGGCAGCGCCATTCTGCTGGCCACGTGGCGGGCCCGGAGCCCTCCTCAGAGGAGAGGGGGGGGGTCCGGCCCTGCGGGACACGTGGAGCCTTCGGACCTCTCCCCGCGGAGGGGGAGGTTCTACTTCTGTCGGCCACGTGGCGGGCCCGGAGCTCCTCTCTGAGGAGAGGGAGGTCCGGCCCCGCCGGATACTTGGCACCTTCGGACCTCTCTCCCGCGGAGGGGGAGGTCCGGCCTCTGTATGCCACGTGGCGGGCCCGGAGCTTTCCACTGAGGAGAGGGAGGTCCGGCCCCGCCGGACGCGTGGCGCCTTCGGAGCTCTCCCTGCGGAGAAGGGCGAGTTCATTAGGCATTTTCCCCTGTGCGCGGGGGTACCCCATATCGCAGGTACCGACAGTGGCCCCCGGGCCCATCTCGGGGGAGATAGCGAGCCCGAGGTGGGACCTCCGTCTCTTCTGATCCGCGCACTTTCTCTAAGTCCCGCATTGACCGCTGCCGGAGCACGAACGGCCGCGGGATCGTGGGAGTGTGCGCCCACTTGATGGTTGCTTTTACTGTGGCGGTTCCCAAGACTGACACTTCTGCACGTTGCGGCGCTTTCTTCGGGAACCGCCGAAGTGCCTTGCCAGCCTGTCTTCTTAGGAGACTGACTCCTTGACCCACCGCTTCAGTCGGGCGGCTTGGGTCCACCTGTCATCAGCGCTCGGTCTAGGAGCCGAAGCGGTTGCCGATGCGGCGTATTCGAAGAGTTCCGAATCGCCTGGAATTGCACCTAGGAAGGTTTTTAGAGGGGATCTTACCCGCATTGCGGCTTCCCTTCGCACCTCCCAGCGTTTCTTCTTGGACTCTTGTGCTTTTGTCCTCTTTCCCTTGAGTCCTCCCTCGCCATGGCCTCCAACCCGCCACCAGAGAAGAAGCGCGCTCGATCTCCTCCAGCGGCGGCGTCTGTGCCAAGTCGGGAATCTGGGGTTCCTGGCACTCCTTTCGCTGGCGACTCAAAGAGGCCCCGGGCTGATGCGTTGAGGGGAGCTTCTGGTGCGTCCCCTGCTCCGCCAGTTCAAGCGACTGCGGAGCGACCGTCAGTGACGGCAGCGGGCTCTGGGAGTCCTACCCAGGCTCGGAAGTTGGGGTTCAGAGCCCGCTGGAGTGTCCGCGCTTCACGGCCATCCCTGACTAGCGGGGAGTCTGTGCCGTTGCGCTCGGAACCCGGGAAAACTGACGTGGCCCCCAAGCCAGCGCGAGCTTCTCCTGGTTCGGTGTGCCCGGACTCCGCGGCGGCGTCATCTCTTCCTGCCGAGACGGCTTCCGCGGCCCCCAAGCCGGCGCAGGTCGACCCTGCACCAGGCGGCCCGGCCTTTATTCCAGCGCCACCTTCCCCGGCTCGCCCCTCTCCACAGGTCAAGAAGCCAGAAGCTAAAGAAGGCCCAGCAGGTCCGGCTGCCAGAGCCCTAGCGCCAGCTTCTCCTGACCGGCGTCTCGTCTTGGTTGCTGGTGCATCGACTCCTCTTGAGGACGAGGTGATGGAGGAGGTCGGGGGAACTGCCCCGGCCTCTGTTGCTCCATTGCCCCTGGCAGATGCCATTGCGCTTGCCGAGACGAGCGTCCGGCAGGTCTTGGCTGCACTAGGTCGCGAGCGGGAGGAGTATACAGTTGAACGGGATCGCCTCCTCACCTGGGGGAACCTTTTGCGGGAGCGGACCGCGAAAGTCAAGAGCGAGCTCGACTCCAGGCAGGAGTTGCTCGACTTCAGGGAAGTGCTCCTCGACCGGCTGAAGAGGGCTGTCAACCGTATGGACGCCGAATCACGGCGGATCAACAGGGAGGCCCTGGAGGCACACGCCCGGGCCGAGGAGAGCCTCTCTGCCGCTCAGGAGATACGGCAGCGGATGGAGCGCCGTAAACTCGCCGGTGAGGAATGGGAGCGTTCCACGGCAGCCAAGGCGGAGAGGGTCGCCGTGCAGCTGGCGGCGGGCGAGGATGACCTTCGAGCTCGGATCGAGGAGCTAGAGATTCTGAAGGCAGACCTCGACCTGAGGGAGGAACAGGTCTCCCGCGAACGCTGGGCGGTCTTGGAACGGGAGTTGGCCGCCGACTTCAAGGCTTCTGAGTTGGAGCGGCTCGCCAAGACTCTCCACCTTCGGGAGAGCTCCCTGGCGGCCAAGGAGAAGGAATTCTCCGAGAGAAACCAAGAGGCCCTGCAGGCAGCCCGCCGCGAGGTGGAGGAGCTCTCGGCCTTGCGGTCCTCCGAGGCTCTTGCGGTCTCAAGCTTCATTGATCGAGCGGGGTCCGCCCTGATCCCTCTTGGCTTCAGTCCGGTGAGGGCAGCGGCTCCTGCATTTAAGGTGGCGGAGGTGATCCCCGCGCTGGAGTCGATCGGCGCCAAGCTGGACAGGCTAGACTCGGTGGTCGCCTGTGAGCTTGAGGCCGAGGGACGCGGCCTAGCCTTAGAGGTCGCCTCACATGTGCTAGCATGCTTCAAGAGACGTGTCCCCTCTTTCTCGCTGGAACCAGCGAGAGAGGGCCTAGCCACGGAGCAGGAGGAAGCTGCCAGGGCTGAAGTCGAGGATGTGGCCGCCCTTGTAGCCGCAAGGTTCCGGCAGGAGCCGGGAGGTCCTTAGGACTTGTTTCTCCCTTTTTATTGAGTCTGTAGTCCAGCTCATGGAGCCTCGCATAGTTTGACTCTTTTAGATATTTGTGTCTGTGATGCCTTTTCTCTTCTTCTTGGCTTTGCCTGACTGAGTCCTTAGCTCCGCAAGGTACTCAGAGGCCTTCTCCAATCTCGGAGCTCTGCACAGACACCTTCCCCGGGTCCTAACCATGTTAGGGGCCCCCGGGGGTCTCCGGATCTCGCCCTATGGGGAGCTCCAAATCTGCCTGCCACGTGGCGGGTCCGGAGCCCCTCCTTAGGAGGCGGGAGCTCTGGCCCTGCTGGACACGTAGGGCTTTCGGAGCCCTCCCACCGGGGGGGAGGTCCGGTTTCCGCCTGCCACGTGGCGAGTCCGGAGCCCCCCTCAGGGGAGGCGGGAGCTCCGGGCCCACTGGACACGTGGGGCCTTCGGGCCTCGCCCCTGCTGAAGGGGCGGGACCCGGTCCTTCCAGTCCTAAGCCGGAGTAGTTGATAGCTCCTTTCCCCCCGCTTCATGCAGTCCCCGTTGCCGTAACCTGGAGGTCCTGCACACAGGTAGAGGAAACGTAATTCTCCTCGGGGGGTCCTCCCCTCCCGTCTCCTAGTCTTATTCGTCTTACGATCCTGATCCGTTATACGGGGCTTGGGCAATTCTGTGCTCGAGGCGCCAGAGCTCCGGCTCCCTCCGAGGTCCGGGTATGGTCGTCCGATCCCTAGTACCGGGCCGTGCGCTGGGGAAGCAGAGTGCACGTGCTTTGGGTTCATGACCAGGCAAAGCGGTTGTACTCCCCTGTACCTCCGGAGGGCAGGATGCGCACGCCTTGGGCTCATGGCCTGCTAAGCGGGATACGCACCCTGGACCCCCCACGCACAACGCAGGCCTTTCCTGGAGGTGACCAACTGGCACCGCAACACCTGACTGGGGGAGGCCCGAGAGACTCACTCGGCCATCGGCAGGTGCCTCAAGCGCGGCCGCCCTCGGTAGGATAGGGAATGCTGTCTATGGATGAGCACGGGAGAGGGGGAGCTAGATGTACGATGAACATACATATAGTGCGATCATAAAAATTAATGCATAATTTAAATGAGTGCATGATAGAGAGCTAAGTAGAACAGGTTTCTGTGTTCATGCCTGTCGGTACCTGAGATATGGGGTACCGCCGCGCACAGGGTAAAATGCCTAAGGAACTCGCCCTTCTCCGCAGGGAGAGCTCCGAAGGCGCCACGCGTCCGGCGGGGCCGGACCTCCTCTCCTCAGAGGAGAGCTCCGGGCCCGCCACGTGGCATACGGAAGCCAGACCTCCCCCTCCGCGGGAGAGAGGTCCGAAGGCGCCGCGTGTCCAGCGGGGCCGGACCTCCCTCTCCTCAGAGGAGAGCTCCGGGCCCGCCACGTGGCCAACAAGAGCCGAGCCTCTCCCTCCGCGGGGAGAGGTCCGGAGGCTCCACGTGCCCCGCGGGACTGACCCTTCTCTTCTCTGAGAAGGGCTCCAGGCCCGCCACGTGGCAGCAGAGCGACGCTGCCTGCCCCGAGCGATAGGCAGCGGGCGTAAATACGCCCCATACCTTGCCCGTACAAGGTATTCAAGGCCCGCGTCTTCCCAAGACGCGGAGACGCGGAGCACGCTTCTGTCAGGTGCCGTTGCACCCAGTCGCATCACAGACTGGCGCGCGGTGTCAGAACCTGTCAGCCAATAAACACCGCGACAAGACATCCCATGCCGCCTGCGCCGTCATCAACCACTACGACTAGCATGCAGCATGGGCAGGGCGGCAAGATGAAGACTCAGAAGCCTTCGGCCAGAGACAACTACCGGCATAACTGCAGATACGGTAGCTAATAGACAATCTTCCCGGGACCACCTGTTGGGTCCCGGCTCCCCTTGTAAGCCGCCCGAGTCTTGGACTATAAAAGGCTCGGGTAGGCGTCGATAGCAAGGGTTCGCACTTTGCAACTCATACGCTAGCCATACACTCTCAAGCTGTAACTCACCCGCAAGCTCAGGCCTCCGGTCCTGAGGAGCAAGCAATACAGCGAGCTCCATAGCTTGCCGTGGACGTAGGGTTTTACGCTCCGGCGGCCTGAACCACGTAAAACTCGCCGTGTCAAGCTCTTACTAACTCGTCCATCTGTGCAAGCTCTCCGCTAGGGACTAGCCCCACCAAAAAAAGAACCTCTGCGGGCTGCACAGTGCAGGCCCGAGGGAAGTGTCGACCGAACACTTCGACATTTGGCGCGCCAGGTAGGGGGCTTTTCTCCTAGCGCGACGAGTTTCCGCCAACGAAGATGACCAAGCTTCCTTCAGCGGCAAACTCTCCCCCTCCGCGTTCACGGCGAACTGTGACCACTGGGGAGTACATGTCGACACACTCAGGATGGAGTGTGTCGGCACAAGCTGGTAGCCAGCAGCCGACTCCGGCAACGCCGACTCCGGCTGTGCAGGCCCCGACCAGTGTGAGATCTTCTGCAGCGCTGAGCGTACGCCTTGGAGGTGCGCTAGCTGCAGCAAGAGCGCTGCTGCGCAACCCACCTGCGGGGGATGCGCCCCATTCAGCGACCCAGCAATGGGTCCGAGAGGTGGACCGCCTCGTCGTCGCCGCCGCGAACCCTCGGTTTCGGCGAGGACGGCGCCCAGGACAACCGGCTGTGTCGCTGACGCGCACACCCACGGTTGACGGGCTAACGGCGGATTCCAGCTCCTCCAGGCTCCTGTCGACGGACCTGCGAAGGGAACTGGAACGGTGCCACTTGGGCCAGGACGCCCGAGTGTACCTCGAGCGACGCCGAGAAAGGCGTCGCAACCATGAGGCTGGCAACAGCATGTCGTCGGCCTCGACACAACCAGAAGGGCAGGCCTTCGCCACGCGAGCCCTGCCTCAGGCATATGCTGCGCAACATATGCCACAACTATATGCGCCGCAAGCAGCGGCCACGGTCTATGGTGCAGCCTTGCCCATGCCGGGATACGCGGTGCCGAGTGCGAACCAAGCGTTCGCAGCGCCAGTACCTGCAGCAGCAGGTGCAGGATGTGCGGCCCTTGCACCCCACCTTCGCTTCGCAAGGTGGCCACGCAAGTTTCGCCCGCACCTGCCCGAGAAGTACGACGGCAGCGTCAACCCAGCGGAGTTCCTCCAGATCTACTCCACCGCCGTACTTGCCGCAGGAGGGGACGAGGCTGTCATGGCCAACTACTTCCCTGTCGCCTTGACCGGCCCAGCTCGGTCTTGGCTCATGAATCTACCTCAGGGGTCCATAACCTCCTGGGGAGAGCTCTGCCGGCAGTTCGTCGCCAACTTCGGCAGCTCCTACACCCGTCCCGGCACGGAGCTTGACCTCCACGCAGTCAAGCAACAACCTGGGGAGTCGCTGCGCTCTTTCATCCAGCGGTTCTCTCAGGTACGCAACACCATCCCACATATCCAAAGTGCCTCTGTGGTGGTGGCGTTCCGACAGGGTGTCCGGGACGAGAAAATGCTTGAGAAGCTCACGACCAGAGAGGTCCGCAATGTCTCGGAGCTCTTCAGCCTGGCGGACAAGTGCGCCAGAGCAGCTGAAGGGCGGAACTGGCACGCTCTGCCGGCCTCCGAGTCAGGAGGACAGCCCGGGTCCGGTGCTGCTTCCTATGGGGGTGGCAAGAAGACCATGAACCGGGGGAGTGGAAAGATGAAGTCACCATTCACGGCCCCCGTCGCCGCAGCTGCGACGACCAGTGGAGCTCGTGGGCCACGCACCGACAAAAGGCAGCGGCAATCAGCGGCCCCAGACACTGACCAAGGCGGGCTATGCCCCGTGCATGGCACCTGCAACCATACTGCAGCCGAGTGCTGGGAGATCCAGAGGCTCGCAGAGCGCTTCCACAAAGGAAGACAGCAGAGGGCTGAAGCACCGCCCTACCCTCAGAGGGATGGCAAACAGAAGGTCGATGCCCCAGTCACCGCTGCCCATCAGGTGGGGTTCCAGGAGCCTCAGCGCATCATGAAGACAGTGCATAACGGAGAGGACTCCAGTTCCGACGGTGATGGGCCAGGGCGTTAGCCAATTGCAGCGCGCCTCCGTGCCTCGAACATACCTCTCGGGAGCCGCCTAAGGTCTGTCAACCCCTTGAAGGCCTTGCCAGAAGGGGAAGACGCCTCAGGTCATCCAAGGCGAGCCCGGGCCCACCTACCCATTGAAGGCCTTAGCCAGAAGGGGAGAACTCCCCGGGGGCCCCCAGGAGAAGCCGCGCAGGACCTGATCCAGCGCGAAGATAACAACCTCGTCGACAAGACTCGGCTGCAGGGAACACCCCGCAATGCACGGTATCGGCTAATGCTCTAAGCACTACCGCCAAAGAACCAAACGCGTCGGGGGCCTGCAGGAGGGCAACCTGGTGAAGCGGCACGCTCTATTCCAAGAAGGACCCATAAGCTCTCCCCCAGCAGGGAAGGTCCCTTCCGAATCATGAAAGCTGCCGCCCCAGGTACACATGCCTTTCAACCGAGAGTGGGATCCATTCCCAAAAATCCCTTGCTTTGAAGCAACACTGTAAGTGCTACTTCCTGAGCATCAGTAGAACAGGGTTATTCCCTTCTGTAATGGATCCCATAGAATTTAGGAACAGAGCTTGGGGCAGCTAAGTCTCAAGGGACGGTACAGGACTACGTCCAGTTTAGCCTGGTTCTGACCCTAAGCGCGTAGAGTCTTGCTTCCCTTGTAGACGAGGCAGAACATTGCCTCCATGTACAGCCAGAATTCCATCTATGGGCACGAATACAGAGACATGTTCTACTTAGCTCTCACTCACGCGCTCATTTAAATTATGCATTAATTTTTATGGTCGCACTATCTCTGTATGTTCATCGTACATCTAGCTCCCCCTCTCCTGCGCTCATCCATAGTCGGCATTCGCTATCCTACCGAAGGCGGCTGCGCTTGAGGCACCTGCCGATGGCCGAGTGAGTCTCTCCGGCCTCCCCCAGTCAGGTGTTGCGGTGCCAGTTGGTTACCTCCATGAAAGGCCTACGTTGTGCATGGGGGGTCCAGGGTGCGTATCCAGCTTAGCCGGCCCAGAGCCCAAAGCATGCGCATCCTGCCCTCCGGAGGTACAGGGGAGTACGACCGCTTTGCCTGGTCATGAACCCAAAGCGCGTGCACTCTGCTTCCCCAGCGCATGGCCCGGTACTAGGGATCGGACGGCCGTACCCGGACCTCGGAGGGAGCCGGAGCTCCGGCGCCTCGTGCACAGAATTGCCCAAGCCCCGTATGGCCAATCAGGATCGTAAGACGGATAAGACTAGGAGACGGGAGGGGAGGACCCCCCGAGGAGAATTACGTTTCCTCTGCCTGTGTGCAGAACCTCCAGGTTACGGCAACAGGGACTGCATGAAGCAGGGGGAAAGGAGCTACCAGCTACTCCGGCCTAGGACTGGAAGGACCGGGACCTGCCCCTCCAGCAGGGGCGGGACCCGGGGGCTCCACGTGTCCAGCGGGCCCGGAACTCTCTCCTCCCTTGAGGAGGGCTCCGGGCTCGCCACGTGGTAGGCGGAAACCGGACCTCCCCCCTCGGTGGGAGGGCTCCAAAAGCCCTACGTGTCCAACATGGCCGGAGCTCCCGCCTCTTAGGGAGGAGCTCCGGACCCGCCACGTGGCAGGCAGATCTGGAGCTCCCCATAGGGCGAGATCCGGAGACCTCCGGGGGCTCCTAACACGGTTAGGACCCGGGGAGGGTGTCTATGCAAAGCTCCGGGATTGGAGATGGCCTCTGAGTACCTTGCGGAGCTAAGGACTCAGTCAGGCAAAGCCAAGAAGGAGAGAAAGGGCATCACAGACACAAATATCCAAAAGAGTCAAATTAAGCGAGGCTCCATGAGCTGGGCTACAGACTCGATAAAAAGGGAGAAACAAGTCCTAAGGACCTCCTGGCTCCCGCCGGAACCTGGCGGCTATAAGGGCGGCCACATCCTCGACTTCTGCCCTGGCAGCTTGCTCCCGCTCTGCGGCTGGGCCCTCTCTCGCTGGTTCTAGCGAAAAAGAGGGGTCGCGGCTCTTAAAGCATGCCAACACATGTGAGGCGACCTCTAAGGCTAGGCCGCGCCCCTCGGCCTCATGCTCGCTGGCGACCACCGAGTCTAGCCTGTCCAGCTTGGCGCCGATCGACTCCAGCGCGGGGATCACCTCCAACGCAGGGGCTGCGGTCCTCACCGGACTAAAGCCAAGAGGGATCAGGGTGGACCCCGCTCGATCCACGAAGCTCGAGACCGCAAGAGCCTCGGAGGACCGCAAGGCCGAAAGCTCCTCCACCTCGCGGCGGGCCACCTGCAGAGCCTCCAGGTTCCTCTCGGAGAATTCCTTCTCCTTGGCCGCCAGGGAGCTCTCCCGGAGGTGGAGAGTCTTGGCGAGCTACTCCAACTCAGCGGCCTTGAAGTTGGCTGTCAACTCCTGGTCCAAGAGCGCCCGGCGATCACGGGAGACCTGTTCCTCCCTCAAGTCGAGGTCTGCCTTCAGGATCTCCAGCTCCTCCATCCGAGCTCGAAGGTCATCCTCGCCCACAGCCAGCTGCACAGCGACCCTCTCCGCCTCAGCTGCCATGCAACGCTCCCGTTCCTCAACGGCGAGTTCACGGTGCTCCAACCACTGCCGTATCTCCACAGCAGCAGAGAGGCTCTCCTCGGCCCGGGCGTGTGCCTCCAGGGTCTCCCTGTTGATCCGCCGCGATTGGGTGTCCATGCGGTCGACAGCCCGCTTCATCCGGTCGAGGAGCGCTTCCCTGAAGTCGAGCAACTCCCGCCTGGAGTCGAGCTCACTCTCAACCTTCGCGGTCCTCTCCCGCAAAAGGTTCCCCAGGTGAGGAGGCGGTCCCGTTCAACCGTATACTCCTCCCGCTCGCGCCCTAGTGCAGCCAAGACCTGCCGGACGCTCGTCTCGGCAAGCGCGAAGGCATCCGCCAGAGGCAATGGAGCAACAGAGGCCGGGGCAGTCCCCCCGACCTCCTCCATTACCTCGTCCTCAGGAAGAGCCGACGCACCAGCAACCGAGACGAGACGCCGATCAGGAGAAGCTGGCTCCGAGGCTCTGGCAGCCAGGCCAGCCGGGCTCTCTTCAGCTTCTGGCTCCTTGACCTGAGGAGAGGGGCGAGCCGGGGAAGGCGGTGCTGGAGAAGAGGCCAGGCCGCCTAGTGCAGGGTCAACCTGCGCTGGCTTGGGGGCCGCGGTGGCCGTCTCGGCAGGAAGAGACGACGCCGCCGCGGAGTCCGGGCACACCGGAACAGGAGAAGTTCGCGCTGGCCTGGGGGCCGCGGCAGTTGCCCCTGGCTCCGAGCGCAGCGGCACAGATTCCCCCCAAGTCAGGGAAGGCCGGGAAGCGCGGACACTCCAGCGGGCTCTGAACCCCGACTTCCGAGCCGGGGTAGGGCTCCCAGAGCCTGCTACCGTCACTGACGGCCACTCCGCAGTCGCTTGGACTGGCGGAACAGGGGACGCCCCAGAAGCTTCCCCCAGCGCATCAACCCGGGGCCTCTTCGAGTCGCCACCGGACGGAGTGTCAGGCACCCCAGAATCCCGACTTGGCACAGACGCCGCTGCTGGAGGAGATCGAGCGCGCTTCTTCTCTGGCTGCGGGTTGGAAGCCATGGCAAGGGAGAACTCAAAGGCAAGAGAGCAAAAGCACAAGAGTCCGAGGAGAAACGCAGAGAAGTGCAAAGGGAAGCTGCAATGTGGGTAAGACCCCCTCTAAAAAACTTCCCGGGTACAATTCCAAGTGATTCGGAACTCTTCGAGTACCCCGCACCGGCAACCGCTTCGGTTCCTAGACCGAGTGCCGATGACGGGTGGGCCCAAGCCGCCTAACTGAAGCGATGTGGTCAAGGAGTCAGTCTCCTGAGAAGATGAGCCGGCAAGGCACTTCGGCGGTTCCCGAAGAAAGCGCCGCAACGTGCAGAAGTGGCAGTCTTGGGAACCGCCGCAGTAAAAGCAACCATCAATTGAGCGCATGCTCCCACGATCCCGTGGCCGTTCGTGCTCCGGCAGCGGTCAATTCGGGACTTAGAGAAAGTGCGCGGATCGGAAGAGACGGAGGTCCCACCTCGGGCTCACTATCTCCCCCGAGATGGGCCCGGGGGCCACTGTCGGTACCTGAGATATGGGGTATCCCCCGCGCACAGGGTAAAATGCCTAAGGAACTCGCCCTTCTCCGCAGGGAGAGCTCCGAAGGCGCCACGCGTCCGGCGGGGCCGGACCTCCCTCTCCTCAGAGGAGAGCTCGGGGCCCGCCACGTGGCATACAGAAGCCGGACCTCCCCCTCCGCGGGAGAGAGGTCCGAAGGCGCCGCGTGTCCAGCGGGGCCGGACCTCCCTCTCCTCAGAGGAGAGCTCCGGGCCCGCCACGTGGCCAACAGAAGCTGTCGGTACCCCCGCGCATAGGGGAAAATGCCTAAGGGTCTCGCCCTTCTCTGCAGGGAAAGCTCCGAAGGCGCCACGTGTCCAGTGGGGCCGGACCTCCCTCCCCTCAGAGGAGAGCTCCGGGCTCGCCACGTGGCCTACAGCAGCCAGACCCCCCCCTCTGTGGGGAGAGCTCCGAAGGTGCCACATGTCCCACGGGGCCGGACCTCCCCCTCCTTAGAGGAGAGCTCCGGACCCGCCACGTGGCCGACAGAAGCCGGACCTCCCCCCTCCGCGGGGGAGAGGTCCGAAGGCTCCACGTGTCCTGCGGGGCCGGACCTCCCCCTCCTCAGAGGAGAGCTTCGGGCCCGCCACGTTTCCAGCAGAACAGCACTGTCTGCCCCGAGCGGTAGGCAGCGGGCGTAAAGACGCCCCATACCTTGCCCATACAAGGTATTCAAGGCCCGCGCCTTCCCAAGACGCGGAGACGCGGAGCACACCTCTGTCAGGTGCCGTTGTGCCCAGTCGCATCACAGACTGGCGCGCGGTGTCAGGGCCTGCCAGCCAATAAACACAGCGACAAGACATCCCATGCCGCCCCCACCGTCATCAACCACTACGACTAGCATGCGGCATGGGCAGGGCTGCAAGACGAAGACTCAGAAGCCTTCGCCAGAGACAACTACCGGCATAACTGCAGATACGGTAGATAATAGACAATCTCCCCGGGACCACCTGTCGGGTCCCGGGCCCCCCTTGTAAGCCACCCGAGTCTTGGACTATAAAAGGCTCGGGTAGGCAACGTTAGCAAGGGTTCGAACCCTGTTGGTTCGCATTTTGCAACTCATACGCTAGCCATACGCCCTCAAGCTGTAACACACCTCCAAGCTCAGGCCCCCGGCCCTGAGCAGCAAGCAATACAGCGAGCTCCATAGCTTGCCGTGGACGTAGGGTTTTACGCTCCGGCGGCCTGAACCACGTAAAACTCGCCATGTCAAGCTCTCCCTAACTCGTCCATCTGCGCAAGCTTTCCGCTAGGAGTCTAGCCCTGCCGAAAAAGAACCTCCGCGGGCTGCCCAGTGCAGGCCCGGGGGAAGTGTCGACCGAACACTTCGACATTTGGCGCGCCAGGTAGGGGGCTTTTCTCCTAGCGCGACGAGTTTCTGCTGACGAAGATGACCAAGCTTCCTTCAGCGGCAAACTCTCCCCCCCTGCGTCCGCGGCAAACCGTGACCAGGGGAGAGTACATGATGACACACTCAGGACGGAGTGTGTCAGGGCAAGCTGGGAGCCAGCAACCGGCTCTGGCAGCGCCGACCCCGGCAATGCAGGCTCCAACCAGCGTCAGACCTTCAGTAGCGCCGGGCGTACCCGGTGGGGTTGCACTAGCAGCAGCAAGGGCGCTACTGCACAATCCGCCTGCTGGGGACGCGCCTCAGGCAGCAACCCAGCAGTGGATTCGCGAGGTAGACCGTCTCGTCGTCGCCGCCGCAAACCCTCGACTTCGGCAGGGACGACACTCTGGTCAACTGGCTGTGTCGCTGACGCGCACGCCAACGGTTGACGGGCAGACGGCGGGTTCCAGCTCCACCAAACTTCCGTCGACGGACCTGAGGACAGAATTGGAACGGTGCCACTTGGGCCAAGATGCCCGAGTGTTCCTCGAGCGACGTCAAGAAAGGCGTCGCACTCAAGAGGCTGGCGACAACATGATGTCGACCTCGATCCAGCCTGGAGGGCAGACCTTCGCTACGCGAGCTCTGCCCCAGGCGTACGCCGCACAGCATAAGCCACAACCATGTGCTCTGCAAGCGGCGTCCCCGGCCTATGGCACAACCTTGCCCATACCTGGGTACACTGTGCCAGGCGCAACCAAGCGTTCGCGGCACCACTACCTGCACTGGGAGCCAGCAACCGGCTCTGGCAGCGCCGACCCCGGCAATGCAGGCTCCAACCAGCGTCAGGTCTTCAGTAGCGCTGGGCGCACCCGGCGGGGGTGCGCTGGCCGCAACAAGAGCGCTACTGCACAACCCGCCTGCTGGGGACGCGCCTCAGGCAGCGACCCAGCAGTGGATTCGCGAGGTAGACCGTCTTGTCGTCGCCACTGCAAACCCTTGACTTCGGCGGGGACGACGCTCCGGCCAACCGGCTGTGTCGCTGACGCGCACGCCAACGGTTGACGGACAGACGGCGGATTCCAGCTCCACCAGGCTTCCGTCGACGGACCTGAGGACTGAGCTGGAACGATGCCACCTGGGCCAAGACGCCCGAATGTTCCTCGAGCGTCGACGAGAAAGGCGTCGCAGCCAAGAGGCCAGCGTGAGCATGACGATTGCCTCAACCCTGCCTGAGGCGCAGACTTTCGCCACGCAGCATATGCCACAGCCATATGTCCTGCAAACGGCGCCCCCGGTCTATGGCGCAGCCTTGCCCATACCGGGGTACACTGTGCCAGCGGCGAACCAAGCGTTCGCGGCACCAACATCTGCAGCAACAGGGGCAGGATGTACGGCCCTGGAGCCCCACCTCCGCTTCACGAGGTGGCCGCGCAAGTTTCGGCCGCACCTGCCCGAGAAGTACGACGGCAGCGTCAATCCGGCGGGGTTCCTCCAGATCTACTCCACCGCCGTACTTGCCGCAGGAGGGGATGAGGTCGTCATGGCCAAACTACTTCCCCGTCGCCTTGACCGGCCCTGCCCGGTATTGGCTAATGAACCTCCCTCGGGGTTCCATAACTTCCTGGGGAGAGCTCTGCCGGCAGTTCATCACCAACTTCGGCAGCTCCTACACCCGTCCCGGCACGGAGCTTGACCCCCAAGCCATCAAGCAACAACCTGGGGAGTCGCTGCGCTCCTTCATCCAGCGGTTCTCCCAGGTACGCAACACCATTCCACATATTCAAAGTGCTTCTGTGGTGGCGGCACTTTGACAGTGTCCAGGACAAGAAGATGCTTGAGAGGCTTGCAACCAGAGAGGTCTGCGATGCCTCCGAGCCCTTCAGCCTGGCGGACAAGTGCGCCAGAGCAGCCGGAGGGCGGAGCTGGCAGTCACTACCAGCTTCCGAAGCCGGAAGACAGCCCGAAGACGGCGGAGTTCAAGCTGAGCTCCCGACCACGTCAGACAGCCAAGAGCCAAGCACTGGCTAACTTCGTGGTTGAGTGGACGCCAACGAAGGCTAACCCAGGGGGCCGCGAAGACGGTGAACCAAAGTACCGAGCTCCGGTCTTTACCGGGCCTCACTGGATGCTCTTCTTCGACGGCTCCTCGCGAAAGCAGGGGGCCGGTGCCGGCGTACTGCTTCTCATGCCATCGGGGGAGCAGTCTGGGTACATGGTGCGTCTCAATTCCAAGGCAACCAACAACTTGGCAGAGTATGAAGCACTCATCTTTGGCCTAAAAGACAGTCCTGTCTCTGGGCGCTCGCCAGTTGTTGGCGCAGGGCGACTCCCAGCTAGTTATCAAGCAAGTTAAGGGTGAATGCCCCTGCAATGACCCACAGCTAGCTGCTTATCTGCTTCACGTGCGGATGTTGGAGAAAGAATTCCTCGCCTTGGACCTGCGCCATGAACCGCGCGCTTGCACGGCCGCAGCTGACGACCTCTCAACGAAAGCCTCCATCGGAGCCCCTGCGCACGAAGGAGTCTTCGAGAGGACGTTGCTGCGGTCCACAGCCCGGCCCGCCGAGCCGGGCGAAGGGGGCTGAACCAGTGCCTCGAAGCTAGGCAGTCCCGGCGGCCCTGGATGCCGCCAAAGGATCGTAAGAGTCACTGGGGACTCCGTGCAACCCAGCGCTCAAGATCCAGAAGCTCAAGTAGTCCCGATGCATGGACCACGGAGGTCCAGGACTCCTTGAAGGACATCCTTCCTGATGAACGTGCATCCGCTGAATGGGTGGTGCGGATGGCTAAGTGCTACGCGCTGGTATCTTTACTGGCGTGGCGCCACGACATCCTATTGCGGTGCATAACCCAGGAGGAAGGCTGCGATTAGCTCGCAGTAGTCCAAGGAGGCGAGTGCTGGGAACGCTCATCGTCCTGCACGTTGGTTAGTTAAGCCACCCGGCATGGCTCCTACTGACCGAGAGCCACCTGGACGCCGTCAAACCGGTTAGGGATGCAATGCGTGCCAGGTCCACGCCAAGCAGACCCACACAACCGGTGCAGACGCACACCCAGAGCCGTCGGGGGATACCGGCTCCTCCATGTCGAGGGCCAGCCAGACTTCCCAGGGCGGGGTCACGGGAACTACCCTTCCACATGGTATGCGGGGCCGAAGCCATGCTTCCCCCTGAGATCGCCATGGGGGTCCCCCCGTGTCCGGCGTACGACGAAGCCACGCATGACCCGCTCTGCGTGAAGACAGGCGCTCCGACGCTACCCCAGTAAGTTCACCATGCTTACTTAGGTGTTCATTTAAATTACGCATTAATTTATATGAACACCTCCCCACGCTCTAGAAAGTGTGTGTCCATTGTACACATGGTTCCTCTTTCCTTCTCTCATGCATAGTCGATATTTGCCGTCCTGCCGAAAACGGTAGTGCTTGGGGTACCTGCCAAAGGCCCGGTGGCCTTTTGGATCTCCCCCTGTAAGGGTACTGTACCGCCAGTTGGTCTCCTCCGAGAAAAGACCTACGCTAGACCGGGGGGTCAGGAGCCTTGCTTTGCCCGGTCTTGCACCCAAAGCATGCGCACTCTGCCCCCAAACGCTACGGTCTGAGTACCAGGGGGCCAGACGGTTACACCCTGACTGGGGCTGGGGCCAGACCTCCGGGACCAAGTGCATTGGATTACCCGAGCTCCGTATTCCGGCCTGGGACAGTAAGCCAAATGAGACTAAGGGACAGGAAAGGGGGACCACTGAGCAGTGCCGGACTTCGCCCCCACAGCTGGGTCGAGCTCTGATGCCAGCATTCGCCCTCCTTTCAGAGGCGAGCGCTGATGTCGGGCCTCACGCTCTTCGCTGGCCTGAGTTCCGATGGCTTTCGGACTCCGCCTCGACAGCCAGGCAGAGCTCCGAGGCCAGCCCTCGCCCTCCTTTCATAGGCGAGTGCTGATGCCGGACCTCACGCCCTTCGCTGGCCTGAGCTCCGATGACTTCCGGACTCCGCCTCCACAGCCAGGCCGAGCTCCGAGGCCAACCCTCGCCCTCCTTTCAGAGGCGAGCGCTGATGCCGGACCTCGCGCCCTTCGCTGGCACGAGCTCCGATGACTTCCGGACCTTCGCCCCCGCAGCTGGGCCGAGCTCCGAGGTCAGCCCTCGCCCTCCTTTCAGAGGTGAGCGCTGATGCCAGACCACACGCCCTTCGCTGGCACGAGCTCCGATAACTTCCGTACCTCCGCCCCCGCAGCTGGGCCGAGCTCCGAGGTCAGTCCTCGCCCTCCTTTCAGAGGCGAGCGCTGGTGCCGGACCTTACGCCCTTCGTTGGCCTGAGCTCCGATGACTTCCGGACTCCGCCTCCACAGCCAGGCCGAGCTCCGAGGCCAGCCCTCGCCCTCCTTTCAGAGGCGAGCGCTGATGCCGGACCTCACGCCGTTCGCTGGCCTGAGCTCCGATGACTTCCGGACCTTCGCCCCCACGGCTGGGCCAAGTTCCGAGGCCAACCCTCGCCCTCCTTTCAGAGGCGAGCGCTGATGCCGGACCTCACGCACTTCGCTGGCCTGAGCTCCGATGACCTCCGGACCTCACGCCCCTCGCTGGCCTGAGCTCCGACGACTTCCGGACCTCCGCCCCCGCAGCTGGGCCAAGCTCCGATGCCAGCCCTTGCCCTCCTTTCAGAGGCGAGCCCTGATGCCGGACCTCATGCCCTTCATGGACCTGTGCTCCGATGACTTCCGGACCTCCGCCCCCACAGCCGGGCCGAGCTCCGATGCTAGACTTCACCCTCTCCTAAGAGGCTGAACTCCGAAGCCATCAAGACCCTGCCAGCACAGGGAGTACTCAAGACAAGAAAGTGCGCGGGTAGGAGAAGGCCTCACCTCGGGCTCATTACCTCCCCCGACGTGAGCCCGGGGGCCACTGTCGGTACCCGCGATATGGGGTACCCCCGCACACAGGGGAAAATGCCTAAGGGTCTCGCCCTTCTCCGCAGGGAAAGCTCCGAAGGCGCCACGTGTCCAGTGGGGCCGGACCTCCCTCCCCTCAGAGGAGAGCTCCGGGCTCGCCACGTGGCCTACAGCAGCCAGACCCCCCCTCCGTGGGGAGAGCT
Organism: Neostapfia colusana; assembly: GCA_030760725.1. Classification (NCBI taxonomy): domain Eukaryota; kingdom Viridiplantae; phylum Streptophyta; class Magnoliopsida; order Poales; family Poaceae; genus Neostapfia; species Neostapfia colusana. The sequence continues at coordinate 104,957,199 of JASWHV010000004.1, read as the reverse complement.
CCGAAGGTGCCACATGTCCCACGGGGCCGGACCTCCCCCTCCTTAGAGGAGAGCTCCGGACCCGCCACATGGCCAACAGAAGCCGGACCTCCCCCCTCCGCGGGGGAGAGGTCCGAAGGCTCCACGTGTCCTGCGGGGCCGGACCTCCCCCTCCTCAGAGGAGAGCTTCGGGCCCGCCACGTGTCCAGCAGAACAGCGCTGCCTGCCCCTGAGCGGTAGGCAGCGGGCGTAAAGGCGCCCCATACTTTGCCCGTACAAGGTATTCAAGGCCCGCGCCTTCCCAAGACGCGGAGACGAGGAGCACACCTCTGTCAGGTGCCGTTGCGCCCAGTCGCATCACAGACTGGCGCGCGGTGTCAGGGCCTGCCAGCCAATAAACACAGCGACAAGACATCCCATGCCGCCCCCGCCGTCATCAACCACTACGACTAGCATGCGGCATGGGCAGGGCTGCAAGACGAAGACTCAGAAGCCTTCGCCAGAGACAACTACCGGCATAACTGCAGATACGGTAGATAATAGACAATCTCCCCGGGACCACCTGTCGGGTCCCGGGCCCCCCTTGTAAGCCACCCGAGTCTTGGACTATAAAAGGCTCGGGTAGGCAACGTTATCAAGGGTTCGAACCCTGTTGGTTCACATGTTGCAACTCATACGCTAGCCATACACCCTCAAGCTGTAACACACCTCCAAGCTCAGGCCCCCGGCCCTGAGCAGCAAGCAATACAGCGAGCTCCATAGCGCGCCGTGGACGTAGGGTTTTACGCTCCGGCGGCCTGAACCACGTAAAACTCACCGTGTCAAGCTCTCCCTAACTCGTCCATCTGCGCAAACTTTCCGCTAGGAGTCTAGCCCCGCCGAAAAAAGAACCTCCGCGGGCTGCCCAGTGCAGGCCCGTGGGAAGTGTCGACCGAACACTTCGACAGAAGCCGAGCCTCTCCCTCCGCGGGGAGAGGTCCGGAGGCTCCACGTGCCCCGCGGGACTGACCCTTCTCTTCTCTGAGAAGGGCTCCGGGCCCACCACGTGGCAGCAGAGCGACGCTGCCTGCCCCGAGCGATAGGCAGTGGGCGTAAATACGCCCCATACCTTGCCCGTACAAGGTATTCAAGGCCCGCGTCTTCCCAAGACGCGGAGACGCGGAGCACGCTTCTGTCAGGTGCCGTTGCGCCCAGTCGCATCACAGACTGGCGCGCGGTGTCAGAACCTGTCAGCCAATAAACACCGCGACAAGACATCCCATGCCGCCTGCGCCGTCATCAACCACTACGACTAGCATGCGGCATGGGCAGGGCGGCAAGATGAAGACTCAGAAGCCTTCGGACAGAGACAACTACCGGCATAACTGCAGATACGGTAGCTAATAGACAATCTTCCCGGGACCACCTGTCGGGTCCCGGCTCCCCTTGTAAGCCGCCCGAGTCTTGGACTATAAAAGGCTCGGGTAGGCGTCAATAGCAAGGGTTCGCACTTTGCAACTCATACGCTAGCCATACACTCTCAAGCTGTAACTCACCCCCAAGCTCAGGCCTCCGGTCCTGAGCAGCAAGCAATACAGCGAGCTCCATAGCTCGCCGTGGACGTAGGGTTTTACGCTCCGGCGGCCTGAACCACGTAAAACTCGCCGTGTCAAGCTCTTACTAACTCGTCCATCTGCGCAAGCTCTCCGCTAGGGACTAGCCCCACCAAAAAAAGAACCTCCGCGGGCTGCCCAGTGCAGGCCCGGGGGAAGTGTCGACCGAACACTTCGACAATGCCCATAGGTGGAATTCTGGCTGTACATGGAGGCAATATTCCACCTCATCCACAAGGGAAGCAAGACTCTACGCGCTTAGGGTCGGAACCAGGCTAAACTGGACGTAGTCCTGTACCGTCCCTTGAGACTTAGCTGCCCCAAGCTCTGTTCCTAGATTCTATGGGATTCATTACAGAAGGGAATGACCCTGTTCTACTGATGCTCGGGGAGCAGGACTTACAGTGTTGCTCCATGCCAAGGATTTTGGGAACGGATCCCACACTCGGTTGAAAGGCATGTGTACCTGGGGCGGCAGCTTTCATGATTCGGAAGGGACCTTCCCTGCTGGGGGAGAGTTTATGGGTCCTTCTCGGGAAAGAGCGTGCCGTGACACCAGGTTGCCCTTCTGCAGGTCCCTGACGCGTTTGGTTCTTTGGCAGTAGTGCTTAGAGCATCAGCCGAGATCTTGCGTTGTGGGGTGTTACCTGCAGCCGAGTCTCGTCGACGAGGTTGTTATCTTCACGCTGGTTCAGGTCCTGCGCGGCTTCTCCTAGGGGCCCCCGGGGAGTTCTCCCCTTCTGGCTAAGGTCTTCAAGGGGTAGGTGGACCCGGGCTCGTCTTGGATGACCTAAGGCGTCTTCCCCTTCTGGCAAGGCCTTCAAGGGGTTGACAGACCTTGGGCGGCCCCTGGGAGGTATTTCCGAGGCACGGAGGCGTGCTCTCGGGTGAGGCTGGCCCGACCTTGCACCATTGTGGTCGGTACTTGGGCTGCTGCGACTACTTGGGGCTTCTCCAAGGCTGACGCCTCAGCAGTGCAGCCTCCACTGACCCGGGACGGCAGCCGCAGCCGGCTACCGCCCTGGCCCGTCACCGTCGGAGCTGGAGTCCTCACCGTTATGCACTGTCTTTATGACATGCTGAGGCTCCTGAAACACCACCTGATGGGCGGCGGTGACTGGGGCATCGACCTTCCGCTTGCCATCCCTCTGAGGGTAGGGCGGTGCTTCAGCTCTCTGCTGTCTTCCTTTGCGGAAGCGCTCTGCGAGCCTCTGGATATCCCAGCACTCGGCAGCAGTATGGTTGCCGGCGCCATGCACGGGGCATAGCCCGCCCTGGTCACTATCTGGGGCCGGTGACTGCCGCTGCCTTTTGTCGGGGTGTGGCCCCCGTGCTCCACTAGTCGTTGCTGCTGCGGCGACGGGAGCCGTGAACGATGACTTCATCCTGCCACTCCCCCGGTTCTTGGCCTTCTTGCCACCTCCATAGGCAGCAGCGCCGGACCCGGGCTGTCCTCCTGACTCGGGGGTTGGCAGAGAGTGCCAGTTCCGCCCTTCAGCTGCTCTGGCGCATTTGTCCGCCAGGCTGGAGAGCTCAGAGACGTCGCGGACCTCTCTGGTCGCGAGCTTCTCAAGCATTTTCTCGTCCCGGACACCCTGTCGGAACGCCACCACCACAGAAGCACTTTGAATATGCGGGATGGTGTTGTGTACCTGGGAGAACCGCTAGATGAAAGAGCGCAGCGACTCCCCAGGTTGTTGCTTGACGGCGTGGAGGTCAAGCTCCGTGCCGGGACGGGTGTAGGAGCTGCCGAAGTTGGCGACGAACTGCCGGCAGAGCTCTCCCCAGGAGGTTATGGACCCTGAGGGAGATTCATGAGCCAAGACCGAGCTGGGCCGATCAAGGCGACGGGGATGTAGTTGGCCATGACAGCCTCATCCCCTCCTGCGGCAAGTACGGCGGTGGAGTAGATCTGGAGGAACTCCGCCGGGTTGACGCTACTGTCGTACTTCTCGGGCAGGTGCGGCCGAAACTTGCGCGGCCACCTCGCGAAGCGAAGGTGGGGTGCCAGGGCCGCACATCCTGCTCCTGCTGCTGCAGGTATTGGCACTGCGAACGCTTGGTTCGCACTTGGCCCCGTGTACCCCGGCATGGGTAAGGCTGTACCATAGACCGGGGGCACTGCTTGCGGCGCATATGGATGTGGCATATGCTGCGCGGCGTATGCCTGAGGCAGGACTCGCGTGGCGAAGATCTGCCCTCCAGGTTGTGTCGAGGCCGACGTCATGCTGTCGCCAGCCTCATGGTTGCGACGCCTTTCTCGACGTCGCTAGAGGTACACCCGGGCATCCTGGCCCAAGTGGCACCGTTCCAGCTCCCTTCTCAGGTCCGTCGACGGGAGCCTGGAGGAGCTGGAATCCGCCATTTGCCCGTCAACAGTTGGCGTGCGCGTCAGCGACACAGCCGGTTGACCGAGGCGTCGCCCTCGCTGAAACCGAGGGTTCGCGGCAGCGACGACGAGGCGGTGCACTTCGCGGACCCACTGTTGGGTCGCTGAATGGGGCGCATCCCCAGCAGGTGGGTTGCGCAGCAGTGCTCCTGCTGCAGCTAGCGCACCCCCATGGTGTACGCTCAGCGCTGCAGAAGATCTCACACTGGTCGGAGCCTACATTGCTGGAGTCGGCGTTGCCGGAGTCGGCTGCTGGCTACCAGCTTGTGCCGACACACTCCGTCCTGAGTGCGTCGACATGTACTCCCCGCTGGTCACGGTTCGCCGTGAACACGGAGGCGGAGAGTTTGCCGCTGAGGGAAGCTTGGTCATCTTCGTCGGCGGAAACTCGTCGCGCAAGGGGAAAAGCCCCCTACCTGGCGTGCCAAATGTCGAAGTGTTCGGTCGACACTTCCCCCGGGCCTGCACTGGGCAGCCCGCGGAGGTTCTTTTTTCGGTGGGGCTAGTCCCTTGCGGAGAACTTGCGCGGATGGACGAGTTAGTAAGAGCTTGACACGGTGAGTTTTAAGTGGTTCAGGCCGCCGGAGCGTAAAACCCTACGTCCACGGCGAGCTATGGAGCTCGCTGTATTGCTTGCTGCTCAGAACCGGAGTCCTGAGCTTGGGGGTGAGTTACAGCTTGGGTGTGAATGGCTAGCGTATGAGTTGCAGAGGTGCGAACCCTTGCTATCATCGCCTACCCGAGTCTTTTATAGTCCAAGACTCTGGTGGCTTACAAGGGGGCCCGGGACCCGACAGGTGGTCCCGGGGAGATTGTCTATCATCTACCGTATCTGCAGTTATGCCGGTCGTTGTCTCTGGCGAAGGCTTCCGAGTCTCCGTCTTGCAGCCCTGCCCATGCCGGATGCTAGTCGTAGTGGTTGATGACGGCGCGGGCGGCATGGGATGTCCTGTCGCTGCGTTTATTGGCTGGCAGGCTCTGACACTGCGCGCCGGTCTGTGATGCGACTGGGCGCAACGGCACCTGACAGAGGCGTGCTCTGTGTCTTCGCGTCTTGGGAAGACGCGGGCCTTGAATACCTTGCTCGGGCAAGGTATGGGGCGTCTTTACGCCCGCTGCCTATCGCTCGGGGGCAGGCAGCGCCATTCTGCTGGCCACGTGGCGGGCCCGGAGCCCTCCTCAGAGGAGAGGGGGGGTCCGGCCCTGCGGGACACGTGGAGCCTTCGGACCTCTCCCTGCGGAGGGGGAGGTTCGGCTTCTGTCGGCCATGTGGCGGGCCCGGAGCTCCTCTCCTGGCACCTTCGGACCTCTCTCCCGCGGAGGGGGAGGTCCGGCCTCTGTATGCCACGTGGCGGGCCCGGAGCTCTCCTCTGAGGAGAGGGAGGTCCGGCCCCGCCGGACGCGTGGCGCCTTCGGAGCTCTCCCTGCGGAGAAGGACGAGTTCCTTAGGCATTTTCCCCTGTGCGCAGGGGTACCCCATATCGCAGGTACCGACACCGGCCCAGCCCGGTCTTGGCTCATGAACCTCCCCAGTGTTCCATAACTTCCTGAGGAGAGCTCTGCCGGCAGTTCATCGCCAACTTCGGCAGCTCCTACACCCGTCCCGGCACGGAGCTTGACCTCCACGCCATCAAGCAACAACCTGGGGAATCAATGCGTTCCTTCATCCAGCGGTTCTCCCAGGTACGCAACACCATCCCGCATATTCAAAGTGCTTCAGTGGTGGTGACATTCCGGCAGGGTGTCCGGGACAAGAAAATGCTTGAGAAGCTCGCGACCAGAGAGGTCCACGACGTCTCCGAGCTCTTCAGCCTGGCGGACAAGTGCGCCAGAGCAGCCGAAGGGCGGAACTGGCACTCTTTGCCAGCCTCCGAGTCAGGAGGGCAGCCCGGGTCCGGCGCTGCTTCCTATGGAGGTGGCAAGAAGGCCAAGAACCGGGGGAGTGGCAACATGAAGTCATCGACCGCAGCTCCCGTTGCCGCAGCAGCGACAGCCAGTGGAGCTCGGGGGCCACGCCCCGACAAAAGGCAGCGGCAGTCGCCAGCCCCAGATGGTGACCAGGGCGGCTATGCCCCGTGCATGGCGCCGGCAATCATACTGCTGCCGAGTGCTGGGATATCTAGAGGCTCGCAGAGCGCTTCCGCAAAGGGAGGCAGCAGAGAGCTGAGCCCCCCCCCTCAGAGTGAGGGCAAGCAGAAAGTCGACGCCTCAGTCAGCGCCGTCCACCAGGTGGGGTTTCAGGAGCCTCAGCGCGTCATGAAGACGGTGCACAATGGTGAGGACTCCAGCTCCGACAGTGACGGGCCGGGGCGGTAGCCAACTGTGGATACCTTGAAAAGCCAGTGGAGGCTGCACTGCTGCGGTGTCAACCTTGGAGAAGCTCCGAGTAGTCGCAGCAGCCCAAGCACCAATCCCAACGGTGCAGGATCAGGCCAGCCCCACCCGAGAGCACGCCTCTGTGCCTCGGCCGTACCTCCGGGGGGCCGCCCAGGGTCTGTCAACCCCTTAAAGGCCTTGCCAGAAGGGGAAGACGCCTTGGGTCTCCCAAGAAACTCCTACCCCTTGAAGGCCTTAGCCAGAAGTGGAGGGTACCCCAGGGCGCCCAGGAGAAGCCGCACGGGACCTGATCCAGCGTGAAGATGACAACCTCGTCGATGAGGCTCGGCTGCAGGTGACACCCCACAACGCACGGTCTCGGCTGCTGCTCTAGCACTACCGCCAAAGGACCAAACGCGTCAGGGACCTGCAGGAAGGCAACCTGGTGCCGCGGCACGCACTTTCCCGCAAAGGACCTATAAACTCTCCCCCATCTGGGAAGGTCCCTTCCGAGTCACGAAAGCTGCCGTCCCAGGTACACATGCCTTTCAACCGAGTATGGGATCCGTTCCCAAAACCCTTGGCATGGAACAACACTGTAAGTCCTACCCCCCGAGCGTTAGTAGAACAGGGTCATACCCTTCTGTAATAAATCCCATAGAGTCTAGGAACAGCGCTTGGGGCAGCTAAGTCTCAAGGGACGGCCCAGGACTACGTCCAGCTTAGCCTGGTTCCGACCCTAAGCGCGTAGAGTCTTGCTTCCCTTCTTGACGAGGCTGGCCATTGCCTCCATGTACAACCTGACTTCCACCTATGGGCATTAACATAGAAACCTGTTCTACTTCGCTCTCTCTCATGTGCTCATTTAAATTACGCATTAATTTTTATAATCGCACTCTCTATGTATGTTCATCGTACATCTAGCTCCCTCTCTCCCGCGCTCATCCATAGTCAGCATTTGCTATCCTACCGAAGGCGGCTGCGCTTGAGGCACCTGCCGATGGCCAAGTTGGTCTCTCGGGCCTCCCCCAGTCAGGTGTTGCGGTGCCAGTTGGTCACCTCCAGGAAAGGCCTGCGCCGTGCATGGGGGGTCCAGGGTGCGTATCCCGCTTAGCCGGCTCTATGCCCAAATCGTGCGCATCCTGCCCTCCGGAGGTCCATTGGTGTTGTGAGACCTATGTGTGCTGAATACATTGGCAATTAGGATAAAAGTTAGCATTAACATTCAAAGTTTTGAATATTGCCAAAACATTCTTCTGTGGCAAGGTCCGACAAGTTCTTTGTTAGGTCCGCCAAGTGTTGGTAAGGTCCAATGCAAGGTCCGGAGAGCTCCTGCAAGGTCCGGAGAGCTTCTGTGAGGTCCGGAGCTTGTTTTTAGGGAGCTCCCATGAAGTTCAACTCGTAGAACTGCAGCGTCTTGTTTTTGTTTTTAACTCGCAATGTTTCAAACTTGCTTTATGGGAAGGTTTGCTTAGTATTAATTTGCTAAGTTTTTGGTGTGTTTTGGTGGTTATGGCTGTTATCATTTGATATGGTTTGCAACATGCTTATGTGACGTGCTCATGTAAGGTGTTGTGGTTTTCGAACTAACGTGAGTCAAGTCGAGGACTTGTGCTCGGAAGAATTGGTTGTTTATTCATGTGCAGGTGTTGCTTGAGTTCAAGACATGGCTGGTGACGGGATCCTTGGACTAGTCTCAGGGAGGAGATGAGGTTCCAACAACCAAGTTCGGGAGGAGCTGTGGTTGAGTTGATCGGGAGGTCGCGCAGCATGTTTGGATCAAGGGCAGTGCATATGAAGGTTGCGTGTACGTCGTTGGAAGGTGTTTGCACGTGTGCAAGGAGTGCATGGACGTGGCAACATTGTCCCAAGGCGTGATGAAGAGAAGTGGATGTAAAGAATTGGTCGGAAAGGTCCAACCGGCTGGATTGCGTACTCAGGCTGAGGCTGAGTTAGATATGGCTCAAATATGGAAGATTTGAGTTGGTTATGATAGGATTTCGTGCTAGGCATTGAGTTGTTTTAGTAATGTTTAGGAGTTAGGATACGAGTCCAATTAGGAGTAGGAGTCCTAGATAGGATTGATTAGCCTGAGGGCTGGCTATAAAAGAAAGGGAGGCCAGAGCTCTCGTGGGTAGAGAACTTTGGGATGTTCCTCTTGTGTTTCTATTGAATAAAGTTCATAGTTTCGAGGAGCTTTTGTGCCTTGTTCGTCCGATTTGTTTTTCGTCAAGTCTTTCTCGCCGAGTTTCTGGACAGACCGACGTTGCTTCGGTGTTTCATTCATAACTCGAGTTTTACAGATCCGATTGACGTGATTGTTTTTGGGTTGTCTTCACAACTCAATTATCTATCATCTGTGAAATCTTCACGAGCTTTGTATCTGTAGTTTTTTAGATACACGAGTTTCTTTGCAGCGTTGCAGATCTGTTTTATATCGGATAGAACAGATTGATCTTCGTTTAATGTTTTGATCGTATCTCAAGTTTTACTTCGTGTTTTCAAGTGATTCTAGTTGCATT